>OX465549.1:10170836-11608880 GCA_950022955.1 Xestia ashworthii | reverse complement strand
TTTACCGCGCTCACTGACTGTCAATTATCAACCTTATCACTTAAAACATAAGGGTCAAAGTGGCACTTAAGTGACGCTCTCAGTGAACTCGGTAGTAAGTACGCAATAAACAGACAAACCATTTCCTAGGTCTGAATTCAATTTGGCCGCTTGTTGTATAGTAAGCTTTTTTTTGTGCACAGCCTAAAACTAAACGGATACTTATAGAAATCATTACATTACAGAACCATGATCAAGCGTTCGGAGGGAGTGCGTGCAGGCGCAGGGTCGCCGCGACGTCGCTGGACGCGCGCCGCTCAAGCGCACGCCAAGCGAAGACATTTTAGACTTACCAGGTAAATGCGTGCTTTCAAATTTATCATCATTATTAATCATCATCTGCTTAGCCTTTTTCCAAAAAAGTTAAAGTTAGATTTCAATCTAACCGAATGTAGCCAAATACCGTCTACTGACTACCTACCTGACCTCCACAACTCCGCTACCCCAGTAAAGACCAGCCTTATCAAGGGGTATCATCATAATATGATGGTACCCCTGGATGTTACCTATAACATTATATGATGATACTTCTTGATAAGGCTGTTCGTCAGAATACGCGATATCAACTTAATTGCAATATAGAATGTGTTCTTCCAGCGGCGAGCTGTCGTGGTCCCGCACAGGCGCGCGCGCGACTGCCCAGCGCCTGGCGCTGTCCGGCGTACTAGCCGTGGCCGCGGTGGACGGGCCACCCGCCGGCGCCATGCTGGGGGCCAACAACATCTTCCAGATAGGTACGTGCACACACAGCCACATTACACAAGACTGCCCAGCGCCTGGCGCTGTCCGGCGTACTAGCCGTGGCCGCGGTGGACGGGCCACCCGCCGGCGCCATGCTGGGGGCCAACAACATCTTCCAGATAGGTACGTGCACACACAGCCACATTACACAAGACTGCCCAGCGCCTGGCGCTGTCCGGCGTACTAGCCGTGGCCGCGGTGGACGGGCCACCCGCCGGCGCCATGCTGGGGGCCAACAACATCTTCCAGATAGGTACGTGCACACACAGCCACATTACACAAGACTGCCCAGCGCCTGGCGCTGTCCGGCGTACTAGCCGTGGCCGCGGTGGACGGGCCACCCGCCGGCGCCATGCTGGGGGCCAACAACATCTTCCAGATAGGTACGTGCACACACAGCCACATTACACAAGACTGCCCAGCGCCTGGCGCTGTCCGGCGTACTAGCCGTGGCCGCGGTGGACGGGCCACCCGCCGGCGCCATGCTGGGGGCCAACAACATCTTCCAGATAGGTACGTGCACACACAGCCACATTACACAAGACTGCCCAGCGCCTGGCGCTGTCCGGCGTACTAGCCGTGGCCGCGGTGGACGGGCCACCCGCCGGCGCCATGCTGGGGGCCAACAACATCTTCCAGATAGGTACGTGCACACACAGCCACATTACACAAGACTGCCCAGCGCCTGGCGCTGTCCGGCGTACTAGCCGTGGCCGCGGTGGACGGGCCACCCGCCGGCGCCATGCTGGGGGCCAACAACATCTTCCAGATAGGTACGTGCACACACAGCCACATTACACAAGACTGCCCAGCGCCTGGCGCTGTCCGGCGTACTAGCCGTGGCCGCGGTGGACGGGCCACCCGCCGGCGCCATGCTGGGGGCCAACAACATCTTCCAGATAGGTACGTGCACACACAGCCACATTACACAAGACTGCCCAGCGCCTGGCGCTGTCCGGCGTACTAGCCGTGGCCGCGGTGGACGGGCCACCCGCCGGCGCCATGCTGGGGGCCAACAACATCTTCCAGATAGGTACGTGCACACACAGCCACATTACACAAGACTGCCCAGCGCCTGGCGCTGTCCGGCGTACTAGCCGTGGCCGCGGTGGACGGGCCACCCGCCGGCGCCATGCTGGGGGCCAACAACATCTTCCAGATAGGTACGTGCACACACAGCCACATTACACAAGACTGCCCAGCGCCTGGCGCTGTCCGGCGTACTAGCCGTGGCCGCGGTGGACGGGCCACCCGCCGGCGCCATGCTGGGGGCCAACAACATCTTCCAGATAGGTACGTGCACACACAGCCACATTACACAAGACTGCCCAGCGCCTGGCGCTGTCCGGCGTACTAGCCGTGGCCGCGGTGGACGGGCCACCCGCCGGCGCCATGCTGGGGGCCAACAACATCTTCCAGATAGGTACGTGCACACACAGCCACATTACACAAGACTGCCCAGCGCCTGGCGCTGTCCGGCGTACTAGCCGTGGCCGCGGTGGACGGGCCACCCGCCGGCGCCATGCTGGGGGCCAACAACATCTTCCAGATAGGTACGTGCACACACAGCCACATTACACAAGACTGCCCAGCGCCTGGCGCTGTCCGGCGTACTAGCCGTGGCCGCGGTGGACGGGCCACCCGCCGGCGCCATGCTGGGGGCCAACAACATCTTCCAGATAGGTACGTGCACACACAGCCACATTACACAAGACTGCCCAGCGCCTGGCGCTGTCCGGCGTACTAGCCGTGGCCGCGGTGGACGGGCCACCCGCCGGCGCCATGCTGGGGGCCAACAACATCTTCCAGATAGGTACGTGCACACACAGCCACATTACACAAGACTGCCCAGCGCCTGGCGCTGTCCGGCGTACTAGCCGTGGCCGCGGTGGACGGGCCACCCGCCGGCGCCATGCTGGGGGCCAACAACATCTTCCAGATAGGTACGTGCACACACAGCCACATTACACAAGTTGTCTTGCTCCCGCACGACGCGACGGCGCCTCCTCTCCAAAATGCAAACCAACCTTAGCCATTATACGATCTCATCAACTTAAATTGTATATTGCAGTGCACCGGGACCGCGTGCTGTTCGTGCAGGCGTCGAACTGCGTGGAGCGCGCCGAGTGGATGCGTCTGCTGAGTGCGCTGTGTCGGCACTCGCCCGCCACGCCGCCGCACCGCGGGTACTACGCCGACTCCGAGTGGACCTGGTGAGACTAGTTTATATTTCTGAATAATAAATACGGAAACTTTTACACAATCTGCCATCGGATGCCCCAATCTTTGTCAGTAAGATAATGCAGATCGGTTAGGTGGCCGCTTATCGTACGTTATACGAACCATCGTGTTTGTATCTACAGTTGTGGGCGCACGGAGGCAGCGGCGGAGGGCTGCGGCGGGCCCGACGGCGCGTACGAGCTCACCGAGTCCGGCGCGAGGGAGGTGCGACGCGGCGGGGCGGCCCTGGCGCTGCGCCTGGACCCCGCGCGCGACCTGCAGCGCCTGCACGCCCTGCTAGTGTGCCACGCGCACCGCCTGGACGACCGCCTGCACCGCCCGCAAGGTAACCATGCATACAGAGACTAACTTGACTCGGCACAACATCACTTTCCAAACACTTTTTATTACACATTTACTTTTATATTAATATTCTTGTTGGTTTCACAGAAGGTACGAGCGTAGAAGAGCGCGAGGCGGAAGCTGCGACGTTGCGTGAACTACAGGAGGCCATGTTCGACCTCGAGCACCGACACCGCTTATACCGGCGGTCGCTCGCCCGAGAGACCAAGTACGGCAGCAAGCAGGCGCCCATCGGCGACGACAACTACCTGCACCTCGCCGGCGCCGCGGGCGTGGACGGTGGGCCCTTCCTGTGGCGCCCGTGGCGCAGCGACGCCTCGCCCACCGTCGACCTCGACGGGAAGACGCTGCCGCTGCACAACTCTCTCGACATCGGCTCGAGCACGGAGTCGCTCAAGCTGGCGCGCCACGCCGACGAGCGTTCCTCCGGCAAGTCCACCAAGTCCACCGGCAGCGGGTACCTTAACATGTCGTGCATCAAGCACGAGCCCTCCGAGGACAGCGACGCGTCCGCCGAGCGGCCCGCGCGTCCGCCCAAACCCGCGCGACTATCACCCGCGCGAGCGCACCCCGCGCCGCCCGCGCCCCTCTGCGAGTACGTGCACGTGGAGCCGCGCCCGCCCGAGCGCCGCCCGCGTCCCGACACCGCGCCGCCCGAGCCGCCCGAACACGACGTCGCCTACCGCTGCAAGGAATACGAGCTGATGGCGGACTTCATGAGCCACGCGCGCGACGAGAGCCCGCCCGCCGTGCCGCCGCGCGGACACGTAGCGCGGGTGCGGCCGCCGCCGCGACCCGCCGAGCCCGACGCGACCCCGCCGCGCAGTGCCTCCGCTCTCAGCCTGCCGCCGCACGACGACTGCTGCCGCACCGACAACATCTCCACCGACGACAGCTTGCTGGACGAGCTGCAGCGCGACGCTTACTGCGTGCTCAAGGTGTGCGAGGACGAGCCTACCTCGCCTGACCCGAGTGTCGCGCCTGCGGTAGGATGCGCTGGATCCTTCTCTCGGGCCTGCGCCCAGCGGAAATCTAATCCGATCAAAAGCCACGCGACCTCAACGCGACCGCTAAAGACATCTAGCTCGACGTCGAACGTCCACGACGCGGGCTCGACGTCGTCGTCGCGTCCCTTTACCGAACGCCTGACGCCCTTCTTTTTGAAGAAAAAGTCGAAACCGCCAGAGGAGTCGCAGACGGCACCGCGACCCACACGGAAGGAGGAAAATCTCATAGGACGGCTGACGCCCCGCTTCGGTCAGTCCAGACTCATTGGGCGGGGACAGTCGCTCGAACTAGCGCCGCCGGAGGGCCGGACGAAACGGATCGAGCGCTCGGCGACGACCGTGAACATCCCGACGCGGCCGATCAACTCGTCGATCGTGGCCAACCTTAAGTTCCTGAGCCTGCACCGGTACGGCGCGCAGGAGGGCGCGGCCGGGACCGAGGGCGCACAGGACGACGCCACGTGGCGCTGCACGCCGCTGCTGGCGGCCGCGTCCAGCGACATGAGGCTGTAGCGACATGAGACTGTAGCGACATGACGCCTCGGGGAGAGCGCCGCTGTTCCGAGTTCCACGGGGACGCGCGGCGGGACTGTATATTTTTAGAATAAGGTTGTATTTATTTCTATATTTTTCGAGATCCTTTTCGTCGACCTGAAGTGTGTGCCTCCTCTAGATAGTAGTCTATTTCTGGAAGAAAGCCGGTACGTTTAAGTATATAATGATATGGTAGCGTTAATGCGTAAATACTCAAAAGGTGCCAAGTGTTGTGCGACTCTCACGTCGACGTCGAACTTACTCTCATTCCTGTAGCACGATAATATTGTAAAACTCTAAACATTGACATGATTTTTGTACTTTATTTGTATGATCGGTGTCCTATCTAAACTTGAACCTAGCGATACGTTGTAGCGTATTTTTTATATATTTTTTGAATCGTTTAGTATGGTACTAGTTGAAAAGTGCATGTATTTTCGCACAACTACATTTGAATATTTATATTTTACTTTAAAATTAATATATAATGTGTGTTCCGTTTGACATCTGATCCATCGCGACTCCGTGCCTTGGTCGTTTCCGTCTGCTTCCATTTGAATCTACCATAAAGCATGTGTCGCTAATAATGAGCAGTAAACTTTTTGGCTACTAGAAACTTCATACGTTTTTGATGAAACGTAAACGTCACCAAGTCATATCATGTTTTTAAATTAAAACTTTAAACAATAATGCACAGAACGCTAATCGTACCGTGCGTACCCGGTGAGGATGAGTTGCTCTTTTACCCTGCGCAGGACTTGCTTTTTACAAATAAATAAGTATCGTACTCAGCTTCTAGATCCCGTCATTACTGCTTATATTTTGTGACAGTCTCTTTTCAAAATCTAAGTTAATCTAAGTAAACAATGCTTAAAATTTTGTCGCATTTCGCAATTAATCATTTTATCGTTTAACTATGTAGATTTGTGAGTTTAGCGAAGTACCTTATCGCGGTTTTCAAGGTAGGCCCATGGCGCGTGGCGGAAACATCAAAATGTAAATCATACAAAATAATGCACTCTCTAATACCAGAGTCCAGATGTTAAATGGAACACATCATAACAATTTCAGGTTCTACGAGCAATTTTAATACTGTTACAAAGTAACTGTAAATATTTTCTCAATAAATCTGCACTGCTGCTTATCGAATTGTTACCTATCCAATTTTAGCACCGTAAACGTGTACTTAAGTTTGATATTACTGATATCAAAAACTTTTCAAATAATTACTCTTAGACCTGTTATTGTATTAACAATTCTAAATATTTACCTATTATGTCAAATTATGGCCTTAGTGTTATTACGCCTACAGTAACGGCCTCCAGGTTAAACACCATTTACTTAAACTGTGATTCACTTTACAAACTCAGCTCATATGTTAAAATATCGTAATAATATTTTTAGTCTGTACATATTATATAATTAGTCAATTATAAACATAAATCAAAAACTGTATCGAATATTCACACAGAAGGAAGTTATAATTAGTTTTATGATTATGTATGAATAAATTTTGTCAAACAATTTTATTTGCCGTTGTACTGCCAAACAAGTTACTATTGTGATAATTCTCGACGGCAAATATTGCGGGGGGTGCGCTAGTGGGCGCCGCAGTCCGTGAAGTCCATAGCATGCCTTACAAACTTACTGCTTTGGCTGCTTAGAAAATTTTTCGGCTGCAGTTCTACTATATCTTCATGGGATTGGGGACAGTACCATTCCTTAGAAAAACAATTCCAATGGTTCTATCTTGTTGTGATTAATTTGAACTTATCTAAATTTGTTAATTCTTTCTTTAACTCACATAGTAGTATGTAACTAAATTATGAATACTAACTTATAAATTAAACTATGCTCTCCTGTTGGTGCTAAATACTTGTTGTAATTTAAATAAAACTAATTTACTTGTACTAAATAAATAATTATATTTAAAACTAGAATATGTCAAGAGAAACAGTATTTCTTGGCAGTATAACGGCATCGCTACTCGTGTATAACTCAATTGGTATTTTACGTGCGTTATTGCCTTTTTTAGAAGAATAATTTACATTTAAGAAGAAATACATAATGTACAAATTAATACGACGTGAAAATATATAATGTTATTTATTTCCACCTATTTTCATTTTGTTAATAAACCACATAAGTTCAAATTATTTTAAGTGTTTTATCTTGAAAAAAAGTGTCAGTTTGACTCGCCCAAGTAAAACAATAACTTGGCCAGGATAGTTTTGGACACTGTCTGGGCAGTTTGCGACTACCTGCCCGCACCCACATTCTAGCATTTACCCAGTCTTCGATCACCCATCACCCATCACCTGGGCCCAAACCCTGTTACAGAGAAATTTAGATATTTAGGGTTCCATACCTCAAAAGGTAAAAACCGGCCAAGAGCGTGTCGGGCCACGCTCAGTGTAGGGTTCCGTAGTTTCCCGTCCGTCACAATAAGTGTTCAATCCAATACGATTTTAATAATTCTTTTTTTGTTTGAAAAAAGATATACGTTCAGGATAATAAAATATGTAAACGAAGTTTAAAAAAATGCTTGCATTAACGATTATACTACAAACTTAGTCCAGAAATTATTTTGTACAACTTTTTGTCTTTTTTGTACAAAAACTGTTGTTTCCATCCAAGTTCAAAATGATTTTCCTAGAAAGTCCTTATAAAGTTCTACTTTTCAGATTTTTGTCATATTTTCTAAACTTATGGTTCAAAAGTTAGAAGGGGGGGACACATTGTTTTTTACTTTTGGAGCGATTATTTCCGAAATTATTGACATTATCAAAAAATGATTTTAATAAACCCCTATTCATTTTTAAATACCTTTCCAACAATATATCACACGTTAGGGTTGAAATTAAAAAAAAATCACTTCCCACTTTACATATAGGGGGGCTACCCAAATAAATCATTTTTTTTTTTCAATTTTTATTTTACCACTTTGTCGGCGTGATTGATACACATATTGGTACGAAATTTCAGCTTTCTAGTGCTAACGGTCACAGAGATTAAGCGAGGACGGACAGACAGACATGGCGAAACTGTAAGGGTTCCTAGTTGACTACGGAACCCTAAAAAAGGAACCCTTACAGGATCCACTCTCTTGTCCGTCTGAAGTTGAATTTATTTTATTTATAAATTTATACCAGATACTGAGGTCTTTGGTCTCTATTATAAGTATAAAAATCAAGGTCCTGATTCAACACGATAAAAAGGTATGGGTTTAAGATTTTCGCTAAAACTTGCAAGTCCCAACATTTTACCTTTATTTTCAACTTACTGTTATTTTTCGAATTGTTGTCTTTACTTGTATTGTAAGACCTTGTCAACCGAAAGTATTCTACTTATAGGTTTTGGGTTGGTTGGTCACGAAATTTGGCAAAAAAACGTCTTACAGCGTTAAGGCGCTTAAACGAGCTAAATTAGCAACTCTATTTGTGGTGGTTCAAATTTCGTTTGAAATGCTGTTAGAATAAAGTTCTAATCAGCTTGCACTACAAAGTGGTTGTTACGTCAGCCACTGCGGGCCAAATAGCGCGAAATGAGTGGTTTCGATCGATTTACAAAAAAACTATTGATTGGATTAAAAAACTAAAACAGTATCATGCTAAGAATTATTTGCCAAAAAATCAGAATGATCGCATGCATATTAGTATGTTTTTTATTGTTTGAAAGATATGTTTAGAGGTAAGTTCGTGATTTCTTTTTATCGAGCCAAATTAATTGTATTATGTTTTCAAAACAGTATCATGCTAGCATATATCCTGAAGAATATCATATATTTTGCTGGTCTTGTTTATAGTAGTGAATCATATACTTTTATTAATTATAAAACTCGCGTTAAGCTCGTGTAATCGCCTAAAGAAAAAAATCCTGCGGGGCAGTCTATTAGGGTCCACCGGTCCAGTTTTCCCCCCTAAGGCGCGGGTCAAATATGTATAGCGTATGGCGGTGGCGCGGCGCGGGCGAGGTGATGGCGTGGCGCAGCGCAAAATAGGCGCGCTAGCAGTGTCGGAATGGCGAGGCGCGGGTGCATTCTAGTCTTTAAAGTCTAAATATTTTTTTACGCATTTTCGCCGTCTTGTTCCCGCCCTGTGCATGCCACTGCTAACTGCGGGTGCGCGGAGGGCGAGGAAGTGGCGCCCTCGCCACGCCCGCGCCCCGCCATCTCAGTATGTGTCGCGCCACACCTCTTCTATACATTTAGTATGAAATATTAAAGAAGTGGCGCCATGCCACCACCTCGCCAGCGTCGCGCCACCGCCATACGCCACTCGTGTTTGACCCGCGCCTAAGGGGGATTAGTGGAAATAGCCGTCTTTGGGGACTGCCGATAGAAGTGAAAACTAATAATAATTAATTGATCTATATCAACCGGTTGTGCCCCGCGCACGCCTGGTGGTGCTACGCCGTAGCGGATCGGCTACGAAGCGCTAGGTTACGGTCATGCGAGTTCCATGATTTTTGTTCGCCCAAAAAGTGCTCAACGCGCATAAAGAAGTTTTCACTTCAAAAACTCAACACAATTTTGTACTTCTTTGCCAAATCAGGATTTGTTTACATGGACGCGGCTTTGTTCTGATGCTAGATAAATCTAATTGAATTGATTTGTAGTGTGCTAAGACTTTAAAACATTTCACACCTACCTAGGTAAAGAAAATAATGCCATCTTTCTTAAATTGCGTACAGTCATAATCACTTGCCAAGCCTTATCCTAATTATGTAGGGGTCGGCTTTCATTCTCACCAGATGCAGCTGACTAAGTAACTACTTACTTGCACTGGACATAGGCAATCGCTCCATGTTACTGATATAGGTACCAGCAATTTACATGGAGCGATTGCCTGTCTCAAGCTCAACCCAGAATTTATTAAGGTGAACGCATACTTATCCGCACCGAAAGAAACCTTTTCTCATCCGTATAACGTTTTCGACACGGATAAGTGTGCGGGGGGGTTTCATAGGATTTCATGCAAGAAATTCTAAAATTCGATTATTTTGGCTCCTTCGGCTCTGATATGTGTGTGTTCACCTTTGTAGATGCCTATCGGGGAATACGTGTAGAGCACAGCACACTGCACAGGCCACACCGCCTTCTAGTGAGTGCGAGCCAGGCGATCACCGCGAACTATTGAAAGTGCCGAACCGAAGTATGATAAGAGGAGAAACGATGTTCGTCCACCTAGCCGCCTCACCCGGTCCGCCCAACCGGTGCGCTGGTTCAGACGCCAGCACTTCAAGCTACCCGACCATACCCGACCCACAGAGTATATAATCACTACGTTTACCCGACCTAAAACTGTCAAATTATCCCAACCAACCTTGAACTCATGGCGTTAAGTGGCGTTTCCACTAGGGCCGCGCGGCTCGTGAGTTTATTAAATGTCCACACCACAGATTACTATATTAGTAGCTAGCTACAGAAACGACAGTGACTTTTTGGTAGTTTCCAAAGGGTCCGTTTTGGCGCTGTTGTAGCCATCGGGGTTTTGACAGAAGTATATAGATATAGTTATGTATGTAAGTGTAATAGTGATTGCAGGAATCTTGTTATCGATAACTAGTGATGTTCTTTTATATCGACTTTTTCATTGATATCGATACTTTAATGGCGCCTTCATATAGTTGATTTATTTTTGAGGTTCAGGTAATCATAATAAAATAAAAACCGGCCAAGAGCGTGTCGGGCCACGCTCACTGTAGGGTTCCGTAGCTTCCCAGACCATTAAAAATACCAACATTTTTCGTCAGCAAAAATAACTTTGTTTTTCATAGTATTTGTATGAAAAACAAAGTTATCATTTGCGTTTTTTTGAAAAAGTGCTATATAACTCAAAAACTATTCAACTCATCAAGTTGAAAATAATTTTCCTAGAAAGTTCATATAAAGGTCTACTTCTGTGATTTTTTTCATATTTTTTAAACTTATGGTTCAAAAGTTAGAGGGGGGGGGACACATTGTTTTTGACTTTCGGAGCGATTATTTCCAAAAATATTAATATTATCAAAAAATGATTTTAGAAAACCCCTATTCATTTTTAAATACCTATCCAACAATATATCACACGTCAGGGTCAAAATTAAAAAAAAAATCGCTCCCCACTTTACGTCTGGGGGAGGTACCCTAATAAAAATGTTTTTTTAAATTTTTATTTTTGCACTTTGTCGGCATGATTGATATACATATTGGTACCAAATTTCAGCTTTCTGGTGCTAACGGTCACTGAGATTATCCGCGGACAGACAGACAGACAGACATGGCGAAACTATAAGGGTTCCGTTTTTTGCCATTTGGCTACGGAACCCTAAAAATGATAATTTACAGGTTTTATATTTGTATAAACGTTTTTAAACTAACTGATTCATTTTTTTTGATGGCGTCAATCCAAAAAGAATGATGTAGTGAGTCTTCTTTACAGCTCGTCTTAATTTTCTCCTTTTTCCACCACCAGGATAGCCATTAACACTGTCAAACAGTTCATCAAAAAATTCAACAACTTCAGCTGTTGTGGCCATTGTAGCTCCAGAATCTAGACCATGTAATTTATCTGAAAATAAGAATAATGAACACATTAGTAAACAAATACCAGTTTTGTAGAAATGGAGACACTTTGTATATGAGACGTTACGTTGCTGGACTGTTAATTATAGCCCTCGCAGTTGCCACAACAACTAAGAAATGTACGTTAATAAAGTAAAAAAAGGTCCATCAGCATGACGCACAACAAACAATTTTAAGTGATGACATGACAAAAGTTATGGGGCACTAAGGAGCCCTCACACTGCTAAGAATACTTTCTGAGGGTGCCACAGTGGAGGAATTTCTTATTTCCTATATTGGATTAAAATTAAAACATTAGAAGATATTTATGTATGTAGGTATATTTATACCTGCCGTTCCAATCCAAACTGATGATGTTATGACACTGTCATCTTGTTCCTCGGAGTAATTATGATCAACTGTACCAACCAACCAACCACCCTGAAAAATAGAGAAATATTGCTGTAATACATATTATTATAAGTTGTACTCATTTTAATAAAACCAGCCTATAACTGACCCACTGCTGGGCAAAGGCCTCTTCTCAACAGAGAAGGCACGAGCATTGATTACCATGCTTGCTCAAGACGGGTTGGAGAGTTGTACTCATACTTATAGTAAAATAATACTGATAAATGGGACTATATTTAGATAACCATACACACCAGTTGTAGTACATGTACATCCGCCTCATCTTGTGCCTTGAAATAATTATGTTCAAGTATTACATCCCACCCTGGAAACATATTTGTTACAGTTAATACAGTAATTTTTAATATTTCGAAGTTGATTTTATGTTTTCCCTATAGGTACATTCTGTATATGTTTTTGTATATGTCCGCTTTAATATGTTCTTTACGTTCTGTTGGTTTCTAGTTGGTTGAAGTTTTAATAAAAAAAACTTATAACATCTCAAATCAAGTAATCAAAATAGTCCTCTTTTTACTTGATCTGAGTACTTATAACAAAACGAATTTTACATAACCTAAAAAGTTTAACAAAACTCACCAGCTACACTAAGCGGAACGCCTTATGCAACTTCTTCTGTTTTTCATAGACGCGTTTCCTGAGTCCAATGAGGAGGGAATTTGTTGGCACTAGGAAGGCATCCACAGATTTCTAAGTTCATTGTTCTTGGGAAAACTCACTGTTGCATTGCAACCACCTACACAGCACTTTCGGATTCCCATGACGAATAATCGCACATTTAACATGCACAATCAGTATTGTCTCAAACTACAGAGGAAATTGTGTATCTCAACTTAGTAAAATACGAGGAAAATTAAGGAAAATACACTCAGAGGTTAGAATTCTCTGAAGATTTTTGACAATGAGCGCATTATATACTCAAGTATCATATGATTATGACACTTGAGTACATAATTGTTATGTGCTTGACAAACACTGACATAACAAAACCAAGATGGCGATGGCGGCATGGCGCCGGCGATGCTACGCCAGCGCCAAAACGGACCCTTTGGAACTAAAGCTGTCACAGCCGTGACGGAGCCGCTTGGCCCAACTGGGGACGCCGTTTTAAAGATAAAGTTGAAAATCTATTCAAGAAATTTGACAGATTGTAGCATGATGTGCATGGACGACGTCGGACGCAATCGCCACGCCAGCACATCACTAGGATCATAGACAAATGACAATGGACACCACACAAACGAGTATTATTATTATCTGTGCGATTCTCGGAAGCTAATATGATGTTATCTGTGGCATTTTTTGAAGTAACTTTCATGTCTGCACAGTGTTGCCGTTTTGTGTGTAATTACACATTTTGTGGGTAATATAGGCTTATCGTGTGTAACCCGTGTGTAATAAGCATATGTGTGTAATTGTGTACAATTACAATCGGTTTCAGTCACTACAACTTGTTCTAGCTCGGTTAGGTAAACGAGCGTTGCAATGATAATAATACAGTCAAATATCGTGGGTAACTTAACACGTACAAAACTGTACATAATGCGAAACATCTTAAAATGGTTGCATTATACCTGAGTTGACAGTTCTTTGTAACCATCAAATTTTACTTATCTGTGGTGTTTGAACTTTTGAATTTCTGTCCTTTAATCTAATAGATTGTTGTAGTCTTTGGTTTATTTTGAATTTTTTAATCGATTGGTGAATTTGTATTGTAAGTTGCAATGATTAAGGGCGTCAGTGTAGCCCGCTAAATTCAAAATTTCTTACGTTTTTGTTGCAATTTGCAGGCCAGTGCTAGGTTGTATGTTGATGAAAATATCGTTGGCGACTGTAAGACGTGTGTAGTGACGTGTGAATTATGATCATCGAAATCGTCAATACAACCTTCCAAGCTCACAAAAGTCTAGGAACGACAATGACGTTGAAACAATTGTTCCTCGACTTATATGAACTTAGAGGTTTGGGATTTTGAGGATTTTAATTTTGTAACTACACATGTTTTACAGTCGCGAACGATATTTTCAACATCATAAAACCTACCACTGGCCTGCAAATTGCAAAGAACGTAAGAAAATTTGAATTTCGCGGGCTACCCTGACACTTTCACATTAATTGGCTCAAGAATTTAATATTACTATATTAATTCTACCCAAATCATAACCCTTCTAATTGCCTATCTGAAAATAAAATAATTTTGAAAATTGTGATCTAGTTCTTGCAAAAACTTATTTTTAAAGATGTTTATGTATGTTTATCAAATAACACTATATGAATTATTATTTAATCTGCAAACTTGGCGGTCTGTTTGGTGTGTAATTGTGTGTAATCAGGGAGTTATGTGTGTGGAATTTGATCGAGGTGCAGTGGCAACACTGTGTCTGCATTTTAATTTTTCTTGCTAAATGCTAACCTGTGCTAACCTATTTAGTTGTAAAATTTATGTATTTATCGTAATACGAATACAGAAAACATCTAATTATAATATAAAAACTAAACCATGGCGGATTCAGTAAATATGTCGTTAGGTAAGTAATTTTCCACGTATTATTCCAGCATACTGAATTACGAGTCGTCTATTTTTGGATATTAGTAAAATTTCTGATGGTTTGGACGATATTATTTATTTGTATGTCATTCCTATCAACTTAATTTGTTTTAGTAAGTCGTCCATTCATTTTATATTCAAAATGTGGGTAAAAAAAAGAAAAAACTTGCACACCCGCCAACTCCATTTGTCAACATAAATATTTTTGTTAAGATTGATTTGACTTAAATTTCAGATGAAATAATAAAACAAAACCGGTCAAGTAGATCTCGTGGAAGAGGTGGCGGTAATGTCCGCGGCCGTGGCGGTGGCAGGGGCCGAGGTGGCAGAGGTCGTGGGCGTGGAGGAGTAGCTCGCACTCGCTCTCAGACCAGGCCGAACACGCCGTCGGGAGCCCGACGTGGCCGTTCACGTTCGCGTGGGCCCGGCGCAGGACAAGGCGGCAGGTCTCAGTCACGGCCCCGCTCACAGTCACGCAACCGCTCTCGCTCCAGGCTTTCCCGCTCAAATTCCCGGGCCAGGTCGGGCTCAAGGTCTCGCTCTCAACTGAGAGGCTTGACACCAAAAGGGAGAGCAGGATTGGAAGATCAGATGGTTATGCCCCATCTAGTGAGGCGAGGCAGAATTAATCGAGGTAGGTAACTAGCTGTGATCTTAGAGGTATCTAGTGATTTCCTCACCATTTTATTAGGAGATCTAATATTGCATTTGTTAAAAATCTAATACAACCCACTGACTAAAGCTTTTTAAGAAGCTTGCTAATAGTTTGCTAGCAAATATCAGTACTTTGGAGAACATTTATTTTGATTAAAGCACACTCATAGCTAATATTGTTACTTGACTCTCACCAGTTTGTGCCTTTGACACTTGCCTTATGTTGTGAATCTCATAGGTATAAAATTACAACACTGAGAACAAAACTATGTACGTAACACAGGTTGCTGTTTTATGCATCATCAAATTTATTTTAGAATAGAAGAATAGAATATTTATTTGCATTAAAATATGGTATATAGATGATGGTACAAAAATTAAATACAGAGGATTCTTACATGTTTTTGCTTATTAAAAGTTTGCAGGTTTTTTGTAATGACATTACATCCATTTATCTATCTATCTATCATGGGGGTTTAGGTTTAGTTCTTGAAGTGGACCATTGTGAGCGAGCCATGGTGGCCGATTACTCCAACCAGCCCACCACCCTCCAGAAGCAGATTAAACTTCCCGGTCTCCTCAGGACATCTGCAAGTGATCTTGGCGTTCCCAGGATCTCCTCGCGAATCTTGGTAACGCCTGTGCTCTCCAGGAGCACATGCGCTACCGTCTCCTCCGCCTCCATGCACGCTCTGCACAGGGGACTGTCAGTGATTCCTAGGGTATGGAAGTGTTTGTTCAGCGAGCAGTGTCCAGTGATGGTCCTGCCACCAGACGCAGGCTATCTCTGTCCAGGCGCAGAAGGCACCTGGTCAGCTTTGGATCCGAGGATGGCATAGCTTCCTTGGATTGCCTACAACTACAACCTGGTGTCGAGGCCCACCATTTCTCTGCTTATATTCGGGTGCGATTAACCAGTTCCTCAGCTGCTTGAAGGGAATGGGCACAGTGGGTTCGGGTCCATAGGGTTTTGTGCTGGATCCTCTTCTGGCAAGTTCGTCAGCCGCATCATTGCCGAGTGATCCACTGTGACCTCTGATCCACTGTAGCGTTACCGTATTGTGATTCAGCACCGTGATTCGTTCTAGGGCCTTGTGGCATTCTAGTGTTAGTCTCGACGTGATCTTGTTACTCTTTAGGGATTGAAGGACTGAGGCACTGTCGGAGAGTATACGAATGTTGGTATCCGTAACCTCCCTGGCCTCTATAGCGTGTGTTGCTTGGATAATGCCTGCACACTCTGCTTGGTAGACAGAGTTGAACCTTCCAAGAGATTTGGATATTCTAATGTTGAGGTCGTCGAGTACACCCCGACGCCTGTCCCATCGTTGCTTTTTGATCCATCAGTGTAGATTCTTAGCTCTTTTGTGCCTGAGTAGTCGCACAACTCCTCTATGAGCTCTATATTGTAGTGTTTTTTGAAGCAGTGAGTTTTCAGAGTTCTGTTGATAGGTGATGCCATCATCTGCTGTTCTTTGATTGCATCTTCTTTGATGCGTGTGTTTTATTCTAGAGTCGTTACTTAGGGTGCTGGCTAACTCGAGTCTGAAAATCTCTACGGCCGCCTCCTCTCTTACGACGAGGTGTATGGGTGGTAGCCCCCAGCATTACATCCATTATACTGCACACTATCGTCATCATCTTCCTGCCATTCTACTTCGATTCGGCACAACACGTTTTTTTCTTCCATTCTCTCCAGCCGTCACAGCATTATTTACTCCTATTTCTTTCATGTCATTCTTTACACAATCCATTACTCTTTTAGTCACATGTGTTTCATCTCTCCTCATTATAAATATCCATACCATGACAAACAACTCCCATGTAATTTTAAATCCGTCTCTATAAGACGACCCACTGACCTGAGTTTTTGCTTGAAACATAGTAGCTATTGTAAATTGCATGTGAGGTTTCTTAAATTACTAATTCATGAAGTCTGTTGTGGGGTAATTTGTCTCAAACAATCACTTTCATTTTCAGGAGGCGGAATGCGTGGCAGACTACAGCGTGCCAATTCATACTCAAATCTTGAAGGCAGTGTTCACAGTAGACTTGGTGTTACGACACGAAGAGGAATGAACAACCTCCGCCGGCCTCTGGCTATAGCTAAGAGGGGAATATCAAAACGAGGACGAGGTTTGAGTACTGGCAATAGATACAGTGCAGTAGGTTTGAGATCTGACCAAATTCTAAAAGAGCGACGCCAAGGCCAGCTCCTTAGGAACAATATAATAAGATCTCAAACATTCACACGCTCCAGGAATAACTCATTCAGTAATCCACCTTCTCAATTGACTGTCAGTGTTGCCAATGATTTTGCAAAAAGGCGTCGTAACAGTGTCGGTAGCGCAGGCTATTTGAACAAACAGAGTCTAGCACATCTAAATAATCAATTTGGTTATAACACACGGAGGGGGCCTGGCAGTGTTAAATCCATGGGCTCCAACCGATCCAATCGTTCCAACAGATCAAACAGATCCAACCGGTCTAATGGTAGCAGAGTATCTAACCGCTCAAGGGGCTGTGGCCGTGGTGGCTATCGTGGGGTTGGCAGAAAGTTTGTGAATAAACAAACCCTAAATGTCAGACTGCAACAAGAGATAGCTTTACTTCAAGGTAAAACTTATGGTGAGGGTACTAACAGTGAGGCTCCACCTGGTATTAATAACTTTAAGCCAACCCCTTTTGCCACCGAACAGTCATTACATCAAAGGTTTGCTACTCCCTAAATTAGGATTGCAGTTCATTCAACTAGTTCTACGGTAGAACTAATGGTAAAAAAAATCCCTAGTCCTACGATTTCAGGTTGTACAAAATCGTAGAACTAGTGGGACCAAAAATTTCCATTAGTTCCACCATATGCAATAAATTGTGATTTGTTATTACTATGAACATTTTGAACTAATAACAATGTAGGCTACATAAAAACTTTGAAGATAGACAACAAGTTGAAACATGAGTGAAATCCATTGCAGTGATCTGGAGCTGCCAAATAATTCTTAAAGTACAGATTTCAATCACTATGTTAGTTTTAAGATAATAACCTATGTTATGTTGTATGTTAGCAGTCCAATTGTTTTTTTTTTTTTGTAGTATACTTGTAATAATGCTGGTTCATGTTGACTGCAATAAGCATAAGGGTCTTGATAATGGTAGCATGTTCTATTACTGAGCATAATTTCTCAGTAACAGCCTGGAGCCAGGTTTTGTGCCTAGTTGCCAGTTATGCTACACCCCTATAATATTGGACTTTAACAACATGGGTGTACATTAGATATACCTCTACGTTGCCCTTTGGGGATTACAGGTGTGATTTTTATGTATGTACATTATAAAATCACACTCAAAACTATAGCAGCTTGCATTCCATAGTGATATACACCAATCTGAGGTTGTAATTGCGCAATGGCATACAAGCTACTTGCAAACTTTTGCAAGTTGCAAATATATAATATGTGGTTTAATTTGATTAACATACACAATCTTTGTCTTTAATTAAAAGGATTTGACTTGAGTTAACCTACTGATTTGTATTTTTTTAACAAACTTTGCTTTCTAATATTACATAAAACCTTCAAAGCAATAGATCATAATTATGTCAGCTTTCAGGTGTGTTTTCGGTTAATGGATTGGATTTTAAAGTCTGACTCTGTTATTATTACTAAGTTACTGTTAGTTGTGCTTGTAATGTACACAGATCTAACAGAAATAGCGCAAAATATCTAATATTATTGTGAGGATGTTTGCAAGAAAGATATTTCCTTTTTTGGTTGAGGTCTTTTCAAATATTGGATTCAATTAAATAAGCCATTAAAATATTTTATGCTATTCTTGTTAGACCTACATTTGCTGTTAAACGGGTACAATAAAATCACTAAAACCTACATCATTTCTGATAGAAGTGTAAATCTAGACCCAGACTTGTATGTATGTTTTTTTTTTTATCTATTGGCGCCTGTGTCCACTTTAGGTTCAAATTTAGCCAAATGTTCCATCATACTTTTTTTTTTGGTTGAATTTGATCAAAATCACTTTTATTTACAACTTTGCTGTAACTTAGTATACAGCAGACCATGCTCAGATCTCTGCTGTGCTATGGTTACAGTGTCATTAAACATGATTTTGTGCCTATTTAATAATTCAGAGTAGACTCTGCAAGAGAGAATAACTCCTTCTGTAATATAAAGCTTGTGTTGCTGTCCACATAAATGTGAAATCAGTTTACATTACATGACAAGTCTGAACATGGCATAAGTTCCTTGTAAGATGCAAAGGAAACCTGCTAGTATGTAAGCTTTCACACATACTGGCAGACTTCCCGCCTGAATTTAAGTGGTTTAAAAGATCTTCGTCATTATGATTATTAGCTATAAGATGTTTTCTGTTTTATTATTAGTTACATTTCAGATTCTTTCATGACATGTAAAAAAACTAATTTCAGTTTTTCATTTATATTTCTTAGTGGCTTAATTGTTAATTTTACTTCGGTATTTTTGTTACATGGACATAAGTATATTAGGAGATTAAAATAAGTAATTCATAAATGTCTTTTATAATTTTAATAGCTTTACAATGTTTTTCAACTTCTAGTGAATTAAAAAAGATAACAGTCATTTACAATACTTACAGGGTGGCACACATTTTCTCTTCAATACAAATGTGACCATAGTTAATTTACATTACATTTTATACATGTTCGGCATCATTATAAGAGAGTCAGTGACTGAAAAAGAAAACAATGATGATAAGTACATGTTTCAAAAGGACTAACAAACTGAATTCTCAACATAATCTTACTTACAATTTTCACCAAGTATGTTTTTCAAGATCAGTCCATGAAAAGTTTTAATATTCTCTGAAGTTTGCTTTTGGGCATTACCATCCGTCTTTTCGAAAGTCCAACCTAGATGTTGACCACAGTGATGACAAGCACAAATCTGCCAGCTGTACCCAGGAAACCACGAGTCTGCACCCTGGTTCTAAAATGATTGCTGTGTGTTAATGTCCAGCGATATTATTATTATTATTGCTATGTTAACTTCCATAAGTCATATTTTTACTGTACAAGCACTCCGACTTATTACTTACAGGTCCTATGTTGTCACATCTTGCTTTCTCTGCAGTGACCACTTCGAAATTAATGCCAAATGGGTTTACTAAAGTTTGAACAGTTACATTCTGTTGTCCGAATATATTTTGTTTTTCAGTTTTACGAGCTCCTGGGCTTGGTTTACTGAACAAGTAATAGGAGTCTGCCACGTCAGCGCCGCATTTACGACACAGAAGTAATTCTAGAAAACAAATCAATTAGTAGTAACCTTCCTTGGTCCCTATTGTTATGTAAACAAGAGATAAGATAAACTTAAAAAAATATTATTCTGTAGTCTACATACCTTGGCCATTTTTATCTGATCTTGGATATTTTTCAGCGAGAGTATAAATATTACGGGTAAAATATGAAAGTAATATTATATGTAAGAGATAAAACATGCCTTTTTTATTACTTTTTTTAAGGTATGAAATCAATTTCCTAGATCAGTTTTTGAAAATAAAGTTTAAAACAGTTTACTCGAGTTCTCAAACTAAAAAGTAAAAAAACAAAAAGAATTAAGATATTCTATTCCAATTTAAACAAATTCATTTCTCCACGGATTTAAACTACCTTTGTAAAAAATTGATGCAAACGATTGACAATTAAATGACGTTCATAATTCATATCACAAACCGGCTGCGGAGGAGGGGACTGACACAGAGTATATAATCAGGGACTGACTGACGGTCGCACTCTGTCGGACCATTGAGATAGGAACTATATGGAGATGGCACATTTTGCTACGAAAAGGATAGCTATACTTAATATCTATCATATCGACGCACACTTGTCAAAATTCGTTTTGTCTCTTTTTAACTTACCAAGAGTTGCATATGGAAAGAGAGACGTCTAAATGTTTGTCAAGGACTAAATTCGGCAACACTTTTGTGTGACGTCAAAATCATGCCTTCGCGTGACCGGTCGCCATTTATTGTACCGAAAGTACTCTGTGGTTTCGTGGTAGTTGTGCTGTCAAACAATTGCTTGTTCGAAATGTTTTTGTTGTTTTTGAGAAAAATACCTCTAGAAATAAGGTATTTTGATGTTCTGAGTTTGGACATTAATAGGAAAATCATGCCCTCATAATCTATGAAACAGTGTGGTGCGAGAAAAAGCCAAAATCAGCCTAATTTGTCTCTGCACAGGTTAGTTACTAATTTTCAGTATTCCAGTCGAATATTGTGAAATTTTGTGTAATGTATTGTTACAAGATGATATTTTTAAAGATTATTGAAACCTGTGTCATGTTTGTATGACATAAAACGCTAGTATTTTCTTGATATCTTTGCATTGTTTACATACAATTATTGGAATGTAAAGTTAGTGATGTGCGATGTCCGCGTACGATATCGATAATATTGAAAAAGAGTATAAAATACATTGCTATTATATTTTATTCCACAGGATTTCTGGAAACGAAATTTTAAAGAAGAAATGGATAGAAGCTGTTGGTGTTGCAAAAAGAAACCCTCGACATAATATGTCGCATAATTATCTGCTTCATGAACTGAACTTTGAAGAATCTTGTTTAACAGAACCCTCCGACTCGTCGACTTTGTCTTTTAAATAGTAATCGTACTGACCTATTCTGTAATAAAATCAATGTCAACATTAAAATAAACACATCTTTTTATTATCCGCCCCAATAAGTAATTATCCGCCCCAATAAGTAATAAGTATTAATAAGAACGTCCAGTCAATTTAATTATTTCAATAGTTTTTATCAAATTGTCTATTCAAATTGCCTGGGCGCTATGAATAATGCCGGATTAATCACTTGGTCCAATAACAGACAATTTGTATTAAAGGTTTAAATTCTCTATTTTAAAATGTAGTTTTTTTTCACACAGAGCGTCTTTATAGTTCTCACATATATAATGTTTTTAGAACCAAGTTTATAGTAATCGATAGTGATAAATGTTTGATATAAATAAAATTAGATATAAATGTTAAGGAGATGTTTGATTTTGGGCCACCACTATGTACACTACATAGATAAATAGGAAAAAAAAACCGGCCAAGTGCGAGTCAGACTCGCGCACCGAGGGTTCCGTACAAACCTGTAGGTATATAAGTAAAAGTTATGGTAATTTAAGATTTTCGGAATTTTTCCTATATGTGTACTTTATAACGTTGCTTCATGCCAAATTTCAAGATTCCAGGTCGTCTGGAAGTATCCTTTAGGTTTTGATTCCCTTGCGAGTAGTTGCGAGTTTCAAAATATGCGGCTTTAATTGCTGTATCTTTTGATTGCGTTGACGTAGAATTTTGATTTTGTTACAGCTTAAAGATATTATAGACTTGAGTATTTGTTAAGAATTTCAATATAATACCACTACGCGTTCATGAGTAAAGGGGTAATAAGTTTAAAATTATTAAAAATATTTTTATTATATGATGTAACTAAAAATTTATGCTTTTCGCAATTTTTCCTTTATCTGTGTTATAAGACGTTGCTTCGTACCAAATTTCAAGATTCTGAGTTCACGGGAAGTACCCTGTAGGTTTTGATTCCCTTGCGAGTGTCGAAAATTTGCGGCATAAACGGGAGTATCTTTTGATCGCGTTGACTTAGAAGTTTGATTTTTTCACAGCTCCAAGAGACCATAGACTTGAGTATTTGATATGAATTTCAGCTTGATACCTCCACGCGTTCCTGAGAAAAAAGGTCTTGACAGACAGACAGACAGACAGACAGACAGACGGACAACAAAGTGATCCTATAAGGGTTCCGTTTTTTCCTTTTGAGGTACGGAACCCTAAAAATAGGTGAATTTCATAAAAATACTAATAAATTAATTTAAAGAGGTGTACAGGCGTACATAAATTACGTATTTTAATAAGATAACCCTATTTTGAGGGCAACCGGCATGTCCTAGAACCATAAATTCGAAGACATGTGACATCTACCAATCCGCACTGGGCCCGCGTGGTGGATTATATAGCCCATTCCCTCTCATAGAGAGGAGGCCTGTCCCAGCAGTGGGAACATTAATAGGTCGATGATGATGATTTTGAGGGCAGCCATGACAGTTGTGTGACATGACGTTTGACGACTTTGACAATTTTAAGAAGTGACGTCTTTGAATCTGTCTTTGCTTTGAGTTTGGATTGGATGTGTTCGATCAAATGTCATTGTCAAAATGACATTGTTCGTTTATGCTGCTCTGATCCACCATATTTAATTTTATGGTGTGTTGCTCTCCTTGACCAAGTTAATTTGAATATACATTGAAACGAAGTGAAATTATATAAAATTAACGATAAAAAATGGTTAATGTAATAAACAGCGATATTTACGTATAGTGTACATAGTGCTGGCCCAGGCTCCATACATTTCTGGAACATCTCCAGATAGATTATACTAAAAGTAATCTTCTTTTCTACCTAGGAGTCTGTCTTTCCTATTTATTTCCGACAGAAAGAATTCACTGTGGTCTTTCGGTTTGAAGGGAAAGAGCCAGTGTAAGAACAGGCTATGATGAAACATAAAATACGCAGAACTTCTAAAATTCTCACCTTAGTTAGGAGGCTAATAATACTAAAAACATCAAAAAGTTCGATATCGATATCAGCTGCGCATGTTGCTCGTAGTTGCAGCCCTACGAATGGCAGCCATTTATTGTCCCGGATTTTTGTAGGTATGCACGCTAATTTCGTAGGTATGGCCGGTCCATAGGTTTCTAAGTCAGTGTGTCGGACAGACAGACGGACACTGACAGAAGACGGACACAACTAGAGTTGTGCTAATGCTGGTAAGTAGTCAGGCCACAGACTAAATAGTTCAGTCAGGCGAGTAGTAATGCGCTCATGGCACTCTATATAGCATAAGTGGCTAGACTAGGCTATAAATGCACGGCTCCCTCTCTATGAGAGGGAATGGGCCATACCATAATCCACCTAGCAAGCCTAGAGCTGCCATCTACCTTTGTCCTTTTAGTATTCATATTTAGTGCGGCACAGCTGGCACCCCTCGGTGACCGTAACCACAGATTGTTGCTGATCGTATCTAGCTAAAATGCTAGGTTTAAAACTTGACAAATCCAATTCTTTTGTAGAAGACAAGTATTTTAGATTACTTGTCAATAAGATTTCTAAAAAGGAGGCGGTATTTTTTCATGAGGCGGACGAAATCGTGCGCCCCATGAAACCGCCCATATTCTTCTTCTAATACATATATAAAATTCTCGTGTCACAGTGTTAGTTACCATACTCCTCTGAAACGGCTTGACCGATTTATATGAAATTTTATATGCATATTCAGTAGGTCTGAGAATCGGCTACTATCTATTTTTCATATCCTTATGTGATAAGGTTATCCACCTCCAACATTTTTCTTCAACTAGAAATAATTTAAATGGCAAAACCCGTCAGCTAGTTATTGCCCGTTGCCGGGTCAGCTAGTTATTTCTCTAAAATACAAATAAAATCGACTAAACAGCTTTTTTCAAGTTGGGATTCAGGTTCAATCAACCTAGAATTTTAAACTGTCAGACAAAGCAAAGTGTGAAGCATAGAGCATCTAGAAAGTGTGAAGTTTGTTCCGAAATCCGAACGTGATTTCGTAGCAAAATATCAAGCAAGTTGATCAAATATCTAATCTGTGAAGTTGATTGTTATGGTTTTTGTGCACAAAACATCTATTTTTGTGCGATACAGCGATACGATTACAAGGAAATAGAGCTTGTGGCTGAAAACCGAAAGGAATAACAAAAAATATTGTTTACTTTCACAGTGCTAATGTGACAACTAGTAAGTGACGTTTACGATTAACATTTTTGTTGACGAACATGAAAATTGCAGTAATTACAACGGGAACAAGATAATGCAGTATTGTTTTAATATCAAGACCATTGCACACTGAAGATACAGCGTCATATTAAAACCATGTCTTTCTTCAAGAACGTCGCCTCAGGATTTACAGTCCGAAGTCGGGATTCTATGCTAAAAGAAGCACTAATAAATAATTTGTCTGAAAGTGTTAAAGACATCCAATACAGCAATCAGTTTGAAGAAAACTTCCACAGCGTGTTAGGTTCTACAGACTCTACAAACACTTTGTGTATGGCCCTCGAATCAGTATTTCTTCATGGCTTGAAAGACACATTCTTAAGAAAGGCCAAAAATGCACTAACAGGGGAGTCTGACCAGCAGCCACAGCCAAACTTTTGGCCTCTCATTCTTGTGTTATCACATAGACAAAACATTGACCAAATATCATCCCTGCCACAGATCAATACTGAAATAGGTCAGTGCCGGGCATGGCTCCGTATTGCCTTGAATGAGTGCTTGTTGTCCTCTTACATGTCTACTCTCCTCAAGAACATATCTGCTGTGAAGCCTTTCTACAATAGGTCAGCATTTGTATGTGATTCTGAAATATTAGAGGTGGCTCAAAAACTGGTTGAAGGGATAGAAACATGCATTCAGTTTAATTTACCTACTAATTCAAGCTTGCTAAACTACTGGCCAGAGCAGGTTCTAATGCTAGCTGGTATTTGGGTGCCTAAGACAAGATTAGCTCCAATCAGTGCTGCTTTGGATGTAGCTAGCACTATTACTGATGAGGAGGTGAAACCAAAGTTAGCATCAACACCCACCCATACCTCAAACATCACTGGACTGGGCCGGATGCTTGCTTTGAATGAAGATGAGGCTTTGGACTTCATTCTGTCAAAAGACATAAAAGATATCACCAGTAGAGACATAGAACCAGAGGAAAAGGAAGAGCAGAAATCCCCAAAACACAAGACAGAAACGAAAATAGAAAGTCATGGCTCCAAAAGTAAATTGAGTCCATTACAAATAGACAAACCATCTACCAGTCAGGAACTGAAAGATGAAGCTTCTATGTCACCTTCCTCTTTTAATTCTGAGGATTTTGTTGCTCCCACTGATGTCATTGTCACAGGAAACTCCCTTTGTGGAAAGGGATGGTCCACTGACAACAATGATGATATGAATGCTTCCATCAATTCCAATTCATCTCATGGTAGCAGCATGATAAAAACACCTGAGTTGAAGAGTTTGTCATCCTTAGTTGACAATTCAAATAACTTTGGGGAAACATATACTACAACTCCTAATTTAAGAGATATTATGAAGGATATTCACAAAGAGCTTAAACTGAGTTCAGAAGATCCTGACATTTGTGATTTGAAAGTGGAAACAGTGACCCCAGAAGACCCAATGTTACAAGGTCTAGATTTTGAAGTAGTTCCCACTACTATGTCAACATCATTTACAGTTCAAGAATTACAGAAGATGATATCACAGTTGGGTACTTTGTCAAGGGAACAGGGGCTAGATCATCAAAACTATCAGTGTAAGGGGTGCCAGGATCTACTGGGCAGCACCATCTCTAAAGCAAAGGTATGTGCTTATACTGGAGAGTACTACTGCTGTAACTGCATGGACCCCAATGTGTTTATCATTCCAGCACGAGTAATACACAACTGGGACTTTAAAAGATACCCAGTCTCCAAAAAGTCTGCACTGTTTTTGTTAGAATTTCAACATCATCCCTGGATAGACATGAAGAAACTTAACCCAAAAATTTACAGTGGTGTTTCAGATATGGCACATTTACAGGAACTTAGAATACAACTGAATTTCCTGAGAGCTTACATATTTACATGTAGAGAACCAGTTATTGAGGAGTTACAGAAACGGGTATGGCCAAGAGAGTATCTGTATGAACATCTTCATTTGTATACAATATCGGACTTGGCTCTCATACCTAATGGCTCCTTAGCTTTGCAGCTAGAGAAAGTGGTGAACTTTGCTAAGACTCATGTTCTGGAATGTTGGCTATGCAGTCAAAAGGGCTTTATTTGCGAAGTATGCCGTGATCCTAAGATACTGTACCCTTTCGAGACAAGCACAACCTATCGCTGTGATGAGTGCTCAAGTGTGTTTCATGCTAAATGTCTCAATGCCAATATTCCTTGCCCCAAATGCAAAAGAAGGCAAAATCGTACAACTGAGGCATCTCTAATCCAAGCAGTACACTCTCACCTCATCAAATAGACAAGGTCTGTGGGCAATCTGTATTCAGTTTTGTACAAAACTTGCATTTGATAATTTTGTCATTATAAATACCTACTTTTACAGAGATCAATAAATTACTGTTTGTCTAATAATGTACAAATAAATGTTGGATATAGCAACTTCTCATTACAAATGATTTTGTAAGTACTACACAAGTACACGCCTATATTATAACCAAATATAATTTTAAGATATAATATATATATGTAACTTATGATGAATGTTTATAGATAAAATATATCAATATATTTATACATACAGAAAATTTTAGAATACTCTTAGACATCTTGTATAGGTAAATATAACTGAAAGTTTGGCTTCTATCTTAAACAAATATTTAACAAAATGTGATATGATGTACTAACTAGATGGAAATATTTTGTATTTATAAGTTGCATCATTGTAGATTATATTTTATAACTTCTAAGAAATGTAACAATAATTTGGGTGATAGTGTTTAGAGAAATTTATGGCTACTCTAATGACAGTTTGATCCTGTAGATGTTCTGTATAATATCTTGCGAGGATTTTTTTGAAATCACTTTGTTCGAAAGTATTATACACTATTTCAAAGTAAAGTTTAATTTGGTAATGATCTTATGGTGCAGGCACCACATATATGCGCAAATTCCACAACTTTAGAACCTTAGTGCGCTCGTCCGACTCTTGGCCAATTTAATAAACTTAAACTTCCTTAATTTCAAAGTAAATATTGTGATATCTATGTATAGTTCGCGCCTGAGCATGGGCAACTAGTCCTGCTGCTAAAATTGTACTTGTAATTTAGGATACTTTCTTTTGGACTACAATGAATAATGTTATGGCCAGGGCACAAGGGGGCGGTAGGGTAGAGCATATCTTTATCCAGCAGTAAATTCATGCGTAAGATAAAATAATATGATAAAATGCTCTGCCCTGTCGTCCCGGGTGTACCCGGCCTCTTACTTAGACAAAATGTATACCTACTTGTATTATATGCTTGTGTTATATCTAAAAAGTAACGAAGTTGGTCATCATAATATAATAAAGCTACAATTAAGTATCTATGTTAAAATTATAATATTATATTATTAATACGAAATATCATGAATAGAAACATTTTTTATCATAGTCTTTTTGCATAAGCAATTACTGTTATAATTATCTTACTTTGGTAGCTGATGCTGCGATAGTTTCTTATGAATTTAAGTATGTTATGCTGCTAATATGGAATAATTAAAAGGGTCTTATTGGTAATAGAGTTGCTATCGACTGTGCATACTTCGAAAAATTTGAAAATGTCATTTATTAAGTACAACAAAAAAATACTCCAATTTTACCTCGAGTAGTTCTTTGTTAACTATGGTTCGTCTATTGTATAACGTATATTTAATATTGGTGTTATTAAAATTATGTTCTAAGGGTCGGCGCACATTTTGCGAGGCGCATCGTAAGTTCAGTGCCAAACAAATATCAACCATAAGGAAGTTGTAATAAATTAACTTCCATTAGCCCGACTGCGGTTTTCGACTATATTTTTAGGAGCGCAATATTGATATTTGTTTGTTATAGACACTGCGTTTTGCTAGAAGTGCGTCGGCCCGAAGACGGCTATCTGATTGACTAATACACGTCGTTGCCGTCCTATAACAAAGATCTATTTTCTTTGTAACTCATAATGATAATTGTTATCATATCATTACTGGTGATACGATACGATAGACAGTAGCGCACAGCTCATCATCATTAAAATAAAGACATAAACTTTACATGTTTGTGTTATTTCAAAACTTGCCCTCAGTATTTTCAAAGTAAAGTCCTCCGGTCCTATTGTCCATTCTCCTATACTGTGAAGTAAAGGAGAAAAGACAATAGAACCGGATGACTTTATCGCGCCGTACCTATCAAGTTCAGTGACCTACCTACATGATTGTATTGCGTTAAATTTCCCTGCAATCAACTAGCAACGCAATTGCCATCTGGAGCGGGTGCGCAGTTGTCACTGCTAACACAAATTCAACCATCCTCTAGTTGAAACATAGTGTAAAATGAATAAACTTCAATTAGTCCGAGCATGCATCAAAGCGGTTAGAGATGTGTATTTTTAGATAGAGCTAGGTTTAAAGTGCAAGACCATAGGTAGATTTTATTCTGTTGAAATCTACTTAAAAGTAAAAGACAAGGTAGAAATAGGTTCTTTGCCGCCTTTGGCTTTGACTGTCACTTTGGTCTAGTGGTCGCAACAAGCGCAACGACGCAAGCGCAACAAGCGCAACTCCTTAGCATGAGGTCCTGGGTGCAATTCGCAGGTCGGGCAGTGTTATTAAATTTTCCCATCAGGATTTTTTCAATAGCAGCGACAGAATGTGGATTTGTGGCCTGTTGGCGGGAACACCGACGGACTGAAAAACTGCCGCAATAATGGTGTGTACTAGCACACCTCTTCATAAACCTTAGGGCTTTACAGACGTGATGTCATGTTTGTAGAGGGACTCCGATTAATAAATAAAAGATTCTTATCAAATTCATCAGCATAAATCAATATTTAATCTACAATATTATGTAAAGGAATAACTGTTGCGCTTACACACTATCTATTCAAATTCAAAACATCACTTAAATAACTACTGGGATGGTCTTTCTGACGAGTATTTTGTGATTTTCTTGAGAAATCTCCGCGTGGTTTTTTATCTTCGAAATCGTCAATGTAATTGGGGTCGTCGACTGAATATTCTCTAAAGCACTGGTTCAATAGTTTGTCGGGTTCATCTGTTTTGCTTTTTGTTTTCTTTTTGGCTTGGTAGCTGAGTGCGTCTTTGTCGAAGTCCAGAGGAACAATGCCTAGCTCGCCGCTGTAACGATTCTTGGCAACTTGTAAGTATTTTTTGCCACGCACTGCTGTTAGTCGTTTGTCCTGTAATCAAAAATTGCCGTAATCAATACTCACGGAATTTGTTTGTACGCGTTGGGAATTTGGGATTTCCTTTGTACAACAATGACGGTCCATTCTATTCCACCCAGATTGGTTTATATTGCTAGTTTACATGAATTTTACCTGTATTATGAGAACGTTATCCGCTTCTTGCGAAGCTTTCGCGCTGCCAAATATGGAGCTTGTTGACAAGTCCTCTGATTCACGTTCCTGTAAAAACACATCATAGTTAATCGTTGGGTTGAATTATAATTACGTAGGTACCTACTTTGGGGACACAGTTCTCGTGACAAAAATTTTGCTAGCTCATATACAGAGATGTGATATACCTACTAATAAACGTAGCGTGAGTTATAAGGTTCCGTGTGTCGACCAGTCCCCACTTATCCCGGACAGCGAGCACACGTACTAACTACACCGTTAAAGTAGTTCATCTACTTACTGATAATTTGGTGGTTTTGTTCTAAACCCTAACTAGTGTTTCTAGTGAACACTACATTGGCGCCTCGGCGTCACAAAAATCGCTCTTCACCGAAAATAAGATTCCAGCGTGTCCCGCAATCGACGAATACATTATAACCAATTAATATTGGTATCAATTGAAAGTAAGTTTAACGACCTTTTAATTAACAACAGTTACAATTCCTAATCACAAAAAATCCCATTAGCGCGTAACGTTAAAAGAAATGTTGTCAAAATACATTCATACATTCGGCCTATCATGACATAGGTACGCGTGCCCATCTCCTCCATAGGATTCAGACCCTCCAAAACCGTAAGGCCACGAGAGCCCCATGGTACGTTAGGAATGAGCAACTTCATGTTGACCTCAAGATCCCCACCATCCAGCAGTGCATGAAGCGACTTACTAAGGGTTTTTTCGATAGGGCCGAAAAAACCCTAACCCGTTAGTCGTTTCATCAGCTAGTTATGTCCCCTCCGCAATATAGGGTCCCAGCTCCCGGCGGAAGTGTGCAGCGCATGCGATGGACGCAATCAAACAATGAAAACGTCACGCGCGCATACTATGGGGCTATAGAGGGGGGAAACAACCTGACCGCGTACCGTGTTAGGATGCTCTCTCTGTTTCAGGTGCTTGAGCCAGCTGTCAACGTGTCGGCACAACGACTGTCGGATCAGGTGCGAGTCATCCAGCGTAATCGTATGTTGGATGACACCGTACTTGATCGCTTGCGGACTGAAGTGCAGAGTAGCCATGTCACTGCCACGCCGCCGTCACAGGCTGTGGTTCCACCACAGTCAACCATAATAACAAATCGCGATGACGACGTGAGTAGTGACATGATTACTAATGTAGGTACCCATTAGTGAGGATATGAGGAGTGTTTTGGAGGGTGCGATTCGAGAATACCGGTTCGTGACACCAGGGCTTAGACCGCGTTTACCTCGTTTGCCCATGCATAACAAAAATAGAATGCTGGTGGCTGTTCCGGATTCGCAGTTGTCAAATTATTTTGATAACTGCGAAGACCTCACCGATGTTCATTCAGTCCTGTATTGTGCGGCCGTAGCGGCATGTCGTGTTTATTTATTTATTTATTTTTCAACAAATTTACATTTGTGTCGAACAGTGGGTAATCTGACATTAAAATATAAATTAAATTAACAATAATCAAATACTTAACTATCACGAAGTCAGGAAGAAAATAAAATAATTTAGTACTTAATAATACATTCCAAATTGGTCATAACATTATAAGTCATAAATAAAAATGTAAGAATTTAAAAATAAAAATAATCATACTTAAATTAAATGTCATAAAAACTAGATAATGTCAATTGTCAATATAAATTCAAATAAATGTGTGACAATAAATACGTTAAGTTGTAATGTTATGATAGAATGCTGAAATACATCATTTAAAGTAAAATAAAAATATAATCACATAATTATTAGTTCAAACCACTATTATCTTTGAGAAACTCTTCTATGCTGTAATAACATTTCTTCAACAACAATGACTTTAATTTTCTCTTGAATTCGTTTGGATTCATAGAGCTTTTAAGTTGTACGGGCAATTTATTGAACAAGTTTACTGATTGGACTTTTGAGGCATGTTTAACGACATTAAGCTTAGGCTGTATGAAATTAGGTAGATCCTTTCTCCGCGTTTTTTCTCTGACATGTCTCTGTTCTTCTGTCTCAAACTTATGGATATTTTTAGTAAAATGACTCAGCAGGACCAGAATATAAAGGTATGGTACTATGAGAATTTGCAATTTCTTAAAATGATCTCTACAAGACTCCGTTTGTTCAATACGTAGCATAGTTCTCAAGGCTCTTTTCTGTAAGACGAAAGCAGCATTAATATTATATTGGTAGCTGTTGCCCCAGAACTTTATGCTATACCTATGTAAGTCTAGACTCTATGAGTGCTAAATATACCATTCGGAGGTGAGCAACGTTTAGTTCATCTCTAAGACTGACGAGAGCATAGCAAGCACTACTCATAGTGTTAGTGACCACTTCCAATTCTTTTTTCCAATTTAGAACTGCATCTACTTGTACCCCCAAAAATTTTACATTATCCACGATATCCACTTTATTCCCTAATATATGCACGCTGACAGTATCGGTGTTCTTGATGGTCGATTTAAATAATAAACATTGCGTCTTTTTTAGATTTAGTTTTAGATCATTCATTGTGAACCATTTCTCAAGGGCACATAGGATAAAATTGATCTTATTTTATAAATTTTCTATGCTGTCACTAGCTATAATAGCGCTTGTATCATCGACAAAAATTACAAGGTTAGTATCATCTGAAATACTTGTTATGTAAGCTATCAGATCATTTATAAATATTATTAAGAAGACAGGGCCTAGAACTGATCCTTGTGGTACACCTTTGTTTATAATAACTGTGTCTGATTTGTGTAGTTTTTCATGCCCATCTTCTTGAACTGTTTTAATTTCCACATACTGCGTTCTATTATTTTTTTTTTTCAGAATCAGAATGTTTATTTGTCAACATAGGTAGTTACAGAGTCTGTGAGATGTTACATTTCATACGTGCTCCATGTTTTGCCATTTGGCGTACAAATATTATCATCAATTTAAATTAAATTCAGTTAAATAGGTTCTTGCAGCAAATACATTAGTAATATACAATTATAACAATACATTAATTCAAATTATAAAAACAAGAATGTCAAAGCAAGTCCTACAATAAATATTCCCACAATGTCAACAATAAAATTAAAGAAATAAGATGAATGATAAATGTAAGAAGATAAAAATGTAGTGCATAAATAATGTCAATTATAAAATTTGGAATGTCAAAGCAATTAATAAATCAATGAACTATTTCTACAATGTCAACAATAAAATAAGAAAGTACATAAAATGTCAATAAAAGTAAATAAAAATGTCAACTGATTGCAATGTCAATTAGGTAAATACCAAATAATTACAGAAATGTCAAAACAGATATGATGACCTAATGCTTATTGTCTGAAGGAGGGATTATAGAACTGTCATCCAAATAGTCCTTTATCGAGTAGTAACATTTATTAATTAATATTTTCAGAAGTACACTTTTGAATTTGTCCAGATTTAACGATTTCAATGTCTCAGGCAGCTTGTTGAATATTTTTGTGGCCATACAGAAAGTGCTTTTATTCATCAAGGCTGTTCTGCCATGTGTGTTTTCGAGCTCTAACTTTCTGTCACGTAGTTTTCTATAGCGACTTTTGAAAGCTATTTTGTACTGCGAGATGTGTGTTTTGACAAAAACGTTAGTTTCGTATATGTACAATGACGGTAGGGTAAGGATGTTTAGGCTTTTAAAGAACGGTTGACAACTGTCAGTGCTATTTAGGCCACACATAGATCTTATACATTTTTTTTGAGCTCTAAATACAAAATCTCTATCGACTGAGTTGCCCCAATACATTATGCAATACCTTAGTGTGAATACCTTAGATGCAACATAACCATGATAAGCCGTTAGTACTGATTCTAGATTGACAATCTTTGACAGTTTGTAGAGAACATAGGCGAATTTATTCATTTTTTTACAAATTTCGTCTGTCTGGGATCTCCAGGTCAGAATATTATCTATTAAGATGCCAAGGAATTTGGTAACAGTAGCTGGCTCTATTTGAGTCCCTAAATACTGAATTTCGGGAACTTTACATGGAATTCTCTGGTAAAAATGCATAATTTTAGTTTTATTTAGATTTATAACAAGATTATTATTGTCAAACCATGATATAATTGTATTTAATGTCATATTTATTTCATTTTCATAATTCATATAATCGTCACATTCGACTACTACTGTGCTGTCATCAGCAAATAGTACCATAGGATGGTCTATGTGTCCGGGAAGGTCATTTATGTATATCAGGAAGAGGGGTGGGCCTAGTACACTGCCTTGGGGTACGCCGTATTTTATTGTTCTACTGTTGGATCGATATTTTTTCTCGTAACCATTATTTGCGCATATTTGTGTGATTTCCACAAATTGTTTTCGGTTTACCAAGTAGGATTATGTATTCCCCCTTATACCATATTTTTCCAGTTTTTTTAACACCCGTAATTCACACCACCCCACCCGTAATTAACATTTCTCCTAATGCCATAGAAATCTAACTTATTCAGAAGAAGACTATGTTCCACTGTATCGAACGCCGAACTTAGGTCGAGGAAAAGTCCTGCTACTTTTAGTTTAGCATTCAGTTTACACACCACATCATCAATTAACATATCAATGGCATCTATTGTTCCTACATTATTTTGATAACCAAACTGTTGGTCGGTTATAATTTTGTGTTTATTCAAATGACAAACAAGCCTCACTTTCATAATTTTTTCAAATATTTTGGAACATACAAGCAACAAAGAGATAGGCCTATAGTTCCCTGGATCTGTTTTAGAGCCCTTCTTATGTATAGGTAGTAATCTAGCCAATTTAAATTGTTGTGTGGCTGGTGTCAAATTTTCTGATGACAGAGCTACACGGCCAAAACCAGCCGTACCGGCATGGCAGTACAGGATTGAACAACGTATTGGTGGGGCCAGAGCACTCATCGGCAAATTGATCTGCTTCAGGGAGGGCAATACTCGCTCTAGGGTGATGCGTTTTGTGAGGCGGGCGTGTTCGGGGACTGATATCAGTCCTCGAGACTACATGTCCCGTGTCACAGAGCGCATCGACTTCCTGAAGCAGAAAGTGTATGAAAGGGCAAGCCGTATACGTAGGTATAAGCGGCGAGTCGATACACTCAGAATCGCACATTCCAAAGAGATGAAAGGTGGGTTTATAGGGCTTGGGAGCGACCGGACCAAGGTGTGGCTGACGGGCACCTGCCGGATGATGATGCAATGTGTTCGTTCTGGCGCAGCATCTGGTCGGTGCTTGTCAGCCATGCTGAGGGTGAATGGACTCGGGTTATTGAGCGAGCGTGCGATCCAGTACCAGAAATGGGGGCAATTACTATCAGCCCCCAAGACGTAGCTTGTGCAGTCCGTCCGTTGCCTAATTGTAATCTCCAGGGCCGGATGGGCTGCACAATTTCTGGATTAAATGGTTCACAAGGTCGCATGCTCGCTTGGCGACCCTATTCCAGTCAGCCTTAGAGTCGGGGTCGCTGCCAGAGTTCCTGACAACAGGTATAACCCACCTGCTCCATAAATCGGGTAGTACTGCGGAACCCAAAAATTATAGACCAATCACCTGTCTCCCGACAGTCTATAAAGTTCTTACATCCATTTTGAGAACAAAAATTTGTAAACATATAGATGACAATTCTGTCCTGTCTGCTTTCCAAAATGGATGTAGGAATGGGTCCCGTGGTACTAAGGACCTACTCCTCATTGATATGGCCATTAGTCAACAGGTTCGTCGTTCCCGAAAGGATCTGTCGACATGTTGGATAGACTATAAGAAGGCCTATGACTCAGTGCCACATACATGGCTCATGAGGGTGCTAGAGTTATATAAAGTTGATGCAACTCTGCGCACCTTCCTGATGTCGTGTATGGGGCAATGGAGGACAGTCCTTCGCTATCCAGGATGTCGGCAAATTCAGAGGAATAGCGAGCCGATAAGGATAGAGCGAGGTATATTTCAGGGCGATAGTTTGAGTCCATTTTGGTTCTGCTTAGCCTTGAATCCTCTTAGCACACTGCTGGAGGATTCAGGTCTAGGCTATCAGTTGCGGAAAGATGGTCGGATTATATCTCACCTCCTTTACATTGATGACTTGAAACTCTTTGCCCCCAACGATTTGCAACTGATGCAGCTACTGAAGGTAACTGAAACCTTTAGTAGCGCCATCAGGATGGAATTTGGTGTGGACAAATGTGCGGTCATGCATGTAAAGCGAGGGGAGATTGTGGAGTCTGTGGGAACCCAGCTCTCAGATTCCATAAATCTTAGATCCCTCTCAGCAACCGAAACCTATAAGTATTTGGGTATGTCGGAAGCACTGGGCATCAATGTGGCTGACATGAAGCAATCGTTGAGGGAGCGGTTCTTTGGCCGCCTGAAAAAATATTGAATAGTCTTTTATCGGGCGGAAATAAGGTGCGTGCCTTCAACGGTTGGGTCATGCCAGTTTTGATGTACTCTTTCGGCATACTCAAATGGACTCAAACCGAACTAGACGCCCTGGATACGAAGGTCCGTAAATTGTTGACGGCATTTCGAGTGCATCACCCACGTTCTTCAGTTATGAGACTGTATATCCCGCGGAAGTGTGGGGGTCGTGGCTTTTTAAACGCTAAGACTCTCCACAATCGCGAGATATGCAGTCTCAGGGAATATTTCCAAGCAGCCGACGCGGGGATGCATCGAGATGTGGTCGCGATGGACAAGGGCCTCACCCCGCTCTCCTTGGCTAAAGAGAACTGGCGCAAACCTATAGTACTTACTACTGATGACCGCAGGAAAGAATGGCAGGGCAAGGAGCTTCACGGGCGCTTTTACCGGGCTCTTCATGGGCCCGATGTAGATTTTCTAGCATCCGTGTCCTGGCTACGTTCCGGGGACCTCTTCGGAGAAACCGAAGGTTTTGTCTGTGCAATTATGGATGAAGTAATGATGACGAATAACTACCGGAGATTTATTGTGAAGGACGGTACGGTTGATATATGTCGGGCATGCCACCGTCCAGGCGAATCAATCCGTCACATTATCTCCGGGTGTTCTCGTCTAGCTAACGGAGATACTTGCATAGACACAACCTTGTAGCCAGGATTATCCATCAGCAACTTGCTCTAAAATACAATCTTGTGGAATCGGAAGTACCCTACTATATAATAGGTATGTGCCCGACCCAGTTCTCGTTAATGGCAGTATCACACTGTACTGGGATCAATCTATCATCACTGACAGGACTGTTATAGCAAATAGGCCTGATATAGTGGTGATGGATCGATCAGAGCGGCGCGCAATGATTGTTGACATAACGGTCCCGCATGATGAGAACCTCGTGAAAGCCGAGAAAGATAAACAAATAAAGTATCTTGACTTAGCTCGCGAGGTTGTCGACATGTGGGAAGTGGACTCAGCGATCATTGTGCCGATAGTCGTGTCAGCGCATGGCTTAATTGCCAAGAGCCTCGACCAACACCTGAGGAGGCTCTCGTTAGGCAGCTGGATCAAGGGCTTCATTCAGAAAGCGGTACTCCTGGACACGGCCCGTATTGTTAGGAAGTTCTTCTCTCTGGAGCCCTGACCGCCGGTAGCTTGGACCCTGTTCCCGATACCGGTGGGCTACAATTTTTTATATTTTTAAATGTTTTTTATACATATTTTTATATTTATATTTAAAAATGTAGAAAATTTGTGTAAAAATGAATAAAGGAATAATAATAATAAAATTGTTTATTAATCCAAATAATACACACAGACAGTTCCAAAACAAGGTGACAAAAAATACAATAAGCATATGATTTAGTTTTTGTGCACAGAAGATGTCTACCAAAAATAAGTCTATGCATACAAAATAATGATGAACCCTGCCTCTTAAACTAGGAGACCTGTATCTTAAGAGACAGTCATCGGCCAAAAATTGAAATTGAATAGAACTATAATTTTACAAGAGTGAAAGTGTGTCGATTATTTTGATATTTTAAATGTATAATTAAAGTTAGTCTTAATCAAATATGTGTGAGTGTTGAGGTGTGTGGTACGTGAGTGTGTGTGTGTGTGGAAAGGGAGTGTAGGTGTGTACTGTGGGTGTATGTGTATTTGAGTATTTTGAGGTGTTTTTGTTTTTTAAGAGGTTGATAGGTCAATTATATTTTTTTTAAGCATTGTTCTCATGTAAGTGACTTTGTGTAATTTTTGAGAATAAAATATCATTAAAACTATATGCATCACGATAAAAATTAAAAATCTTATAAAGGACTTTATGGTTATGACTATAAAGTCCATTTTAAGAATTAAAATTTTTAACGTGATTCTGTTAAAGCGGCCATTTTAGGCCCGCTGACCCCATATTCACAACACTTCAATTCCATTTCGATTCGGAAAGTCGTGTGATTTGTGACGCCGAGTGTTTATTAGACTTTTTTTCCGTGATAAATAAAGTGCAACCAAATTCGTCTGATGTTTGCTTTATTGCCGTACAACTTTGCACTTGATGACACTAATCATAAAGTGCATTATTCAATTTCTTAATCCTCTGATCTACGTTTAGTTACTGACCTTTCTAGGATGCATGACGAGCGTGACATGGCAGTGCCTTGCGGTCGCGAACGTCCGAAACGCAGCGATGACCGCATCTTGTCGGTGGTAGCGGTCACCGTCGCGGTCTTCGCCCATGCCCAGCATGAACTGAACGTTATCCACTACGACGTGTGAGATGTCGTGCATGTATCGTGCGTGCTCCACTGCCTGCACAGTTCGGAAAAGACGATATTATAGTTATTTTAAAGTTGCTCGCATTATGTGGCTTTTATAAACACTAACATAAGGTGTAATTTACAACGGATGACGCATGATCGTGAAATGCAACAATTGAGACAGACGTGTTGCTTGATATATGCATTCGTTTTCTACCCTTTGCTCTCCCAGATTAGAAGAAACAAATTATTTGTGGCCAGGTTCCAATATTTAAAATGAGAATCATCAAAATCGGTGGAGCCGTTTAGGAGGAGAAGAATTAGGAAAACACGCACACTGAAATGTCACACCTTACCTCCATAACAACTTTGATCGGTTGCTGGCCATGAAAGGCTAGGTAATAGATGGGTAGCTTCTGGAAGTCGTCGGCAAACTTGTTGAAGTCCTGCAGGTTCTGCTCCAGAGGAACCCCGGCGAATTGCTGCAGCATCGTCCGCGCTAAGCGAGAGTTGCGGATCTCGAAGCTGCCCCACAAGGTGTTCACCTGGTTTTACAAATATAATTTATCTACTTTTTCGCAACAAAGCAAAAATAAAGGTTCACAGAAACAGATTATTTTGCATTCAACTTCATCACCACACGAAAATCATATATCCGCCAAAAAGCTTCTATCGGGAAATATTGCCCGTAAGGTCCAGCTGTGGACCGTACGGTCGTACACCCATCGTGTTCCCACTCTACGGATTTTTTGAATGACCACCGTCGATAATGGTTCGTGGCCTTTGTTGAATTGTCAAGTCAAGATGTAAAAGGTTTTTTTTTATTTTTTGGAATGGAGGTTGCGTTAATATGAATGCGGAAACTTTTCTCACCCCTTGCTGCGCCAAATCCAAGGAAACTTCGGCACATAGCGTGGTCTTCCCGCAGCCAGTGGGTCCAGTGAGCACGGTCAGCTCCCCTCGACGGTGCCCACCCAGCAGACGGGTTAGTGCGGGAAAACGACGCCACTTTATACCGCGTACCTGATGGAAAGAATATTTAGGAATATCGGAATAAGATAATGTTCGTTATAGGTGTACTCATGTACTGTACAGGTCCCTGTCTACTAACCTTTTGGAAGATTACAGGCGTGAGTTGGGTTTTTCGAATTTGGTAGGTATCGCCGTGTTTATTGTATTGCAACTCCCATGAGGTTTTATTACTGTATCTGGCTTATTTTGTTCTGATATAAAAGTGTACTTCACATACTTCAATTCTTTGCAAATCTAGAACTTTGGGTACGAGTTATTTCAAATTCGCCTCTCCTTATTTAATAGGCTAGTTTCCACCATCAATAAATTGCAAAACTAATTAGTCCGTCAGTTAGAGTATTGGAAAATAATGGACACGTATTTTTTGTTTTTGTAAATCACTGAGAACTGACAAAGATAAAACGCATCAAAACTCGGGAGTGGGGGCTCGTGACGTCACAACGCACTAAAAACTATAGCACGGCGTGACGTATTGCGAATTTTAAAAGCGTCGTATCTTCGTCAATTTTGGTTTATGTAACAAAAGAAAAAATACGGGTCAAACATTTTTTTATAATCTAACTGACGGACTAATTATATTTTTTTAGGACACAAGCCTATTGTCTTGGTCCGCCGTAGTGTCACTTTGTTCTATAGAACCCACACCACCCGGTGGTAGCTTGATCAAATGTTGTTTCATATAAATGATCCAACTTTTGATCAAGCTTAGACGCAGTATTACGTACCTAACAATTTTTGACATACCCTATCAACATTGGTGACTTCAAAGTATACGTCGTCTCGTAAAGCTGCAAAGGTGGTTATGGAGCGGTGCGCCGCGGGCTTCGCTTCGGACACCAAAGTCTTCAGCGATAGGTTCGCGTCTGCCGCCTCCGACGCAGTCACGAGGCCGTCTGTAGGTCTAGGAGGGACATTTTGTTTATTTTTATGGTTTACGAGATGCTTATATGTAGATTAAGTCATAATTAAGCCGAAATACAACCAAAATTGGAAACTAGGTTGTTTTCCATGTTTCGCTGCAAGTGGGTGCAACTACTAATCCTGCACTTCGTACTTCGTAGACGACGAGTTAGGTACCGCAAGCATATCCACTTTGTGGGCTCTTTCCACGCTGCCTCTTCCGGTACGTTAATAAAAAAACAACACAAAAACCCACTGGCAAAATGTGTGTGTTGTACAGTAGGTACTTCTGCGCCTAAACCTTCGGGAAAGCCTTGGCGTTATGGTATATTGGTATTTATAAGAAAATAGGGATTATCGAGCCGTCTTAAGTTTACCTGACGGCTGACATATCGACTAGGGACGTAGGTACCATCAGTTCAAATTATTATTGAAAACATACCTACCTAACAAATCGACATCTATCTTCGCCCAGTTTCTCGGCCACGGCGCGCATATTGTCCCAATCGCCCCACAAACAAAGCTTTTGATACGCTTCGAGAGTTGGTAATACTATGGGCGGTAGGCTGCAGTTGCTCAGCCAGATCAGTGTTCCTAAAATATAGTTTTATTGTTGATGATACTACTGTAAAAAATACTGGTATTCAGCTGCATCCAGATAAAGGAGTTGTAGGAGTTACAGTGCTTTGGGAATAGTGTGGCGGGCTTGCATCCAGTTAGAGTCGCCGCACACGAGTCACTCGCGACAGCCACAAACGCCGCCACGATCGTATCGTAGCCACCGGCGTCAACCGTGTGCGGGCGAGTCCATATAAAATGTATGAAAAATACAGGAAATATACAACGCCGGTAGCGGCGTTTTGTGGTTAGCCGGTGGCCCGTGTGCGGGAGCTCTTAGACTGGCGCTGACCCCAACATAGTTGTGAAAAGGCTAGGCAGATGATGAGTACTTAAATAAGTAGACATGCTGTGTCGACCTCAAGTAGATAGGGATAAGAGCAGGAGATTGATGATGATGCAGTACTATTGGCTAATTGGTACACTCTACTGAATCAGAGGTTCTGGGTTCAATCTTCATTTCAGGGTAAGTGTTGTTGGGTTTTTACCATGGAATTTCTCAGTAGCAGTTTGTGCTTGGATTTGTAGGGGCTTTCAAATAAATGCAATCATAGGAGTATAGATGAAATGAGTGTGAACTATAAATCTCGGACATTCATATACCCCTTTGAAGAATACAGACAAGATGTAATTTGTCTTTGAGATTCACACATCCCTAAAATTTTGGTATCAAATGTTTTCAAATATATTCACCTGGAATTTTCTGTGCAGCTAAATGTAAAACATCTTGTATAGTTGGTACAAGAATGGCTTGATCACTACGGCTAACCTTCGGCACTCGGCACGAGAACAGCCCAGCGGCATGCAGCCCATGAGTTTCAGCCTCTTCCTCTCTCCCCGCTTGTACTTTACGGTAGCCCACCACTTTATCTAGCGAGTTTTTTAAAGGGAAGTATAATACTGTGTGGTCGGGTGATACTCTTACGTCTGATAATATTTTGTTGGCTTCTGGATGAAACTGTAATGAAGATTTATTAATTGGTTTTATTTCCATACATCTTTATTAGGTTGATGTTAATTTCTTATCTGATACTTATTAGACTTTTTCATTTAAATTCTTTCAGATTAGATAGAGTAAAAGTAGGTGAATAGATAGTATAATGTGTAGAAATATTTTTTTGTTAAAATCTACAAGTACCTAGGTAAAGATTTAAATATAGTTTAGTAGAACATTTGATTATACTTAATATAATTTCAAGGCCAAAAGATAAAAAAGTACTTACCGGAAATTCAAATAACCTAAATAGATCTAATAGTTGTGTCTCATTCAATTGTGATAAAGATATTGTGTTATTCCCTATTGTTTGCCAATCTTTCTGAAATTCTTCAGATTGCTTTTGGCATTTTTCTATGAAGTCTTTAATGTTGGCTTCAACTTTAGCTTTTTTGACTAGTCTCTCTAATATATTCCAATCCCCATGTACATTACATTTGGGACATAGAAAGTATCCTGAAATACAAAAGTGGGAAATAAAAAATATATTCTGGTTGCATTTCAAACAATGACCCGAATTTTTTCATGTCTTGGTCAATTCCGTGTTTAATAACAGTGCTGCACAAAACCGAATATTTTATGAACAAAAACAAATGCATCTGATATCAGTTGATAGAGATAGTTGCAGCTACTATCAACAATTTGCTACAATATAAACACTGTTTTCAGAATAAGGTTGGGAGTTAACAAATTACGCTTGTGCGAGCGAGTATATAAGGTTTCAAGTCCCTTTTACTTTGCTGTGTTTGTTTTGCGTATGTGGTAGTAATGGGATTTCTCTAAAATCATTCTGAAGTTGGTTCATCATATTTCGAGGTTATGTTTACAATATTTTAATGTTACTAACCTGTCGTTTTGTTCACATACACTTTACTTTCTGCACATTTTTGGTCTCCAGAGCATATAGAACACTTGGTCGTGAGTGCAGTAAACCCGTCTTGTACAGCTAAGCCTTTTTGTCGTAAGAGTTTTCGTATATCGGTGGTTGTTACTTTCGGTATATCATTTAGTCCTACATTGTGTATTTTTCTATGATTACACGCACAACTGTGCCCATTTATAAATGATTTTATGGCACTATGTCTAGAAATTTTAATATAATTAAGCATATTATCAAAATGTTTGTAAAACTTACTGCGCGATAATCATAACATAACATAACCATAAAAAAAACAAATGAGATTGTGATTGATTGTGACAGCTGACAGATAAACAAAACAAAATAACGATACGCTGTACGCAAAGATTTGTTAGAGCGTCAGCAGATACTTATATCGGATGCTAGCTGTAGGATTCATCACTTGCAGCTCTAAGCTTCGGTGTTACGACTCGCTTCAATTGGAAACAATTTTGAGCAACAATCACGCAATATTTGTAGTTGCGGGATGTTCTAGCAATGTTGCCAGCAACATATTTCGTGCAAAGCCAGCATCTCTCTCAGAAGCAGTCATGCTAGCGAAGGAGGTGGCGGAACGCGAGAGGGAGAGGACCTCTCGTCCTAGCCGCCGCGGGAGACGCACCGGGCGTCGGGGGCCACGTGGCGGCGCAAACCCCCCGTAGGCGCGGGCCTGTGGACGGTGAGAGCAATGGGCTAGCTCGCCATCCGTCCGTCTTAGGCGGTTCACCCACTGAAGATGCGTCCCGCCGCGGTGCGCGGAGCGACTTGAAAAGATTCCCGCGCATTTCCGCGTCGGCAGTGTGTTGTGATTTCTATATAAATTGAGATACTTGCATAAAATGGTAAAATCTGCCATCCCACGCTACGCGACGGGGCGCGGTGCAGTGGGTGGAGCGCCATTAAGAAGACAGGCCGTGTCGACGGCGCGTTTGTGTTCCACGCGCGCCTCAAAGAGATGTCAGCACATTGAAGGGGCCAGGCAAGGGACTGTTCGAAAGAGATACCGTGGCCCCGGAACATAAAGGGGTTTTAGTAAGTAAAAGTCTAACACCCGCTCCGTCCAGAGTGGGAGAAGTTATTTGATGATTTCCCATACGAAAAAAAAAGGTGTGAAGCAGGCTTCATGTGCTTACAGGTATTAAGTATTATCAATAGTTTTAGCAAAGACTCAAATGTAAGAATTTGATTTAATATTTTCCATTTTATATGTGGTTTAGTTCAATTTGAATAAAGTACCAAGCTTCATAGTATTTCAGTTTTCTCCTATAATCAGTCCTGTTGCGCACTACATACTACGAAGTAAGGATTTTTTCAATAAATGAAACAAAAAAATCTTCTAAATTCTCCTTATAATAAACACAAATGACAAACTATTTACAATTAACTTAGAACTAGTGGTTGTGAGTTCTAATTGTACTAGAATATAATAAAATAGATACACCCAACTTGATTTGTTGCTATAATGAATGATAATGATAAATCATTCATCAGATCAAAATGACAAAAGCTGATCAATGATGAAAGCCTTGTATTCATGGTAAACAAGTTGTGCTACATGTTACACGACATACTGTACGCAGTGTTGCTAGCAACACTAAGATATGTTGCTGCAACCATTTTGCGCAACTTTTCATCAACATAAGGCTTAAGTCTAGATCAGCTAAATGAATATCGACGATAACAGGCACAAAACAAATGAAAGAACTCACAAAATAAGATCTGACTATCAATTAAAAATAAATACAATAGTAATTTCCCTACACTTTGATTGATTATTATAATGCGTGGGTGAAAATACGCATTCATTAAAGTAACTGCGTTGTTAAAATATCTTGAATTTTTCATCACACTGATGTGTTCGTCTGTATGAAAATAGTTTCATTTATTATGCTAGGACTACCTCATAGATTTCGCAAAACAATTCATTTGCACAATAAATAAATGCAAAAATATATAGTTTTGACGACCACACAGAACTTTTTTTTTTACTTTGGTTTCAGTATAACCTTATTTTAAACGTCACATGTTTCTGAGAAAACTATAATGTAGTTCTAGTACTACCCCCGATTCTGAAAGTTCAATAGAATCAGGTGTCGAGCTTCAAGTGATTTAATTAGTCTTTGTAATTTCCGCCAATCAGTCAAAATAAGAGATTGCGTTTAGAGCAGGGCCAGTATTCATGTTCCAGTGCGGAAAAGAGATAGCGCTATCTATCCTGCATAACGCCCATCTCTTTCCAGCAAAGGAATAATGATGACTGACACTCCAATAGGTGCTATCTCTGTTCACAAACCTGGGCCTTTCAGAAACCGGGTGTTTGCCTAACAATATTCTTACTTAATTAGCCGTCTATGTGTTATCGTGTACGGACGGCATATCACATTTTAAATGATGTTATGACTGATCTAATAGACGCGCTTCCATTGCCTGAAGTTTTCACACTAAATAAACTTTACATACGTACATAAACTCACGACTTTATGCCTTGGGGCTATGAAAAAACCACAGAACGCCACCGGTTTCGGTCTTTATGCACTTCTTTTGCCTCGTCCACTTTCATACAAATAAATGAAGTAATATAAATAAACTTTAAAGTCGTGAATATCGAAAGTTGCAATGGAAAAGAGATATTTTAGTGAAGTATAGTAGTGAGGTATTGAATCTGGGAAGATTTTTGTATGTCCACCTCAGTCAATAAAAACACGTCATGAAAGTAATTCGTTGATTTTGGTCCATAGGCACGCTTTGCAACAAGCGTTGGCGTTTATCGACGTGGCGAAAATCAGTATATTTTGCGATTACATGTCAAGGTCCTACTAGTCATACAGTTAAGGAATATCAAAAACGATCGATCTCAATATTACGCCAGCCTTAGGGCCACGTATATTGGAGGGGCCAGGGCCGAAGCCTGCCGGGGCTGCGGGAAAGTTCGAAAGAGATACCGTGGCCCCGGAACATAAAGGGCGAGGAAGGAACATGGATGGGTTTTAGTCAGTAAAAGTCTGACACTCCCGCTCCGCCCTGAGTGGGAGAAGTTATTTGATGATTTCCCATACAAAATAAAATTACGACATCACATCATATGTAATCGATGCTATTTTGTTTCGTGACGTTCCTGTTTATGGCGATACAATACTGTGCCAAGTATTTTCTGTAACGTACCGTGCATCATACCACGATAGAAAATCGTGTCGTGGATTTATACGATGGGTGTCGTTGTGTTACTTGGCACGATGCGGCGTATCGAGTAGGATATCGACGATTGTTCATCAGTATAGAAGGTTTTATGAAGGCATTCGGTCATGTTTACATCTAATATGGCGGCTGATACTGTTGCCTCTGCAGGTGTTGCACAAGGGGCCCCTGTTGCTGCTGTTGTTGCATAGCCAGCATCTGTTGTCGCATGCGCTGTTGGTTCATCTGCTGTTGGTATTGCGAGCTCTGTTGGTTCTGCATGCCGCGAGGGTATGGTGGTGCGGGCCCGCCCATGCCGCCCATTGTCACGTTTGGTGCTTGCTGTAATAAGGAAAGGTTCTGTGACTATTTGAAATTAAAACCTTAACATCTAATGATTAAGTCGCTTTTACTTTACCACGTCTAAGTCACGGTCATGTATTGTGATAAAAGGCGAGTAGGATTCTTAAAGATTTTTAAGTTGTTTTTCTATTGTCAGTCAACGAAGATAAGAGTACTAGCCATATTTCCTTTTCTGTACTAACCTGCATGTACGGTGGACGAGCATTTTGTCTCTGCTGCGCCAGATACGCTTCCTGGCTTGCACGACTACCCATCATGTTCTAAAATAAATAAAATAGCTTTAAAAATATCTCTGATTAAAAATGTAAATGGAAATTAAAATGTTAGGCTTGATTCTAGGGGTTGAAAGAACTTGAAAGTATTCTGCTATTCCGTACAATAAAACTTTTTCGCAATTTCAGACTTGGGTCTGTAAAAGTACATAGTTAATATTCTTGAGTTATTTCAACCCCTGGAAAGCACCGATGAATTTAAAATCACGCGTAAACATATGAAATACCTGTTGGAATGTCTGTTGTCCAGGGAAACCTCCCATGGAGTTACCGCCCTGCGGTCCCATAGATGCGGCTTGGCTGTTCATGGCGGACATACCACCGCCTTGCCCCATTTGTCCCATTTGCCCCATAGGTTGACCCATCTGTCCCATACCCTGGCTCATCTGCCCCATTGACTGTGGCATTTGAGACGGTTGACCGACACCCTGGTTCATTTGTCCCACGTTCTGACCGATGGAGTTGACCCCTTGGCTCATTGGGTTCACTTGTTGGCCCATTTGGTTGACAGACTGGCCCATTCCCTGGAAGATGGAGAGATCGTGTTTAGTTACAGGTGTGATGACATAACAGTGACTGAAGACTTAGAATGAACCATGGTCTAGTAAAAGAAGGTCTGGCATTCCGAGAGCGACACATGCTTACATCACTATTCAGTTGGCACTTTATTGCAACAAAACACGAGATTATGGGAACATTTTTAGTCACCATTCTGTTAAAAATATAAAGCATTTAAATTGTTGTTTTCATTTGTACGTAATTGTTACTTAAAACTTCAATGTTTGGTCAGATTCGCACAGGGAATAAAGGTAGTTATAGTAATTCTTTCACCGAGAGGTTGTGCGCTAAATACGTTACATGTTGTATAATTATAGTCTTTTGTCTAGTAGGTCTTTGTCGTGTAGTAGAAACGTACCGTAGAATAAATTAATCAGACATGACATTTAACCTTTCACAGTTTATGCCTAAAAAAGCGATTCACCTATGAGTAAAAGTAATAAAGTAGTAAAAATGCATTAAAAGTGAGAAAATAAAAGTACGCTCATTGACTTATTAAGAAAATAATATCAAATGAAGTGTTGTAAGAAACTTGTTTCTAATAGTGACCTTCACATAATCATGTCCGTGACTACCGCCGGACCACCAACGCCAATCGCTTCCATATTTGGTCAATAATAATTTATACTCAATTGGTACCAATTAGTACTCGAATAACAAAATTGGAACCTTAGCAGTTTTCGAGAAAATCGACTTTGAAGGTTGTCCGGCGGTAGTCACGATCCCTTCAGCAGACAACTTAATTTGGTCGGGTTTTACGCGGAGATTTAGTATGGAAAAGTAATGAAAGCTAATTTCTGTTTTAAATACAACACATGGGAATCTGAATTTTTGATCACTATAACTTCTTTATGGGTACATTTTTTTTTATATGTAATTTGGGGAGAAATCACAGTTTTTAATAGGGAAATCTTGAAATGAAAATTTAACACCGTGACTAAAGCCACCCCACCAATGGCATGGTAGATCTCGTAAACTACTGAAGAACGCATTTTGAATTTTGGGCACTAATTTTATCTTCTTGGGTACAAATTTTCTATGTAGGTGTGAGGAAAGCGACAAGTGCCTGAAACTTGGAATTAACATTCAAATTTGTGGTCCTGCTGAACGAGCGCACGAAGTTATAATCGTTGATTTCTCGGTAAATAATAATGTTTCAGTTCTGTTTTTTTTTTTTTACGATATGAATCACATTTATTTTTATACTTAGAATAGCTTTAGAATGCCTCCTTTTTCGGCGCTCATGGTAGTCCTGCTGAAGGGATCGTGACTACCGCCGGACCACCTTCAAAGTCGATTTTCTCGAAAACGGCTAAGGTACCAATTTTGTTTTTTTATTTATTTATTTATTTATTTAACTATTTATGTACACACAGTAAACAACACAGGAAAACACATTATAAAATATGAGTACAAAGGTACTGCTTATTTCTTAAGAAATTTCTGCCAGCAGACCTGCAAAAGGAGAAATGAAAAAAAGAAATGTAGACAATAGTGTGTGAGAAAAGGAAGAGAATATATAGGGATAATGTGCCTTACCTAACTTAACCTATTAAAATATATAAATACACAAATAGGTAGATATTAATAAATACTTATATAAATACATAATGCTAAGATATAAAAACTAATAAATATATATATGTATATAATAAATCATGGTTGAGAGGAAAGGTAATGCTCTTTCACTCTAGATTTGAACAGTGAGATGGTCTGCAAATCACGAATGCTAGGCGGAAGTGCGTTCCACAACCTTACAGCATGGACGGAGAAGGAATATGAGTAGTAGCTGGATTTATGAGGATGGGATTTAAGTAGGGATCTAAGGTGCGATCTACACGGTGCGTCAGTAGGGCGAGCATAAGAAAAACGTTCACGCAGGTAAGAAGGATAGGACGGGTTGTGTAGGATATTGAAAAGGAGACATAGGATCCTAGTGTTCCTGCGAAGGCGGATTGGGAGCCACTTGAGTTCTTTGCGAAGGTGAGAAACGTGGTCATACTTACGGAGACCAAAAATAAAGCGAATACATAAATTTTGCAAGCGCTCAAGCTTATTTAATAGCTCCTCAGTAGCATCCAGGTAGCAGGCATCGGCATAATCTATTATCGGCTGAATAAGTGTTTGTGCCAAAGAAATTTTAGTCTTCAAAGGCAGGAGACTCTGAAGGCATTTCAGCGAATGAAGAGAGAAGTGAACCTTACGGCTTACCTCATTGACTTGAGCTCGCCACGACAGATAAGAGTCAATAGTAACACCCAAATCTTTGGCGGTATCTGTATAATCGATGCGAACACCATCGAGGTACAACGGCATCAGAGATGCAACAACGGCTGCACTACGAACAAATCGGCTGCCTATGACCATGGCCTGAGATTTAGTAGGGTTAATTTGCAATCCAAATGACTTAGCCCAGGCGCTAATACAAACCAGGTCATGATTCATAGCAGCAATGGCAGAATTGGCATCAGCTACTGTAAAGTGCCGGTAGAGCTGCAGGTCATCCGCATAAAGATGGAAATTGGAAGAGATTACACTGGTAACCATGTTAATGAAAATTGAAAAAAGAAGAGGAGAGAGAACGCTACCCTGAGGAACACCCTCAGTAAGGCTACACCAATCAGAGAAAGCCTCATCAAGGCGGACACACTGAGAGCGTCCCCGAAGATAAGAATTGAACCAGGCTAAAGCAGAAGAAGAGAAATTTAAAGATTTGAGGATACCTAGCAAAATGTCGAAATCCACTGAATTGAAGGCACTACTGAAGTCCAGCAATACAAGAACGGTAAGTGACTTACTCTCCATTGCCCAGCGGATATCGTCAGTTACTTTTAACAGTGCAGTGACAGTACTATGACCTGAGCGGAAACCAGATTGGAAAGGGGATATTAAAGAGTTCGACGTTAAGAAAAATGTTAATTGTTTGTGAACTAAGTGCTCAAAAACTTTGGAAAGAAATGGGAGAATAGAAATAGGTCTAAAGTGGGATAGCGAGGATGGATTGTTAGTTTTAGGTAAAGGTATGATGTGAGCTTGCTTCCAAACTGAAGGAAAAGAGCAACAGGACAAAGAGTGGTTAAAGATGTAAGTAAGAACAGGAAGTAGAGATGGAAGGATAAGAGTAACCATTCTTGAGCACAACTTATCGTTACCGACTGCAGAAGATGTAATCGCTTTTGTTGTTCGAGTACTAATTTTATTGGTACCAATTGAGTATAAATTATTGACCAAATATGGAAGCGATTGGCGTTGGTGGTCCGGCGGTAGTCACGGACATCACATAATCTTAGTTTATTTATTTTCTGTCTTTTTGATTTTTTATTCAACTTGGGGTTTAGTTTCATGTTCATAGTGAAGGCAGACGGACAGGATAATTTCGGGAGCAAACATAAAGGTCTATAGGATGTTACATCCCTTGATGGTTTTCCGGTGGTGGTTGGTGGAAAATAAAACTATTATTTTGTTACTTTAGATTTTATTCAGAGTCATAGACTATTATAATATTGTCAAGAACTGGGCAGGTGGTGTTACATTATTTTCGTGCCTAACCCAGCTTAAGTACCAAATGACAGTCATAACGTGAGCACAGCAAGCACACAGTTCTTCTGCCGACAAGGGAAAAGCAACATTATTCTTTTATAGCATATCTGCCTTGCAGATTATTATTATGATATAATATATAAACGAAATATACTTTTCGGCCTATAATGCTTGCTTTGTATTTTCCCTCTTATATGTGTGCAATTGCCTGTCATGGGCAGTCCTTTCAAGCAGGTTGCTGGCTCTCTCTGTGCACACTTCAATTGTATAAGAACCATCATTCCTTATATTATGTTCTCCTTCATATGGTTTTGCTTGTTTTAATTGGTATGCACCACAACTAATTAATTCACTGTATGTAAGTCTTAAGACCTCCCACTAGGTGGACCGATGACCTGGTGAAGGTTGCGGGAATCCGGTGGATGCGAGTCGCACGGGTCCGGTGGATGCGAGTCGCAAGGCACCGGTAAATGTGGCGACACGGGGGGGAGGCCTATGTCCAGCAGTGGGCGTCTTTCGGCTGAGATGATGATGATGTAAGTCTTGGGAATCATACGTTATTTATGCTTACATTTATGTTTAAAACTGTGCACGTCTTGCATTCAAATTATTTTCAATAACATACATTGTTTATGCTTACATTTTTAATTTATTTTAAGCCACAGACAATTATTTACAATATATACACACTAACTCTATACTAGAAATAAAAATATGTACAAGTTTCAAAAAGGGTTACAGGGTATCGAGAAATTCCTCCAAATCGCTGCCAACAGGAAAAGTGCCCAGAAGGCTGGCAACATTGCCACGATGGATGGCAATTATGTTTAAAACTGAGCATGTCTTGTTTTCAAATTATTTTCAATAACATAATCAGCAAGTGTAATGTTTAAGTACCTACATTGTTTCATTTACAAAATCTAGGATTTGGCCTGCATCTTCTCTATTACGCTATCTTTAGTGAAACTTATTTATAACAATGCAGCTGCAACCCTATAATCCATGAACAACTTTATCCTGAGCCATTTTGGGACTAGAGTCGCTAAGGTGTTTCATAATCTGGACAAAAACAATTGGCTTGTGTGTCCTACAATATACAATTGTTGGATCGACAATTGAGACAGCTGGAGCAGGAACCGAGGCTCTTGTCAGCTTGTTGCCAACACGGATGGCAAAACGATATGAGTTTCTCTCTCCGAGTTTGTGTTAAAAACATGAGATCTGGTATGCCGTAAAGAACATCCACAATTAACACATGGTTCTCTTCGATGACCACTTAATGTGCTTGGTACGTTGTGCTGGTCAGAATAGTTGTTCATTGCTGATGCCCACCATGAGAGACAGACCCAGCTATGAGATGTAACCTGTAAATAAGATATTATTTTTATTTAAATTATATAGACAAATGACAAGACAGAAACCAAACTAAACACTAGATAGAGAAAATAATGTACTTACGACTTGAGGAGCAGTCCAGTGCTGGATTATCGATAATACTTCAACAAGCTGCAAGGTCTGTCTTCTGCGATGCATTACATCAGCGCCACAATTAACACATCGCATTTGTTCCTCATCTTCAGAAGTTCGGTCGACCAATCTATTTGGTTTACATTTTAACCCACAAGTTAAGTTGTAAAAATGTAAACCGCTTATTCGACCGTACGTGTAGCAGAGTCCAAGTTCGTGTCGTGGTTGTCATTTATAGCCGGTTCGAGGTCCATAATAGCACCAAGGTCAACGTGAGGTGCAGATTCGGTGTCAGAGAGTCATCATGAGTAGCGGTATCGAAGTCCATAATGAGAAAAAGAAACGTTCGAAGCAGCGAGTAATCAAAACAATATTCACAGTGCACGAAAACAAAGCGAATACCTTGTTGTGCTTGTGACTTGTCATCAAGTCACAAATAGCGATGCACGATGTTACGAGTCGAGTTGTCTGATTCGAATAACTCGAATCAGACTCTAAACGAGTTGATTCGAATCAAGTTCTTTCGCAACTCGAATCAACTCGCATACCGACACGGTCGGACGAGTGAGCGGCTTACGAATGCGAGTGATGCGAGTTCGAGTTCGAGTGCACGCGAGTCAGCTGCGATTCGCCAACTCGTATCTGAAACTCGACTCGACGAATATTCATTTTGTTTTGATTCGTATTCCGTCGCCGGTAAAAAAAAAAACACACACACGCACAGTGGTGAGCGGCGAGTGGAGACTGACTCGGCAAGGAAAACTGTATAAACTCGAATCAAGAATACGAATACGGTGAACTCGACTCGAATCGCGCATCCGTTTGGCTGCTGCCGCGAAGCGAATCCCATCCGGTTGATGCGAGTCGAGTCAACTCGTATTGCGATTCGAGTTTCGCGGTGACGCTTTAGAAGATTTTAGCTCAGATAAAACTTGCTTGTGTTAATGCCAGCTATCGATTGATACACGTTTTATGCGTGTCTGATGCAAGTCAGTCTTGCTGAAGATGTATGTTATGGGTGTAGAATTTTACTATGAAAGTATGAAATAGTAGAAATATTGTATTATATTATTATCCTATTCACATGATATTCGCAAACACTGGCGTGGTCTCGTCATTATGACGTTCACGATAATTTAACTTTTTTATTTTGTGTGTTTTGTCCTGTGCCTGAAACGACATTGCGATAGATTTGGAAAAGTTATGATCTGGTTTATCAATGACATCACGAAGCCGAAGTAGGACGTGTGAAATGGTTGATTCTGAATTCTTATAACTTCCTCATATCGATAATGCTACAACAAAGGGCGCGTCGTGAGACTCCTATATCTTTTAAGGCGTGCGTGCGTCCTTGATACGTAATATCAGTACCTATATATCTCTTTGAAACATATAGAAAACACATATTCATACCTGGTTCATCATCTGCTGCTGGCCGCCCTGCATCATCTGCTGGCCATAGGTTCCATACCCCTGCTGCATGCCGCCATACTGCCCTCCGAACATCTGCCCGCCCATACCGCCCATCTGCCCACCAGCCATCTGTCCTGCTCCCATCTGCCCTGCCCCCATCTGCCCGGCGGCCATTTGCCCGCCACCCATCTGACCGGGCATTTGCACTCCGCCCATTTGGCCCATTGGACCCATGCCGCCCATACCACCCATGGGGTTCATTTGACTAGGTGACAAGAATTAATGAGTAAGTAGCTGTTAAGTTTAATTTAAGATAGTATTAGTATCGTGTGAGAATTCAGGTATTTTGAAATAAGCTGAGGTCCATAAAGATGTCATATTGTAACCAAAACATCTTTTTACAAGATATGATTTTCATTTTAAATAACCTGCATCTCTGCACAAACAGCTGTTATTGCGATGATTTACTCAGGTAACCCTTGCTGTCTTCTTTGGGAGCGATTGAAGGATCAATTTCCCCAAAACGCACACCACATAAGCGCTTTGAACTTACGAGTTAGCCCGATAAATATTACAATTCTGCGATGAGGAGAACGTTAGTTGATTTACTTGGACATTTTGTGATGTATAGCGTAAGAAGGTTTATAAGTAACTTACGCGGACTGCATGGAGCCCATCTGGTTGGGCTGCATCTGGCGCATGGTCTGCCGCGGGAAGGGCGCACGTGTGTGCGGCGCGCCCGGGTAGCCGCCCGATTGCTGCACACGCAAACAGAACTAATGAGTTGATCGGCTGGTAGAAGCCAACCAAGCTAATGAGCTTGGTTGGCTTCTACCAGCCGATCAATGAGAATGTGCCCAGGACGGTATTGACCGCAATAGCCGGCATATGAATAGTTCACAAACTTACAAAATAAGAAGAGAAGATTTAAGTCGGTTAGAGTGGTTTCGCGCTACGTCCGATCCGTACCCGTGCAAATTCACTATAATACAAAATCGAATGACGGAAGCCACGGTCACGGTTTTGAATCGGACGTAGTGCGAAACCGCTCTTACAGTGCTTCATCGAGCGTCGGTGCGTAGCGTCGGACCTCGCCAGTTTAGTGTACCGATAAAGAGCAAACCAATACGGCTATTTACACAATGGATGGTCGGTTCGCCCGTCATCAAGCACTAAACGCATTCATTATATTGTTAGCGCGTCGGCGATGTTAAGCATGCGGTCGCGCTCAACCATCGGTCCTTATACTCAGTGCGTAGTATCGTGCTTGTAAGTACAGTTAGTTTAACACTGTACTTATGATTGATTCGATGATCAGGTGGACCCTAGACGAACCCGGGTAGTGTACTTACATTGACCTGCATCTGCGTCATCTGGTTGAAGGGCACCCGCTGTCGCAGCATGTTGCTGAGCGCCTGCTTCGACTGGTTGTTAGACGGCGGCGCCGCGGCCACGCTGCGAGGACTTACACCCGCTACAAAAACGTTGGAAGTTAAAATATGTAGACTTCCGAGACTTCCGTTGTTTTGTCGACTTTCGTAATAATAAAATATACCATATGTCTATTACCGTAAATTTTATTTTGCATGTAAAAGGCAAGTAAAAGAAACGACGACGTTCAAAATAATTATGAAGTTCAGTTGTGAAGGCGAAAAATCTGCAAATTAACATTTACATCGCACAAAAAAGAAATCACCTCAACACTTTTCATTGCATTTACCAGACCACACAGTCTCGCCTAACAATGAAGCATTGAAGAACGGAGTCCAAGCAATGCAACACAAGGTATATGTGTGCGTGTACTGACCAGGCGGGTTGTAGTAGTTCTGTCCGGGCGGCGGGAACCACTGCTGCTGCTGCTGCATGAACTGCGGCTGCTGCGCAGGCGCCGGCGCCATGCCGCCCGCGCCCACCGCGCCCACTGGCGCCACGCCGTTCGTCTGAGGAAGTAGAAGGGGGATTAGGCTTAGTTCTTATACAGGGTATAAACAGCTCCTCACGAAGCCGTCCACCAAGCATTCTGTACATCAAATTTTGTGCATCAAATTGCGCGAAAATGATTGCTGGGAAAGTGGGAAACGCCTTTTTGTTTTGGGGTGAATAATCATGTTTTGTGGTAGAACTCAATGTGAAGCACCCAAAACATTGTACTGGTGGAAGGATTGAATAGAACGGGGGTCGTGGAGGTGTTTAAAAGTAAAAATCTTACATTTAAACTTGTAGTAAAAAAAACTTGTCAAAAAGTTGAATCTTTGACCACTAATATCTCTGTAACTAGAAGGTTCCCAGGTATGGTGTAGAAACAAAATGATCGCAATGACGGGGAAAACAAGTATTTCCTTTCGACATCGTAAAGAGGTTTCTTACACCCTGTATACAAACATTAAACAAGACCACATGAGCTTGAGCTAAAGTTAATATTTAGCCGATACAGAAGATTTTATTGGTCTTTGTTTATAATGTCGAAGAAAGACCGTGAGACGTGGTCGATTGACAGACTCCATCAAATCTGTCACCAAGGAAGGACCCTCTGACAGAATATGTGACCAAATATAGACTGGTGGAAAAGGACTGTGAAGGCAGCGACCCCCCATGATCACGGCCACTCTGGGAAGAGTAAACGACCAAGGCCGCGTTCCGAGATAGGCTGTAAACGATTTGAGCGTCCATAAACCCCGTTCCAAATTACCGTGAGCGCGATATCGATGTCCCTTGAATCGTCATAGATGACGTCATGACACGCGCCATCTTGCGATTACACCGACCATGCCCCAGTAAATATCACCGTGAGCGCTGTCAAATGACCTAATGACAAATCTTAGCTGTCATAATCGTGAAAATTAAATCGGAACGCAAAATATTGATGTGAGCGCTGTGAGTGATTATTTCGTATCTCGGAATGCACCCTAAGAAAACCAGAACCAGAAGAAAATCACGGATATTATCCCGTAAGTACAGTCGAACAAGCTATTTGGTTTACAATTTTTACAATGTAATTTGTGGGTTAAGCTGTAAACCACATAGCTTGTTCGACCGTAGTTTAAGTGACTAAGAAAAGTTAGTTGTTTTGTGTAGTTACCGGCGTGGTAGGTTTCGATTTCTTGATATTCTTGCACGGAGCGTTTCGTGATCTCGTTTTACCGGCGCCGGTGGGGCTCGAATCCAAACTTCCAGGTTCCTGGAAGAAATAATCATAATATTACTAGGGATGCATCGATACGCACTTCAGCCGATACGATAACGATACGGGTATTAATAAAAAAAGTATTGCTAGTACCGATACCGACACGGACAGTAAAGATTCAACAAGCAACTAGCGAAATAGAATGGGCACCGTGAGATGGGCAGCGCAAGTCAAAGAAAGAATATATTATGTAACGTGGGGATTCCCCGAGCATAGACAAATTAGGCCGCGTTTACATGAACACATTAAGCACGAGCGGTTGTCTAAAGCGCGAAATTTAAAAGGTATCGGTAATATCGTGAATCCCGACATATCGGAAAACTTGCGATATCGATATATCGGTATTTATTTCGTCTGTTTCGTTTCATAGATTTACCTGTTTAATGTCATTCGTTTCAAGATCCTCGGGCGGTAGCGGCAGCGGCTCTAGATAGTAACTCAACGGCTTCACCAGACTGTGTGTGTGATATTTTAGTAGTCTGTAACAAAATGAATTAGTTAGTGATTTAGATGTGTGTTTGTAACCGTATATCGATAAGAAAAAGAAAAATATTGGATTCGGCCGAATTTGTTACATTTCCGGCTTTCATTCAGCTCTAGCCGATCGGCATCTACCGATCCTGAATCATGTTCAGGTGGAGTATGTACAGTCACGAGCACCAGTATGTATACATTACCCTAAATCGAATTGCAATTTTCGCGAGAAATAACGATAATCATATCATCCTAATCATATCATCATAAACATATCATCATAAACATATCATCATCTGCCTAGCCTTTTCCCAACTATGTCGGGGTCGGCTTCCAGTCTAACCGGATGCAGCTGAATACCAGTATTTTAAATGGAGCGACTGGCTATCTGACCTCCACAACCCAGTTATTACTGGGTAATACGATACCACTTGCTAAGACTGGTTGTCACTTTTTGGGCCACTGAGTACCTGTAACGCCTGTCAAAGATGGACAAATGACAGCCAGGACCAACAGCTTAACGTGCTTTCCGAGGCACGGAGGAAACTCGGTACTTTTTTCATAAACATGATGTTTTTCAGAATACAATGTTCGTAATAACATGACATTTTAATCAGAAAAGCTGGAGAAAAACACTTTTAAATTTTATTATGTGTTTACATATTGGTGCCCGTGACTGTACAAATCGATTGTATTTTTTTATTTATTTAAATCCGAGCGACTTTTCATAACTACAACTATGTATATCTATTCGATTTGCCGACCCGAACTTGATTGTTTCAATCATTCCTAATATTGTATTCTACGAATTTGACCTTTGTTGCAGTGTTACCTGTGAGCATTCTCATAAGTGAGTGGTTTCCTCTCGATCTTGGTGGCTGCAAACCAGGCCCAGGACAGCGGCGCGGGGTTACGGCCACCTTCCACCAGCTCCCAGCTAGACACGCGCTGCTTGTCTGTCAGCCGGAGACCCTGAGGACAACGACAACTGAGTTAGTACACCGTACTACACTACAATACAGCGACCCGCCCGGGGACTGTGTTAGAAACGGAACGAACATCTTCCCGCGTAGCATGACCGACGTGAAAACGGGGTTTTGTCGACGAAGAACCGACAAAATGACAAATAAACAAAATAATTTTGTAATTTTGACGACTTTTTCTTGGAAGAAAACCGTTTTCACGGTGGTCATACTACGCGGGCTTGTCAATATCATTGTAACCTGAGCTAGGAAACGCCAGGGCGCTTGCGCGGACATAAATCTGCAGATACAGTTCTGAGGTCGTATTACCAATTACCATTCATTATTTATGTTAAAAACCAGTGATAATTACTAAAATAAAAAACCAGTGATAATTACTAAAATAAAAAACCACTGAAGACTTCACATACTTTCATTAATTTATTTTGTCAAAAGGGACAAAAGCAATTTGTCATTGATATATCTAACTATGTTACATATTATACGCGTAAACCGGAATAAATGCTCTGAAAATACATCTTTAGTACAAGGTAGTTAGAATATGAATATTGGTTTTTAGGATTGCTGTAATTTATTGAATTCATCATTATGGCCGTTTTCACTAACAAAAGGTGTCATCTAAATTAATGCCTAAATAAATGTGCTCCGTAGTATTTCTGCAACTATAGCTTAGCGCCAAGACAGACAGACACAGCAAACGCCAGAATAAAATCGCTATATATTATAAAACAAAGTCCCCAGCCGCGTCTGTCTGTATGTCTGTCTGTTTGTTTGCGAAAAACTCAAAAACTACTGCATCGATTTTCATGCTGTTGTCACCAATGGATAGTGTGATTCTCAAAGGTTTTAGTATATAATAAGTAAGCGGGCATCAGCTAGTATTATTATATTTATTCAGGCATCTCTTAGTGGTAGTGGATACGGGGATTAATTAGGTAGACCGAACTATTATAGGTGTCGTGTTCCAAAATAATGAAGTAATGTAATGACAACTTACCTGCTTCTTATCACTATCGAATCCAGTGATCTTGTTCCCTTTTTGGTCGACGAGACACCCGATGGGTTCGCAGGCGATGACCTGCAGAACATTGATATTTACAGCACACCAATAAAACAAACAGGTATGGACATGTTCAATGTAAGGATTAGTTTTCCGTGAGTTGACATTATTAGCTTTTACGATTTCAACTATCGTCAAACTTAACCAAAATGACAATAATTAAAAAGAAAATTGGTAGGAGTCAGTTTTATTTCTTTTTAGGGTTCCGTAGCCAAATGGCAAAAAACGGAACCCTTATAGTTTCGCCATGTCTGTCTGTCTGTCTGTCCGCGGATAATCTCAGTGACCGTTAGCACCAGAAAGCTGAAATTTGGTACCAATATGTATATCAATCATGCCGACAAAGTGCAAAAATAAAAATTTAAAAAAACATTTTTATTAGGGTACCTCCCCCAGACGTAAAGTGGGGAGCGATTTTTTTTTTAATTTTGACCCTGACGTGTGATATATTGTTGGATAGGTATTTAAAAATGAATAGGGGTTTTCTAAAATCATTTTTTGATAATATTAATATTTTAGGAAATAATCGCTCCGAAAGTCAAAAACAATGTGTCCCCCCCCCCTCTAACTTTTGAACCATAAGTTTAAAAAATATGAAAAAAATCACAGAAGTAGACCTTTATATGAACTTTCTAGGAAAATTATTTTCAACTTGATGAGTTGAATAGTTTTTGAGTTATATAGCACTTTTTCAAAAAAACGCAAATGATAACTTTGTTTTTCATACAAATACTATGAAAAACAAAGTTATTTTTGCTGACGAAAAATGTTGGTATTTTTAATGGTCTGGGAAGCTACGGAACCCTACAGTGAGCGTGGCCCGACACGCTCTTGGCCGGTTTTTTTTTACTACATAAAGAAATAGAGCAGGCGACAAAAAATTTTTAATAATCCATTATTTAGATTACCAAAAAATATTTGACCCGTATTTTTTCTTTTGTTACGTTAATCAAAATTGACGAATAAACGACGCTTTTAAAATTCTCAATGCGTCACGCTTAGATATAACTTTCAGAGCGTACTGACGTCATGAGCCCCCACTCCCGAGTTTTGATGCGTTTTATGTTTGTCAAAATTCAATGATTTACAAAAACAAAACATAAGTGATAATTATTTTCCAATACTCTAACTGACGGACTAAATAGATTTGTAATTATATGATACTGTAGTCATGCCTATTGGTGGTTAGTAATAGTCTAGTCAAACTTTATTAAAACATTCACACATGAATTCATCCAATACTAGCCTGTCAAACCATAAGCTATACCGAATGACATACCACGTACTCGTAAACTCATGTTTACTTAGAAACATGAACATACTTTTGTTTTTTAACAGATGTTCAGTCAAATGAGTCAAACAACTTACTTCAATAATAGTATTCTTAGACAACGGCAGTAGTTGCCTCACACACTGCACAGATGGGCCGTGTTTCTCTCCGATCTCCTTCTTCAACTTCTTCATAAGATTCTGATAATGCTTCCTGTTGTTATCGTCTCCTCCGTCAGCCAGGGTCGAGTGGATCAGTGTGGCGAGCATGTCGATGACAGTTGAGAAGAGGTTGCTGCGACACAAACTATATTCATTTATTGTAGGTACACTGTCTGCCAGGCCAATTTTGTTGCTGGAGATCCTGTTGGGTGAACTGCCTTGTTCAGGATACAAAAAAAGAGGTAGAGAAGTTGGGCCTACAGTTTAGAATAAAATTCTAGACAAGAGTCATCTTGGATTTGACAGAAAAGATACTACTATGGTTGTGGAGGTTAGATGGGCAGATGGTTCATATAAAATTTTGGTATACTGCTCAACAGCTGCGCGCGCGCTGGATTGGAAGCCGGTCATAATGTAGTTGGGGCTTGACAATTTATTAATTTGGCTCAAGAGAGATGTCTCACGAAAGTGAAGTTAGCTTTTTGTGTTTAAATACGGTGTCTTTTGGCTTGATAGGAATGAGCGTGATATTGCAACCTCTTATTAATTTATCGATGATCCCACAAGTGACAGTACAAGCTGCGGACACCTTCCTGTGGCCAATAAATCCCAGTGAGGAAAGAGGGGCGTAGGGAGATTTCACGACGAACACGGTTACGCCTACGTGAAAACTAAGTTACTGGACGGACCAGGATCTTCATGCAAAACTTTAGCTCTCCTTTAAATGAATCAGAACATACAACAAAACACAATCAAACAAGCACCAAGTAACCTCAGTATCCTGTTAATTTACGCATTGATGACCTGTTGTGCCACCATCTGCGTCACTACCACCGCCCAAGGTTTCTGAACAGTCTGCTTGCTTTAGGGACTTGTCGTATTGTTGGCCCTTAGGCACACTACTAGCGGTTAGCTGGTAGAATTGCCTGGTGGCGTTGAACATGCCTCACTTCACCAACCAGTACCAGTTCCCTCCAGTTACCTGTTGTTGTACGCATCGATGAGCTGATGCGCCACCAGCTGCGTGAGTAGCACGGCCCAGTCGGCGGTGAGCTGGTAGGAGCGGCGGATGGCGTCGAACATCCCGCCGGCGAGTGAGAAGCGCAGCAGTAGCGCGTCGGGCGCGGCGTCGTCCTGCCAGCTGTCCGCGCACGCCGCGCGCTCGTGCTCGCGCGCGTGCGTCAGGTAGTGCTGCAGCTGCGCGTGGATCGAGCTCAGGAGGCTCTCCTGGAGATTACACATATTACAGATTATGATGAGGGATTAAAAAAGCTCGTAGCTAAGCAGTGGCGTAACTATACCATCTGAGGCCCTTGCCAAATCCATTACATGGGGCCCCAAGAAAACTCGTCACATTTTAATTTAGTTTTAGTAAATCACTGAGATACTCAATAGTAACATTGTGTCCATTTTAGTTAAATATCTTATTTTCAAATAATTTTGGTGTGCATTCACGTTTTACACGAGACTTGGAAATATTATAGAAATGTTTTTCTGGAAAGATCTATTATCACTGTATTTAAAGCGAGCGTCACGAGCTTCCACGCACCACCTAAGTACCGCGAAAAAAAAAATTAAGTACCCAATGGATGCGTTCTAAAATAGGTCCTTTTCTTATGAATGCGTTTAAATCTCAATTATTTATTTGAATCTGTATTATGGTCTTTGATTGTAACCTTAATCGATTTTAAATTTGGTTCAACTTTAATTGATTTTAAGTAGGTACTATTAAGTTTTGTTACAAATGTTAGGTAACTTTTGAGCTCGCAGCCTCTCGAGCTGGGGGCCCCGTCAGGCCGGGGGCCCGTGGCATTTTGCCAGTCCTGCCACCCTATAGTTACGCCACTGTAGCTAAGTAATAATAATAAATATCGCTGGATATTGCGCATAGCGCCATCTAGTGCCAGACTAAGCAACGAGGCTTGTGTCGATACAGATGGTTGATATCATCATCATCAGCCTATTAATGTTCCCACTGCTGGGCACAGGCCTCCTCTCTATGAGAGGGAATGGGCTATAATCCACCACGCGGGCCCAGTGCGGATTGGTAGATGTCACATGTCTTTGAATTTTTTGGTTCCAGGTTCAACAGTCGTTACAAGAAGACAGAATCCCGAAAATCAGCTAGACCACTAGTTTCACCAAAAAGCATCGTGTGGCCCAGTTACCAGATTGTGGGGGTCAGATGGACAGTTACTCCATGTTGCGTTCTAGTATTCAACAGCAACCGAATATCATTTATAATAGAACCCGAGCCGAACATAATTAGAAAGAGGCTAGATTATAATGCAATTTTGAACCTTATTCTGTAACATTATGTTCTAGTTTCGATTGAACTCATTCAATGTCAAAATACCTTCTGATCGTCCTGATGCCTCAGACACGTGAGCACTAGCGACAACAGCGGCTCGTTGGCGAGGCGCACGGAGTTCCCGCCGCCGCACGCGCATCCTCCGCCGCACCCTCCACTGCTCACGCCGCGCTTACCGCCGCTGCCTCCACCAGACGATCTGTCAACAGGTGGATTAATCTTTACTTAAGAATCCTTCTGGACCGAAAAAATAGGGTAGACGACAAAACTAATTAGGCCGTCATTTAGATTAACAAAAAATTGACGAAGATACGACGATTTTAAAATTCCTTCGTATAATTTTAAAGTGAGTTCTGAAGTCACGAGCGCACACTCCTGAGTTTTGATGCGTTTTATTTATGTCAATATTCATTACAAAAACAAAAAAAACGTGTCCATTATTTTCCAATACTCTAACTGACGGACTTAATAGATTTGCGATTTTTTGATACTGTCGTGATGCCTATTAAAAAGCTTCACAATTATATATATACGGTACATAGAAAATATACCGTACAAATCTTCGGAATGGCGAAATCCAGCCGAGCCGAGCGGCAAAATCGAATATAATAATGTAAATAGACGTTTGGAAAAGGACGCTAGTCAGGCTCAGCTTGAATTGTGCCGAACCGAGTGAACAAAAAACAGCAAAAGCAGATATTGAATGGCATGGCAATGGCATTATTTGTTGAACTTGCTTTCGTAGTTCAACAAATAATGGTATCGATTCTGTTGTGCATAAACTAAACTTAATTTAGGCTATTGCTATCTTTTTCTCTGTAATAAAACGAGAAAGAAACGGGCGTAATTTAGAGCTGTCACATTTAATTGGAACTAATCCATACAAATAAAGGGTGCACGTAAAAACATGTCGACTAAAAACACGGTGGAGCGCAAGTCATAAACTAGTTTGACATCTCTAACTTAGTTCATAGCTATAGCCGTCTTTTTCCCGCACTGCCTTTTACTAAAAGATAGCAATAGCCTAAATTAAGTTTAGTTTGTGCACAACGGAATCGACACCAATGTCGAATTGAAAATGCCCGAAGAAGTGTGTGTGCTACACACTTCTTCGGGATTCCCTAACCCCGTGGATTAATCACAAATTAATCCACGCAGCTAGTGGCTTTCTATGCACGTCTTACTGAGGACCTGTTTCATTATACGATTAAGTTCCCGATAACTTACTTGGCAGATATTTCAAATTAATTTTGTGCCATATTTTAATTTATTTGGTTAGTGACTATTCGGACATCGTGTAATAGGTCCTTAGCAATGTAACTAAAAGTCTCTTATACACAGCTGTTATTTTCTCGTTGAACTCACCCTTTATAGCTAGGACTCTGATGACTCTTGCAGTCCCTGTGTGAGCTGCCGCCTCCTCCACCACCGCTTGAGCAGTTACCACTGCAGCCTGCGCCCCAACCGCTTTCTAATATCTGATCAAAAGTAAATTATAAAACAACTGAAGTTGTTGCATGCTAAGATTTAAAAAAAATCTGATGTTCAAAAGGCGTATTTTGATTTAAAACAAGTGTCTGAGAAGCATGCTTTTTTATAAAAATCTGCCGATTAGAATCGGTGTAAACAATAAAAAACTAAGCTAAAAGTTGTGCTCTCATCACACGTGAAAGTTGCAAAAGAAAACATTTTATTAATGCTGGCCATTACACACCATGCGCCATCTAGTGCCACACTAAGCGACGAGCTTATGTCGTGGTCGTGGACACCAGATAGTTAAAATACTACATAGATACTTTTTCGAAATCGGAACAGGGTGATGATGTACTGACCTGTCCCGCTTGTTTGAGCACTCGCCCCTGCACGGCGGCGGGTAACTTGGCGACGAGTGGCGCGACCAACCAGACTGAGTCCGACCACTTGCTCGTACTAACGACACCGCGGTCTGTGCCCGTTCTGGCAGAAACGTTGTAAAAAGTTATAGTAAACGGCACAAGTCGTGAGCACAAACTGACAGCTGCCATAGACAATATTATATAAAAAGACCCCCCCCCTACTACAAATCTGTGATCACGACTCGTGCCGGTTATTATAAGTAAATTTAAATCAATGTAATGTAATGTTTCTAAATTGAAGTAATGAAATGAATGTTATGAAACAATAGGGAATATGCATGTATTTTTTTCTTCAATTAAATCAATTAATTACACTATTATCAACCCAAGAAAAGTATTAAAACTTAATTTCAACAACTGCTTGTCGCTTAAAAATAATACTAAACTCCTGCAATTTTCTATGACAGTTCAAACGTCCGTGATTGTCGCGACCATACTTTGACGTCATTTATCAAAATCTACCTTGTTTACATATATTTTTTTGGCCTTAACCTTTTGGACGCCATTGTCACATATACGTGACAAGAAAGCGTGTGCCCTGTACGCCAAACGTCACAAATATGTGACAAAATAGTAGATGAAATTGTGGCTTGGCGTGGAGGGCACGCGCGAGCGTTTATGCTGTGGCGGTCAAAAGGTTAATAAAGTAATTTTACTAATTGTATGTGCTTTATTCAAGCTTATTATAATAAAATCGTAGTGCAACTTTACCTACATTTCAAATAAAAGTTATTTTTTGACAAATGAATTATGATGTCACTACCGCCGTTATCGAGGACGACGTGTTTTGAGAGTGCGTTCCGTTTCACCAAAAACATGCTTCATAAAACAATAAATTGTAAAATAAGTGATGTATCAGAAACTTAAACAAGCGCACCATAATGTTTATAAGCGCCAATACAAGGCATTTTTAATAAATAAAAAGAGTTTTATATTTCTTGCATATTCCCTATTGTAATGATAATTAATGTAATGTTTACAATTTAATGCTCATAATGTTAGGTTAATAATGTAACGTTGATAGATGATAGTTCAACAACATAATATTATACGAGTATCTACAACCAGTTTTTCGTTTGACGTTAAATATTACTTACAGATGATGAAAATCGAATCAAATGTAATGTTTATATGATTTGTTACAATAACGATTAATCAAGATTATAATGTTCTATGAATTTATGGTATTATTAAAAGACTTTTTTATTTTATTTTTATAATAATGACGATGGCTTCAGTAAGTTGTGAACGTACCTGTCCTTATCAGGCGGTGGCGGCGCGGGCTGTTGGAACACATTGATGACGGCGCGCGCGACCGTGTCGAGCCACGCGCTTAGCTCAGAGGAACCACTCGGAAACTGCTTGAACATCAGCTGCAAGTCCAGCCAGGACATACGCAGCGACCATTGTTCTAGGTTCTGATGACAAATGTATATGCTTGTGACTTATATGCATATTGAAATAAGGTTTATTTTCATTTAATTAACAATTGGCAAATCTAAATTGAGTTGGCTACCACTGCTTGTCTCCGCATCACCTAAAGGTTAACTGTTAGAGAATGCCTATGGCATTAAGTCCACCTCTGTACTTTGTGCTTGAAGTGATAAATAAATAAATTCGCACCTTCAGTAGCGTCGACAACAGGACACGCAGGGTAAGGTATTAAGTGACTCATTTTTTGTGGAATAACACCACATTTACACCCCAGGTCAAAGTCATCTATAAATCTCCACCTAGGTTAGGTCCTAGGTTTTTCTTGCTTCGGCCAACCTGGATTATGTACACTGTTTAAAGAGTTTCAGTTTAGCCAAGACAACTCAAAAACAGGTCGAAGGCTTTCCGCAGGTGGAACAAATGGTTAGTGAAATTTTAGTTCAATAAATTACCTCTAAAAGTCGTGTGATCATAGTCTTCTGGTCGAGGTCCGGGTGAGTGTGACTCGCTGATTCAGGATAGCAGATCATATGGAGTAATCTGTACGGGACCATGACTTGTTATAGCGTTAATATTGAACGTTCAATATTACAGCACATAGTATATAGGACATCCGAGATGGTCAGCAAACATAATGCTTTGAAACATAAGAAGAAAATGGAGGATTTCTCTCGTGAGGAGACGATCCTGGTTGCAGACTCATGTCTGTCATAAAAATGTATTGTCACCAGAACCAAATGTGTGTGCAAAATTTCAGCTCAATAGGTTGGGAGTGAACTGGTTTTAAATTCAGTTGCAAGATTTGACAACATCGAGCATATAACCTATAGAGTGGTAATGTCGGGCCATCCGCCTCCGCAACTAATAAGTGATTTGTCACTTATAAATATTGACGCTCCCTGACACTGAAACAGTACACAACCAGTATTGGATCTGAGCGTACGTTTCTTCATATTCCGAAATAAAATTTCGAGTAAATAATTTCACAATGGCCTGTTGTTCTATTCAGTGGTGTGGAAAAAACAGCAGAACATCTTATTATAAAAAAAAGATTCCGACGAATTGAGAACCTCCTCCTTTTGGAAGTCGGTTAAAAACAGACGGAATAACCTTTAGTCGGTAAAATACAGTTAAAAAGTCCTTTATATTAAAATTTTTCACGGCTCAAGCCAAACCGGACATGTCAAAGTAAAACAGTTGATGTATGTCTATGCGTCTTGCTTCCACATAACGCAATCCGTATTATACCATCTCTTTCTAGTCTATGCTCTTATCACTAGTGTTGACCAAGAATCAAGTTATTTATCGATATTGGTTTAGAGTAAATTAAACAAAATTTAAAAAATATATATTTGTGAAACCTATTATGATAGTAGGAGAGAAAGATGGAGCTAGCTTTCCTCAGCAAAAGGAAGACATATAATGAGAAACAAGCGGTCAGAAGAATGTATACGAAACAAATTAATTTCAAAAATCAGTGAATCAATGTGTTATTATTTAATAACACATTGATACACTGATTTGATCATTATACGATTTTTTATCTAAATATCAGAAAAAGTTTTCCCATTTTCTGTATCCCGTATTTTTTTGTTTTCTAAATATTATATGCATCTTATATAGAGAGGCGGCTTGTGTCCCAGCAGTGGGAACATTAATAGGCTGATATGTGTATATCTGGGGGCACGGCAGTGCCCCCGCCAAGTCGAGCGCGAAGCAAACACTGCCGTACCATCCTTTACTGGAACCATTTCGCCGCATTTTCAGGCCCCTATTTGAGAACCTCTGGATAAGACCAGAACGCAGAAATTTTCGTTATCCAGTAAGCTATAATTACATACTTAAAATCCAAAATTTCAAGTATGTAGGTCATTTACTTCCGAAGTTAAGTGAAAGCAAAGTTTCGCATTTATGACACTCACTCACTCATGATCATCAAAATAGAACTAGTACTTCCCATAAACTCAGAGAGCTGAAATTTGGTACAGAGTTAGGGTTTAATGGCCACATAAAGGGAAAACTATAAAAACTAGGATAATCGAAGATCTGGAGTACCTGGTGACCCTGATTAGAAAACAGAAGAGCCCAACCAAACTATTAGAGAGATCGACATACCGCCTTTACAAAAAATATTCAACATGGTTGGCCGCTTCATTTGATGTCAAAAATCGAAGGTCTGAAGTATGTGATGAAGAACCCTCAGCTGGTCTCAGCTGTATTAGAGACTAGCTTCTGCCCGTGACTTCGTTCGCGTGAATTTCCCGCTTGCAACATTTCTTATTGCTGCAGCGCTCCGCTCTGTTATATAACCTATAACCTTCCTCGATAAATGGACTATCCAACGCAAAAAGAATGTTTCAATTCGAGCTGGTAGTTCTTGACATTAGCGCGTTCAACTAAACAAACAAACACACTCTTCTACTTTATAATATTAGTATAGATATGGTAATGCCCCCTTCTACTATTGGTACATAAAAAAAATCGACTGTCATTGCAAAAACCTTTGCAGATGATACTGCAATTATGGCTACTGGATCAAGCCACAGAGAAGCAGTAGAAAAAGTTCAACTAGCTGTGAAAAAAGTTTATGACTGGACACAAAAATGGAAGATCAAACTGAATGAGTCAAAATCAATTCACATTGACTTTACAAACAAACACTTGGACTATCACCCAATCTACATAAATGGTACGCAAGTACCTAATGCTAATACAGCCAAATACCTTGGCATCACTCTCGACGCCAAGTTGCGTTGGAAAGCTCATGTGAAAAAGAAAAGACAGGAACTCGATATACGATATAAAAGTATGTATTGGTTACTCGGAAAGAAATCTTGTCTATCAATACATAATAAAATAACCCTATGCAAGCATATTCTGATGCCAATTTGGACGTATGGCATCCAACTTTGGGGCTGTACTAAACAAAGCAACGTCAAAATAATCCAGCAATTCCAAAATAAAGTACTTAGGGATGCTGTCAATGCACCCTGGTACATAAGAAATGACGACCTTCATCGTGACCTTAAAATGGAATTCGTCACCACTACGTATGCAAAAATTTGCTGAAGCCCACGAACACAGACTTCATCGACACGTGAATGTTGAGGCAATTCAGCTGCTAGACAACACAGACTTAGTGCGTAGGCTAAAAAGAACTAAACCTTTTGAATTAGTGTAGTGTACAAAGTGAATGAGTAATAGTAACAATGTTGTGCTATTCATATAACACATGAACATAGTGTTTTATAAATTATATTAGACTCTAAGAAAGTGCTACGGACTTGTGTAAAAGTGCAAATGAACACTATTCTTAGTTTCAACATGTTCTATCACGTAACATATTAAGTTAGAGTTAAATTGCTTATTAGTCTTTTAGGCTAGATCGTAATTAATTATTAAGACTTTTATTCTTAATATTATAGTACAAAAAAAAAAAAAATGCAAAAATCCAGCGTAGTGGGACACATCTTCTAATTTAATCTAGCCTATAGCGTCCCACTGCTGGGCGAATGCCTCCCCTTCTGCTTTTAATACGCATATAAATAAAATTAAAGGAAAACTCTGGATAAGACTAGACTGGCTTTTATACTTACAAGTTTACAAGAAGAAATAGTCGAACGATTAACTTTATTCTACTCGAACATTACACAAATTAAATAAACAAATTACACTAAAATATTAATTTCGCATAGAGAAGAGGCCGTGTCCTAGCAGTGGGAATATTAATAGGCAGATGATGATGATGAGTAAATTCGCTCAAAATTTTGTCAAAAATAATGCATTGGACTAAGAGTGGCGGTGATACCCGCAAACGTCGCTAGATGGCGCTGACTGTATATTAAAACGAGCTTACGTTTGTTTTTCCGATAACCTTATATGGCGAAGTGGCAACCGGCCGCGTTACAGTCGTTTACGACATTCTTCTACTGCGCTTGAAAACGTTTGCTAGGGATTAGGAGGGATTATTTGCATTTCATTGATTTCGCTTATTATTTCGTGAGGTTTGCTAAAGTTAGCAGGTTGTTATTATAACAATTCGAAGATTTGAATAGCTTAGGAATTATATGAAGAAACAGTACTTCGAAAATTCGCTAATAATTTGATTCACGAATTATTGCCTAATAAGTCAAAATTTGAGATCATACCCCGGTTATACGTGTACAGACAACAATTCTCAATCTGTGTGGCGTATGCCCTAACAATTCACAATAGCCAAGGTCTAAGTCTAAAAAATGCCCTCATGGACATTGGCACCTCCATATTCTCTTGTGGCCAAGCCTACGTGGCGCTTTCACGAGTACCCAATCTTCATGGGGTGCACCTCATAAATGTTGACTTCAAGAGTATAAAAGCTCAAGCTTCAGCGATCACCGAATACAACCGGCTTAGGCGTAAATACCGCGCCGATCTTTCAGAAATTTACCGTCTAAAAGAATAAATAATGAACGCGAATGGGCCATACGAAAAACTGTTGCTACTGTATACAATAATCTGAACCGGAAAAAAAGAAAAGAGAGATTTGTAATAATAAAAAAAACTACTACTGAAAAAAATATGTGTCAAATGAGAAAATCTAATAAAAGAAATCAATATGGCCCACGTTTCTACAAAAAGAAGTGAAATCCCACCAAAAACATTCTGTAAAAAACTAGCCAAGTCTCGATGGAGCTGCTTGTTTGTCTCTAAAAAGTAATGAAATCTAGATAAAGTCGTGCAAAGTCTAAGGTTCCTTACTGCAATTTCTTTATTATTATAGTTAATGTTGTGTGACTTGGCCGTTGAACATTAATTTTGTTTACACGTAATGTTATATCTATTGTAACTACAAAATTGACTTGTAGGTACCCACCCACTAACGTATAAAGAATGTTCAACGGCCAAGTCACACAACATTAACTATAATAATAAAGAAATTGCAGTAAGGAACCTTAGACTTTGCACGACTTTGTCTAGATTTCATTACTTTTTAGAGACAAACAAGCAGCTCCATCGAGACTTGGCTAGTTTTTTACAGAATGTTTTTGGTGGGATTAATATTGACACTTATTTCCATAAGAGAACTAAAGTTTGAAGTCAGACTAAATTACTCACAAGCTAGTCGTAGTAATTATTATGAGGTTTCTCGTATTTTGAACTATTTGTATGTATTTTAATATGTATTAGTTTATTTCATCTTATCTATACATATAATAAAATCGTAGGAAAGTCAAAACATTGAAATTTTTTTAAAAAGAATACTTGGGGCGTGATCTACAATCGATATCGAAGCCAAAAATAAAGTTTTTAGAATTTTTGTCTGTTTGTCTGTATGTATGTCCGGGCTAAACTCAAAAAGTACTGCATGGATTTACTTCAAATTTTGCATGAATATTACTAAGAGGTCGGGTCAACATATAGGCTACATATTATCACGCTATCACCTACGGGGGAGGAGCTGTGAATCTTTATGACTGACTGGGTGATATATCAACGCACAGCCCAAACCGCTGGGTCTACAGATTCCAAAATTGGCAAATAGGTTCCTTATTTGGTCTTAGGGTGCACTAAGAAAGGATTTTTCAAAATTCACCATCTAAAGGCGTGAAACGGGGATCCAAAGTTTGCATGGGGAAACCAGATTAGTTAGACTATTTCATTCGAAACTACACAGGAGTACTCCTATTGATAAATGAGAAGAAACGGGTTTCAGGTATTTTCAAAATTCAAACCCTAAGAAGGGGAAATGTGGTAACCAAGTCTAAAAATCAATGCACAGCCCAAACCGCTGGGTCTACAGATTCCAAAATTGGCAAATAGGTTTCCTATGTACTCTTGGGGTGCAGTTAGAAATAATTTACAAAATTCGTTATCCAAAGGGGTGAAACGGGGCTCCAAACTTTGAATAGGGAAACAAGATTAGTTAGTCTATTTTATTTGAAACTTAACAGGAGTACTCCTATCGATAAATGAACATTTGTTTCAGTTTTGTTCAGAATTCAACCCCTAATATGGAGAAATGGCGTGACAAAGTCTGAAAATAAACATGGGTGTTGTTTGTATTGTGTATCGGGTTGGGTGTATTACAAAAACAATGATTTTAAGATTTAATGTGGCGGACCTGAAATCCCATCATCCCCATTTGGGTTGCAATGGGGTTGGAATGAAAAATTAAAAATCATTATGGGTGTCGCTTCCGAGATTATCAGGGGTGCTGATTACGATTCGACTTCTGTACAGGTTTATTGGGGTATCAGGAGAAATGCGCGACTTAATGGCAACTAAGGTTTACCCTGTAGAGTCAACATAACATCATCATAGTTGAATAAATCAATAAATCACCATCATCATCATCTTTAAAAATAAAAAAAAATAAAAATTGTGTCTATTCGGTAGGTTAGAAAACAAATCGTAGGCTACTTTTATACCCCTAGGTGACAAAGGTGGTTCACGCGGAGGAAGTCGCAGGCAACAGCTAGTCTGTAATATATGTGTATTAGTATGTATACTATTTGTGTATTTCTATTTGTTAACAAAATGGCATTGTTCTCATTGATTTTTGTACTCTACCACAATGCTGTCGTATTTGACCGGTTGATTGGTAGAGAATGCCGTGTGGCATTTAGTCCGCCTATGTACGAGTACCACTCTTGTACATGAAGTTTAAATAAATAACTAATAAAATTCGCAAGTATTATTCACTATTACTACTATAGTGATGCATTATCGATAAAACTTGCATGCGTATTACCCCAACAAAATAAGTAACATTTCTACTCTATAGGTTATATGCTCGATGTTTGACCAATACATACTAACTAACAAGGCAAGCTAAAGAAAAGCATTTAGAAAAAACACTTTTATGGACCCGAAATCGGTTTGAGTCGTCAGAAAGAGTCGTATCTCCGTGCAGTAAAGACGGTTGATGGAAATAAGACCTTAAGGGCGCTTTCAATTTATGCGTTTCTTGGCGGCCTGCTGCGGTGCCGAAGCGGTGCGTTAGACGTACGGCGAACGGACGATCCTCTTTTTTCATACAAAACGCACGGTGCGGCAAACGTACGCCGTCCGTACCGCAGCGATATCGACTCCGCACTGTTGCCGCCCCGCGCGCTTTGTATGAAAACAAACGAACGTCCGTACGCAAGACGACAAACGCACCGCTTCGGCACCGCAGCGGTGCGACACGAAATACATAAATTGAAAGCGCCCTAAATCGTTGTGACACACAATAGGCTAGTTTCCACCATCAATAAGTTTCAAATCTATTTTGTCCGCCAGTTACAAAATTGGAACAGTATTTTTTATAAATCAATGAACATTGACAAAGATAAAACGTATAAAAACTCGGAAGTGGGGGCTCGTGACGTCAGAACGCACTAATAATTATACCACGGCGTGACGTATTGAAAATTTTAAACGCGTCGTATAGTTTCGTTAATGTTGTTTTAAGTAACAAAAAAAAATACGGGTCAAATATTTGTTGATAATCTAACTGACGGACTAATTACATTTCTTTCGTCATCTACCCCATTGTTAACTTACCTTTGAGCCTGTCTCGGCTTCAACATAGGATCCAGCAGCATATCCGGCTGATACAACTCATCAGGGTTCTGCAGACATTTCTGTAGCACCCATTCCTCAGAGCAGATATCAGCTAGAACTCTTCTAGCCAAAGACGAGAGCGACTGTGACGAATCCAGTAGAGTGGAACCCACGCCGCCGCTACCCCTGCAAACCATTAGCGGCTTTCCATTGACGAAAGTGGTGTGGTCCTCGTACCAAAGGCTAGCGCATATTTGGGTAAACCATGCCGCAACGCATTGCAAAAGTCGTCAAATTAAATTAACTAACAAAACACCACAGACGAGCAATGTAGGAGTATAATTAAAACTGTTAGAAGGTGATAATATATTTAACTTTAAAATTAAGGATCGGATATTCGGATGCATATTTACCTAAAGTACATTTTTCCCCGGATAAGGTTACAAATAAAAAAATATTGCTGGACATTACACATGACGCCATCTAGTGCCACACTAAGCAACACGCCTCGTCGAACAGATAGTTGGAAAAAGTTGTGGAAGCGGCTTTTTAAAATATATTTTGTTCTCGTGTTCGCAGAATTATAAAAAATAAGTTGTGTATAAAATTATTCCTAAGAATTGTAATGTATTTCAAACTTTGTTAAAAATTTGTGAAACTTTTTTGAGATAATCTATACTAAAGTAAGAATAAGTATAATAAAGCTGAAGAGTTTTTTTGTTTGTTTAAACGCGCTAATCTCAGAAACTACTGGTTCGAAATAAAAAATCTTTTTGTTATGGATAGAACATTTATCGAGGAAGGCTTAAGGCTATATAACATCACGCTACAACCAATAGGAGCGGAGCATACATGGAAAATGTTGCAAAAACGGGGGAAATTTATTCCCTTTGCGAACTTTTTCTCTCTTATGTGACGCAGACGAAGTTGCGTGAGTCAGCTAGTAACTTAATATACTTTTGATACGTGTACATATTTTTTTACTATTATAGAGTTGTAGTTGTAAATAATGTAAATAATACTGTTATCTAACTGAAATACAATTTTGCTTCTGAATATTCCTATATATATAATTTTTAATAGAATAAAATGGGAAGTATAACTGGGCTTATGCCAATGATTATTTTTATGTACTCGAACTCGCACTCCATACTAGTCAACACTCAAACTTTAAGATGCATCCAAATACCCGATCTCTATTTGTCATAGTAAACTGCATGTCCATGATAACAATTTGATGTTGATAGCACTATTGTGTAGTAGCAATAAGAGCGATTTTCGTGCGGTTTCTTCTCTGGGTTTTGTATAACCCATCGACAGGCGAAGCGGGTCGCTACCGGCTTTTTTATTTTGCAATGCGACGCGCTGCGGCCCTATTGAGCTATAATATGCACTAGCCTTAAGTCATATAACCCATGTATGCCAAAGTTAACCCATTAGTTATTTATATGTTGTGCGTTTAGTTTATTGACATGAAGAAGCTTGACACCCAATTTAAAGGCTATTTTAAAGGTACATTTTTAAATTAAGGATGTGTCATGAGCAAACTATTTGTCTGTCAGTGCAACTGCATAGTTTTACATCCATTTACCCAAAAAGGTATGGAAAGTCATACATGCTTTAATTCAGAATGACAGTTCTCGTTATTGACTTGGTGTAGACACACCTTAATTGAGAGGCTAAGTTTGAACTCATCGGTAGTCTTCTAGAACGTGAATTTGAACAACTTTGACTTTAGGTGCAAACCTGTCCTGCCCTGGCCCTGTTGAACAGATTCTATAAGTGTGTTGAGCACTTTTTAGTTGAACAAAAATCAAACACATATTTAAGCGGAGGGCGACCCACACTAGGAATTTCCCCTGTATCGTGGGTGTGTTTAAAAACATTAGAATAGAACTCACATACACAATCAGCCAGACCCGGATCAACTATAACAATAATATCGCTGGACATTACACACAGCGCCATCTAGTGCCACACTAAGCAAGGCTTGTGTCGTAGACACCACATAGTTGATATGCTACATATGACCATACAAATATTTGATCCGTGCGCGTGTCAATCGCTCTGCCACTGCACCAACAGTGCCGTCAAAAGAAACAGTTGTTTAGATTCTTAAGAACAGCCAGCGCCCTGCAACACCTGACCCCTACCCCTCTTCTTCAAAGATAGGGTCAAGAAATGCAGAACACTGCCATGTTCTTTCAACCCTCAAAAGATAGCCAATAAGTTCAAATTCAGCCTGCAAAGGGAGGCTTTTAGCTAAGATTGTTTACTACAAACTAAATACTAAGATAACAGATGAGGAATTAGTCATAGAGTCGCTGTGAAGACCTGTAGAGTGTAGACATTAAAGGGTGAAACACAGGGTCGATTGTTAACACATAACGTGAACCTGTGGACGACACAACTGTGGAGTGGGACTTTAACTCTTTACTTACAAACATTATGGTCTACGGGTTTTTATTTACAGAAATTGATATGTTTTTTTTTACTGCATGTATTGATATCCATACCAATTTTAAGTGAACATGGATGCATAGAGAATATTTGAGAAGACAAGAAGTGTTAAAATGTTTGTTTTTTTTTGCGAAACAAATATAAAAGTGTTTTTTGTTATTTGCGAAACAATTGTTAAAATGTTTGTGTTTTTTTTGCGAAAGAGAGAACTATAAGTAAGGTATAGTGACATCCCTTTTTGCAATATATTTCTCTCATGAAACCTATCAGAAACATTTGTACTTGGACGAATTAGGATCATTTCATAATTTTGCGGTTTCACTTGGATAGCTTATAATCTACCCAAAAATAATGCGTTAAATTGTAAGCAGTATGTTCGGTTGACAATTTTTCGAGAGTTTACAATCTCGCTAGATAGAGATTACAATTTGTGGGTTTTACAATTTTACGGTGACATATCCATTAGAAAACTCGAACCTGGGTAGACGAAAACTTAAATATGGAAATCAGAACTACAGTAACTCCCGAAAACATCACATCATACTTATCAATTTAAAAACTAAATATTTGTAAGTAAAGAGTTGAATTAGTAAGGGCAAACGTTACAACCATAGGGTGTCCTCTATTCACAGACAGGGAAGCAACTACACATCGAGACGTCCCTGGCACAGAGAGCATGATGGCAGGAGCAAACAATATGAAGAGAAGCGAAGCGAGTGAGCATTGGCGTAGCTACGTTTTATTATGTGACAGGGAAAATTCAACCATATGTTTTTTTAATCATAGAGTAGTCGTTTCGAAAGCGTATTAAGGGGTTGAGGGCTCTAGTAACGAAGATTCAATTTTTGTAAGAGGTAAGCCGGAGTACATATCTTTAATGTGATTATATTATTTGTCTATAGAATACTGACTGCCATTTTTCAAAGGGAATCCGGTAGGAATCGAGTTGTATGGACTCTTCGCCACTGATCTACTATTATAAGTGTACATATTATGAAAGGCTAAGACATTTTGGTATTTATATTTCAAAATTTATTGAAATGTTTATGTTTTCTTGTAACTAGAAAGAAAACAGTTCTTTTGTTACAATGCATATTATGTGTTATTGTGTATGTTTGATGAAGATGATGCCATATCGACTGCATTCGATGTCTTTCTAGATTGATTGTCGAGAGCTTGGTGTGCTGCTCTTTCATGTGCTATCAAGTGATTAGCATCACTAACTTTGCCCGAAAAACTCCAAGCATAAAGCGGATATGTCAGAACACTATTGATGACATTGTAGGTTGTAGCTGTAGGTGGTATGTTTAGTCTGGTGGGAAGAGGGAACAAACAAAAAGATGTATAATCTATAGACCGGAGGATATCATCCGGAGAATCATATGGATCAGTTAGATGAGTGAATGATAAATAATTTGAAAATATGACGAGTGACAGGTATGTCGTGTAACTACATCTTTTTTTACTAATATTTGAACTTGATTGAATGTTTTCTTTTATGTATGTTACTAGCATGGTGTACATAAACAAAATCCTATTGTATTCTTTCCTAGCTACGCCAATGATAAACATCATGTCAGAATGATACGAGTATTATGTACAAAGGTACACAGTGAAGCCAAGTCCGTGGTCGTTGGATGTGCAACCGTGTAACTCAATATAAAAAAAACAAACCTAGGAGTTCTATGGCCCCCACTCATCTCTGAATCTACCATCCTAAGGATAAAAAAAAAACATCTCGAGTCAATAATAAATAATATTAATGATTTTTAGTTGGCATGATCCTTGATCGCTTTTAAAAATACTAATGGTGTTAAATCTTTGAAACCTCAGCTTAAAACTAATAGAAATATCACATAAAATTATTGCTAGTTTTACTTTGGAGTTTATATCAAAAACTGTTCGCAAATTGAGTTTTCCTGTGTGTTCATAAAACAAACAAAACAATATATTTTTCAAGGATCATGTCGAGAATTCGAGATGTCAATGGTAACTACTATGCCTGTTAAGTATCCTTCATAATAAACAAACAATTAACATCGTTCAAATCTCAGAGTTTTACAACTGCCAAGCATTTACACAAACTAAATCAACGGCCATAAGTCGCCTACTTGCATGGCATTAGTTAAAAATTTTGTTTACTATACAGAACACATTTCAAGGCATGGATCATACTTGTACCGAAACTTATGTAAATATAGACCTTATACTTACGACATAAGATCCAGTTGTGCGTCAGTGGGTACCGTGTCGCTGGTGCCCAGTATGTGGGACAGTTCACAGGATTTTTTGCCGCCCGCCTTGCCACCGTCACGGGCCGTTGAATCGCCGACCACTAGGAAGAAATGTATTAGATTCTATGGCGACTACTTATAATGTTAACTCAGGTTAACTATACAGTCATATTGCTTAGGTAACGAGCTTTTAAAACTGAAATGTTCTTCAGATAAAGCTTCATCTGTTAGCCAAGTAGACGCACTTAATAAACAATGGCATCAGACCGATTCGGTAGGGCTTAAGTAATTTTAAGTAATATACTAGTAGCTCATAAATGCACGCGTTTCAATTGCAGTAACGGAATAACGTGGTATTTCAGATACTCTCCCCCTATCCCTCTCCATTTCTTTAGTTTGTTGCGCTGAACGCCTTACCTTATCATTTTAATACATTTAGAAAACAAAATAGTTTGGTCTACAGGTAAACATATTCATATTTCTAGTAATAAGCTGAAAGTCATGAAGAATGATTGTTACACGTCTCAGAATTATTTATCTTTCAAAGTAAAAAATATAATACACATACCGAGTATAGCTTTCAGCGTGGCTAGTACGGGTCCTAAACCGATGTTCTTGTGCGCGGCCGCTAACAAGTGACGGTCACACGATAGTCGTACGCCAGCCGCCGCGCCGCCCGGGCCCGGAGATGTTGATACTGAGTACAGACCTGCAAAAGGAAGAAAAAGTTATTGCAGACTGATGAATAAAAGTTTTTTTTTGGTTTGAATACAATCAAACATTACCATTACGTAAAGGGAATAGGTTAGATTAACACCGCAGAAGTCTTCGCTTTTGGCGATTGTCTAGTTTGGGTCTTTACAACAATACCGCAGCGTTGACGCACGCGGCATAAATGCAAAGTCACATGCTTTCAGACTGCAGAGAATATTTAATCTAACCGAGCGGTACGTTGCCAACGGTAGATAAACTGCAGCCGTCGCCACCTGTCGACGCCTCGGCGGCAGCCGCCGAAACGTCGACGGCTGGCGACGCTTCCCGTTGTGGCGTGCCGCGTAAATCTATTGCAGTCGGGGTCGAATGCAAGCGTCGCCACCCGTCGACGGCAGCCGTCGACGTTTCGGCGGCTGCAGTATATCTGCCGTTGGCAACGTGCCGCTCGTCTGTAAGAACCCTAAGGTGAACCTGAGACTTTAAATGACACAATTTTTTTCAGAAAACAATAAATTTAAAAGTTTTCACTTCTAGTTTGTCAAAAAGACTACAAGGATTACAAAAACGCAGTTTGCTTACCCGGCTGCGGCGTATCCACAGTTTTAAACAGCCTCAGTAACAGGTGACAGGTTAGCCTACCCCCAGTGTCAGGCGAAGGAGCGTTAGGTGCATTGCCTGAACTGCCGCCTACACCGCAGGCTTTCAGCAGTGATGGTAACGCTGCGTGGCGAACGAAGTCTTCGAGAGTAAAGCAGTGGCGGGCTGGAACAACATGTTTTTGGTGAATATTTGTGGAGACAGCAAATTGGATGAGCGTTACTTTTCAACCGTATTATTTAGGAGATAAGTGTGAAAAATGGTCGACCATTAGTGAGCTCGGTAGTACATAATATATAAGCGTTGGAACGGTAGCTTGTAAGGTTTCGTGATTGAAATGACGAATATCTAAAAAATAGAAGCGATACACTGAGCTGCTAACACAGATTTAATTGCCACTTAAGAAGAAAGCGGGGAATGCATGGACAGAATTGATTTTATAGTTCTGGATTGAGGAAAGTAAAGTGCCATCATGTGGATAGAGGTGCTTGTGAAGATCGTGGGAACTCGTCGGATGTAGCTCCTGCTGATGAGGGTCTTTGAAGTTCGTAACAGCGGTACCATGTCCGGAAGCGCTTGTTCAGCTGACTCACCAACAAGTATGCAGGTGAAGACAGCGAGCGCGTCGTGCGCGGCGGCGTCGTGCAGGTCGCGGTGCAGCAGCAGGTCGGGGTAGAGCGCGGAGGGCGGCGGGTAGTGCTGCGCGCCGCACAGCGCCACCAGCGCGCCCAGCCACTCCGCCGCCAGCCCACTGCACCACGCCGTCATCTCCGCGCACACCACGCCCAGCTCGTTCACGCTGTATGTGCACAACTGGACGTCACTAGTGCCACTCTAACTATAGGCTCACTGCTAATTACTGACCGATACTTAAACAGGTGATTGTATTCATGGAAACAACTTTCCCAAAGAAAGGAGACGGATACGCTTTCATACAATTTTGGGCCTGGATGTAAAAAGATGAAACTGGTGTCAATTGATAGCTACTATGTTAACAAATAATCACTGAAAATTTTACAGATTTTGGCAATCTGAGAGCCGAGATATAAGAGATTTAAGAAAAGTGAGGTTACGTAACAATCTATACATAATAGCCAATTTTTGAAGTGCGATTGTCATTTTTTACCCGATTGCCGAAGGAGGGTAATGGTTTTATCAGTATATTTGTATGTATTTATGTTTGTTCCTCTATAACGTTCTAGAGAACAAATGCGTAAGCCGATTTTGATGATTCTTACGTCAATCGATTCGTCTTAATCTTGCAAGTGTCACTGGCCACATTACAATGGGAAAAATGGCGGCTTTTCGACACCATAGGATTTTGGAGGGCTAATTTTTTTTTGTGTGGGTTATCAAAAAAAAAAGGCTTTAAGAGGTGATTTCAAAAATTATAAAAACAAGATGGATCCTTCGACTGCACAGCATAATTTACTTCTTGTTTACCTACGTCATTTTAGTTCGCTTAGCAGTCAAGGTTTATGATTATTTTAATTACTTTTTCTTTATACAGGATGTTAAACATATTTTGTAGAGTGGGATGGAGAGGGATAGAGCGGGAGGAGTTTTAAAATAAAAATCGTTTTTTATTAATATTTTTTATTCTTCTTCAATTATTACAAGAACGTCATCTAAGAATTGTGCAGGTGGTACAATATTTTCTTGGTACCTAGCCCAACTAAGGTACCATATTATTGACATAACATGGGCGCAGCAGCCTACAGTCCGTCTGCCTACGATGCAGTTACAATAATATTTTAATATTGCTTCCCTACCTCTGCGAGAGCTGTCAACTAAAATATAAACAAAATATGTTTTGCGACTTATATGTCTTGATTGAATGCGGCCCCTTAGTAGCCATGAGGAATTTGAAGCCGACAGCTCTCGAAGTAGGCTGCTGTCGACCTCCCTGCACACTTCTATTACATATCCATCATTGCCCCTTATATGTTCACCGAAATAGGAGCGTGCCTGCTTTATTTGATACGTGCCTAGTGATATTAGTATGAGCTCATTATCAGTAAGCTGGGGAAAATCATTGAGGTTATCGTTTTGTACAGTTATTGTATGAAAATTAGCCCTACGCCTATTATAATTGTTTCTTACAATAAATTCTGCTAATTCATTTTCTTCATTCATATGAATATTTATTTGGTCTAATATTTCCCCTGTATCTTCACGATCAACAATAGGAGGGTGAAAACTGTTTAAAAGAGCAGCAGCCACTTCAAAATCTTTAACAAAACTTTTACTCGCTACATTAAAATAATTTTGCCGTAATAATTTGAAATCTCTTTTAAATCTGCCATTTACTACTTCCACAACCCAACGACATATGGTGACTGCTCTCGATTTATTTGCTTCTCTAGTGGAAAGCTGAGTCTCACCCTCCTCTAATGAAGCAGGCACATAAGTCCTATATCCACATTGATGTAATAAGGGCAATGAATCACGAAAGCCCCTATCCAGTATAAAAGCATCACCTTGACGGAAGTATTCCCGTAATGGTTTTCCGTTTGAAAATTCGTTTTTCATTATATCAGCGTCTGAAGTGGTGGCTGGATAGGGGCCCAGCACATCAATTATATGGCCATCTGTACATACTATTAAAAACGGTTTCATTAGGTTACGATATTTGTGCAAGCTATATGTTATTTTTTGGTATGAATAATTCGAACTCTTTTCAATGTAACAATATGTTCCATCAAATATTACAATAGGCCTATCAACTCCCTCAAAGTTACCAAACAATGTTTTAGGTATAGAAAGATTTTTTTGCACAATTTGCTGCCTATTAATGTTATGTAAACCTAGGTGTCTAGGTACAAAATACTCATAAAGCAGATCTCTCACTTGGTGCAGCCACTTTTCTAGAGTTCGCCTAGAGACTGTTAATAAAGTTGACAACCTCTCATTAGAATCCCCAGTTCTAAGCTTAATTAAATATGCTGCTAAAGCTAGGGACGCTCTAGGTATTTGTAATAACTGAGGGACCTCATTAAACATTTGATGGAATTGTGCTTTGTTTAACCCTATCCATGTGTGAACGACATGGTCTTCCATATCATCTATACTCTCAAAATGAAGTAATCCTGAATTTACAACTTCTTTTAAGGACATCATGTCCTGGATATGTTTTGCTGTAAAAGTCTGTACATAATTATTTCTCAAACTGGTAAGAAAATCCCATGCTTCTATAACTAAATGGCGATCACAAAGTCGATTATTCTCAGGGACATAATATTTATACCGACTGAGCAACATTTTTCTGGTAGAAAGTGGAACCCTGTACCTCTCTGTTCTCTGGCATCCTTCAATAAAGCACTTCCTTTCTGTTTCAATAGCTCTCATGTAATCTGGTAATAAAATGGTAGGTTCCGGCTGATTTCTTCTAACTTCTTCCACTGGAGGGTCAGCAGCAATAACTTGTGCCGGTGGCTGTATTACTTCAACTGGAAGATCAACAGCACCAACTTGTACTAGTGGCTGTATTTCTTCAACGGAAGAGTCAGCAGCAAGAACTTGTGCCGGTGGCTGTGTTTCTTGAATTGGAAGGTCAACAGCAAGTACTGGTGGTTGTATTTCTTCAAATCGGCTTGCTTGGGAAGAAGTTGATGGGCGAGAGACCATATGGGCAGCAGCTCTGTCTGCAGCCACCCAACAAGCATGGCATATGCGACTGGTAACTTCTATCTACAACAAACAATACATGATCATTTTAGTATTTAAAAAATCTATTTAGATTACAACAAAAGCATTAATAAAATACAATGTAAACTCAGTGTGTGATTCAACTTACAGCTTTAGGCATAATCCACTCTTGAATAACATTATAAATTCTCAATTCACGAGGTGAGCCAGTGTGAAGTAAATGGCTGACTCTAGATGCCAGAGAACGTCCACATCGGAGGCAAATACTACGGTGGCCAAGATTTCTAGCTTCGCCAAGAGGTGATCTTTGAGCCAGGTCCCAGCAACGTTGGCAAACATGATCACTGTTGTTTACCTGAAATATGCAATAAGTTATTAATAAGAGATACCATAATTACTTTTAAAAAATCTACTTGCTTAGGCAGGATGTACCCGGCTCAATATATTTTTATAACAACTTTATTGTACAATACCTACGTTCTATGCGAATTAATTTGATTGATTTTATGCCTGCTGACTGCTTTTTATGCCTGATTACTGTGCCTGATAGTTACATAATTCAATGTAATGTATCTAGTGACTTTTAAATGTTTACCAATCTATACTTTATTATTTAATGAAAACATGAGTGTTGTTATGGAGAAAAACATACATTTATAACAAAAAAGAGTGCAAGCCACCGATCGTAGACGCTGATGAGCTATTAAACAGGAAGTAAATACTTACAGATTGTGGTTCACGCCATTTTCGAATCACTGCTAATATCATTTCGTCATTCAAAGCTCGCTGCCCTAGTGTATTGCAGCGACTAGTCGCTATGCCACAATTTACACAACGATCCATGATGTCGATCAATATCCTATCGGTAGGGTCGTCGAATCCAAAATAACAAGTCCAAGTTCAACGTTTAAGCGGGGTTCTCCGTGTCCGGTATGGTAGCAAGGCAAGGGTCGTAGAAGGAGGAAGATCAGAGGTCCGTAGGAAAGCCGGGTCGAGGAAGATATCAATAATAAAGTATGGGAGGAAAATAAAAACACTCAGAACGCACACGCACAGACGATACGAAACGAGTGTCGATCGATGTCATGTCATGCATGATTGTCACGAGTTAGCACAGATTAAAAATACAAAAATCGATTAGTAAATGTGAATCGATTAATCTTAATGCGCGCGGGACGTATACGTCCCGCTCGGGACCCAGAGGTTTAGATATTTAATTAGTTTAAACTCTCTAATTCTAATAGATTTAATTATATTAATTAGAAAAATCATCCGGTGAAAGCATTTTCGTAAATAGTATAAACTCTGTAACGATAATCGATTACAATTAAATCGATATTCCAATTACTTCGTAACTCTAACTTAATTATTGGATTTTTCAATTCCCAGATTGTAAATTGAATTGAATTTTCACAGTATGAAATAGAAAAATTTAACCTTTTTTTTAAGCCATACCTCAACTTATTACAATCAGGCCCAGAAGTCCCCGTCTCCTTTCCAAACATAAAACACCAGTCACCCTATCTATACAGGGTGGTCCAGGCCAGATGGATATAAATTTTTTTTAGGTAGCCGGCTTAGGTACCTATTTGTACCCGCCAGGAAAAAAATCACTTGTGACCCGTTTACAAGATACGATTTTTTTTTTTAATTTTAGAAATATCACCACTTTTAATGTTTTCATGATTTTTTACTTACTTTTAAAATGAAAAATTCTATTATTTTTTTATTTTAGGTGCTTACTTACATTGCACTCTCTCTGAAAAAAAAATTCAGCCTGGTCTGCAAATTTGAAGTGCATTTAATTTCATATCAATGCAAGAATAATTACTTTCCTTGAAATCGACAGATTTTTCGTAAACTCCAATTAAAAATTAAAAAAGCGATTTTATTCCTGGCGGGTACAAATAGGTCCCCAAGGCGACTACTTAAAAAAAAATTATATCCATCTGGCCTGGACCACCCTGTATACACCACCCATCACATATTACAGCAACAGACGCTGTCAACGACGCGCGACGTAGCGAATTCTCTAAAGGAAAAAAAAATAAGTGGCTACATAATTTGAAGAGTAGTAATTTGAGGCACAGTTAATACAACATTTTAGAGATTTGTATCCAAAAACCAAATACTACACAAAAAACCGTACTACCACTTTTGCATTGCATATCTTTAAAAGCTTAAAATAAGGATGCAAAATATTGTCAGGAGAGGAAATTGCCTGTTTTTGAGTTATTATAAAAATAAACTCCAGAAAATGTTAAGGGGCCGGCGGAGCATGCGTTTTTCATACAAACGTAATACCAAAATAATATGAAAATCAAACATATTCTTTAGGAAGTGTGCATATATTTCGATTGCACTAAGTATAGAATATCTATGTTCCCAAATAAATATTTTGATAGGACAATGATATACAGACGAGATATGAGGATTTTTAAATTTCTATAGACAATGTATTTCACTCATAACTCTTGTTTAAATCGGTGTAAATTCAAAATATGTATTTGGGAACCTATATATTCTGTAATCCAATCTAAATAAATACACACTACCTTAAGAAAATGTTTGATTTACAAATTATTTTGGTATTACGTTTGTATGAAATTCGTATGCTCCGCAGGCCTCTTAAGCTTTCCTTACCGATCATTATCCACTTCCCGACAAACAGCGAGCATCGCCGAGCAGACGAAGCTGTATCTATTCGCCGGTGACTCGGCCACTTGGCGCGCCCACGCTATTTCTATTTTACCTAAAATATTAGTGAATATTCTTATTGCATTTAACAATGCGAACTTACATACATGTTCTATTCATTATACAGGTGAAAAAGTGTTAAAATGAAAGATAGTGTACCTTTACGTGGATTAGTGAAGAATTCGCTCAAAAATTGAGGATTGTAGGGGTAGTTTGATGGTGTCGGCTGCAGAGGTGAATACAGAGCTTGTCTGAAACAGAAGAATCGTTGTCTAGTAAAAATGCATTTACTTTTTGGGATATAGAGTAATTCACAAATTCTACGTCTATTTATAAATAAATATTCCCTGGTCCTTATTGTAGTATACTAACTTGATCTTAGGGTACGCATTAGCGAAGGTATCAGCATGAGGCGCGTGGCACAGATGTGCGGCGGCTTTGTACAGGTCGTGTAGCTGTGCCAACACACAGCGCTCTGCAGACCCACAGTCCCCAGGGTTCACCACACATTTGACCAGGCGGCAGAGTTGCTCGAATACTGCTGATGTTTGTTCCACGCATACTAGGGATGAAGGAAGGTGAGATTAGGGAATATAATGTGCGTATTAGAGACTGTTCTTTGGCGCAATCGCTGAGACTACGCTTACAGCCTGCGTATGCGTTGATTTAGGTTAACTGAGTATTCTTAACCTAAGCTGAACAAAAGTCCGAGGTGAAAGACATTCACAGAAACTGGTTTTTGGTTATTTTGTTACAATATCAGCTGTACATCTTGGTAAATTTTAAAATTACCATTATTTACAATAGCTTAAAAAGTTGTTTTTTGTTGAATTGCTAATGACTATGTTTAATTGAAAACAAGGACTTGAATAGGCTCTAGATCTAAACTTCTAAACTAATATTATAAAGAGGAAAGCTTTGATTTTTTGTTCGTTACAATACTTAAGAACTTCTCAACCGATTTAAAAAAATCTTTCAACATTAGAAAGCTACATCTTACATCTTTACCGAGTAACATATAAATTACTAGCTGATGCCCGCCGCTTCGCCCGCGTAAAATTATGTACTAAAACCTTCCTCTTGAATCACTCTATCTATTAAAAAACTCGCATCAAAATCCGTTGCGTAGTTTTAAAGATCTAAGCATACATAGGGACAGACAGACGCGGCGGGAGACTTTGTTTTATAATATGTAGTCATAGTCATAGTCATAGTGATATTGATGTGTAAAATAGCCGAGCAATCACAATTCTTCGGACGAAATCGCGGGCGAAGTCCTAGTGTATAATAAAGTGGTAAAAGCGCGTGTTCTTACATAATAGCGAGGAGTGGTACTTCCTCAGCGCGCCGACGGTATACAGCGCTAACGCCGAGGTGTACGCGCGCGGCGCGGCCAGACCACTGCTCGGTGCCCCGCGGGAGATTAGCGCGCTTTCCACCTCGGATAACTCTTTCAGAATCTGGAAAGAATTGCTCTGATATTTGCTGTTCTGTTATAGATTTTCTGACTTGATTGTCGACGGTTATGTGCAGAGCAATTATATAGCTAGCAAACAAGTTGAAAATCATTGAGTAACATGACATAGCATCCGACTGTTGCAGAGTACTGGACGAAAAAATTACTTGTTCCTTCTTTTAAAAAATATTCGTCAATACGCTATAAAGATGTGTAAATAACGGAAAATCTGTAGTTAGGAGCTTGGCGTCCAATATATAATTTTGCAAGTTACTATAACTATGGAAATAGTGCTGCTCTCAACTCTGAATCTGAACCAAAAATTCGTAAACATGTCCGTAAACGTCCGTGAACTTGCACTGTCTAAAAATGACGTATGGTGCATCCACACCGCAGTTATACTTTTTGTAGCGCAACACTGTGCAACATCGTAACATTAGCACAAGCTGTAACTTTGTGGCTACTTGTTACTATTTGTTGAATGTTATCGTCGCGTCCATACCGAGAGTAAAATAAATTAACAAAATATAACAAAGAGTAACTTTCAGCAACAAGCGACTTGTACAACATTTGTTCTATGTTCTCTAACAATGTTTTCCATTGTTGCGACATCCACATGTTGACTGATTTCAAAAGTTAGGCAACATTACTTAAAACGATTCTAACACGGCAACATATAATAACAATAAATAACTTTTCGTTTTTGGATGTTGCTCAGTAGTGTTACTCAGCAACATCCATATTGGAAACGTTGGTCAACAAAAAGTAACTGCGGTGTGGATGAACCATTATTTATCATCGTCCAAACCTGTATACACGTCTCAATTAGTCCGTGCACGTTGAGCGCGATCTCCATGAGGTCTAGCGCGAAGGCGACATGCTCGGCCTGCGGAAGGTACGTGGTGGCGCCGGCCGCGTACGCCGCTAGGGCTTCGCACACCGCGCTGCCCACTGCCCAGGAGACTGCGCCTTGTTCGTACATGGACATTGCCTGTTGACAAACATGGTTCATAGGAATTGAAACAAAATATCTTTTGAGTTAACTTTTAGGGTTCCGTACCTCAAAAGATTAAAAAAGGAACCCTTCTAAGATCACTCTTTTGTCCGTCTGTCTGCCCATGTGTTCGAAAACCTAAAGGGTAGTTCCCTTTGACCAAGAATCACTAAACTAGACAGTTTTCTGTCTAGTTCACGAACGAAAAACGTAAATATGTGATTTTATTAACAACAAAAAAATAATAATTTTACAATGTTGGAACGGTGCAATAGCCGTTTCTGGGGATCAAGCAGCAAAGTTTGTCCTTTAAAAAGTTTTCACGGAACCCTCGGTGCGCGAGTCCAACTCGAATTTGGCCGGTTTTTATTTATGTTGCGCATTGTTAGCCGCGCTGTGAACAGTACCAAACCGAAATACAACACATGATGCGAAACATCGTCTGGGGGCGCTTGAAGGTCGTAGCATACGTATCAACTCGAAAAGGGATCGTCACCGTATCAACTCGAGCCGCTCAGTATTATTTGTATGAAACTCCCTACTGCAATGCACACTTATCGGAATCGTAACGTAATTGCTTCGCCTCGGGATAAGCTCACAAACCGCGGTGCGGTGCGGGTCGACTTGCAGTCTCCGCGCTTACGGTCCTCCGTACCCTAGCTTACGGCTCGCCGTACTCTAGCTTACGTCTTTTCGTCCACGCCCCTCCCGCGGTCTGCGTTATTGTATGTTATAAAAGAGATATTTTAATAAATATAAAATTTCTCTTCATCATCATCATTTCAGCCGAAAGACGTCCACTGCTGGACATAGGCCTCCACCAAGTGTCGCCACATTGACCGGTCCCGTGTGACTCGCATCCAACGGATTCCCGCAACCTTTACTACGTCATCGGTCTACCAAACGAGGTCGAGGGAGGTCTTCAAACGCACCGCGGAAATTTCTCTTCATCATCTATCAAATGTTTTATAATAGTCCGAAATTCTCCTTCAGTTGTGGCTTCGTCCGACTTCATTGGAGTATAGACGTGTGTGCTTAGCTCCTAAATTCATTAAAATATCACTATTTAACAAAGAAATATTCAATTTTAATTCAAGTGAAAGTACTAGGCTCGCAGTAAAGTGAAGCGGTAGTGTGCGAAAGGTTATCACCGTTCGAGCAAGACAAAAGGTGTCATTGCGCATCGAATTAAGCGACCACAGTGAATCCGAACTTAGAAAAAAAAAAAAAAAAAAAAAAAAACAAAAACTGTAGTTATGCCTAATGTGGTCAAGACACCGACGGGAAGTGGCGTGCAACATGCCTTATCTGATTCTGATGTGTCAAATATTGCCACTGGGATTTCCACGCCGTCTTTTATATCCCAGCGAAATAAAAGACAAAGACTATCAAGTGAAGAACAACTTGCTTCTTTTAAAGAAGAGATCAAAATCATGCTTGACGAATGGAAAGATACCCAAAACAGCCTGCTGAATAAACTTGTCGCCGAGCTTTCAGAAATTAAGAAGCAAAACACTGAAATAAAACATTCTAATGACGAAATTGAAAAAAGTTTACTCTTCATTAATAACCAGTATGAAGAGATGCGCAAAAATGTTGTAAATCTAGAGGGTGAACGTAAGCAACACTTGTTAAAGATAGCTATGCTTGAATCATCACTTGAAGATATCCAAACAAACTCAAAGTCATCGTCTATTGAATTGAGAAATATCCCAATATCATCTGAAAAGGAATCAAAGACCGATCTAGCCAAAATTGTCCAAAATACTTGCAAAGCACTTGATGTAAATGTGCAGGAAGCAGCCTTAAGAGATGTTTTCCGAGTAAACTCGAAGTCAGGAAAAGGTACAATTGTTGCTGAATTTACTTCTGTCATATTAAAGCACAATGTCATTCAAGGAATCAAGTCTTACAATAAGCATCATCCAAACCAACGCCTTAACTCGAACGATATAGGATTCCCTGGACAGCATTCTCCAATTTATATATCCGAGGCTTTAACAAGTAAAGGTCGTCGTCTATTTTTCGTCGCAAGAGACGTAGCGAAGACCAAGGAATACAAATTTTGCTGGACGGCTTACGGCAAAATATATCTCCGCAAAGACATCGGGGCTCCTCGCATTGAAGTAAAAGACGAATCTCAACTAGCTACTCTCCGAAACCACATTTGACTAGGGTTAGTTCTGTGTTTACTGTTATTTTTAGTTTTTCATGTACCTTTATTTTTAGTTTTAGCCTTACCCTTTTGCTTAGTTTCTTGTTTATTGCATTGTTTAGTTTCGTGCTCAAAATATTGCTTAGTTTTTTGTTCTTGCGTTATTTGTTATGTTGCTCATCAGTTTGTGTGGAATATTAGATCTACTTTCCATTACATTTTAAACCCTTCCTTGGTATGGACACAGTTACTTATCTTACGACAAAATTTGCCATGTCAAATGGTTATTAAAATAGTATTTCATCCGATCAAGTCACCAGAAATTCTAAAACAAAATTCGATTCCACAACTAATAATAATTTAGTACATGATATAGACAATATCTCTGCTGGGCCATCATTTTTATGTGATCCAGAATCATCTGCGTCTTTCTTGACATCCGATCTAACAACTAAAAACCATTTAAATATTTTAACCCAAAATATTAGAAGTATTACAAAAAACTTTTGCCAATTTGAAGTCTTTTTAACTAGACTACAAATATCTTGTGAAATACTTATACTGACGGAATCGTGGAATTCAAAAGCTACGTACATCCCATGCTTAAAAAACTATGAGACCCACTACACAAAAAATAATCGTAATCAAAATGATGGTATTGTGGCATACACAAGGGAGGGACTCAGCTGTTCAGTTGCAGAAATACCTTTGACTGATGCTACTTGTTTAGTAATACAGATTGGCTCGGACACCGTCGTTATAGGTATCTACAGGTCACCATCATGTTCGAATATAGATAAATTTATAACGTCTCTAGATAGCCTTCTAAACACCTACAAAAATCACAATAATATAATAATTATGGGTGATTTGAACATAGACGTGAAACTGAATAATGAGGATCGTAATTCGACAGATTACCTCAATTTACTAGCTAGCCATGGGTTCCTTCCTGGCCATCTATACCCAACAAGAGAAAATAATTGCATAGATCACGCTATGGTCAAGACTAAGTTCTCCACAACTACACTTGTTCTTCAGTCTCTTCTGACTGATCACTCTCCGGTACTTTCCTGTGTTACATTAGAACATCCAATTAAACCATTAAAACCAATGACTATGAACAAAGTTAATTATGAAGCGATTCTTACAGACCTAAAATCAATAAATTTCAGTTATATAATGGAATCTCAAGATGCGCATTGGTCTTCAGCGCAGTTACTTAACATCCTTAACACATCAATTATTAACAACACTATAAAATTACTAACTCCTAGAAGATTACACTGCATCAAACCGTGGATCACGCCAGGTTTGGTTCGCTGCATTAGGAACCGGGATCGCATGCACCTAAGATCTACTATTGAACCCAACAATGCTACTCTCGCTGTAACGTACAGTAGATATAAAAACTTTTGCAATGACTTATTAAAACGTCTGAAACGGAATTTTCTTGCAAATGAGCTTAACAAAAATGCCAAAAACCCTAAAATGACATGGAAAATAATAAACAACATCACAAACAGAGAAACTAAAAAACCACCGCCATTAGATCTATTAAAAACAAAAAATACCCCAGAATTAGCCTTACAAGGTATTAACCTTTATTTTACTAACATTGCAAAACAATTAGCTTCAAAGATAGTTCCGTGTTCGGATCAAAATGAAGAGTCTTCTATTTCACCGGTTAACTCTATGGTCATGTTGCAGGCAACTGAGGAAGAAGTTGAGTCTATAATTATTAACTTAAAACCTGATAGCGCAATGGGTTGGGATGGAATTTCCACAAAAATAATCAAACTGACAAGAAACATTATTGTACCACTTTTAACTCGTATTGCAAACCTTTCAATACAGACTGGCGTCTTTCCTAATGTATTTAAAATATCGGTCGTCCATCCTGTTCACAAGGCAGGAAGCAGAGACTGTGTCAGTAATTACCGCCCCATTTCAGTGTTACCAGTGCTGTCTAAGATCTTGGAAAAAATTATTAATAAGAGACTACTTTTGTACTTAGAAAAACAACAAATTTTAGCCCACAATCAGTTTGGATTTAGAGCAGGCAGGTCGACAGCACAGGCAGTCACTGAACTTACTAACCTCGTAGCTACTCATATTGATAGCAAAAATAAATGCCTTGGAGTATTCTTAGACCTGGCTAAGGCTTTCGACACCGTCTCTGTTCCAATACTAATAAAAAAAATGGAAAGAATTGGTATAAGGGGCAAGGTACTAGATTTGTTTATAGATTATCTAAGTAATAGATCACAACGAGTTACTATAGACGGTCTCTACAGTCCTGACGCGGAAGTATCATTTGGGGTCCCACAAGGTAGCGTTCTTGGCCCTACCCTTTTTCTAATTTATATTAATTCCTTATGTAGCTTAACGTTACAAAACTGTAAAATGTTTACATTTGCTGACGACACGGCGTTAATATTTTATGGTAGTACATGGGATGAAGTAAGACGTTACGCTGAAATAGGTCTTCACAAAACAAGCAAATGGCTCAGTCAAAATTTACTTACGCTTAATATATCAAAAACAAAATTCATAACTTTTGCTAGTACGGAATTATCACTTAAAACAACCCATCTACATACATGCGACTGTGGATACCTGGACAGGGTTAAAACAATTAAGTATCTTGGTATTCTCCTTGACGAAAAATTCACGTGGTGTCCATATATTGATCTGCTGGCAGGGAGAACAAGAAAGTTGATATATGTTTTTAAGAAACTAAGGCACGTGGCTGATACTGATCTCCGCAAAACTGTTTATTTTGCACTCGCACAATCTATCCTAACTTATTGCATCACGTCATGGGGTGGAGCACGAAAAACCCATCTTATTAAACTTGAGCGTGCACAACGCGCTTTGCTTAAGGTGATGAATTTTAAGCCGTTCAGGTATCCTACAGTCGATCTATACTCTGAGTGTGATGTTTTAACTATTAGACAGTTATTCGTTAAAGAAACCGTAATTCTTCAACATCAAAAGCTGAAATTTATTGATAAAACAACAATGACTTCTAGACGCATCGGTAGGGTGTGTCCTACGGTTCCATATAAATCAGTATTCATCGAAAAATTTCAATGTTATCTTGGGCCAATGCTGTATAACAAATTAAATAAAATTTTACAAATATATCCATTAAACTTACACTCATGCAAGAAGGTCTTAATATCCTGGCTGAAATCTCAAAGCTATGAAAGCGTAGAAAAGCTATTTGCAAAAGCGTAGAAAAGCTATTTGCAATTTTGAAATAATTATTAAAATCCGGCAGACAGTATTGTTTTAAAAATAAAAATATCAATAATTTCACCAATAATAATTAACTTATCTATTTAAAAAATAATCAATTTCATTTTTTCGAAAGTTGCCTAAGTTCATACTCTTTGTTGTTTCTGTTGCGATTTAAGTCAAATGTAGGGTACTTAGAAAACAAAAAAGGTAAACAGTCATACGTTGACTTTAATAATATTTGATAGTAACTATCTACCCACATTCTAAGCTGAGCACATACATTTTTTTAGTAATATATTTCTACCTAGTAATGTTTAATCACACTATACTCATCTCTGATTGTAACAACATTGGAAGAGACTAACGTCTAAGATACAGGCTTGGCCTAGTTTAGACGTTAGGGTTCATTTTGATCTGTTTACTTACTTACTTATTGTACTTGTGTCAATATTGTGATGTATTATGTATTTCCTCGTTTTTTCAATAAAGATTATTATTATTAGTTCTTTTTGCGTTGTTCATATTGTGTAAGCATATACTTTTTCTTCATTTCTTTCCACTTTCTTTTCCCTCTTTATCAAGTGCTATGGCAATGATAGCCAACTCACGTATTGTGAACCGAGACATAACCGTGCGCTACACTTTACGTTCGGATTCAAAATGATTGAACTAGTGTCGCCTAGCCGTCAACCAGCGGTCGGCGAGCCGTAAGCGCGGCGTCGCTTAGCTGTAGCCGAGTCAACGTGCCGGAGCTTCTGATCTGCTTACGTTACGTGGACGCCTGTTTGACGCCAAGGGGAATGGCGAGGCGGTGAAGATCCTTTTCCGAGTTGATACGTGTGCTACGACCCTAAATTATAGAGGGATAAGAGGGAGGTAGGACCACGACGTGCATTTTAGATATTGGCTCGCCGGCTGTCTTCACCAATGTTTCAGAAAAAGAAAGAAAAAATTTCACATCTTTCAGGTTTCAAGATGGCTTTTTTCTTTTCATACTATAATGGAGATTGTGGAGAAACCCAAAGCCACTTCTTTAGTAATATTATAATCACCTGGAATTTCTGAGTAACTGCTTCAAAGTTGAATTCGCTCCGAGAGTGCTTCTTTATTTTTCCACCTTCAGCTACGTCGATTGAGAATTTCTTGGAGAATAATTTACATATTTCTGTAACAAGCGAAAACGAGTTACAGTAAAATGAAAAGTTTAGTGGACTACCAGCCTTACTAGATGCAACTGAACACCAGAATTTTACATGGAGTGACTGCCTATCTGACTTCCACAACCCAGTTAGTCTTGGGTAGTACGATACCCCTTGGTAAGACTGGTTGTCCGACTTACGGCCCACTGACTGTCGAAGATCTACAAATGACAGCCGGGACCAATGGTTTGACGTACTTTCCGATTCACGTCCTTGTTTTCTATAAATCTAGTGGTTGTATTCCGTAGGTTGTTGAATGAAACGTACCGTCGAGTAGACTTGGTTTATTAATACGAAGCACACATTATGTACAAAGACAGTTGAATAATAATAGTATCACAAACGGATCGCACATTAGCAGTGAATATGATGACATACAGGAATAATCGACAATCATAGACAATCACTGGTGGTGTACAGACTAATGAGATGGCTCGCTAGATGGCGCTGAACTCGGTAAGTTACTGCAAGGAACAGAACGTTACATCATTTCACTTGGATTTATTGGTTATATTCGGAGGCTTATGCAAACGAAAGTGTCAGTCAACGAGCGTATGTGATGTGACGTGAAGTTTTTTTTTCAAGCGTTTTGGGATTGGCACCTAGTAACGTAGTTAGTTCAACGCCATCTACAGAGTTCTTGGAAACAATGTTTTTTTTATTAATTCTCAAAAAAAAAACTTCTCATTAATTACTAAATAGTGATGTCACAACACTAGTTATCCGCAGTTTACCGCTCACTTCATTTACCTTTGGTCATCTTCTTGACAGCATGCTTAGCGTCGTCCCTAGCGCGGCCCACGCCGTACAGCAGGATGTGGCGCTGGTTGGCGTCGTGTGGCGTGTGCTCGGGCTCGGTGGGCGGCAGCGGGAAGTGCAGCGTGTAGTGGTAGTGGCGCGACACTGTGTGTGGCACGCCACATCCGCTAGACGGACCCGAGCTTGTCGTGCGGATACCTGGGGAACCGGGTAGGAGAGTTTTTTCGAATGATATCTCGCAGGTGAACCCATGAGGCTGGCTTTTGCTCACCAGACTATCATGTCTCATGGCTTGAGTGTAAGACCTCTAGCTAGGGGCAAATAACTTACAAACTAAGTAACAGCGCGCTAAGGGCACCCCCTGTGAGATACGAGCCTCGGCTTAAGGGGGCTGATTTAAAACTGTTGGTATCAGCATCGCGTGCTGAATCGAGAAAGGATCGAGGGAGGCGGGGAGGGATTCTTTGAATAGTTCCCTATTCAAAGAATCATTTTCGTTTAACCGAATGTCGTTGCACGGTACTCACGCACGTATTCTGAGTCACAAACGTACAATCATACGCTGATCTAGTCGCATGGATGATCGTTTGTGTGCCTCATCTATTCTGCGTATTCGTTTGGCAAAGGTTTAAGCTCGATTAGACTGAAGTTACGTTAGGTAAGAAGACACTGTTAACGTGTATAAAATCACCGTGAAATTATGGTGGTTCAAAATTCACCCCCTAAGGGGTTGAAACAGGGTCCAAGGTTTACATGGGGAAATAAGACTATTTTATACGAAACTTAACAGGAGTACTCCTATCGATAAATGAGTAAACCTTGTTATTTCATGTTTTTTCAAAATTCAGCTCTTATAGGGGTGACAAAATCTGAAAATCAACATCGGTATTGTTTGTAATTTTGTATTTATGTATCGGTTCAGATGATGTATTACAAAAACAACGATTTGAAGATTTTATGTGGCGGACCAGAAATACCATCATCCCCTGTTGGGATGCCATGGGGTTGAAATGTCTAAAAGCAATATGGGTGTCGATTGCGAGATTATCAGTGGTGTTGATTACGAACATAGCATTTATTTTGAGATCCAGAAGATGGCGGATTCGACTTCTATACAGGGTTATTGGTAAAACATCAAAAACCTCTGAACACTAATTAAATATTTTTTTAATGTGATAAGTAACATACCTGGTACAGACATTGGGCCCATGCTCATAGACGGCATGCCCGGGATAGACATACCACCCGGGCCCATCATTGGCGAATTGACACTGTAATAATACACATTTATTTTTAAACAAAATCATATTTAGTTTTGATCAAACATTATTACGGTTCGGAAGTTAGCTGCGACTCGAATTATACAGTTAAGATGATGCGTAATTTGCACCCCGTTGATACCTAAACTTGTGTTCTGAGCAGTTTTACGTTAGATGTTACAAGCTTCAAAAGTTTGATCTCTACCTAACCACCCAGTTAGGAACCAAAATTGTTGCAAATTGTGTCTAGTATCACCCATTTGAAGGAATGCACCTCATTGCCAATCACCATGTAGATCATCATTGACTAGTGAAACATTTGTCGCGTTGCGTTCTCGCACAATGAGGTGACTCCCGGAATCTGTTATACTCGTCGATCTTAGTGTACAGTTCAGCAAAATAGGGTATGGATAAAATAAGGGCGTTGTTAGCGACTTTCTGGCAACTTTGAGCAGTGACAAGATAATGACATTGCCCAGTTTGACAGAAAACGCGGTATTGCCAGGTAGGAAATTTGTAGTTCCAACTGTCACCGCGACAGACTATTTTTTGCCAAGCTGTACCTATGTACTGACCTGTGCGAAGGCTCTCCAGGGTCTTTCGGACTATCAGGGGCGTCCATAGAATTTTGTTGGTCTTCTTTGATGTGTTGCAGCAACTTGTCGAGGTCATCGTCAATTTTTGAGTCGTCTAAGTCCATTCGAACGTTTTCCTAAAAAAAGGCGCCATAAGGTTTAAATTGCAATGAATAGGCTCATGATTCTGAAATGCAATGGCTAATTGCATATTATTTCAATTAGATCCGGAATCTTGATTTGTGCCTACGAGAGTTGAAAATTGATTGGCGAAATACGGATGTCTTATAGGTACGCTTCTGCCAAATCCTTCTAGGATTACAAGCGTGAAAATCCTCACCTCCATCTTAGGCTTGAGATCAATGCCGGCAAAAATATCGTCATCCATGTTGTGGTTAGTACCGGTGCTATTGGCAGGTGGCGCCACCGTGTGTCCACTGCTACCGCCCGACGATGTAGGCTCCGTCGGAGATATTAAATCACCTGAATTTTAATGACACGGTAAATTATTTTTGAAGAGCATTTAACATTTTCCCAAAACGGAATTTCATGTCCCTCAGTTACTAAGTCAGTATTTTTTCTTTGAGAAAGAAAAATTATTTATAAGTCTGGGCAAAGCAAAGAAATAAAAAGGTTTGAATTAACAGTAAACAACAGTAAACATATGAGCGCGAATAGTTCGGAAATTAGAATAAGTCATTGAGTTCACGTCTTCAAATGTTTCGTTCTGAGGTTCGTTTTCTCAGGTTTTCTTTCACCGTATAAAATAGCACGATTATATTTTTGGCGAGCAACCAAAGCGTATCAAAATGTGCAGACAATTATAGACCCTGACTTTGTTAACATATATTATGATTAAATACTGTTTATAGTCCGCGCCACGAGAAGTTATAATTTTTGTAAACAAAGAATTTCTACTAAGATACTATCATGCGTATTATACGAAACTAACGAGCAATGCCACTTGGTCGGGACGGGTCAGACTACGTTATACTATTCTGCTATAAAGTATTATAGCATGGCGTTCACATTACGAGAAGTTATCGCAAACATTTATAGTTATATACTATGAGCTCAGCAAGCTCAGCAAGAGTTCAAATAAGTGGGGAAAACATTCGCTTGCGGGACGGCCGAGGGTCAGGGAGGAGGAAGAGGGCGGCGCGTGATATAGCATAGCATGAACTCAGTGCATTGCACCATTTTATAGCGTATCGTAAGCCAATAATATATAGTATAGTACAGTGTGAACGTGTCCATAACAAATGTATGGTGAGCGATATTGTTGTGCTATGCTATTTTATTATAGCGTAGTCTGAAAGCCGCTTTAAGCGCTTTCGTCTAATGCTTTGTGGTACTGGAACGCATCTGACATCATGGAACGTAAACATTTGGGCCACCATTTTAATTAAGTTCACGCTGACGCTGTCATATTTTTATTTGATCCAAAGGTTGCGAACCCGAATGTGTGTTTCCAAAATTTATAGCTTCTCGTGGCGGGGACTTAAGTTTACAATAGTAGGTACCTCTAGAAATAAGCGTGCACATGTAAGCGTCGTGCGAGAACACGTCGCGTCGGATCAGTTCGCCGAACAAGTGCACCAGGTTCGCGAACTGCTGTCTGTTGCCCGGCGGAGAGTTGGGGCTCTCGTCTGCAAGGGAAAAGGATTATGTATTTACCTCGAATATATGCCATAAATATGTCATGATTATATGCTATAAATATCTCTGTTACTCGTCATCTCACCAGACACCTCCTTACGTGCCATATTATTCTTTATACAGTCCATCCATCGTTTCGATGGTCTTCCTCTACTCTTATACCAATACACATTCATGCTCAGAAGTTTCCTCACGACATACATAAAGGGTGTAAAACACCTCCTCTTCACGAAGCCGAAAGGAACTTGTTCTTCTCATCATTGCGATATTTTTTTTGTTCTACACCATACCTGGGAACCTTCTAGTTACGGAGATATGGGGGGGTCAAAGTTACAAGTTTTTTTTGTAAGACTTTAACTTTTAACACCTCCACAATTGTACTATTCAATCCATCCATCAGCACAATGTTTTAAGTGCGTTACATTGACTTCTACAACAAAACATAATTTATAACCTCAAAAAAAAAAGTTGTTTCCCAGCAATAATTTTTGCGCAAAGTTACTTAGTTTGATGTACAGAATGCTTGGTTAACGGCTTTGTGATGAGGTGGTTAACACCCTGTATGTGTGGGTATGTATGTATGTATGATGGTAACGAGAAAGATTATTGTAAGATACGCCTGAAGGATTTGCATAAATGAATTTTAGTTACACTAGTATTTTTTTTTATATTTGAAGTACAATTAGAAACGATAAAGTATAGTAATTAATTTACCTAAAACTGGGGCATCATTGTCAAGGAAGCGTAGTAGGAGATTCTGGAATACGGGCGGTCCGTTGTAAAGACCAGCGCCTGAGCTTATGGATTCTTTGTCATCGGATCCTGAAACAAAATTAAATATAAATTCATAGAACATCTCTTTCTACTTGGTGGTTCGAAAACATGCGAGCGCGTCAGGAAATGCCAATCGGTTCAAAAACGAAAGATACGAGTATCAAAATTGTCTATTTCCAATAGATTAATATTGTGTTGAAAATACAAGTTTGCAAACGGCTACAAAATATTGTTTACTTTCGAGTTCAACTTGCGAAGCAGTTGTAATTATGCAACGTAAGCGTGTGTGCCAGTATAAGCATTTGCATTAATTTCGAGAGACTAAGCTGGATCCCGAGAGCAGCAGGGGATTCTAGATTAGAATCCCGAGAGCAGTGAAGGATTCTAGAGTAGAATCTCGAGCGTAGCAAGGGACTCTAGATTAGAATCCTGAGCAGAGCGAAGGATACAAGGACCAAGGTATTTATCACGATTCGTGTTCTTTACTTTTTACCATTGCGAGAAAATATAATTGCGTTCTATAAAGTTACTGCGATCTATAACGATCTTGCGCGTTTCGGCACCGCTCCGTTTGTCTACATGTTGGTGGAAGCCGGGCCTTTGGAGTATGATCGTATACGTATAGATGTGTCGTATTTATAGAGCGTGCGTTACCTGTGGCGTGGTGGTCGTGATGGTGGTGCGTGGTGTGGTGCTGGCGCCGGTCTAACAGCGCTGCTGCCGCCTGCGCGCGATGCTCCCCCCAGCGCGCGCCGCACACGGCCCACGAGCACACCACGCGCACCACGGAGTACGGACATGCCCACTCCTGGGGAACCAACACTGCTAGTTACACTGGGGCACTACGAAGCCCGGATGTTTATACGCCATTATGCAAATATCAACTTTAAAGACCAGTTTTCAAAGTCCAAATTAGGCTAGCAAAAATATTGTAAGTCATCCTCATTTTGGAATTGCGGAAAGCTCCGAATTTGATGGTAGTATAAAACTGTTACAGCGGATTTTGCCTTGCACGGGTCATTTCACTATCAACATAATGATAAAAATAAAAATTACAAAACAAAATTCAATCAAATCCGAAGTTTAAGCGGAATTAGGTTGTTTACAAGTTGTAATATTTACTGTAAAGTCTGAACTATATGCATTACGAATAAGGATTAGTATCACTTACCGGATCTTTGGTATCACTATTATCCTTCGAAGGTGGTGGACAGTTTGCGAACACTTCTTTGTACAACGTGTCCAGATTATTGTTAGGATCCACCCGGTCGAAGCAGTGTCTGTCTAGTGCTTCTAGCACTGCTAGTACACGCGCTGAAACAAAGGTTTAAATTTTACAGGCTGCCATGAAGGCAACTTTTGGGTTAAACCAATAGATTTTAGTGGGAAATTTCAAACACATAGAAATAAGGTACACTAATAAGGAAAAGATTTATGCAGTGTCGCTCTTAATTAAATTTGGATAAGGGCAAGATAATGCTGATAAAGAATAAAGTTTTTCATTTTGCAAGAGAATTAAAAGATCAAACAATGTTTTAAGCTTTCACGATTTAAAACTAAACTCGTACTGTCACTTACGGGATATCTTCCGTGACTATTCAACCCGCGATCATGGCGCATAACAGTGGCGAAGGGTGAAAATAGTATCAGGGGTAGCCGAAGAAAAAAACTATTGTTTTTTGTTTTCTTTTTTCCCCATGTTAATTTTGACATTTCCAATACCAGAGACCACAAAACTACGAAAACGACACCCATGACGAAAAAACTAAAAAATTACGTCGGCGCCATCTTGGATTTTCATTTTAACCTCATTTTCATTATCAGCGACCCCAAAAACCACGAAAACGACACCCTTGATGACAAAACCAAAAATTTTCGTCGGCGCCATTTTAGATTTCCATTTTAACCTCATTTTCATTATCAGCGACCCCAATAACCACGAAAACGACACCCTTGATGACAAAACCAAAAATTTTCGTCAGCGCCATTTTGGATTTTCATTTTAACCGCACCTTCATTATCAGCGCCCCAAAAACTACAAATATGACACCAATGTAGAAAAAAACAAAAATAATAAAATAGAAGAATAAAAAGATTTTATCAAGTAAATTAATCAACAAAATAAAAAATCTAGCTATAAAATACGATATCGACCACTACTCATTCTATCTCGTTCTACCATACATACTTTCTTTGTCTGCTTCTGCCGTAACTCGATAATCTTCGGCTTACCTAGGTCCCTACAAAACGGTACTGCCAGCGGCGAAGTCACGTGTGCGCGTCCATACGATTTTAGTTCTGAATTCTGACTCCCGAGCACTGGCGCTACATGTTGCTTTCTTTGTTGACATGTTTTTTTTTTGCATTTTGTAATGTTTTTGACACTACGTGCCTACAAAACGGTACTGCCAGCGGCGAAGTCACGTGTGCGCGTCCATACGATTTTAGTTCTGAATTCTGACTCCCGAGCACTGGCGCTACATGTTGCTTTCTTTGTTGACATGTTTTTTTTTGCATTTTGTAATGTTTTTGACACTACGTGTAGAGTGCCTTGTTCCCGAAGGGGGCCGGTAGGAATGGGCTTCTTAGGTGCCTTCAGGGCTGGCGCATGATGAATAATCACGGAAGATATCCCGCAAAATGAAAGTATATGTTTAGAAATAAAAGATGTATTCAAGACATTAGACGATTTATAAAGCATAGTATACCTTGCGAACTGGTCTGCCATTTGTCCGTACACCATTTACTTTCAGCCTTTCTACTTCTAGCAGAGATTTCTTGTTCAGCCTCATACACCTATCACAAATAACTTAAAATATAAATATTGAAGTTCGAGTTGCTATGAAATTTGCAGAGTATAAAGGGTGCAAAACACATCATAACAAAGCCGAAAGCCACTTGTTCTCCCCATCATTGCGATATTTTTTTTTGTTCTACACCATACCTGGGAACCTTCCAGTTACGGAGATATTGAGGCTTAAAATTTCAACTTTTTGACAAGTTTTTTTTACAATATAAGTTTTTATCGTAAGATTTTTACTTTAAATACCTCCACGACCCCGTACTATTCAATCCATCCACCAGCTCAATGTTTTAAGTGCGTTACATTGAATTCTACCACAAAACATGATTTTTCACAACAAAAAAACAGTTGTTTCCCAGAATAATTTTTGCGTAAAGTTGCTTAGTTTGATGTACAGAATGCTTGGTTGACGGCTTCGTGATGAGGTGGTTAACACCCTGTATGTAGGAAGATACTTGGGAAATTCCTTTTATTTTTCGAATCAATGTTACTTCAATATTATTTAGAATGTGACCAGAAGTTGACCACGTTTTAACGAAATCGCTATCACCCTTGATCAGTTTGAACGCCTATTGCCTGATATGGACAATGCACTGTCAGATAAGCTAAATATTAGGATTTTAGAAAAAAAAAATCACAAGCATTCTGCAACAGTCAAAACTCAAGAACCAAACAAGAAACTAAATATCTATGAATAAGACCTAATGGTCGTACGTACCAATTTCCTGTGCTCCTCTGTAATGGGGGTGTCCATGTGAGGCATAGGCAGAGCGGACGGCGGTATCGGCAGCAGGTCTAGTGGCGACCCTTGTAGAGAGGAGCCGCAACCCGACCACACCATGGCTGTTGGACACTCGATGCAGATGATCTGTTGAGAAAATGGTATTGTTTTGAAAAATAACTGCTCCTTGAAGAATTGCTTAATTCTTCAAGCAATTCGCAAAAAAATCTTTACAAATAAAAAAAAAATAACAAGTGTTTTTTTGTAATTTTAAAATAACGGCTTTTTACATCATTATGAAAGTATACAGCGTGTAAGGTTAAACGAGGGACATATTGAGGGAAGGTATTCAGTATTCGATTCTCAACCCAAATATGTAAAAAACCTATAACCTTAATTTTTGACATAATTGTGTAATTAAATACATTACTTATGGACACTGACCGCGCAAGTAGGTGTCACGCGGCAAAACACGTGCCGGTCCTGAGCTCCATGCGCAAACTCCGCCCCATTCCTTTGTACTGTCGCCGATGCACCGACAGCCGACAGGGCACACCCCCGCGCTGACCTCAGTGTATGCGCGAGCGCCGTTACTTCCGCATGTCTAATATTGCGTTTCCGCGTATCGCATTTAATAAACAACCCCGCTTACTTCGCGATATTAAGAGTGTCCTGTTAACGTGTTCTTGAATAACCAAAAATTACGTGTTATCCAGTGAAGAATATTGGGATTATGGTTCGTGCTTAAGTGTTATCTAGTGATATTGTGCGAGGAATCGTTAATTATTATGCAAGGTGTCAATCAACGACTGCGAACATTCGGTCAGTACCTAGTTACCTAGATATTTGCCTGTCCAAAGCCAGATTTAAAGTATGAAGAGATGGTATGGATCTATCTGTTATGTATTAGTGTTTTCTTTTTGTTCATATGTTTATTAGTATCATGTAAGCATGGACTATTGCGGGTTTGAATAAGTCCCTCGTTTAAACTAACATACTGTATACAACTCAACTTCATTCTTTGTCAATCTGTCTGTTCCGGCTAATCTCCAAAACGGCTAGACCGATGTTGACGGGACTTTTACAGGCAGATAGCTGGTGTTGTAGTAGTGTGACGCAGACGCAGACGCAGACAGATTTCCAAAATATATTGGTCAAATATTTTTATTTTTTCACGTAAACGAAAACTGAAGACGATACAGTGCGGCGAAAACTCGTGAGATGTCACATTTGAGTACATTTTCTACCGTAAAATGACGCGTTATATCTTCGTATTTTTTTTAATTTTGATATTTTTCGATAATCTAACTGATGGACTAAACAGAATCAAAATTTTTTTGAAGGGAATCATCCCTATTGTTGCTTACCTGCAGTATTGTACCCAGTTGTATAATAACATCCCTGTGGTAGTTACAGTTGAGTATCTCTCCGAATCCGACTTGTACCGGATTCAGGGCCGCAGCGACCACGGTAGCTAGCGTAGGTTTCGTCTCCCTGGCAGGGGAAGCCCTTTCCTCCTTCACTTGCACATCCATCGGCTGTTGGGGGTTTGGAGTCCCTATCGAATGATTGGGGTTCGGGGTACCCAAAGAATGGGTGGGGTTTGGCGTGCCTAGCGAGTGGTTGGGGTTGGGCGTCCCCTGGCTTTCCACAGGAGTCGGTTCCCGTTTGATTTGAGATATGTTTGGTTTGACGTCTACGTTTGTTTCGGGTGCTGGCGACATTGGGGCGACGTTTGGTTCTGAAATAAATGGTTCATGATATTTTTTAGAGGTGCAATCAAGCATAACAAAATCGGTTTGGTTCGAATTAGAAACTAAATACCAGAAATACTAATACGTAATGAGCTCAAGCTAATTTCGCGTCGAGAATAACATTGTCGTCATTTCGTCTTATACTTTATTTAACAGTAAAATGACAGGTAAGTAGAGACCAATCAAAACCGCAACTCCACAGAAAAAAAGCGTTTTTCTACAATTCTCACCTGCATCCCTGTCTACAATCTTAGTGAACACTGCAGGCTGGTTGAGAGTCCTCAGCGTAGTGTCTGACAGTACGGAACAGATGGCGGCTGCCTTCTTAGCACAGGAGGTGGCCAGTCTTCGGGAGAGGCTTTCACAGCAGATGAACTCACACATGTGCTGTAACGCTAGCGGGAGAAATAACCTGGGGAAATAGGCGATATTTATGTAGTTGTAGGTGTTATTTTAGTTAACCACGAGCACGTCTTGTGGTTGTTATGGCATTGGAGTAAGGTTTAAGGCCTGCAGACAAGGGGTCAGTGGATACGAAACGAGGCACTATTTTTGACAGCGACCAATTTCGTAGTTGGCCACATTTCTAACCTAACCCTATCCCTTCGACATTGTTTTTACTACAAACGGTTAGTCGGGGATCTAAACACCAAGACACTTTTAGCCTTATATTTAGGTGTTTAAACGATAGAATCGAGAATATAAACAATTTGCAAAAATAACACTTTTTTGGCTAAATTTTTCTTTTTTTCTCCTTGCTTCGTTACGTACACTACACACCAGACGGGGGACTTTTATGGGCCTTAAAGTAGGCGGGAGGCAAGTGTGCTGATTTGTAAGATGAAACATAATATTACGCCTCTAAAGGAAATACACCTCCTAACGAAGCCGAAAGGCACTAATTGTTCTCCCCGTTATTGCGATTATTTTTTTGTTCTACACGATACCTGGGAACCTTCTGGGAACCTTCTAGTTACGGAGATATTGGGGGTCAAAGTTCCAACTTTTTGACAAGTATTTTTTTTAAATACAATTTTATATTGTATAAGATTTTTACTTTAAACATCTTTACGACCGGTGCTATTCAATCCATCCATCATCACAATGGTTTAAGCGCGTTACATTGAGTTGTACCACAAATCATGATTTTTGACCACAAAAAAAAGTCGTTTCCCAGCAATCATTTTTGCGTAAAGTTGACGGCTTCGTGATGAGGCGGGTAACACCCTGTACACACACACATTACGGCAATAATCTATTCGGGGATTTTTGTACTCTGCGACAAAAACCCTGAACGAGACAAGAGCATCTGGAGAGGCTTAAATTGCAATGATTGATGCTTGTTCCTGAAATATAACTTGATGTGTCATAGAAAGCGAACAATACAAAATTATTGGTAAAACCCAAAAAAGGATGACTGTGAATGCGTACTAAAGACAGCACTGTAGTGTTTAAACAGAAGGTAATGCAAGCAATAAGTGATGATTTATTTAGAGTGTGCTCTATGGCTCTCTCTTGAGGGTGGGGCGTGATCACTTAGAACGTCGCTTAAGACTTCCTGGTTCTCAACTAAGATGATAGTATTTAAACCTTAATTTATACCTATTAAAAGATTCACAAAATACCTTAACAGCCCGTCATCAGGAGCCCTCTTATCTAGCAGTTCAATGATCCAGTTCAGAAAGTCGTGCCTGTCAAGCAGACCTTCGTCCAGCAAGTACTTGGCGAGGCGGCAGCAGTAGTTCCAGAGCTTGAGAGCTTGTCGCCAGTCTGTGCTGTCGCTTCCTCCAGGAGTCATGGAGCCGAGAGCTGAGAACAATTGCAACACCACGTTATTCTTGTATTTTTCTGAAAGGGGTGTTAGCCAACAAATAGATGCTTCTATTTGTAGGCTAACCACGGCCTACTGGGCTCAGTGACGTTCAGTTTAAGTACAGAACAGAACATTTTCAGGACTCAAAGCAGGGCCAGGCCAGAGCCTAGATGGCTATATCCTGTGGCGTCGTCTATACCGCCACATAAGAACTATGCTACACCTGATGTCACTCAAAATCCTTCATTGTAAAAGCACAGTGTTGGGAGGCCAACGCACTCGAGTTACCGACATAGGTACCCGGGTTGCTCGACTAAAATGGCAATGGGCCGGACATGTATCCCGAAGAGACGACAACAGATGGTCGTACAGAACCCTTCACTGGAGACCCCGCACAGGAAGCAGAAGTGCCGGCAGACCACCTGCCCGATGGTCGGACGACATCAAAAAGACAGCAGGGCCGACCTGGACCAGAATCGCTGCATCAAGAGCTTCGTGGAGAGCCATGCAAGAGGCATATGTCCAGCAGTGGACTCTGAGGTGCTGAGAAGAAGAGAGAAGATCGCTTGCATGAACTTTTAATGATGCACGCCTGATAAACAACTAAAAGCAATCTATCACACACTCTCTACTTGGTTATAGATTGCTTTTAATTTTTCTAACTATTCATGAAAAAAGTTTCAGCCGGTGCTATGACTTTTTTGTTTTTTTAGAACTTTCGTAACCTCCCAATCCTACACCCATCATTAATTGAGCAGCTGACTGATGGTTTACTTATTGGTAATATAAGATCAACCTTCAATGACAGTATCAGATGGATTACTATGACATTTTTATTTGCAGCGGTACCTCCCGGACTATGTTTTTTTGTGGTAGTAAATCATTATACTTACTGCTAGAATTCCCTGGAGAGTGCATAGAATTGGGCACAGTAGAGTTAGGTGTGGAGCTCCCAGGTGGGTTGCCAGAAGAATTGTGGCTAGGAGTACCCTGGCCAGATTGTGATGGAGGTGTCTTATCAGACACATTGCCAGGAACAGCACTCTGGTAATGTTCAGCCAGTTTAGGTATCTGGTCCTTGAGGAACTTGATCAACGTTGTTGTCCATTCTGCAAGAAAGAAGGAAATGTTGTTGATATTCTCGGCAGTTCTAGCTTAGTTAAAAAAGAATATACCCTTTCTATGAGACAATATTTGCAATGTTGTCACCATTGATAGAAAGGAAGCAACAATTATCCAGCTTTGTTGTTTGTAGGTTATGAAGACAGTAAATAATAAGAAAAATTACTTACTATACTTTACTATTCACAGTAGTAAAGTTATTCAAGTGCATTTAAATATTTATAACTCACACAATGGTGGACCTTTAGGGACTAAGTGCAGAAACCAAAACCCCTAACGTAGGATATTTATAATATTTTTTTGTCAAAACATACAGGGTCATTTCTTATCCAATATTACAAAAATTTCATGGTCTGACTCAAACTTACCAGTAGTAGGATCCGGCAACTGTCTCTTCTTAATCTTAGCCTCAGAGACAGCGACAGTGTAAGCAGAGCTCAGTTTAATGAACCAGGCGGCTCTCGGCATAGACACCTGATACTCAGTCAGTGTTATAAATATTTCTTCTTTTTTGTTGAAGTTTGGCGCTTTCTTTGATAGTTGGGACAGAGGTTTACTTCCTGTAAATGATATTTGATGATCAACTTTTGATGTTTATTTGATTAAAATTGTTTGGTAGATACTAGGTAATTTACAGTTAATAAAAGACATTCGATTTGCAGGAACACAGTAAAATTCGCAACTATAAAAGTATTTCTTATTGGATACTATTATTAACAGACTTGTTCTTGACTGATTTGCCGGAGAAGGCAAAACTCCTAAATGAGTTAGAAAGGAATGGGGGAGGCTTTTTCTCAAAAGGACAGAATCTATACTAATATTATAAAGCAGAAAAGTTTGTTTGTTTGGTTGAACGCGCTAATCTGAGGAACTACCAGCTCGAATTGAAAAATTCTTTTTGAGTTGAATAGTCCATTTATCGAGGAAGGCTATAGGCTATATAACATCACGCTATGACCAATAGGAGCAGAGCAGCAATAAGAAATGTTGCAAGCGGGAAATTCACGCAAACGTAAGCTAATAAAAAACAATTACAAAAAGTAATTTCTTTGCTAACTGATTCACATAAAACATGTAGGTAAATTGTATAATGTTGTACAATAATATGTGATTGTTTCCTTCCATTGTGATTGAGAATAATTATGTGATTGTAACCTTCATGCTCCTTAATTTAAGAATGTCTTATTGAAAAGCATTTTCCTACAAAACAAGTAGTGGTTCGAAAAGTAAGTGATTACCTGCCAAATCCTTGAACCAAGCTTCAATCTGTGCTTTAGTGCGGGCAGTGGCTGGCCAGAAGTTGTCCTTAGGATTTACTTGCTGCCTCTTTCTTCCACAATCAGGAAGAGTGTTCAACTCTTCTTTCTTAGAAAGTATACTAGAAAAGAACTGTCCTATCTGCAAAAAAAATCAATGTGTTGTCAAACATTTTCTAGTGTTGATGTCTTAATTGCTTTAAGATAGGGATTAAATTTTGTTGATTCATTGAATTATACAGGAATTGGAACAGAGAAATTGTAAACAGTAACATCACTGTTATTGTAAAAAGAATTCCTTCTCAGGTAGTTTTTATAAAGTGTTAAACATGCAAGACCAGTTGACCTATTTACAAAGGTAGCATAATGCATACTAATGTTGGATCAAGGAGATATATACATGACTGTATATAGAACACTGTATTCTCTTACCTTGGATGCTGAATAATTAAAATTCCTTGCGGTACCAAACTCATCGCTGGATTGTGGTGTTGTTGAAAAGCCATGTTTCACATTCGTGGATGTTAGCTCGTCCTCTTTCTGCCGTGGCTCTTGAGGGTACACATCCGGAGGACCCAGCCGCGGCCTCTTCAGAGGACGCTTCTCGTACATAATCCCCATGGTTATAGGGTGTATTGTATCTATTTCGCAACCACACTAATAAATATACAAGGGTATTGTACACGACAGCAATCTCATATTTTTCGTATAAAACCGATTACATTGATTATGTATCTAAAAACTACACAAAATACACATGATTATAGGCTCTGAAGGACCCAAATAGATAAAAGTAACGTATTTAAAAAATCATTTCGAAAAGAAAACAAAATTATTACTTCGAGCTAAACAAAAACCATTTCTTGAACACAGATAGACGTGAGGCATAAATATTGGAACAGGTATGTGGATTAGGTACTTTTCGATGCGAGTCCGTACCTAATCCAAAGCGTCGAGGATTAGGTATGGCACAAAATATTCGTACACAGTCTACACAGAAGATATTCCGTACCTTAAAATGTGGAAGTTAAGGTTTAAGTTTAATTAGCACTGCCGCCAGCGCCATCTACGTAGAATACCACTGGACTAGATATTGCTCTAGCGATTTAAGTCTTATGGAATGATACTCTCAAAGAAAATAATAAAACTTTCACGTCTTTTAATGAAAATAAATGTGTAAAAATCAGAAACTCATCTGATAATAGGGTGAAATGCATTTGAATATAATAATGATCTAGTTTCTATACATAGTAGGTACACCAGTTTTAATTTTAAAGCCATTTTTCGGTAAAAAATATTATTGTTTTATAAAAGCAAACTTTAACCTAACCTAACTATATTATTACGTTAAAAACAAAAGGTTTACGTTGACTTTTAGTTTAAAGTACCGTTTGCCCATAAAAAAAACGATCAGAAATATCAGAAAATATTCCACACTACATCAGAAACGGAACGTCCATACTCCATGCCGAATATTTCTTACCAAATCCACATACGATACCTAATATCGTAACAGGCCAGTGGCTTTATTGAATAAATATTCGGATTAGGTAAATGGATTAGGTATTTTTAAATACTAGGATTAGGTGGATTAGGTATCGTTTTTACCTAATCCGACCCATGTCTAAACACAGATTAGATATTAGTTAGTATAGCCATAGAGTAAGTAATTATAACCTTTCATTACTTAGCTAGCCAATGAGAAATTGGAACAGTTTAATGAATGATTTGATGAATGAAATATTTGTGTTTATACAGATAAAAAAGATTTAATTTGCATTTAGTCGATTTTACGGTTTTACTCTGCTGTTGCCTGTATCCAGTACGTACTTCAAAAACACAAAAATGCTTGTTTCTTGGTTTAAATTTTTAGATAAACATGAAAAAATCGAGTGAAAAACAATAATTTATTGTAATTTGCGTATTGATACGATTAGAGAATAAACATATAGGTCATTCAATTATTTCTTTAGTCTGGTAACATTTAAATATAACCTCACTTTTAACGAACAGCTGATAGTCTGATAGATAGCCTGATAGCCATCTGATAGCATTTTGCGTTGTTTACGTTTTTGTACGAAAATAATACTTCGTTACTGAAGAAAAGAATATGCCACCTAAAAAGCAACCTGAAAAGGGTAAAAGTGGTGGAGGAGGAGCTAAAGCCGGTGGCGGAAAATCTGGCGGCGAGGCGAAAGGTTTGTTTACATTTTGAGTTGTGTGAGTTTTTCGCAATAAATAACCCTTGAAATATTGACAAGGCTACATACATTCTCTTTTGTTTTAAATTTAGAATCTGCATCAAAAGAGAAAAAAGGCGGGTCTGCTGTCAAAGTACGTCATATTCTATGTGAGAAACAGTCAAAATGTTTGGAAGCGTTGGAGAAATTAAAAGCCGGTCAAAAATTTCCGGATGTAGCGGCCGCGTATAGTGAAGACAAAGCACGGAACGGCGGGGACCTTGGCTGGCAGATACGTGGTTCAATGGTGGGCCCTTTCCAGGATGCGGCATTCGCGTTACCCATATCTACAGTCGCTAGTCCCGTATACACCGACCCCCCCATAAAAACGAAGTTTGGTTATCATATCATAATGGTAGAAGGCAAAAAATGACAGACATGGTTTTTGAATTTGAATATTTTTGGGCGATACTTCTGCTATTTATTATGGAAAGGATTTGCTGCCTTCAGGATCAATTTGACAAGGATTACTCCATACTACCTGACTATCAGAGGTCCAGTGAGTCTATAGACATGAATATAGTAGAGGACTTTGCCTTGAGAGAGTAAGTAACATAGTCTTATGCAAACTTTATTTGTACAAATATAGCCTTTATAGCCAATTGGTAATGTGTATTAACATATTACTAGGGCAAATAAGCTGATTTATAAAATGATCAGGCACTGATCTATTAGATGTAACCCCTTAATGTATTTCTTAGTCAAAAATGCACATTTCTTAATGGATTCTTGTGGTAATGAAACACTTACACTGTCGTCATTTATATCTAATCTAAACAATTTTACGAACCTTAATACATGTCATTTGCAATGATTTTGTAAGGTAACAGTATGTTATCTATCATTTATACCTCTCTAAACAATTTCACAAACCATATTCCATCTTATTAGCAATGATTTTGTAGTGTAACAGTAATCCTTTTGCATTATTTCCAGTTTTGGTTTAAAAATGAGCTTCCTCCGTCTATGTCGTTTAATGCATGTCACAATGCTTCTGACTCTTGTTTATTTCTGCAATGTCTGCCTTTGGTTCATAATGACCAAGAAGCCAACGCCCAAGTCAGCTCTCCGATACAGGTTTAAGGTAGCACTACCTACCTTATGACAATGTACCACTATTATTTTTAAATAAAATTTAACGTCCCCCAAATTATGATCTAAGTATTAATAAACTCAATTTATCTAAATCTGTTATGTTTAAAAATATTGCATGAAATGTCATGAGGTTAAGTTTTATATTTTGTAAGTGCTGAAATAAATGCATATAATTATGTTGTCTTGATTTATGTATTTTAAATTGCTGTAAATTTTAGAAATCGCACATCCTAATAAAAACTTTCGTAACACATAAATAGCAGTTTTGAGATATACGTATTTTAAAATTGTTTGTGTAAAAATCTGATTAATTCACCTTTCCAACAAAAAAAAAACAAAATCAAAATTGGTTGCTGTGGCATCGTAGCTCCCTAAGAGCTCTGCCTCAATAAGACACCAGGCCTGCGCCGCTAGCGACGTCGCCATGGCGTCTTAATGAGGCAGAGCTCTAAATCTAAAGCGTCACATCTCCGAGATAATTATGATGAGATAATTAAGTTAGAATTTATACAATTAAGGCATTTTCAGTACAACTTGCATTAACAGTCACGCATAAAACCTCTATTAATCAAAATCTGGCATCAATACAAACAAGTATTATAAGAGAAAAAATCTTCTATAGCGTCACATTTTCGAGATATAAGCCACACCAAGGTTACATTCTTCGCCATCGGTAAAAAACAATGACACCCAAAAATCGGCCATAGTCCAACATGTTTTGTAATCAGGATCGAACCACTTGATTGAGTTACATAACTCAGGGTACCTATCTCTACTAAACGCCACTACAGATACAGATCACCAAATATAAAAACTTAAACCGGGAGGATGGCCTCAACTGTCAAGAGCCTGAGATCTAGTGGTAAAATGTGTAAAAAACGAAGAAGTGGCCAAGACTCGTTAGCAATCAGGCACTGAGTTTGTGTCGAGAATAGAATCCAGTTGTGAGTGACAGGTGGTAGCGGTAGCGAGCGCAAAAAACGAGATAGACGATATATCGTCGGGCGGAGGCTAGGCGCGGGCGAGGTGATGGTGATGATGAGGTGCAGCTAGGGTTGCCAACTATACTGTTTTAAACAGTATTATACTGTTTTTTACTAAATTATACTTTTTACTGTTGAACAAAAATAAAGTATTCAAAATACTGTTTACAGCATCAAAATGCAAACACATGATTATGTGTAAGTAATACTTAGAAGCTCACACAAATATCGCCACCTCTCAAAAAACTCTTTCAGTAAATGCTGACATTTACTGAAAGAGTTTTTTCAGTAATGAATGCTTAGTGGCGGGAGGATAGAAATAGAGCATCTATCCTCATTTATTTTAATTTCTGTTATAATTGTGGTGAGGCGTATGAAGTTTTTAAAAAAGATTGTAAATTAATAAGTTGTGCGAGAAGCTCTAAAAATATGTATTTAAAACAATAAATAAATAAAATACTGTTATTTTTTCTAAAATACTGTTTAATATTCTTCATAGACCTGAATATACTTTATTTCTTGTAAATAAAGTTGGCAACCCTAGGTGTAGCACAGAACAGGCGCGCTAACGTTGTCGGAAAGGCGAGGCAAGGCGCGGGCGCATTCTAGTTTTTATCTAGTCTTTAGTCTTTATTGTCACGCATTTTCGCCGTCTTGTTCTATCCCTGTGCATGCCACTGCTAACTGCGGGTGCGCCGAGGGCGAGGAAGCGGCGCCCGCGCCTCGCCACGCCGTCTCTTATGTCTCGCGCCATACCTCTTCTATACATTTTGTATGAAATATCAAAGAAGCGCGCTGTCCGCGGCCTCTTGTATATATCATTTTATCTGATTGATTATAAACACCCACCCGTAATAACTTCAGTTTATACGTGATCATGGCGCTTACGAAAGTGCCGAAATATCAGGAACTATAAACGTGGTAAAATAATATCCCGTTTCAAGTGTTAATGACATGTTAAGGGTGATGTTAGTGACCATGTTAGGTAATTTAAAAACTTATAACAACAATGATTTTGTTCTCAATTCATGAATAGGTACTCTCCTTTCTCCGTCATTCTCTTTCTACGCCCTAGGTCCACGTTGCAGCCATTATTTTTGTCATTTGGATTTCGGGTTGCATATGGCGAGCGCTGTGCTGTCTGGCAAAGAAGTTCTCGCTCACGACGACGCTCACATCGCCACATTCGCTGTCTACCCTACTCTCTTAAAACTATATTATCCAAGGTATTGTTGGATAGATCGCTTATAGCGACAAGTCCGCCCATTGTGCACTCTGCGTATAATGTCCATAACACCGGTATTGGGTTCATTAGAAACATCAGTCAGTTCCGTCAGTGCTTTACGCGTGCAGAATAATTCCATATTTTTTTTTAGTAATCTACTATTTTGGGTTAACGGCGTTTAGGAGAAAGCAATGAAACAACACTTATAAAATTAAAACAGTCTTTAATGACGGATCTTAAATATTTATTATTAAAGTCGACTGCTTCGTTACATGACTAAAGTAATGTACAATACTGTAATAAATATTTATGTAATGAGGTATTTAAAGCTAGAACCGGATCGTTCATTTTGGATATCGAAAGTTATAAATCGTGTTTTTAGCAGTTTTTGCAGCTTTTACGATAATATTTGGTTGTATGGTTACTACCTCATAATTTTAAATGTAAGCATGAACATTAAGTTGCAGATTCGAAGTGATTCGTCATAAAATATAAATAATTCGTTGAGTCGAAGTCCATGCTTACTGCTTACAAAATATTTTTTTAACTTCTAATTTTAGCGTTGTGACAGCGTGAAGGAATCGGATCAAACTCTGAGGTTGGGGTTGGTGTAGCGCACGTATTTCAGGAGGGCATCGTTCTCCTCGCACACGAAGGGTTTGCGGTGGTGGCAGGCCACGTCGTGCCAGTGGACGCCATCGTTGTAGAAGTTGTTCAGGATAGCCACACAGTGCTCAGCAGCGCCGCCTTGGATCAGCTCCTGTTAGTAGACAGATGCACGGTAAGTTATTGTAATTTAGTAAATCTAACAGCTTTACGTATTGAAGGAAGGCGTCCTCGAAAGGTAATCCATAGTTGGCTCATTAGCTGATATCGGTCTTGGTGTCCCTTAGCTGCGAAAGACCCTGATTGAGTTTGCAGTTGCAAAAAACAGTTTTTATCTTACAATAGAGTTTGTTTTTAAGTTACGTAACAAAGTATACCCCCGAAGGTCCCGCTAACTATCTGGGAAGAACATCAATAAGAACGAATCCTAAATCGCGAGGTTTTGTTTAAAATTAAAGCCATTACATCAAGCGGTCGGTTGCGTACAATAACCGCATAATGCGCGAGGCCTTGAACGCCAAACAACAACGGATGCGGAGGATGCGCGTGCGACCGCAGAGGGTTACGTATTGTTTGTTCCGCAGCGAAGGCGCGAGCGCAGCCGCGGGTACGCGCGACTCGCGGGGAAAGTGACGCGTAAACAACGCGACGATGCGCGCCGAATAACGATGAGCTTTTGTCGTATAGCTTGCGGTCGCTGTTTGGAGAAAGTGGCCGCGACATGCGGGTACGCCCTTCGGCGAATATTTCGCAGGCCCATAAATATTCACGTGTCGCTTTCGTTTTCATTGCGTTATATCCGCAGTACAGATGCATTAACGGGTTTGGCAGGCGCGTATGACATACGTTACTCAACTGTTCGCGGAATTGGCTCCTTACGTTGCGTCATGAGTATGACCGATTTCGTAATGTCATGCTTTCTTACGCACCCATTGTATACGCCGCGGAACGATTCCTTACCTTGGTAAACATTTAGTCGACAAGGAAATTAGTGCATAACTTACCCTGTTGTCGGGTTGAGGTTTGCCAATGCCGCCGCCCTCGGACCAGTCGTTCTGCTGACGGTTCGTGGTGGGAGCCAACTTCTGCAGTTCAGCGGTCCAGAACCAGCCATTGATCTCGTTGGGGATCAGGTCAGGACGGTTGCATCCTTTGAAGTCGCAGAGGCGACCCGATGTCCAAATGTACTTTTGCTGCAGGAAACACATTAGCATTAGAATAGTCATTTTCTACAACTACGTGTGATGAGTTCGTCGTTTCATTATGGATGTAGGTACCTTGACACAAAACCTCTGGGTATTTGTATGAACACGTAAGATGAACAATTACCTGTTCTGTACGTCTGCCTTGCTACTTGATTCTATCTTTAAGGTACGAAGAAAAAATAACAATGGCTAAACGATCATTAAAAAAGAAGTCTATTAGATAAGCGAATAACGCGAAACAATTTGATGATTCTTAACAATACCGTGGAGATACAACAATGAATACGTCAATTTGTCACAATTATCTTAGTGCACTCGGTGTCAGATTGTAAGAATATGATAAACGTGCTACTTCATTACCATAAAAATACGGTGTCAACAGGGCAATGGCCAGTTTGGCAATGTGACAATCGTATCATTTATTGGCATTCATATCTGTGCTGAACAAATTGTCATTCTACAACGTCGTGAACAATGGCAACCGAAAGTTGCGAGTCTAGTTGTATCTCTAGCACTTAGGCTAAGTTCTACCATTACGAGTTTCACCGGTTGGTCATCATAGTTCAAGCCTGACGACATCTGATCTTCCGACTATAAAAGTTATACGAGTAGATTTCTACGTGTAAAAAAACAAGTGCTAATTATTCCCGTGTCGATATTCTCGGGAGCAACAGACAATACAACAAAACATTGTATTTCTCACGAAGTGCGAAACACATTCCGTAGCAATAGTGAAACTCGTTTAGGAAAAATCGACGACTCCATTGTTGCGTTCCTGTAACGATTATTTTTCCTAAGAAGACAAGTTAAGGCAAGCCAACGCAGCCTATTAGTTAAATAACTCTTTTACACAAAGATAGAGATTTGGTTTTGAAGACGCAAAGCATTACGAAGAGAGGTAACAGTATGAATTCTTTAAAGTTTCCGTGTTGAATACAAATACCTACCTCACTTTCTATTTAGCTTTGAAAAAGTGATATGTTTTTGCGTCACGGTCACGATTGTTTTCCTCGTGTTTTGAACTCGAAACACGCGTGGACATTTGCCACAGTCTTTGGCAACCGACGTGAAGTAATTTGCTTTACATAAGGAATAAGGACGTCCCACAGCAAGGACTGTTCTAGAATCATCTCTAATTTAGGCGCATTTTCCTTTGCATTTGAAATGCGTCTCAGTCGAAGGTTAATTTAAAACTTGAACCGTCCGTTACATCAGAGTCGTTAATGAACTTTGAATAAAGGAAATGGGAACTTGATTATGTTTTACTGCCGTCTCTAATCACAGAAAGATAAACATTTATTGTGCAACGATTTTGTTGCGAGTTTAGTAAAACCTCTGTTACTGAATGTTTCTCAAATAATTAGGAGATTACGTTCTTGATAAATTCATTTAGCAAAATTTTCAAGACGTAAGTTTCGCCAAAAGACTGTAATAGCGCTGGTTTTGCTAATAGCTGATTCTACTACTGGTTATTTTTGGTTCTGAAGTTCGAAAAAAGTTTCTAACATTTGACCCATGTTATTTTCTTACCTTGTCCTGCACTATGCGTGCCTTGACCCACTCATTCTCATCACTGGTCTCCAGAGATACGAGGTCCATGCAGCGCTGGCGGCAGTAGTTCCTGGCACTCAGCCAGTCTTCCTCAACACCACGAAGCGCATTGTCTCTCCATGAGAAGAAGTAGCCTTTGTCTGAAAACACAAAGTTTTTTAGCATTTGTGGATAAAGAAGTAGGTACCTTCCTATATGTAAGACCAGGCTAACTAACTACTATCGTAAAGCCCGGAACCTCTAGAAAGTAAACAACACTAATTTTTATCCGGATTATGATTACGATTTTATGTACCTACTCTGCCTGCCCACCTATATCTACAAAAGTACTTCTTGATGTTGTAGGTACCTACATCAAGGGTTATACAATCTCTAACCCTTGAACTCACTTTCGAAGTAACGGGTTGCCTTACAGATATAATAGTGTTTACCTTATGTAATGATGTTTATTGGACTGCTGGCCCTTTCTAATAATACCCAATAATGTATCGTCTAGGTACTGATCGTTATGTTACTGTTGAACTGGGAAAACTCCTCTCCCATGACTTCCAAATCCTTCGATTTGCGGACAATGTGGACCTGTGGTCGTTGGTTCTGTCCACCTCGTCCCACTATGGTCTGCTAGGTCTACCGCGTGGCCTTTGTTTATGAGAGTTTACTAGAAACCCCTGTCTAGAAATGTTCAAGCGATGTAGGTATGGTGATGTCAGGACGCGTTCGATTTTGTAAGATAAATTTTTCGAAAGTAAATGAGTAAGTCATAGAAAATGAGGGCGAAACAATAGTTTTGCTCACGAAAAACAAAGTTTCACCCGGTATTGGCAATCGTGACTCAAATATAGATGAGTTTTTCTGTAAATCCTACATAAAAGAATGTTGTTCTTAAAAAGGTAGTTTTTTATGCAACCTGTGTTGCCCCACATATCTTTCAATTCCAACTCTTCCCTGTACGTTGCCTGCCTCGGCCAACCGCCCATAAATGCTTATGTCATCACATCACCTTTTGCCAGACCCCATCGGCGATGATGCCCGTCTTCTGGCACACATTGCGAGACGATTTTGGCTGATCTATCTCGAAAAATCAATTCCTATATAAACCATGTACTAATGTGATCCCACTTCAGTCTAGCAGGCTTGTTGTCCACATCAGCAATTTCTGTTTGAGAGTCCTACCCAGATAGCGAATCTCGCGTAAATTATGCTCCAAGGCAAAGCTACGTCAAAATTACATATTTATCCCCAATTCATCATTTCCATGTCTTTTATCCATTTAACCTTTTGACCGCCACAGCATAAACGCTCGCGCGTGCCCTCCACGCCAAGCCACAATTTCTTCTACTATTTTGTCACATATTTGTGTCGTTTGGCGTACAGGGCACGCGCTTGCTTGTCACGTATATGTGACAATGGCGTCCAAAAGGTTAAGCAAAGTGAGACAAAATGTCCGGAAGACATAAAAAGCATAACCCTAACACCTCATACGATTGGATGCTAAATCTCTTCCGCACGGAACAATGTAGAAATACTTCGCGATTTTACTAGACAGTCTCGTGAGAACTGCTGTAGAAAATTTTCGCTTTCGATGTTCCGATGCAAGGAACGCAGGTAGATATCGATATCGTTTCTATATTGTTTTGATTGGAAGATACACGTGCATCGAGGTTAGTCGTGATATATGAAACTAGGGTAAAGACTAGGATTATAATATACAATGTCTAGTTAATAAGTAGTATAAGTATATAGAGCAACGAATATCATTGTATTCGAGCAAGCAATTAATGGACAGTATTTCTGCCTAATCCATTCACAAATTCCACTATTCCTGCCATTGCTACGATTGTGCTAAATACTTAGTTTTAGATGAACTACAAACCAACTTCTGTCACAGCCAACTCTCCTCAGTAGTACAAGTAACTTATTGGTCCTTTAAGTAGAACGTTGATTATAACATAAGTTAACCGGTCCTTTAACAGACGGATTCGGTTTATGTAAGCGCTAGAAAACTATGTGGGTAGGTACAGGACCTTGATCAGCTAAAGCTTCCTAAGGATCATCGCTGTCATTAACCTTCATTGTTGGCAATGAGAAATATTGATGATTTAAACTGCAACTCAAGATTGTCATAAACACGACTGATGACTGTGTTAAGACACGAATTTTTCGTATCTAAACCTGTATTCAGATTCAGAGCAGGATAACCTATCTATGCAACTGCGCACCACCATTTCAAAAATAAATGCAAATTGATTCTAAAAATCTTCATAATCCAACCGCACTGCATTCTAAAATGTAACAAAACTAGTTAAAAACTTGTGACATATAGATACATCTGCTTATTTGCACGCGGAAGTCCCAGTGTTTACTGATATCATAAGAATTTCATGTATTTCTGGTTGCGCGGGCTTCATGTTGGCATGGTGGACCGGTTTTCCCTTATCTACTGAGATAAGAGAACTACTTGTACCTTTTTGATGAGGTCCTATGATAGTAGTCACAGCTTTCTAATGATTATCTTGGGTCGTTAGCGACAGGCAGATTTGGCTCTGTTTTTTGCCAAGTTCTTTTCTAGCAAATCTATCATTATAATTAACACTTAAAACGGGATAAATCGTGACTGTCCGTAATAAAAAATTATTCGTTGTTAAATACTCCGTTGTTTAATAAACCGATCATCATCATTTATACTGTGTGCCCCTATGGCCTATTCCAATATCTTTTGAGTTGACGCTGTAGCCGCTGTAGGTCATGTCTTTTACCTCCATAGATCTTAATTTACTTAGGTACCTACTTAGTTCAAGTATGATCTGTATTTTTTCTATCTGGGTCAAAGAACCAAGTTCGTACCTAGGTCTGCAAGCAAGTCCAATGATCAATAAGTCTTCAATCCATAAATGAAAAAATGTACCTAACCGTCCTTGGACCTATGTCAGTTAGCACCTGTTTTAAAACCAGATTGGTATACGTAAGAAGATATTACCACGTACTACTTACATCTACTGCACAGCAGATTATAATAATATAATTAAACAACCACCGAATTCAACATACCTAAGGTCCATGTTCACCGAAAAGATAACCGTCTGATTATCTAAAAACAGCTGTCACGGTGACATGTTCCCATACAAAATGCGTTTTAAACAGCTGTTTTAGGTAATCAGACTGTCAACTTTTTGGTGAACATGGATCTGTCCGTTTTATTGAAAAAAAAAATACAATCGAATCGTGAGAACCTCCTCTTTTTGGAAGTCGGTTGAAAACCGACCTATATGGATAGAAATTTAAAAATGCAAGTAGTTGGTAAAAAACCTGATCTAATGCTTTAAGGTAGGTAATCTAAAAGAAACCTGATAACCCTAAAAGGAGTGTAAGACGTTTAAAAGGGTTAAAAAACCGTCTACGGAAAAACTGTATGAATTCTTGAAGACGAGTTATTTTAATCACATAAAAATATACATTAAATATTCATTTTCAATAAGTAATCGCGAAAAAAGGTCGTTCATTAAAATAATAATAACGTACACGAAGTTTTCCGGAATCTTCTTGTTCGTCAATTACATACCCCATTACTCATTGGCTACGTATATGAAATTATATAGTTGTCTTCTCTACTTTATTGGTATTAAATTATGCCAGTAATAATATACTCGTTGTTCGTACATTCATTTTGCCTAATTCGGAGACAATAATCGTTAAGAATTCTTTAATTAACGAGTTTACTTACGGTCCTCATATTTTAAGTTCGATTTTGAAAAGGCGTAGGTATTTTGTCTACCATCTATCTATCTTTGGCTACTTTAAGTGTTAATAAAATAATAACTGTTAATAATATAACTAATAATGCTTGATTATTTGATTGCCTAAGAATATTATTTATAGTTTAAACCATATCACGAACATGTTCGAAATAAAAGACAGGTTCAAATCATTAGGTACATGACAAAAGAGTATTTGTAAATTAATTTAATCCCGACTATTCACAACATCTTCTGCCGCTAAATTCTACTCTTATCTATCTTCAAAAAGGACTACCCAGATCGACTATCAATTTTATCTTTCTTGCGGTTGCGATGCACCTAGCTAACCTAAGGGCTTATTCTCGTCCAGATCTTTTTCACCATTTCATTCAGTTTTTCCTTCCCCATAAATTCTACTCCTGACTACTCTCAAGATGCCTTATTATTATGTAAATAACTTCAAAACACTTACTGTCTGCGTATCTCTCGTGAATGGTTCTCTGTACACATAGCGTGGGTACAGGGGGCTCCAGGATGCGTCCGTTCTGGAACTGCGCTTGCGCAACCGCCGCGAAAAGGGCTAAGAACACCACCTGTTTCATTTTCTGCAACAAAGACATAATTCCATTATTGTTTTTTTTCTTTAAAAAGAAGCATGATAATAAACAATAGTAAGCTACCCGAAAATGTCAAATTGTCCCAATCAACCTTGAACCTTACAGCGATAAAGTTGAAAGCCTAGGTGGCCCGCGAAATTCAAATTTTCTTACGTTTTTTTGGAATTTGCAGGCCAGTGCTAAGTTGTATGTTGATGAAAATATCGTTCGCGGCTGTATAATTATGTAGTATTGTAATAATCAAAATAATGATTATAATTCTGTAAATAAATATGTCTTACAGTCGCGAAGCACTGGCCTGCAAATTGAAAAAGAAACCTAAGAAAATTGGAATTTCGCGGGCTACCCTGGAGCATCAGCTTTAAAGAAATTTAACAGATACACCTACATAATATTTGAATGGGCTGTTCTGGCTTTTCAAATATACGTAAATTATCAAACTCGACGAGGCACGACATTGTTGGAAAATCCAAGAGCGTGCCTTCCTCGGACATTATGTACGATAACGTCAGACGCCCAGCTTTCTTGCAAAAATATTCATAGGCTTATAGCGTTACATTTAAATAAATAAAGCTTGTTGTTTGCCAGTTATTTATAATGAGTAATAATATGTTGACACACAATCATCACAGTTTACAGAGCCGTTAAAATATTGCTGCTTAAGTATGACCATTAAATAAATTATGAAAGTGTAAACGCGTAAGTTTTGCATAAGTTGACCTAAGCTAAGAATACTGTGATTTGTACCTATGAGTTGTCAGTGGCGTGAGTTTGTCCTAATTCCCTAAAACAATATTTTAACCCCATGTCTTTGGAGAAAAAAGTTGAATTCTCAATTCCGGGCCTTGCCCGGCAGCAGAGCGGAGAAGAGATTTGTGGAAACCGTACAATCACATTGATTGAAATCTACATCGCTTCTTTTGTCTTTTGGTGGTAACTTGCACATCTCCTATCCGATCCGCTCATCTCCAATTTGAAAGAGTCCGGGCCCGCGGAGCTTCTTTAGACTACATCTCACATATTTTTTCTTTTGTGATGGCTGTATGAGTCAAGGTTCGAGATAATAAAAACAAAAGACGTCCTGTCACGTTTAGGTACAAAAATGCCGTCCTAACTGTGTATTACCCAGTTTTTGTCGAGAAACTAGTTTTTTTTTATTGTTAAATCGACAGCAAGCTACAATTCTGAGTAGAGTTAGAAAAGGTCACGGACCTACGGATTTTTACAACAAAAATACGTAAAGAAAAACTCGGAAAATTCTTAAAATATTATACGAATATAGCGGTCAAGGTTCAATCAAATATTCATAATATTTAAAGTTGTAGGACGGACTACTATATTTTTCTTTATGTGCTCCATAGTGATAAATTGAATAGACATAGTTTTTGAATCTGGAGGAGGAATGGGCAGTGGCTTCTCAAACGTCCCGGGCAGTCAGACCCGCCACCATTATTCTTGCTGACTGGCTCATATTTTTACAATGGTATGAGCCATTCTCATATTTTTGGCTCAATGCGAGAAAAGATGATTTGGCACTAGGACTCTTTGATTTATTAATTGCACATTATCGAGGTGTTGTATCGACACGACACTCATTTTCGTGGCGTATTACGTTGATTGTGCCTTCTGTCGTTAAATCCGTGCGTATATTTTCCTATTAAACGTTTATAGCTTTGTAAAATACTACAAAAATAGACCCTCCATAGAGTCATCGAAAATTTAAAAGCACACCAAAAATCTTTTTTAGTCTAATAATTAGGATTTATGAAAATAATAATTATGTTTCACTAAGCAATAATTATTTGTATCTTGGTCACGTTCAAGTCGTTGAAAATTTTCTTTTAACTTTTACTTAGGAATATACGTCCATTAACTTAAGTGTGTACTTAAGCACGTCAATAAAGGAAATTATAAAGGCAAAAACGCTTGCCTTATATTGTATTTAACGTAGAATATATCCTCGAACTATTTAAGCACAGGGACACAATCAATACTGTCTTCTCTGGTGTCAGCATAGATGAGTATTGTTTACAAACACAACCCGGGATGATTACGCAAGATTCCGGGATTACAGACCGGTCCTATGTTAGAAAGCGGCCTTGCCCGGAAAAAAAAGAAGTTCATTCCACTCGGCACTTCCCGAGGCCTTTTAGGCCTATCATTACAAAATTCCATCAGATTAATCGATTCCTAGGTACTCGATATGGCTCTATTGCGTTGATTTGTGTGAAGCTTGCCGCAACTTACGACACAAATTATGATAATTATTATGGTGGTTTACTTAACCTCTATTAAATCACATCGTTTATTTTTAAACTAGTTATTTAAAATTTTAATTTTTAAAATTGTGCGTCACTAATTCACATACTTAAATAATTTTTCTTTGAACTTGATTTAAATTTGACTTTTTTTACACACTTAATTTTTCACGGCTGGGTTTAAAAAAATTAAAACATCGTCATCTTAAATTCTCAACAAAGCACTGACTAATTGGGGGGAAAATCGAAGTACACAAAAAAAGAAAAATCGACTCACCGTGTAGTGTGTGTCTGAGGGGTCGTCACAAACTGATGCGGTTACCGCGAGCGATCGTTTTATATGGAGGAAGTCGACGCAGGCGCGCGGATGATCTGACGCACGCGCACCCTTGCCACAGGGTGGTGTCATAATGTCACCTGGGTCACATGACTGAATTCTTCTGTTCTGCTACCAGCCAGTTCCTCCGTGAAAAGGAAGCGTTACTAAATATAAGTTTGTTGAAAAATATTTATCATTGCCTTTGAAATTAGTTTCGTAATTTTAAGGACCCAAGTCAACATCTGCCTCACCTTTTCTTAGCGATGATAGGATTGGCTTCCAGTCTATCCGGATGCAGCTGAATACCACGAGTTTTTGTGGGGCAACTGCCTGTCGGACCAGCCTCAGTACTCATTCCTGGGACCTAAATATTTTTTAATGTATGTTAGAATTTTTGAACAGCAGATACAAGACCTTCAGACGCAATGTCTTCCGGTTCGCGGTCGCGGTAGGTGGACCGATAACCTGGTTGAGGTTGCGGGAATCCGCTCGATGCGAGTCGCACCTCACACGGGACCGGTCAATGTGGCGACACTCAGGGGGAGGCGTATGTCCAGCAGTGGACGTCTTTCGGCTGAAATCATGGTGATGATATAAGACAACCTAGTGACTTAGTCGATGACTAAATAGCACTAAACTGAACAGGTCAGAGATTAGTTGACTGCATTCTTTTACACAAAGGAGGCGATCCCGAGAAATTCTGTTACTTTTTAACCACGTGTTAGGCACCTAATGCTTGGTTATTTATATTTTTTTGCCGATTGTTTGACGCGGAATTTCTTGTTCGTTTACATTTTTACAAATAACTGGTGCTTCCACAATAGAATAGTCGCTACCGGTCAGATGACTAACGGCCTTACGATTACGAAAGTGTGTAGAATTCTTAGGATTCGTTTGTTGGATCGTAACGTCTAGCTTTTTTCAAAACCGCCAGCTGAATTTCTTACTGTTAAATTCAATGGCACTTTACCTCAACTGGTAATTATTAACACCGACAGTCAACAGCCCGTCAGTGGTAACAATTTGACATATTTACGATTTTCGTAGAACAAGTGTAGCAGGGAACATAGACGTCCGGTTGACTGAACCTTTATCGAAGCTCCAGAATACCAAAGACAGAAGCAAACATTAGCGATGTAAAACTTTGTGGGGAAAAAAACCTTGCTACTTCCACTACGCGGGAAGGAGGTCACGTAGGGTAAACTAAACTGAAAATCTTCTTCTCTTCTTAGCGCGTAGATAATTGAGTCAGCTCTGAGTTTGGCTGCTTTAGCGTTCATCTGTTCCTGTAAAGTTCAGGTTACAGGACACGCAAGACATCAAATTGAATGTCCTATCATTTGTTGATCAAAACCACACGTACCTACACTCCAGGGCAAAGTCATCTATGTAACTTCATTTGAGCACGTTTTACTTGCACGGTAACAGGGATAAATAAGAAATGAAATACCGCATGCACTAGCCATCCTGGATTGTTAATCAAATGGGGCTTAGGTTCTCGTAAGTAAATGGCAACATATCTTTTTGGTATAGTTCGTAAGTTTAGATTAGACACTACCCTTTGTTTTAAATCGCCTATCAAAGGATGAATTTATGAAAAAAAAGGTGGCCTATTTATAGCCACCCAAAAAATGTAAGGTGTCGTTGACAATGGATAAATTTTTGCTATGCCCAGTGAAGTATCGCGAAATAATAGGAGTGTAACGTGCGTGACCACACATAGCGTAGGTAGGTACTATACATATGTACTTACATACGTTATACACTAGCACTATACATTAACATAATGTATAACTTGACATTTACGTGGTGGTCGGCACGGTGTCAAAAAGAAAGTATATGGCCCTGTTGTAGGCTTGAGACAACTTGATGATTGAACTTTGATTAATTGGCAGATAACAACTGTCAATATGAGTGAAATACGAGCAATTTTTAAACGAATTTTGGAATAATTAAGTAAACAACTGAGTAACGTTTTCAATTAGGCTCCAACTTCGGTTAAAACTATATTAGACCAAATTAATTGAGCACCCTATGGGCACATCTGGGATTTCGTTGATTGGCAGTGGCCTAGGTAGATAAGTAAGTCACAATGAAAAGTCACTGAAGAGACGCGGTTTTAGTTAGAAGCCTGAGAGGACCACGAGACACCCTATATCACCAAATAGATTGATCTTCTAATATAAAAGAAAGAGCTTAACTTAACAGGGCATAGGCCGGGCCAGGAGATGATCCATGTTGACAATGACAAAAGAATAGTAGCTATTGGAATCGCTGTCCAAAATGTTCTAGAAGGCTTGGAAGGGGTGAGATCAAACGATTGCATGTACAGGTGATGTATATGTCAGTCACATTGTTAAAACCGTTAGATTGTAGGTAATATAACTAGCGAGATTGTAACACATACTGCTTACAATTTGTCGCATTATTTTTCGGTAGATGATTATAATCTGTCGAAGTGAAACCGTAATATTGAGAAATGTATGCGACGGAAGTCAACTCGCGCGGTGTGGAGGGGGGTGGGGGGCGGTCTCCCTTGCCCCATGGTACCACTCTCATGAAAAGATAATGCACCATTCCTGAGAAAAACCGATTAATATAATATCCCCTACAAAGCGCAGTCGACGGAGCCTCGCTACGCGGGGCTCCTATTTCTGTCGGACCTAACAAACCAAAGGTCGGGGTGCCCCAAGTCCCGAATAGGGGGGCAGAGATACTTCCGTCGCATGCATTTCACAATATTACGGTTTCACTCACACGTGTGGAAAAAATATCAAAAGCGCACGTGTGTGAAATACACTGCATTTTGAACCTAATCGAGGTGCGAAAAGAACCAGTTTTCGAGGAATAGTACATTATGATACAAGTGGAGAAAGTTTGTTATTGTAGTTCAAGGCGGTATTAACACACGAGCCGTAATGCGAGGGTGTTTTTTGAGCCGAGAACTGTAATAACAAATGTCCACGTGTATCAAACAACGTTTTTCAATACACTTTTGAAGAAATAAAATAAAATAATGTAAAACATTTGTGTCACTAGACTATGATTAAAATTTAATTTTTTTCCGCGCTTTGCTTTCGCCAGGTTGAACAAAGGTATGAAGCCGTTATACAGTATAATAAAAAAAATCTAATATATCGTAGATAAACATGATTATTTATAACTAATATTTACTTTTATAAACAAATCAACATTTATTTGTGTTCTGAATTCAAAAATATATAAAAAAAAAAAACATTTTTATATTAGGCTGTATAAGGCTTCACACCTTTGCTTCTCCTTCAACCTGGCGAAAGCAAAGCGCAGAAAAAATAATCATATTCTCGTAATAATTCATGACACAACTATTTTACATTCTTTTATTTTATTTCTTCAAAAGTGTATTGAAAAACGTCGTTTGATACATGTGTACATTTGTTATTGCAGTTCTTGGCTCAAAAACACCCTCGCCTACGGCTCGTGTGTTAATACCGCCTCGAACTACCATAACAAACTTTCTCCACTTGTATCAAAATGTGTAAGTAATTAATTTTTGTCTATCTGCCGTACCTACTGTCTGCCTGTCTATTTCTTCCGGCTAATCTCCAAAATGGCTCGACCGATTTGGACGGGACTTGTACTGGCAGATAGCTGATGTTATAAGGTCTAACTTAGGTTTCTTTTATTTTAGAAAAATAATTAGGCTTTTGTAGGGTTTCGTGCGGTCGCGAACGCGAACGAAGGTCTCGGGCAACAGCTAGTAGGTACCTACATACACCGTTATTTTTTTTAAATATCAGCTTTTTTTTTTTTTTTTTTTTTTAGGATGGGAAATCATCAAATGACTTCTCCCACTCTGGGCGGAGCGGGAGGGAGTGTCAGACTCGTACTGACTAAAACCCATCCATGTTCCTTCCTCGCCCTTTACGTTCCGGGGCCGCGGTATCTCTTTCGAACAGTCCCGCAACCCCGGAACAGTCCCGCAACCCCGGTTTTAAATATCAGCTGCTGCCTACATTTTTTCGAGTACGCGACCAATAATGTATGAAGCAGCAGATTTTTTTTTCGAGATTTCATAGTCGGTCCCATAGTAAAGGTTATTTATTTTCATGAGTAGGTACTATCCGACCTTAAAGTAATTAAAACGACATAAAAATAACGATGTATAATAAACATGACTCAAATCTCGTTAACTTTTGAGGAACGTAAACAGTAAGTAGGTACGACACACATAAAATGATGAGCATGACAAATTGACAATACAATGCTGTTACTTGCAAACTTGCGACGCGCGACGTCGCGTCGTCGTCGTCGAGGTGGTGTTTTACAAAATTTCCGGGCACGCACGAAAAACGGTCACACCGTTCCGATCCGGCGATCAACGCTCAGCTCAAACCCTTGGACCTAGAAAACTGAAATTTTGCTCAGTGGTTCCCTTTATAGACAAGGAATAAGGTTTTTTTTCCGAAATATTCCGAAATTCAACCCATACCTACGGGAGTTAAATAGGGGATGAAAGTTTGTATATACTTAATTGTATCTTAGTTTTAAAGATAGGATCTCAAATTTGAGTTTAGGCTGACGATTGAAAATTAATTTTCATCCCCCAATCTCGGAAAGAGTATTTTTGCTCTTCGATATCTGAGTGCAAAAGCCGTTTTTATCGTCTTGAGGGTAATGTAAATTTGAATTTAGAACATCGTGTGCACTAAGCATGTGAATTCAAAACATCATTAAACCTATTTACTTCTACCTCTATGGTGCCGGATTTATCATACAATTTTTTTAATTTGTTAAGAACTCAGACTCGGAACCTTCTTGGTGTACTTTTTTTAATATGTTTTGCGCGCGCCATTTTCTTTTCACGTCATATTGTTAACACCTTAGGTTAAAAACAAGGAATCCAACTTGAAAACAAGTGATAAACCTAAAATGACCATTCATTATCTAGCGACGAGGAAGTTTATTTGACGCCAACAGAATTAACTGAATTTGTTAATAATGCGCATTTTTTTTTGCGTTTATTCATTTCCTCGATGAGGTGAGAAGAAAAGTTACGTGTTGCACTCGAGTGCAAAGATTTTTCACCTCGTGCTCTTTTGATTCCCTCGCTAACGCTCAAGATTCTAAGTTTTGAATCACTCGCTGCTCTCGTGACTCAATTTTAGAATCTTTCGATTGCTCGGTCATCGTTGCACGCGGTTAAAAAACAACTTTGCACTCTTGTTTAACAAATAACTATTTTAAGTTAAAATCTATATCTATACATATAATAAAATCGTTGAGACCAAAAAATCTGTACATTGAAGATTAAAAAAAAAAAAATCGCCCAGGGTGACTTAAAATAAGTAACTGAACATATTAAAACCATTTTTTAAATTTTTGTTTGTTTGTTTGTTTGTTTGAACGCGCATCACGTAAAAACTGCTGGACGGATTTTGATGAAAACTTCACTAATCTATTTAAATAAACTCAGAATAACATTTAGGCTATAGAAATAATCTAAAATTTTGGAAAAAGGGCGTGAAAAGGGGGGGGGGGGTAAACTTTGTATGACAATTTTTTTTTAGATTGTTCTTGTATCATGAAACTCAGTAAATACTTATTATTAAAAATAAAGAAATACCTGTTTCAGCATTTAAAAAAAAAATCATCCAGAGACGTATAAATGAGGGTTTTGTGTTTAAAATTAATAAACTTCATACACCTACAAATATACACCTACATATATAGAACAAAATCCAATGAAGTATAAACCTTTAAAAGTTGCTGTAAATACTTCAAATCGAATACAGGTACTTAAATATAATTTCTCAATTTTCTTGAAATTTGATTTTTGAAGTGAATACGCCCAAAATAGCGGAACTCAAGAAAAATCGGTATAAGTAGTTGGTAATACAGGGTGGAAACGGTAAACGGGGCAGTAAGGGGAACTGCAGCTACACGAAAAAGGTCTTAGAAACAATCCATAATTTTTTCGCTAAATGTTGATCCCCATTCACAGATTTAATTCAAAAAGAAAGTGCAGTTAACAAGAAAATTGCCATTTTACATAAAACAATTTTTTTGATGCCAATAATGATAAACCTTAACCGTTGCAGCTACATGAAAATGGTCTTAGGAAACCATCCGTAATTTTTCGTGAAATTTTGATCCCCATTCACAGATTTAAAAAAAGTACAGTTAGCAAGAAAATTGCTATTTTACACAAAACATTTTTTGATGCCAATCGATCCTGTTTCTAATACTCAACGGTTAAGGAAGCTCCCCTTTCTGCCCGGTTAATCGTTTCCACCCTGTATTTACAAATAAAATAATACTACGAAGAAAATGTAGACTATATACGAATGTACATCAGACATAAAGCCCGAAAAGTTACAAATACAAACGAGTTCAAATCCTACTATCTACAAATAATAAAAATGCTTTGTCCTGAAGGACTGTGATGGATCAACGCACAGCCTTTACCGCAGATTGTAGAAACCTGAAGCTCGGAGGGTGTATTTTTTGTATAATAATTTCAGAAAATCATTTCTTATCGTATGCCTATAATACGATAAGAAAGGATTTTCTGAAATTATACCCCTAAGGGGGTGAAAAGGTAAGGGGCAAAGTTTGTATGGGAAAATGTGATTCCTTGGTCCAATCTACTTCAAATTTTGCTATCAACAATATTAACAGAATTGATGGACGCGTTTCGTATTGCACGTAAATTGATTTCAATGCAAGGTTTTAAATAACTCCGCAGCAAAATAATGATCATGTACCGGGCGCGCATTTTCATTATGCGGAAGGATGTGTATGATGTGCTCTTTGAAAATTGTATTATAGGTGCTTACGACCCTATCTCTGTAACCCTCTCTTTCTCTTATGTGACGCAGACGAAGTTGTGCGGGTCAGCTAGTCACTAACATCATGAAAAATTACGTTATCACGGAAAAATATCTTCCGTAAACCGACTTTACGGGCAACCATTTTTTTTTTATTGGTAGCTGTGCTCATTACATTATTCTAATCTAAAGTGGCGCCTTGCTTACGGGAGATTTGGTATTAAACTTAAACCTGTGTAAGTAAGCTATCTTAAAAATATTCTCGCAGGTGCGTAAGCAGGCAGGGAGAGACTGTGGCTCTCGACAGTTAGGTACGCATCGCTCATACATAACTTCTAACAGGATCCATTTTCTCATAACCGGTCCCAATTTGGAGAATTCATTGTATTAAAATTATAATCAGAACTTGTTCTTTTTGCCCTGTAGAATGTGAAGTGGAATTTCCGCATAATGACACAACCTATCACACTTTAGACACGTTTTAATATGTCTTTGACGTCCGAACTAGGTTTTAGTTTTATATTATTGATTGTTTAAAAGATCTAAGAATGAAATAAATAAAATACAGTTAGGTTTGATGACCGCTGCGGCATTAGGTACTAAAAATAAATAGATGAATACTAAGATTAGAATGTAAAACTGGTATGGTTATTTTGAGAGAGTCCTATCCATATTTTGCAACTTGCTTTTTGTAGCTTGGCTTGGGATGTGCCCTTGTCCAGCAGTTGATTGTGATGATTAGGCTGAGCTGGTTTATCCCTTGACCTTATTGACCAAATATTCTCTTCGATCACCGCTAACTTTCATTGTGACGAACTGACTAGGACGCCCAGGCTGAACCATTATTTTTTGCACAAACCCGTCACTCTTCAACTCCAGAAAGCCAGCATAGCAATAGTGGCTGGCGACTACTAGGAAACCGCCGAGGTAGCTCGATAAGACCTGGAGAAAGAAATCGTCTGTTTAAGATCCCGCATCACTAAAGAACAGCGGACAAGTAAGAACAAGCATAATTTCTCTCCATCATCATCATCATCATCTCAGCCGAAAGACGTCCACTGCTGGACATAGGCCTCCCCCAAGTGTCGCCACATTGACCGGTCCCGTGCGACTCGCGTTCAACGGATTCCTGCAACCTTCACCAGGTCATCGGTCCACCTAGTGGGAGGTCTTCCAACGTATCGTAATACTACCTATCAAAAGGAATAATTGAGAAACTGCTGAAATAAGTCGTTATTAAAGATTTAACACGGTGTATTAAAAAAAAAACAAGATTTTGTTTGTTATCGTTGAACAAAAAGTTCCCGTGTCTCTTAGGAATTTTGTTATCTTCTAGATTGTTCAAAAGTAAAGGAAGCATTGAAGAATTCCCCTTAACCGTATCTCCGTGGTAATCTCTTGGAATGTAAAATCTATGAGGCTAAACAAATCGTCCTAACGAACTTTACATCATGGAAAAGTGGGCAAATATTACACAACGTTCAAATACCCAAAACATGTCACCGTTAAGTACGGGAAAGCGTAACTTACACTTACATACAAGCAGTTTTAATTAGTTATCTACCTATTAACAAACTTGAAAACAGGAAGAGGTTGTGCATTTGAACAGTTTTTTAATTGTTAGTAACAACAAACTACAATAATCACAAAACAACAACACTACCGACCGTAAGAGACATTTTACCTAAGTAGGTACTTAGCAATAATTAGCTTCTAAAAATTCTAAGTAGTTAATAGTATGGGACTACTTGATGATCCAGTGAATGATGGATTTCAATAATTATTTTTGGATAACGAAGATATTGCATGTGTCCGGAAAGATAAGAAGAAAGATAGGCAGATTATTATTATTTTAAAACGAGCCAGAAATCCTCTGCGTTGCCGTTGGTAGGCGGTTTATTGTACCTGTCTGCCTGTGAGTGTATGTAATAGAACCAATTGAAATTAACGAAGAAAGAGGTTTTTTAATTTTATTTATTTGTATTGTGCTGGTAATGACTCCTTCAACGGAAATATTGATGATGAACAGGTAAACAAGCAGTAGTTATGCAATTATGCATCTATGCTCATTGTCACTTGACAGGGGACTATTCAGCATAAAAATATCCAGCATTACGTAACGTATGAAATCATTTCTAACACCTTCCTGGCCTACTGCCAAGGTACGCTCAGCTTTGGCTCTGACCGTGCGCTCAATTCCAATATCCGTGCAGGTTCATCGTATAGAGCTGTGGTAAAGAAAACGAAACAGCATCAAGTCAAAACACTAAACCAACCAACCAACAAAATCCAACTAAAATTATGACAAAAATAACTCGGTAGGAAGTGTAAAACAGGGTCGTGAAAACGTCATGGATTCTGGTAGCAGACTGCAAGGGGATGCGCTTGTCGCAAAAGAAAATATGAACGGGCGAACTAGGTATTTGGTTTACAGTGTATCCCACAAATTAAATTGTAAAATGTAAACCAAATAGCTTGTTCGACCGTACTTAAAAAAGCTAGGCTAGGTTGCTCACAAGACAAAGATTCTGTCTTATTAAGTTACTGTGTGTGAGGCGCCTAGGTTGCTGTCCAAATTTGTTTATCGCCTCTTTTTCAGTTAATGCCAAGCATGCACGGGCCGCTTAGTTTCAGGTCTACTACTGGGTTACTATAGAGAAACCAAATAAACTAATGTATCGGAGGCGGAAAGCAAAAATTTTCAAGGTCACTTCGTTCGCTCGTACTTCTATTCTGGTATCTGTATGCATGGACTAAAGTAACCTAATTTATCAGAGAAAATTTTAAGGCGCTTAGACGAGCTAAATTAGCAACTCTATTTGTGGTGGTTCAAACTTCGTTTGAAATGCTGTTAGAATAAAGTTCTAATCAGCTTGCACTACAAAGTGGTTGTTACGTCAGCCACTGCGGGCCAAATAGCGCGAAATGAGTGGTTTCGATCGATTTACAAAAAAACTATTGATTGGATTAAAAAACTAAAACAATATCATGCTAATATATTGCTTGTAGAATTATTTGCCAAAAAATCAGAATGATCGCATGCATATTATGATGTTTTTTATTGTTTGAAAGATATTTTTAGAGGTAAGTTCGTGATTTCTTTTTATCGAGCCAAATTAATTGTATTATGTTTTCAAAACTAGAATGCATCCTGCTAGAATATATCCTGAAGAATATCATATATTTTTCTGGTCTTGTTTATAGCAGTGAATCATATACTTTTAGTATTTATAAAACTCGCGTTTAGCTCGTGTAATCGCCTTAATTTATATTCGAGCACCTTGTGTGTAATGTCCTTTGCGTTCATATTAAGCGTTTCTTTATACGAGTAAATATATGTTAAAAGACAAAAGAAAACCTTTAAAAAGTCGGTGATGCGAATTTTTTTGATGGGCTTTTCAATATAGATCGACAAAGTTACTCCTTGAATCTACAATATCTAAGGAGGAGTGCAAATAATTTCCAGCTATTTTCATGGAACTGGTGGTGTACCTCCCGGAAAGAATCCTGCCGAGTGCCGGCCCCCATGAGCACGGTAGTCCAGCGGGGTAATGGCCCCGATTTACTTGCTGCTAGTCGCGGGTTCGATCTTTGAACTTGAATCAAAACGGTGATGAAAAATATTCGGCGGAAACCGGACCAGACCGGATATCTTAGGACCTGAGTCTCAGCAGTGGGTATTTTAAACTCTGCTATTATGTTGTCATGATAAATGAGGCTTCACACTCCCTGTGAAATAAATGCCTCAAAGGATATTATAGCACTTATGGTAACGTAGGTCACTCATATCCCTATGTCAGAGAGACTTAAGAATCTTAATTTGTAAATACGGGTGCCTTAAATTTTAGAAGCAACATCCGTGTAGGTACCTAAAGATTGTAAGTGAAACAAACATGTGCCAGATAAGGCGAAGAGGGCACCGATTTGTGTTAGCTCCGCCATGGTATGACATCATCCCGTAATTTCCAGCTTTCTTGAGCCAGGCTCAGGTGCACAACACGTCACCTATAATGTGCCCTGAGGCCAGGGCAACTTTCACAAGTTCTTTCAAGAGAAGACATTCTTTGGTTTTTCGGTAAGCAGACTTAAAAATAAAGGAGATATCTATATTGTTGTTATGGGCGCTAGTTAAATAATTAAACCTCTTTCTAATACTTCCATATCGGGACAGTGCCATTCAAAACCGAATTTTCTTTTGATCAAAACCTTAAATGAGTAAATTTAAATAGGTATCCTACTTAATGCGAGCATTATTTTATTTATAGCGATCCAAATTTCAAGGTAAATTGATCTTGCATAATATCATAATTATATCGCTCAATATTTGATGAACCAATACAAATATTACTTGTTTGAACTATTAGCGCGAATCAATATTTGCATGTAATTGGAGAAAAATAAATCATCTCTGATTGTCTTTTGGCCTAGATTGGGCGAGAACGCGTGACTGATTGACTCATGACAACTTTTTTGTAATTTAGGCATTTGAACTAAGTAGGTAGGTACATACTGTGGAAGGTGATACGCGAGTGAGATTACTGGTAATGGGTTTGAGGAAACACACGTTGAAATACACGATTGTGAAATTTTAGAAGTAACAGGTAGCGAGACGTGACGCATTATAGCATAATATTTTGTAGGCCATTTATAGCGTAAGTGATCTTAGCTTAAGTTTACATTGTACGCTGTTTAGACAGCGAAATGAAGGAAAAAGTACTGGTAACGCCTAACGCCGGCGCGTTTTGCAGTAGAACCAAAGAGGAGCATAGAGGTAAGAAAACCGTTATTTCAGAAAACCGAAAAGGTATCCAAAATATTTCGTGGAAAGGAGTCGTTAAAATGACAGCTTCATGATATGTCATGGCAACAGGCTCAGGGCAACTGTCAGTTATGTGTCAAAAGAAAATGACGTAAATTGTAGTACAACAAAAATAATTTTAATCTAATAAAATCGTGTATTGATTATTTTAAAAGGTTTTAGTGACTAGGTTAAACATGTTTTGCTGTCTGAAAAGTTGTATGAATGGCTTCACACTCACACCCAGTGTACCGATAAGAATTAAAGAAAACCCCGTTCAGTTGGATACATTACACATGGGTTTGTATACTTGATTTTTAATTACATCCTGTTGAGCAGAAGAACACAAACAATGTTTCCTAAATAAACAGTTGTTAAGAAGTATCTGAACTTGGATGAATTTACTAGAAACTTGGTGGTTACCTACGAACATTGGTGCGCGCATCGATTTTGCGTGGGTTGTTCGTTGCTCCTTGATTAATGATAGAGTAGAGAGCTTGTTTGATGAACAATCTCTTTAGCTGATTACTTACACACTCTAGATTTCATTATCTATCATAACAGATTGAAGAGCAATGTCAGACCTCAATTCTTTGTTTCTAACATGCATCAAAGCTCAAGTAAACCCTTTCTTTCATAATTTATTGAAAATGTTTTTGCGTTTTCTAAATCCCTGAAGCAAGTTACAACTCCTTATCCCAAGGCCAAGTATCCATCTTAAAGGAAATAAGTGGGCAATTATAAGTTTATGCCCTAGATACAGTAAATAAGTGTTTGAAAACTAAGATAAAAAGGCAATAAAACATAAAATTATTGGGTTTGTTACTATTACTGTTTGATCTTGATGAACTTTATGTTGAGTTGGGGACAATCAGTTCAGCTGCATCCCATTCGATTGGGAACCGGCCTCTACACAGTTGGAAAAAAAAGACTAGGCAGGTGACTGTCCCCAATTTATATTAATACTAGTATTTGGCTCGCGAAAATTGTGATAGTTCAGCTAATGTGCATGATATCAATATAAATTTAAACCCATGTTACTCAGTAAAGATGTAGCTTTGTAATGGTGAAAGAATTTTTAAATCAGCTTAGCAGTTCTTGAGTTTAATCGTAATAAACAAACAAAAAATCAAATCTTTCCTCTTTATAATATTAGTGTAGATTGTTCAAGGCTTTCTTGTTATATTGCAGGACATGAAATGGTGATAATAAAAGGTGGCCAGCGAGTGTGTGGATCAGGCTGTGCGCTGGGGAACGCTCCTCTAGTGCAGAACAAATCATACTTTGAAGTGAAGCTGCAGCAGGGAGGCGTTTGGGCTGTCGGAGTGGCTACCAGGGAGACAGATCTTAATAGAGTTCACGGTGAGTAATATTTGCAAATTCTATTTATCATTCTTGATTACAATTAATAGTAGTCAAAAGACCTTGTTACTAACATACTTTTTTTTTGCTAGAAATAAGGTAGACATCTTTTTTTTTTTCTTTTGTGTGTCATCTTGCGATCGGCTTTACAAGCCCTTAGCAGATTTGTTGTACGGGTTATTGTCAGGTAAGAACTGTTCCTCCTGTGAGGAAGCTGTCTTTTATTTTAATTCTGGCTTGGTTTGGGAACAAAGTCCCATATATGTTGCCTTTTGAGCCTTCTGTCACATAATGGTTCACATAACGCTGTTGCCAGGGTATTTGTGTGTGTTTTTATTCGGTTTTGGTACCCTATTGCTCTTTGTTCCACTTCTTCTTTGACTGTTTTCATTTCTGTGTATTCATGCAATTCACTGATTCTGATAAACAAAGGTGCCTTGGTTATCATTTTGAGTGCTTTATTCTGGAACCGTTGTATGATTTCCACGTTGCTATTTTTTGCCGATCCCCATAACTCAATTCCATAAGTCCAGATGGGTTTAATTATGGTTTTATAGATTAGTATCTTATTTTCCATGGTGACATTTGATCTTCTGCCTAATAGCCAGTTTAAGTTTCTTAGCCTTATGTTTAGCTCGTCGCGTTTTTTTTTATATGGGTTTTCCAAGTTTGTTTCCTGTCAAGATGCATACCTAAGTATTTTGCTGAATCTTGGTGAGGAAGAACATCGTTTCCTAGTTTGATTGGGGGGCAGTTTTCTTTTGTTAAGGTAAAAGTGACATGCACTGACTTGCTTGAGCTGGCCTTGATACGCCACTTTTCCATCCATTTGCTGATTTTGTTGAGGTGACTTTGTAGAGTTAAGGACGCTATATTGGGATTTTCATGGTTGCTAAGTGCAGCGGTGTCATCTGCGAAGGTGGCAGATAGAACATTATCCATTGTAGGTATATCTGCAGTGTACAAAAGATACAGAACAGGGCCCAAAATGGAACCTTGTGGCACACTGGCTTTTATGTCTTGAAAGGCAGAGTAGGTGTCATTGATTTTAACTCTAAATATACGGTCTTCCAAGTACGACTTAAGGAGCAGATAGAAGTTGTATGGGAGTTGGTTCTTTATTTTGAAAAGCAATCCCAGGTGCCAAACTTTATCAAATGCTTGTTGTACGTCGAGAAAAACAGCAGAGCAGTACTGTTTTTTCTCGAGAGCTTCTCTTATTTTATTGGCGACACGGTGAACTTGTTCTATAGTGGAATGGCCAATTCTGAAACCAAACTGGTGTTGAGGGATGAGATCATTTTCGGTAAGAATTCGTGTTAGCCTTCGTAGGATGATCTTCTCAAATAGTTTCGATATGGTTGGTAGTAAACTAATTGGCCTGTAGGACGATACGAGATGTGGGGGTTTTTCAGGCTTTGGAATAATGATGATCTTTGATATTTTCCATATCAATGGAACATACGAAAAAAAGGTAGACATCTAAAAAAAAAATTAGTCCATCAGTTAGATTAAGTATCATAAAATATTTGACCATTGTTTTTTCTTTTGTTACGTAAATCAATAACGCTTTTAAAATTCTCAATACCTCACGCCTAGGTATAATTTTTAGAGCATACTGACGTCATGAGCCCCCGCTCCCGAGTTTTGATGCGTTTTATTTTTGTCGATATTCATTGATTTACAAAAACAAAAAATACGTGTCCATTGTTTTCCAATACTCTAACTGACGGACTTAATATTGTCGTCATGCCCATTGAATTAGCCATTATTTGAATTTTATTGATTTATGCAAAACTAACATAGTTTTTAAGAGCTCTGGTACTAACAATTATGGACTTATTCTGAAATAAATGTAGTTTATAATTTTTTTTTGGTCCTGACAGTCCAGTACCGCATTGATTGCGACAAGTAGGCATGGGTATGCTTGGTAGTGGGTTTCTTTCTTTTGTGAAATGTATGCGACGGAACTCAATTAGCACGGTGTGGAGAGGGGGGGAGGGATGGGGGGGCCTTGTCCCATGGTATCACTCCCATGAAAAGATAATGCACCATTCCTGAGAAAACCCGATTAATGTAAGCTAACCTCAAAACACTTTATTTTCACCTAAAAAGCGTAGTCGACGGAGCCCCGCTAGGCGGGGCTCCTATTTCTGTCTCCAGGATTAAAAGGAACTTAACTAACGTAACGTCGGGGTGCCCCAAGTCCCGATTATGGGGGCAGAGATACTTCCGTTGCATGCATTTCACAATATTACGGTTTCACTCCGATGGATTATAATCTACCGAAAAATAATGCGTTTAATTGTAAGCAGTATGTTCGTTTAACAATCTTTCAAGAGTTTACAATCTCGCTGGATAGATTATAATAAAACTGGTTTTACAATTTTATGGTGACATATATTATGTAGGTATATAATATATAAGGACAATGTTCCTAGATCCTTCATCACCACCATAATATCAACAGAAAGAAGTCCACTGCTGCACATAGGCCTCCTTCTAACATTGTGAAGAGTCTTAAAGTCCTCTAACTTCTAGCATTAACGCAGTGGATGGTTATGATTAGTTTTAATTAGATACAAAGATATACAGGCGTAAAGTCAGCTGCAAATCAGTGATTGCCCTATAAAATCGCCCATATTGCTATGGCATAAGGCATACTTGACTGTTCTAATTTGATAATTTGATTTGATGTTTTATAGTGCAAAAAATATGTTCAATGTTCCTAAAATTAATTTTGCACAAGTTGTGAAATATGTATACTACTTAAAGCAATATTATCAAGAGACATACTTTGCATATTGTGGCATAATGTTGGCACTCGCTGATTTCACACCTTAAAAATAATAAAGAAAGTCAGAAACATGTTTTTAAACAATTCTTTAGAAGATACTGTTTACATTCAACAAAAATGTAGGTTACACAGAAAGTAACATGAAATTCTGCTTTGTTAAGTAATTGACAGCATTTTGCCAAAAATGTATTGCGAACTTTTCTGCAGAAAACTATTCATTGAACAAAGTGAAGGTTATAATCTAAGGATATTTAAAATTTTCCATGACAGTCATCATTCCTATTCATGCACCAACTTTGTATTCACTGCAGAGTTTCCAAGTCCAAGTTTGGTCAACTGTTGCTGTAATGTGTCCTTCAGTATATTGCTATGCAGACCCTGTATTTCTGTTACCAAAATTAATATTCGGGTCATTGTAGCGAATTTTTTGGGTACAGTTCTTTGCCTGCTTGACCTACTTTTGAGAGAATCTTTTACTTATATTAAACATTTCTATACTCAGAAGTCAGAACTCCTTCTCTCTACACATGATCTGAAAATGTATTGCCTGCTAAGCTATGCTATTCTTTTTAATGTCCAACTAAAAAGTGAAGCTTGGGATGGAAGTGAACCTCAAAAAAACCAGCCAAGTGCAAGGCTCACTCGTGTATGATGGGTTCTGTACTTCTGTACTATCGTAGTAGGGGTTACTTTCTATTTATAATACGTTTTTCTAGTATAGGCAACAGAAATACACATTCTGTGCAAAGGAGATCACCCATATTGGGTTATTTTCAAAAGCCAACCAAAATAAACTTATTATTTGGATAGAGCATAACATAACAAACCTTTTTCATAATTACACCAAAATCGTAAGATCCACCCTGTGGTTGATCAACTTCTCGGTGAATTGACTTACGACTTAGGTGTAATAATAAAAAATGTTTATTACAGGGTTCGAGGATATACAGGGTGTAAACCACCTCATCACGAAGCCGTTATCCAAGCATTCTGTACATCAAACTAAGTAACTTTACGCAAAAAATATTGCTGGAAAACACATTTTTTTGAGGTTATAAATCATGTTTTGTGGTAGAACTCAATGTAACGCACTTAAAACATCGTGCTGATGGATGGATTAAATAGTACGGGGGTCGTGAACGTGTTAAAATCTTACAAAAAAACTTGTATTTACAAAAAGCAACTTGTCAAAAAGTTGTAACTTTGACCCCCATATCTCCGTAACTAGAAGGTTCCCAGGTATGGTGTAGAACAAAAAAAATATCGCAATGATGGGGAGAATAAGTGCCTTTCGGTTTCGTGAAGAGGTGTTTTACACCCTTTATATGAATGGATACTTAAATATTATGATATATAAAATATAGGTATAAAATGTTATAATATAAAGTAATTTTTGGCATTTGTTACTGTATTTCTACTTCCCAAATGTAGATAGCGTTGGAGTAGAGCTAAAACATAGTCTGATCCATAAATGGCAACAGTTCTGCCGGCATTAATGGCGTCTTTCGTGATTCTAAGTACGTGGTCTGATTTTAAATAAATAATAAATATCGCTGGACATTAACACACAGCGCCACCTAGTGCCACACTAAGCAAAGCTTGTGTCGTGGACACTAGATAGTTGATAAACTACATATATACTTTTTTGTTTGTAAATACATACTTATTATACATATCAACATCCATGACTCGGAAACAAATGTCCATGCTCATCACACAAACATTTGCTCCTACCGGGATTCGAACCCAGGACCCTAAGAACGTAAGGCAGCGTCACTACCACTACGCCATTCGGGTCGTCGGTAAATAAAACGTTTGTTTTCTTTTATAATGTTTTTGTAGCACATATGCAAATACGAGTAGTTTACATAAATAATACAATAAAATAATAATATGGCTTACATACAAAATGGATGTATAGCAATCTTGATATTATCGGATTTATATCATAAATATCCGATATTTTGATATTTATAATAAATATCGGATATTTACGAACCCTGGTTTATTATGTTATGCTCTATCCAAGTAATAAGTTTGTTTTACCGTTTAATCCTACTATGTATTTGTCTTTTGCTGTGCCCGACAGGGTCCATAATGATCTCATTTTTTAATTTACCACCTAAGTACACATTGTGGAATGCAAATAAAGTTTGAGTAATTTGAATAGCCCAAAAATGTATAAAGGCTGGGTGATCTCCTTTCAACTATCTATCTATGAGGTAAATACAGCCCGCTGTCAGACAGACAGGCAAACGGACAGCGGAGGCTCATTATTAGCCTGTTGATTACCCTGCGGGTATAGAGCTCTAGAAAAGATAGACAAATAAAATTCATAATAATATGTTTCATTACTCCATATATAATTTCAGGTGGTATGGACAAAGAGTCATGGTGTCTCAACAGCGACGGAACAGTACGCCATTCAAACATCGAGCTATACCACCTTGCGCCCGCGCCTAGAGAGTCTCCCACGGCCGATCTGCTCGTATCAACCGCAGACTCACCAACCCATGAAAATGAAAAGCCTGAGAGCGATAAAGGCGTTAACACGGCGGCCATTATGCCGGTAGAGGGCGACACCATCGGCGTGGCCTACGATCATGTAGACCTGAACTTCTTCTTGAATGGAAAGACTTTGGAGATTCCTGTTAGTAATATTAGAGGGACAGTGTATCCTGCGCTTTATGGTGAGTTTTGTATTTGAGATTTTTATTTACTTACTTATCATAACGTCTTTACCACCCTTACATACCGAGTTTCCTCTGTGCCTCGGAAAGCACGTTAAGCCGTTGGTCCCGGTTGTCATTTGTCCATCTTTGACAGTCGTTACAGGTAGTCAGTGGCACAAAAAGTCCGACAACCAGTCTTACCAAGTGGTATCGTATTACCCAGTATTAACTGGGTTGTAGAGGTCAAAAAGGCAGTCGCTCCATGTAAAATACTGGTACTCACCTGCATCCAGTTAGACTGGAAGCCAACTCCAACATGATGACATACTTAAACCAAAATTGACGAAGATACGACGCTTTCAATATTCTCAATACGTCACGCCTAGTTATAATTTACGAAAACAAAAAATACGTGTCCATTATTTTCCAATACTCTAACTGACGAAGTAAACAGATTTGCATTTTTTTGAAACTCTCGTCATAGCCATTTTTAGGTAGATTTCCTTTTTTTTGAAAAAAAAAAATCTACCTATTGGTCTCTCACCTACGGGGATATATATGAATACGTATGTATATGGGTGACAAGCTAAATTTAGCCACACTCTACAGGTCGCAATTATGAACCGATTGCTTTCAAACTTGGCCAAAAAATCGAAACGGTCAAAACTTAGGCTAAGTTCGTGAATGGGCGGAATTCGTCCATGGGGGGAGGCGGGGGGGCAGTTTTTCTAATATCAGTTTTTTGGCCATAACTTTTTTCCTATGGAAAATTTTTGAACCGTTTCTCATTTTTATCATTCTGAGTACGAATACGGACATCTTTAAATTAAAACTTTTTTGGTGCAACCCCTAAATTGGGGAGGGGGTTGAAAATTCCAATTTTTTTGCGAAAAAAAATCATATCTCCGAAACAGTAAACATTTTGACCGTCGCAAATATTTTTTTTTGAAAGCAAATATTTTACTTTACAATTAATACCTTCAAAGTTTAGCGATAAAACTTATAGTTTTCGAAATAAAAAATTATAACTAAACATTTGAGGGCGTTTCCATGCTAAACTCCTATGAGAGAATTTAAAAAGGGTAAACTTTCCATTACAGGACAACGATTTTGAAATCATAATTTTTTTTGTAGATTGTACACATAAGTAGAACTCTTTATACAAATTTTCTATAGTCGGACGCTCCAGCACCTTCGAAATCTACCTCCTCCAGTGTAGGGCGTAGTTAACTACAATTTTGTAATCTGGTTACTAACTACGATTGAAAGTAGTTAACTACATATAGTTAACTACTTTTAGTTATGATTACATGTAACTTAACTACATTAAGTAGTTGTTAATCTGATTACTGCAATCTGGTAGTATAACTACTGATTATTTTTAAGTTTTATGATCTTAAATTTTGCAACTAGATAAACATGTAATGTGTGAGTAATATATATTTTGGAAAAAACAGTTTATTGCACATACCTACCTATGTTTATTTTCATGAAAAATCAAATGCAAGAATTAAAGTTGTAGATATTATGTTAGGTACCTACCTACATGATATCTACGACTGTAATACCTATCAGATCTTAATTACGTTTTATTGACATGTGCTAAAAAAAAATTCTCAGTACCTAAACATTAACATAATTCAAATTATTTGCAAATCAAATAAATAAACAAAAAAGGTTAATTGAAGCGAGCGAAAGCGAGAGCGTGCGTGCGTTCTTGCTCTAACACACGTGACTGCAACGCGGTGCTCTAACTACCTACCAAACGACAAGTCGGATAGGTTGGTCGGGTAGGTACGACGAAATGTAGTTATAAAAACTAATCAAGTAACCGTGATTGCAACTACAATTTGTAGTTAGTAGTTAAAATTGTAACAACATTTTTCGATTATTTTATGTAGTTAGTAGTTATGATTGCTAACTACTTTATGTAATCGTAGTTAGTAGTTAGTAGTTAGATTACATTTTGCCCAATACTGACCTCCTCCTGCGGCTTGCCGGAGGGATTTTTTATTTATTCGTTCATTACTTCGTTTTTCTCTGTGAGCTGCTAGAATCTTGATCATGATAAAACGTCATCAGCTTGCGAGTGCATAAATCTGCGGCGTACTTGTGAGTTTTATTAAACCTAAACGCAAGTTGTGGGCAAACCTTTATAAATAATCACATGTCAAGGTCGCGAACAAATCGAATACTAGACATGCTATCCTGAAACATGCACAACGATTTTGATTTTATTTACTTCCTTTGTACCGTAAAATTACAAAAATGTATGTAATATAATATAACATCACGCATCTCCGAAAGGTTAGGTTGTACCTAACAAGTACCATCAAAGTTTGTACATGTATAATCTTCACTATCTACGTCAACATCTACACTAATATGAATTTCCTCTATATAAGAGGAAAGATATGATTTTTTGTTTGTGTCTTATGTTATGATTTACATAACTCAAGAATTATTCAACCGATCAAAAAATATCTTTCACTATTAGAAAGCTACATCTTTTCCGAGTAACTTTTTTTTATTTTTTTAAATTTATTATGTAAGTAGGTAATATCAATTTTAAATTCTTATAATGTTAAATAGTGTATGCCCTAATGGGTAGTTTTTTGAGTTACTGTAACCTAACTATAAGACCAACTGTATCACCAAAACCCCACTAATAAATACTTTGACTTTGAAATTATAGTGAAACCTGGATAACTGAGACATTCAAGGGACCTGCGAATTGGTTTCACTTAAAGAGGTATTCTACTTACCCAGTGTCTCAGATATCCAGGCATACATGTCGGCACTTCAGCATGAGTTCCAGCTATGGAGGTTTCTCACTTATCCAGGTCCCACTTAAGGCGCTTAGACGAGCTAAATTAGCAACTCTATTTGTGGTGGTTCAAACTTCGTTTGAAATGCTGTTAGAATAAAGTTCTAATCAGCTTGCACTACAAAGTGGTTGTTACGTCAGCCACTGCGGGCCAAATAGCGCGAAATGAGTGGTTTCGATCGATTTACAAAAAAACTATTGATTGGATTAAAAAACTAAAACAGTATCATGCTAATCTATTGCTTGTAGAATTATTTGCCAAACAATCAGAATGATCGCATGCATATTAGTATGTTTTTTATTGTTTGAAAGATATTTGTAGAGGTAAGTTCGTGATTTCTTTTTATCGAGCCAAATTAATTATAATATATTATGTTTTCAAAACAGTATCATGCTAGCATATATCCTGAAGAATATCATATATTTTTCTGCTCTTGTTTATAGCAGTGAATCATATACTTTTAGTAATTATAAAACTCGCGTTTAGCTCGTATAATCGCCTTAAGGCGCTACCCCAAGCAAAAGCCGTTTTTTGTGCAGTTTTTTGGAGCCAACTCCTCTTTATCCAAAAGAAATACCAAGTAATAAAAATACATTAAATTTCTACATATTCTTAGACTGCAAAGTGGTAGTTTTATTTTTTATTTTAAGTCTCATAATGTGTAATAAATCCCCTCACAATGAAACCGCAAAAATGAGAAAAAAATATTTATAACATGCTTCTTCTCGTAAAGTTAACATTATTTTGATTTGCTTCTTTACTAATGGATAGACAATTTAATAATGAACATAATGCTAGTTTTTTTTTTTTTCAAAAGACGGAAATTTGATTTTATAAAGAATAAAAATCACTAATTTCGCACTATTCGACCCGCAGTGACTGACGTAAAAACCACTTTGTAGTGCAAGCTGATTAGAACTTTATTCTAATAGTATTTCAAACGAAGTTTGAATCACCACAAATAGAGTTGCTAATTTTGCCTGGGGTAGCGCCTTAACCAAGTTTCACTATATATTGATTTCATGCAAACTGGCCGAGCTATCGCAATTTTCGCGGACGAAGTCGTGGGCGAAGTGCTATTGCCTATACTCTGAGATCCCGCCTATGATCGACTTTTGCCCATCTGCTTTCTGAATGACAAATACTATTTAGAAATCATAATACAAAAATAAACATTGCGAATTGGTGTACTTAAGTACATCTCTGCCTAACCCTCATAAGCGTGATAATACTATGTAATTGCCTATCAAAGTTGCATGATTATAAACCAACATAAAATTCTACTTACAGTGGACGACGGCGCCATCCTGGATGTGATCTTCGAAAATTTCCTCTACCCACCTCCGACAGGGTTCGAGAAGATAATGGTAGAACAATCCCTCCTGTAACAATAGACTTGGATCGATCGGGATCAACCGGCTGTATATAGGACCTTGATGTATGGCAGAATGGATGGTGTGCTACGAATATTGCTTAAGACTTATATCTGAGACTGTCTAGCGTGGATGAGAACTATATTTTTAAATACTGAATCTTATATCTTGATTGCTGTTGAGACTCGCAGGTATCTGTTATTTTTTTTTGTGTAAATTCACCGTTATAATAGTAATACAAAAATCATTTGACGCGGGGGCGTGGCCAAATTTATAGATTTTTGACAGCTTGGAAATTAAACTTAAGTCTCTCAAGCAAATGCAGAGCAAAAAAGCTATATTTGTCAATTTTTTTTAATACTAAGTTTAACGGTTAATAGAACTAAATTAATATTAAACAAATTTAGAGCAAAAAAAAAGGTGGATTTGTCCATTTGTTTAATACTAACTAAAACATTAGAATTAAGAACGGGTTATTTACCATGTTTATTGTTTGTTTTGAGTTTCCGATATTTCGGCACTGTTACAAGCGCCATGGTCACGGATGAACTGAAGTTATTGCGGGTGGATGTTTATGAGCAGACGAAACGGTCTACCCTCTTTCTTATTCGTTTTTCGCGCACGACACCGCTACCATTGTCACATAATTCACTCAATGTTTGTGTTAGTGACCATGTCAGTCTAAAAACTCATAATACTAACTAAGTTCTATTAACGGTGAAAAAATCTTAGTTAATATTAAACAAAAGCAGAGCAAAAAAAGCTATATTCGTCCATTTGTTTAATACTGAGTTTTATAAACGGATAATAGTACTTAGTTAATATTAATCAAATGCAGAGCAAAAAATAGTACATTATGGTACAAGTGTGTAATGTTGGTGATTACCGCCGAGGCGCCATTGAGAACCGAGCCGTTAGGCGAGGTTCTTAAGAGAGCCGAGACGGTAATCATCAACACACACGTGTATCATACGACGTTTTTCAACACACTTGAGAATAAAATGATACTAAAAATAACTATAATTTCAACAGTGAAAACGAGTTGTGAATTTTTTTTCGCAATGGCGGGAATAATTCATCAGTTTTCCTATGCGCGCGCATCTAACAATGGCGATCGCCTATAGACTAAAAGAATGAGGTTCCTTTTTTTTTGGCTTTTCGCGGATAGCGTTTCAGCCACGTACGAAATGGGGAATTCGAAGTTTTATAATTAAAAAAAAAAGTAAAAAAAAAAGAAAACAAAAGTTGCATTTGAGTGAAAGTTTTATTTATTAAAAACTTATAAGTTGAAATTATCTATGTAGATACGAAGTTGTATGAAATGAGCAAGCAATAGCTACATTAATTTATTTGTACTATTGAACACGATCTTTTTTGTATCGAAACTTTTTTAAGAACAAAGCAATTCAACCAATAAAATAAAAAAAACCCTATAACTCACTTGTGAATAATAGCAATGAAAAAGTCACAGTTTGATTACAGGTGTCATTATGTGCCTAATTGCGGTGAAATTAGAGCCACTTTATGAGCAAGTGTGTTGAAAAAAACTAAATACATTTCTTCATGAATGTGATTTAGCTTTAGAAAACGGTTAAAATAATCATGATTGAGAAACATTGTGTTTATGGTGATTTTCGATTGAAATTAGACTGTATTTTCATTGGAGCAGAGTAGAAATTTGCAGGATCCTTCTCATTCCAATAAAATGACGGGATATATGACTAAGTTTCTTACTCCCAGTTTCTGATTTGAGTACTAATTTGATAAGTGAACTACTAAAGGTGATCCCTTCAATGAAATTAGCACTCGAAATTAAACATTTAGAGCTTAAATATAGTTAAACAACTCGTAATAAGTCTGCGAGTCTTACCAGTGAATTAACGAATATCTGTCTATATCACGACTTTATCACTGTATAGTATTACATTGTGATCGATAAAAACTCCATAATTATATGTAGTTATAAGTAGGTTTGCTTTTGTGGTCTATGTGAAGCGCATAGATGTTTTTAAGTACCATTTTAACTGTTTTTAACGCCATTTGCAAACAATATATCGTGCATAATCGTGATTTTGAATATTTATGTAAAAAAATCAATGTAAATTCGAAGTTTGAATGCAGTAAGTAGAAGTCTGGACGTTCTGATTAATTTTAAAAGCCTCTGGCTCCGTAGCCCAGTAATATTAATTGTAAATTCATTAAAAATATTCATATTAGATAGATTTTCACCTGTCTTACTATATTTTAGTAAACAATGTATGCACTAGTCTTTTATAACTTTCAGATTTTCTGAAGACCAATGTGTAACGTTCTATTTGTATAATGTCTAAAAATCTCAGTCTCAAAGACATTTTTTTGCTATGGTAACACTTACATGTTTTTGGTGGTGTTGCCATACATTCCCTTTCAAATAAGCATACCATGTGTCTGAAATGCTAAATTATGATCTCCTAAAAACGTGTTTTGTTGTTTTATATGTAATGGTACTAATATATTATATTGAATAGTGATACCAATAAGGTCGCTTATTGTCTCGTTGTCAAATATTGGAATGAATTTAAAGTTCTAAGCCAGTATACGCTGCTTTGAATTAATGTTTCATTGTGGTATGGTATTATCCCTATCATAGATCTTTGGTATGATGTAATACTGCGTCCTAACTGAAACGATCGTCTTTGCATACGCGATCATTCGTCGGGTCAGAATCCAATCCAGGCCAATCTGAAACTCTTAAATTGTTTGGCCAACACACAATCATTAGCTTTTTCTGTAAAAAATGTATTTTTTGCAGTTGTGCAGAAAACGATTTCTATAAGTAACTTCTGTATTTGAAATACCCACGATCACTTTGGTTAGGACGTATCGTATTCTTTGTGGGCAACTAGCCTACGCGAAGCAACATAGGTATTACACACAGAATACGCCTTTGCTAAATGTGTACTTTATTGTGTCTATACAAGTGGTTTTTAACGAACTTTTTTCCAAGAGACAATAACTCCGCTAATCGTAGATATTCGCTCAAAAATCGTCTTAGTACCCAGTTTCGTTGAATATTAAAATTCAAATATAAAAATTCAGTGATACGAATTAATATGAATAATGTAATTGATAAAACTTCACATATAAGTTATCTTGACGACACATTGATATTATATTAATTTTCAAAATAGACGTTAATGTGTAAAAAATGCAACTGAAATGTAATGTAAGTATGAAATGAGAATGAATGAACTGCGAAGTATTTATTCATATCATGTCTATGCTGATTGGTATTTATTGTGCGAAAACTAGCTTTATGTAATGTTGTATAAAGGCTATTTTTCGATGCGCTGTCATGGCAGTGACCAAATTAACTTCAAAATTCATGGGAAGTAAATTACAGAAGAGAGAAGATTATAGCGTTTTTCAAGCACGACGATCGACCACTTTTCACCCTTAATACGCGTCAACATAGGATTTAAAATAATTTGGAGAAATGTAACAGTTTGCGGTAACTGGATTTGTGTTGTACATTCAGTCGTAGGAATATTTACAGTTCTCTATAGGTTATTTAATTAGAATATTCGTTTATTAGCCCAATTTATTTTTAGCGTCGATACTGGGGAGCACCGAAAATCCGAAAATTAAAATATTGAAGACTCAGAGACAAAACACGAAAGTGCTTCAATCATTCCAATTTATACCTTATTACGATGAAATAAAAGCTACACGCTGCGCTCTCTTAATTGTAGTACAATCATCTTTTGGCCTGTAACAGAAATCAGTCGGTGCTCTGAAGAATCGTTTCTCAAATCTCAATGGTAAGTCACAAATCGGATATATCATAACACTACATCAGTAAACTTTTTAAATAGGTGACTGTTTTCAATTGAATTTCATGAATACATAATTCATTCCACTTAGGTATACTGGTCGATATTATTTATAGACACGCCATATAAGGTTAAGCCTATTGTCCAACGAGCTTCAATGGAAAGACACATTACCTAAACAGTAAGGGTTAAGCCCAACGCGAATACCGACCTTATTGCTGCACATTAAGGCGCTACCCCACGCGAAATTAGCAACTCTATTTGTGGTGATTCAAACTTCGTTTGAATCACTGTTAGAATACAGTTCTGATCAGCTTGCACTACGAAGTGGTTTTTACGTCAGTCACTGCGGGTCGAATAGTGCGAAATTAGTGGTTTTTATTCTTTATAAAATCAAATTTCCGTCTTTTAGAAAAAAAAAACTAGCATTATGTTCATTATTAAGTTGCCTATCCATTAGTATAAGAAGGAATCAAAATAATGTTAACTTTACGAGAAGAAGCATGTTATAAATATTTTTTTCTCATTTTTGTCGTTTCATTGTGAGGGGATGGATTTATTAAATAATGAGACTTAAAAAAAAAACTACCATTTTGCAGTCAAGAATATGTAGAAATTGAATATATTTGTTATTACTTGGTATTTCTTTTGGTTATAGAGTAGTTGGCTCTTAAAAAAGCACAAAAAACGGCTTTTGCTCGGGGACGCGCCTTAAAGTAGATAATGGTAATGAATCATAGTCTCAGGGTCTCTAGTAGGGTATATCTTCGAAGGAGGCAAAATAGGAAACCTCGAAGACTAAGGCGGAACGCCAGGCTAGCAAAATTAACATTTTCTGCAATTTGCGGGTCAGTGTTAGGTTGTATGCGATATGAAAATATGATTCGATCAAGAAAAACGTTTGTAGTTACAGAATTACTTATAAAAATTAAAATCATCAATACAAACCTCTTAAATTCATTTAACCCCACACAATCTTCGGAATCTACCACAGATTCCAAAGTTTGCCGAAGATTCTGAATATGTATAGGAATTACTTCAGTTCGACTTGGTTATTCAAAAATATTGCCAAATCGAATGTACCAACTTGAACAAAGTGCACTCCAGACCCAGTCGCACTTCGGCGGCGGCGACCTCTCGCGTCCGGCCCTGGTTCAATCCATGGTCCGGAGCGAGACGGAATGGGAAGCCGTCATTTCCTGCGAAGCAGTCATGGTAGCGAAGAAGGTGGCGGAACGCGAGAGGGAGAGAGCCTGTCGCCCCAGCCGCCGCGGGAGACGGTGGCTACCGGCCACCGTAGACGCGGGCCTGTGGACGGTTAGCTATGGGCTAGCTAGCCGTCCGTCCGTCTAATGACGACAGGCCGTGTCGACGTCGCGTTCGTGTTCCACGCGCGCCTCAAAGAGATGTCAGCATAAGGGGAGGGGCCCGCAAGGGCCGAAGCCTGCCGGGGTTGCGGGACTGTTCGAAAGAGATACCGTGGCCCCGGAACGTAAAGGGCGAGAAAGGAACATGGATGGGTTTTAGTCAGTAAAAGTCTGACACTCCCTCCCGCTCCGCCCAGAGTGGGAGAAGTCATTTGATGATTTCCCATCCGAAAAAAAAGAGACTCGCACTACACACACACTCTCACAACTCACACATTCTCACTACACACACACTCTCACTACACACAAACTTTCACTTCTAAAAGATTATGGTTCATTAAGAGTTATAGGTACCTATGTGTGGCCCTTAATACTGTAACATTTTCTAATCTGTAATAATTGTACTAATTATAATGTATGTATATTATACAAATTATAAGAACAAGTGTGTATGTTTATTTATTATAACATTGTGATAAGAAAGCAAGAATAAATATGAATGCCAAATTTTTATGTTTCATTTACCTATTTACTAACGGTTGCCCGCGACCTTCTCTTTGCTTTTAAAATGATCGAAGCGTTACAACATACAAAAAAAATATTTGGTAATATTTAAACTATACAAAGAATATCGAACACTTGTACATGAAGTTTCTGAAATTAAAATCATTCTAAGCAATACGGAAGCATCACGAAACTCGCGTTCGACTACTTAGCTGAAATGATGCAAATTCGTTTACCGCATCTAGAGACACTCGACTCGTTGACTTTTACGAGTGCTGGATACGGGCTATTAACATTATATATTACGAGCTAAGACAAATAATTTTTAGCCTCGGAGAGCTTTTATTACGTCGAACATATTACGCCAACGGCCCTTATACAACAATACTGTTCATAATTCATGCAGAAAACCCACTTCCACGACCAACATTGCTCAGCCATTGTTGGAAAGTCGATTTAAAGTAAACAATGATACGGGATATCGCGATAATGCCGGGAAATTTCACTAGCGAGAGGGTCACCATTGTTACTCGGGAAGTCGGGATAATGAATGGAACATGTTGAATAGGTGATCGTACTGCGATTGTGTGGCACGATATCATTTTGGCGTAGTTTCCTGTGTGAAAAGTCCGAAGATTTTCCGTTTTTGACCTAGGTCTAAGACTTCCGTGATTGTTCGTTATTTTGGGCTGGGTTGGTACTCAACACGCGATCATGGCATTTGCAATAGCGCCGAAATATCGGGAGTTAAAAATAACGAACAATCTCGGAAGATATCACATCCCGTACCTAAGTAACAATATATTAAGTTTAGTTATAAACTGTGAAAGCTTAAAACAGTACGTACTTAGGTATATTTCACTGCCTAACTTAAATCTAAGGTGCACAGTTGCACTGTTCACGGCACAAATGTTTTTGGCAGGCACACGCATGGAGGTAGGCATCGGCGATCTGCTTGTTATACGAGTATAGGTAGGTAACCGGTGCCTTGAGATCTGCAAAGAGCTATCTACAATACAATATCAGAGATATTGCAGATGCTTTTCCATCTCGGAGAAGAAAGTTCTGCCGTGTCTTTCCAATTTAATTTTTTTTCAATTGCACCCAAGAGGCTGGATTTGTGCCTGCCTTATAGAACCAAGCTAAGCAAGCGCGGTTTAATCTGATTATGGACCCAAGCGGCTGATATTATTTAGCCACGAGCACCACAATTATGCTCGCCAGTAAATTAATTGCGTGAAAATGTAGATGCAACCAAAGAAACCATGTACCTACCTATACAGGGTGTAAACCACCCCATCACGAAGCTGTTAACCAAACATTCTGTACATCAACCTATGTTACATCACGCAAAAATTATTGCTGGGAAATAGCTTTTTTTTGGGGTGAAAAATCACGTTTTGTGGTATAACTCAATGTACCGCACTCAAAACATTGTGCTGATGGATGTGTCACCGTAAATTTGTAAAACCAGTTAGATTGTAATCTTTCTAGCGAGATTGTAAAATCTCGAAAGATTGTCAAACGAACATACTGCTTACAATGTAACGTATTATTTTTCGGTAGATTATAATCTATCGAAGAGAAACCGTAATATTGTGAAATGCATGCATGGGGCAAAGGTGGCCTCCTCCCCCCCCCCTCCACACCGCGCGAGTTGATTCCGTCACAAAAATTTCACAATATGATTGTTTCACTTCGACAGATTATAATCTACCGAAAAATAATGCGTCATATTGTAAGCAGTATGTTCGTTTGATTTAGCTTTTGCATGATAAATATATTCTTTTTCTTTTCTTGTCACAATTCGCATGCTACCATATTTGTACGCCTCTTTTGGCATAACATAGCGCGCTAAGAACTTAAAGAACTAAGAACTTTATTACCTATGTTAAACAAATAAAATGATTTGATTTGATTTTTTTGATTTGAATTTTTCGAGAGCTTACAATCTCGCTAGATAGATTACAATCTAACGGTTTTTACAATGTGACGCTGACAGATGGATTGAATAGTATGTGGTTCGTGGAGCTATAAAAATCTTGCAATAAAAACTTGCAGTTATAAAAAAAACTTGTCAAAAAGTTGGAACTTTGACCCCCAATATCTCCGTAACTAGAAGGTATGGTGTAGAACAAAAAAATGTTAATAATGACGGGGAAAACAAGTGTCTTTCGGTTTCGTTAAATAGTACATTGTTATCCAAGGGGTGAAAGTAACTTATTTAGTCCCGAGACGGGGTTTGGCGCCCAAGCGTAGCGCGGGCGCTAATAGCTCGAGGGACTAAATAAGTCTTTAACCCGAGGTAAACACTGTGCTTTTCATTACGAATACAAGGAAAATAAAAACAAAACACGAAACCACTTGAAAAAAAAATGAAGATCGGATTGCCGCTTTCCCGCCTATTTTGTTTTGATTTTCTGTGGCCGGCTATTCAGCCTTTATTTTCACTATCGTCACTGAAAAAATAGTAAATATTTTGCCCAAATTTTTGTTATTTTAAAGAAATATTTGTTACTAAATTATAACTAAGTTATTTATAGTATATTTTATAACGAGGGACTAAACGAAGCCATTATATACCCGATCGGGAGTCATTAAAAAGCGAGGGTATATTATGTTGGCGTTTAGTCTCGAGGTGCAAACTGTACTTTTCACTTCGAGTGCGAGAAAAACAGTCATTTAAAACCGAACAAATTTACACTCGACAAAAGTTCTGAACTGAGCGGTCAGTTTTTTCTTCTATCAGGTCAGTCACAGATTAACAATTTAAAACACAACACAAACTCTCGACATTGTCGCAATGAAGATGATCCACACTCCACAGATAATTAGTACCTACATTACTGCAGCGGCTAGCAACAGAGGCATTGCACATACTTTTCTTTATTTTCTTCTTTACTTTTACAACGATGCACACAAACAACAACTCGCGTTGAAGAGTTCATTTGGTTTTTTTTTTTGCAATAAACCGCTTTCTATCTGCAAGCAAATTCGAAATTTAAATAATACCTTTGATCCATTAAAAAAAAAAAAGTTACTGTTTTGTGACCATGTTTCAGAGTAAAAGATCGTTCCATTTTTAAATTACTTTTTACTCCCTAGGGAATAAACGGTCACTTTAATCCCGCTTCGTAGGGCTATAATGGCGTCCTAGAGCATGAGAAGTGAAAAAATAATTGTATTCTTTAATTAATACTGAATTTTATGTTATTTCAATTTTACATCGCGCTGTAATTTACAGGCTGTACCTATAGAAGTCGGAACATGGTTCAATAGAAATGTGAAAATAGAACTAGATTTTTTTTTAATAATGTGACAGCTGTCAGTTGAAAGTGATTCTCCCTAGGGCTGAAAAGTATTACTTTCAGCCCGCTTCTCAGGCAACTTCAGACCTACTTTCGGAGTATGAGTAATGAAAAGGTGTTTTACACCCTTTAGATTGTGTGAAGGATGATATGACTAGAAAAGAGGCGACTGCTGAGATGACGAGTACCTACCTATGGAAGAAGAAGTCATGTTGTGACGATCCCAAATAAATTGGGATAAGGGTAGTCGAATGATAATGATGAAGTAACCAATCAGTCGAATTTAGGCGTATGATCTTACAATGGGGTCGATTCTGTGATGCACAAACTAAACTTGATTTAGGCTATTGCTATCTTTTACTGGCTTTTACTAAAAGTCAGTGCGAGAAAAGGACGGTTATAAGGTATGCTTTGCGCTTCACCGTGTTTTAATCGACATGTTTTTACGTGCACCCTTCATTTGTATGGAAATATTCCAATTAGATTTGACAGCTCTAAATTACGCCCGTCTCTATCTCGTTTTATTAGAGAGAAAAAGATAGCAATAGCCTAAATTAAGTTTAGTTTGTGCACAACAGAATCGACACCACTATACTTACCCAAATACATATAATTTAGTACAGCATAACCATTAACACTAAATTAAATACTTACCTAATCTTTTCACTTGGTCTTCTCGCAGAACCACAAACATTCTAACATCGGTAATCGTCTTCCATTCATCAGCAAAGAAGTCCAATCCAGTGTTGCGCGTTGTGAACATATTATGCATAGGTAAGTATAGCTTAGGTTTCATTAAGCCATATAACTATCTGTTCAAAAACCTTTATGATCGGAATGTGTACTCGTTATTCAGCAGTTATAGCGATAAAAAACCGTCTGCCGAAAATCGAAATTGCAATATCGGACAGATGGTGGTATTAGAGAATTTGTGCGCTTTTTACGTTAGCTCGCCGGACCCGGAACCATTCACACCAAATATGCTTAGCTTTTGTTCCAACGTACAGACGCGTACAGCTGACACAAGCAAATAAAGTGAAAATGGAGAACTAAAATGGAACGTAGGTTGTACCTACGCGTAGCTACGTTCCATTTTAGTTTTCCATTCCGTCACTTTTTTATTGCGACAACGGCGTGCATTCTCGTTACCTATTAGCATTTATGTTAATAGCTGTAGGTACCCACTATGATCAAGGAGACATTGAAACTATATTTTAGTGACAGAAACTACTCACGCAACATTTTGAAAATTTTGACAGTGACAATTATTAGCATTTTCATTTTCCTCCCTTATCTTAGATCCAGTCTACGGCATAAATCTTTTTGTTATTATTTTTGCTGTGTCGGTTATTCTCGTCTGTCTCCGTATTACGGTGTTTTTTACCCGGTCGTAGAGTGAGATCCCCATCATGGCTCGTTCCATTAGTTCCATAGCTTTCTGATTGACTTGCATGCGAGTGCGGTGGATAGATGATTTGTGAGCGTCCAAGTTGAAGTTTCAGTCCCGTACGTAAAGACCGGGCTGACAGACTGCTCGAACATGCAACGCTTCAGGTTCACGGTTACCCATCTCTGTTCTATACCTAGGGTAGTGTTGCTTGACTTTTGTTAGACAGGTAACCCACCTTATTCTGTACCTCGGTGAGTGTTGTCTAACCTTTCTTAAACAGGTCACCCATCTTGTTCTATATCTTGGGTAGTGTGGCTTAACTTTTCTTAGACTGGTGACCCATCTTGTTTTATACCTTGGGGAGTGTTCTTTTGTATATTTCCCTGTACGAATATTTTCAGTAAATTACCGTCGCCCTAAGTTTTGAGCGTGCGGGGCCTATTAATATTCATTACCTACCTACTACCTATCTAAGTGTTAATTAACCTAATTCCAGGTAATTACAGAGGCGCTACCATTTTTCATTTATCTATACATGAAAAATAAAGGTGGACCGTGTGCTGATTCGTTTTAAATGATTACTTATTTAATTACTTTCAGGGTGCATTTTGTAAACAAAATAAAATCGCGAAATTATTTTACGTTATTTCACATTTGTAGGTCAGCTATCGGCCTGTGCGAATCGCGGCGCGTCTTGCGGCGCGATTCGCGGTGGTATGCCACAGCTCCGCGACCGCGGCGGCTTCTGCGGTGGACGTATTTAGAGAACATTATAAAAATGCCCTATCAAAAGTGGCAGGGTATTGCTTTGAAATAAGTGCGTTGGATCAAGCTCAAGCTCATATCATTCCGTCATGAATAGGAGCGCACCCAGTTAACCAGAAAAAAAGAGAACATGGCGAATTTCACACTCTGTTCCATGAATATAGGAACTAAGTACCTACCTACCTATCCCAATAATTTTCTTGAATAGGTATACGAGGGCAAGCATAGAAACTTTTTTTAAATACTCGGACATAATATATTATTATGAAGACTTGAAAGCTCATGTTAATTTCAAGTTTTTTTTGCATTATTAGCTGGACGCGTGATTTGTTTCGGTCGCGCGATGTCAAGTCCGTCCACCGATGACGCCGCGCGTTCCGCTCCCGCCTCGATACTCGCTCATTAGTTTCATTCGCGCGTCTCTACCCGCGCCGATACGGTGTGAATTATATTTTGTTCAACAAAGTAGACCGTACTACCGGCCGTATAGGTAACTGACCAGCTGAATGCAAAAACTTAAGATTTTAAAACTTTGCGGATTTCCCTGGCACTTCCAGCTTAATTTGATTTTCTAGGTGTAACTTCATTACCTACTATTCAACGGATCAAATAATAATGGGATAGGGATTCGACTGCTATATTTTAAATAAAATTATTATAAGTAGTATCTATTCAGTTATTACGAAAAAGTACTTATGGGTACTGTATTTTCACTCTTATAATGATTGAAGTCCGTATCGATTCATTCATTTTAGTCGAAGTGTGGTTTCACCTCACTATGAACCTAAAACTGACAGATATCAAATGTGATCTATTAAATTAGCCCTAAAGGGATTGAAAGATTTTTTTACAAAGCGTGGCCGGATTTCTTTGCGCCATTAAGGTATTTTTGTCAAAGTAGCGGCCACGCATAAGACCTGTAATTATAATTATTACTGATAGCATTAAATGGTATTGTTGGAGCTGCTGAAGATTGTACTTATCTTTGCATTGTATAGATTCAATGTTAGTATTATATAATCGCATAGCCTATATTGTGTGAGTACTATGTACTAGTAAGCTATCATTCACTGGAAACCTACGGCAGTTCTTATTGACTCGAATGTGCCCTGGCGGTTGAGAGTATATCATGCTCTCTCAAATGTGTCGCTGATGGTGGCGCGTGTGTCGGACCATTTAGTTCCGTTCAAAATGGTTGAGCTGAATGGTGCTGATCCATGCGTCATGTTCGTGAACGGGCGCTGTCAGTTGTGACTGGACATCTCTTAGTTGCCATGGTTTATTTGAATTAATTATTTTGTTTTTGAGTTGTATTTTATTTTTGTTTTGCTATGGACACTTTTAACGTGCACATCTTGCTACATTGTTCTCACATATACCATCTCAACATGAATGATGTAACCAAGATTTTGTAACAATATTTTGATTTAAAAGAGTGTCCATGGAGTTTCTTGCCCGTTCTTCTCCATAGAGATCTACGCTAGGGAATGGGCAACTACAGTACTTTCACAGTTTTTAAGTCTTGTGACTGGGACTGTAGCAACTTTAAATGTTCATTTTTGTTTCGACAATTCAAAAGTGCCTGTAACTGGCCTACTTGAAATAAATGCTTTGATTTTGATTTTGATTTTACTAAATATTGGTCGATTCACGATGATTTGGAATATTCATTTTGTTATCGGTATCGGTCTTGTTTGAAGGCACACCAACATTCATTAGCTTCTGTATGTGATTATGTATCTGTAATGTAATCATGTCAAGGTACTTATTATAATGTATCGCTTTCATTTGTTATTGATTGCTTTTACCAGTTTTACGGTCGTTCTATAGCTTACTTACGTCTCGTAGTAGTATCGGTGTTTCTGTTAGCTTATGGAAAATTCTAAAAAAGCTTTCCTGACATTTCGTTTCTAACCGTCGGTAAGCTAAATGTCAAATAGTAGGTAAGGCTGAGGCTACACTAGGCAGCGATTTGCGATGCGACTGGAAGAGCGAAACGAGAAAAACATAGTATGGCTACCAGTGGCGAAGGGTTCATACAACTCGAAACCTACCGGCTTCCCTTCAGAACAACCACTGCACTGGAGTCTACTATTGCCAAAACTTAAAACAATGTAGGTAATTCAGTTAGGACGTGATTGCCCAAACATTACTAAAACTACAAATGGTTCAATATGTTGTGGTTTTTTTTCAAACATTATTAAAAATATGCACCGAACCGGCTTACTTGTTACAAAAATTTACCCTTCGCTACTGATGGCTACATTACAAGCGAGATTCCGGCGTATTTTATGAATAATTCGCTTCAATTTCGCTATGTCGATGTAGCCGATGCCGTGATTACAGTAATGTTGTGTCTATCGCTTATAGAAATCAAAGATCCCTAGTAATATTTGATGTACGGTGTAGCTATACACGTGAGCATTAATTTACTTGTTTTAATCGCTCATGTGTCGCAGGTCGCGTCGCGGCCTAATGTAGCCTCAGCCTAAGAGATAGCAAGACCTTTCGTTACCTGTTAGTAAGTTATTGAAAATGGCCGTTAGTAGGTAGCTTAAAGATCTAGTGGTCCTAGTCGAGACTGCTGACCATGGGGTCCTTTTGTTCGATTCTCAGATCAGGTATAGAGTCAATAGCAGCCCGAAGCAGTATTGGGCAAAATGTAATCTAACTACTAACTGCGACTACATAAAGTAGTTAGCAATCATAACTACTAACTACATAAAGTAATCGAAAAATGTAGTTACAATTTTTAACTACTAACTACAAATTGTAGTTGCAATCACGATTACTTGATTATTTTTTTAACTACATTGTCTTGTGACTTGTCGTTTGATAGGTAGTTAGAGCACCGCGTTGCAGTCACGCGTGTTAGAGCAAGAACGCATAGCACGCTCTCGCTTTCGCTAGCTTCAATCAACCTTTTTTGTTTATTTATTTGATTTGCAAGTAAATAATAAATAAAGTAATATCGCTGGACATTAACACACAGCGCCATCTAGTGCCACACTAAGCAAGGCTTGTGTCGTGGACACCAGGTAGTTGATATACTACATATATACCTTTTTTGTTTGTAAATACATACTTATTATACATATATACATCCATGACTCGGAAACAAATGTCCATGCTCATCGCACAAACATTTGCTCCTACCGGGATTCGAACCCAGGACCCTAAGAACGTAAGGCAGCCTCGGTCGTCAAGTAATTGGAATTATGTTAATGTTTAGGTACTGAGTATTTTTTTTTATTACATGTCAATAAAACGTAATTAAGATCTGATAGGTATTATAGTCGTAGATATTAAGGGGCCGGCGGAGGATGCGTATTTCATACAAACGTAATACCAAAATTATTTGTAAATCAAACATATTCTTATGGTAGTCTGTATTTATTTCGATTGAATTACAGAATATCTATGTTCCCAAATATGTTTTTTGAGAGAATAGTGATGCAAAGACGAGATATGAGGAATTCAAATTTTCTATAGAAAACTATTTTTTCTTATAACTCTTGTTAAAATCAGTGTCCAATCAAAATATATATTTGGGAACCTAGATATTCTGTAATTCAATCGAAATAAATACACACTACCTTAGGAATATGTTTAATTTACAAATTATTTTGGTATTACGTTTGTATGAAATACGCATGCTCCGCAGGCGTCTTAAGTACCTAACATAACGACAAATGCATACCAACCTAACATAACGACAATAATGACAAATGTTAAGATATTGTATTAATTTGATTTAAATTTTATAATAATTTTAATTGTAATTTAGTTGTGATTTTAATTTTATTATGATGTTGATTTTAATTTGATTTGACTCTGATTTGGATTGACTTTATTTTGATTCAATTTTGTTAATAATTTTAATTTTAATAATGATTTAATTGTGATGTTGATTTTAATACTATTGAGCTTTTGATTTTGTAATTTTTAATTCTGTGTAATTATACCTATGATCCAATGTTGATTGAGATAAATAAATAAATAAAATAAATAATATCTACGACTTTAATTCTTGCATTTGATTATTCATTAAAAAAAACACAGTTATGTGCAAAAAACTGTTTTTTATGCAGCCATATTCCAAAAAATATATTACTCACACATTACATGTTTATTTAATTGAAAAATTTAGGATCATCAAAACTTAAAAGTAATCAGTAGTTATAACTACTAGATTGCAGTAATCAGATTAACAACTACTTCATGTAGTTAAGTTACTTTTAATCATAACTACATGTAGTTAACTACATGTAGTTACGAGTAACTACTTTTAATTGTAGTTAGTAATCAGATTACAAAATTGTAGTTAACTAAGTAGGTACGCCCTGCACTGGCCCGAAGTAAGGAAGTGTGATACTCTCAAAGAGCAAGTAGTATTGCCGTCTAATCGGTTTATGAAAGTAAAGAGAAAAAATGCACCTGTGTCCGCGCACACACTTGTGTACTTCGAAAGTACCCACATTTTTACACTACGCGAGAAAATATACAATCAAGATAGGTCCACATTACGTCATAAAAATAGACTAAACCTACCAAGCTCTAAGCTAAAAATGCACTCAACAAGTACTCTAGTGATGTCAACGAAAGTACCAGAAATAATTAAAAAGGAACAAAAAAAATCATTCATAAATAAATTACAAAATTTCTTATTACTTATATAAATGCTATTATACAATTAATGAATATTTAAATGACAAAGTTTACTTATATTTTATTAGGTATTTATTTTAGGTATTGTAATTTGTATTATCAACTTATCCGCGCCGAAAGAATCAGAATAACTTGTATGAAATCCTATAAAACCTCGCACACCTAACCGCGTCGAATCGGACGAATAGATGACGTCATACGTATGAGAAAAAAATCTTTCGGCGCGGTCGATTCCTTCGGCGCGGATAAGTGTGCGTCCACCTTTCAGAAGAAAAATTAAAGCGCTATTTCTCTCTCCTACTTTGCTGTGCCCTTACAGGGTCCATATTTATGTACCTAGCTTTATGCCCTCTGTAACATCTTTTATATAATATGGAATGCAAAATAAATGAATATGAATATTTATGCACTATATTATTTCTTGCGTGGCTGTCGTGACCAAAACTTGGTCAGGAGATTATATTGAAGTACCTTCAACCAAACACATTCAGTCGTAATTGAGCGAAATACCTACCTTTGTAAATATCTTGTCTTTTAATTTTTACGACTTTATATTGCAAATAATTAAATACCTAAAGTTATTACTGATATTTTATCTTCGAAGAAAAAAACAATAATATAATTCATGCCAAACTTACTTATCTTTGGAATTCAATTGTTGATGTTTTCCACCTACGTCAGTTATTAATTGATTGTTTTGTTGCTGATATATTCTGAATAGATAATCTTCTACGTCATTTATATCAGAAGGTAATCTTCATTTCATGTCCCTAATTAACATAATTATTTTGATTGCATGCAATCTAAGTATGTAATCAAAAATAATTAAAAATCTTTTTCAATACACTTCCTCGAAAACTGGTTCTTTTCGCACTACGATTAGGTTCAAAATGCAGTGTATTTCACACGTGCGATTTACATGTTTTTTTTACAGATGTGCAGAAAGCAAAATTGCCACAAATAACTATAAGTACCTAAACTTAGTCCAAACTGGTAAAGGAAAAAAGATTTTTTGAATATTCAAATTGTGTTTATAAATTCAATATCATAGAAAAACATGATTCTGTAAAACTTATATTTTCTTTAGTTAACTGACAGCGACAGCACACATCAACACATAAAATTTTAATAGAGGTAATTAGTATTTAGAAAATGCTGGAATTGATTTAAATTCTATCATATGTTCACGTTACGTGTATAATAATTATATTCATTGCGAAACATATAATTATAGTTCTCTTTGTTCCTGAAATTCACTGAACTACTTACATACTATTCATCAGACTGGGCTGAAAAATGTCAAAAAGAATCTGATCGTTTTGAAGACCTGGTACCTAAACCAAGCATTCTTGTATTATATTTGATCTCAATGGTGTATTATCTATGCCAACAAGAAGATTCTGGAAGAATCCTTAAGCTGGCAATTAATTTGTCGAAGAGGCATCAGTGACTGGGGCTGCGCCGACATGTGTTCATCGGCGGCGTGATGCCCCAGGTCCTTTGTAATAGTCTGTTCTGTGTCGTGTTTTTTTTTTAGTTTAGTTTACTAAAATTATTTTTAATAAATTTATTTTTTAAGATCTAACTATTCTTAAATGAGTAGTAGCAGCAGCGATGTGGTGTGTAGTAATAGTAATTAACCTTCAACATCGCTGAACACCCTGGGCCCCGATTCTCTTATTGCAATAGTGTCATGATAGTCTTTCCTTGATCTCATAATTGTTCATTTTCACAAGTTTAGTGATCTACTAACATCATGGCGTCATTATGACTATCCAATGAACAATCAAGGACATTGCATTGAAAGAAATAGCTTAAAATAGTAGTCTCGCACATAATGACAAATGAATGACTGACTTACGCGGTAATCTGCCAACATTTTGACAGTTCCTTTGAGAATTAGAGCGGATATTTTCTCAATTACCACTATTTTATATTGCAATCTAATAAGCTTCTCTAATAAAGATAATTTAAAACACTTATAAGAAAATAAATCTAAACACCGGCCACTAGAAATAAAAACAAATAAACAAAGTAGAAATGACACATTTGACTTTGACAGCTAAACAGTTGGATAGTTTCACATTTATCTACGTTCCACATTACTTTTTATGTTTTTTGCTATTTATGAACTTCTTACTAGGTACTTCAGATTGCTTTTATCACAAATAAATAATATGTAAAAATATATATAAATGAAATCTGGCACGAATAACAGTTTAAATTTAATAGTCGATTTTCGAAAATAATTTCTATTAACAGGTTTTTTAATAATGGCAATACAACAATGTCATTCAAACACAACTACGAGACCATTGATCGAACCACTATGATGAATTTAGCAGAATATGAACATTAAGCTAAATGGCAATAGCGATCCCATTGTCATTCATCAACAATTATGAGATCAATGAAAGACTATCGTGACACTATTGCAATAAGAGAATCGGGGCCCTGGAGAGATGCCCACTTTGTCCCCAAGCACGATTTTTTAAAGGTAAGCGGGGTCTGAATGTGCATATTGGTAAGGTACATAAACCTCTAAGGAAAATCCTGGCTTCCACACTGATTGATTTTGATGTGCCGTGCTTCTCCGAGGCTATCAACGCCTGGAAACTCGCCCAAATTCTGAGAAACCCGACCATCCATTTTCCCAGAGCCGGTGGGACGAGCCGCTGTGCAGAGTAGTTCAGATCAATCTACTGAACACGTCTGCTACTACTGCTGAGCGTGCGCGCCTGCTGGCTGTGGGTGAGTGGGAGTCGGGTCTTTGGCTTCACGCTCTACCGTCGTCGAACATAGGCACGTTGCTCGACGACACCACTTTCCGCCTCGCTGTTGCTCTACACCTAGGCGCCCCATGTTGTTCTCCTCAACGCTGTCACTGTGGTGAAGTTGTCAACAGCCTCGGACACCACGGCCTGTCATGCACGCGAACTTGAATGACATCATCCGTCGATCTCTTGTCACCGTCGGCGTTCCAGCTTTATTAGAATCCAATGGTTTGGCACGCGACGATGGCAAGAGACCAGACGGCATGTCTTTGTTCCCATGGAAGATGGGTAAGCCTCTAGTGTGGGACGCAACATGTGTCGATACTCTTGCGCCTTCCCATCTTCCTCGCTCATCGTGCTGTGCAGGGGCTGCCACTGCGGCTGCTGAGAACCTCAAGCGGCGTAAATATAGTAACCTTATTGGTAACTATATTTTCGAACCGTTTGGGGTTGAAACTCTAGGACCGTGGGGTCCGAGTGCTCACAGCCTTTTTAAAGAAATTTCTAAACGCTTAATTGACACTTCCCGTGACCCTAGGGCTGGCTTTTACCTTGGCCAAAGGCTTAGCATTGCCATACAGCGCGGTAACGCCGCCAGTCTCCTGGGGACTTTACCAGCTGACAGCGTTGAGGAGGAGTTTTTTGACGCCATTTTTTTTAAGTTTATAGTTTAAGTTAGTTTAGTTTATTTAAATTTATAAATGTTAATTTGTTTATACAAGTAAATATTCGTTTTGAATATTTTCTTTTATAAACAAACTAGCTTCTGCCCGCGACTTCGTTCCCGTGAATTTCCCACTTGCAACATTTCTTATTGCTGCTCCGCTCCTATTGGTCATAGCGTGATGTTATATAGCCTATAGCCTTCCTCGATAAATGGACTATCCAACGCAAAAAGAATTTTTCAATTCGAGCCGGTAGTTCCTGAGATTAGCGCGTTCAACCAAACAAATAAACAAACTCTTCTGCTGTATAATATTATATAATAATATATATAACATATATATATATATATATATATAGGTATAGTAATATAGTAATATAGTATAGATTAACATTTATTTGTGTTCTAAATTCAAAAATATAAAAAAAAAACTATTTTTTTATTAGGCTGTATAACAGCTTCATACCTTTCCTTCTCCTTCAACCTGGCGAAAGCAAAGCGCGGAAAAAAAGAATTAATATTATCGAGCTAAGAAATAAGTATTGCGAAGATCTGAACCGACATTGGACCCATATAACAACAGTGGAACAAAAAGGACAATGGTATGCAGGTATAGAACAGGCCTGTTGGTCTAGTGGTTAGTGACCCTGACTGCTATGCCGGAGGTCGTGGGTTCGATTCCCACCCAGGACAAATGTTTGTGTGATGAGCACGATCATTTGTTCTGTGTCTGGGTGTAATTTATCTATAATATGTATGTATTTAGAAATATATAAGTATGTTTATCAGTTGTCTAGTACCCATAACACAAGCTCTGCTTAGCTTGGGACTAGATGGCGTTGTGTGATAGTTGTGGAATATTATTATTATTATTATTATTATTTATAGAAGGTACGACAGCAAACAAGAAACCATGGTTCACGAAATCATCAACTTTTTTGAATCGAAGATTTTACACTACAATAAACCGCTTACGCCTGGGTCACTGCAGAGTTAACTCGCATCTATATCGGATGAAAATGATTAATACATCGGAATGTAATTACTGCCAAGGAGAAGAACAAACATTAGATCATATCATATTTGGATGCCCATCCTTTGGCATTGACCGCCTTGTGCTTATGGATGATCTATTACAAATCTATAAGGTTGCTGAACAAATCCCGCGCTCAGTTCAGCAACTCATGGGAAATGCACAAACATTTTTACCCATTTATAACATTCGCAATACAGTTAAGGAAATTTAAAACGAGTACTTGACAAAGAATTGAACATATAAATTAAGGAATCGACTAAGAACTGGACTTAAGAAATACACAAGGATTCGACAAAGAATAATAAATTGAACATGAAAAACATGGAATCCATCGGACAAGAAAAACAAGGATAGAACAAAAAACGGATATAATGTATACAAGGATATAGGAATTTAAAAAGAAAAACATGAAGAATTTAAACCTAAGACTAGGCTATCTTGCCTTATATAATTAATAACTATGTAAAATAACAAAACAAAAGAACAGGCTGCATGGGCTAGATCCCTTTGCCTTCCCAAAAGGGAAAAGAAGATAATAATAATAAAAAAGAATTAAATCATAGTCTCGTAATAATTCATGACACAAATATTTTACATTCTTTTATTTTGTTTCTTCAAATGTGAATTGAAAAACGTCATTTGATACACCTGGACATTTGTTATTGCAGTTTTCGGCTCAAAAACACCCTCGCCTACGGCTCGTGTGTTAATACCGCCTTGAACTACTTTCTCGACCTGTGTCAAAATGTACTATTAAGGCGGTTCTGGAGTGTCTTTCCCGCAGAAATGATGGCTAACAATATGAAAATATGATTAGCCTGCAGTTACTGTTAGCCTTAATATACGTCATCTAACTGCTGGGTAAAGGCCTGCGTCTCGCGATGGTAAAGAAAATTGACTAGATCCCATCAAAACCAAGTCTAATGCCACACAAGCAATACAAAAAACTGACAGCAAAAATACGGATTGCTTTTATAAACAGCGAGAAAGCACACAAACCGAAATAAAAGACCACTATTGCGAAAACTAAACGAATGGCGTCAGGAAAAGCTCTTTTTTGTGTAGAATACAACGGGCATTGTTTAATAGCTCGTGTATAACGCAAATCCCTTATTGGTCCAGCGTTGAAACGCGTGATGAATGCACCGGACACGCGGAAAATTGGAAAAAGCGACGGTCACTGGCGGAGGGCGCCGCGGCCATCGTATTACTGATAGACTCGGCGAGCACGCAGATTGGATCACAATATATCATTATTATATTGTTATTAGTGATGATGTTATTAGCTTTCTTAAAATGTTATAAATAAAACAATATTGTTAAGGGGCCGGCGGAGCATGCGTTTTTCATACAAACGTAATACCAAAATAATATGAAAATCAAACATATTCTTAAGGTAGTGTGTATATATTTCGATTGTATTATAGAATATCTATGTTCCCAAATAAATATTTTGAAAGGACAATGATATAAAGACGAGACATGAGGAATTTAAAATGTCTATAGAAAATTTATTTTTCTCGTAACTCGTGTTTAAATCAGTGTACTCGTACATTCAAAATATGTGTTTGGGAACCTACATATTCTGTAATCCAATCAAAATAAAAACACACTACGTTAAGAATATGTTTAATTTACAAATTATTTTGGTATTACGTATGTATGAAATTCGCATGCTCCGCAGGCCTCTTAAGATAAACAATTTTTATTCAAGCGGATTTGAAGTGGCCTAGGTTGGAAGGGACTGACGCAGGCTGTTTTCTACAAAACTGCAATACCCACGATGAAAATATATGGAGCTGCTGTTTTTTTGATTACCGATAATAAATTTCGATGTGGGGGTTTCAGTATGATGTACTGAATGCCGAAAAGAAAATTGTTACTATAAGAATGCTAGATAAATGATTCAGTATATATAGCTACATATAATTATGGTTCAATGTGTCTGTGGAAATTTGTAATTTATATACCTGAGATATTTTATATAACTCATAAAAACAAAAGGTTAAGAGGTTTAATACCTAGTTTTAAGTTGCTTCGTCCTATCAAGGTCATACTTATTGGGCGCATTAGCTTGTCTTAAATAAATTGCAACGTACGTTTTTTGTTTACGATAAGTAACCATCCCAAATTGACGTTGTTGAATTGACAAAATAAAAGCGAAAACCGAAAACCTTTGGTTACAGTTTGGCAGCGGGACTAACAAACGTAGGTTCGCCGATTCCATCGCTGGTAGTTGGCCCATACATCACAGGATCTGATCTAAGTTTCTCTGTTCGGGTAATCCTCGGATTCAAACACTAAGTTCTACGCTCGAAGAGGTTTACGCTAAACGAAGTCGTCTCGTTCCGTAGGAACTAGAAGTATCGACGCTCCCACCCTACCATTTAGCTCTGAACTTGCGGTAGCGTTCGCAAAACTGTCATAACTCTCCAAGTTTCGTTCAGCATTTTGCTAGTCCTTTTTGTTTTGTGGTAGGTGGCTCAGTAAGTTCAGGTATCTATATCTATTTTATAAAACTGATATTTTTGTTGTCTGCTCTTCCCTCGCATCAATTGTTCTTAAAAAACAGTATGGGATCTTGCTAGGCAGTCGTGTTATTCCGTGAAGTTCATTTCAATCTTCACTCCACGTAAAGCCTAAAAGTCCTAAAAGTCTAGAGGATAAAGCAAATTGAATTTAGAACATCGTGTGCACTAAGTTTGTGAATTCAAAACATCATTAAACCTATTTACTTCTACCTCCATGGTGCCGAATTTATTCTATTTATACAACCTCTTTTAATTTGTTAAAAACTTAGACTCGGTACCTTCTTGGGGAACTTTTTCTTTTAATTTGCTTTGCGCGCGCTATTTTCTTTTCACGTCATAATTATTGTTAAAACCAAAAAAACAAGAAACTTGAAAACAAGTGAGAAACCTAAAATGAGTGGTTCTAGCGACGAGGAAGTTTATTTGACGCCAACAGAATTGACTGATAACTGTTAATAATGCGCAAATGTTTTTTTTTTACATTTAGTAATTTCTTCGCTGAGGTGGGATGAAACGTTACGTGTTGCACTCGAGTGCAAAGATTTTTCACCTCGTGCTCTTTTGATTCCCTCGATAACGCTCAGGATTCAATCGCTTCGCTTGCTCGGTCATCAAATAGAGCACGAGGTTGAAAAGCAACTTTGTACTCTTGTATAACAAATAATAACTATTTCATTACTCATACTCGGAAAGTAGGTCTGAATTTGCCTGAGGAGCGGGTTGAAAGTAATACTTTTCAGCCTTAAGGAGAATCGCTCTCAACTGACAGCTGTCAAATTATTAAAAAAAACTAGTTCTTTTTTCACATTTATATTGAACCATGTTCCAACTTTCTATACAGCCATTCTATGAGGGCTATCGTTTTTGAGTTCACCAGATGGCGCCACTGGCGAGTAAGGTCCTGTCATTCATTCTATTTGATACTTTAAAGTATCAAAAACTTCATATAAAGTTTTTTTTAATGCGTACTAAGTATACTTTCAAATACATATTTGCAATATTGCCCCTAAAATGAGCAATGAATGAATATTTTTCCCTCCAAGTAAGTACTAACAAATTAGATGTAGAAAATCAAAATTGTTACATAAAATCTTCAAGTCATTATTAATTAGGAATGACTAAATCAAACATAATCGTGAATATTAGTAAAAATACTTACATAATAAAAAAAGCACGCAACGCGCGAACACTATGACGTCTGACATTTCGGGAGACCTTACTCTACACGAGCGCCCCTAGCGGCGAATTCATGTGCGATAGTTCCCATTTCCGAGCGGTGTAGAATTAAAATAACGCAAAGTTTAGTAATAACTAACGAATATATGTATATTTTTATTTCTTTTAAAATAAAAAAGATTTGGGCAAAATATTTTGCATTTTTTCAATGATGAAAATGAAAAATAGGTCTGTAATGGCTGAATAGCTGGCCGGCCATTTAAAAAAATTAAACAAAAAACTTTTTTACAAAAAATAAAACCGACTTCTACCGACCGACGTTTTATTTTTTGTAAAAAGTTTTTATTTTTCACTTTTTAGTGGTTCACATGTGCTTACCCCTTCACAGCGTACCGGCGTGATTTTCGGTTATGAACTGGTGTAAACAATAGACAGATATGAGATTTCAGCAATCCCAGTACATTTGCTATCATTTATTGAGAAGTTCCGTTGCCTATCTCCGAAGTTCTTCATCAGATCTTCATCAAATTGAAATGGGATCACTTCGAGAAAGTGCACTTCCTAAAACTACCCAAATCGCTTCTAGTGTGCCTGTGAAATGTGAAGAGTTCTCTCTATTTCTCCAGGATTCCATCATCAGATCCCGATTTGATGATTATAGGATAACCTGAGAAGTATACCCTTTCAAACAATTAAAAAAAAAAACAAAATCGTTCCAGCCATCTTCGAGTAATCGGGGAACATTGAATTGAGAACCTCCTTATTTTTTAAGTCGGTTAATAACGACGTTATGGTGGGTGACTCAAATATCCGGATTGCCTAATTATAAGATTCGGCCGAGTGTCGTTAATTTGCTCTTAAGAATTTAAGAGTACCGTTCCTTTGTCATGGATCCCATAATCAGAAGTAATCAGAACCTAACCAAATTCTCATCAATGTACCCTTGAAGTACATCCTTTCCAATAAAATAGAAAAGAACAATACATGTCACGGTAATAGGGCTTATCCCCAATAAATGGAACTTAACACACCTAACTGTCGAAATCTGGGTGTATTATACACTTCTGACTACCCCCTCAAAGCATACAGGCGTGATGTTACGTCGTGATATTGTATAAACCATAAACAACCAACCGTTTGCAGTAATCACTGCAGCTTTGCCGTGTATTTTTGAAGAGTTCCATTTATATCTCCGAAGATCAGCATCAGATCTTCAGCAAATTGAAACGGGACCACACGGGAGGCGCCAGCTTTCAAATAAAAAAAGAACCATTAAAATCGGTTCACCCAGTCGAAAGTTCTGAGGTAACAAACACAAAAAAAAAACAAAAAAAATACAGACGAATTGATAACCTCCTCTTTTTGGAAGTCGGTTGAAAATAGGCGGGAATGCGGCAGTCAGATCTTGATTTGTTTTTCGATTAATTCATGACTTTATTTTATTTTCCCTGAATTCGTAATGAAAAGCGTAGTGTTAAACTCGGATTAAAGACTTATTTAGTCCCTCGAAATATATAAACCCCGTTTCGGGACTAAATGACTGACTCGTTGCGATCGGCTTGACAAACGTCAGTAACGCTTCCAGCGCCGCAGGAAAAGATCACGACTCGTGCTGGAATTCTTAGCTATGAAGGTAATATATGATTCCATTGGCTTTGGTTCACTGTGATTTTGATTACCGTGTATTTTCATATAAAAGATCCCTGCAATTGGTACATAGTAGTGTTCAGTAAAAAGAATACTACATGAATAATACCCGTTTCGGCATAATCGAAAAAAAAAACATACTTTTTCTTATTCCCCTGATTCTGGACCCACGTACTATTCAATCCATCTATCAGCACAGTGTTTTGAGTGCGTTACATTAAATTTTACCACAAAACATGACTTTTCATACCAAAAAAAAGTCGTTTCCCAGCAATATTTTTTGCGTAGGTAAAGTTACTTAATGCTTGGTTGACGGCTTCGTGATGAGGTTGTTTACACACTGTATTCAATAGAATTCTTCAAAAATAGAAAAACAAAACAACTTCACGACTCAAACTTGTTTAGCCAAGAAAACAGCTTTGAAACAATCCGAGAAGCAAACATACATTGTTAATTTATCGGAAAAGCATGGTAGCATTTAACCCCTTGAATCGGCAATAAAACGTGGCAACCTAACACGGGGTAACTCTGTATACACAATTAACTTTGAGCTTCAAGTTGAAAGGGGTAGCTAATAGCTATCAAATAGCTACGCATGCAATGAGCCATTCGGTTCACGATCCATTAGGTAAGGCGGCTTAAGAGTTGATTGAAAGTTTTAGTTGTTGGTTGCAGTTCAAGGAGTATCTATCGTATTACGCAGTAACTGGACTATAGAGGTCAAATAAGCAGTCAGTCCAAATTAAAAACGTGCTAAATATGTAATCAGCTGCATCCAGTTAGACTGGAAGCCGCCCTACCTACTCGTAACAAATACATAGATATGAGCGGTTGTTGATTTTAGAATGTATTTTCTGGTCTGGGTCTGGTCTGGTCTTCTAGGTGAATTTCATATAATCTTTGGTTGTCCTCTTTAATACTGTGTTTTATCCACCAGTATTGATGTCCAGCAATGACATTACCAACTTAAACTAAACATCTGTATCTTAGAATCCACGCTACCCAAAAAAGTAAATAATGGTAAGATAAGTGTTACTTGTGTGCCTTGATGGACTGAACTACTACGATAGTAGGCAATAAAAAAAAACTTTTTTGCAAACAATATAACCGACTTCACACAAAAAAATGAAAAATAACTTTAGCTTCAGAAGTCGGTGACCTTTGTTTTATTGATTTAGTTTTTTTGTCACCGACTTCTGAAGCTAAAGTAATTATTTTTCACTTTTTACATAGATATGAGCGGTTGTTGATTTCAGAATGTATTTTCTGGTCTGGGTCTGGTCTGGTCTTCTAGGTGAATTTCATATTTAATAATCTTTGGTTGTCCTCTTTAATACTGTGTTTTATCCACCAGTATTGATGTCCAGCAATGACATTACCAACTTAAACTAAGGATCTGTATCTTAGAATCGACGATACCCAAAAAAGTAAATAATTGTAAGATAAGTGTTAATTGTGTGCCTTGATGAACTGAACTACTACGATAGTAGGCAATAAAAAAACTTTTTTGCAAAAAATATAACCGACTTCACACAAAAAAGTGAAAAATAACTTTAGCTTCAGAAGTCGGTGACCTTTGTTTGATTGATTTTGTTTTTTTTGTCACCGGCTTCAGAAGCTAAAGTTATTTTTCACTTTTTTGTGTGAAGTCGGTTATATTTTTTGCAAAAAAGTTTTTATTTTTCACTTTTTAGTGGTTCACAGGTGCTTACCCTTTCACAGCGTATCGGTGTGATTTTTTGTTATGAACTGGTGTACACAATAGACAGACGTGAGTCTTCAGCGATCCCAGTACATTTGCTATCATATTTTATTAAGGAGTTCAGTTGCCTAACTTCCGAAGTCACCAGATCTTTATCAAATCGAAATGGGATCACTCCGAGATTGTACTCTGCCTAAAACTACCCAAACCGCTTCTGGTGTGCCTATAAAGTTAAGGAGTTACCTCTATTTCTCCGGGATCCCATTGAATGGAACTTTACACGTCTAACTGTCGAAATATGGGTGTATTGTATACTTCTGCGTACTCCCTCAAAGCATAGAGGTGTGATGTTACGTCATGATGTTGCATAAACCATAAACAACCAAGCGATTGCAGCAATTACTGCAGCTTTGCCGTGTATTTTTGAAGAGTTCCATTTATATCTCCGAAGATCAGCGTAAGATCTTAACCAAATTGACATGGAACCACACGGAAAGCACCAGCTTTCAAATAAAAGAAGAATCATCAAAATCGGTTCACCCAGTCGAAAGTTCTGACGTAACAAACATTGTCGAAATCTGGGTATATTGTACACATCTGCGTACCCCCTCAGAGCATACAGGCGTGATGTTACGTCATGATGTAGTATAATCAATGAACCTACAAGCGGATGCAGCAATCACTGCAGATTTGCCGTCTATTTTTGAAGAGTTCCATTGTATATCTCCGAAGATCAGCATCAGATCTTCAACAAATTAAAATGGGACCTAACGGGAAGCACCAGCTTTCAAATAAAAAAGAATCATCAAAATCGGTTCACCCAGTCGAAAGTTCTGAGGTAACAAACACAAAAAAAAAAAAAAAAACAGACGAATTGAGAACCTCCTCTTTTTAGAAGTCGGTTGAAAATAAGTTTATTCTTATTTTTAGCTATAAAACATTGTTTAGTCAATTGACTATAAAAGTAGTTCCAAGTCAAGTCAAGAAACTTTCGGTTGCCGAATTTAAGATCGCGAAGTATTCGAAAGTAATTTTTCAGACCATTGCACAATTCATGTAGTTACAGCCTTTCAAGATTTTATCTCCGAATAAACTTTGGGGGAATTTCCACGGTAGGTTTATTGCAGAATTTCTCACCGGGCGAGGTGCCATCACGGGTGCTTTAGTGTTCGCTTTCCATACCATTTCTCGCCATAAATCTGAATTTTGTGCTAAAAACTGCAGTGTCGAGACTTCCCTGTACCAAGGAAGATGGTGGGGCTTTTAGAATTTATGAATTCTATTTTACAATGGCTGAGATATCTTGTCGGTGCGACATTTATAGTATATAAAATGATTTATGTAGGTAGAAAAGACAGAAACTTTACCTAGTGCCAGCTGCTGAATTTTACTACTGTGCAGTGTATGCCTTTTGCCAATTCGTAAGTATTTTTTTCTTCTTACAAAAAAAAGGCTGATTGGTGCATTCTATGAAATGGGTGATAGTGATACTAGAACCATGACTATGACCTGGATAACTTAGGGTCCAAACTGGAGTACAGCTGGGCTATCACGTAACTTTCTGATACCAGTGACTAACGAGCTTCGGTTGTACACCGAACTTTGATAGCAACCGAGAACGTCATATCTAATGGTGGTGTTGTTCCACTAACGATGGAACACATGCGTTCTGCCTACCACCCTGTTGTTTGCATAACATGCCTAATGGACTGGACGCAAAACTAGTCGCCAAATTTTGAGCTGATTCAATTAAGATTGCCATCTATACGGTATGAAGGAAATACTCACTTCGAAGTTACTAGGCCCACCATTTTTTTCCAAAAATGCTATCCCTACCGCTCTCTCTCTTTGATGTGTGCATTTGGCGTCATACTGTCTTTGTCGGTCGAAAACTCGAAAACAACTTACAAGGCTGATTGATTGTAGACTTAAAAGTAGTAACGGATAACGATATCTTTACTGCAATGTAAAAATAAAGTCATATATATTTGTCTTTATAAATTGGTGACAATAAATATTTGGACGTGCGTATTAGTCAGCATTTATAATACGCTTGTAAATTATCTAATACCCCCTGTAGAACATATTTCGATCGCGACAATGTTTTTTTGTGTTCTGTATGTAAATTATAGGATGCACGGTTCGATAGACGGTTAAGCCGACACAAACAGCTGTCAGATTTTTGCCAGTCGTTACGACTATTAGGAACCCGAAAGTCTAACAACCAGTCTTACCAAGACTATCCATTTCATATTGCCCCGTAAATGGTTGGTGGAAGTCAGATAGGTATAGTTGCTTCATGAAAAACAATTTTATTGTATCTAGCCATCCCGTGGGACTGAAAGCCGAGCTCAACAAAGTTAAGAAAAGAATAGACTTTCGATTGGTCAGGTCGCAAATAATACTGCTGAGTAAGAGGTTTCGAGCAAACAAACGTTTTTTCCCTTTTCCTCTCCTGTTTACTGATGTTCTCATGTGCCCCACTAAACTGTATGACGATCTCCCACCATTTATGATGATCTTTGCTTCGCTGTAATTTGTCTAAGGTCTTGCTTTACTTGGGCTGGCCATCGCGTCGTCTCTCTTTCATTCTATCTTTCCGATTATCATACGTTTTTTCAGATTTTCGGATGGCTTTTGTGAAAGGGTCAAAGTATTGTAGTTGCAGCACACTCTGAAAACGGATACTCGGTACCTCGGGATTGCATCTATTACTTGGGACTAAAAAATATGTAAGGGTGTTTTACTACATGTACACTTTTGTATAACCTTTTAATGATAACAGGCGTGATGAATAGTGCCAAAACAATTCTGGTTTCGATTATGCTCGTCGTGAGAAAAGTATCGAGTTTCAATGTGGATGACTACATGAAAAGATGATAAAATCAAAGAAGCGATGTTTGGATTCTGTGAAAGATGGATCATGGTATAAATGGAGGCGCCTGTGAAAGTTGGATCATGATACAAATGGAAGCGGCTCTGAAAGATGGATCATGATATAAATGGTGCTTCAATGACGGCGGATTCAGATGTGAAGAACGAGACAAACTGCGTGAATCGTTAAAAATGCCATACAGGATGCTGATGATGATGTGTACTATCGTGTATTCTATTGGATGCTGATTCAATGATGATGTGTAGTATTCTCAATTGTGGAGATCATATACATAGTTTGATCGAAGGTTCCACACAAAAGCCCTTGGGAAGGAACAAATGTAGTATTTTTGGACAAAGATCTCCAAAATAAAAGAAATTCTTGTTTTATATCTTTACAACTTACGTGAACATACTATCTTCCACAGATTAATGAATGAGTAGGTATTAAATGCAATATATAAAAAGCAATGAATTAGTTGATTTGTATTTATAACAACTTGGGTCAGGATGTGGAAGTGTGTAGCTTTGATAATTTATACTCTCGTGATACTGGTGCAGGGCCAAGAAGACTGGCGGCTCGTAAACATAGCTTCGGGCCCTGTGCGCGGGCGCTTGGACCCTAAAGGCGGGCTTCATGTGTTCTATAATATTCCATATGCCACTGCTCCTACTGGGTCTGATAGATTTAAGGTAAGGTAAATTAAAAAGATAACTTCCTGTAGTATTTGGCAGCTTTAGAGAAGTCCCGTGTCTCGTTGCTTTTTAATAGATACAGCAACATAAATTTAACCGAACATACAATCCACAAATCACGAGGTCGCTTCCCTCGCTCTTCCATTTAGGTTAATAGAAGATGTCCCTTGTTGCTGTTTATAATACAAGTTTGTTACTTTCTTTCAGGCTCCACTTCCACCACCAGTATGGATGTCACCGTTTGATGCTGTAAATAGAGATATCCGGTGCCCCCAAGGCCCTATAGAATCAAACATGCGAGAAGACTGCCTGGTAGCTAACATCTTCGCCCATGATACAACAGAGACCAACCTACCTGTGCTAGTATTTGTCCACGGAGGAGCGTACCAGTATGGCCACGGATTATCAGGACAATATAGCGATCTAGTACGGACTAAGAAATTAATAGCTGTGTCCTTTAACTACAGACTAGGCGCGCATGGTTTTCTATGTCTTGGGACTGAAGGTGCTCCTGGGAATGCGGGAATAAAAGATCAGGTGGCATTACTTCGTTGGTTAAAACAAAATATTGGCAGTTTTGGAGGTAATCCTGAAGACGTGACACTCATAGCCTGTAGTGCTGGGTCTGGTTCAGTAGATGTCTTAACTTTATCTAGTGCTACACAAGGTCTGTTCAATAAGGCTATAATGGAGAGTGGTATCAGTCTTGGTGCTACCGGTGTACAAATCGATCCAATTGAAAATGCCAAAAATTTTGCAAAGGTACTTAATTATAATAATAATAATAATAAATAATAAATATCGCTGGACATTAACACACAGCGCCACCTAGTGCCACACTAAGCAAAGCAATGATGTCGATGATTTTGACAAATTAGAAGAATTTTACAAAACCGCTTCGTATCAACAATTAACTTCACACCTTGACGCAATCGTAGATAACGAGGATGTGATGCTTCGGTTTGCTCCATGTGTCGAAAAAGATATTGGACAAGAAAGAGTTATAATGGATACGCCCATGAATGTTATGCAGCAAGGTAATTACACAAAGGTACCATTAATGTATGGATTCACGAATATGGAAGGTGCGATGAGACTGCCCTACTTCGATAACTGGAAAGTCAAGATGAATGACAAATTTGCAGATTTTTTACCAGCTGAATTGCATTTTGATAGCGAAGCTATTAAAGAACAGGTAGCAGAGAAGGTCAAACAGTTTTACTTTGGTAATGACCCTGTGAGTGAAGACACTATGGTATCATTCTTACTGTATTTTACCGATGTTTTATTTGCATATCCAATGCTAAGATCTCTATCAACTCGGGTGGAAGCTCTTGGAGATACGATCTATTTATTTGACTATTCTTTCGTGGATGAAGATTCACAAAGTTTTCCGCATACTGATGTGCGTGGCGCCCAACACTGCTTTCAATCAAGAGCAGTACAAGATCAAGATCTTTCTGGTAGAACGGAAGATTACAAGCGAATGGTAGAAATATTGAGGGAGTATACCCTCAATTTTATTTTCACAGGGTAAGGTAGTTTTCAATAATTAATGTTTTCTTTCAACCCAGCTGCTGTTTCACATTATTCTTATCTTTCTTTTGTTTTAGCTCTCCAACACCAAGCAGTTCGAATTCACCGCAATGGCCACCTGCAAATGCCCAAAGGTCTCCTTACATGTCCTTGGGTCCGGTCATAGAGCTGAAGGACGACATACTTGAAAACAGGGCGGCTTTCTGGGACACTATCTATGACGAATACTACGGTGGTCCTGTAGTACCGTCCGTTACTACTACGACTGCCTTTTCTCCGATTACTGATGATCCGACTACTTCTGTTCCGACTACAGATGATTCAACTACTGATGATTTGACCACTGGTGATTCGACTACTTCGACTTCCGTCCTATTTCCGTTATTACCGACAACCGCCACTCCTGAACCTGGCGGCGCTGTCTCATTCACAATCTCAAATGTTTTGTTCATGACCGTTCTATCATTGTTTTATTTATCTTTGTAAGAACATTCATCTGAGATATCTATGTTATGTTATGGATGAACAAGTTTTGCATATAAATATCGTAAGTTTATAATATGCATATGTTTATGGAGGAGCTCATGGCTAAATAATAACAGACGCTCGGGGGAGGAGCCGTGCTTGCCTAGGTTGGTCTGTGGATGGTTGACCACCCTTACGTACCGAGTTCCCTCCATGCCTCGTAAAACACGTGAAGCTGTTGGTCCCGGCTGGCATTTGTCCATCTTTGACAGTGGGTACAAGTAGTCAGTGACCCAAAAAGTCTGACAACTAGTCTGACCAAGTGGTATCGTAATACCCAGTATTAACTGGGTTGAGAAGGTTAGATAGGCAGTCGCTCCATGTAAAATATTGGTATTCAGCTGCATCCGGTTAGATTGGAAGCCGACCCCAACATAGTTGGGAAACGGCTATGCCGATGATAAGTGTATGCATATGTTTCAGTTGTGTCATAACCTGTCTTCTTAATAAATATCGTCTTATCGTTTACATTACTGTACTAATCTTTGTTAAGTTTCGAAATGTTTGTGAATTAGATGTACTAGGATTTACAATTACTGTGATATAAATACAAATAATTTAAGATGTTGTTATCTTTTATTTCGATTTAGAGACTAAAACAGTCTTATGGGCATAACTTGACTTGACCTTAGAACAAAGAACGTAGGTACATCCATGCATTTAACAATTATTAATTTGTTAAACCTGCGATTTTAATAAATGCAGAAGATAGCATACAGTGAAAATGTGGGCTGATAATTAAATTATCATTTTCACACAAGTCTCACTGAGGATCTTTCGTCAACCAGCCTTGATTCATGTCACGCAGACGCTGCGTTTTCGAGGGTTCCCAAAACAACAACGATTGATACTTTTCGACATTATCTTTTCATGATTAGCGATAAGCGTAATGGAAACAGTATAAATATAGATAATCATTGCATTCATTATACTTAGCTGTTCAGTCGAGAAAATGTGGAAGTGTGTGGTGTTCATTTTGTGTGCTTTTGTGATACTGGTGCAAAGCACAGATCAATGGCTGAATGTGGAACTACCTCAAGGAGTTTGGTTCGGGCGCACAGATCCAGATGGCGGGCTTTTCGGTTTTTATAACATTCCGTATGCCACTGCACCTACAGGGCCTCACAGGTTTAAGGTAAATAATTCGTCTCGTCATAACAAACAAAGTTTGTTCAATGCTGTTTATTACTTAATGAAACATATTGTTAAAAATTTTGTTAATAAGTGCTTCACTGCTGCATTCATTGTTATAACGATGGTTGTCTTAGGAATTCATCATTTGAAACAGTTTGTAAATTGCTTTTCTCATTTTGGTCCAGGCTCCCCTACCTCCACCAGTAAATCTTACACCGATGTACGCTGTAGATAGAGGTATCATATGTCCGCAACCTGGTGACATGGATCAAAGGTTTACTATGCAAGAAGACTGCCTGGTAGCCAACGTGTTCGTTCCTGATTTAATAAGAGTTTCCGGATTACCTGTCCTAGTTATCATCCACGGAGGAGCGTACCAGTATGGGTACGGAGAACAAGAGAAATTTAAGGAATTAGTAAAAACAAAGGAAATCATTCTAGTAACATTTAACTACAGACTAGGCGTGCATGGTTTCCTATGTCTTGGCACTGAAGAAGTTCCTGGGAATGCAGGACTTAAAGATCAGGTGGCACTACTTCGTTGGGTACACACCAACATCCGGAACTTTGGGGGCAATCCTGATGATGTAACATTGGCCGCTTGTAGTGCCGGGTCTGGTTCTGTAGATTTTCTAACACTCTCTACTATTACGAAAGGACTGTTTAAAAAAGCTATAATGGAGAGCGGAGTTAGTACTGGCGCTGTCGGTGTACAAATTGATCCAATCAAAAATGCTAAAACTTATGCTAAACTACTAGGTTTCAATGGAGATGATTTAAGCACTTTGGAAGACTTTTACAAATCTGCTAGATTTCAACAACTATTATCACGACATGATGCAATTACAAATAATCAGGACGTTGCCATATTATTTGGTCCATGTGTGGAGAGCGATATCGGCCAAGAAAGAGTAGTTTTTGATGCTCCTTTTAATATTTTAAAACAAGGTAACTACAACAAGATACCTTTAATGTATGGATTTACTAACATGGATGGTGCTATGAGACTCTCTTCTATGGATGCCTGGATCTATGAAATGAATGCACGATTCTCAGACTTTCTACCAGCTGAATTGTATTTTGAGAGCGAAGATGTTAAAGAGGAGGTTGCACAGAGGGTAAAACATTTATATTTTGGAGATGAACCCGTGGGTCAACATAACAGTCTGAAATATATAACATACTTCACTGATGTTTTATTTAGATACCCAATGTTGAGGTCTCTATCAACTCGGGTGGAAGCTCTCGGTGACACAGTACACCTATTTGAATACTCGTTTGTGGATGAACAAACACAAGATTTTCCAGGCACCAATATTAAAGGGGCGAACCATTGTGAACAATTTATAGCAGTCATGGATGAAGATGTAACTGGAAAAACGGATGAATATAAGAATATGAAACAAACCCTGAGAGAATACTGGCACAGTTTTATTTTGAACGGGTAAGAGGTTATTTTTCCACTTACCAATGTTTGTTTGTGTTGTGTCTTTGACTAGTTCTAAATTGCAATTACAAATAACACTGCTCGGTTAGTTATTGTGTGTAAAACAATCAACCACGGCATTGATGCGTAAAAGCGTTGTTTGTTTAGCACCAATAATTTATAATACAATTCCAAAACAAAAGCCGCTTTGTTTAATATACATTTAAAAAATATATCTCATAGCCAGGTGCTTTTACACCATATCGGAATTTTTAAATGAACGTAAATTTTAATTAATGAGATTCCTATAATTACGACATTTACACAATTTGACCAATAATTGAATCTCAAGGTTTATTCTGAACCAAAAATATGTTATTTTGTACGCCATTAATGGCAAAACATGCAGATCTACCTGTTATTTAAGACCTTGAACATATTATTTGATGTATAGGTACTCATGTTTTTACAATAAATATATTCTATTCTATTCTACTATTGTTTGTTTGTATTGGTGTTTCATAACTATGAACATATAAGTGACAGCAGTATGTTGCTTCTCTTTGATATTAATACTAAAATCATTCACTTTATGTTATTATTTACTTATTCAAAAAGGCCTAATCCTATTTCGTCGTTGGTTGCCATGTATTTAATACTAGGGGTAGAAATAGATGGGCTGCGGAACTGTTTGGAAGAGATACCGCGGCCCCGGAACATAAAGGGCAAGAAAGGAACATGGATGGGTTTTAGTCAGTAAAAGTCTGACACTCCCTGCTGCTCCGCCTAGAGTGGGAGAAGTTATTTTGACGATTTCCCATCCGTAAAAAAGGGGTAGATGTACTCGTATTAACTTGACGGATTTGATACACATTGTCGAATGCAATAAACATATCAGTATTTTTTTATTTCAGAGCACCAGTGTCTAGTAACTCAAGTCTACCACATTGGCCACCTGCTGGCGCTACAAGATCTCCTCATATGTCATTGGGTCCAGAAATAACGTTAGAAGTTGACAGTATTATGAATGGCAGAGCAGCTTTCTGGGACGAAATATATGAGGAGCACTACAGAGGTCCTGTGATGCCCGAAGCCACAACGACTACTACGAGTACTGATGCTCCCACCACGACTCCTAATCCGGGATCCGGCGCTGTTTCACTAAGGATTCCAAATTTCTTGTGTGTGGTTGTTTTTCTGTCATTTTATTATACTTTACATTAATCGATGACAACACTTTTGAGTAATGTTTTCACTGTAAATCAGCATTCGTTTTACATTATGTTTTTATCTCTAATCATCACGCGTGCAGGCTAATCAACATATTTTCATGCTTGTTTAAGTCTTTGTTTTATATTGTTTGTATTGTTTTGTACAAAATTATAAAATTGCTGATAAAAAATTGTATCTGTTTTTAGTATTTATTTTTTTGTAAAAAAATATAAAATATTCGGTTGGTTTTGTTAGTCAATAACATAATGTTTCCTCGATAGGACTATTAACTAAAATATTCAACAAGTTAGCAGCACACACAGACTGAAAATATTAGAAAAAAAGAATGAGCATGGACATTTTTTCTGAGTCATGGATGTTTATATGTATAATAAGTATGTATTTACAAACAAAAAAATATATATGTAATTTATCAACTACCTAGTGTCCACGACACAAGCTTTGCTTAGTGTGGCACTAGGTGGCGCTGTGTGTTAATGTCCAGCGATATTTATTTAAAATATTTATTTAAAAGAATGATGGGTGGAATTGTTAAATACTAGGTATTTTTAACCCCCGACGCAAAAAACGACGCGGTGTTTATAAGTTTGATGTGTGTCTGTCTGTGACATCGTAGCAGCCGAACGGATAAACCGATTTTGATTTTGTTGGTTTCTGTTTGCTAGGTGAATTAGTTGGGAGCGTTCTTAAAACTATGTTTGATGTAAATCGGTTCAAGATGGCTGCCGCAACAAAATGGCTGATTACATATTTTTTCACAACTCCCTCGATATGGGTCTCAAATGAATAGGCTTGACTAGTAGAATCATGTACACTTCAATTATATTGAAAGGGAATGAGGAAAATTAAGGTCCTGGGTTCGAATCCTGGTCCTGGAGCAAATGTTTGTGTGATGAGCAGGGATATTTGTTTCCGAGTCATGGATGTTTATACAGGGTGTAAACCACCTCATCACGAAGCCGTCAACCAAGCATTCTGTATACATCAATCATCAAACTTCAGGCAAAAATTATTGCTGGGAAACGACTTTTTTTTGGGGTGAAAAATCATGTTTTCTGCTGGAACTCAATGTAACGGACTTAAAACATTGTGCTGATGGATGGATTTAATAGTACGGGGGTCGTAGAGGTGTTTATAGTAAAACTCATACAATAAAAACTTGTATGTAAAAAATACTTGTCGAAAAGTTGGTAGTGTAGTACAAAAAAATGATCGCAATAACGGGAAGAACAAGTGCCTTTCGTCTTCGTGAAGAGGTGTTTTACACCCTTTGTGTATAATAAGTATGTATTTACAAACAAAAAGTAAACATGTAGTATATCAACTGTCTGGTGTCCACGACACAAGCCTAGCTTTTTGTGTGGCACTAGATGGCGCTGTGTGTAATGCTATATCAACGAGTGCTGCTTTGTGAATCAGGCCCTTGATCCAACCGGCTCGCGAGAGCTTTGAGAGATGTTCGTAGAGGCTCTTGGCCATCAGGCCATTGGCCGTAACGACAATCCGCCGCCGACAGGCTCACGCGCCAAGTCGAGATATTTTATTTATTTCTTTTTCTCAGCTTTCGCACGAGGTTCTTGTCAAATTTCGGCCCCATTTCTATGACTTTAGGCCTGTATTCCTGTTAGGCTGATGTCGGTCACGTACGGTTGGTCGCCTACGTCAGCGGGACATTCAGAAGCAACGTATGCTCCGCTGACGTCAGCGTCACAGTAGAACACAATGTCCACTCGTACACGCGACCGACTTACGCGACCGACATCAGCGTAAGAGGAATACGAGCCAATTACTGAAAAAACCTGAAAATATGGTGTTATTGTCGCTGACACTTCCCTAATTTTTAAGATAAATAGACGGGCCCAAAATCTACAAAAATCCGTTAATGTGCCGCTAGACTGGTCTATTTTAGTGACTTTCATAGTGTAGTGTCTTATGGCATTTTGCTATGGGGATGGGCTGCTGATATTGAGTCTATATTTTATTCTGCAGAAAAGAGCCATCAGAGCCATAATTAATAATCTTCGTAGACGCGATTTTCTAAGGCAATTTAAAGATATTGGCAACATGACTGTTCACTGTACATCTACGAAAACATTGAACGTCGAAAAAAACTGCATCATTTTGGTAAAAGAGGTGACATACACAATTAGAGTATTAGAAATAGGGATCAACTAGTTCAGCTAGGCTTTAGATTTCCTAAAGTCTCATCTTTCATGGGGTGTTTGATATGCTATAATAAAATTCTACAAGGTACTAAGGTACAAGGTCTAAGGTGAACTGAATGAGACGAAATATTATAAACTATTCAATAAACGCACACTATGTAAGCAAGCTTCTAACAAGTTGAGCGATTATTTCGCTGATAAAAATGCTTGGCTCAAAGCTGGTCCTGCTCCACATCCACAGGGGCGCATAAATAGATAAAGTACGGTCGCGGAGCACGAAGAAATTCGTACAATGACCTCTTTACCTACTGACAGTGGTCACAAACATTCATAAACATGAAATATTAAAAGGAGAAAGACTGGGGCGTGTTGAATTCCTTCATAAATCTGTTACAAAAACTAATCTCTGTTACTAAACAGTGGAGCTTTATAAGCGCCTGCCCTCTATCGCTCTACCCATTCCGTTTCGTCCCGTTCAAGTAGTAGGAACTAGACGCATTGCTTCCAAATAACATTTAAAGGATTATTATACGTATAAAGTGAAAATCCTAATTACGTGTTTTAATTACTCCGATAACCTCATAAATTAAGCTTTAAAATGATATAGTGTTAATCGCCGACGATTCTTCTATCTCTTGAATTAGAAGATTTTGTTTTCACTAATTGTACATTATGGTCTATAACTATTTTCTCCTGGCGCCGATTTGCTTGTGACCTTAACAAAGAAAAAGCCTCTCCTTACAAGCTTTTAAATGATGTATGTTTGAATCACCGAAGCCGTTTGTAATTAATGCAATCGTTAATTACATAGTTCATTTTAAATGGTCAATAACTTTTTTTCCGTGGAGGAATTTTTTTGACGCCATAGCAAATAGTGCTGCTCTTTACATCAGCTTTAAGAAAATATAGGTCTCGTTCACCGACCGACCGACCGATCTCCTTTACCAATTAATTACATAAATTATTGTCATTATGTAAATTTTTTATTTAAATGTTATATTAAGGCGCTACCCCAAGCGAAATTAGCAACTCTATTTGTGGTGATTTAATTTCCGTCATTAAGAAAAAAAAAACTAGCATTATGTTCATTATTAAGTTGCCTTAGATCCATTAGTATAAGAAGGAAATCAAAATTATGTTAACTTTACGAGAAGAAGCATGTTATAAATATTTTTTTCGTACGTTTCATTGTGAGGGGATGGATTTATTAAATATACTATACTACTACTACTACTACTTCTATACTATACTTTTATATACTTAAAAAAATAAACTACCATTTTGCAGTCAAGAATATGTAGAAATTGAATGTATTTGTTATTACTTGGTATTTCTTTTGGTTATAGAGAAGTTGGCTCCAAAAAAAGCACAAAAAACGGCTTTTGCTCGGAGACGCGCCTTAAGTATAAGTTATAAAAATCGAGTTACAATTACTAATTCGGCAGAAATAAAAATAACTTATGTCTGGATTTTTTGTCGTGACTCAAGGCCAACCAAAAAACCACAAGCAAACAAGAACAAACCTTATAGTGTTAGGTAAAAGCAACATCCAGTCACCGTTTATCTGTGTTTCACAGATACTTGTTTACATGATTGTATCGAACGAACATTTTACCTGCGTTGATTTGTAATTTACCTTCAAAATATTTATAAAATCGACGTCTAATTTTACGTTCTTTTGTTCTTTTAACTGTCTAGTATTAATATTCTCACAACCTTTTGAGGTTTATGATCATTTATTCTCATCAGAATTCACTATTCACAGTGAATAGTGAATTCTTATGAGAATAAATGATCATAAACCTCAAAAGGTTTACAATTCCTGAGGACGGCGGCGGCCATTGCATCTGTGCGAGCGATATACAATATAATAATGCGAGTGACAGAGACAGGTAATAACAGGTCATTGTACGAATTTGTGTTCCACGACCGGACTTTAGCATTACATGGTATTGTTGGAGCTGCTGAAGATTGTATACAGGGTGTAAACAATCTCATCACGAAGTCGTCAACCAAGCATTCCGTACATCAAACTGAGTAACTTTACGCAAAAATTATTACTGTGAAACAACTTTGTTTTTGGGGTGAAAAATCATGTTTTGTAGTAGACCTCAATGTAACGCACTCAAAACATTGTGCTGATGGATGGATTGAATAGTACGGGGCCGTAGAGATGTTCAAAGTAAAATATTACACTAAAACTTGTATCAAAAAGTTGAAACTTTTACCCCCAATATCTCCGCAGCTAGAAGGTTCCCAGGTATGGTGTAGAACAAAAAAAAATATCGCAATGAAGGGGAGAACAAATGGCTCGACTTGAGAGGTTTTTTTACACCCTTTAGATTCAATCTCTTTAGTATTATTATAATCTCATAGCCCATACTGTGTGAGTACTATGTAGTACAAGAAAGCTATCATTCACTGGAAACCTACGTCTTTCTTGTCTTGAATGTGCCCTGGCGGTTGAGAGTATGTCATGGTCACTCAAATGTCTCGCTGACGATGGCGCGTGTGTCGGACCATTTAGTTCCCTTCAAAATGGTTGAGTTGAATGGTGCTGATCCATACCTCATGCTCGTGAACGGGCGCTGTCAGTAAGGTGTGACTGATCATCTGTAGTTGTGCTATGGACACTTTTAACGTGCACGTCTTGCTATATTGTTCTCACATAGGTATACCATCTCAACATGAATGATTTTACGTAGATTTTGTAACAATAATTTGATATTTAAAAAGAGCGTCCATGGAGTTTCTTGCCTGTTCTTCTCCATAGAGATCCACGCTAGGGAATGGCAACTACAGTACTTTCACAGTTTTTATGGCTTGTGACCGGGACTGTAGCTACATTTAATGTTAACTTTGTTTCGACTATTCAAAAGTGACTTTAACTGGCCTACTTGAAAAAAAAGCTTTGATTTTGAAGCTTAAACAATGCATACTGATCGCTGTAAAATCATATATGTATTAGAACCGATCCACGGCGCACACAGCCGCGCGGCGCCGCAACGATCTATCTCTGAAATGCCAAAGCATTCTTCTGCGATAAACATTATCGAGACGCAAAGTTCCCTTTATCATTGATAATTGGCCAAACATGTTTGGTGTGTCGTAATTCTATATTATGACTAATCTAGGATGTTTGTTTAGCGAAATTTCGCCACTTTATTAATCATACTAGGATGTGCAATTATCAATATTGATAAAGTTAAATAATTTACCTCTTTAGGTAGGTAATTATTATTGAAGACTAAGCTTCTGCCCGCAACTTCATACGCGGATCCTGTTGCTTATGCCAGCGACAACGGGGTCGTCAAAATCGAAGATCTGAAATGTCTGATGTCGAATTCTAAGAGCCCGGGGACGGGAAAATAACAGATCTTTCCCACCTGAGCAACACATACCGTTTGTTTCTTTTTGCCATTTAACAGCTTCACAAAAAGTACAATTTTGAACCATACCTCCGATGGCGGAATATGTGGCCTATTCAATCATAGGACTATACGTAAATGCACTCCGTTCCTTATTATATCAACCCAAGGAAGGTCGCCATGCCCTACGGCTATATCTTGAGACACATCCGATTCTTCAGATGATATGGACATTCTGTTCAGAGAATGTCGAAGTCTTCGCGTTCTTCTTCTGTCTCTTCATGCCGTACTCCAGCAATTCTTTCTCTCTAACTTTCTAACTGATTATGAATATTTTGTTGTGTGCGTGTTCGGGGCAATGTATGAAAATCTTGAGTAGCAGTTAGTCGCGCTTCACGTTCATCACTCGTTTCAAAAGAGCTGTTATTAGATGTGCGAATACGCTGCGAACTCAAGCGTGATTCTGTATCGGTTAACTTTTCCGATTCGCGAGATAATGCATGTCGCTCACGATCAGCGGTTAGTCCCGCATCACGTTCCCCACTTGTCCCTAGAAGCAGATGCTTAGATACGCTGAGAACTCAAGCGCAATTCTCTATCCGTCAACGTCTCCGACTCGCAAGACAATGCATGCAATGCATGACAATGCATTATTATGGCAGGATATGCTGGAACCAATATTGTAACATCTATTTTGTACCATATTCTAACAAATAAATATTTTTGATTTAATTTGACGTTCACGATCAGCGGTCAGTCGCGCGTAGAGACCTGGATGTAGATGTGTAAATACGCCGAGAACGCAGGTGTGCTTTGCGATCCGAAGAGGTTTCCACGGAGCAAATTGCAGCCTGATTTTCTCGAACAGCATCAAGTCTCGTGTCGATCCTGCCGCTCTTGGGATCTTATGATCCTCAATCTTTTAGCTCCTTTGGAACATTGGGAAAGATTTGACCTCTTTTTTTGTGAAGATACCTGATCAATTAAAATCGAAGTGACTGCTCCCCTGCGTTATCGGGTAGGCTACCGAGTCACGAAGATAAATGGAAAAGGAAATTAAACACTCAAATAAAATAATAAATGGGAGTTTTGGCCAGTAGAGTCAAATTTTCAATGATTATACCATCGTCATCGACAATCAGTCCTAAACTGTTACCGCCTTCACCGCGTGGAGGTACTCCCAGTTTATGTTATTTTATAATCATACAGTGAAATTGGTGATAGCTTTGCAATAATTTTCACATCAGATGTTTCCGATCTTCGATTTTTTATAAGTCAACAGGAAATGCCCATCAGACCGAACAACTTTTGCTAAGACGTCATTCCTTTATGCGTTATGATGTAGCTGGGCTCTTGGAGTTCCACAACAGGTGTCCCAGATCTTCGATTTTTATAAGTCAACAGAAAGTGCTCATCAGATTGAACTACTTTTGCTAAGACGTCATTCCTATAATTATGTGTTATGGTGTAGCTGGGCTCTTGGAGTTCCACATCAGGTGTTCCAGACCTTCAAATTTATTCTCTTAGCAGAAAATGCTCATGCGGAACAATTTTTGTTATGGTGTCATTTTTGTATCTCTTATAGTTCAGCTGGTCTGTTGCAGTTCTGCATCAGGTGTTCAAGTTTCCAAGATAAATTATAGCCAACATATAGTTGCCCAGACTTAATATCTATACAACAAAAACTAAAACTTACTATAAAAATCATTCAAATCCGTCCAGTAGTTCCGAAGAGTAGCGTGTACAAACAAACAGACAGATTTTTTTTTGGATTCGTGCTCTATTACTGTTTCTAAACCCCCCTCAATTATTATTTTTTTAATATATTCAATGTACAGACACAGTTTTTTTACTCTTTTATTATATGTGTCGGATCCGGTCATTGGTATGGACACGGGAATGAATCAAAGCGCGCCAGTGGTAACATCACGCGACCTAGAGACCAGTCTACCCCCCGCCATGGCGTGCTTCTACAGAGTCCTGACGTTAACAGCTCACCGCGAGGACGACAGTCGGGGTCGGATCGCAGCGGAGTGAAGACGTCTTGAAACTGTATCCGATTCATTGTGCCCAGTGTTACTCGTATAGTGTGAAAGTGTAATGTCAAGTAATTCGTTAGTTTACTCAGTGTAGATATGTTTGAAAAGAGTAACCATGGAGTTTCTTGCCGGTTCTTCTCCATGGAAACAACCAACCCGAACCGAGCACCTGACAATAAACAAAGTATCGCATTTAGTGAGTTTTCATAGCACGAAACCCGTCTTCTGCCCACATAATGCTCGAGCCTAACGAAATAAATCCTGCCAAACCCGACATATGTAATAATAATAGATATAGATGTTGCTGACGCTCCTGTCCTGTTTGTTTTGTTCTATTGAATTTTACTTTTACTGTTAATGTTAGTTTTATATTCCTACAGATAATGTTAACTTAAACTTGTTACACCAATTTTATAGTAGAGAGAAGTAAAAAATAAATGATCATACTTCTGCCCTTATCCCAAGTTATTTGGGGGCGACGCAGAATATTTTCAATATATCTTTACTTTACATGCCTCCGATGATCCCTGTACTATTTAATTAGCACAATGTTGTGAGTGCGTTACATTTAGCGCAAAAAAGGCCTTCCCCAGCCATATTTTTTGCGTAGTTACTCATGTACATAGTTTGGCATAAAATTGAAGATGCCTTTGCAAGTAGTAAGTAAGGATTGTAGCAGGTAGCATTCTATGGTTTCCGCTTCCCTAAATTGGAAGAAAGGAGTGTGTTTATGTATGCCATCGCAACTGCTATCGTTTTATGTGACGTAGAGGATTCGTTACGTCGATGAACAACGACGAGCGGTACCCAAAACGATACACAAGATTAAAGAGTTATCGTTCATTATAAGCGATAAGCGTAATGCTAGATAGTATATATTATAGATATTTGTGACAATCAGACTCTATACTTAGCTGTTCAATCGAAATGCTGAAGTGTTTGGTGGTGACATTGTGTATTTTTGTGATAGTGGTGCAGAGTGAAGCTGATTGGCGGATTGCGGAAATAGCTCAGGGTACTGTGCGAGGCCACTTGGACCCTGATGGCGGTCTCTATGTGTTCTATAATATTCCGTATGCCACTGCACCTACAGGGCCCAACAAGTTTAAGGTAAATAACTCTTCTCAGTACTAGTCGTATTAATTTTGTTCAGTATTTTGTGGAATAAAGCTGTGACCGAGTGGCGTCTAAAGACTGGAATGAGTAGTGTTAGTTGTCCGGTGGCAAAATGGGCAGATGACATTGTTGCCATTGGGAATATCCTTTATGAGGGTGGCGCAAGCACGTGGAGCTTGGCACAAGCAAAGAGAGACCTATACCCAGTAGAAGGTGAAGTGGGGCTGTGGATGATGCTGATGCCACAGATATTATAATCAGATGCTTATAACGATGTTGGGAGTTTATAAATTAGAATTACTTTATCTTATTACTACTTATCTTTTTCTCATTTTTCCAGGCTCCCCTCCCCCCACCGGTATTTGAGACACCATTTGATGCTATAGACAGGAGTATAATATGTCCACAGCCCGGTGGAATGATGAATATGAGAGAAGACTGTCTAGTAGCCAACGTTTTCGTTCCTGATACAACAACAGCAGATTCCAGAATACCTGTCCTAGTTATCGTCCACGGAGGAGAAAACCAGAATGGATACGGAGAACAAGAGAAATTCAGAGAACTAGCAAAGACCAAGAACATCATTGTAGTAACATTTAACTACAGACTAGGCGTGCATGGTTTCCTATGTCTTGGCACTGAAGGCGCTCCTGGGAATGCAGGACTTAAAGATCAGGTGGCACTACTACGTTGGGTAAACACCAACATCCGGTACTTCGGGGGCAATCCTGATGATGTAACATTAGCAGCCTGTAGTGCCGGGTCTGGTTCTGTAGATTTTCTAACACTTTCTACTATTACGAAAGGACTATTTAAAAAAGCAATAGTGGAGACCGGATTTAGTACCAGCGCTGTCGGTGTACAAATGAATCCAATCGAAAACGCTAAGAATTATGCTAAGCTACTAGGATTTAATGGAGATGATTGGAGCAGTTTGGAAGATTTCTACAAAACTGCTACATTTCAACAACTATTATCACGGCAGGTGACAATAGTCAATAATCAGGGTATACTATTCGGTCCATGTGTGGAGAGTGATATCGGTCAGGAAAGAGTGGTTTCAAATGCTCCCTTTAGTACTTTAAAACAAGGTAACAATACCAAGATACCTTTAATGTATGGATTTACTAACATGGATGGTGCCCTGAGATCCTCCTCTTTAGACGCCTGGAAAGATCCGATTAATGAGAAATTCTCAGACTTTTTACCTGCTGAATTGTATTTTGAGAGCGAAGATGTTAAAGAAGAGGTCGCACAGAGGGTTAAACATTTATATTTTGGAGATGAACCCGTGAGTCAACATAACATTCAGAAATATAATACATACTTCACCGATGTTTTATTTAGGTACCCAATGTTGAGGTCTCTATCAACTCGGGTGGAAGCTCTCGGTGACCCAATATACTTATTGGAATACTCGTTTGTGGATGAACAAATAGAAGTTTTTCCAAACACAAACATGCAAGGTGCGGGTTATTGTCAGCAATTTATAGCAGTCATGGATGAAAATGTAACCGACAGAACTGAAGAATACAAGAAAATGAAACAAACCCTGAGAGAATACTGGCATAATTTTATTTTAAATGGGTAAGAGGATGTTGTTCTTACTAACGTTAAGAGGAACCTTTAGCTCAGATGAAAACCACGATCGCTGAACATCCAACATCATGAAATTATAAAGTGGGTCTCTCCTCGCAGCTCTCCTATCTGAATCTTTATAAATACAATATTCGCGTTCTATCATTTACTCGACTCAGAGAGGTTTACATAAACCCCCTTAATGTGATACAATAGTATCACAAAGGAGAATCATGATGACGCTTGCACTATTATCTCATTTTGCGTAAAAATATTCATCATCCGATAATTTGAATCCATATTTGTTTCAGTGTTCCGTCCTCTAGTGACTCAAATCTACCGACGTGGAAACCAGCTGGTGCAACAAGATCTCCTCGCATGTCTATGGGACCAGTTATAGAGTTGAAGGATGACGACGTGTTGGACGGCAGAGCCGCTTTTTGGGACGAAATCTTCGAAGAACACTTCTCCTTTGTAGGGTACATTACTAAGCGGCGTACTACGAGGCGCCCTTCAAACATCAAAACTACTCGGACTACTGCTTATTACAATACTATTCCAACTTTTGCTACCGAGACTACTACTAATACGACAACTTCTACTACTACAGAATGGACCACTTCTTATCCGTCTCTAATTGTTCCGAATCCTCCTGGTTCTGGGGTCAGCGACTCAATAGTGACCTCCAATGTTATGTTTATGGTTGTTTTTCTGTCACTTTATTTCAATTATCATTAATTTAACATTGTTTGTGTAAAGTTGGGAGGTAATGTACACCACCATTGATTAATTCGGTATTCATCTATAATCAATCAAATATGTACCCACGGCTAAATAATAATAGCAGTAAGGGTAGATCGAAGGTTAAGCTACGATAGCCGAGGTAGGTCCATGGATGGAGCCCTTCGTCCAAAGCACGAAGAAGCGCCTTATCATATGTAGATCTTTGGCAATCGTGTAGTCAGAATCCTGAAAGTCTGACAACCAGTGAGAGGTATCGTATTACCCATAACTAGCTTCTGGATACGTATAAGCAGTCACTCCGTGTAAAATACTGGTATTCACCTGCGTCCAGTTAGTCTCGGAGTCAAACACAAAATAGTTGGGAAAAGGTTAGGCAGTTGTCTCTAATCCTAGCGAACTTTAATGTGATACGTGTGAAGGCGATTATTTTATGTTTTTTGTCTTGATTTGTTTTAAATTGTAAAATCGGTGATAAAATTGTATCTGATCTAGTATTATTTTATTTATTAAAAAAGTTGAAAAATTTTGGTTCTTTTGTTAATACCTACCATGATAAAAGTATTCAATATGGATTATCACAAAAAAAATTACAAAAGTCACGGCCTTATCGAAATTGATTGCAAATATTATATGGATGTACTCGTACTCCGCAGTGACAAACACTGATTATTAAAATACATTTTTACTTAGGCACACAGTTATCATAAATTGTTTTCTTTTAATTCTGGTATCCCTATCATCGTTACATTTATCAAAACTAATTTACGCGATAAAAAAGAAACAAACAAGAGAAGTAAATGCCAAGATGATTTAGGAATTTGTAAGATTACAAATACATTTTTCCTGGCAAAACTTTCTATCAAAGTACGTTTATAAGGAAGGTTAGTGAAAAACGGGACCTTTGTTGCCCTGATCACGGATGAATCGGCATGACACAAGACAACTCACTGAAACACTAGTAGAATTATGATCGATGTCGTCATAAAGCCCCAATCTGGTACAGACTGATAAATTCCGTCATAATACGTCATCGTATTGTGGTGGCCAATGGCTGCCTTCCTATGGAACGAGTGTGGTACGTAAGCGGCAAAGGGGGAGGACTGTTATCGACATTAAAAGATATCAGGTTAGTAAGCAGAGTATGTCAGACAGTAGTGGATCGCGTTAAGTTTACAAGAAAAAAATACCGGCGTAACTGATTTCTTGTTAAGCTTAGCAATGTTGTGGATACTAACAGTTTTGTCGGTGGCAGCAGTGAGTTACTGTGATGATAGTGAATGGCGACAAGTGCGCACCTCGCAAGGAGATGTGCGCGGGCGCAGGGATCCTGCAGGCGGGGTTTACGTCTTCTACAATATACCGTACGCCAGTGTGCCTCTTGGAACTGACAGGTTTAAGGTACGTTTTTTTTTTGTGTTGTACAAAAAAATGAAATTGGAATATGATATCTCCAAGGTGAGACACTCGAAATTTCGATAAGATAAACTAAATTATTGCTGACGCTAATGCTACTTTATTTTTAATTCCAGGCGCCTTTGCCTCCACCGGCATGGTTACAACTACTAGAAGCAGTCGACGAAGGCATCATATGTTTACAGAGCTCTTCACCATTCATAGATATTTCATCTAAAACACAGAAAGAAAATTGTCTGATTACAAATATCTATGTCCCCGACACTAAGGATAAAGACCTTCCAGTAATAGTAAACGTTCATGGTGGAGGTTTTGAAATTGGGTATGGAGAAATGGTACAACCTAGAAATTTAGTAAAGAGCAAGAAAGTAATTGTAGTGAACTTCAATTACCGACTCGGAGTGCACGGGTTCCTGTGTCTGGGCTCAGAGGACGCTCCAGGCAACGCTGGACTGAAGGACCAGGTAGCACTACTCCGCTGGGTGAAGAAGAATATCGCTAGCTTTGGAGGGAACCCTAATGACGTCACCATTACGGGAGCTAGTGCTGGCTCCATTTCTGTACATTTGTTGATGCTGTCGAAGGCCGCTGAGGGACTTTTTACTAAAGTTATTCCAGAGAGTGGAGCTAATGTTGGTTCGATTTCAGTACAGACTGATCCACTTAAAAACGCTAGATTATATGCAAAAATGTTAAACTTCACAGATGTTGATGACTTTTTCGCATTGGAAGACTTTTATAAAAATACTCCACTAAAGTCATTAATTAAGACCACATTTATAGATAGAAAAGATTCTTCTCTACTGTTTTCGCCGTGTGTAGAACGCAAAACAGGTGAGGAAAGGATACTCGATGACTCGCCTGTAAACATAATAAAGAACAGAAAATACAAAAAAGTTCCTATTTTGATCGGCACTAGTAACATGGAAGGATTGATTCAAATACCGAATTTGGATACATGGAAAGACGAAATGAACAAAAAGTTTTCTGACTTTCTACCAGGTGATTTGCAATTTGAAAATGAAGAAGAAAGGGAAGAAATGGGTAAAACTGTAAAAGAATTCTATTTCGGTGATCAGCCAGTAGGCGAAACAACAGCACTACAGTATGTTGAGTACATCGGTGATGTCCTCTTTGGATATCCAACTTTCAGATCTGTTAAGCTCCACGTAGAATCTGGACACGATCAAATATTTTTGTACGAATATTCTTTCGTGGACGACGATACTCCTGTTGTCCCTCATACGAACGTGCGCGGCGCAACACACTGTGCTCAATCAGCCGCCATAATCGACGGAATTCCTTTCGTTACCAACGATGAGAGTGGCCTATCAGCGGAATACAAACAAATGAAAGCTACCCTCAGAGAAATGTGGTCTAACTTCGTAGTACACGGGTGAGTTACATACAAACTATGCTATGGTATATTTCAAACTTGCAATTACATTATTTTCATACCTATTAAACTACCTTAAGAAATTGCTGTTATCGATATGATTGGTGATGGCAGACTGTTAAAATTAGTAAATCTGTATAAATACGCTGAAGTCGTTTCCTCATTAGACATTCAAGTAAAAAAATCATCATATCATATGCCTAGCCTTTTCCCAACTATGTTGGGGTCGGCTTCCAGTCTTACCTAATGCAGCTGAATACCAGTATTTTACATGGAGCGACTGCCTATCTGACCTCCACAACCCCGTTAATACTGGGAAATACGATATCAATTGGTAAGACTGGTTGTTAGACTTTTTGAACCACTGACTACCTGTACCGATTGTCAAAGATAGACAAATGACAGCCGGGACCAACAGCTTAACGTGCTCTTCGAGGCACGGAGGAAACTCGGTATGTAAGAGTGGTTACCCGTTGGTCTCTAAAGTAAGTAATACAAGTAAAAAAAAAATGCATGATATTAACAATCTGGCCGAAGATCGCACAAGACAGAGAAGTATGGAAGGAGATAGGAGAGGCCTTTGCACAGCAGTGAGACACGACGTATGCTAGAAAAAAAAAGGTTTTTTTCAGTTAAACAAATAAAAGACTGTGTTATGCCCATCAAAATGGACAATGTGGTTATCGACGTATTGAAAGACTTGAATTAAATGTTACAGTAAGCCTGTACCGGAAGGATCGTCTCTACCCGCTTGGCCCGCAGCAGGCGCAGATGGGAGTCCCCATATGTCTCTGGGACAAGCAGTGAAGTTGGGCGGAGCGTATCTGGAGACACGAGCGCGGTTCTGGGATGACATCTATGAGAGATACTACAGGGCGCCGGTGCCGCCACCACAGCCCCCTCAGAGACACGTAGAGTTGTAATGCGCACAGTCTGATAAACACCAAATGGGTGTAAAAGCCCATATCGAAGCCGAAACCGCCGATCACCTCGATTTTTTTTGTTACGTACAACAAAAAGTGCCACATGTTTTTATAAAATACAAGTTTTTAATGCTATAACAGCTTGTGTTTTTAATGTTATGTTATAAATTTTCTTTAATAACCTTCATAACCCCTGTACTACTCACCACTAGAACAGTGTTTAGAGTAGTGCTGTCTACTGTATATTTCACACTAAAACAAGTTCAACTCCTCGCAATAATTTTACCGCCGTGTTATTTAGCTCAATGTACAGATTGCTTAGTTGTCAGCTATTTAACGGGTCCCTTTACACCCTGTTTAGTACCTATAGCTATATTATCTTTCACACAGCTCATTGGGTCTTTGATCTTCCCCTACCTATTATTAAAGCCATCCTTAGGGAAGTTCACACAATGACAACTGTTTTATTTTGAATTAATATCTTTACTGAATTAGCTAAGTTTGCATTCAACAGACTATTTGTCTTAATCATCATCATTTCAGCCGAAAGCCGTCCAATGCTGGACATAAGTGTCGCCACATTGACCGGTTCCGTGCGTCTCGCATCCAGCGAATCTCCGCAACCTTCACCAGTTTACCAGGTTCAACAGGTCTCTTGCACTCAATTTCTTAATATTGTATTATTGTTTTTATTAGTATCGCATATTTATGTATTATGTACTATCATTGACTGGAATGTGCCCTGGTGGTTGCGAGAATGTCGTGCTCACTCTAACGATGCCGCGATGGTGGCGAGTCGGTCATTTAGTTCAATAATATGCAGGTTTAGGTGCTGGATAAATGCATCATGTTCGTGAACAGGCGCTGTCATTTGGGGCTGGTCATCTCTTAGCTGACACAGTTTATAATAATTATTTTTGAATTGTTCTTTTAATCCAAAGACGTGCATGTTAACTTACCTTGTTAATTTAACATGCACGACTTTCTACCGTACGTCACCGTCGTTCTCTTAATTATGTACGAGTATAATTTCAACAAGCCAAGATAAGGCCAGAGCAGCCAGGGCCGTCCTTTGAGCTATAGTTGGGTCGACGATAATTATGGTTAAAGTCGCGGAAAACAGGTTTTTCCCGCGACTATATCGTCCACTGTTGGGTGTGGGCCTCCCCTTATTTCTGTCACACTTCCCGGTTCTGTGCACCCACCAGTGGGTGATTCCGGGCTGATATGATGATGATGGTAATCTCAACATGATTTTACAATATCCAAGATGTTGTAATAGAAGATTGTTACACGAGGGTCGGTTAAGCATTCTACTTTTTTTCGAATATAAGGAAAGTAAAAAATAGTAGTTTTATTTTCTAATCTGCTCGCCTCTTAATAAAGTCATTGTATGTACCCTTTATGTACCTACTCGTATAATTAAATTTGTGGCAAAAGATTTTCGATAACTGTAGGTATTTGCCTCGTCTTAAACAAAATCTGGGGTCAGCATTTCAGAATCACTTGAACTCATTTTTAATAAGATATTGAAAAAAAAACCCAGATTTCGATACAGCTTACAGAGTTAGTATCCCGCCAAATTATTTATTCTATTTAAAATTTTGAATATGGAACACACCGCGTCACTGTCGCGGGCGGACCCGCATAGTTTTTGTTTTTAATTCACACTCGCTGTTTACACACGCACAAGACCGCAGCATTTTTTTTTTAAATTATGATAGATTTTGGGCAGCCGATTGCCTGACAAAATTTAGTACTATTTTTAAATTAATCCCCACCCTAGAGAGGGAAGCAATTACTATGAGTATTTCCCACCCAAACGTGGGAAGTAGCACTTTCCACCCGCTACTCGGACCAAACAAACACTACTTTCCGAATATGAGAAATGAATAAATATTTAGATTAAAAACTGTGTCCAATCCAGAGTTTATTATCCATTCTTCTTCATAGATCTACGGAATGGGGAACTAAAATAATACTTTCACAAGTTAAGAGGCCTGCGGAGCATGCGTAGTTCATACAAACGTAATACCAAAATAATTTGTAAATCAAACATATTCTTCAGGTAGTGTGTATTTATTTCGATTGTATTACAGAATATCTAGGTTCCCAAATATACATTTTGAATGGACACTGATTCAAACAAGAGTTATGAGAAAAATAAGTTTTGTTCAACAATTCTGGAAACAGCGTTTAAAAAATGTTTTGATGATTGGATTATTCGTTGGCGTAAATGTATCGTTTCTGAAGGAGCGTACTTCGAAGGTGATAAAATAAATTTGGATGAATAACAAACATTTTATGTATTATTGATCTTTTCCCGTTACTTTCTTGACAGAGCAGTATTTTTGAGGTTCACACGAATGTAGGTAAGTTCTGAGTCACGACTTTTTCGGTAAAATACCTTTTATTGTAATCACATGTTCAGACCTATTAATGCAATCACATGATTACAATAACAGGTCTTTTACTTTTTTGTTATGTTTATAGAATGGTTCAGAATATTGAACACAATGTGATGTGGTTCAGTAACATTGCTGTGTAAACAAGAAATGCAATTTTCATACTTAAATGTTTTTTTTGCAATTGCAATTTCCATTAATCTACCATAAATCAGAACACAAATTTAACTGGTGTACATGCATGCAGACCAGTTTGGAAAACAAACATGTGGAAAGCAAAAAAATCACGAGTATAACATTAATAAGTTTGGTCATGTTAATTATACCTGCTACAACTGGTTCATGTAACACAGTTCTATCGGTTCACTAATGTTTCACGAAAAGTCCATTGACGATATTAAATTTTCATTTTACAAGCAACGTTTCGTATACTATTTATTTTGCAAACAACTTATTCCGCATAATATGTTTTATTTTAAAAATATTTGTTTTACAAACAATTATTTGGCAAATACTTCTTTTATCAAATAAAATAATATTCATTTATTTTCTTTTTTTGTTGAAATGGCACAATCAATATGTGTAATATCTTTATTAAACCCTGTTTTATGAGATAAAAAGAAAAAAAAAGAAATTTGAGATGATGATGATTGAGATGATTCATATTCATATTCATGATTCATTTATACATTTTTCATTTTTAGATACATTTGTTACGCAAATGGCATGTTTGGCTAGTATTCTAGCCTGTAAATATTTTTTTTAAAACGTGATTTACCCAAATGTATCCTTTAATTAAAAAAAGTTAAGGAAATGCATATTTTTTTCATAACATGCAAACAAGCATACTCCATGAATGCAACAAGCAAGCAACAAGAAAGCAGCAAGCAAGCCGCAAGCATGCAGCAAGCAAGCAGCAAGCATGCAGTATGCAAGCATGCAGCATGCAACATGCATTAGGCATGGTTTCTGTCACGGCTCAGGCGCTGCGGGGCTCCGGCGGTCACACGCGAGCTTATCGTCGCAGAGGGCTTTAACGCTCACAACCGCAGCTTCGGCTTGCTGGCCGACTCGCCCCTCCGTGCCTACGCGGGCTTAAAGGGCGTGGAGTCGGTTCTGCAGCGATTCAATTCTGTCACAGAATTTGTGCTTATAGGAAACCAAATTCATTTATTTTCTTTTTTTGTTGAAATGGCACAATCAATATGTGTAATATCTTTATTAAACCCTGTTTTATGAGATAAAAAGAAAAAAATATGAATTGTTTTTCAAATAATACGTTATTAAATAAAAATTTATCGGATAATAACTTTGCTAAGTGAATTATTTGTTAAACTTGTTGTTGTATAATAATGAAATGACAAATAATGTTTGCTAATCGTTGCTTGTCAAGTAAAAGTTTGTGAATGAATGTTTGGTGAACTGACTGGTCACCAGTTCTATCACACAGCACAGGAGTTACGGCCTGGTCACTGCCGAAAGCGGCGCGGATTGCAGAGCGGCAAGCGGTGAGCGGCGAAAACAAATGGTAGAAAATATAAGAAGTATGCCACAGTTCGTGTCACCGGTAGCTGTGGTATATCTTTTTCTAATGTTACCATTTGATTTCACCGCTCACCGTTTGCCGCGCCACAATCCGCACCGCAATCCACGCCGCTCTTGCTGTGGCTGGGCCGTTAGCACTTCACACAATTTGTAACACCTTTCTTGTGTTATACTTAAGGATTATTGACCTACCTAGTCTTTTCCCTACTGTCTATGTTGGGGTGACTTCCAGCCTAACCAGATGCCGCCGAATAATACGAGCATTTTTAAATCTTGACCAAAAAAAGAGGGGTCTTAAACCTAAGTATGAAGTGTGTAACTGTGTGTCTGTCTGTGGCATCATAGCTCGTGAATGTTTAGAATATTTTTAAACAATATTGTTGTGTTAATTTTTGTACAATATGTTGTAAAATTGCTGTGGTAATAGGCTAGTTTCCACCATCAATAAATTTGCAAAACTAATTAGTCCGTCAGTTAGAGTATTGGAAAATAATGGACACGTATTTTTTGTTTTTAAATCACTGAGTACTGACAAAGATAAAACGCATCAAAACTCGGGAGTGGGGGCTCGTGACGTCACAACGCACTAAAAACTATAGCACTGCGTGACGTATTGCGAATTTTAAAAGCGTCGTATCTTCGTCAATTTTGGTTTATGTAACAAAAGAAAAAATACGGGTCTAATATTTTTTTATAATCTAACTGACGGACTAATTAGATTTTTCTAGGACACAAGCCTATTGTTGTAGCCGTTTAGCCTAGCTCATACCCAATACGTTGTTAGCTTAGTTTAACGTGAGACACCGCATTACATAACAGCGTCGTTTTTCCATCCGGCTTGCGTTTATGTAATACGGCGTGTTATACGAATTGGCTGCGAGACATATTATGTACCTTAGCAGCATAGAAATAGGGACGTTATCATCCATTACATCTCATCTGTCTTCATTGACATGCTAGTTTAGGAGGTGAGCTCGTCTCAAAGTCGTGTGATGAGTCACAATGTCACAGAACGAAATATGCAGCAATTGCCTCCAAAACCCAGTCGGTAGGTATACTGTACTGGGTAAATCGACATCCCCTGGTAAGATTGCATGTCCGACTTTTTGGCCACTGACTACCTGTAACGACTGTCAAAGATCTACAAATGACAGCCGGACCCGTTGGACCCGGCTGTCGTTTGCCCATCATCAGTCAGTGGGAACTCGGTGTGGGTCACCTCCACGGACCAACTAGGCATGCACGGCTTAACCTTAAGGTGGAAGCGCCAGGGTACCCCAAGAAAAGGCTTGGTGGTCTTTACCCGTTATAAACAATCAACTACATCTTAATCACATTGGAGGATTTATTCTAAGGATTTTTTATTTGGCACAAAATTATGCAACACTCAAGTTAAAGGACTATTACTAGTAAACTAATTAAGTTATCTTAACCGCTACAATGTTTCTTTAAAGTTCATGAAATGCACTAATACTTAAATGATTTTTTCCAGATTTTTCAAGTTACGTTAGCTGCCGATCTATCACTTTCGGATAGGTTTGGTATATTTTTATAACTACATATACTAACTAACTAGCTGACCCACGCAACTTCGTCTGAGTCACATACGAGAGACAAATGCTCACAAAGGGAATAAAATTTCCCCCGTTTTTGCAAAAAGAAAATCATTTCTGCTCCGCTCCTATTGGTCGTAGCGTGAAGTTATATTTCTTGATAAATGGACTATACAACACAAAAAGATTTTTTCAATTCGAACCAGTAGTTCCTGAGATTAGCGCGTTCAAACAAACAAACAAACTCTTCAGCTTTATAATATTCTTATTAGTATAGATTAAAGCAGTAAAGGGCTGAGAGTGAACCACTTGTTTAAACCAATGATCCGGAAAATTATATATTTCCTGAAGCAGAATCTATAGCGATGTAGGTGAATACGTAATCTGTTTTTTTTTTGCTAAAGAATAAATCGATTTCATTTCATTAAGACATACTAAAATTGCACTAACGTGTCAAATAAAACATGAAAAATAAAACAAGCAAGGACTCATTAAAAATGTTTATTTGCCATTCTAGATTCACCTTGAACCTTTTGTACCCATAAAAAACAGTACAACTGACTTCTCCATTACCACTGTAACAATTTTTTTTACAGAATTATTATGTGAATGAACATAAATGTTTATAACTCAACGCGTGGTTTGGGTGGCGGTGCTGGTGGTGGTATGGCATCCCGGTAGTATTTCTGATAGATGTCGTCCCAGAAGCGAGCGCGTTCTTCCAAGAGAACTCCGCGTAGTTCCAACTTCTCACCCAGCGACATGTGTGGTGACCTATCCGCGCCTGCTGGCGGCCAAGCAGGCAGCGACGACCCTTCAGGCACAGGTTTCCTGAAAGAAACCACGTTTAAAGAAAACATTCAAACACACAACATTAATAAATTATATTAGTTATTTCGAAACACGAATTAAATTCAAATCACAATACCGCTTCAACTGCGGTGATCAGGATCGACTTGGTATTCGAATATAACCAGACAGAACTAACGGACTTTTTACATCAGATACTAACCCAGTCTTTAGAAAATTATGCCAAATTTCACGGAGAACATTTTTCATTTTCATACGCTTAGGCGACGCCGAAGTTTCATCTGGGTTAAAATTAAAATAACCACCAACATTACCATCCATCAAAGCCATCGATACAGCGTAGTGGTTAGCACCACGTACGTTAGTGTGAGGAACCACAGCGTCGCTGTCGTCCACAAAGGAGTATTCATACAAATAAATTTCATTGTTGCCAGCCTCCACGTGCAATTTGGTTGCCCAAAGCATGGGATAAGTAAACATAACATCCGAAAAGAAGTCTACGTATGCTAAAATGTTATCATCACCAATCGGTTTGTCGCCAAAATAAAACTTTTTTATTTTACTGGCTACTTCTTCCTTCTCTTCGTCTGATTTAAACTTTAAGTCAGCCGGTAAGAAATCAGAAAACTTTTCATTCATCTTTGGCTTCCAACTATCGTAGAGAACCACACGCAATAATCCTTCCATGTCAGCAAAACCATACAACACAGGTAACTTTTTGTAATTGCCTTTCTTAAAAATAGTCAGAGGAGATTCTGTCAGGAATGCTCCGTCTCCTGTATCACGCTCAACACATGGTGAAAACAAGTAAGTAGAATCGGGTCTTTCGAAAAAATTATGTGACAACAACAGTTTCAACGGAGCTGTCTTGTAGAACTCTTCTAATGCATAAATATCGTCAACATTAGTGAAGTTCAGCTGCCTGGCATAATTTTTGGCATTCTCTAGAGGATCTCTTTGAATAGTAAAGGCTGCAAGGTTTCCACCGCTTTCTGGTACGACTCGATGGAACAAGCCTTCGGCTGACTTAGAAAGCATTAGTAGATCCACAGCTGCAGAACCAGCACTGCCACCCGCAATTGTCACATCATCAGGGTTACCGCCGAAGCTGGCGATGTTCTTTTGTACCCAGCGCAGCAGCGCCACCTGGTCCTTCATGCCAGCATTGCCTGGTGCATCCTCAGTGCCGAGACAGAGGAATCCGTGAACGCCAAGTCGATAGGTAAACGTAACCATGATGAAATCTTTCGTCTTCGTAATATACTGTGTTCCCCTGAGCAAATCGCTGTAACCTATTACAAAAGATCCTCCGTGTACAGTCACTAGGACTGACAGGTTTTTCTTGTCTGTTTTTGGCACAAACACATTAGCAATCAGACAATTTTCTTTTGCGGTTTTCGGCATGAAGTCAAAGTATGGTACCGTCGGTTGTGGACACGTTAATTCCTCGCTGATAGCTTCGTATGGTTGCAACCATACCGGCGGAGGTAGAGGCGCCTGGAAACAAAGTTTAGTATCAAACCAGCGTTATTGTCGGTAGAGGTGTGAAATAGCAATGTAAGAGAATTTGCCATCTTGTTTTCATGTGTAATTAAAATATTTACAAGTTCATAATGATAGAAACACACTAGTGTTCCAAAAAGTTATCTCTATATAGAAAGGGTCAGTCTTGGGTCTCCAATTTTTGACTAAAGGGTGTAAAAATCCCCTTAACAAAGGCGAAAGGCACTTGTTCTCAACGTAAATGCGATCATTTTTTTGTTCTACTCCGTACGAGGGAACTTTCTAGTTACGGTTGACATGTCTAAGTTTTTATTGTAAGATTTTTACTTTTAACACCTCCACGACCCCCATACTATTTGATCTACTCGTAGCCATCAGCACTACATTTTGAGTTCGTCATTTTGAGTTCTACCACAAAACATGATTTTTCACCCCAAAACTAAACTTGTTTCCCAGCAATAATTTTTGTGAAAAAGTTACTTAGTTTCATGTACAGAATGTTTGGTTGACGGCTTCGTGATGAGGTTGTTTACACAAATAAAAGGCTTTTCGCACAAATAAAAGGTTCCTATTTTCGACCAATTATAGTCCTTTTGGAGACTTTTCTACTACCTAAACTAGAAGTTCTAAACCTAGTGACATTTTATTTTCGATAATGACGATGGTAATCTAGTCAATTTCAACAATGTAGGTACGATGAGACCGACTTGCTTTTCGAGAACGATAGTCGCTTGTGTGGCGTGTAGGTAATAAGGGTGCTTATTAAAAAAAAAGAGGTACTTGCTATGAAATTGTGACTTGGCATGGAGGGCAGACGCGTGCGTTCCGTTGTTCAAAAGGTCAATGTATGATGTCACTTGTTTAGGTCCGGGTTAATACATAATGTAGTTTAAAAAAATCAAAAGTGTATGATGTAATTACAGACGTGTCATGAGGCGGGCCTGTGGACGGTGAGCTATGGGCTAGCTCGCTGTCCATCCGTCTTATGAGGACAGCCCGTGTCGACGGCGAGTTCGTGTTCCACGCGCGCCTCAAAGAGTTGTCAGCACAATGAAGGGGCCCGCTAGGGTCGAAGCCTGCCGGGGCTGCGGGACTGTTCGAAAGAGATACTTTGGCCCCGGAACATAAAGGGCTTGGAAGAAATATGGATGGGTTTTAGTCAGTAAAAATCTGACACTCCCTTTCGATCCGCCTAGAGCGGGAGGAGGGATCACTTGATGAGTTCCCACCAGAAAAAAAAGACGTGTCATAAGCCTCAATATCCTGTGGTAATGTAACATTGATCAATATTGTTTTATGGTCCTAGTATAGTTCTGCTGCTGTATAATACTGCTGCTTCCGTGTTAGTCTGCTTACGTACCTATAGTACAGGGTGGTACAGGGGTAGTTTCGGTGTCCGTTCCACCCTACATCGTAGTGTCATCTGTTTTTTTATGAAGTACTCAATAAAAAAATGATGGAATCTTTGCTACGTAGCTGTTCCCTGCATTCGGAGTACAATCTGATTTTTTTCGGAAAAAAACCTCATAGTACTACGTCTATGTCTACGCAGAGTTACTCGTAATAAAGGGTCGTTTTTACGAAGCGTCACCATTATTATCATATAGGGAATAAAGCATTTTTCTATATATACATACATATACAACGTGTAACAGAAAGGGTATAGTCATATGAAAGGGTGTGCTACAGACCATCGAACTGAACAACTTTCTCTAAGGGACCATCATCGAAATCGTGAAAAAATAATCAACGGCCCCATACAAAATTCCAACACCTACTCGAACAAATGTATGAGACAGCAGATTATTTTTTCGCGATTACAATGGTGGTCCCATTGAGAAAGTTGTTCAGTTTGATGGTCTGTAGCACACCCTTTCATATGACTATACCCTTTCTGTTGTATATATATGTCACCGTAAAATTGTCAAACACGTTAAATTACAATATAACGTGTTTCTCTCTACCGATATTGTAATATCTCGATTTATTGTCAACTGAACATACGGAAGTATCTCTGCCCCCATAATCGGGACTTGGGGCACCCCCCCGTTAGGTTAGTTAGGTTCCTTTAAAAGAGATACAAAAATGACACCGTAGCAAAAATGGTTCCACGTGATGAGCATTTTCTGCTGAGAGAATAAATTTGAAGATCTGGAACACCTGATGTGGAGCCCACCTAAACCATAACACATATAGGAATGACGTCTTAGCAAAAGTTGTTCAATCTGATGAGCACTCTCTGTTGACTTATAAAAATCGAAGATCTGGGACACCTGTTGTGGAACTCCAATAGCCCAGCTACACCATAACACATATAGGAATGACGCCTTAGCAAAAGTTGTTCGGTCTGATGGGCATTTCCTGTTGACTTATAAAAAATCAAAGATCAGAAACATCTGATGTGAAAATTATTGCAAAGCTATCACTAATTTCACTGTATAATTATAAAATAACATAAACTGGGAGTACCTCCACGCGGTGAAGGCGGTAACAGTTTAGGACTGATTTTCGATGACGATGGTATATCATTGAAAATTTGACTCTACTGGCCAAAACTCCCATTTACTATTTTATTTTTAACCGACTTCCAAAAGGAGGATCCCATTATCATCTAGTCCGGATCTGATGATGGAATCTTGGAGAAATAGAGAGAACTCTTCAAATTTTATAGGCACACATGAAACGATTTGGGTAGTTTTCGGAACAGTACTTTTTCGGAGTGGTCCCACTTCAATTTGGTAAAGATCTGATGAAGAACTTCGGAGGTAGGCAACGGAACTCCTCAATAAATGGTAGCAAATGGACTGGGATTGCTGAAATCTCATGTTTGTCTATTATTTACACCATTTCATAACACAACATCACGCCAGTACGCTGTGAAGGGGTAAGCGCATGTGAACCACTATAAAGTGAAAAATAAATCTTTATTGCAAAAAATAAAACCGACTTCTAAAAACACAAAAAGTGAAAAATTACTTTAGCTTAAGAAGTCGGTGACAAAAAAACTAAACCAATCAATCAAAGGTCACCGACTTCTGAAGCTAAAGTTATTTTTCACTTTTTTGTGTTTTTAGAAGTCGGTTTTATTTTTTGCAAAAAAAAATTATCGAATAAATTCGTCTTCGTATGTATGTGTTATTTGAGTGTTTAATTTCCTTTTCCATTTATCTTCGTGACTCGATAGCCTACTCGGTAACACAGGGGAGCAGTCACTTGAGCAAAACTATGACCATGCATAGAAAGAGCTGAAATCTTTCCCAATTTTCCAAAGGAGCTAAAAGATTGAGGATCATCAGAACCCAAGAATCTACCGAAGAGCGTCAGAAGAGTCTTGATGCTGTTCGAGAACATCATGCTGCAACTTGCTCCGTGGAAACCTCTTCGGATAAGCACGCCTGCGTTCTCAGCATATTTACGCATCTACATCCAGGTCTCTAGAGACCAGTGAAGAATAGATGCGCGACTGACCGCTGATCGTGAACGTCATGCATCGTCTTGCGAGTCGGAGACGTTCACGGATAGAGAATTGCGCTTGACTACCAAGCGTATCTACGCATCTGCTTCTAGGTCTTTAGGGGCAAGTGGGGAACGTGATGCGCGACTGACCGCTGATCGTGAGCAACATGCATTATCTCGCGAATCGGAAACGTTTACCGATACAGAATCACGCTTGAGTTCTCAGCGTATTCGCACGTCTACCAACAGGTCTTTTGAAACGAGTGATGAACGTAATGCGCTAGTAACTGTTGCTCGAGATTATCATACATTGCCCCGAACACAACAAAATATTCATAATCAGTTAGAAAGTGAGAGCGAAAGAATTGCTGGAGTACGGCATGAAGAGACAGATGAAGAGCGCGAAGACTTCGACATTCTCTGAACATAATGTCGATATCATCTGAAGATTCGGATGTGTCTCAAGATATAGGCGTAGGGCATGGCGACCTTCCGTGGGTTAATAAGGAACGGAGTGCATTTACGTATACTCCTATGATTGGATACGCCACATATTCCGCCATCGGAGGTATGGTTAAAAATTATACTTTTTGTGAAGCTGTTAAATGGCAAAAACAAACAAGTACTGTATGTGTTGCTAAGGTGGGAAAGATCCGTTATTTTCGCGTCCCCAGGCTCTTAGAATTCGACAACTGACGAGCCCGTTGTCGCTGGCATAAGCAACAGGATCCGCGTACAGAAGCTAGTTATATAATAATTACCTTAAACTTATTGACGCCTGTTGGTGCTGTGGCGTAGGGTATGTTGTAGAAAGCGTATAAATCAGCGTCTGGGTGCTTGCGCCCGCGCACCGGCCCTTGCGCAGTTTTCACTTCCCGCCATTCGTCGTCAGCCAGAACAGCCGTCACGCACAAAAGTACCACACATGTCAGCCACTCCATCGCTACGTTCGCAAACTAATCGAGTATGATGTATGATGCTCTGTGAAAGTAATTTATAACAGCATCGGAGCAGCCAGTATTAGCTGAATCAGCAACGATATGTAAGATTATAACTGATAATAATTATAGTACGCGTGATCGATCCCTATCAGACTCTGACATATAATATTCGTGACAAAAACAAAAACAAAAACAAGGCAGTCTGACACTGATGATTGTCTGGTTTTTAAATATGTGGTATAAACATGATTGAGTTTAAAACTCCTAAAGTTAAGAATAACATAAAATTACAATATACTAGCTCATGCCAGCAGATTCGCCCTCGTGAAAAATAAAAAATATGCTTTGTGGTAATGGAGGTTATAAACAATATGTGGGCCAAAGGGGACCATTCACGGTTCATAGAAACTTCGTTAGCTTTTGGGCCGACAATGAATGATCTCCTTTCATACAAATCTGGTCAGTAGCTGTTGTGAAAAAGTCACACATCTAGACATTCATACATTCTCACAACCTTTCGCATTATGAGTTTAGTAGGATGACAACTGCAACATTATTTTATTTTTACACTGCAGCATTTTGGTTTAAAAGTATGGATATCAGTGAAAGTATAAAGGGTGTAAAACACCTCTTCACGAAGCCGAAAGGAACTTGTTCTCCCCATCATTGTGATAATTTTTTTGTTCTACACCATACCTGGGAACCTTCTAGTTACGGAGATATGGGGGGTCAAAGTTACAACTTTTTGACAAGTTTTTTTTGAAATACAAGTTTTTTTTGTATGATTTAAACTTTTAACACCTCCACGACCCCCGTACTATTCAATCCATTCATCAGCACAATGTTTTAAGTGCGTTACATTGAGTTCTACCACAAAACACGATTTATAACCTCAAAAAAAAAAGTTGTTTCCCAGCAATAATTCTTGCGTAAAGTTACTTAGTTTGATGTACAGAATGCTTGGTTAACGGCTTTGTGATGAGGTGCTTTACACCCTGTAGAAACGAGAGACATACTTTTTAGACGTGTTGCTTAAGTTTTTCCATTTGATCCAAACAAAAGTAAAGTGAAAAGCGTCAATTGACCTTGACAGCGCTCCAGAAGATTGTGGTAAGGCTTCTGCTTACCGAATATAGAACCCCAATTTTGTAAACACATACGTATTACGACCGCGAATCATATTTTGTTCAACGTAGAGCCTGATACTGATCGGCAAAAAATGTTGTACCTTGGCGCTTTTACCTTAAGGTGATACAAAAGTAAATCAAACACAATCAAAAGCCTCCGACAATATTATTGGCCATAAAAGATGTTTTAATCATCATCATCAGCATTTCAGTCGAAAGACGTCCACTGCTAGACCTCCCCCAAGTGTTGCCAGATAGACTTTTGAAGTCTTACAATGCGCTGGACGGTTTGGAATTATGGGAGCATAGTAACAGTTTTGTACACCGTGTAAAGGTGAAGTTTAGTCTACTTTTGACATAAAAAACGTCGTCTCAAGGATAAATTCTTTTAAGAAGTAAACTACACTTGAGCATGGTTTACTGGAATTGGAACAAATTCCCACATGATTGTCTTAAATCTGTCACCGTAAAATTGTAAAACCGTTAAATTATAATCTGTCTAGCGAGATTGTAAACTGTCGAAATATTGTCAAATGAACATACTGCCTACAATATGACGCTTTCGCAGTCGTTTGTGGTGCGAGTTCTGACACAATATCTTGACATGTTTCTCAAGGAAGAGTTTTGGCCGAAGGGTGTAGTCTACCGACGTTTTCGCGGCAGGCTACATGACACCGCACAGCGTAACACGACGCTGCCACTTCGTGTGTCATAGTTCATAGCTTATAAGTTAGATTTTTTATGTGTTAGTATATTATTTATGTTAGTATATTATTTATGTTGCTATTTTGTGTATTTTATCTATGGGCCTTAAGATGCATGATAATAAAATTATTGATTGATTGATTGATTATTTTTCAGTAGATTGTAATATAACGAAGTGAAACCGTGAAATGACCACTTAGTCTCAAGAAAAGTGCGAATTAAGTATGGATATAGAATAAAATGCTTACAAATTTATATTGACAAATAAAAACGCTAAGTGCGAGTTGGACTCACGCACCGAGGGATCCGTAGAAACTTCAAGGTAGGTATTTTGATATTAAGCCAAATTTCAGGATTCTTGGTCAACGAGAAGTACGAGTACCCTATAGGTGTTGATTCCATTGGGAAATCGCAAAATATGCGACCATGCCCATTTTACAAATCATGTCTTTTGATCTCGTTGAACACAAGATTGATTTTTGCGCTGCTCCAAGAAGTAACTTCTTGAGTATTTTCAGCTTGATACCTCCACGCGTTTCCGAGAAATAGGGTCTTGGTAGACGGACAAACGAACAACAAAGTAATCTAATGACCGCCGACTGAGGTACGGAACCCGTTCACTGACGGATTTGGAAAATAAAATTGACACTAAATCTATTACGGTCAATGCCATGTTATGTCAATTCACGGTACATTTAGATTAACCTACTTAATAATAACAACAGTTATGAGGAATTTGTTTTATAATAAGGCGCGTGTTTTATGTGTTCTAAAGGGTTTGTTTTATGTGATCATCAAAGCCCGGAATAGGGAGATTGATTTTATGTACTTGTGTCACGAACTGTCATAGAAATGATAACATGGATAAGCCTTTTTCCCGGGATTTCGTTTCAGTACTTACGGGATTAAATTAAATATTTTAAATGTATGGATCCTTAAAACACTACATAAATAGAAAGTTAACAAAACATTTTAAATTGATTTTTATACTTAAAAATACTAATATTATAAAAAAAACCGGCCAAGAGCGTGTCGGGCCACGCTCACTGTAGGGTTCCGTAGCTTCCCAGACCATTAAAAATACCAACATTTTTCGTCAGCAAAAATAACTTTGTTTTTCATAGTATTTGTATGAAAAACAAAGTTATCATTTGCGTTTTTTTGAAAAAGTGCTATATAACTCAAAAACTATTCAACTCATCAAGTTGAAAATAATTTTCCTAGAAAGTTCATATAAAGGTCTACTTCTGTGATTTTTTTCATATTTTTTAAACTTATGGTTCAAAAGTTAGAGGGGGGGGGGACACATTGTTTTTGACTTTCGGAGCGATTATTTCCTAAAATATTAATATTATCAAAAAATGATTTTAGAAAACCCCTATTCATTTTTAAATACCTATCCAACAATATATCACACGTCAGGGTCAAAATTAAAAAAAAAATCGCTCCCCACTTTACGTCTGGGGGAGGTACCCTAGTAAAAATGTTTTTTTAAATTTTTATTTTTGCACTTTGTCGGCATGATTGATATACATATTGGTACCAAATTTCAGCTTTCTGGTGCTAACGGTCACTGAGATTATCCGCGGACAGACAGACAGACAGACAGACATGGCGAAACTATAAGGGTTCCGTTTTTTGCCATTTGGCTACGGAACCCTAAAAAAGGAAAGGTTAGTACTTTTGTAATGGATTTTAATTATGTATTAAAAAATTAAACCTTGCTCATCTTACTAAAATTATTATAAATGCAAAAGTTTGTAAGTTTGAATGTTTGCTGCTATTTCACATCAAAAAGGCTGAATCGATTTGGATGAAATTTAAAACGGAGATTAGATTAACACATAGATCACATTTTATCCCGAAAAATTCAAAAGTTTCCACAGGAATAACTATAACTCTACTTTTTTTAAATGCACGCGGGCAAAGCCGCGGGCAACAGCGAGTGCTTAGTGCTTGTCTACAGCGTACATGTTCCTAACAATTTTGAAATTCCGGAAAAATCTTTTTAAAATTCCGGAATCCCAGAGGCATGTCCATATTAATATAAACGTTTCAGGTTATTAACCCCAAATCAATCTACCTATTCCGGGCTTTGGTGATCATAACTGAGAATTTAGATGTGTGGTTTAAGGCTTAGAAATGGCCACAAAAAAAAATGCTCGAGAAAGTTTGATTATTTCTATATGGAGTGCTCAAAGTAATCACATTTTTTCTTGTATTAGTGTGTTCGTCTTAAAACACTCAAATACACACACCCATACAAGAAAAATTGTGATAGCCCTTTCTCTTTGTTTTGTTCTTTAAGTATTTAATTTTAAAAAAAAAAAAACAAGAACATCTGGTTTCCTTATGTAATGAAAAACTTGATTCTCGATTCTTGACAAATATATGGCCTATTGTGAAAAATACCTCGAATCATTTATTTTGCTCGTAATGATTGATGACGTCAAAAAGCCATAGACAGGTAGATCCTGATTAGTCTCGTCAATGACTTATGAATTATGATATCTCCAAGGTGAGGCACTCGTCATTTTGATAAGATTAACTAAATTATTGCTGACGCCAATGCTACTTTATCTGGGAGCACGGCAGTGCCCCCGCCAAGACGAGCCAAGCGAAGCGCACGGGCATTTTTAATTCCAGGTGCCTTTGCCTCCACCGGTATGGTTACATCCACTAGAAGCAGCTGCAGACGTTCTCTGTATAATTGAATATTTTATTATATCTGGCTATGAAAGTTTGTGGTACTTTGCTGATTTCCATTCCGCTGGTTTCTTTTGTCGCAAAACCATTCGCGGAGGGACTTGTATTTTAGTTGGAACAAGGCATCAGTAGAACGGCCAGATATTGCTAAGCGCTCTGTGTCAGGCGTTTTTGAAATTTGACAAATTGAATTATTGATAAAATGAAAAGACATTCTATTATTGTGATTTGTGTTCATAGAACTATTAAATTAAATTATTTGACATTTTATGATAAGCTTGACATTTTTTTGCCTAAGTTACGTTTGTTAAATTGAATAAAAATGGTAATTGTGGCGATAAAATAGTATATTATTATATAATAATAATAAAACAGTAAAAAACTGTGTCTGTAATAAATTAAAAACAAAAAAAATTGAGGGGGGTTTAGAAACAGTAATAGAGCACGAATCCAAAAAAAAACTGTCTGTTTGATTGTTTGTCTGTTTGTTTGTACGTCATCCACATACCGCTTCCAGACCTTGATAGGCACAGGGCATGTCGAAATAGCCAGCTGTCTTCAAAGTGTTCCATCCACAAGTTAGCAACCACCGGTGCCACTGGACTACCCATAGCTACACCATCAATCTGTCGATAAAACTGACCATTGTATAGGAAGAAATTGGCGGACAAGCAGTGCTCCAGCAATTTAGCATAATCCATCGGGATATCGTTTTCTGGAAGCTTTTTTCCTATGATTTCTACACATTCCAGTACTGGAACATTAGTGAAGAGGGATTCGATGTCAAAACTGACCATAATCTCATCATCCTCAACCCTGGTAATATGTTTCAAAAAACTCACAAAATGTCGGGAGTCCTTGACAAATGATGTAGTGTGGCCCACCAGTTTCTGAAGCGTGTCTGAAACGTGTCTCGCTGATTGACTAGATGGAGAATCAATCTGACTCACTATTGGGCGCAATGGGACATCCTTCTTATGAATTTTAGGTAATCCATAGATCTTTGGTGGCTGCGATACCTTAGGTCTAAGAAGCTTGCTTAAAACTTCATCAGAGAAAACATCGTGGCGCTCATTAATAACCTGGATAGTGCGCCGTGAGACCCTCGCCGTTGGGTTGTAATTTACCGGTTTGTACGTTTTGTTGTCACTGAGTAGAGATCTTAACTTCTCGTCATACTCAGAGACATTCAACACAACCGTCGCATTACCTTTGTCCGTTTTTAGAACGAAGATGTCCAAATCTCCACGGAGTTCACGTAATGCAGAGCGTTGATCCGGAGTGATGTTGCTGCTAGGAGGTTTAGCATGTCGTGACACTACGGCAACATCTTGTCTAAGGGCGTCTGCATCGTAGGGTGGTAATGTTTCTTTTTTTTGTATACTAGGTACTTTGTACCCCCATCCGCAGTCTCCAGACAACCTGCGATCATGGCGCTTGTAACAGCGTCGAAATATCGGGAGCTCAAAACAATAAATAATCAAGGAAGATATCCCGGTGACAATATAATAAGACATGTGTTTTATTTTTTTACGGATTTGTATGAGGAGGCTCGGGGAAGTAAAAAATATTTTTCAAAGTTGACCCTCTTGCCCCCCTTCTCCCCCCCTTTAGGCGGATCTCGGAAGTTAAGAGACTTGGAACACTTTTTTTAGATTCGTTTCAAGGGGCAATCAGTTGGTCAAAATCATTTGTCATAACTTCCCCTTGTGAAGCGGTGAAGCGTAACTCGGAAAAGAAAAAAAGCCACTCTCAAAGTCACCCCCCTTCTCCCCCCCTTTAGGCGGATTTCAGAAGTTAAGAGAATTGGAACATTTTTTTTCAGACTCATACTAAGGGGCCCCGAATCAGTCAAAACCATTTTTTAAAACTCCCCCTTCTCCCCCTTTCACACCTCCGCCATCGTTTCTCGGAAACTATGACACGTAGAGGCCTTTTGATTTGACTTCACTTTATTGTTAAGGGGCGTTGAAATTTAAATACCTTACCCTCCCTTCCCCAACCTCCCCTAAAATTGAAAGGGCTGTAACTTCTTAACGGTTAGGGTTAGCCATTAGGTGTTTGAACAAATATTAAAGTAGGCGTCGAAACCTAACCGGTGGTGGTAAGAGGGGAGGTGGTGAGCGAAGCGAGCCGGTGACCCCCGTAGCGTAGGGATAAGGTCACGATAGCTTCCGGTGGTAGGTAGGTCCTGAGTGGAGCAAACCTGCGAAACCGAGTGGAGCGAAGGTTGAGTGAATGAAGCGTAACTCAGGGGCGGCGACGAGCAAACTTTAGGGTAATATTTTTTTAAATAGGAAAATGTCTGAGAATTTTGTTTTTTTTATTTAAATTCCCATGTTTTATTGAATTCGTTTTTAAAATGTTTTAGGGGTTCTTGAGGGGTTTCCAAATCTTTAAAGTGCTTTAATGGATTTTAAAAATCTCTTAACGATTTCACTGAATTTTCAAATTTGTATGAGAGTGAATACTTCTCAAAAACACGAAACCTAAAACGCGAGCTGCGCGCAGCTCGCGCACCACGCAAAAACTAGTTTGATTATAATATTAAAACCGACATGGAATTCTTCAAGAAAATTAAATAATCTGACAAGCCAATCAATGTATAAAGGGTGTAAAACACCTCTTCACGAAGCCGAAAGGCACTTGTTCTCCCCATCATTGCGATCATTTTTTTGTTCTACACCATACCTGGGAACCTTCTAGTTGCGGAGATATGGGGGGTTAAAGTTACAACTTTTTGACAAGTTTTTTTTAAATAAAAGTTTTTTTTGTAAGATTTTGACTTTTAACACCTCCACGACCCCCGTACTATTCAATCCATCTATCAGCACAATGTTTTAAGTGCGTTACATTGAGTTCTAGCACAAAACATGATTTATAATCTCAAAAAAAAAAGTTGTTTCCCAGCAATAATTTTTGCGTAAAGTTACTTAGGTTGATGTACAGAATGCTTGGTTAACGGCTTTGTGATGAGGTGGTTTACACCCTGTATGTAGCCTGTTCTAACTAGTGACATGGTTTGGACTATTATAAGACCACTTGAAAATGCAGGTACTGTAGGCTTTGACGGTATGTCAACAAAGGCGATAAAATTAGTAAATAAACATAAACCTTTATTAGCGCATACTATGAACCTTGGCATTGTTGACGGAGTTTATCCTGAAGACTCGAAGAAAGTTATCATTAAACCACTTCATAAACAGATAATAAAACTGATATGAAGAACTACCGGCCAATAGCTACAATATTAATATTTTTCAAAATATTCGACAAAAAAATTGTAAGTCTCGTAATCTATATATATAAAATAGTAAACTGACTGACTGACTGACTGACTGACTGACTGACTGACTGGGTGATATATCAACGCACAGCCCAAACCGCTGGGTCTACAGATTCCAAATTTGGCATGAAGGTTCCTTATGTGGTCTAGGGGTGCACTAAGAAAGGATTTTTCAAAATTCACCCTCTAAGGGGGTGAAACGGGCCCCCAAAGTTTGTATGGGGAAACAAGATTAGTTAGACTATTTTATTCGAAACTTCACAAGAGTACTCCTATTGATAAATGAAAAGAAATGGCTTTCAGTTTTTTTCAAAATTCAACCCCTAAGAGGGGTAAATGGGGTGACAAAGTCTAAAAATCAACGCACAGCCCAAACCGCTAGGTCTATAGATTCCAAATTTGGCAAGTAGGTTCCTTATGTGGTCTAGGGGTGCAGTAAGAAAGGATTTTTCAAAATTCACCCTCTAAGGGGGTGAAACGGGCCTCCAAAGTTTGTATGGGGAAACAAGATAAGTTAGACTATTTCATTCGAAACTTCACAAGAGTACTCCTATTGATAAATGAGTAGAAACGGGTTTTCAGGCTTTTCAAAATTCAACCCCTAAGAGGGGTAAATGGGGTGACAAAGTCTAAAAATCAACGCACAGCCCATACCGCTGGGTCTACAGATTCCAAATTTGGCAAGTAGGTTCCTTATGTAGTCTAGGGGTGCACTAAGAAAGAATTTTTCAAAATTCACCCTCCAAGGGGTGAAACGGGCCTCAAAAGTTTGTAAGGGGAAACAAGATTGGTAAGACTATTTTATTCGAAACTTCACAAGAGTACTCCTATTGATAAATGAGTAGAAACGGGTTTCAGGTTTTTTCAAAATTCAACCCCTAAGAGGGGTGAAACGGGCCTCCAAAGTTTGTATGGGGAAACAAGATAAGTTAGACTATTTCATTCGAAACTTCACAAGAGTACTCCTATTGATAAATGAGTAGAAACGGGTTTTCAGGTTTTTCAAAATTCAACCCCTAAGAGGGGTAAATGGGGTGACAAAGTCTAAAAATCAACGCACAGCCCAAACCACTGGGTCTACAGATTCCAAATTTGGCAAGTAGGTTCCTTATGTAGTCTAGGGGTGCACTAAGAAAGAATTTTTCAAAGTTCACCCTCCAAGGGGTGAAACGGGCCTCAAAAGTTTGTAAGGGGAAACAAGATTGGTAAGACTATTTTATTCGAAACTTCACAAGAGTACTATTGATAAATACAAGATAGCGCCGAGGAAAAGTATTTGTTTTTCCATCTCGGGTGTCGTTTATATGGTTTTCGAGGTCGCTGATTACAAAAATGAGATCGAAATGAAAATCGAAATGGCATTGAAGTAAATTTTTCGTCATGTGTGTCGTTTTCATGTTTTTTGGGGTCGCTGATATCGAAAATGAGGTCAAAATGAAAATTCAAGAAGGCACCTAGGATTTTTTTTCGTTTTTCCTTCATGGGTGTCGTTTTCATGGTTTTCACTGAACACAAATCTAATTTTTCTTTAATTTTTGTTTGTCCTCACGTATTGTTATGTAATTTACCGGCCATAGTAATTCCATCCTAGACAATAATTTAAGATTTTACACAATACTTCTGCAAAGTTCCTCTGTTCTGCTTTGAAACCAACTAATTTATGAGCAACCCATATATGTATATCTTTAAAAGTCTGCTGGGTCTTGAATTTTACTTACTCTTTGTTTTGCGCAATGAAATTCTTCCATTTTTTTATTAAAATTACCCCGAATTCAACGCGAGCAAAGCCGCAGACATAGCTATCTAATACATCAAAATCTCGTGTCACATTGTTTGCTATCGAAGTCCTCCGAAACGACTTCACCGATTTAATATTTTTTTTTTGTGTATACTTGCTATGTCAGAGAACAAGTCGAAGGCTTCTTTTATACCCCTATGTGACAAGGGTGGTTTACGCGGACGAAGTCGCGGGCAACAGCTAGTAAAATATAAATATTTACAAGTCAAATTCAATAAATTTATGATGACTGTCAATTTTTTTTGTTTTTGTTTACATCACGAATATGCCAGAGTCTGATAAGGATCTATCACCCGTAACATAATTATTATCAATTATAATCTCACAAATCGTTGCTGATTCAGCTAATACTGGCTACTCCGGTCCTGTCATATATATTATAAATTACTTTCACAAAGCATCATACATAAAACTGAATTCGTTTGGGAACGTAGCGATGGAGTGGCGGACATGTGTGGTACTTTTGTGCGTGACGGCTGTTCTGGCTGACGACGAATGGCGGGAAGTGAAAACTGCGCAAGGGCCGGTGCGCGGGCGCAAGCACCCAGACGCTGATTTATACGCTTTCTACAACATACCCTACGCCACAGCACCAACGGGCGTAGATAAATTTAAGGTAATTATTATTTAACAAAAATGCTTTACTCCATAAATGATAATAGGTAATGCGCTTCGTGTAAAAACAACTCTTTAGTAACTCAGCATAGTAACTCTTTAAAAAACTCACAGTACTCCGAGTATGCATAAAGTTTTTATAAATAAACTAGCTGTTGCCCGCGACTTCGTCCGCGTAAACCACCCTTGTCACATAGGGGTATAAAAGAAGCCTTCGACTTGTTCTCTGACATAGCAAGTATACACAAAAAAAAAATATTAAATCGGTGAAGTCGTTTCGGAGGACTTCGATAGCAAACAATGTGACACGAGATTTTGATGTATTAGATAGCTATGTCTGCGGCTTTGCTCGCGTTGAATTCGGGGTAATTTTAATAAAAAAATGGAAGAATTTCATTGCGCAAAACAAAGAGTAAGTAAAATTCAAGACCCAGCAGACTTTTAAAGATATACATATATGGGTTGCTCATAAATTAGTTGGTTTCAAAGCAGAACAGAGGAACTTTGCAGAAGTATTGTGTAAAATCTTAAATTATTGTCTAGGATGGAATTACTATGGCCGGTAAATTACATAACAATACGTGAGGACAAACAAAAATTAAAGAAAAATTAGATTTGTGTTCAGTGAAAACCATGAAAACGACACCCATGAAGGAAAAACGAAAAAAAATCCTAGGTGCCTTCTTGAATTTTCATTTTGACCTCATTTTCGATATCAGCGACCCCAAAAAACATGAAAACGACACACATGACGAAAAATTTACTTCAATGCCATTTCGATTTTCATTTCGATCTCATTTTTGTAATCAGCGACCTCGAAAACCATATAAACGACACCCGAGATGGAAAAACAAATACTTTTCCTCGGCGCTATCTTGTATTTATCAATAGTACTCTTGTGAAGTTTCGAATAAAATAGTCTTACCAATCTTGTTTCCCCTTACAAACTTTTGAGGCCCGTTTCACCCCTTGGAGGGTGAACTTTGAAAAATTCTTTCTTAGTGCACCCCTAGACTACATAAGGAACCTACTTGCCAAATTTGGAATCTGTAGACCCAGTGGTTTGGGCTGTGCGTTGATTTTTAGACTTTGTCACCCCATTTACCCCTCTTAGGGGTTGAATTTTGAAAAACCTGAAAACCCGTTTCTACTCATTTATCAATAGGAGTACTCTTGTGAAGTTTCGAATGAAATAGTCTAACTTATCTTGTTTCCCCATACAAACTTTGGAGGCCCGTTTCACCCCTCTTAGGGGTTGAATTTTGAAAAAACCTGAAACCCGTTTCTACTCATTTATCAATAGGAGTACTCTTGTGAAGTTTCGAATAAAATAGTCTTACCAATCTTGTTTCCCCTTACAAACTTTTGAGGCCCGTTTCACCCCTTGGAGGGTGAATTTTGAAAAATTCTTTCTTAGTGCACCCCTAGACTACATAAGGAACCTACTTGCCAAATTTGGAATCTGTAGACCCAGCGGTATGGGCTGTGCGTTGATTTTTAGACTTTGTCACCCCATTTACCCCTCTTAGGGGTTGAATTTTGAAAAGCCTGAAAACCCGTTTCTACTCATTTATCAATAGGAGTACTCTTGTGAAGTTTCGAATGAAATAGTCTAACTTATCTTGTTTCCCCATACAAACTTTGGAGGCCCGTTTCACCCCCTTAGAGGGTGAATTTTGAAAAATCCTTTCTTACTGCACCCCTAGACCACATAAGGAACCTACTTGCCAAATTTGGAATCTATAGACCTAGCGGTTTGGGCTGTGCGTTGATTTTTAGACTTTGTCACCCCATTTACCCCTCTTAGGGGTTGAATTTTGAAAAAAACTGAAAGCCATTTCTTTTCATTTATCAATAGGAGTACTCTTGTGAAGTTTCGAATAAAATAGTCTAACTAATCTTGTTTCCCCATACAAACTTTGGGGGCCCGTTTCACCCCCTTAGAGGGTGAATTTTGAAAAATCCTTTCTTAGTGCACCCCTAGACCACATAAGGAACCTTCATGCCAAATTTGGAATCTGTAGACCCAGCGGTTTGGGCTGTGCGTTGATATATCACCCAGTCAGTCAGTCAGTCAGTCAGTCAGTCAGTCAGTCAGTCAGTCAGTTTACTATTTTATATATATAGAAGAAGAAGATAAATAAATTTTTTCGTCGGCTATAAAAAAAACTGCTGTGTGTTACAAAACTGCATTACCTACTCGGTAAAATGTATGGAATTTTTTTATGACATTACTAGCTTCTGCCCGCGACTTCGTACGCGGATCCTGTTGCTTATGCCAGCGACAACGGGGTCGTCGAAGATCTGAAACGTCTGATGTCGAATTCTAAGAACCCGGGGACGGGAAAATAACGGATCTTTCCCACCTGAGCAACACATACCATTTGTTTCTTTTTGCCATTTAACAGCTTCACAAAAAGTACAATTTTTAGCCATACCTCCGATGGCGGAATATGTGGCGTATTCAATCATAGGAGACGTAAATGCACTCCGTGCCTTATCAACCCAAGGAAGGTCGCCATGCCCTTTTTTTTCGGTTGGGAAATAATCAAATAACTTCTCCAACTCTGGGTGGAGCGGGAGGGAGTGTCAGATTTTTACTGACTAAAATCCATCCATGTTCCTTCCTCGCCCTTTACGTTCCAGGGCCACGGTATCTCTTTCGAACAGTCCCGCAGCCCCGGCAGGCTTCGACCTTTGCGGGCCCCTCCCTTTATGCTGACATCTCTTTGAGGCGCACGTGGAACACGAACGCGCCGTGCCCTACGGCTATATCTTGAGACACATCCGGTTTTTCAGATGATATCGACATTCTGTTCAGAGAATGTCGACGTCGATCAAAATTCAAACGTTCGTGTTGCATCGCGCATCACGCATCACGTTCATCACTCGTTTCAAAAGACCTGTTAGTAGATGTGCGAATACGCTGAAAACTCAAGCCTGATTCTGTATCGGTAAACATTTCGGATTCACTCACGATCAGCGGACAGTCGCGCATCACATTCCGCACTTGTCTCTAAAGACCTAGAAGAAGCTATGCGTAGATACGCTGAGAACTCAAGCGCAATTCTCTATCCGTGAACGTCTCCGACTCGCGAGACAATGCGTGACGTTCACGATCAGCGGTCAGTCGCGCATCACGTTCCCTACTTGTCTCTAGAGATCTAGTAGTCGATGCGTAGATACGCTTGAAACTCAAGCGCAATTCTCTATCCGTGAACGGCTCCGACTCGCAAGACAATGCATGACGTTCACGATTAGCGGTCAGTCGCGCATCTATTCTTCACTGGTCTCTAGAGACCTGGATGTAGAAATACGCTGAGAACGCAGGCGTGCTTCGCGATCCGAAGAGGTTTCCACGGAGCAAGTTGCAGCCTGATGTTCTCAAACAGCATCAAGTCTCTCCTGACGCTCTTCGATAGATTCTTGGGATCTTATGATCCTCAATCTTTTAGCTCCTTTGGAACATTGGGAAAGATTTGACCTCTTTCTAGGCATGGTTATAGTTTTGTTGTGAAGATACCTGATCAATTGAAATCTAAGTAACTGCTCCCCTGCGTTACCGGGTAGGCTACCGAGTCACGAAGATAACTGGAAAAGGAAATTAATTCTACAACAGGTGTCCGAGATCTTCGATTTTTATAAGTCAACAGAGAGTGCTCATCAGATTGAACAACTTTTGCTAAGACGTCATTCCTATATGTGTTATGGTGTAGCTGGGCTCTTGGAGTTCCACAACAGGTGTTCCAGATCTTCGATTTTTATAAACCAACAGAGAGTGCTCATAAAATTGAACAACTTTTGCTAAGACGTCATTCCTTTATGTGTTATGGCGTAGCTGGGCTCTTGGAGTTCCACATCAGATGTTCCAGATCTTCAAACTTATACTCTCAGCAGAAAATGCTCATCATATAGAACAATTTTTGCTATGGTGGCATTTTTGTATCTCTTATAGTTTTGCTGGTCTGTTGCGGTTCTGCATCAGGTGTTCAAGTTTCCAAGATAAATTATAGCCTCATAGCTTCTGCCCGCGACTTCGTTCGCGTGAAGTTTTGATATCGCAACGCATCGCCTACTCAACGGAAGTTTAAACTGCTTTGTTCCCGCTTACAACATTTCTTATTGCTGCTCCGCTCCTATTGGTCATAGCGTGATGTTATATAGCCTATAGCCTTCCTCGATACATGGACTATCCAACGCAAAAAGAATTTTTCAATTCGAGCCAGTAGTTCCGGAGATTAGCGCGTTCAACCAAACAAACAAACAAACAAACAAACAAACAAACAAACTCTTCTGCTTTATAATATTAGTATAGAGTATAGATTCATTTTGATTATTTTAAACTACATACATTTTCTCAGATTATAGAAACAACTCTATGATCTAAGTACATCTATACCAATATTATAATTATAATCTGTACTTTAAATAATATTATATTTATATTTATTTATTTTAAATATAATAATATAATTTTATATATAATAATATAAAGCAGAAGAGTTTGTTTGTTTGGTTGAACGCGCTAATCTCCGGAACTACGGGTTCACATTGAAAAAATCTTTTTGTGTTGGATAGTCCATTTATTGAGGAAGGCTTTAGGCTATATAACATCACGCTACGACCATTAGGAGCGGAGCAGGAATGAAAAATGTTGCAAAAACGGGGTTTTATTTTCCTTTCGGTTTTCTCTCTTAGATATTGGAAACTTGAACACCTGATGCAGAACCGCAACAGACCAGCTAAACTATAAGAGATACAAATATGACACCATAGCCAAAATTATTCCACGTGATGAGCATTTTCTGCTGAGAGAATAAATTTGAAGATCTGGAACACCTGATGTGGAACTCCAATAGCCCAGCTACACCATAACACATATGGGAATGACGTCTTAGCAAAAGTTGTTCAATATGATGAGCACTCTCTGTTGACTTATAAAAAACGAAGATCTGGGACACCTGTTGTGGAACTCCGTTGTTCTCCAGCTTTGGTTAGCAAGCCGCTGTGAACGCTCGTAGCTAGATTCCCCAGCGCTTGCTTGCGAAATATTTTCTCTATTCCTCGAGAGACGCTGATGATTTTCAAGAGCAGACTCTTCCGTACGGCGTACTCGAGCTGCTCTTGCCTGGGATGTCTGACGGGAAAGTTGTGATTTCCTTTTAGGCATGATAAACAATCGCTGAAACGGTCCGATATCCCAAAAACAGAAATACCACAGCTTCGAACTCGAAGAATGAGAACGAAGTAGTATTTGTGTTTTAAGAAACCGAGCAACCAAAACAATTTTAAAGACCAACTACATCCAATCAACTGCGTACAACTCACCTACCTAACGACGAAAGTTAAATAATAACTGGGGGTCTAAAATGGCCGCTTTAGCAGAACATAAAATTAATCACGTTAAAAAAATTAAATTCTAAAAATGGGCTTTATAGTCATAACCATAAAGTCTATTATAAGAATTTTAAAATTTTAACGTGATTCATGTTATGTTCTGCTAAAGCGGCCATTTTAGACCCCCTGGAGAGGGTCATTAATCCGCGGAAAATCTTAACACCGCGATTCAGCAAAATGACATAAAAACGTCCGTACAAAGCATGTTCTAATGCGGTTCGTGAATGGACGGCGGCATTTTGCGATTTAGTAATTTTATATTATCTTCGAAACTATTTAACCAATTCGTCCCTGTGAACTGTCACAGGGACGAATTTTAGGAGATTTTAGTTTATTAGAAATTCGCTTGTTAATACTTACCTCTGTTAATTGAAGCCCCGGCCTCCCCTACTGTTTTGGGCAAATCGTATCTCTATGATGTTCTTGTGATCATAATAATATTGTTTTCGATAAGGTTTAATATTTTGTTGTTTAAAAAATCGTCCAAAGGTGAGTACGTCGAAAAATACTTTTTATAACACATAAAAGCTACTATTTCTGCTAAAATATAAAAGATAGAAATATGGTGTCGTGGACTTTTTTGTAGAACTATGCAAAGCGGACATTGATACATTGTTTTCAGTTATATACAACTGTTAAGGCAGCGCATGCAAATAACTCTGTTGTAAGAGCTATTTTTTCCGCCTGGCTAGACAACAATTGAGATAGTTCAGCTAATACGCATGACATCTTTATAATTTATATTATAACTAGCTTCTGCCAGCGGCTTCGCCCGCGTGAAGTTTGATTATTGTCCCATGGAATCTTACTGCCGGGATAAAAAGTATCCTATGTTTTAATCCAGGTTATAAACTATCTGTGTGCAAAATTTCATCCAAATCCGTTCAGTAGTTGTCGCGTGAAAGCGCAACAAACAAACTTACATTCACATTTATTCTCCGAACTGCTAAGCTATCGGGAGTTACACGTGTTATTGTGAGTCAACTATAAAAGATAGACATATGCTGTCCTGGGATATTTTTTATATAATTTTGTGTGGAATATTTCCGTTATACATGATTTCTATGTAGCTTTAACCATTAAGGCTGCACACGCGACGGAAGCTAAAAAAACCAAGTAACTTCTCCCGTTTTCCCAACATTTCCTTTCACTGCTCTGCTCCTATTAATGGTAGCGTGATGAAAAGTATACTATTACCTGCTCAGGAGTATGTAGAATAATTGTACCAAGTTTCGTTAAAATCCGTCGAGTAGTTCTTTTTTCTATAAATAACATACAGACAGACAGACAGACAGACAGAAAGACAGACAGACAGACAAAAATTTTACTGATTGCATTTTTGGCATCAGTATCGATCACTAATCACCCCCCGATAGTTATTTTGTAAATATATTTCATGTACAGAATTGACCTCTCTACAGATTTATTATAAGTATAGATAGATAGAAGATTTATAGCCTATAGCACTCACGAATAATGTAGCTTTCTACCAGTGAAACAATTTTTAAAATTGGTTTATTACTTCCGGAGATTACCCCCTACATACAAACTTACAAACAATTTTACCTCTTTATAAAATTAGAATAGATTAGTATAGATATAGACTACTATTACTTAAATTAGCACTATATTCATAGTCGCTCAAATTAGCTTATATGCATAGTCGCTCAGGTAGATCGACACAGTCTACTATTATACTTATAAGCATCACTTTTTAAGCTGAACCACTGTCTCTCAAGATACAGGTTACCTAGTTTGAGAGGCAGGGTTTTCCATATTGTGTGCAGATCTCAGTGCTTAGATTGTACTGCATTGTGTTATACCAACGCTCATGTAAATTTTGTTTATACTTATAAAACATGTCAAATCTGTATTTTGGAAAAATAAAGTTATTTATTATTATTATTACTGTAAGGAATGTCAGTCAGTACATAAACAACAGGCCATTCACTATGTATACGTTTACATAAAGTGGCCGTACTATATGTAACATTTATGATTTAATAACATTTTGAAACACAAGTGTGAGGTTCTATCATTATGAACATGTGAATATTTTAATTTTTAATGAAAACAAGATGGCACATTCTCTCACATTGCTATTTCACACCTCTACCGACAATAACGCTGGTTTGATACTAAACTTTGTTTCCAGGCGCCTCTACCTCCGCCGGTATGGTTGCAACCATACGAAGCTATCAGCGAGGAAGTTACGTGTCCACAACCTACGGTACCATACTTTGACTTCATGCCGAAAACCGCAAAAGAAAATTGTCTGATTGCTAATGTGTTCGTGCCAAAAACAGACAAGAAAAACCTGTCAGTCCTAGTGACTGTACACGGAGGAGCTTTTGTAATAGGTTACAGCGATTTGCTCAGGGGAACACAGTATATTACGAAGACCAAAGATTTTATCATGGTTACGTTTACCTATCGACTTGGCGTTCACGGATTCCTCTGTCTCGGTACTGAGGATGCCCCAGGCAATGCTGGCATGAAGGACCAGGTGGCGCTGCTGCGCTGGGTACAAAAGAACATCGCCAGCTTCGGCGGTAACCCTGATGATGTGACAATTGCGGGCGGCAGTGCTGGTTCTGCAGCTGTGGATCTACTAATGCTTTCTAAGTCAGCCGAAGGCTTGTTCCATCGAGTCGTACCAGAAAGCGGTGGAAACCTTGCAGCCTTTACTATTCAAAGAGATCCTCTAGAGAATGCCAAAAAGTATGCCAGGCAACTCAATTTCACAAATGTTGACGATATTTATGCATTAGAAGAGTTCTACAAGACAGCTCCGTTGAAACTGTTGTTGTCAGATCATTTTTTCGAAAGACCCGATTCTACTTTCTTGTTTTCACCATGTGTTGAGCGTGATACAGGAGACGGAGCATTCCTGACAGAATCTCCTCTGACTATTTTTAAGAAAGGTAACTACAAAAAGTTACCTGTGTTGTATGGTTTCGCTGACATGGAAGGATTATTGCGTGTGGTTCTCTACGATAGTTGGAAGCCAAAGATGAATGAAAAGTTTTCTGATTTCTTACCGGCGGACTTAAAGTTTAAATCAGACGAAGAAAAGGAAGAAGTAGCCAGTAAAATAAAAAAGTTTTATTTTGGCGACAAACCGATTGGTGATGATAACATTTTAGCATACGTGGATTTCTTTTCGGATGTTATGTTTACTTATCCCATGCTTTGGGCTACCAAATTGCACGTGGAGGCTGGCAACAATGAAATTTATTTGTATGAATACTCTTTTGTGGACGACAGCGACGCTGTGGTTCCTCACACTAACGTACGTGGTGCTAACCACTACGCTGTATCGATGGCTTTGATGGATGGTAATATTGGTGGTTATTTTAATTTTAACCCAGATGAAACTTCGGCGTCGCCTAAGCGTATGAAAATGAAAAATGTTCTCCGTGAAATTTGGCATAATTTTCTAAAGACTGGGTGAGTATCTGATGTAAAAAGTCCGTTAGTTCTGTCTGGTTATATTCGACTACCAAGTCGATCCTGATCACCGCAGATGAAGCGGTATTGTGATTTGAATTTAATTCGCGTTTCGAAATAACTAGTATAATTTATTAATGTTGTGTGTTTGAAAGTTTTCTTTAAACGTGGTTTCTTTCAGGAAACCCGTGCCTGAAGGGTCGTCGCTGCCTACGTGGCCGCCAGCCGGCGCGGACAGGTCACCACACATGGTGCTCCGTGCGAAGTTAGAACTACGCGGGGTGCTCTTAGAAGAACGCGCTCGCTTCTGGGATGACATCTATCAGAAATACTACCGGGATGCCATACCACCACCAACACCGCCACCCAAAACACGCGTTGAATTATAAACACCTAAATAAACATAATTATTATTTAAAATACATTTTAAAATGTACTGGTTTTTAATGACTATTTATAAAGGTTCAATGTGAACGCAGAATAGTTAATAAACATCTTTAATGAGTCCATGCTTGTTTTATTTTTCTTGTTGAATCTAGGTTACCTTCTTGATTTGTAAATGACATCCCTCCATAAAACGAGTAGTATTTTTTCTTCGTTTACCAGAAACAATAACATTGGCACTACTTGGATTTCTTTTTAGATTTTATTGTTATTAATTTGGCACTCTTGTAAGTAGGTATTTGATTTTATTACTGACATTAATTGATAACTTGATAATGCATTTATATGACACGTTAGTACAATTTTAGTGTTTCAAAATGAGATGAGAGCGTCTTATTCGTAAAAAAAAATCAGATACTAACTACATCGCCACAGTTTCTGCCTCAGGAAATGTACTATTATCTGGGTCATTGGTTTAAATAAGGGGTTCAATCTCTGCCCTTTACTGTTATTCATTAATCATCTAGCCTAGCCTTTTCCCAACTGTGTTGGAGTCCTAAGAAAAAGGGTCTTGAATACTTGACAGACAGATGGATAACAATTGTATCCAAAGACCGCCGACTGAGGTACGGAACCTGAAATTGAATACCTACACACGTAGATTAACCTATGATGGATGAGGAGCTTGTTTCACAATTTGGTTAGAATTTTACATGTCGCTACAAGGGTATGAATGCCAAACTGTAAAGTTGTTTAAGCAAGAACATCTAGTTTCTATGTAATAAAATCTTGATTCAAAGTTCGAGCTGGCCTGTAAATAATTGTCGTTATAGTTGACCTATTGTAAAAAATATCTCCAATCAATTTTTTGCTCGGAATAGAACCTGATTAGTGTCGTCATGACGTAACGCATCGTGGTAGCCAATGGCAGTCTTGTTATTTAGGACGAGTGTGGGACGTAAGCGGAGAAGGGGGAGGAGCAGTCATCGACGTGAAAAGATAACTGGTTAATAAGCAGACGATGTCTGACAGTAGTGGATCGCGTTAGTTTAGTTAGAAGAAAAAATACCGGCGTAATTTATTTCTTGTTTAGCTTAAATAATTTTAGCAATGTTGTGGATATTAACAGTTTTATCAGTGGTAGCACTGAGTAACTGTGATGATAGTGAGTGGAGACAAGTGCGCACCTCGCAAGGAGATGTGCGCGGGCGCAGGGATCCTGAAGGCGGGTTTTACGTTTTCTACAATATACCGTACGCCAGTGTGCCTCTTGGAACTGATAGGTTCAAGGTACGTTTTTATTTTTGTTGTACAGAAAAATGTAATTGGAATATGATATCTTCAAGGTGAGGTACTCAAGATTTTGATAAGATTAACTAATTACTTAATTATTGCTGACGCTAATGCCACTATATATTTAATTCCAGGCGCCTTTGCCTCCACCGGCATGGTTACAACCACTAGAAGCAGTTGACGAAGGCATAATATGTATTCAGAACCCTACACCATTCATAGATATTTCATCTAAAACACAGAAAGAAAATTGTCTGATTACAAATATCTATGTCCCTGACACTAAGGATAAAGACCTTCCAGTAATAGTAAACGTTCATGGTGGAGGTTTTGAAATTGGGTATGGAGACATGGTACAATCTCGAAATTTAGTAAAGAGCAAGAAAGTAATTGTAGTGAACTTCAATTACCGACTCGGAGTGCACGGGTTCCTGTGTTTGGGCTCAGAGGACGCTCCAGGCAACGCTGGACTGAAGGACCAGGTAGCACTACTACGCTGGGTGAAGAAGAATATCGGTAGCTTTGGAGGGAACCCTAATGACGTCACCATTACGGGAGCTAGTGCTGGCTCCATTTCTGTACATTTGTTGATGCTGTCGAAGGCCGCTGAGGGACTTTTTACTAAAGTTATTCCAGAGAGTGGAGCTAATGTAGCTTCGATTTCAGTACAGACTGATCCACTTGAAAACGCTAGATTCTATGCAAAAATGTTAAACTTCACTGATGTTGATGACTTTTTCGCATTAGAAGACTTTTATAAAAATACTCCACTAAAGTCACTACTTATCAGCGTATTTAGTGATAGAAAAGATTTTTCGTTACTGTTTTCACCGTGCGTAGAACGCAAAACAGGTGAAGAAAGGATACTCGAAGACTCGCCTGTAAATATAATAAAGAACAGAAAATACAAAAAAGTTCCTATTTTAATCGGCATTAGTAGCATGGAAGGATTAGTTCAAGTACCGCATTTAGAAACATGGAAAGATGGAATGAACAAGAGGTTTGCCGACTTTCTACCAGTCGATTTGAAATTTGAAAATGAAGAAGAAAGGGAAGAAATTGGTAAAACAGTAAAAGAATTTTATTTCGGTGATCAGCCAGTAGGGAAAAAAACAGTACTACAGTTTGTTGAGTACATCAGTGATGTTCTCATGGGATATCCAACTTTCCGATCTGTTAAGCTTGACGTGGAAGCTGGACACAATCAAATATTTTTGTACGAATACTCTTTCGTGGACGACGATACGCCTTTTGTCCCTCACACTAACGTCCGCGGCGCAACACATTGTGCTCAGACAGCCGCCATACAAGATGGAATTCCTTTCGTGACCAGCGATGAGAGTGGCCTGTCGGAAGAATACAAACAAATGAAATCTACACTCAGGGAAATGTGGTATAACTTCGTAGTACACGGGTGAGTTACGCACAAAAATTATAATATGGCATATTTCATCTTCACATCATGTCTTTTAACAACTGTCGCTGCAGAAATTACTGTTATCGATAACATTGGCGATGGCCGACAGTTATTTTTAATAAATCTATAATAAACACACTGAGGTCGAATCTTCATTAGACATTCAGGTAGCGACCTTCCATGACAAAGTAACCGTTTCAGTCAAACAAATAAAAAAGGGTGTTCAACCCATTAAGATGGAGAATAATAATATCGTCATAGTAAAATAGTTAAATTAAATGTTACAGTAAGCCTGTACCGGAAGGATCAGCGGTGCCTGCTTGGCCCGCAGCAGGCGCAGACGGGAGTCCCCATATGTCTCTGGGACAAGCAGTGAAGTTGGGTGGAGCGTTTCTGGAGACACGAGTGCGGTTCTGGGACGACATCTACGACAGATACTACAGGGCGCCGGTGCCGCCGTCACAGCCCCCTCAGAGACACGTAGAGTTGTAGTGAGCACAGCCTTGTATAGGTACCCCTATTCTACGAATCAGAAGCACTGATGTTTACACGTAGCACTTTTTTAACGTGATTTACAGTATTAATAGATTGTAATTTTTATGGTGTTATTGTGTCATTTAAGCGATATTTAAGAGAAATTCGGTTTTAAATTTTGATGTGCATAAATATTGGTGCTCGTGATTGTACTCATATCTTGGCTAGAAGCCTAGAAGAGGTGTTACTCTGACGTCTATCGAGGACAATGGTTCCGTGGCAACATGCTAAAAAACTGCTGTTGTCAATAATTTTATTTTGAAGTATTGATTTGCCACCTTTGAACTTCAGTATTTTTGTTCAGAAAACTATCCTAATAATAAGCCAGTTGCGTCAGATGTTACAATAAAGGAATTGTTAAGATATTTTCTTATATTTGAATCAGTCTGACTTTCAGCTTACAGCCCAGGGGGTTTTTAAAATGGAAAACATTTACCACGACATCGGCGATATGATTAAACTTGCAGAGGGAGACCTCCCTCTGCAAGTTTAATCATATCGGTAATGTAAGCGAAGAATTAATTTCTGAGCCACAAGTTGGAAAAGCTTTAGCTTAGAGTTAAGTGAGGAAGGCTGGGTTTAAATTATGAAAACCTATATAAACATTTATGCTGACACGAAATTAGTCAATACGGGTGTGTAGGTAATAATTGTCAATTTAATAAAGTTATAATATTTACTCAGAATAATATAATGTATAGGCCCATGTTCAGCAGTGGACGTCTTTCGGCTGAAATGGTGATGTGATGATGATGAATAATACATGGTGTAAACAAACTCTTCACGAAGCCGGCAACCAAGCATTCTGTACATGACATCCGACGCATTTTTTGCTGGAAAATCACGTTTTTCAGTTGGACTCAATGTAACGCACTTAAAGCATTGTTGGATGGATTAAACAGTACGGAGGTCGTGAAGATGATTTAAGATAAAATCATACATTAAAAATATGTATTTAAAAAAAAAGTTGGAACTTTGACCCCCAATATCTCCGTAACTAGAAGGTTCCCAGGTATGGTCTAGAACAAACAAATGATCGCAAAAACGGGAAAGTGCCTTTCGGCTTTGTAAAGAGTTTTTACATCCTTAATAGATTATTCGTCATTATCATCATCAAGGATTATTGAGGTTTCTGCGTCAGGTCGATGTCAGCGTCGTGGGCTTAATGTCATAATTATCGTACGGCGAAATACTTATCGTTTCTTGAGTCGACGGGGGCGTATCTTGCTTCATACCGTACCTTACCATACCGCCTGGTTAAAATTACGGTTGGTGGAAATTACGTTTTTTTTCCTACTCCTGCGCTATACTTTCTCATTAATTTCATTGCGGGATCCAAGACAGTTAAATTCATTCTCTGGAACTTCATCGAGCTTCATTGTATCGGCGCTTTTCTGGTGGTCGCCACTGTTGATTCTGGCTTTTAGGAGTAATGGCTGGGAATAGTGTGGCGGGCTTGTCCTAAAAAAAAATTCTGCTGGCTTAGCAGTCGCTAGCACTACTGGTTAGTTTGAGGCCCAGGGCTCGATGTCCAGGTAAGGTAGCGTTATTGGGTTTTCCCAACAGCAGCTTTTCTGTAACAGCCCGGTGTCTGGATTTTTGCTGATTTAAAAATAACTGGCGAAATTAAACAGAGTTTGTCTACTTTCACCAGGCGTTGAACGATACGATATTTTGCTGCAAATATTAGGATCATAATTTTATTGTGATCATAATACGGATCTTGTCCTGTTCACCTTCTGACCTGACATGACCTGACCTGACCTGACCTGTCATCCTCATCCCGTACTGGGTTGTAGACGTAGTGATTATATACTCTGTGGTACTGGGAAGCGTAGTAAAAACAATGACGGATATGAAAAGTTTTTAATTGAAAAAAGTTTTATTTGATTCAAAATAAACAATGGATCTTAGACATGATTGTTAACCCGACAAAGATTACGGATAAACTGGAGATAGTGCATAAGAAAAACGTACTCGAATCGAAAAAAAAAACGTTAAAACTGTGAGCTCATACGAGACGAGGGCGGGTTGTAGGCAATCACTTGATAGGTTTTATTGATTACAGTTCACTGCGTTTTTCTGGTGGTTGAGGTGGCGCCACTGGCTCTCGGTAATATTTCCCATAAATATCTTCCCAGAATTGACCTCGTTCCCCTTGGAATACTCCACCCAGTTTCACTTGATTTCCCAAAGACAGGAATGGGCTCCCATCGGCACCTACCGCTGGCCAGGCGGGCAGAGATGATCCTTCTGGCACTGGTTTTCTGAAACATTGAATTTTCCATGGTTTAGAATTTTATGGAACTTCTAAAGGACTGTCTGATCAAATTGTTTCTTAAGAACATTATTTACAACAAATTCCTTTATATGTAGAATTTGTAGCTCTAATTAAGGACATTGAGTGAAGCCGCAAGGTAAAGCTAGTTAGATTACAAAGAACGTAACTCACGCGAGAATAGCGAAGTTTAACCACATTTCTCTAATAGTTGCTTTCATTTGTTTGAATTCTTCTGACAAGTTTTCTTCTTCATATCCGTCGGATACTACCATCGTCTGAGCACAATGTCCAGCCCGACGAATATTCGTGAAAGGGACAATAGGAGTACTGTCATCCACGAAAGAATATTCATATAAATACACTTGGTCGTGTCCAGATTCTACGTATAGCTTAACAGCTCTCAGCGTAGGATAGGCAAAAGTAATGTCACCAAAGTAATCAAGATATCTTAGGATTGTATTTTCTCCCACTGGCTGGTCACCAAAATAGAATTGTTTCACTTGTTCCCCAAGTTTTTGCCTCTCTTCTTCACTTTCGAATTGTAAGTCAGCAGGTAAGAAATCGGCAAACTTTGCATTCATACCATCCTTAAATTTTTCAAGATTCGGAATCATTAATGATCCTTCCATTTCGGCTGTGCCAATTAAAAGCGGAACTTTTTTATAATTACCATTCTTTATTATATGAACCGGTGAATCATCTAGAAAAGCTCCGATAGCTTCTTTTCGTTCAACACATGGCGCAAAAAGCACGGTTGCGTCCGTCGTGGTCAAAAATGTGCTCTTTTGAAGTGTTTTTAGTGGAGTATTTATATAAAAGTCTTGCAAAGCGTAAAAGTCATCCACACCAGTGAAGTTTAACCTTCTAGCGAAAGTTTTAGCATTTTCAAGGGGATCTACCTGAATTGCAATTGACGCTACGGAGGCTCCACTTTCTGGAATAACTTTATTAAATAGTCCTGCCGCAGACTTTGAGAGCATCAACAAATCCACAGACACTGAGCCAGCGCTGTAACCTGCAATAGTGACGTCATCAGGGTTGCCCCCGAAGCTTGCGATGTTCTTCTTCACCCAGCGGAGTAGTGCCACCTGGTCTTTCAATCCGGCGTTGCCTGGAGCGTCCTCCGAGCCCAGACACAGGAAACCCTGCACTCCGAGTCGGTAATTGAAGTTGACTACAATTACTTTCTTGGTCCTGACTAAGTGGTTAGCACTAACAAGGTTTCCAAATCCAAGTTCGAACGCACCACCATGAACGTATACTATAACAGGTAGATTTTTATCTTCAGTGTCGGGGACATAAACATTAGCAACGAGACAATCTTCTTGCATTGTTTTAGTTGAAAGATCCTTGAATGGTGAAGTATCTTGTATGCATATGATGCCTTTGTCAACTGCTTCTAGCGGTTCTAACCACACTGGTGCTGGGGTAGGCGCCTGGAATCAAGAATGAAATAGCATAAACGTAATTTTAAGTTATTTTATCTAGTTAAAAAATTATAAGTTTTTACGTAAAATTGTAATTAAGAAGCCAAAATACGCACCTTATACCTGTCGGCTCCTCTGGGTACTGTGGCGTACGGTATGTTGTAGAAGGCGTACAGTCCCCCAGCAGGGTCCAATCGCCCGCGTACTTCGCCTTGTTGAATGCGCACTTGTCGCCATTCAGTGTCATCGCACTTACTCAACACTACTACACATAACACTATAATAAATCGCCACATTGTCAACAATTTCACTTGGTTTAGAGCAAAATTTCATTTGAATACTATTTTAGTTTCAAAATTTGAGGTTAAAGTAAGATTTCGAAGTACTAAGTACACAATGGTTACTAAAGATAAGTTTCTTCAATTCACGATATGTTTTTGATTATGATTATTATCAACAGGTAGATATGTTTTATATGGTAGGATTTGATACAGCAGCAAGTTGATAAAAGCCGTTGATTTGTCTACTAAAACGCTCCACCTTAATACCAGTGAACCGTGGTTACTTTAGCCTCGTGAGTTTATTATATGTCCACACTCACTAGGCTCGGCTGCGCAGCCCTAGTGGGGACGCAAATTTAGGAATCTATTTATAGGTAAATAATTTTATACCTTTACACCTTTATTTTAAAGAAAATTATGGACCTTCAAAGTTCAATATTGATCAAAGTAACCCCGGTTTACTACTTTTATTTTCTTTCATATAAACCGACTAGGAAGGAGCACTACAAATAGTCATCGGTCCTTCGACAAACATGGCCATGGACAGACTGCATGTTGGCTACGCTAAAAACTCGATAGTTCGTACCGTTTGTGACCTTACATAGCTATTAGATAAATTATTTATTTATTTAAACTTGTCGCACACAAAATAGGTATACAATTTGCATTGTATGATGTACTTAGATTTATTTATTTAATACTTTAAGCACACATCATGTACAGAGGTGAACTTAATGCCAATGGCATTCTCCACCAGTCAACCTTTGGGTGATGCAGAGACAAGCTGTGGTAGGTGCGATTGAGTTTGTGGATTACTGTGTGGTTAGGTGGTAGCAATAGGTTCTCTATATGAGAAAATCAATTCTCAGTAGATCCATCATGGATCTAGTCAATGGATCTTCTGAGAATGATCCATCGTGTTACCTAACTTTTAATCCATAATCTAAAATGTCATAATTTTTTTGTTATTAATTGGATCATTAGTCCGAATGATAATTTACCCGAACTTTATATCATATAATATCATAATAATATGCCATAAAGTTGAAATCCCTAAATATAATATGCCCTAAATCTGTTTGTCATAAGTATTACAATCAATAATATACAAAAGACATAAAACCGTTTTCAATAAAAGTCATAAGTCCTATTCTTAGAACTAATTTGTATTACAAAGTTTTTGCTATGAACTTCTGTCAGGCGTTACATAGATAAGAGCACGCAATATTTTTTCTTCTACCTCTCTCTCTTCTTCTTTTAGGCTTATTTATTTGATTACGCCAAGCTTCTGCACAAATTTGATTAATTCTCTTGTAATCCAAATGTTGGTTCGTATGTAGGCGTTGACCTGCAATGCAAGTAAGCATGCAGCAAGCATGCGGCACGCATGTAGCAAGCATGCGGCAAGCATACAGCAAGCAAGCAAGCATGCAGCAAGCAAGCATGCAGCAAGCAAGCATACAGTATGCAAGCAAGCATGCAAACGAGCAAGCATCATGTAGCAGGCATGGTTTCTGTCACGGCTCCGGCGCTGCGGGGATCCGGCGGCCTCACGCGATTTTAAATTATACTCTTGGGATAGGGCAGACATTTTTTTTTTACCATTCGGAATCATACACATTATGTGATACAATACTTAGGACATACGACTTTATGTCATGTAAAATTAGGAGATTCAATTATTTTTTTTGCTTTTTGAAGAAACATAATATTCGATATTATGACAAAATAGTATGTAAAGTTAGTTATGCAAAACAAAATTACGGTATTTTGAACATTATGATTACTGAAGTTTATAGCACAAGTTTACAGTATAAATGACTTTTTAAGTGAAGCTACATGACTTTTTTTATTATTTATTTATCATTTTTTTTTTCTTAATTTTTGTGACATATGATTAATTTATTTTACGGACTTATCTATTTTCTCTGACTTGTATATTTTTATTGAATTTTGATATTGTTTATGTTTGTCTTTGATTGTTGTTTAATTTTTTATGACATTCTATGATTAACTTATTTGACTGATTTAACATTTTTTTTTTTTTTATTTAATTGTTATTTATTTTATATTTTTTCTCTTATTTTTTCTTGATTTTGTGACATTTTATGATTTATACTGACTGATAAATGTTTATAACTGACTATTATGTATTTGGATGATGCCTTCAGTAATTTAGTTTTTTATTTTGTAATATTTATTTTGTAAATTTATACGCCTTACGGGTGAAACATGTACGTACAAAATATTCTTAATGTGTCATCCTGCGTGCTTAATTTGCATGTATACGCATTATTTAACAAATAAAATTATCTTTATCTTAATATCAAACCTGTTATGGATAATGATTTTCGGACAAAAAATTTTAGGACAAGCAAGGGAGTACCGGTAGCAATATTATAGGTACTTCAAACTGTCCAGACACACTGCAATGAAGTGGAATTGATGTGACAAAAGAGTATAATGGGATTGTATTATAAACTTGCGCGCGAAGATTAAAGGTGTAGCCCTTTTAAGGGGTGTGTAATATTTGCTATAATAACAGATAGTATATTTTCACATCATATAATTTCCATATGCTATAAAAACAAATAACCTAATTTCATATGATCTAAGGTTACATGTCATAGAAACTTCTTTTACTCTAATAACATTTAGTATAACGTTCATTTCATATCATTTTCAAGCAACACGTTTCATTGCGATGCGTCTCGCGGCGACCGACGCAGTGCGATGAGACCTCTTCCAGTACAATAGCGCTGCGTCGCGTCGCGACTCGCGTTGAGTCTTGGTGTGATCTGACGCATAAAATGTAGGATTTTAGCTAGTGACGTAGCACGACAGCTGTCGCTACAGAGGTTACAGACTACATACTCCAAAGTAGTTTCCCAACAAAAAATGGGCTGAGTTACTCAGCTCTATGTACTTTGTTGACGGCTTCATGAAGAAGTATGTTTACACCCGGTATATAAAGAGCCCGGAAAACTAAAAAAAATAATAATTTGTTTATTTTATATATACAGACGAAGCAGTTCCTTGCGGAAACTTACAATCATGATACAGAAACTAATTGTATGGTTAAATGGTAGGTATACTAAAGTGTGATTTCCTGTACTTATTATAAGGAAAAACAGAGTTCATCTACCTGCCTGTGACGCAACAGACAGCCTTGCAATGGGTAGACGACAATAATAAAGCCACAAATATAAGTAAAATATGAATTGATGATCTCGCATGGTGGGTACCTACTTAAATATTATTGAAAAATGAAGAGTAAGTTTATAGAAAAATGTTTTATTAGTCATCTGCCTTGTTTTTACTTGTTTGGGATCGGCTTTCAGTGTAAACAAGCTCTTAAAACACATACTGTTATTAATAGGAAATTAAACATATTTATAAAAAAACTAAAACCATTTTTATTAACAGAAAAATGCTATTATAGTATAAATGAATTGAATATTTAAACTATAAAATATAATTTAATAATATATAAAAATTTCTATACATATAAAGAATTCTTATTATGGTATTATTGGATTTATTTTAGATATACATATTTTTTTTTTGTATTTTTAAAGCTTCCTCTCTCCTACTATGTCTTTGTCTTTTGCTGTGCCCGACAGGGTCCATAATGATCTCATTTTTTAATTTACCACCTAAGTACACATTGTGGAATGCAAATAAAGTATTGAGTATTGAGTATAGGTAGATAGCCAGTTTTTAGTACTAATCGATAAATCAAGCTTCTCAAGGTCAGTCCGTGGATGGGTCACCATTCATTATAATTCGTCCGTGGTCCCAGTTGTAATTTATACATCTTAGACAGGGATCTGTGGTAGTGGTTGAGTACTTTAAGTAAACAGCTAGCTCTTCTTAATAATGGAGTATATTTCTCACCAACAATTTTTCAATATCACCATCAAATCAATCAGGTAGGAGTGCCCGACTAAAGACACGAGACACGACAAAACAAAACAACACAAAACGAAAATAAACAAAGTAAAAACAAACAAATTAAAACATGGCTACCGTGAGCGCATGCTACTGACGTTTGTATCACTTAGTAAGATTTGGTGTTGGGATTCCAACAAGTCGTAACAGGTAGTGATAGCGGCCCGAAAGTTTGACAACCAAGTCTTACCAAGGGGTATCGTATTACCGAGTACTAACTGGATTGTGGAAATTACATAGGCAGTCACTCCATGAAAAATTCAGTTGTATCCGTCCGGTTTGATTAGTAGCCGACCCCAACAAAGTAAAGGCTAGTCATTATGAATGAAGGTTTTTCACGATAAACTGACTCTTAATTTAGTGTAGGATGACCCACCATGCGAGGTTACCAATACTTACTGTATTCTAAATGTACCTAGCTTGATATTTTTTTGTTGTCGTCTACACGACGTGTCAAGGCTGTCTGATGCGCCTAATTGTGATAGTTAGCGTTGAGAGTCATTTAATTTTTATTTTTTTATGAGTTTGATTTAGTTCACCTCATCATCTATCTGGCCTTGTGGAATTTGACTTGGGATCGTCGCAATTATTTAGCTTCACAGGTTTCAATTTCATACCACAATTATCATTTACTAAATTGACATATAACATATACCAATAGATGTAGTCGGAGCTAACACTTTTTATGGAGATCCCATTTTGCCTTTGACAAAATTGGCATCAGATTTCGGCGGTTAAGAGGAACACAACAGTTCTTTTACTTTACCTCTGAAAATACCATTCTGACAACAAGAATAAAGGCAGTAGGTACTGCAAAATCACAGAAAAAGTGACAGTAAAAGTCAATATAATGTAAAAACAAGAATTTGCAACACATTCTAAAATTTCGGTGATGGAGGCGGTGGTACTGATACCCTGTAGTACTTCTCGTTGATGCTGCTTCAAGCTAGTTCGGGCTGACAATAAAGTCACGTAGTTCCACCGTCTGCCCCATAGACATTTACGAGGAATTGTTGACACACAGCGCTACGAGCCACGAGGAAAGAGAAGAGCCTTCTGGTACAGGTTTTCTGAAATTGTGGAAGAAAATATTATTCGATCGGCCGCTAAATAATGCTAATTGAAAATTTAACTGAGTAGTTCATAAATGCCATTCAAGGACACTTACAATAAATACATTTAAGGATTTCCGCATCCCACTTTAAGAAGAATCTGTCTTGAGAATTGGAAAACTACGCTTAAAAAAATAATTTATGACACGGATTACCCTATTATAAAGTTGTTCCACATTTCTCAAATGACTCTCTTCATCGTTTTGAGTTCGCGAGAAGCGTTCTGTTCATCCGGTTAACTAAACAGTTTAACTCTGTCTTAGGCTCAGCGCAGACAGAACGGAATACAGCGGGGGAGGATTTTATTAACGCACTTGAACATAAACTTTAAAATTATTACAATAAAGTGCATAAATGCTTGAACCTGACAAAAAATGCTCGCGCGTCCTCGAAGATACGCTCGAGCATACGCGATCCGTAAAGAAAATGCCCGAGACCGCGCGGGGATTATTAATCTCTGTCAGCGCTGACTCTATGACATACAGATATTGTGCACAATGTATTATCATTCACATAGGAATACTCATACAATGTATCATCATTCACATAGAAATACTCATACAAATATAGAGGGTGTAAAAAACCTCTTAACGAAGCGGAAAGGCACTTGTTCTTCCCGCCCGCGTCACTGTGATCATTTTTTGTTCTCCACCATACCTTCTAGTTACGGAGATATTGGGGGACAAAGTTACAACTTTTTGACAAGTTTTAATAGATAATTTGGCCATCATAAAAGGGAGATCATTAATATTGTCAAGAAATAGGAAAGGAGCGAGAATCGAACCTTGGGGCACGCCTATCTTGACTAGAGAGCAGGAGGACGTCACCTCATTTACATTTACTTTTTGCTGCCTGTTTGAGTAGTAAGAAAGAACCAGATCAGTAGCTTGACCACGAATTCCGTAGTGGTGTAATTTACACATCAGTGTGTCGTGGTCGACGCAGCCGAATGCTTAAGAGAGATCACAGAAAATGCCAATGGCTTCCTAGGACTTTTACCAGTATTCTAAAATACTGGTAAAAGGGGGGAGGGGGGAAGTTGCTCGCGTCCGTAGGATTCACCATCTCTTCCTAGCCACCCTACACGTCTCCCCCGGGTGGTGCTAAACGAGCAACAACGCCGAGTCTCGGGCGGCGGTTACTAACCCGACTCAGATTGAATAACAAGCAGATCCTTGTTGGGGGTAGGAAATGACCTCCACAACCCGCAACTCCATTGTATTATGGAATCGGGGGCATTGGCTTAACCGCCCGCGTCAAGAGGTAGAAAGCCTCTCTAAAAACTCACCCCAATCCTAAAGTGGGAAGCGCGCCGAGAGGATGAATGGCTTACGGGCAGTAAGTTGCTAGCGCCAACCTCAACGGACCTGGCAAACGTTGTTGTATGGGCCTTCTTGAAGGAATAGGCGTTACCCTTCAAGTGACTACTTATTTCGACCTTACTCGTGGGAACAATATGAATGAAACCAATAAAACTCCAAATAACCCTAATAATATGATCCAACAACAATTTCACAAAAGTATGTTTATCAGAAACCGTAGTAACAGTCTACCATCAGTCGCAGCAACTAAAACCAGCGATAAACAAAATAAAAACGAACTAGAGCATAAAAATAATGAGCCTTCAAACACATGGCAAAATGATAAAGTACCTCTTATAAGGCAAAAAAGAAAGGAAACTAGCCCAATCTGCAGTGAGAATACTAAGAAATTAAAGAATACACCTATGTTCGCTGTATCTACGCACAACAAATTCGACATCCTCAACAGTGAAGAAACAGAAGACCCGGTCTCGGTTAAAGAGTATACACCTAAACCGGAACCCATTTTTGTGACCGGAGTCATGGATGTCACAGCACTAAAATCCACTCTAAATGAAATTGTGGACAACAAATTATACCAAATGACAACATTATACATATATAGGAAATAAAAAGTTTTATGATTTTTGGAAAAATACCCATAAACTCAATCCAAGGTCGGGCTCTCCGGCGAGTGTTGGGGGTGTGCATGAGCCACGGGACATAGCCTGTGCCTTTCAGCGGCATTTTAGTGTGGTATCACCGCTCGGGTCCGCGCCTCAGGTGCTCGCGCCTGAGAATCGCCCTGGGCATGTTAACGTTCGATTCTCCGCCAAGGATGTGGCCCAAAATATAAAGAAGATGGTGAGAGGCAAGTCCCCAGGTCACGATAGTCTTAGCATCGAGCACCTGAAGTACACGGGCGTGCACCTGCCAAGAGTCCTTGCACTATTATTTAACTTGTGTGTTAGTCATGATTATTTACCCGATGATTTAATGCACACAGTTGTAGTGCCAATTATTAAGGATAGGACGGGTGACTCATCGGATCTGTCTAACTACAGACCGATCTCGCTTGCGACTGCCATAGCTAAGGTGCTGGATAGTTTGCTTGACCGGCAGTTGGAGAAGCACCTCCACTTGCATGACGCGCAGTTTGGGTTCAGACCCGGAGAGTGCTATCCTCTGTCTCAAGCAAACTGTTCAGTACTATACGGTCAGAAACACACCAGTGTATGCATGTTTTCTAGATCTTTGAAGAGCTTTTGACCTGGTTTGTTATGACAAGCTGTGGCAGAAGCTAAAATGTGAAACAGATGTGCCGCAGGAGATTATATCCTTGCTGCGGTACGGGTACAGTAAACAGCAGAATACCGTTAGATGGTCAGGTGCGCGATCGGACGCGTATGGTTTGAAATGCGGGGTGAGGCAGGGGGGTTTATCCTCCCCACGCCTCTTTAACCTGTACATAAACCAGCTGATCGGTGAGCTCAGCAGCACTAATATCGGATGTTCCATAGACGGAGTTTGTATAAACAACATAAGTTACGCGGATGATATGGTGTTGCTGAGCCCATTGATCGGTGCGTTACGTAAACTTCTGCGTATTTGTGAGACATACGCGGAGGCCCATGGGCTCAGTTACAATGCTAAAAAGAGTGAATTCATGATCTTTAAAGCCGGTACCAAATGTTACTCATCTGTACCACCTGTCACTCTTTGCGGCATTCCATTAAAAAGAGTGCAGCATTTTAAGTACCTGGGCCACTGGGTCTCTGACAACTTGTGTGACAATCTGGACATTGAAAGGGAGCGCAGGGCGCTGTCTGTCCGGTGTAATATGTTGGCTCGCAGGTTTGCACGATGTACTACACCTGTGAAGGTGACTTTATTTAAGGCATATTGTCAGTCATTTTACACGTGCAGCCTGTGGACTAACTTTACGCAGCGGGCGTACAGCGCACTGCGCGTGCAGTACAACAATGCTTTCAGGATACTGTTAGGGCTTCCGCGGTTTTGTAGTGCTTCGACTATGTTTGCTGAGGCGCGGATCGATGATTTTTTCGCAATCATGAGGAAGCGGAGCGCTTCACTATTAAGTCGCCTACGAAGCAGCTCGAACAGTCTCCTGAGGGTTTTGTCCGAGCGGTGGGACCTGCCCCTGATACAGAGGTGGATGCAGCTTCATGTTAGCGCCTCTCCTCGTTTTATTTGACCTGTGGGTATGATTATATATTGTGTAGGTATTAATTTTGTTATTGCTATTGAATATTTTAATGTCTATTATTTTTTAAATGTATATTTATTTTGATTATGTAATTTGAATGTGTATGTGTAATTGTAATTTTATTTTTATTGATTATTTTAATGTACATGTGTTTTTGAATTTTTATATTCTTTAAAGACTATGTCTGAAATAAATAAATTATTATTATTATTATTATATTATATCATTAAGTTAATGCCCAATGATATACAAACTTATAAAGCAATCAGAGAGCAGTTTATAACTAACAATATAACACATTATACTTATAAATTAAAATGTGAAAGAGTATACAGAGTTGTACTACGAAGACTACACTCCACAGAATATACTGCACAAATAAAACAAGAGTTAAAAGAACAAGGACATGAGGTGAGGCAAATAGTAAATGTTTTACATAGATCTACTTAAGAAGCATTGCCAATTTTCTTTGTGGACTTGGAGCCAAACCAGAACAACAAAGAAATATTCAACCTAAGATACCTAAGTCAAATGAGAGTTAAATTTGAAGCTCCTTACAAGAAAAAAGAAATAATGCAATGCAAAAGATGTCAGAGGTTTGGACATACTAAAAATCAGTGCTTTAGACCATTCAGATGTGTGAAATGTGGTAGCGATCATCCTACTTCCTCGTGCACCAAAACACCAGAGACAGATGCTACATGTGCAAATTGTCAAGAAAAACATCCTGCAAGCTACAAGGGTTGCTCAAAATATAAACAATATAAGGAAAGAATTGTAAAAACTAAACCAACCAATAAAGAAAACCAACCAACCTTGAATACAAGAGAGATCAAAATATTGGATCAAACAGTAAAACAAAACCTAAGACAAAATAGTAATACAGAAAAAAGAAGCTATTCAGACGCAACAAAATACCAACCACTAACTGGAGGCATACCGAACCCTGAGGATGGGTCAGACAGATTAGAACTAATGTTCGCCAAATTTCAACAAGTCATGATCACCATGATGGACAAAATGATGGACAGAATGATCCAACTTATCTCAAGCCTAATAACAAAATGATTAACACGCTCCGAGTAGTCACTTGGAACGCCAACGGCTTGAAGGACCGTTGTCAAGAGTTTCAAACATTTCTTCAACTTGAAAAAATTGACATAGCCCTAGTCTCTGAAACAAGGTTCAATGCAAGATCTCACTTCGCTCTACAAAATTACACAGTGTACACATCAGACCACCCATCAGGAAATAGTCATGGCGGAACCGCAGTAATTATTAAGAATAATAATTATATTAGACATTATGAACTGGAAAAATACCAAACAGATAAAATACAAGCTACGTCAATAAAAGTAGTATCTATACTAATACTAATATACTAATATACTAATATATTATAAAGCAGAAGAGTTTGTTTGTTTGTTTGTTTGGTTGAACGCGCTAATCTCAGGAACTACTGGTTCAAATTGAAAAATTCTTTTTGTGTTGGATAGTCCATTTATCGAGGAAGGCTTTAGGCTATATAACACCACGCTACAACCATTAGGAGCGGAGCAGGAATGAAAAATGTTGCAAAAACGGGGATTTTTTTTTTCCTTTCGTTTTTCTCTCTTATGTGACGCAGACGAAGTGACGTGGGTCAGCTATAGGCTATAATTTATCTTGAAAACTTGAACACCTGATGCGGAACCGCAACAGACCGGCTAAACTATAAGAGATACAAATATGAAACCATAGCAAAAATTGTTCTACGTGATGAGCATTTTCTGCTGAGAGAAGAAATTTGAAGATCTGGAACACTTGATGTGGAACTCCATGAGCCCAGCTACACCATAACACATGTTATTATAGGAATGACGTCTCAGCAAAAGTTGTTCAATCTGATGAGCACTCTCTGTTGACTTATAAATATTGAAGATCTGGGACACCTATTGTGGAACTCCAATAGCCCAGCTACACCATAACACATATAGGTATGACGTCTTAGCAAAAGATGTTCGGTCTGATGGGCATTTCCTGTTGACTTATAAAAATCGAAGATCAGAAACATCTGATGTGAAAATTATTGCAAAGCTATCACTAATTATACTTCATAAAATAACATAAGCTGGGAGTTCCTCCACGCGGTGGTGAAGGCGGTAACAGTTTAGGACTGATTTTCATTATTATATGACGATGGTATATCATTGAAAATTTGAGTCTACTGGCCAAAACTTCCATTTATTATTTTATTTTATCGAATAAATATGCCTTCGGGCTTATGTTATTTGAGTGTTTAATTTCCTTTTCCATTTATCTTCGTGACTCGGTAGCCTACCGGGTAACGCAGGGGAGCAGTTACTAAGATTTTAGTTGATCAGGTATCTTCACAACAAAACTATAACCATGCCTAGATAGTGGTCAAATCTTTCCCAATGTTCCAAAGGATCATCAGATCCCAAGAATCGAGCGTCAGGAGAGACTTGATGCTGTTCGAGAACATCAGGCTGCAACTTGCTCCTTGGAAACCTCTTCGGATCGCGAAGCACGCCTGCGTTCTCAGCGTATTTACGCATCTACATCCAGGTCTATAGAGACCAGTGAAGAATAGATGCGCGACTGACTGCTGATCGTGAACGTCATGCATTGTCTCGCGAGTCGGAGACGTTCACGGATAGAGAATTGCGCTTGAGTACTCAGCGTATTCGCACATCTACTAACTGGTCTTTTGAAACGAGTGATGAACGTGATGCGCGACTAACTGCTGCTCGAGATTATCATACATTGCCCCGAACTCGCACACGACAAAATGTTCATAATCAGTTAGAAAGTGAGAGAGAAAGAATTACTGGAGTACGGCATGAAGAGACAGAAGAAGAGCGCAACGAACGTTTGAATTCTGATCGACTTCGACATTGTCTGAACAGAATGTCGCTATAATCTGAAGAATCGGATGTGTCTCAAGATATAGCCGTAGGGCATGGCGACCTTCCTTGGGTTGATAAGGAACGGAGTGCATTTACGTATACTCCTATGATTGAATACGCCACATATTCCGCCATCGGAGGTATGGTTCAAAATTGTACTTTTTGTGAAGCTGTTAAATGGCAAAAAGAAACAAACGGTATGTGTTGCTCAGATGGGAAAGATCCGTTATTTTCCTTTCCCCGGGCTCTTAGAATTCGACATCAGACGTTTCAGATCTTCGATTTTGCCGAACCCGTTGTCGCTGGCATAAGCAACAGGATCCGCGTACGAAGTCGCGGGCAGAAGCTAGTTTAATAATAAAGTTGAGACAACTTTTTTTGCAGTATTGTCCACCCAGGCACACGATAGCAAAAAATGACTACAGCACATATTTCTCTTAACTTGGCTCCAGATTTATATGTGGTGGGGATTGGAATGCAAAACACACATACTGGGGCTCACGCTTAATCACACATCGTGGAAGGCAACTCCATGGTACAGTACAGAATTTGAGTCTCGAATGCATGAGTACACGGGAACCAACATACTGGCCAACGGATAGAAGTAAAATTCCTGACTTGCTCGACTTCTTTATAACTAAAAACATAGGTCGAAACTACATGACTACTGAAGTGTGCACGGATCTATCTTCTGACCATACGCCTGTCTTATTAAATTTGAGCTCGTCAGTGGTGTAAGTGCAACCCGCAGAAAGACTCTATAACAAAAATACTAACTGGGAGATGTATAAGAAAATGTGAATGTGATGAAAATTAAATGCAATTTTATTAAGCAGTAGTGTGTGATCAAGTTTATCGAAGGCCTTCTGAAAATCTGTGTAAACCGCATCAACTTGCTGTCTATTATCAAGACTATCAAATAGCTGAGACGTGAAAATGAGAAGATTGCTAATGCAAGATCTATCTTTAACAAAGCCATGCTGTTCTTTTATTAGTACACTGCGAATAGCCGGATATAATTTATTATGTACCAGTCTTTCAAAAAGCTTGGAAAAAGCCGGTAGTATAGAGACAGGTCGATAGGTTCCTACGTCATGCTTGGAACCGCTCTTATGAACTGGTACAATATTTGCATGTTTCCATACTTCAGGAAAAATACCACATGATAAACATTTATTATATAATATAAGTAGAGGATAGCACAATGTATCACAAGTATTTTTCAGAAAAATCGAAGGAATCCCATCAGGACCGGGACCCTTGGTTGAGTCAAGTGATTTTAGTTCTTTATGAATTTCATCAAGAGACAGCTGCAATTTACATAGGAAGACATCGTGGTCAGCACTACTGGGTGGTGGTTCCCAAGACTTATAGTCAAAAGTTGAGGGCTCATATGCAGATTGGAAAAATGTATCAAACAAGTTGTAAGTAGTAATGGGATCATTTGATGAAATTTGATTGTAATGAACCGTGGATGGGATTTTATTTGTAGTTTTACAGCTTTCAACGTACGTCCAAAATGCCTTAGTATTGGTAGCAACACTGTCTTCAATTGAATTAATATATTTAGTGTAACACATGTCAGCTACATTTTTAATTTTTTTCCTATTACTTGAGAATACCTCATAGTCACAAGTTCTCATACTTCTTCCACCTAACCCAGGCTTGAGTCTTCTTTTTGTAGGTATGTATGAGAGATTTGGAAAACCAATTAGGAAATTAACATTTTTTGGTCGACATGCGGGTGTGTGTGATTTAATAATTGCATAAAGTTTTTCATAAAATGTAGAAACAGATTCATTAGGTGTTAAGTTATCCAGTAAGACATTCCAATCCACGTCACTTATATCAGAATTTATTTTGTTGTAGTTAACTTTGTGATAATTAAGTTTGTTATTTGTAGTACTTTTTGAAATATGTGTGTGGTGAGAGAAAGAAATGTGTACATAGAAGGCTGGGTGGTAGGCGTCAACGGGTAAAAGGGGGTCATCAGTAGAGAATGAGACTGCGTGAGTATTACAAAAGAGTAAGTCTAAGATGCGTCCGCTAGAGTTGAAAAAACGATTACATTGTTTCAAAAGAAATTGCGAGCAGAAATTTGATAAAAAACTAGTTATATTTGTCAGTTTGTTATTCGCGGCAAATTCCATATATGACATCTTTTTTATCCAGGTAAGTGAGGGTAAATTAAAGTCACCTGCTAAAATAATATTTTCTACGGCAGAGTCATCACATAACACCGACAGAGAATTAAGAAAAGTTAAATATTTATCGTCAATAGTGTTCGGGGGTATGTAAGTAGCACATATTAAATGATATTTATTGTTTTTAGAGGGGATTTTAACAATCACATGCTCGGGCAAGGTTAACGGGGGCAAAAATGAAATACTAGAGGTATTTAGTTCTTTAGATATGGCTATGAGGACACCACCACCATCCTTTTTGTTGGTGAGTGAACGATTACGATCGCATCTAAACACCAAATAGCGTTGATCAATAAATTCATTATCAGATATGTCTAGCGTCAACCAGGTCTCGGTCAAAATAGTGACGTCATATGCATGCGACATAATATTCTTCGGACGTGTATTTTGCGTGTGTGAGTGTGGAACACGGCGAATGGCCACTATGTCGCTCGTTGCTATAGGTATATTAATTGGTGCCGCAATTGACTCCAAAATAACCACTAGGTTTTAACCGCGTTTTTCCGGCAAGTTACCAATTTCTATGTTGCACTGCCTAGCCTGTTGTTCTAGGCGATCCATTTTATTAATCAGTGTAACTACGGGCTCCGACGCAGAGGTAACGATCTTCGACTCCATCTCCTTTGTACGCTTTAGAGTATCAAAAATGTTCTCCAAATTAAATTCCACCGATGACTTCAAGTCATCAACCACTTTCGATAACTCGAGATGTTTTGTGTTTAAAATAGATTTATCTTTTTTGTGTTCGAATATTCAGAGCGTAATTCTTTTAACTCAGATTGAATTTGAGAGGAGGTAGTTGCTAAATTATTAAATTTATTTCGAAGATTACTAATGTTCGAGTTGATATTGGAGAACTGGTCGCGTATTTCAGTGCTCAGAAAGCTCATTGATCTCTTGAATTCCTCGGATAGTGCAGAGATATCCCTTCTCAGGTCGCAATCTGGCTGCTTCCTTTTCATGGTCCTCTGAGTTACATTTGGGTCAAAGTCGTCCCCTGAGTATAGATCAGGAACGGATTGGCATTTACTGGTTTTCGGTGAGAGTGTCATTACGGAATAAAACCAGAGAGAACCAATTCGGCGATAATCAGCTGTTATGACAACGATGTTTATAGATCAGTTGATAAATGCTGTACTTGTTACTCGCGGGGGTGAGGAGGGCGCACTCTCGAGATTACCGCAGACCGGTGTGAGGTGAGCGAGTCAAAAATATCGTTCGCACTGTTTCCTCGCGGGGGTGAAGAGGGCCGCACTCAGGCGACTATCACTGCTCGAAGTAGTGTGAGCGAGTTAAAAATATAGTTCGCACTGTTTCCTCTCGGGGGTGAAGAGGGCCGCACTTTCGCGACGCACGCACTGAGACCCGTTATTTTCAACCGACTTCCAAAAAGAGGAGGTTCTCAATTCGTCTGTATTTTTTTTTTTTGTGTTTTTTACCTCAGAACTTTCGACTGGGTGAACCGATTTTGATGATTCTTCTTTTATTTGAAAGCTGGTGCTTTTTTAATTTGGTTAAGATCTGACGCTGATCTTCAGAGATATAAATGGAACTCTTCAAAAATACACGGCAAAGCTGCAGTAATTGCTGCAATCGCTTGGTTGTTTATTGTTTATACAACATCATGACGTAACATCACGCCTGTATGCTCTGAGGGAGTATGCAGAAGTGTACAATACACCCAGATTTCGACAGTTAGACGTGTAAAGTTCCATTTAATGGGATCCCGGAGAAATAGAGGTAACTCCTTAAATGTATAGGCACACCAGCAGCGGTTTGGGTAGTTTTAGGAAAAGTACTTTCTCGGAGTGATCCCATTTCAATTTGATAAAGATCTGATGACTTCGGAAGATAGGCAACGGAACTCCTTAATAAATCATAGCAAATGTACTGGGATCGCTGAAATCTCACGTCTGTCTATTGTTTACATTCCTAACAAAAAATCACACCGATACGCTGTGAAAGGGTAAGCACATGTGAACCACTAAAAAGTAAAAAATAAAAACTTTTTTGCAAAAAAATATAACCGTCTTCACACAAAAAAGTGAAAAATAACTTTAGCTTCAGAAGTCGGTTGCAAAAAAACGAAATCAATCAAACATAGGTCACCGACTTCAGAAGCTAAAGTTATTTTTCACTTTTTTGTGTGAAGTCGGTTATATTTTTTGCAAAAAAGTTTTTATTAACAAAAAAGTTTATGACGAAAATGAGGTTTTTATCTTTGTAACAAAGGTTAGATTTGATATGACACCGGTATTTCACTATTTAAGTAAAACTGTTAATGCGTCTGCTCTAGCTAGTACACGAGATTGAAATCTCTGCCCTTTTTTTATTCCTTCAGTGGCCCATTCACCAATTCATCAATCATTTGCTCATGGATATATGGAATCCTGTACCATGCTGCGTCAAAATGTAACTTTGTTTCTAAGGGTCTACACTTATTACGAGTATCTTAACTCCTACAAAAGTAACCTTTGTAAACAAAACCGGAGCTAGCTTCGGAGTGTTTTTATAATATCGAAGATTACCTCGAAACCTTTCAACCTTTTTTGGAGGTTATAAATCATGTTTTGTGGTAGAACTCAGTGTTGTGCTGATGGATGGATTGAATAGTACGGGGGTCCTGGAGGTGTTAAAGGTCAAAATCTTACAAAAAAAACTTGTATTTGAAAAAATACTTGTCAAAAAGTTGTAACTTTGACCCCCCATATCTCCGTAACTAGAAGGTTCCCAGGTATGGTGTAGAACAAAAAAATGATCGCAATGATGGGGAGAACAAGTGCCTTTCGGCTTCGTGAAGAGGTGTTTTACACCCTTTATACGTAGTGCTATCAACTAATTATTACAATTTATATCAGTTTGCGAACGTAGCGATGGAGTGGCGGACGTGTGTGGTACTGTTGTGTGCGACGGCTGTTTTGGCTGACGACGAATGGCGGGAAGTGAAAACTGCGCAAGGGCCGGTGCGCGGGCGCAAGCACCCTAGCGAGGATCTATACACTTTCTTCAATATACCCTACGCCACAGCACCCGTGGGTGTAGACAAGTTCAAGGTAATCATAGGTCCAAATTACTTAGCTCGTATAGGTCACTTTGTTGATTCTACTCAGATTTGTTCGTTTTATACTCAGTTATGCAAACAAATTATTACATGGTGATCATTTTAACTGGGACAGTGTGGGAATATGCAAATCTATCAGAGATACACAGTAGGAAACATTAACCGAATTTTTCATATACCTAAACAATTTTAAACGAAATAACACGTTTCCTAAGAAAAAATCCATATCTTACTAAATTTCTTATAGATCTCACTCCGTATAACAAAATATTGTAGTTACAGAAGTAGTTAACAAAACACAATTAAAAAAAATCAAATTATCACAAAGATGACTAATATAATATACGACCAATAGCAATTATGCCTCGTTGAGATAATAAGATTATTACAACATGTAATTACTAATACCGTTATCTTAGTAGATAAAAACTGAAAAACGTTACCTTACCCCCTTTATTTGGTTTAGGCGCATTAGGGCTAATTCTCATTTTGGCAACCGACTCCCTAATGGACTACTTCTTATTATAGCCACTTCTGATTAGGGCTACTTCTCACTTTGTGTTTATTCTTGTATTTGAGTAAAAATAATCTTACTACTGTCAGCATATTAATAGGTCATCTCACACATACTGAAAAAAACGAAGTATCGTGAGGAAGCCTAAACTTTAAACATAAGATTTGCTGATGGGGACAGGTCATTGCACCGAAGAGGAGTGAGCTATATTATAGACCTTTATAGCGTACGTACGGTCAGGTAACTGAACGATTTCAGTTCAAGTTCCTAATATTCCATTAGAAACATAATTATATTATAAATGTTACTACTATATATCTGAGACATTTTTATTAAGTTAATAATTTGAAGAAATTCACGACAGAAAATCACCTTTAACATGTACTAATATTTGTGCGCCAGTCTAGGGCAAAACATATAAACATAACTCTAAAAAAAGCGAAAACTTCTGAAAAAATAACAACTAGTAACAGCATTATTCTCTACATTTGATTCGAGTTATTCTACCATTATTCAATGAAGCAGCTGATATTTACCGCGTTGTTTGTGATTTGTTCATTTTCATGAGTGCTACACGAATGCTTTAAAGTTGTTCACTCGTTTAAACAATCACCCAGTATATTGATGTAATTCGTGTCTTAAATTAGTTTGAATTAAAGTTCCTGCTACAAGACAGTCACATGGCATAACCAGATTTTAAAATATTCGCATAAAGCTAAGAAAGCTCTAAACCCGCTCCATAAGCTACCATGAAGAGGAGTTTCATTTTCAATTTTTCTTTTCCAGGCACCTCTTCCACCGCCTGTATGGTTGGAACCATACGATGCTATCGACAAACAAGTAATGTGCCCACAACCTTCAATTCCTTTAGCTCCCTTTCCAGAAACTATGGTGAGACAAGAAAATTGTCTGATTGCCAATCTGTACGTTCCAAACACGAATACGAAGAAACTTTCGGTCTTAGTGTACGTTCACGGTGGAGCTTTTGTGGTGGGCTTTGGAGAAATGCTTCATGGAACACACTTAATGAAGACAAAAGATCTGATCATCGTTACGTTCAATTACCGTGTTAGTATTCACGGGTTCCTCTGTCTTGGCACCGAGGATGCACCAGGCAATGCTGGCATGAAGGACCAAGTAGCGCTACTGCGCTGGGTGCGAAAGAACATCGCAAGCTTTGGCGGTAACCCTGATGATGTCACCATTGCAGGTTACAGTGCGGGGTCGGCAGCAGTAGATCTATTAATGCTATCAAAGTCAGCTGAAGGATTGTTCCACAAAGTCATACCTGAGAGTGGTGGAAACCTTGCTGCATTTACAATCCAGAGGGATCCTGTAGAAAATGCCAAAGATTTTGCCAGGTCGGTCAACTTCACGAATGTAGACGATATTTATGCATTAGAAGAGTTTTACCGGACAGCTTCACTGGAACTTTTAACGTCCGATTCATTTTTCGATAGAACTGATTCAACTTTTTTGTTTTCACCGTGCGTAGAACGTGATACAGGAGACGGAGCATTCCTGACAGAATCTCCTCTAACTATATTTAAGAAAGGCGACTACGATAAGTTACCTGTGTTGTACGGTTTCGCTAACATGGAAGGGCAGTTGCGGCTTAATTTCTTTGATGTTTGGAAGCACAGAATGAACGAAAAGTTTTCTGATTTCTTGCCAGCTGACTTGAAGTTTGAATCTGAAGAAGAAAGAGAAGAAGTGGCTAATCAGGTCAAAGAGTTCTATTTTGGAGACAAGCCAGTCAGCGAAGACAATATTTTAGGATTTGTTGATTTCATCTCGGATGTTATATTTACGTATCCCATGCTTTGGGCCACAAAATTGCACGTAGAAGCTGGCAACAATCAAGTCTATTTGTATGAATATTCTTTTGTGGACGAGAATGTACCCTTCGTGCCTCACACTAAAATAAGAGGTGCTAATCATTGCTCTCAAACCGTCGCCGTACTGGATGGTCATGGTAACTTTACGCATCCAGATGAGGCTCTTGCGAGTCCAGAGTTTCAGAAAATGAAGAAGGTAATCCGTGAGATTTGGCACAACTTCATTAAGACAGGGTAAGTTAAATAACCGACGTGAAATATCCAATAGAATCTTACATCACAACACCTAATCCGTATCAAAATATTTTTTGTCAAACCCTGTTTAGGTTAAAATTCTTACATAATCCCTCTCAAAAAGAAATTAGTGACAAACTCCTTTGAACTTAGAAGACTTCATATCTCATTATTTTTTGCTTAAGTGATTATTTGGAAAAAAAAAACATATTATAGGTACATATTTGACACTTAAAATTAAAAACACAGTCATGTTACAAGTCAATCACGAGTGTTTGTCAACAAATCTGATCCTAACCCCAAACTAGGCCTCGACCTGTAATTTTAGGGGTCATCGTTCAGCCATGGATTCCATTTTTAATCTTACAGCTTTGAGAGTGTCGCTACAAAATAGACAGCCAAGGTTATTGCCATTTTGGTAACACATATCGATAAAAATAATAATATAGGAACTACAATAACAATTAAAATTACAGTAAAAAAAATAAAAAAGGTAATAATGTTAAAGGGTGTGGATGTTTGAGTATGAGAGTGTGTGAGTTGATGAGTGTTTGTGTGTCAGTGTGCATGTGGTGGAAGTGTGTTGTCTGTGCATATAAGAATGTGTGAGTGTCTGGTTTGGTTTACACCTTTGAATGAGAGTAAGAACGGAAAAAATTAAGAATGGTTGACAGTGTGAATGGATTTTGGTTCATATTATATTATGTATGTAAATTGACACTGATAGTCCATCTTTTGGAGCCAGTCTGATACTTTCTTCTTTATTTCCTGCCGACACATTTTAGCAATGTTTAGCTTTTTTTTTAAAACATGTTGAAAACAGTGCCTCGTGCTCCTATTTATTCCAACTTTGCAATAGAATAGAGACAGAAACTGTGTCAAACGCCTTGGAAAGATCTAGATATATACATAGGCATCTATTCCTTCTGTCTAGGTTTCCCACTACTTGCTCTGTCAAATCCAACACTGCGTCTTCTCTAGAGACACCTGATCGAAATCCGTACTGGGGCCTAATTCTGCTATTTTAATAAATTCGTCACTCCAACACGATTCCATTCTCATCCCATTGTCATTTTGCTTAAAGTTCGTAATCTGCTAAATTCACAATGGTCGGTCAATGGTCTCGTAATAAAATTGTGTTTTAATGGCATTGTCATTATTATAAAACCCTTAGTACAAATGGTTTTCGAAATCTGCTACTAAATGCGAACATTTATTCATGCCAGATTTCATGTACGAGATTAATATTCTATGACATTTCTTTCAATGGAGTGTCAGGGGTTGTTCATTGAGAAGTCATAATGGCGCCACTATGATAGTAGAATCAACAAACTTGTCTAAATTTGACAGAACTTGATCATTATGAAATCAATGATCGAATACTCTGACACTATTGTAATAGCAGAATCGAGGCCCTGGTTGTCGGCCAAGATTTTAAGGCGCTACCCCAGGCAAAATTAGCAACTCTATTTGTGGTGGTTCAAACTTCGTTTGAAATACTATTAGAATAAAGTTCTAATCAGCTTGCACTACAAAGTGGTTTTTACGTCAGTCACTGCGGGTCGAATAGTGCGAAATTAGTGATTTTTATTCTTTATAAAATCAAATTTCCGTCTTTTGAAAAAAAAAAAACTAGCATTATGTTCATTATTAAATTGTCTATCCATTAGTATAAGAAGCAAATCAAAATAATGTTAACTTTACGAGAAGAAGCATGTTATAAATATTTTTTTCTCATTTTTGTGGTTTCATTGTGAGGGGATTTATTACACATTATGAGACTTAAAATAAAAAATAAAACTACCACTTTGCAGTCTAAGAATATGTAGAAATTTAATGTATTTTTATTACTTGGTATTTCTTTTGGATAAAGAGGAGTTGGCTCCAAAAAACTGCACAAAAAACTGCTTTTGCCTGGGGTAGCGCCTTAAGCGATTCATATAATTTTTGAGGGACTTGTAGAGACTTTTTTCCAAAATTTTTGATAAGGTTGACAACAGTTGATATGGGCCTGTAATTATTGACGCAGTCTCTGTCCCCACCCTTGTGAATTGGGTCAAAGCATCCCCACTCCTAATGGCACGATTGCAGATGTGCGTGCGGTACAGGGAAGATGAAATTCCATCCTGTCCAGTAGCACAATCTGCCCGCAGCTGTAGGATAATGAATTCAATGTCCGCTTCATCTACTTCTAGAATAACGAGCGAGTTGGAAAGTTTGTTTTTCGGACAGTCTGAGGCGCACAGAATCATTTGTAGATGAGGTTTGGGACAGAAGGATGTTATTGGCTAGATTTTTACCGACGTCAGTGAAAAAGTTACAGACAAGGTCACTGATATTGTCGCATAATATTTGGCACCTTGCAGGAATCCTGTACCTGAAGGGTCGTCGCTGCCTACGTGGCCGGCAGCAGGCGCGGACAGGTCACCATACATGGACCTGGGTGAGAAGCTGGAACTACGTGGAGTGCTCTTGGAAGAACGCACTCGCTTCTGGGATGATATCTATCAGAGATACTACAGGGATGCTGTGCCACCACCAACACCACCACTTAAACCACGTGTTGAATTGTAAAAAGACTACCTACCCATTGATGTCCTATTTATGTGGTGGCGATTCTGTGACTGTAGAAGTGAATAAACATAAGAATGTCTTAGAAATACTAAAGTATTTTCGTTATAAGTAATATCATAAAAACAATTTATTGAGGAAGCTTGCTTTTATTTTCAATTTTGGTATACTCCTAAATAGATACTTATTTCGTTTTAAATCGCATTTTCCCTGGATACAGAAAGTGAATGACTTGTCTTTCAATAAAGTGAGCTGGCGTTTGGTTTGAGTAAAACCAAAATATGTAGGTTCATAGTGTGCAAAAAGAATGAAAAAAAAAATATAAATTGCTTGTGCTACTTCTTCTTTGCGTGTCGATAGACTCGAATAATAGTCCGATAGCGCTAGGCAATTTTGATGCCATAAGTTTCGAAAAATTCTAATGTTTTTTATTTTTGGCCTGTGGATACAGTCGTACCTACGGAGCTTATTATTGCATTTTGTGTAATTGCAGGTTGAAAATTTTTATTCAAATTAAAATTGCCAAAATTGATTTAAAGTTTAAAATAATTATGATATCTTATCTAGGATAGCCTGCGGAGTATGCAAACCCAGTTTGTGTCATTTTCGTCCAGTGCAAACTGGGCATAGGGTCAGTACATAAAAAAAGTACAAAAAAAAATTACAGTTTATGAAATAACTCTTTTCTTTCTCAGATGGCTAACATAAGCTTTTAAATAAATTTGTGCCAAATTAGACCACGGAATTTAAAGTTATTTAACTATTTTGTTTTTCCAAGCTGCAAAAGCTTCAAAAAAATATTACAATTATTAGAGTTCACATATTCAAGATCATAAATGCATGTAAAATCAACATTGTAAATTTGTGTCATGAAAATGACACAAATTTAAATTAGACCACGAAATTTAAAATTATTAAGACTCAAAAACTATGGTTTCTTGAGCACCGAAGTTAGGATTTTCTGGGTGACCAATAGCAATAACAGGCTCATTTCTGGAGAGGCGGCGCGTCGGGCGGCGCGTTGCGCGGCGCATCGCGCGGCGCGTTGTGCGTCTTTTCCGTTTACGGAGAGGTGGCGCGTGCAGCGGCCTTAGTACAATATTGTATTGGGAGACGGCGAGTGAAATAAATGCTTGATTTTGACTCAATAACTGAGTCAGCCAGTGCATAATATAAAGTATACAATAGTTTTCTGTTGACAGCATGTTTAAGAGACTTTAATTTACCCAAAATGGCTCTTAGCTTATTGCAAACGTTGTTGACATGCAGATTCCAAGTGAATGTGTTATCTATGACTAATCCTAGGTACTTGTATGATGTAACTGTTTCTAAATGTGAACATAGACAATTCAGTTTGTTGTTATGCAGACATTCGTATGAATGACCTTTCACTCCCACTGTCAACAAATTATTTTTATTTCCATGGTACGGCGAGTGAATAAGCATGCACTTAGTTTTATCGATGTTAATTATAATGCCATTATCATGTGCCCACTGAACGATCCCGTCAAAATCGTTTTGGATATCTTGCTGTATTTCATCAATATTACGAGTATTATGGCTATAAACCAAGCAAGTATCAGCAGCATACATAAATGCCTTAAATTTCCTTAATACATTAGACATGCTATTAACGTGCATAATATATCCCAATGGCCCCGTATACTGAACCAGTCGGAACTCCGAATTTAATATCGCCCCGCACACTTTCAGTTCCACTGACACATACTTTAAGTGACCATTGATCTAGGTACTTGCTAAACCATGCATTCATGGGACCCCTAATGCCGCATTCACTCATAGCCTGCAACAACCCACTGTGGTCCAATGTCATGTATCAAACGCTTTTTTGAAGTCTATAAAAGTCTCTTGATAAATAAGTAGTTGTGTAGTTTGTAATAAGTTAATATAGTAACTGTCTATCTATTTAATCAACTAAGTACAAAACAATAGAGAAAATTGCTTATTCTTTACACATTTTTAGCAGTTTTTAGGCAGTTAGGTCCAATAATTTTATGCCAAGAGTCTACCTATAAGTCTACATAAATAAGTGTAATTTCAACTTAATTTAATCATCATATTGAAATATTATTGTGAGACACACAAGCCTACCTCAGTTACCAGTTTAATAATCACTTAATCCAGTCTATTCTCATTTTCTCCTTTCATTTCTAGCTTTCCTAATTTTGTCCATCCAATTAGTTCTCACCATTCTTTGTACTTCTACTTTCAGTTCTATTCCCTGAAACCATGCCTGTGATGACCCGTAAGGCTACTACCCAGGAGTTGCAAGCTAAGTTGAGAACGGCCCTTGATGAACTTAAGGAATCAAACAGCAAATGTCAGCAGCTGTTATTGGATAGAGAGGAACATGAGGTTGAAATCGAGAAAGTCGTTCACAAAAACACTAGCTTGAAACGGGAACTCGTGGACCTGCACCAACAATACATGGAGGTTGTTGATGAACGGGATAAACTGCGGGTGGTCACAGATGGTTTTAACAACTGTAGTAACTATTATGAGACGGCTTTATGTAAAGTTAGGGACTTAGAAGATGAACTGCTTCATGCTAACAATCAAATTATTAAGTTTCAAAAAGAAAGAGAATGTACTCAGGTTAGGGAAACAGATTACCTTTATAATCAATTATTAAATTCAAATTGCAACCCACATTCTTTAACTACAATAGATCTTACTGAAGATTCTATTCTGAAATATAATTGTAGCAGTTATAAAGTTAGCCAAAATAAAATAAAAAAATATGCAAAACTAAATAGAATTATAAAGAAATGCAATAAGTTCAAAAAACAACAAAAATATAGTTCCATCAACATTAAACTAAGAAAGGAACGTGTTTTTCTCCTTACAAAGTTAAATAATTATCAAATTAAATTAGAGGATAGTAAGAAGTTTTATGAAACAGACACTCAACAGTTACAGTCAGAAATTCAAGTTTTAGAGAGTCAACTAAAATTGTGTTATTCTAAGTATGTGAATTCTCAAAAACAAATTAAAGAACATATCCTTGCTGCAAACGAGTTAGTTAATAGGGGTAATGACTATGTAGACTCATCACAAATAGAATCGAGCCCGGACACTCTCCTACCAGAGGTTGTGGAGGACCGGACCCGGTTAGGCAGTGTTCCGGGCTGTATCCCCATTGAAAATTCACCACTCATTATACAAGGTTCTACACCTGTAAGACAAACAGAAAATAGTTCTCCCCTTTCTAGTAGTTCACAGTGTGGTTGCTCCATTATGTTTACAGACAGTATCGGAATAGGGTTAGGAAAATTAATAAGTAACAATCTGAGTCATTCTTCCCAAAATTATTGTACACCTCAGGCTTCTTACAACCACATAATGTCATCCATAACTAGGAAGGAAATAGATCCTAATGCCATTGTTACTGTATTTGTTGGTAACAGTTTAAACTTAAAAATTGATGATATCACTGACAATGTCACTCAACTGTTAAAACTAAATTGCAAGAAAATAATTCTGTGTGCCTTTCCTTATTTTGAAAAGTTGTCAAGCAGGCAAAATCATTACATCCATACCCTAAACAATCGCATGTGTTTATTAGCTAGTCACTATAGTGACAGGTTGACATTTTTCGACACTAACAGTTTCGTTCAGAAACTGAAGTCAACTAGGAATAATGCGTACTTGCCTATTAGTTTTAGACGTCAAATAGCTCGGCTATTAGCTTTTAATTTAAACTCAGACATATGTGGTATGTCGCAGTTTTCTGTAAATAGTTCTACCGAAATTAGTAATTATACTAATTGTAATTATACACATTTTAGCTTAGATTTAAACTAGTAAATAAGACAACAGAAGGTAATAGTGACAATTTTGTTAAACCTGTCAACTTTAAGGTATCTTCTAGCTCTCAATCAACTATTTGTAAAAAAGGGGCTGAGCAGAATTCTTTGAAATTATTTCATCAGAATATTCAGGGATTTTCATCCAAACAATTAGAAATAGAATTGTTTTTAGAAAAAACCAAGTTTGATATTATTTGTTTTACCGAACATTGGATGAAAGATTATGAATCAATGCAAATAAATTATGATAACTACAACGTGGGAAGTTGCTTTAACCGAAAATCTAAGATGCGTGGGGGTTCATTAATCTTAGTTAAAAAATGTATTAAATCTAAGTCTCGGAATGATATAGTCGATCTATCGGTCGAACACAGCATTGAATTGTCTTGTGTTGAGCTTGATAAGCATATAATAGTGTGCGTTTACAGACCCCCTAATTACTTGAACTACTCTATCTTTGAGTCAGTAATGGAAGATGCTTTGGCAAAACTTGTAACTGGTAATAAACCAATAATTATCTGTGGTGACTTCAATGTTAATATCTTAGAAAATAATGTAAATAGCAGTAGATTTTTAAGTCTTTTTAAATCATTTAATTTGTCAAACGTGTTTTCAGAACCAACTAGAATTACTACAAATACTGCTACATGTATTGATAATGTTTTTTGTTGCTGCGACTACATACATAAATCCATCGTAAATTACCTTCCTTCTGATCACAGCGGTCAGACCGTTGCTTTCGCGTCCAATATACAATTGCAAAGAATTCAGATACAAACTAGACAAATGACACCAAGCAATTTAGACAAATTTAATAATAATTTAATTAAGAAGTTAAGTATACCGGGCCCTAATTTAGAGAATGTAAATGAATTTTATGAAGAATTCTTTTCGGTTGTGCACACCGAGTTCAATAATACTTTAAAAAAGAAATCTAAAACCATTGACCCTAAGTTTATTTTCAGTGACTGGGCAACACAGGGTATTAGGAAAAGTAGGGAACGGTTGTTTGAGCTGTACGGTCTTAAGCCTTATATCAACACAGAATCTTTTAATAAATATGTTGCTACTTACTCGAAAATTTTTAAAACCACTTGCAAGGTAGCCAAATCCTTATACATTAGCAACAAGATTAAATCAGCCGATAGTAAAATAAAGACGGTTTGGAAAATAATCAACAGTGAAACAAATAGAAATAAAAAACAAAGTAATGACTTCACACTAGAGACCTCACGTGGCCTCGTCAGCTCCAACAGTGAAGTTGCTCAAGAATTTGTAAATTTCTTTACCAGCATCCCAATTAAAACTACAGAAACCTTAAATTCCTCTCCCTTGCTCTCTATTGATTTATTGAAAGCGAACGTTTCAGCCTGTCCTAATGAATTTAAATTTCAGCATATTAACCCCATAACAGTCGTAAAAGCTTTTAAGCAAATCAAGATCAAATTAACCGAAGATCTATGGGGTTTGTCTATCAAAGCGTGTACCTCAATTATTGAGACTGTAGCACCGTATTTAGCCTTAATATTTAATTTGTGCGTGGATCAAGGGGTCTTTCCGGATCTTATGAAATTCAGTAAGGTAATACCGCTTTTTAAATCCGGGGACAGTAAGGACACTAATAACTATAGGCCCGTATCCGTGTTGCCGGTTTTCAGCAAGGTGTTTGAAAAGATAATGCTCAATCAAATGCTTAACCATTTTAACATCAATAAAATATTACACGAGCAGCAGTATGGTTTCACCAAAGGACGTTGTACAACTGACGCCGGTGTCACTTTATTAAAACACATATTTACTGCGTGGGAAGAGGCACAAGATGCCATAGGAATCTTCTGTGACCTTTCGAAGGCATTTGATTGCGTAAATCACGAAACCCTGATCTTGAAACTTGAGCATTACGGTTTAGGTAAACTTGCGCTCAGTTTAATAAAATCGTATTTGAGTGATAGACAGCAGCAGGTACAAATAAATGGCGTGAATTCAATGGGTTTAAAAGTAAAAATGGGTGTACCACAAGGTTCCATATTGGGTCCCTTCCTCTTTTTAGTTTATATAAATGACCTACCCCATTTATTTAACAACCACCCGCAAATGGTGTTGTTTGCTGATGATACTTCTTTAATATTTAGGATAAACAGACGTGCCACTAATCTTGACGACGTAAATAACGCCTTACTGCAGGTCCATGATTGGTTTACCGCAAACAATTTAGTTCTAAATGGGAAAAAAACTAAGTGCATTAGATTTGCTCTACCAAATGTCAAAAGTAGTGATTGTGACATAGTATTGAATCAAGAGAAACTAGAATTTGTCGATAAAACGGTTTTCTTGGGAATCGCGCTCGATTCAAGGCTACAATGGGGCCCTCATTTAACATCTCTTGCAGGACGGCTGAGCTCAGCAGCATATGCTGTTAGAAAAATCCGTCAATTTACTGATGTCGATACCGCGAGGCTAGTCTATTATAGTTATTTTCACAGTATTATGTCATACGGTATTTTACTATGGGGACGGGCTGCAGACATCGAGTCTATATTTATTCTGCAAAAAAGAGCCGTCAGAGCCATATATGACTTACGTCGACGTGATTCTCTAAGAGAGCTGTTCAAGAAAATTAATATCATGACAGTACCTTGTCAATATATCTATGAAAACATCATGTACGTTAGGAAAAACCTGCATTTATTCAGTAAAAGAGGTGACAGACATCACTATAGTACTAGAAATAGGGATCAACTAGTTCAGCCAGGTTTCAGGCTTGCTAAAGTAGATTCAACTTTCATGGGGTACTGTTTAAAATGTTACAATAAAATCCCTCCCCACATTCTTCAACTGAATGAGACAAAGTTTAAATCTTGTATAAAACGCACACTATGTAGGCAAGCATATTATAAGTTGGGGGATTACATTGATGATAAAAATGCTTGGCTCAATGCTGGTCCTGCTCCACAACCATAGGGGCAAACCAATTGATTCCCAGTTTAGTTATTGTGGAAGCTGCAGAAGATTGTAAAAAAGATCCTTGCATTGTATAGATTCCATATATTAGTATTATATAACTTCATAGCGCATGTGTGAGTACTATGCACTGTAAAGCCACCATTTACATCTAGTTATTTTATTTTTTTTGACTTGAATAAGCCTTGGCGGCTGAGAGAATGTCATGCTCACTCAAATGTCTCGGTGATGGTGGCGGGTGTGTCGGGTCATTTAGTTCCCTTCAATATGGTTGAGCTGAATGGTGCTGATACATGCGTCATGTTCGTGAACGGGCGCTGTCAGTTGAGACTGGTCATCTCTTAGCTGCCACGGTTAATTTTAATTACTTTATTTTTATGATGTTGATTTAATCTTTTCTCTGGACGCTCTTAATGTGCACGTCTTTGTACATCGTTCTCACATATATGTTTAATCACAACATGAATGATGTAACCAAGATTTTGTAACAATATTTTGATTTAAAAGAGTGTCCATGGAGTTTCTTGCCCGTTCTTCTCCATAGAGATCTACGCTAGGGAATGGGCAACTACAGTACTTTCTCAAGTTATTATGCCTTGTGTCTGTGACTGTAGCTTTGATTTTTCTTTGTATTTTTGACATTCAAAAGTGCCGTAATGGTCTAATTGAAATAAATGCTTTGAGTTTGAGTTTGAGTTTGAGTTTGAGTTTATAAATATAACCATAACAATTTTTTTTTCGTTAACACGGTTATTGACTTCATCGGTAAATTTCTCCAGTGCTGTAGCAGTACTCCTATTGATCCTAAAACCGTGTTGAACCTTGTTTAAAATATTATTTTTTTCTAAAAAGTTGGTGAGTTGTTTAACTATATTTTTTTTTTAAATTTTGTTTACCGTATTTAGTATTGCTATAGGTCTATAATTGCTGTAATCCTGATGCGATCCCTGTTTATATATAGGCCTTACAATAGACTTTTTAAGTTCTTCTGGATATTGAGAGTTTTTAACACTAATATTGATAAAATATGCTAATGGATATTTTGGATGGACTAATTTGTTCTTTAATTTGTTTTAAATCTTTAATTCTAATACCATCTGACCCCGCCCGTAGCATTTTTTGTTGGCATTTAGTTGGGCCACATACCTCTGGTTAGTTGGTAAATGCATACAATTGGCGGGCAGTTTGCGGGTTGGGCCCAAAACTGATGGCCTACGTGGATTTGCCTACGAAGGCCCAACTTGCGATGGGGCCAACGTGGATTTGCCTACGAAGAACCAACTTGCGATGAGGCCAACGTGGATATGCCTACGAAGGTCCAACTTGTGTGAATTCTGGGGGGACGGCGCGAACGCAGTCCCCACTACCAAAAATTACGCATCCGAGTTATCCACATTAGGGATAATCGCAAGGGTCAACCTAACCGCAGTGCAATGGGAAGGCCTCGCCCTGGGGGAACCGCCTATTTGATCACGGTTTCCCCTATGCCAGGTAAGTATGAGTTCACTACAGTACCGCGCGAGGGTCGTTCGACGCCGGAGAATCTTAACACCGCGATTCAGAAACGTGACGTAATTGTACAGCGCCATCTAGTTTAAAGATACGAACTAAAACGTGCGGTACTTACGCGTCTACTTTCCCAGAATAACGGTACCTTTACTTAGATTGCACTCACAGTACAATGTTAACAAGTTAATATAATATCAAGTACCATTGACAAGATTGCACTTAGTGAGATATCTAAGTAAGATAAATTGAGAACAATCAGTTACGAGATACTGACGGATCATAGCAACAAGGGAATTAAGTTATCTTCTTTAGAATATTCTCAAGTGGTAATCCTATGCTAATACAGGGATACAGGTATTGTGTGTCGGTTCACGTTTTAGACGACTTACAACTAGTAACATGGTGTGATATATATTTACTAGACTGGTGGAATTTTACAATGCCGGGTTTCTGCTATACATACCCAGTCTGCGTACTAGTAAGCTCATACTGGGTAATTATACCTGTACCAGTATATACGTATCATCCCTAAGAGGCCCATTGAAAGGTTTAAGTTGAAATGTAAGTTGTTCTCATAACTTAAATCCCTACAAAATCTCCCAACAGTAGGAATAGATGCAGCAGGCCCGTCGTTAGTTGGCCCAATGTTGTTATAATAACTGAAATGCCTGCAAAAATCACCCAACAGTAGGAATAGTAACAGAAGGCCCTTTGTTGGCTATTCGTTGGCCAAATAGTGCATGTTTATGACAATGGGCCTATTTTAAGTTTAGGTTGGCGGAACAACTAACCGTCTGCCAATACATTCCCAACTGTTGGCATAAGGAAGCCAACGGCAATTGCTACTAGGGCGGCGACTTGTTGCAGTCTAATTTTTCTATAACAGATTTAACGTCTTTTGGTAGGACTTTTTTAAATCGGAAACTTAAATTACAGTAATTTACATAGCTCATTCTGTCCAAAAATTATGTTTACATTTATGCTTAATTATATCGATTTCCCTAGTAAAGGTTTCACAGAAATTGTTACAGATATTTTGCAATGTTTCCTTTTTAAGTAATGAATAAAATACTATATTATTATCTATTTCTCAAACATGCTTGGAAAGGAGATCACCCAGATTGGGCTATTTTCAAAAGTCCAGTCCGAGGGCCATCCGATATAAACTTATTATTTTTAAAGAGCATAACATAATAAAACTTTTTTTTAAAACACTAAAGTCGTAAGTCAATTCACCGAGAAGTTATTCAACCACAAAATATCTGAGGTCACCCAGATTGGGGTAAAATTTTTTTGCCGGCCAACTAAAATAAACGCAATAATTAAATAGAGCTTATGGATATGAACATTTTTATTATGCTGCCCAAGTTTTAAGTAATGTGTTGATGATTGTGTGTGCGTGGTCTTCAGGAAATACTACTGGGAGCTCTTCAATGATGATTTTACTTATTTTTGTTGCTTGATGTGTTTATTAAGATCAGATTTTACAAGAATAGTATTAAAAATGGCGAAGTTTAGTTAATTGGTGGTTTGGCGAATATGCGTCTACGCGCGCTCGCAGTCGGCTGGTCAAGTGAAGTGGCGTGATGCGCTGCCGTCGGTCGCTGCAATTGGCTCGCGGGCTCCCTCCCCCCGCGTGGCTGTTGCTCCCCGCGTTCGTCTTAGTGATGGGCCATAGATGCATAGACATAGCCCCGGCCTTGGAAGGACCCGCTTCCAATGAAGTACATGGGTATCACGAAGCAGCTCTGGAACTATCTTCTTCACCGTCGAGGAGTAAAGGGCATAATTTAGTGTAAGCCCTTCTAATTAATCCAGTCGCCGTTGTTATGTCAGCGACTCTGGAAATGCCATCGTTCCCGGTAAAGGTCCTGGTGACTCTGCCGAGGCGCCACTTTAACGGTGGCAAATTGTCCTCTTTTATAAGAACAAGTGTATCTGGTTTGATGTCTTGATCCTTGTTCTTCCATTTGGTTCTCGTTTGAAGCTCCGTGATATATTCTTTCGTCCATCTCTGCCAGAAGTGTTGTCTCAATTGTTCTACTCTTGCATAGCGCGACAACCGTAGTGTTGGAGAAGTCGTGACGTCGTCACAAGCTGCTGCGGTGAGTGGACGGCCGATGAGGAAATGCGCTGGCGTCAGTGGCAGTGCGTCAGTGGGATCAGAGGATAATGGGGATATAGGACGTGAATTCAGAATAGACTCGATTAATGCTAATACTGTACTCAACTCTTCATAGGTTAAATTCGAGTTACCGACCACTCGACGGAGATGGTGTTTGCACGACTTAACCCCTGCCTCCCATAGACCACCGAAGTGAGGAGAATACGGTGGAATGAATGAGAACCTAATGTTTTCGTTAGCTGTGTAATTTATAATTGAATTAATATTATCTTTATTATTTATGAACGAATTAAGTTCCTTTGAAGCTCCGACGAAGTTTTTCCCATTGTCGGAAAAAATCTCCGCTGGTTTACCTCGTCTGGATATAAACCTTTTTAAAGCAAGTATGTAAGCTTCAGTACTGAGACTGGTAACTAATTCCAAATGAATAGCCTTTGTTGAGAAACATATGAACAGACAGATGTAACATTTTTCTAATTTAGCCCCTCTTCCCTTACGACTCAGTATGTTCAGTGGTCCTGCGTAATCTACGCCGCAACGATAGAACGGAAACTCTGATTCCAATCTCTCGACTGGTAAGTTGCCCATTTGAGCTTTTATTGTTTTGCCTTTTACCCGAGTGCATACAACACAAGTACGAGTAGTTTTCTTAGACAAATTCCTACCACCGACTGGCCACCAACTTTCCCGTAAAGTGGACAAAAGTAGTTGAGGCCCAGCGTGCAGTAAACGATGGTGTTCGTATTTAAATAAAAGTATCGTGAAATTATGTTTACTAGACAACACTACCGGGTGTTTTTTATCAAAAGTAAATTCAAGAGAGTTTTTAATCCTACCCCCAACTCGCATAAGTCCATATTCATCTAAAAACAAATTAAGACCAGATAAATTGCGATTGGACTTGATTGGCAACTTATTTTTTAAACAATCGTATTCAACGGGAAAAGATTCCCTCTGTGACAATCGAGACAAAATAACCATCGAGTTATTGAGCTCCTTAACTGTTAAGGCACCGTAGGCCCTGTTTGATTTAAGTTTAATTCGTGTGTTAGAAACAAAACGCAACACATACGCCATTGTGTGTTTCAAACGATTTAAAGAAGAAAATCTATTGAATAGGTTTAGACCTGAACCTACTTGACATTGTATTGCAGCGGTAGTTAATTTAAGTTCCGGTAATTCATCAAAATTTATATTTTGATAGACGGACGCTTGACCTTTTTCCCAACTAGAATTAGGTTCACGTAAACAACTCGGTCCGTGCCACCATAAATCCGAACATTGAAGCGCATCGATGTTGACACCACGCGAGACTAAATCGGCTGGGTTCTGCTTACCCTTTATATGTAACCAAGAACAACCTTCAGTAAGCTCATTGATCTCAACAACCCGATTCTGAACAAACGGCTTTAAAGAGCTCGGTGTTATATTTAACCATCCTAATACTGTCGTTGAGTCAGACCATATATAAACCTTTTTAAAATTAATCTTAATTACTTTAATTATTTTACTAAACAATCTCGCACCTAACAATGCCGCACATAACTCGAGACGCGGTATGCTTACCGGCTTTACTGGAGCTACCTTACCCTTTGCACACAACAAGCGAACTGATATCGCATCGACTAAATTATTATTATCAAACGCGCGGACATAGGCACAGGCGCCGTACGCGCTCTGCGAGGCGTCACAAAAAATATGAAGTTCAACTTGTATATCGTTACAGAAATCACCTAAAACGTGTCGAGGGACCCGTACAGTGTGTAAAGAATTTAATGTTTTCATGAAATGATTCCAGTTCAATTCAATATTTTGTGGAATAGGATCGTCCCATCCAATTTTGCATAACCACAACTTCTGTAAAATAATTTTTGCAATTATAATTGTTGGTGACAAAAGGCCCAGTGGGTCATATATTTGCGAAACAATCGATAAAATGATTCTTTTAGTAACGACCGGAGTATTTCCGTTATCAAGTTTTGTTACGAAATGAAGTTCATCGCTCGCGCAAAACCAACCTAAACCTAATGTTTTGTTATGACAATTCTCTCCTAAAGACATTTCCTTCGATGAATTATTATTATTTATTTTATTCGTATCCGCTTCTTCCGCGTCATAATTATAAACCCATTTACGCAATATAAAACATCCCGAACTTAACACTTTAGAAACACTTTCACAAATCTTAGTTAATATCCTTTTATCATCGTGACCGGTAATAAGATCGTCTACGTAGATGTCTTCTTTTATTACTTGCGAAGCGACCTCATCGTTACAATCTATAGCAAGTTGTCTAATGCATCGCATGCTGAGGTACGGCGCAGACGCGGTTCCGTACGTCACCGTGTTAAGCTGGTACATGTCAAGTGGATCGGAAGGATTTTCCCGCCATAAAATACACTGTAAGTTACGCTGGTCTGGCTGTATAAGTACCTGCCTAAACATTTTCTCGACATCAGCACAAGCTATGTATCTATGTTTGCGAAATCGTAATAAAATTGAGAATATGTCGTTTTGCAAAATAGGACCTGTGAATTGAATATCATTCAAAGATTTACTATTGGTTGTTTTAGCACTTGCGTCAAAAACTACTCTTAGTTTAGTGGTACTACTGTTTTCCCTAAGGACTCCGTGATGCGGTAAAAAATAAGTAGGAAATGAGTATGATGTAATGCGACTCATATGCCCTAAGCTTAAATATTCCTGTAAGAATGCACTGTACAATATTTTGTAATCAGGATTGTGCGCTAGCTTTCGTTCGAGTGATAAGAACCGGCTCTCAGCTAATGAAAACGAATCACCTAACGAATCAGCTGATTCCTTTAACGGTATGCGCACGGAAAACCGACCCTTATCGTCGCGTAATGTAGTACTAGAAAATAAATTTTCGCATGCACGTTCATCCTTAGAGTAATTATTGTCACTAGGAGTGATGACTTCCTCTAACTCCCAAAACTTTTTAAGTTGCACATCAAGTGCTTGTGTTAAATTACAACTAATCTGCTTCATTTGCAAATTATTTGTTTGAATTGGACCTGAGATTATCCACCCAAGTTTTGTATTTTGGAGGCAAGGTCCTGCAGGTAATCTGATTAATCCTTCGTTTAATAATTCCCAAAATACATCTGCACCAATTAGAAGTTGAATTGTGTGAGGCAAATAAAAGTTTGGATCTGCTAATTTAATATGATCAGGAATGTTTAAGTTTATTTTATTTATGTTAAGTGATGGCAGTGGCGCAGTAATATGAGGTAATACTAAACATTTTAAGTTTCTTTTGTAACTGTTATTGTTAGACCTTAATTTAATTTGACATGTTTGCGTGGACTGTGTAACACAGTGTCCTACGCCTGTGACTTGAACAGTGGACTGTAGCATTTTTATATTTAATTGTTTACATAAAGGTTCAGCAATAAAACATTGTTGACTACCACTATCGAGTAATGCTCGAATAGTGTGATATTTATTTTGGCTATCAGCAACCTCCACTAATGCTGTGGACAGCAATACAGGCTGCAATGTTAAAGATAAACAGCTGTTATCTTGCATATTATTGTTTGCTTGAGTAGCTGAATGCAACACCGTGGTTTGTGACTGGCCTGAACCAGACTCATCCTGCGGTTTCACTTGTGATAATTCATGTGTCAGTTTTGTGACACATTGAAGTAAGGAATTATGTTTTAAATTGCATTGTTTGCAGGGTCCGAACCAACAGTTTTCATCAGTATGGCCAACTCGCAAACAATTGCGACAAAGTTTCTTGTCTTCGATAAATTTAGACTTATCATTAATCGACAAAGTTAAAAACTTGTTACATGAATAAAGAGCATGATTACCATCACACAAATTGCAAACTCGCGAACGCTTTGTAGTTCTAGCGGATTTGTTTTTATTAATTTTAGAGTTCTCATTATTAGTTTGCGTAGCAACATAACTATGAGTATTATTATTGACTTGATTCGACTGTGGCTTTTTTGAATTATTGTCACCTACTTTATTGTTACTATTTGAAACTTTGACCATCTCAAGCACATCTGCCCTATTTTTAAGAAATCTCATAAAATCATCTAATTTAATTTTTGGTCGGATCATCATAGAGCTTGCAGAGCAACTTCCTTGTACAGCATTATTTATTAAATTCCCTGCATAATTTTCCCATTCCCTTTCTGTTGTAGCATCTAACTTTGATACTGTAGTAAAAATTACTATGGAATCCCACGACTCAGTAGGTTCACCTAACATTTTTAAAGATCTTAAATTCCTCAAAATACTGTCAATTAACTTTCTGAGTTGAGCTGAAGACTCTTTGTTCATTGACTGCATAGCAAATAAAGCTTTCAAGTGATTATTAAGCAGCAATCGGTCGTTATTATAGCGATTTTCAAGTAGATCCCATGCAATAGTATAATTCCCAGCAGAAAATTCCAAAGATTTAATTACTTGTAAGGCATTACCAGTTAGAGCAGAACGCAGGTAGTGAAACTTTTGTATGTCATCAATATCTTTTGAATGATGAATAAGAGACAAGTATGTGTCTTTAAACTCCAACCACTGATCATACGAGCCGTCAAAGGTTGGCAGCTTAATGGTAGGTAATTTAATAGAGGTTAGAGGTTTAAAAGCCATTTCCTGTGAGGTAGGTATGCTATGATCATTTAAATTAAGCAAACATTTGGCATCAGCTATTAAGGAATAATACTTATTTTCAAACGACTCTCGTTCATCTATTTCGCATGTCTGACTATCTGACCCTAAATCTATTCTGTCTTGAACTTCCGTGAACTCATTTATTAGATTTTCGGCTTTTTGCAAACGAACTTTAGTTTCTGTCATTTGCGCGTTACTTAATAATGAACTTTCTACTAATTGTAACGAAGCAATGAATTTACCAAACAAAGTCAATTTACTTTTAATTATGCCTCGTTTTTTGACTAAATCTCTAACTATCTCTTCTTTCGACGCTTCGGGAGCCATGACAGACAAGGGAAACGGTCACGCAAACACGGCAAACAAACACTTTATATGAACTTTTAAGTACTAGCAATAATCGCAAGGAATGGGGAATAGGTAGGAACTGAGACACTGACTGACCTCTTCGCGCTGATCTTCGTCTTTTTCTTTATGCAGACTTCCGACTCGAATGGACCATTATGTTGATGATTGTGTGTGCGTGGTCTTCAGGAAATACTACTGGGAGCTCTTCAATGATGATTTTACTTATTTTTGTTGCTTGATGTGTTTATTAAGATCAGATTTTACAAGAATAGTATTAAAAATGGCGAAGTTTAGTTAATTGGTGGTTTGGCGAATATGCGTCTACGCGCGCTCGCAGTCGGCTGGTCAAGTGAAGTGGCGTGATGCGCTGCCGTCGGTCGCTGCAATTGGCTCGCGGGCTCCCTCCCCCCGCGTGGCTGTTGCTCCCCGCGTTCGTCTTAGTGATGGGCCATAGATGCATAGACATAATGTAATAATGATTACTACAATAAAAATCGCCACTGGTCGATGATCAAAGAAGATCTGCCATCTCCTTGAAGCTGAAACTAATTGATGTGTTTATCCTGGCCATCCTAACCTAGGGTGCCTGAGCGAAGGCCAAGGCGGAAGCCAAGGCGAGGCAAGGTGGAAGCCAGACTAGGTCTCAGACTTAGTCACTCAACTTATTGCAAAAATACCGCCTTGGGATATGCCAAAAAGCGACAGAGCGTTTTGGGTTTAAAGAGATTATATAAAATCACAATGGTGCGCTCAAAAACCGGAAATATAGATGTACTTATGCAAAAACGCTGCCAGACTCAAATGGGATTGGCTAAGTCACGTGGGCCGCATGAACAACGACCGCTGGGCAAAGGTCTCAACACGATGGTTGCCTGAGGATAGACGGCGCTTCCGAGGCCGGCCTAGAAAGAGGTGGCGTGATGATCTGAACGCGCATCATGAAGGCCATGTTTCAAGGTGGCGCAGGAGAAGAGTGCCTGGAAGGCTTTTACCCAGCAGTGGGACATTCAAGATTAAGTACTAAAAAAACTATAAAATCAATACAAAACAAATGCATAACGCGTCTAGCTCCTGAGCACTGTAGGTTAGCACGGGCAGGATAAACACATCGATGATTTTTGGCTTCACGGAAATCGGCAGATCTCCTTTGATCATCGACCAGTAGCGTTTTATCATAGTTTTACCGCTTTTAACAACAACATTTATGTTGTTGTTAATATCAATATATAGACTCAGGATGGCCTATATCAGAATCTTCCATGTTTCACGTGGGTCAGAAACTCGAACAAAGTCAATTAGTTGATTCTCCAGTGATTTAGTTCTCCTTAACTTCACAGATTAACAAAATATAACGCTAACACTCTTTAATTAGGCATAGATAACGATACTAAATTAAATCAACTTAGAAACTGTTAAAGATGGCGTCGGAAGTAAGCGATTCGTCGAGCGCGTGGTGCGTTGGCGGTTCTCGATCCCAAAGTGAACAAGATGGCCGCCCCGCTCCCACCGCCGTGACGTTCCGCAAGATTGGCAGTTGACAGACAGCTGACATATGTCACGCTGCCATTCTGTTCCGACGTCGTCGAGAGCAAACGTCAAATGTCATGTGTCGCGCCGTCAAATATGTATTAACCCTACGCGCATAGTTTGCGTTACTTAATATGTTAAAGTACCCACATTAAGAATTATTATTATTGTGGGTACTTTAACATATTAAGTGCGTGAGACAGTCCGATGATCAGCTCGATTGCATTTTGTCGCCTTAAAGTTAGTGTAGGTATGCATACGTGTAAATAACGTAAATAAGGATAATTACCTATATATCCTTTCAACAACAAGACTTTATTGTGGAATGTTGTAAAGTGTAAGTACTCACCTTCATTATTGTTTTCGGATTCCGATTCACTAGATGATGACTCACGTTGTTTACGAGCACGTTTAAGTTTATGTTTTAACTTTTTGATTTGATCACTAATGTATTCGTTATCTTCATTATGCTTACGTTTCGGCATAGTAACGTTCTGTAACACGATTTTGAAAAAAGATGTTGAACGGCCGTGTCGTGCCGTGCCGTGAAAAGCGAATGACATGGGTTGCTAGTACGAGATAAAACATTGAAAAAAAAACCCTCAACTACAGTGTATGAACGGTGGCACCTAAGTGTTACGAGTACTGCATTGTGTATATAGTATATTTATTTCAGGATACTTATCTCGAGGACGTGGTGCGAGTATAATTACTATCAAATGACACAGATTTATTTTATTTTATTTATTTTTTATTTCCGAGTCATGGATGTTTATATGTATAATAAGTATGTATTTACAAACAAAAAAAATTATATATGTAGTATATCAACTGTCTGGTGACCACGACACAAGCCTTGCTTAGTGTGGCACTAGATGGCGCTGTGTGTAATGTCCAGCGATATTTATTATTTATTATTATTATTATTCTTTACTATCTGACATGCTGGGGTTAAGGCTTATGCAATTTTTGGGCAAGTCCTTTCCTATTATCAATAATAATCTTTCTACCTACCCTTGCTGGGATATATTATTTTAAGTGAAGACAAAGCTCACGGATCTGTCTATCTACGGAGTAGGTACTATAAACCCAACCAATTGTTACAATCTGCGTCAGTTTGCCAACGTAGCGATGGAGTGGCGGACGTGTGTGGTACTGTTGTGCGCGACGGCTGTTTTGGCTGACGACGAATGGCGGGAAGTGAAAACTGCGCAAGGGCCGGTGCGCGGGCGCAAGCACCCTAGCGAGGATCTATACACTTTCTTTAATATACCCTACGCCACAGCACCCGTGGGTGTAGACAAGTTCAAGGTAATCATAAGTACAAATGACAAAAGTGCACTTTGTTGATTCTATTCATATTGAGTCAGGTATAACTGGGACAGTGTGTGAAAATGCGAATCTATATGAGATATACACCCATACCTATACCTAGTATGCCTCGCTGAGGTAATAAGATTATTACTTAACATGTATTATTGATACATATTACTCGTACAATCTGACAAACACTATCTTTATTTCGATTACGATTTGTTTTGTTTATACTTGACCTTGAGTACAAATAATCTTACTAGGGCAAACTTGCATAATTCGTTCCCCTTAAGGGCAAAACCATCATATTTAGAAAATTAGGAAAGATAAATTAGTTTTAATTATTAGGAATTTTTGTTTGCTTAATGCTTTATTGTTTCTATAATCAAATTTAACATAAACCTTATAAACTTCTCAAAAATAAACAATTTAAAAAAAACTGAAAAAAGTACGATTTAAGACCATTCATCCCAAATCGTACTTTGAGTTTTATTCATTGGTATACAGTATTGAGAATCAGCATCAAAATCAACAATGTGTTACTAAAACAAGTAGGAATTCTTAACAAATTCGACGGATGATCTTCGCCAATTCTCGGCAGTCATCGCTAAATCGTACCAGTACGTTTTAAGCTGTTTTAAGAACTTAACTCGAGTACGAAATAGGGGCAAAAGCCAATCAAATTTTAAATTTACCGGCAAAAAAATTGGCAACAGTTACGAATATTTTTTTTTTTTTTTGTGCTTTATTACTAAGAACAAAATTCTTAATAATTAATTACGATCTAGCCTAAAAGACTAATAAGTAATTTAACTCTAACTTAATATGTTACGTGATAGAATATGTTAAAACTAAGAATAGTGTTCATTTGCACTTTTACACAAGTCCGTAGCACTTTCTTAGAGTCTAATATAATTTATAAAACACTATGTTCATGTGTTATTATGTATAGCACAACATTGTTACTATTACTCATTCACTTTGTACACTACACTAATTCAAAAGGTTTAGTTCTTTTTAGCCTACGCACTAAGTCTGTGTTGTCTAGCAGCTGGATTGCCTCAACATTCACGTGTCGATGGAGTCTGTGTTCGTGGGCTTCAGCAAATTTTTGGATAATGGTGGTGACGAATTCCATTTTAAGGTCACGATGAAGGTCGTCATTTCTTATGTACCAGGGTGCATTGACAGCATCCCTAAGTACTTTATTTTGGAATTGCTGGATTATTTTGACGTTGCTTTGTTTAGTACAGCCCCAAAGTTGGATGCCATACGTCCAGATTGGCATAAGAATATGCTTGTATAGGGTTATTTTATTATGTATTGATAGACAAGATTTCCTTCCGAGTAACCAATACATACTTTTATATCGTATATCGAGTTCCTGTCTTTTCTTTTTGACATGAGCTTTCCAACGCAACTTGGCGTCGAGAGTAATGCCAAGGTATTTGGCTGTATTAGCATAAGGTACTTGCGAACCATTTATGTAGATTGGGTGATAGTCCAAGTGTTTGTTTGTAAAGTCAATGTGAATTGATTGATTTTGACTCATTCATTTGATCTTCCATTTTTGTGTCCAGTCATAAACTTTGTTCACAGCTAGTTGAACTTTTTCTACTGCTTCTCTGTGGCTTGATCCGGTAGCCATAATTGCAGTATCATCTGCAAAGGTCGCAATGGTGTTGTTTTTCAGTTCTGGGATGTCACATGTGTATAACAAGTACAAAATTGGGCCTAGCACACTTCCTTGAGGTACACCAGCTTTTATAGCTTTTAGCTCGGAATATGCGTCCTCCTGCCGTATTCTAAACATTCTGTTAGTAATGTATGACTAGGATATCAGCGAATTCTGGTAGCATGCGTCTGAGCTTGAATATTAGACCTTTATGCCAAACTTTATCAAATGCTTGCGCGACATCTAAAAACACGGTGGCGCAGACTTCCTTGTTTTCAAGCGTTTTTTCAATGATGTTAGTTATTCTATGTACCTGATCTATTGTTGAGTGTTTTTCCCTGAAGCCAAATTGATGATTTGGAATAAGGTCTTTATCTTCTATTATTGGTTTTAACCGTTTCAATAACAGTTTTTCAAATAGTTTTGATAACACGGGCAACAGAGAAATAGGTCTATATGATGATGCTTCATGGGGTGGTTTCCCAGGCTTTGCAATCATAATGATGTTACGAATATGATAACACGTCAGATGAAATCGCAAAGATACACATTAATACGCGACATTATACACGACCTTATTTGAATAAAACTCTTACGAAATGTGTAAAAATATTACAGCAATAGTTGAAAAAAACTTAATTTTTCAATATTTTTGTCGAGAGCAGCTTCACAGGTGTTATCTGTCAGGTGGTAAAATGGCCGACTGTTATTTCTATTTTTTGACACTAGAGGCGCTGATAGCTGTTACCAAAGCCGAGTTTTAAGTGGAGTACGAATTTGGCGTAAGTACGAATTAGGCAAGTTTACCCTACTGTCAGTTTATTTAATACGTCATCTCGCACATATGGAAACAGCAAAGTATCGAGAGGAAGTTCGAACCAACTCGTAACATCTAGAATGAGCTGAGGAACCTGTGTCAATGATCGTACTTCCTCTGTTAGGGAGAGGACATTGTCCTTGAGGAGAGTCAGTCATATTATAGCTTTTTATACTGTTATAGACTATTATAATTATAGTTTACTGATTTCAGTTCAAGTTCCTCATACACCTATGATAACAAGATATGCTATCATAACAGATAGCATATTTTCACTTGAAATAACGCACACATCAAATAATTTTAATATGCTATAAAAACAAAAAACCTAATTTCATGTGATCTAACGTTAAAGTATAACGTCAATAATTCGTTCAAATAATTTTTAATTTGTATAATGCTGTTTTAATATAACGTTTCCCTAGTAGCAATTGCCGTTGGCTTCCTTATGCCAACAGTTGGGAATGTATTGGCAGACGGTTAGTTGTTCCGCCAACCTAATCTTAAAATAGGCCCATTGTCATAAACATGCACTATTTGCCCAACGAATAGCCAACAAAGGGCCTTCTGTTACTATTCCTACTGTTGGGTGATTTTTGCAGGGATTTCAGTTATTATAACAACATTGGGCCAACTAACGACGGGCCTGCTGCATCTATTCCTACTGTTGGGAGATTTTGTCGGGATTTCAATTACTAAAACAACATTGGGCCAACTAACGACGGGCCTGCTGCTTGTATTCCTACTGTTGGGAGTTTTTTGTAGGGATTTAAGTTATGATACCAACTTACATCGGTCCAACTTAAACCTTTCAATGGGCCTGTTGGGGATGATACGTATATACTGGTACAGGTATAATTACCCAGTATGAGCTTACTAGTACTCTCTTAACTCTTAGTAACTCTTAGATTTACGAAACATTTTTTTTATATTTTTGTTTATATTTGAGATGGTTTATACTGTAAATAAAGTGCAAAATTGAAAATTAAGGATAATTTAAGAAGGACATTCCGTCACTGAATGTCCTTGGTGGGCGGTATGGTATGTTCATGCCGAAACCGTAATGATAAATCGTAAATGCTCAAAAGTTGTACCCCAACCTCGATAGATGGCGTTGTAGTCCAATTAGAAGTCGCTATCGTTGTGTTACCACGATTTGGTTGGGTTCGAGTAAATTTTAGAAAATATGTTAGTTACCAGCTTAGGCGCGGAACGGACACAGCGGTGGCGCGGGTGCCGGGTGCGCGGGAGGGCGAGTAAGTGGCGCCACTAACTCGCCCCCCGCGCACCCACCCGCACACACACCACTTGTATATGACCCGCGCCTTAGATCAGAAAGCAATTTGGTTTTAATTCAACCCTATTAGTGTGCACACTAGGTTGTTAGTTCAACACTACCAGCTCGGTAGTAAACATTGGTAGTAGTTGCCTTCGTAGGCAAATCCAAGTTGGCCCCATCGCAAGTTGGGCCTTCGTAGGCAAATCCATGTAGGCCATCAGTTTTGGGCCCAACCTGCAAACTGCCCGCCAATTGTATGCATTTGCCAACTAACCAGAGGTATGTGGCCCAACTAAATGCCAACAAAAAATGCTACTAGGGTTAGTTGACCTAACTTTCGTTTGACTTAACATTCATCTTATTTACTCATTTTCAGTCAAAATTCTGTAATGAATAAGTAATGCGCGCTGATGGTCAGTGTTCTAACCAATCCTAACCCAAATGATTTAATAATAATAGAGGGTAGATCCCCTCTATTGTTTTTGAATCATTGAGGGCCACTATCGCGGCACGCTCGCTCTGCTCGCTCGCCTTCGCGCACTAATGGTTACTGTTCTAACCTAACCTAACCCAGATGATTTAACAACAATAGAGGGGATTTGGCACTCGGCGGCCGCTGTCGCGGCACGCTCGCTCTGCTCGCTCGCCAACGTGCGCTTATGGTCACTGTTCTAACCTAACCTAACCCAGATGGCTCACCAACAATAGAGGGGATCTGGCATTCGAGAGGATTGAGGGGGAACGCGAAAGTAGCAGGCGTTAATATTATAGTCCAATCAGTTTTTGCAAAAATGTAGAACTCAAAGTAGTTCGTTTCAAATTATATTAAACTTTACTATAGATTTTAAATAATATACTAACTAAATATTATACTAACTGAATATTAGTTCAAATGTGCATTATAGAAAACGTTAATTAAACCATATAAAATTAGGTAAACTAAAATTATATCAATAATTCATTATATCATTTCATCGTTATCCTTAAAAAAAGTATATGAAATGAAATTAGGTCATTTGTGATCGTTAGAACTTTTGTTATTATATCAAATGGTACGCATCCTATTTCTATGTATAAAAATTTGCTTAATTAAAGATCTGCATACTTAACTAGGGGTGCCCCCCTCGGAAAAATAAATAACAAAAACACCATGGCACTTCATAAAGCCGAGTTATGCAAACATATGTTAATGAAACAGCTGATAGTTTTCGCATTTTCATGGTTAACTCCATATTAAAGGTGTTTGTCCTCAGCATGGTGTCGGAAGTAAAGAATAGCACCATCCCATATCTTCCCGTGGATGTCGTAAGAGGCGACTAAGGGACTTACCAGAGAATGGACAGCAGCGTTTTTCTCTGCTTTTGTAACAACCGTACTGGGATCACCAACCTGCCAAGCGTGGCGATTATGGCAAAACCCCCCCAAAATGGACACCGCATTACAAAAAGAGCCCCTAGTGCCCGGCAGCCCATCTACCCTCGACTACGGCAGCGGTCGAAGTTATGGCGTAGCAAGGGGTGCGAAGAATCCCCGGATGGGATCCGGCTGCCTATACCAACGACTGGACCTAGCAACTTATAACACGCGCACACTCCGGACCGACGAGAAGATAGCGGAACTCGAGGAGGGATTTAGCAGGCTGCGATGGAGTATTGTGGGATTATCTGAAGTCCGAAGAGAGGGGGAGGACACTATAATCCTAAAATCCGGCAACCTGCTTTATTTCCGAGAGCGTGACCGCCAGTCCCAGGGTGATGTTGGGTTTATCGTCCACAAGTCCCTTGTGAACAACGTGGTGAAGATCGAGAGTGTGTCGACCAGGGTGGCGTACCTTGTACTCAGAATATCGTCAAGATATTCGCTGAAGGTCATACAGGTCTACGCCCCGACCTCGGCACACCCGGACGACGAAGTGGAGACCATGTATGAGGATATCTCTAAAGCCATGCATGGTTTCAAAACTCACTTCACCGTTGTCATGGGGGACTTCAACGCGAAACTGGGCAAACGAGACGGGGATGAGCTGCAGGTGGGGTAATTTGGAGTTGGACGTCGGAACCACCGGGGCCACCAACTGGCTAGTTTTATGGAGAAGGATAATATATGATGAACTCCTTCTTCAAAAAGCGTGAGCACAGGAAGTGGACCTGGCAGAGCCCAGATGGTGCAACAAAAAACGAGATTAACTTCATCATGTCAACCAAGAAGCAAGAAGTGTTCAATGATGTCTCTGTGATCATTTCGGTGTAAACCGGGAGCGAATACCGCATGGTAAGAGGCACATTGAAAATCAATATCAAGCTAGAAAGGTCTCGACTGATGAAGTCTACGCTCCGTCCAGCACAGATCCAAATCCAAAACCCCGAAAGCTTTCAGCTCGAACTCCAGAATCGTTTTGAGTGCCTAGGGAGCTCAGTGGACGAATACAACGATGGGTTCGTGGAAACTGTCCATACGACCGGGTCTAAGTTCTTCAAGACACGTCGTACAGATCAAAAAAAGAGGTTCTCCGATCAAACTCTCAAGCTCATGAAGGAGCGGCGTGAGATGATCCTGCAGTCTTCAGACGAGGCGTTGAAATACCGACAGCTCAATAGACAGATCTCTAAATCCTAGAAGAGCGACCTCCGCCACTTTAATACTGAGCGCATTAAAGACGCGATCGAGCGGAACAAAGGCTCCAAAATATTTTCAAGAGATCTGGCTATTGGGCGGAGCCAGCTCACAAAACTGACGACCGACGATGGCAGGATCATATCCGCACAAACCGGAGCTAGTGAGGGAGATCGAGAGCTTCTATGGACAGCTGTACACGTCAACCAGCAAACCCATTGTTGACCTAGCAAACGACCCAAGAGCTAGACTAACCCGACACTATACCGAAGACATCCCGGACGTCAGCCTGTACGAGATTAGGATGGCTCTTTGAGACAACTCAAAATCAACAAGGCACCGGGTGATTACGCAATTACGGCCGAGCTACTGAAGGCGGGTGGAAAACCGGTACTTAAGGCCTTTCAGAAGCTGTTTAATTCCGTTATACTCGAGGGGAAAACGGCATGGTGCAGGGGTGTGGTGGTACTCTTCTTCAAGAAGAGTGACAATGCCCGGTTGAAGAATTACAGGCCCATCTCACTTCTAAGCCATGTCTACAAGTTGTTTTCAAGAGTCATCACGAATCGTCTCGCGCGCAGGTTTGACGATTTCCAGCCACTCGAACAAGTCGGTTTCCGAAAAGTCTTGAGCACTGTGGACCGCATACATACGCTTCGGCAGGTTATACAGAAGACCGAAGAGTAAAACTTGCCTCTCTGTTTAGCGTTTTTGGACTTCGAGAAAGCCTTTGATTCGATCGAGACCTGGGCTGTACTGCAGTCTCTCCAACGGTGCCAAATTGACTACTGGTACATCGAGGTGTTGAAGTGTTTGTACAAAAACGCCACCATGTCAGTCCAACATCAGGACCAAGCCTTGGAACCTATCCTTCTGCAGCGAGGTGTAAGACAGGGAGACGTCATATCTCCAAAACTGTTGACCGCTGTACTGGAGGATGTCTTTAAGGTTCTGGACTGGAGAGGGCTAGGCATCAACGTCAATGGCGAGTACATCACTCACCTTCGGTTTGCCGACGAAATAGTGGTCATGGCTGAGACCATGGAGGACCTCAGTACAATGCTCGACGACCTCAGTAGAGCTTCCGAAAGAGTGGGTCTAAAAATGAACATGGACAAGACGAAGATCATGTTGAATGCCCATGTCACACTCATTCCTATCAAGATCGGAGACTCGACACTCGAAATTGTAGACGATTATGTATACCTAGGACAAATGGTCCAGTTCGGTAGGTCTAACTTCGAGAAAGAGGTCAATCGTCGAATCCGACTCGGCTGGGCAGCGTTCGGGAAGCTGCGCAGTATCTTCTCGTCCAACTTACCGCAGTGTCTCAAGACGAAAGTCTATGACCAGTGTGTGTTGCCAGTGATTACATACGGGACCGAAACGTGGTCGCTCACAATGGGCCTTATCAAAAGGCTTAAAGTCACCCAAAGGGCATTGGAGAGGGCTATGCTCGAAGATTCCATGCGTGATCGAATCAGAAATGAAGACATCCGACAGGGCCGAAAAGTTCTGGAGTGGTGACCGCGAACCGGAGACGATGTGTTGGAAGACCTAGGTGGACCGATGACCTGGTGGAGTTTGCGGTAATCCGTTGGATGCGAGTTACAAGGGACCGGTCAATGTGGCGACACTTGGGGGACGCCTATGTCCAGCAGTGGACGTCTTTTGGCTGAAATGATGATAAATGAAAGGTGTTTATTTTCACGAGTGCTACCGCCCTTAAAGTATAGTTCTCGTTTAAAACCAATCTAGCTGTACATTACTGTAACCCTTCAAATCCAAAATTATAATTAAAGAGCCTATAGTACTCGTAACAAAGACAGTCACAGCATAGATAGATTTCAAAAACTTGCTTACAGCTAAAAAAAGCATTATGCTACCATGAGAATTTAATTTTAATTTTTCTTTTCCAGGCACCTCTGCCACCGCCTGTATGGTTGGAACCATACGATGCTATTGACAAGCAAGTAATATGTCCGCAACCTTCGATTCCTCTGATGGTCTTGCCAGAAACCATGCTGAGGCAAGAGAATTGTCTGATTGCCAATCTGTATGTCCCAAACACGAATAAAAAGAACCTTTCGGTCGTAGTGTACGTTCACGGTGGAGCTTTTGTAATGGGCTATGGTGAAATATTTCAAGCAACGCACCTAATGAAGAGGAAAGATCTGATCATCGTTACGTTCAATTATCGTGTTAGTATTCACGGGTTCCTCTGTCTTGGCACCGAGGATGCACCAGGCAATGCTGGCATGAAGGACCAGGTAGCGCTGCTGCGCTGGGTACAAAAAAACATCGCAAGCTATGGGGGTAACCCTAATGACGTCACCATTGCAGGTTACAGTGCGGGCTCCGCATCAGTAGACCTGTTAATGCTTTCAAAGTCAGCTGAAGGATTGTTCCACAGAGTCATACCTGAAAGTGGTGGAAACCTTGCCGCATTTACAATTCAGCGGGATCCTATAGAAGTTGCCAAAAGTTTTGCCAGATCAGTCAACTTCACGAATGTAGACGATATTTATGCATTAGAAGAGTTTTACAGGACAGCTCCATTGGAACTGTTAACTTCAGATTCATTTTTCGATAGAGCTGCTTCAACTTTTATGTTTTCACCGTGTGTGGAGCGTGATACAGGAGATGGAGCATTCCTGACAGAATCTCCTCTGAGTATATTTAAGAAAGGCAACTACAAAAAGTTACCTGTGTTGTATGGTTTCGCTAACATGGAAGGGCAGTTCCGGCTTAATTACTTTGATCTTTGGAAGCACAAGATGAACGAAAAGTTTTCTGATTTCTTACCAGCTGACTTGAAGTTTGAATCCGAAGAAGAAAGAAAAGAAGTGGCTAATAAGGTCAAGGAGTTTTATTTTGGAGACAAACCAGTCAGTGAAGACAATATTTTGGGATATGTTGATTTCTTCTCGGATGTTATATTTACGTATCCAATGCTTTGGGCTACAAAATTGCACGTTGAGGCTGGTAACAAACAAATCTATTTGTATGAATACTCTTTCGTGGACGAGAATGTACCCTACGTGCCTCACACTAAGATTCGAGGTGCTAATCATTGCTCTCAAACCGTCGCCGTACTGGATGGTCATGCTAACTTTACGCATCCAGATGAGGCTCTTGCAAGTCCAGAGTTTCAGAAAATGAAGAAGGTAGTCCGTGACATTTGGCATAACTTCATTAAGACGGGGTAAGTTAAATAACCGACGTGAAATACGAGTATCTATAATGTAACGTCAAAATACCCAATCCGTACCAAAATTAGTTTTGTCAAATCCTGTTTATGTTAAAATTCTTACGTAATCCCTCTCATAAAGAATAAATAACAGACTCATTTAAACTTAGACCGTCTTATTACAAAACGTGGTCATAAAAATAGTACCGGGTTTAGTACTAGGTCTAAACCATGAACTTGAAAAAACGTTATTACAAAACGAAGTTTATCGCTAGTCCTAGAACTATCTATGGTACCAAAGTTAGACCATCGCGACCCCTAGTTTAACTATGGTACTAAATTGTCAAACGTCAAATTCAGTCAAATTCTTAACTTTGAGGTTAGCAAATTATCTTTCGGAAAGTATTATTTTGTGATAAAAACCAAAAATGGATATTAATATGGAAGATTTGGATGTGTTGGATATACTTGCTAGTTCCCGGGGACCCAACAGAGTTCGTCAGCGACGAAATCCATTTGAATTGCCTGACGCAGATTTTCGATATAATTAAAGATTTACTAAACGTTTTGGCGAAAGGACTGTCGATTTAGTACGTGAAGATTTATCCCACGAATGCACACACGATCTCACCACAAAAAACTGTACCTTTACTTGTTTTAATAATCTTGATGTTTTTCTTGTCTTGAGTTTACTTTTGAGTTGTAACATAGACATTTCGTTAACATTACTCGAATTACGCGCGCCGCCAAGTTCACTTCGTTATACGTGCTAGCTCGATAGTTGTTCCAAACCAGAACAATTTAAAATAATTGTGAACATGCAATAAAAAAAAAACAGAAGTCGAAATATTTAAACACCTTTAAATAACAAAGCTTTAATTTTTATCACTACAAATAACAATTTATAAAATAGTTTTTCTTTAATTTACGTAACAACATTGTGTAAAAAGGAGCGGCACATAGAACGCTGAACGAATGAATGAATGGTTTAAATATTTTTTTGCTTATAATCTGTGGATAATGTTTGAACTAGGGACTATCTTTGGTACTAAGTAGTCCTCTGTTGGTCTACGATTTGTAATACGAATGTAAGAACTAACGTTAGTACCGTACTAAACCAAGACCTTTTAGTTCTGGTTTAAACCTGGTACTTACGGAAGTTTTTATAATAAGACGGAGAAGGTTTTAACTTTATTGACATTATTTTTTTCAAAGTGACTGTTTGGAAATGATCATCATATGTGTAAACCCATAGAGTTTCAATAAATAAGATCACATTACGTAAAGTCTTGGGTGATACCTAACACACACTGGTCACTTATGTTATCGAATAATATTTGGCACCTTGCAGGAAGCCTGTGCCTGAAGGGTCATCGCTGCCTGCGTGGCCTGCAGCAGGCGCGGACAGGTCACCATACATGGACCTGGGTGAGAAACTGGAACTACGCGGGGTGCTCTTAGAAGAGCGCACTCGCTTCTGGGAAGAGATCTACCAGAAACACTACCGGGATGCTGTGCCACCACCAAAACCACCGTCTAAATTACGCGTTGAATTGTGAAAATATTAATTGAAAAAAAAAAATATTTTACCAGCTTCTTAAGAAGAAAGAGGTTGTGTATTTGATCGGAATCTGTTTTGTTGCTCCTTGAAACTAATCCAACTTATTTTTTAATTTACAGTGTTTGTACACGCTAAATACAGAACTATATTTTTGTGATTTATTTTTCATTTGCTGGAGGAAACCTATGTAAGCTTCCTCCCATTGCCCATTTGAGCTCGCAGTAGGATAGCCCGTGAAACTCATTTAGGTATATTGCAATTTGAAGATCAGCACAGGCTGTAAGTATGTTAAACAAAATATGATTGGCGATACGTACGTAGTTACAGAATTATAAACATTATTCAACCCTCGTACGAATTATCCATACAGCGCCCTAAGTTTATTAATACGACTGGAGTACCATTGAATTACTTTTTATGAAATAGTCATGCATACAATGGATTAAGCAATTTGAATTTCGTAGGCTACCCTGGGGATTCCTAAGCCTCCTCCTTCCTTAAGCTTGACCTATAAAAACACAAAAAAAAAAAGAAACAAAAAAATACAGTAGAATTGAAAGAGAGTCTTTTTGGAAATCGGTTGAAAAGAGGCACCCTGTTGTGTAATGTTTCACGGCCATTTTTCTTAGACCTGAGCCCCGGCCTACGTACATTATAGAAATAGAAGTATTTTCATTGGGTCAGAATGAGCGTCAAGACGTCGACTGCTACCTACATCTCTACTAATATTTTGCAGAGGGTTTGTAAGTTTGGATACAGAAGGTAATCTCCGAAACTACTCAACAGATTTTAAAAAATCTTTCAGTTTTAGAAAACTACACTATACCGAGTGCGTATCCTATATCGTATGGTATATAATATGGTGTATATATATATAGTATGCATACTATGACATAAGTCGCGGGCAGAAGCAAGTAAATCATCATCATCTGCCTAGCCTTTTCCCGACTATGTTGGCGTCAACTTCTAGTCTAACCGGATGCAGCTTAGTACTAGTATTTTACATAGAGCGACTGCCTATTTGACCTCCACGACCCAATTCTAAATAGAGAATATGATATCCCTTGGTAAGACTGGTTGTCAGACTTTCTTGCCACTGACTACCTGTAACGACTGTCAAAGATCTACAAATGACAGCCGGGAACAATGGCTTATCAAGCTTTCTGAGGTTCGGAGGAATCTCTGTATGTAATAGGCAATCAACCATCCACGGACTAGCTTGGGGGTGGATTAACCTCAAGATTGACCCAAGTGCCTGGTATTATTTAGCCACTAGTTGGCAAGGAGAAAAGTAAGTATAGTAGATAAATATATTATGCTTATATGGATGGATGAAGAAGACATGGTGCACTTCCCAACTCAATTAAAATTAATAGAATAGAATTTCTCTTTATTCGAGTATCCACGACTCAAAAGCTGTTAGTAAAACTTACTCTGCAAACAGAGAAATTAAGAAATTGTTATTGTAAAATCGTATTCTAAAATAATTTTTGTCGACTTTATTACGAGTATATTTATGTTTGTTAATTAAACGACCATGCCGTGACACAAACACACACTTTAAACCATCGTATGCTTTTATTGAAATCTGTCTGTCCGTCTTCAATATGGACATAAAAATAACCCTGTAATACAAAACATAAAATAGTTAGTTAAGAAATAATGCAGCGTTTCAATAACGCTACATTTTTGAATATCACCTTTTTTGTGGAGTTTGTCATGCAACCTGTTTTTTTGGAAACCTTTAGTCAATATTTTTTCTTTAAGTATTAAATCTTTTCGAAGTTGGAGCGAGTTTTTGTTCGTAAAAAATTGAAGATTTTTTTCTTGGGACAGTTCGATGTCGATTGTTGCCGGATGCAGTATTGCTGACGTGTTATTTTGTTAATAGCAGTTTTATTTTTGAAAATGCTTTAAATTAGCTGTCTACTTATTACTATTCGCCGGAATGGCGTTAGCTGAACGTGCTCTGTTGGTTCGGTAAGTTTTTACGATAGTTTTTTTCCCTGCAAATTTCCATGGTCAGTGCTTAATTTTTGGTCTCATGCCGCCTGTTTTTCTTATCTACGTTGGGCAGGAGGCGCTGAGTACGGCATCACCATCATCCTCAACCAGTTTTTTCAAGAAACGATCCACCTCGCGCCTGGTGTGGTCGCGTACAACCAGCCCGGTTCCTGACGAACCACCTCGCGCCTGGTGTGGACGCGTGCGACCGGCCCGGTTCCTGAATTTGTCAGGCTCTCAATCCAGCCAATGTGACCAAGCTTGCAACGATTGGAGACCTGGTTCTGTAGTACTAAGGTCACCGGCCTGATGCTCCGTGGTCGACCTGCGGCGTGTCACTTCGTCTCGTCTGGTTCAAGCTGAGGATTTTCAAAATTTACTTATTTATTTCTTAATGTTTAAAATGTTCTCCTTAAATTAAGGCTTAGTAATACTACCTCTTCACAGGGTATGTGCGAGGATTTAAGCATTTAGCACTAATATTTTTTCTCGTACCGAGGCGGGATAATTTTACATTGGCCAATGATTTGATTACCGCTAGGTTTCGCTTAACTTTTTTCTCTGATTTTCAAGATTCTGAATATAACCATATAAATTCCATTGATTCGTACATGCTTTGTTTCAACAGATATAATTGAAATTTAATTGAACTTTATACTTTAAAAATTTTTGAATATCTCGGCGCAATCGACCTATTTTTTATTACAATTTATGTTATCAAAATTATACGTTTGTGTTTAGCGGAAAAGTGTGTTTTCTTCAAGAACCACCCGCTACATATGGCGCCCGATCTAATAAAGTAAGTGTTTTTCTTGTTTACATCACATAAATATTTTTTTTGCAATTTCGAGGGTGGTAGCTCACTCCAAGTGAGCTAACAATTTCTTCCTCTGTGTGAGCTAATTCGTTTTCTGTTTGTTCCTATTGTTTGTTTCAGGACATTAACGTGATTACCCAAGTGACCAGTTCAAGAGATTCCTAGAGCCTGTTCTATTCTTTGAGTTGTAATTATTCATCACATTTATAAAATAATTTTGTGAACTATAAAACACACAACCCTCTTTTATTTCTCACCCAACAAATACATTATTTACCTGATTATTATCCCCCGTATTTAATTTGTTTCCTCTAACTAGCGGTAGTTAGAACCCGTAGTGCATGAGTGTGTTGTATGAACTTATAGGCGTCGTGTTGCGAAGGTAAGCGATTTAGTGCGCGGCGGATTTTTATGCTTGAATCTAGATTTTTAGGTTCTAGTATTTAGCTGCTTAATTTCCTGTCTTGTTTTTAGGTCAATCTCATCTCCAGGCATAGATTTTTGGAAGCCATGCAGTTTTTTTAGGGTATTTAATTTCTACTTTTGAACTTTTCAGTGTTCATCTATATCTTATTTTTCCCTATAGATCATTGTTTCGTTAGAAGTTCGTTCTGGATTCAATGTGTATGTTATTTTTGGTGACATTCTTTTTCTATAACACCAAAATTATATTAACATACGCATAAACAAAAATCTCATTTTAAAATTACGTAAATATTTATTTACGTAGTATTATTTGAAGGTCAACTGTCTAATAGGTTTTGTTGCTAGGCAACTGGTAATGCTCCATGGTTTAATCTGTGGTGGCAAATTAGTTCCGAATTTTCCCACACTAAAATAAGTTCTCATTGGTTTACAATTTTTTGTTTAGTCTGTTTTTGACTAGCAAACTTTTTTCACTATATTTTTTACAGACAATTTTTCTCTTTGTTGTTGATTTACGTCATTATGGCAGATGAAGTTTGTCAAGTTTTTGAAATTCCGTTACAAAGTCCTATTAATACTAGGCCCCCGCCAATTCCCCCCAGGAATGCTTCTATCTTATTACCCAATAGATCCGAGGAATACCTACACATAATTCAGAACAGGTATTCGTTATCAAAATGGAAAATTGATTTCTCCGGAAATACATGTGTACGTGAATTTTTTATCAATATTGATGAGCGTAAACATGCTGATGATATTTCGGATCAGCATTTGATGAGACGTTTCCATGAGCTGCTATCCGGTTCAGCGTTGAAATATCTTAGGTTGATTCGTCATGTTGGTTTATCTTATTCCGAATTAAAGCAACAATTTATTACAACATTTTCACCTACAGATTTTGAATTTAAAACTGAATTAGAGGTCCGCAATTTAAAACAAAGGGCTGATCAATCGGTCAGAGATTTTGTTATTCAGGTATCATACCTCAATTATAAACTCATGAACCCAATAGTGGAATCGGAATTAATCGAAATTATAACTCATAATATGCATAAAAAATACTTTCCATGTCTTGCGATACACAAGTTTAAAAACATTAACGATCTCATAAATACAGCTTCACACTTTGAAAATTATTTACCACAAGATTCTAAGGTGGTTTCAACGGACGCACATCAGGCTCAACCTTGTCCTAAATCTAATAAAAAAGAACGTTTAGTCTATCGTCGGAAAACATCCCATACAGTTTCACCGGTGATAACCACTGATTTGACTGATAACCGACCGTTTATTGAAATTTTATTGTGTAACCAGGTTGTTAAGGCTTTACTTGACTCTGGAGCACAGATGTCACTTATTAGTGATAGTTTAATACAGAAATTTGGTCTTTCTTTGAACGCGAGTGATGCTTGTCCTCGTGTAATTTCGGCTAATAATTCGCCTATCGATATTCTGGGTACTGTTTATCTCCCAGTTAAGTTTAACGGTACAACTTTTATCCATGAGTTTTTAGTGGCTAGTTCTATGTCGTCCTCCGTGATATTAGGTATCGAATTTTGGAATAAGTTTGGTTTAACGTCAGTCTTTAGTCAAGCTTTTGATAAAAATATTAATGGTAATATGTACCTCCCCTCTGTTCAGCACTCACCTCCACAAATTTCCTCTGTTAGCGAGGTTCGATACGTTCATCCACGCAACGTATTATCGCTGGATCAAGAGATGAACCTTCAGCAAGTCATTAAAGAGTTTGAAGTCATTTCTTCTGAAAAAATAGGCCTGGGAAAAACATCTTGGCTGTCCCATAAAATCAATACAACGGGATCTCCTATCCGCCAAAGATATTATCCTTTATCTCCAGTTAAATTAAAAATTCTCAACGAGGAGATTGACAAAATGCTAGACTTGGGTGTTATTCGTCCCTCTCGTTCCCCATGGGCTAGTCCAGTGGTAATGGTTACAAAAAGTGATGGTTCGGTGCGTTTTTGTGTTGACAGTAGGAAGCTTAATAGTGTGACCATTAGAGATTCGTACCCGCTCCCGCGCATACATGATATTCTTGATAACCTTCGAGGCGCTAGATACATAAGCTCTCTTGATTTTAGGAGTGCGTTCTGGCAGATCCCGCTCGCAGATAGAGAGAGTTGTGAGAAAACCGCTTTTATTGTTCCACAACGAGGTCTTTTCGAATTTGTTAGGATGCCATTTGGTCTAACAAATGCTGCTTCTGAGATGCAACGTCTTACTGATATGATTGTCAATTTTGAATTTACTTCTACCAGCGACGACTGCGTTTTCGGGTACGTCGACGATTTAATCTTAGTTTCCAAGGACTTTAATAGTCACTTGGCGCTTCTCAGGAAAGTTCTAGCTCGTCTTAAGGAGGCTGGTTTATCCATCAATCTAAAAAAGTGCGTATTCTGTAAGAGCGAATTAAAATACTTAGGGTATATTGTGAATGAGAAGGGTCTTCAAACCGATCCCGGTAAGCTCGAAGCTATTAGGGATTATCCTACTCCTACTACTGCTAAGTCTTTACGCGGTTTCATTGGTATGTGTTCCTATTACAGACGTTTTGTGAATGGTTTTTCTTCCATAATAGCCCCGCTTACTGCGTTAATTGGTAAGAGAAAAGGACGTGATCCAATAAGTTGGGACGACGCGGCTGAACGAGCTTTTGTAAAATTAAAGGAAGCTCTGATCGATACCCCTGTTATGGCATGTCCAGATTTCTCGAAACCGTTCATCTTGCAGTGTGATGCGTCTGCTGTTGGTCTTGGTTCAGTTTTAACACAAAAGATTGATGATGTAGAGCATCCAATCGCTTATTATTCGCGCCTATTTACCAAAGCTGAACGTAATTACAGCACTACAGAGCGCGAACTTTTGTCAGTACTAGATTCTATTAAACATTTTCGGTGCTATTTGGATGGGTTCAAGTTCTCTGTCATAACTGACCATATGGCCCTTAAATGGCTCCTCACTTTGAACAACCCCTCAGGTCGTTTAGCTCGTTGGGCTACTATGATCTCCCAATATACGTTCGATATCGTACACCGCAAGGGTGCACAACATATAGTACCAGATGCCCTATCCAGATTATATGCAAGTCCTGTGTCGTTTGATCAGGGTCCAGAACATACTAACGACCGATGGTACAAGAAGGTATTTTTAGGTGCTCGTGATACACCACAAATGTTTCCAGCTTATGCGATACATAACGGTGTCTTACTAAGACGTATGCCTGTCACCAGTCCTTTGTCTTCCGACCCATGGCGTGTTGTATTGCCAGCTGAAAAGGTTACTTCTGCGATTTGGGAAGTACATAATAGTTTTCCTTCAATACATCCTGGTGTATCCAAGTCGTACCTGAAACTTAAGGAAACTTTTTATTGGCCTAACATGTACCGTGATGTCGTTAGCACTTTAAGACAATGTGAGGTTTGTAAAGCATATAAGATCGCGAACACGCAACCTCGCGGTCAGATGTTCTACCCTAAGCAAGTGTCCATGCCTTTGCAGATGATCTCGATTGATGTAATTGGGCCGTTGCCCATCGCTTATTACGGATATAGGTACATCATCTCTATGGTCGATGTTTTTTCGAAGTATGTGTGGCTTGTTCCTCTTAAGAGAGTAGACGCTTTTTCTATTATAAAAGCTTTAGAGTCCGAAATTTTCTTTAACTTCGGTGTTCCTCGTTCTATTTTATGCGATAACGCTACTGTTTTTCGCAGTAGTCAGTTTCTAAATTTCCTCAGATCGTTCCATATTGAATCCCCTACATTTACACCTTATTATACACCCCAAGCGAATACGGTTGAGCGCTATAACCAAAGTGTAGTGACATGCTTAGGGATTTTAGTTGGTGAAAACCAAAGATGTTGGGCTAAGATGTTGCCTAAAGTAAAGCTCTATCTTAACTCATGCGTCAATCTAGCCACAGGTTTCACACCTAACTTTCTCATGTTTGGCAGAGAAGTACTAATGGATTCTAGCCGTGCTAGTAGTCAGACTCAAAGCTCTAATTTAGCGGACAGTCGGACTCGTCACGCCTCGAATTTGTCTTCACTCCGTGAGGTTTATGCGAAGGTTGCTGATAATCTTTCTTTGGCTTTCCTCCGTAACTCCCGAGCTTATAACTCCAATCGGTCGGCTATCGCTCTAAATGTGGGTGACACTGTATGGAGACGTAATTTCTCCCAGTCATCTCGAGAAAACTTTTTCTCTGGAAAGCTTGCTCCACGTTTTGTTAAGTGTCGTGTTTTGCAAGTTATTTCTAGGACTACTTATTTACTACAGGATTGTGATTCCGTACATTCTGGTAGATATCATATCAAAGATATCTTAAAGTAACTTTTTTCCTCTATCTTTTAATTCAAATATTTTGTACGGGACTCGAGCGATTCTATCGCGTTCAGTTTTACCCCTAGAAATTGCCTATGATTAGTACGGAATAGAAACTTTTTTAATAAGTGTCAGAATATATATATATTTTTTTAAAAGGCCATACTAACCCAGCTATTGTTGGTTTAGTACCAACAAATAATTACAGATGGCGGTAGTCAATTTTTGGTGTTGACATTTTTAGTCAAGTTGTTGCTAGCAATTTAGTTCCAATAAACGTTCATAGATGGCGTTTTTCTAAATTTTATGCTAGAACATTGTCAAGTTGCGTCATAGCTAGTTATTCTAAAATTTTGTATTAAGACATCTTTGTTTGCATCTAGTTACACATTTTGGTAGGGCGTAGGGTTAATTAATTACTGCACTTGACCTATCCGAAATGGTAGTTTTGTACTTAAGTTTCTTGTTTCTCTTGGACTTGAGATCCTCTCAGCCTTAGTCCCCCTCTGACTCTAGTTTCTGTAAAGCTGAGTCCATTTGTTACTTGTTTAAGTCTTATTTACAACAGAGACTTATTTCAGAGTTCGTGTAGTACTTGATTTGGGTATAAACTCAAGTTATACAAGTGAACTTGAGTCTTTCTTAATCTTAGAACTCGGTTACACTCGCGCATCCTTTAGTGATGTGCACGTATCGATAAAATCTATTATCGAATTCTTTTTTATTATCTTCGAATTGATCGAATGTTACTTGATTTGACTTTAGGCTAAAGTTATGTCTTTAAGCCTGGTTTTTTCCTAAACCTCCTTTGTCTCCCGTTCCTTGTTTGAACCGGAGTACTACTTGGTCGTTCAAGTTGTATCTTTGAACTTGAACGCTTATTTTTGTATTCTCTAAGACTCACGTTCCTTTGGTCGAACTGTAGTCCATTTGTCTTTTGTCCAAGTCTTTCGACTTGAGATATTTTTTTTGTCCTTTCTTGTCCGAAGTCTCCTTTATAGACTCATGATGGATTTGTCTGATGTTGATTTTAAGGCCAAGGTGTTTCTTTGTCCGAAGCCGTTAAATTATCTTCGACCGATGACGTTTGTCAACTAGGTGTTATTTTTATCCTAGGTTTTATCTTTATTCTTTTGACTCTTTCAGGTTACTTTGTTGACTTTGTCGTTCTAGTTTGAAGTTAGTTGTATAATTAGGTAGCTGCTACTGCACTACTGTTAAGTTAACTTTGTTTTACTTAGACTTAGTTTTTTCTTGTTATCTTTTTGACCGGTCAACCTTAGGTTTATTGGACACTTCATGAGCTTGCACTGATAACGGGTAGATGAGAGTCCGGTTTCTCATTTATTCAGTATTTGTTGTACTCCGATGTCGTCTATGTTAGGTTTAGTTTAGGTCAACTATTAGGTATAGTGTTTTAGGCTAGTCTAGGTTAATTTCCTCTGGTTTTTTTTTTTTTTTCCTCCTGGACAGGTTGTTGGTTGTTCCTGTAATGCCCACTGTCGGACTTGCGTCCTTTTTTCTTGGAAAGGGGGTACTGCAGCGTTTCAATAACGCTACATTTTTGAATATCACCTTTTTTGTGGAGTTTGTCATGCAACCTGTTTTTTTGGAAACCTTTAGTCAATATTTTTTCTTTAAGTATTAAATCTTTTCGAAGTTGGAGCGAGTTTTTGTTCGTAAAAAATTGAAGATTTTTTTCTTGGGACAGTTCGATGTCGATTGTTGCCGGATGCAGTATTGCTGACGTGTTATTTTGTTAATAGCAGTTTTATTTTTGAAAATGCTTTAAATTAGCTGTCTACTTATTACTATTCGCCGGAATGGCGTTAGCTGAACGTGCTCTGTTGGTTCGGTAAGTTTTTACGATAGTTTTTTTCCCTGCAAATTTCCATGGTCAGTGCTTAATTTTTGGTCTCATGCCGCCTGTTTTTCTTATCTACGTTGGGCAGGAGGCGCTGAGTACGGCATCACCATCATCCTCAACCAGTTTTTTCAAGAAACGATCCACCTCGCGCCTGGTGTGGTCGCGTACAACCAGCCCGGTTCCTGACGAACCACCTCGCGCCTGGTGTGGACGCGTGCGACCGGCCCGGTTCCTGAATTTGTCAGGCTCTCAATCCAGCCAATGTGACCAAGCTTGCAACGATTGGAGACCTGGTTCTGTAGTACTAAGGTCACCGGCCTGATGCTCCGTGGTCGACCTGCGGCGTGTCACTTCGTCTCGTCTGGTTCAAGCTGAGGATTTTCAAAATTTACTTATTTATTTCTTAATGTTTAAAATGTTCTCCTTAAATTAAGGCTTAGTAATACTACCTCTTCACAGGGTATGTGCGAGGATTTAAGCATTTAGCACTAATATTTTTTCTCGTACCGAGGCGGGATAATTTTACATTGGCCAATGATTTGATTACCGCTAGGTTTCGCTTAACTTTTTTCTCTGATTTTCAAGATTCTGAATATAACCATATAAATTCCATTGATTCGTACATGCTTTGTTTCAACAGATATAATTGAAATTTAATTGAACTTTATACTTTAAAAATTTTTGAATATCTCGGCGCAATCGACCTATTTTTTATTACAATTTATGTTATCAAAATTATACGTTTGTGTTTAGCGGAAAAGTGTGTTTTCTTCAAGAATCCCGCTACAATAAGTAGTATTTTAAGCTATTGTAATAGCAACCCTAGAATTAGTTATTTTTTATGCTGACCACTCCTGTGGATTTTTTTTTTTCAACTGTTCTATGAGCAGTCACATTGTTTTCCATAAAACTTAAAAATAAATTATTTAAAATTCTTTAGCCTTTTACTTAGCAGGCTAAAAAATAAAATATTAAAAAGACAGAAAAGAAATAAACTAAGTTCATGTAAAGGTTTATTATAACGAAATAAGTTTATTACAACGCTTTATTTGACATTATGTTTGTAACAAATTAATGAACTATACTACTATTACTACTTTTAATGCATTTTTACTACTTTATTACTTTTACTACATGAACTACTCATGGGTGAATCGCGTTTTTAGGCATAAAAGGTGAAAAGGTAAAATGTCACATCTGATTAATTTATTCTACATTTCTAACTACACGAGACAAAACACTATTGCAACTCATTATGTCCCTTGATATTATATGATTGCGATAGTGTTTTGTGTCGTGTAGTTTCGTTTCGTTCGCTATAATTGAATCATGCCATCCTACTTTGACTTGTAATCGTAATGTAGTGTGCTATGAGAATATTTAGATACTCATGTGTGCGTTGTGTGCCGTTTTTGAAAATAGAATTTTGTGTAGGTAACCTATCTACGCCTTTTACTTATAATATCATTGGTTAAATCGTTAAAATACTGAAATCATATACAATAATATTTCCTACCCACAACTTGGAACTTAGCCAACCTTAGATAGATTAACCCAATAGATAAAACACGTAGCTATCTTTAGATTCTTCTTAGTTTGTCGATGGCAATCTAAATTATGTCGACCCAAAACTGAGCTACGTTTTGGCGCTTTCGGTAGCGTTTATCAGAGCTACAAAGGCGCTTTCGGTAGTGTCTATCAATTCCTGTACTCTGTAGTAATCAAAAAACAGGGACACACAGTCGGTAGCTCAATTACTTACATGGGTAAACGTAACTTACGGATGATTTAAAGTGGTTTTAATAATAATATTATTTTCTCATCATCAGCCTATTAATGTTCCTACTGCTAGGACTCAGGTCTCCACTCTATCGGGGGATGCGATATCCTGGGGCGGAGTTGTCTTGGTGGTGTCTCTCGACATCGCCAACCCCTTCAACTCCATGCCCTGGAGCTGCATCAGGGAAGCACTCCGGTATCACCGGGTGCCGACCTACCTCCGTCGTGTGGTCGGGGACTACCTGACAGACAGGGCCGTCATCTACCCCGGTCGCAGCGGAGAATGGAACCTGCGAGAGATGTCGTGCTGTGTCCCGCAGGGATCGGTTCTGGGGCCGCCCCTGTTGATTTTGTTATGTATTTTTGACATTCAAATGTGCCATAATGGTCTAATTGAAATAAATGGTTTGAGTTCAATTTACAAACTATAGTACCTACATTACTGCCGCGCCGCGGCCTGTTATAACTGCGTCTAAAATTGCGATCCTTGATGGCCAGCTGAAATAAAAGCGAGACCGCGCTCGAAGATCAGTACTTTCAGTACCATTATAGAATAAATTGTAATAAAACAAGTGCATATGAACGGTTACAGTACATTATTTACTTTGAAAAATCTAAATTAGAATAAATTTTAATAAAACAAGTACGCATGAACGATTACAGTACATATTTACTTTAAAAAATCTAAATTAGAATAAATTTTAACAAAACAAGTACCTATGAACGATTACAGTACATATTTACTTTAAAAAATCTAAATAAGCATAAATTTTAATAAAACAAGTGCCTAAGAACGATTACAGTACATATTTACTTTAATAAAATCAACTTTTAGAGCTTTTGCATTTGCAAAGTCCCTTCAATGTCACTGATTTCAATGTGTGTTTTTACTTTGCGCTAATGTCGACCTTAAAAAGTTTTTAATTAATTTTAACTTAGAAAAAGATCGTTCACTTTGTGCCACTGTAACTGGTAAAGTTAGATAAATTCTAAGCGCAGTTGATAAATTCGATCGATTTGATCGAGTGTCCTGTGCTTTAAAATTAGATTTTCTAATATCTTTTAATTGTTTTTAGATAATGTGACTGATGTATAAACAAAAGAAATTGTTTATTTTTTATTGTAACTTATATTGTTACTTTGGTGAATGAAATTATATCAAAAAATGGAACTGGGACAAGCCACCAAACTGGAATTTTAATGCAACTTTTTTTTCCCTGATTATTTATAAACACTTATAATAATAAAAATATGGCCCTAGTTGCACCAAGTAATGTAGTTTACTTTAAATAAATCAGAAACATCCTATCATTTTACACCTTGATTCTCAACATGGACACGTAAAATTTGTAAAAGTACTATGTACTAGAAAGCTATCATTTACTGGAAACTTACGTCAGTTCTTGACTTGAATGTGGCCTGGCGGTTGAGAGTATGTCATGCTCACTCAAATGTCTCGCTAATGGTGGCTTGTGTATCGGACCATTTTGAAGGGAAATGCATGGATATGCGTAATGCTCGTGAACGGGCGCTGTCAGTTGTGACTGTCAGTTGTGACTGGTCATAGAGATGACCAGTCACAACTGACAGCGCCCTTATTGGAATGAATTATTTTTTGGACACTTTTGCTACATTGTTCCCACATAATATAGGTACCATCTCAACATGAATGATGTAACCAAGATTTTGTAACAATGATTTGATTTAAAAGAGTGTCCTTGAAATTTCTTGCCCGTTCTTCTACGCTAGGGAATGGGCAACTACAGTACTTTCTCAAGTTATTATGCCTTGTGACTGTAGCTTTGATTTTGTTATGTATTTTTGACATTTAAATGTGCCATAATGGTCTAATTGAAATAAATGGTTTGAGTTTGTTACTGTAGAAGTGAATAAATATAGTGCATGTCTATGACATAATACATGATCAATGTTATAATACATGAACAATAAGTTTTAACAATTCGCTTCTTCCTTTTAAATCATACAAGTTTCCTTATGCTAAAAGAAATAGAACTGATTGGTACTTAGGCCGAGGATTTATCTGCGGGATCGCTCACAGATTATCAAAATAGATAACCATATCAGTAAGAAAACATTTTCTAACTATGGAATTTTGCAGGGTAGTGTCTTTGGACCTACCCTGTTCCATAAATTAATGATCTATGCAAACTTCCCCACCTAGCTCTAAAACGATTTATTACGATGATGATACAGTGATGTTGGTGCGTGATAGTGCTTGAACTGAGACACACTGTTTTGCAAAGTCTCTCTTACAAGCTATAATGAAATGGTTCACAAAAAAATTACTGACCCGAAAGTACAAAACTGGGTTTATCACATTGAGCTCAAGAATGACTTTACGGCCAACATCTGCTTTTAAGAAACTTCTATATGTCACCGTAAAATTGTCAAATACGTTATATTGTAATATCTCTAGCGATATTGTAAAGTCTCGAATTATTGTCAAATGAACATACTGCTTACAATAAAACGCATTATTTTTCGTGAAATGCATGCGATGGTAGTCAACTCACGCGGTGTGGAGAGAAGGAGGGGTCCCCCTTGCCCAGTGGTACCACTCTCATGAAAAGATACTGTACCATTCCTGAGAAATATCGATTAATTAAACCTAACCTTAAAACACTTCATATTCCCCTAAAAAGCGTAGTCGACGGAGCCCCGCTTCGCGGGGCCCCTATTTCCGGGTGCAGGGTTTAAAGGAACCTAAATAATCTAACGGGGGGGTGCCCCAAGTCCCGTTTATGGGGGCAAGAGATACTTCCGTATGTTCAGTTGACAATAATTCGAGACTTTACAATATCGCTAGAGAGATACACGTTATATTGTAATATAACGTATTTGACAATTTTACGGTGACATATACATATAATAAAAGCGTTGAGACCAAAAAATCTGTACATTGAAGAATAAAAAAAAATCGCCCAGGGTGACTTAAAATAAGTAACTGAACATATTAAAACCATTTTTAAAATTTTTGTTTGTTTGTTTGAACGCGCACCACGTAAAAACTGCTGGACGGATTTTGATGAAAACTTCACTTATTTATTTAAATGAACTCAGAATAACATTTAGGCTATAGAAATTATGGAAAATTTTGGAAAAAGGGGGTGAAAAGAAGGGGGTAAAGTTTGTATGAAAAAATTTTTTTTGATTGTTCTAGAATCATGAAACTCAGAGTAAATACTTTTTATTAAAAATAAAGAAATTCCTGTTTCAGCATTTTTAAAAAAAATCATTCAGAGGCGTAAAAAAGAGGGTTTTGTGTTTAAAATTAATAAACTTCATACACCTATAGAACAAAAGCCAATGAAGTATAAACCTTTAAAAATTGCTGTAAATACTTCAAATCTAATACAGGTAAATATAACTTCTCAATTTTCTTGAAATTTGATTTTTGAAGTGAATACGCCCAAAATAGCGGAACTCAAGAAAATCGGCTATCCTCGGTATAAGTAGTTGGTAATACAGGGTGGAAACGGTAAACGGGCAGTAAGGGGAACTGCAGCTACACGAAAAAGGTCTTAGAAACAATCCATAATTTTTTCGCTAAATGTTGATCCCCATTCACAGATTTAATTAAAAAATAAAGTGCAGTTAGCAAGAAAATGCCATTTTACATAAAACAATTTTTTTGATGCCAATAATGATAAACCTTAACCGTTGCAGCTACATGAAAATGGTCTTAGGAAACCATCCGTAATTTTTCGTGAAATTTTGATCCCCATTCACAGGTTAAAAAAAAGTACAGTTAGCAAAAAAAATTGCTATTTTACACAAAACATTTTTTGATGCCAATCGATCCTGTTTCTAATACTCAACGGTTAAGGAAGTTCCCCTTTCTGCCCGGTTAATCGTTTCCACCCTGTATTTAGAAATAAAATAATACTACGAAGAAAATGTAGACTATACGAATGTACATCAGACATAAAGCAAGTTACAAATACAAACGAGTTCAAATCCTACTATCTACAAATAATAAAAATGCTTTGTCCTGAAGGACTGTGATGGATCAACGCACAGCCTTTACCGCAGATTGTAGAAACCTGAAGCTTGGAGGGTGTATTTTTTATATAATAATTTCAGAAAATCATTTTTATCGTATGCCTATAATACGATAAGAAAGGATTTTCTGAAATTATACCCCTAAGGGGTGAAAAGGTGGGGGGCAATGTTTGTATCGGAAAATGTGATTCCTTGGTACAATCTACTTCAAATTTTGCTATCAACAATATTAACAGAATTGATGGACGCGTTTCGTATTGCACGTAAATTGATTTCAATGCATATCTTAGGAGATACACCATTTTAAATAACTCCGCAGCAAAATAATGATCATGTACCGGGCGCGCATTTTCATTATGCAGCAAAATTGTATTATAGGTGCTTACGACCCAATCTCTGTAACCCTCTTTCTCTTATGTGACGCAGACGAAGATGCGCGGGTCAGCTAGTAAATTATATAATAAAAATTTGACCGTGTTGTTTGTGACTACAAAAATGCATATGAGACTGGCCACAATGAAAAGCGTTTCATCATTGATGCATGGTGTACTGTTTAATTATTTTGAACTACTTTATTATGCAAAATCATGATTATGTGACTGCTTCATTATCAGGAACATGCATATCGCTGCTGGGTAAGATAAATACTTCGCATATAAAAATACTCAATACATTAACTATTCTGAATCAATTTACGATCGTAGCGATGGAGTGGCGGACGTGTGTGGGTGGTACTTTTGTGCGTCACGGCAGTTCTGGCTGACGACGAATGGCGGGAAGTGAAAACAGCGCAAGGGCCGGTGCGCGGGCGCAAGCACCCTAGCGAGGATCTATACACTTTCTTGAACATACCCTACGCCACAGCACCCGTAGGTGAAGATAAATATAAGGTAATCATACGAATTTGTTTCATTAATGAACTATTTGTGGCTCTAAATAGACAGCAAAAAGGAATTGAATAAAGAATTTACAAAGAAGCGTTAATTAAATACTGAGTACTATAAAATGTAAAAAATGTAAGGTATCGTGAAGTTATCTGAACCACTATTTTAAGATTAGGAACGGTCTGTGCAAGAAGACGACATTGCCCTGTGAGAGAAACTGCCATGCAGCTGTTCGTAGTGCACATTTTAGATACTTAGATTTGACCAACTTTAGTACTAGTTTCTTAATCACCTTACCGAAGTCAGTGTCTTAATAGAAATCAATAACAGTCAAATTTCCATAATGACGGTCAATAAATTTATGCTCACTTAATGTACTGAAACGAAAGACATTACGAAATATTTGCATGGTGCTGGTTTTTATTCTGATTTTCTTTTCCAGGCACCTCTTCCGCCGCCTGTATGGTTGGAACCATACGATGCTATTGATAAGCAAGTGATATGCCCACAGCAAATCCTTAATCCTCCGATGATTCCAAAAACCTTGGTGGTACAAGAAAATTGTCTGATTGCCAATGTGTATGTCCCAAATACGGATAAGAAAAACCTTTCGGTCGTAGTGTACGTTCACGGAGGAGGTTTCATTCTAGGCTATGGTGAAATGTTTAAATATACACAGCTCATGAAAACGAAAGATTTAATCATAGTGACGTTTAACTACCGTCTAAGCGTTCACGGGTTCCTTTGTCTCGGCACCGAAGACGTACCAGGCAATGCTGGCATGAAGGACCAGGTAGCTCTGCTGCGCTGGGTACAACAGAACATCGCCAGCTTCGGCGGTAACCCTAATGATGTCACGATTGCAGGTGGCAGTGCAGGTTCCGCAGCAGTCGATCTCTTAATGCTATCAAAATCAGCCGAAGGATTGTTCCACAGAGTCATACCTGAAAGTGGAGGAAACCTTGCCGCATTTACAGTTCAGAGAGATCCTCTAGAGATTGCCAAAACGTACGCCAGAACACTCAACTTCACAAATGTAGACAATATTTATGCATTAGAAGAGTTTTATCGGACTGCTCCGTTGGAACTGTTGAATTCTGTTTCATTTGTTGAAAGAATCGATTCTACTTTCATGTTTTCACCATGTGTGGAGCGTGATACAGGAGACGGAGCATTCCTGACAGAATCTCCTCTGAGTATATTAAAAAAAGGCACATACAGAAAGTTACCTGTGTTGTATGGTTTCGCTCAAATGGAAGGACTCATGCGAAAAGATTCCTTTGATGTTTGGAAGCACAGGATGAATGAAAAGTTTTCTGATTTCTTACCAGTTGACTTGAGATTTGAATCTGAAGAAGAGAAAGAAGAAGTGGCTAACCAGGTCAAGGAGTTCTATTTTGGGAAGAAGCCAGTCGATGATGACAATATTTTACGATATGTTGATTTCTTCTCGGATATCATATTTGCTTATCCCATGCTTTGGGCTACTAAACTGCAGGTGGAAGCTGGCAATAAACAAATCTATCTGTATGAATATTCCTTTGTAGACGAGAATGTTCCCTTAGTGCCTCACACTAAGATACGAGGTGCAAACCACTGCGCTCAATCAGTGGCCGTGATGGACAGCAGTGGCATTATATTTACAAACCCAGATGAGTCTCATGCGAGCCCAGAGATGCATAAAATGAAGAAGATAATCCGTGAAATGTGGCACAACTTCATTAAAACTGGGTAAGTTAAATAAGTTTCGACGTGTGATGCCTTGGTTCTATCCATTTAAAGTAAGTTGTGAACTTTGATGAATTAGGGAATCGAATCGGTGATACTTACCAATGATCACTCAGTTGTAAATAATTTTAGAGTTAGTTTAACTTATCCAAGTACTGTTTAACTTTATAGGAAACCTGTGCCTGAAGGGTCGTCACTGCCTGCGTGGCCGGCAGCAGGCGCGGACAGGTCACCATACATGGTGCTGGATGAGAAGCTGGAACTACGTGGGGTGCTCTTGGAAGAACGCACTCGCTTCTGGGACGACATTTACCAGAGATACTACCGCGATGCTGTGCCACCACCAAAACCACCGCCCAAATCACGTGTTGAATTGTGAAAATATTACTTAATACTGTTTATTTTAAACCACAGACTAATTATTTACAATATATACACACTAACTCTATACTAGAATAATAAAAATATGTACAAGTATCAAAAAGGGTTACAGGGCATCGAAAAATTCGTCCACATCGTTGCCAACAGGAAAAGTGCCCAGAAGGCTGGCAGCATTGCCACGTTGGATGGCAATGCTGATTATTTGCCCAAAAAATAGGCCCGCCCTCTGGTCACGTGAAGAGTCGACCAACCGTTTAGAGATTTCTCGAAATACTAAGTGGGCACTCGGACCCCATGGCCCTAGTGTTTCAACCCCAAACGGCTCAAACACAATTACCGATTAAATTATTATATTTGCGTCGTTTGAGGTTTTCAGCACCTGCAGCAGCAGCCCCAGCGCAGCACACCGTGCTAGGAAGATGGGATGGCGCAAGGGTGTCGACGCAAGTTGCGTCCCACACCAAAGGCCTACCCAACTTCCATGGCATAATGGTCATACCATCTGGTCTCTTACCATCGACGCGTGCCAAGCCAGTGGGTTCTAATATAGCTGGCACCCCGGCGGTGGCAAGAGCACGACGGATGAGATCATTAATGCTGGCGTGCCGCGCTATCCGACCTGCGCTCTTAATGCAAGAAAGGCCATGGTGTCCGAGGCAGTCGACTGCTTCACCACATTGACAGCGATGTGGAGCCCTACAAGGAGCGCCCAAACGCAAACATGTAGCGAGCCGGAAGGTTGTGTCACCTAACATAGTGCCTAAATTAGGTGACGGTAGTGCCTGAAGCCAGAGGCCCGACTCCCATTCACCCACAGGCAGCAGGCGGGCACGCTCAGCAGTATTGGTAGACGTATTAATAAGTTTATTCCGTACCAACCTGCAGAGCGGCTCATCCCACTGTCTCTGGGAAAACGGGTTCTCGGACCGATCCGTGTCCGGGCAAGTCATTTTCCAGGCGTCCTCTGCTTCGGACAAGCACGGCACTTCCGAGTCAACCAAAGAAAGACTTAAAATTTTCCAGGTTAGCTTTTCAGAGCCGTGGACAGAAGAAAGGAACGCCGGTAAGCTTACGCTAGAAATTTTGCGGACGCCGAGACCACCAAAACGAATTGGTAGTGTGGCTTGCAGCCACGCTCGGTCGTCCAGAGCCACATTAAGAATGGATGATTTATATTTTAACCGGCTCCTAAAGCCTTCTTAGGGCTCATTTCTGGAGAGGCGGCGCGTCGGGCGGCGCGTTGTGCGTTTTTTCCGTTTACGGAGAGGCGGCGCGTGCAGCTGCCTTAGTACAATATTGTATAGGGAGACGCGGGGCGTGCTGCGACGCGTTGCCCGCGGCGTCGCACGCCGCGTCCGACGCGGCGGTGCACGCGGCGTTGTGTCATCATGTCACGTCACGGATGTCAAACAGACATAAGCTCTTTGTGTTTTTCTTCCACAGAGTATATAATCACTACGCTTCTCGCGAATAAATAAAAATATCAGTCTAATTCGCATAAGTTTAGTGAATAAATACTTCTGCCAGTGCAACTTACGAATAACATTGTTATCTAGTGTTCATGTGCTGTTTAAATATTAAAAAAAAAACAGTACTTAAATAACTTTTAAGTGAACCCCATCAATACCCGAAACCCACAATTTACAGAAGATAATTATTTGGGGAACGGAAAACCAACTTGTGGCTTAACGTCGGTATGTGCGGTCCTGTACTCCGTTGCTGTGCTCAAGCTATGGTGTTTGTCTGAACTTCTGAAGTTAGAACAATAGAATGAGTAACTAGGAGTTGGATAGTTATTATGGAGACCTTACTGGCTCAACCCGAAGTGTCGCAATCGTCGAATGTGGACCTTACAAACCAGTTGAGCGACATAATATAAGACCGTGACCAGGACTTGCTCGCAAATGATATCCTTAGATTTAATATCCCAGAGATAAGTGGAAAAAAACACCACCCACACTGCCATGTTAGTGGCCGCTAAGATTGGCGTCAAAATTAAAGCGCGCGATTTCGTAAGCGCCGAGCATGCTGGAGGCCGGGCGCATCAACGCAACGCAGGCGACGGCACCGGTGGAGACCCGCCCCCGCTTCCTCGTCGTGCGGCTCGCGCGTCGCGACTGGGGTGAGCTGGCTGGGGGGAGCGCGAGTGCGTCGAGGCATGACAACAGCGGATCTCGCTCGATCTGCCGGGCTCTGCGAATAGAAGCGCGCTATATCTACAAGTGCTTCACGCACAATAATTGTTTCTTTTCATTTTTTTCTGTGTATTTTCAAGTTTTTTAATTGTGTAGTTAAGATTTTATTTTATTCTGTTTTTGCTGTGTCCACTTATGGCATAAGCCTAATAAATATTTATTTATTTATTTCGACCTTTCATCTTATCTTACTCGGTCATAACAAGCATTGGATTAGAATAGAACGACTATTTTAGACCAATTATCACTGGAGCGAAGTAACCCAACGGTTTAGTGGCCTCCTTATAAACCTAGGGTCGCAGGTTTGAATCCCAGGCAGGTACTCATTTTTTGTGTATAATAATCACGTTTCGCGAGCAATTTTATACAACTTTGCTACCTGATAAGTTTCAAAGGAACCGTGATCAAAATTAGAGACATACACAGACAAACTTTTCGGTTTTATAAAATAGCGATGGTCTTTTCGTCACGGCTCTTCCTCTATTACGCCGCGCTGCCTACCACGGATCTTGTAGCGTATGAGTGTTGCCTACAGCCGACAACGCTGCGGCGCACGCGTCGTTGCAGTTGGAGGGAAGGAATACGTGCTGCACATCCGCACGCGAGGCATGTCAATTTATTTTGATAATCTATCTCTGATTCGATAAAATCAAATCGGAATCATTCACAACATCTATGCAAACTCTTTTGATGTTGTGGAAGTCTCAGTATTGTCATTTGTCTGTACAAAAAAAAAAATACAGCACAGAGCATCAAGTGGCCTTTGGTCCCAATCCCAACTCGAGAGCTTTTTAGGTTTCCGTAGCCAAATGGCAAAAAACGGAACCCTTATGGATTCGTCATGTCTGTCTGTCTGTCCGTCCGTCTTTTTTTAGTCACTTCAAACCAAACCTTTTTGATAGACGGCCCCACAACGTTCGTTTTCTCTAAACAGCTAGTTTGTTCTCTATTATCATCACGAAGTTGTGATTGGGTAGGTTGTGAACGCTCGTCTCTAATTGGCTAAGCAACGCATAGTAACAACGGCATCATTGGCGCTGGCATTTGACGGGCAGCAAGAATTGTCAAAGTAGACGATTTATGTGAAAAAGAGCAATGAAAGATTTGAATATTTTTGATTATGTATATTTATTTCTTTTGCGTGTGATGTAGATGCATTACAACAACAAAAAATTGTGCGGTCAACCGTTTTTTCTTTAATATCGAACGTAATTCGTATTTCGAAACGAATCAATATTCACGTATGATCTAACACAAATAACAAATGCGTTTTCTCAAAATTTCCACGTGTCTTAACAACCCTGTTATGAGGTTATAATTATGATAGTCAATTTAAAAAAAAAAGGTTTGCACAGCCGGAGTGGCGTGCATTTTTTATAATTTGAAATGGTTAGGGAATAATTTCGCACGAATTGCTTTAATTACCAGTATAAAAGTACTATAATTTATGTAGTTAAGTAAAATATTCATTTATTGCGCTATCGTACACAAATATGACAATTTATATTATCTACTGTAGTGTTTAATAAATGAGTTAGGCGTTCTGTGGTGGGGGATGCATGTTGGAGGGAGCGCGGGGCGATGCGCCACGTTCAGTCTAGTCCGAGCCAGTCCGAGCAGCCTTAGCGACAGCACGCCTAACCCAGGAATATTGGAAACAGTGTTTTATTGTACAACCCTGAACAAAGACACCACAGTGATATACGGTGGTTTTACTGTAAACCCTAACTAGTGTACGAGTGAACACCACATCTACCTACATTATGAATCTTCGTCTTACGAATTTTTGATCAGGTCACGTGTCCAGATGCGAGTTTAACATTTTTTACCCATCCCAAAAACTGCACAACGTCGCTAAAGAAGTTATCACTTCCAAATTATTTGTGAAAACCTATGACAGAAGCAGAGAAAGATGACAAAAACGTTTGATAGAGAAAACATTAAGAGTTAACTCAAAAATGATTTGAAAGTTAAACCCTTCGCTCGATAGATGGTATTGTAGTCGGATTAGAAGTACGTAAAACGCATTTAACGAAACCATAGCGGTTTCGTTAAATGCGTTTACCTAGGCAAGATGGTATTTTACTCGATATGAGCTTACAGCAAATATATATTTTTGATGTCAATGTTAACAGTTTCAAGTGTTATATTATATTCTTTGCCAGTATAGGGACGGACCCTCGTTCAGTGTTTTACGTGGTAGTATACAGCAGGCCGCATACAGCATTTTACAACGTGACGATTTCTACTAAATCGCACTATCTGTAATTTCGTTCCAAAAAGTACACGTTTATAATTGCAAAACATGGCTCATACGACTATGTATATAACAAATCTGCGACTAAATTTTGAAGGAATTATGTTTTTCCATTTTTTTATAAATTCGTGATTTATAGCTATGCAATATACAAATAATGCTATATGAACTACGATTGCCTCAAGCAATACGGTTGGATTTATTTTTTCTAGCAGTTCCAAGCGAAAACCACCACCAACCATGTTTTTATCTAGTTTAAATCTGTCAAAGTAGAAGAGTATTTTTTTAATGTAGCAAAATGAAACACAAACATATTTTACTTCATACTGTTATCATTCAAAACTAATTGACTTAGTCCATTGGGCATAACACCATCCTCCAAAAACTGGCAGAAGTCTCCATGACATAACGCCGCGTCGCACGCCGCGGGGGACGCCGCGTGCACCGCCGCGTCCGACGCGGCGTCCGACGCTGCATCTCAAGCAAACGCGCGTAAAAACGCTTCTCCGTAAACGCTCTCATACACTGACATATGTTTGAATTTGAAGCAGCCCACGCCGCCCGACGCGCCGCCCAACGCGCCGCTTCTCCAGAAATGAGCCCTTAAGGTTGTGTTATCGACCGGTATGTTTTGTTGCTCCTTGAAACTAATCCTATTTATTTTTTAAATTGTAGTGTTTGTACACGCTAAATACAGAACTATTTTTGTGATTTATTTTAGATTTGAAACCCATAAAAGCTTTCTCCCACTTGAGCTCGCAGTAGGATAGCCCGCGAAATTCATTCAGGTTTTTTGCAATTTGAAGATCAGCACAGGCTGTATGTTAAACAAAATATGATTGGCGATACGTATATGTAGTTACAGAATTATAAACATTATTCAACCCTCGCCTCGTACAAATTATCAATACAGTTTTGTGGGCTACCCTGGCGATCCCCTTTAAGTTTGAACTATCAAAAGAGTATTGTATTATGTTTCAGGGCCATTTTTCACAGACCTGAGCTCCAGTCTACGTAGATTATAGAAATAGAAGTATTTTCATTTGGTCAGAATTAACGTCAAGACGTCGACTGCTACCTAAATCTCTACTAATATTTTGCAGAGAGTTTGTAAGTTTGGATACAGAAGGTTATCTCCAAAGATACACAACAGTTTTTTTTTCACTTTTAGAAAGCTACACTAGACCGAGCGCGTCTAGCTAGCCGTCCGTCCGTCTAATGACGACAGGCAGTGTCGACGGCGCGTTCGTGTTCCACGCGCGCCTCAGAGAGATGTCATCATAAGGGGAGGGGCCCGCAAGGGCCGAAACCTGCCGGGGTTGCGGGCCTATTCGAAAGAGATACCGCGGCCCCGGAACGTAAAGGGCGAGGAAGGAACATGGATGGGTTTTAGTTAGTAAAAGTCCGACACTCCCTCCCGCTCCGCCCAGAGTGGGAGAAGTCATTTGATGATTTCCCATCCTAAAAAGAAAAAAGACCGAGTGCGTATCCTATATGGTGCTATATTATAATGGTGTATTTTTATACTATGACATAAGTCGCGGGCATAAGCAAGTAAATAAATCATCATCATCTGCCTAGCCTTTTCAGACAATCCAGTCTAAAAAGGGACTATTATTAAAAAGTTTTATTTTAAAGTTGTCCGTACTTTTACTCAGAATGATAAAAATGGAAAACGGTACAAAAATTTTTCATAGGATAATAAAGTTATGGCCAAAAAACTGATTTTAGAAAAACCGCCCCCCGCCGCCCCCCATGGACGAATTCCGCCCATTCACGAACATAGCCTAAGTTTTGACCTTTTCGATTTTTTGGCCAAGTTTGAAAGCACTCGGTTCATAATTGCGACCTGTAGAGTGTGGCTAAATTTTGCTTGTCACCCTTAAACATACGTATACATATAAATCTCCGTAAGTGAGAGACCAATAGGTAGATTTTTTTTTTTAAAAAAAAGGAAATCTACCTAAAAACAGAAAACAACAAAATAAAAAAAATCTAGTTGGTATCAAATACGACATCGACAATTACTCATTCTATCTTGCTCTACTATACATACTTTCTTTTTCTGCCCCTGCCGTAACTCCATAATCTTCGGCTTACCTAGGTCCCTACAAAACGGTAAGTACTGCCAGCCGCGAAGTCACGTGTGCGCGTCCATACGATTGGTACCTACCTGTACTATTAACTTGTGTACGGCCTATACTATTAACTTGCACTGCTGCAAAAGGTCTCTCCTGCTGCCGTTATTGGTGAACGAATGAACAAATACAATGCAAAACTTCATCCCCTTTTCCCTTTGTGGGTTGAAATAAAAAAAAAAACCAACGACTTACTAACTTTGATACTATTTAGTAACTCAAAAATAAATACTTTAATTAAAAACAAAATGATGGTCTTTTTTCACCCCTCAAGGGTTGAAATTCTAATAAAGCCGTTGCGTTAGCTTCCAATCATAAGCCCAGATAACAAATTTTGTACTTTTTACGTCGAAAATTAAAGATTTTTCACACACAATTTCATGCCCTTTTTAAGCCTTCGGGTTGGAATTATCAAAAACGCTGAAACACGTGTAAATTAATTTTCAATCGTCAGCCTACACACAAAATTAGAAGATCCTAACTTTAAAACTGACGGACTTTCATATAAACTTCCATCCCCTATTTAATTCCCTTGGGGGTAGAATTGATCAAAATCCTTTCTTAGGAGATGCCTACGTCATATTAGCTTTATGCAAGCAAAGTCTCAGCCTGATCGGTTTAAAATTGACCAAGTTTCATACAAACTTTCATCCCCTATTTTATCCCCTTGGGGGTAGAATTGATCAAAATCCTTTCTTAGCGGATGCCTGCGTCATAACATCTACCTGCATGCCAAATTTCAGCCCGATCCGTCCAGTGGTTTGGGCTGTGCGTCGAAAATCTAAGAAGATTATCCCCTAAGGGGTGGAATTTATCAAAATCCTTTCTTAGGGGATGCCTACGTCATATTAGCTTTATGCAAGCAAAGTCTCAGGCTGATCGGTTTAAAATTGACCAAGTTTCATACAAACTTTCATCCCCTCTTTTATCCCCTTGGGGGTAGAATTGATCAAAATCCTTTCTTAGCGGATGCCTACGTCATAACATCTACCTGCATGCCAAATTTCAGCCCGATCCGTCCAGTGGTTTGGGCTGTGCGTTGATAGATCACTATGTCAGTCAGTCACCTTTGAGTTTTATATATTTATATATATATATATAAAGAATAGAAGATGAACGACGCACACTCCGCCGGCTCCTTAACGAAGATCAAAAAAAATGCCTTCATATACGATTATACTACGAACTTAGTCCAGAGATTATTTTGTACAACTTTTTGTCTTTTTTGTACAAAAACTTGTTTCCATCCAAGTTCAAAATAATTGTCCTCGAAAGTCCTTATAAAGTTCTACTTTTCAGATTTTTTTCATATTTTCTAAACTTATGGTTCAAAAGTTAGAGGGGGGGGACACATTGTTTTTTACTTTTGGAGCGATTGTTTGCGAAATTATTGACATTGTCAAAAAATGACTTCAGTAAACCCCTATTCATTTTTAAATACCTTTCCAACAATATATCACACGTTAGGGTTGGAATAAAAAAAAATCACTTCCCACTTTACATATAGGGGGGCTACCCTAATAAAACATTTTTTTCCAATTTTTATTTTACAACTTTGTCGGCGTGATTGATACACATATTGGTACCAAATTTCAGCTTTCTAGTGCTAACGGTCACAGAGATTAAGCGAGGACGGATGGACAGACAGACATGGCGAAACTATAAGGGTTCCTAGTTGACTACGGAACCCTAATGAGGGAATTTCATTGCGCAAAACAAAGAGTAAGTAAAATTCAAGATCTAGCAGTGTTTTAAAGATATACATATCTGGGTTGCTCATAAATTAGTTGGTTTCAAAGCAGAACAGAGGAAATTTGCTGAAGTATTGTGTAAAATCTTAAATTATTGTCTAGGATGGAATTACTATGGCCGGTAAATTACATAACGATACGTAGCTACGAAGACAAACAAAATTTAAAGAAAACTTAGATTTGTGTTCAGTGAAAACCATAAAAACGACACCCATGAAGGAAAAAGGAAAAAAAAATCATAGGTGCGTTTTTGGATTTTTATTTTGACCTCATTTTCGATATCAGCGACCCCAAAAACCATGAAAACGACACACATGACGAAAACTTTACTTCAACGCCATTTCGATTTTCATTTCGATCTCATTTTTGTAATCAGCGACCTCGAAAACCATGTAAACGACACCCGAGATGAAAAAAAAAATACTTTTCCTCGGCGCTATCTTGGATTTATCAATAGGAGTACTCTTGTGAAGTTTCGAATAAAATAGTCTAACTAATCTTTTTTCCCCATACAAACTTTGGGGACCCGTTTCACCTCATTAGAGGGTGAATTTTGAAAAATCCTTTCTTAGTGCACCCCTAGACTACATGAGAAACTTACTTGCCAAATTTGGAATCTGTAGACTCAGCGGTTGGGGCTGTGCGTTGATTTTTAGACTTTGTCACCCCATTAACCCCTCTTAGGGGTTGAATTTTGAAAAAACCTGAAACCCATTTCTACTGATTTATCAATAGGAGTGCTCTTGTGAAGTTTCTTATGAAATAGTCTAACTAATCTTGTTTCCCCATACAAACTTTGGGGGCCCGAATCACCCCCTTAGAGGGTGATTTTTGAAAAATCCTTTCTTAGTGCACCCCTAGACCACTTATGGAACCTACTTGCCAATTTTCGAATCTGTGGACCCAATGGTTTGGGCTGTGCGTTGATTTTCAGACTTTGTCACCCCATTTACCCCTCTTAAGGGTTGAATTTTGAAAAAAACTGAAACCCGTTTCTTCTCATTTATCAATAGGAGTACTCTTGTGAAGTTTCTTATGAAATAGGCTAACTAATTTTGTTTTCCCATACAAACATTGGGGGCCCGTTTCACCCCCTTAGAGGGTGAATTTTGAAAAATCCTTTCTTAGTGCACCCCTACACCACATAAGGAACTTTCATGCCAAATTTGGAATCTGTAGACCTAGCGGTTTGGGCTGTGCGTTGATATATCACCCAGTCAGTCAGTCAGTCAGTCAGTCAGTCAGTTTACTATTTTATATATATAGATAGATATATAAGATTTTTTGACGAAAGCCAGCAGGCCTTTTAATTTTTTCACTGTCTTCATTGCATAAAACCATCCAATTTAAATATTTAGTACAAATGCACTTAATTAAGCCATTTCTAGGATAAAAATCACTAAAAACACAACTTCACTACCATTTTTTTTTTTGAATTTACTAAAATCAATCTCAACATAGCTCACATTAATGCTCAGAGTGTTCCTGGCCACTACTCCGATCTTCTGGCTTCCTTTGACAGTGCTCATATGGATGCTTTGCTGATTTCAGAGTCCTTCCTTAAACCATCTCTTTTATCTGTACATTTTGCCCTTCCTGGTTTTGTTCTTATCCGTAATGATAGAACTGGTAAGGGTGGCGGAGGTGTAGCAATTTACTTGCGTGCTGATATTCCTTATAAGGTTGTTAGCATGTCACCATCTTCGTACTCGGGATCAGCGGAACATCTATTTCTGGAAATTACACTTCATCGCGTTAAAATGCTGCTGGGGGTTATCTATAGTCCTAACCTCACCATCGATTACTTTGATTCTTTTGATTCGCTTTTAAATGATTTCTGTCCAGCTTATGACCACGTAGTCCTGATGGGTGATTTAAATACTTGCCTTCTTAAAAATGACACGCGTACTCACAAACTTCAATCTATCCTATCTTCTTTTAATCTCAGCATTTTGCCTCTGTCTGCTACTCATCATTTCCCTAACTGCACCCCTTCTCTCTTGGACCTGATAATTGTATCCAATTCTAATAATGTTTCTTCCCACGGACAACTTACTGCATGTTTTTCATACCATGATCTTGTCTTCTTGTCATATAAGTTACGCCCTCCTAAGCGCAAGCCGAAATATATTCTCCTCCGGAACTACGAGGGCATGGACCTGGAGGCATTGTTGCATGATGCCAGTAGCATCGACTGGACGGACATTGTAGAAAGTTCGTGTATCAACGAAATGGTTCGTACTTTAAACAGCAAAATTCTAAGCTTATATGATCGTCACGCCCCTATTCGTCGAGTGAAGGTTAAGTATGTTCCGGCTCCTTGGCTTACTCCTGCCATTAAGGATGCGATGGCAAATAGAGACAGAGCCAAGAGAAGGCTAAAACGCTGTCCTTCCGAGCGCAATCTTGCTGCGTACAAATTTCTGCGTAATCGCTGCAGTCGTATGTGTAGAGATGCCAAAAGACACTACTTTCACAAATCTCTCGATAACCGCAACTCTTCTGATGTTTGGAGGTTTTTAAAATCTGTCGGCATTGGCAAGTCTCCAGTTGTTTCTGGTAACGACGTTGACGTGTGTGCACTTAACAAACATTTTTCACTCCCCCCTGTTATGTTGGATCCGCACGTCAAGTCGGCTACTTTAAATAAACTTTCCTGTTTGCCCTTGCCACAATGTTCTACTTTTGAATTAAATAATGTTGGTAATGACAACCTTTGCTCAAGAATGATTTCCCCTATCCTTTCCGCATTACTTCCAGTTTTGACTCACATTTTTAACTACTCCTTGTTTTCTGGTACGGTTCCTGAGGTCTGGAAACAAGCCCATATCATCCCCTTACCCAAAATCTCAAATCCGATTGAACCAACCGATTTCAGACCCATTTCCATCCTCCCTTATCTCTCTAAAGTTCTTGAGCACATTGTCCATCAGCAACTCACGGCCTTCATTTCTAGGAATGACCTTCTTAGTATTTTTCAATCTGGTTTTCGTCCTGGCCATAGCACTGTAACGGCTCTTTTAAAGGTTACTGACGATATCCGCTGGGCGATGGACCACAAGTCGCTCACGTTACTTGTTCTTCTAGACTTCAGTAGCGCCTTTAACTCGGTTGATTTTGACATCCTTCTGGGGATTCTAAAATCTCTCAATTTCTCCTCTTCCTCTATTGGTTGGTTTGACTCCTATCTTAAAGGCCGCTCCCAGCGTGTTCATCTTGATGAATCTTCCTCTGATTGGTGTCCTCTCAGCGCGGGTGTGCCTCAGGGTGGCGTTCTCTCTCCTCTTCTCTTTTCTATTTTCATAAACTCTGTCACCAGAGTCATTTCCTCCTTCTTCCATCTCTACGCAGACGACCTGCAGCTTTACCGTAATTTCGTAAGGGAAGATGCGGAAGCCGCCGTGTCTGCCATGAACAAGGATCTGGATTTGATTAGTGAGTGGTCGCGGTCCTTTGGGCTGCAGATCAATCCTAAGAAATCTCAGGCCTTGATCATCGGCGGCAGGTATATGCGGAATAGGCTCGATGTTGCGTCGCTGTCTCCACTCAGTCTGAGTGGAGTTCAGATTGATTACGCAATTAAAGCTAAAAATCTGGGGGTGACAATGGATTCCTATTTATCATGGACTGCACATGTGGCTGAGGTTAGCCGCAAAGTGCACTACACGTTCCACTCGTTGAAATGCCTCCAGGGCTTCTTGCCATTAAACACCAAAATCTCCCTTGCGCAAACTCTCATTCAACCCATCATAGATTACGCTGATGCCTGTTATTTGGATGCCACCGAGGAGCTTTTAAATAAACTTGAGCGTTTACAAAACATCTGTATTCGTTTCGTTTTTAACCTTAAAAAGTACGACCATGTTTCCAATTTTCGCAAAATGCTCAAGTGGCTCCCAATTCGACTTCGCAGGAACTCTCGGATCTTGTGTCTGCTATTTAACATCCTACACAACCCTAAAACCCCATCCTATCTACGGGAACGGTTTTCCTACTCTCGTCCCTCTGATGCACCTTGCAGGTCGCATCTTAGGAACCTCCTCAAATCTCCCCCACTCTACCGACTTCTACTCCTACTCCTTCACTGTCCACGCCGTTCGGTTGTGGAATTCACTTCCGCCTGACATTAGGGACTGCCAAACGGTTGCAGTTTTCAAGAGAAGAGTGAAAGAACATTACCTATCCGTTTCGTCATAGTTGCATAAGTATTTATTATTTGTATTTTTTTTTTATTGTTTTATAGTATTTTTTTTTTGTATGTATGAGTATGTATGTATTCTAATTTTGTATATATTTAAGATATTTAATCTGTTTTATGTATTCCATTTTCTCTCCTACTTTTACACACTATGTCTACATCTCTTTATTTAGTATCTCCTTTCGCAGGTATGCTGGAAGAGATTTCATTAGAAATAAGCATCACCTTTGTACTATTTTCTGTTCCTTTCTTCTTTTCTGTAATAAGTGTGTACATAAATTGTTAAATAAATAAATAAATAAAATAAAAAATATCTATTAAAGTATGTTATCTAGACTTAAGTCTCTTTACAAACAAAGATAAGAGTACCAATAACTAAAATATAATGTTTTATCTTAAAATACAACATATTATCTACTAGCTTCTGCCCGCGACTTCGTACGCGGATCCTGTTGCTTATGTCAGCGACAACGGGGTCGTCAAAATCGAAGATCTGAAACGTCTGATGTCGAATTCTAATTTTTTTATTTTTTTATTTTTTATTTTTTTTATTTATAGTCTCCGATGGCGGAATATGTGGCGTATTCAACCCAAGGAAGGTCACCATGCTCTACGGCTATATCTTGAGACACATCCGATTCTTCAGATGATATCGACATTCTGTTCAGAGAATGTCGAAGTCGATCAGAATTCAAACCTTCGTTGCGCTCTTCTGTCTCTTCATGCCGTACTCCAGCAATTATTTCTCTCTCACTTTCTAACTGATTATGAATATTTTGTTGTGTGCGTGTTCGGGACAATGTATGATGATCTCGATCAGCAGTTAGTTGCGCATCACGTTCATCACTCGTTTCAAAAGACCTGGTAGTAGATGTGCGAATACACTGAGAACTCAAGCGTGATTCTGTATCGGTATACGTCTCCGACTCGCGAGACAATGCGTGACATTCACGATCATCGGTCAGTCGCGCATCTATTCTTCACTGGTCTCTAGAGACCTGGATGTGGATGCGTAAATACGCTGAGAACGCAGGCGTGCTTCGCGATCCGAAGAGGTTTCCACGGAGCAAGTTGCAGCCTGATGTTCTCGAACAGCATCAAGTTTCTCCTGACGCTCTTCGGTAGATTCTTGAGATCTTATGATCCTCAATCTTTTAGCTCCTTTGGAACATTGGGAAAGATTTGACCTCTTCTAAGCATGGTTATACTTTCGTTGTGAAGATACCTGATCAATTAAAATCTAATTGACTGCTCCCCTGCGTTACCGGGTAGGCTACCGAGTCACGAAGATAAATGGAAAAGAAAATTATACACTGAAATAACATGAGCCCGAAGGCGGGGTTTATATTCGATAAAATAAAATAATAAATGGGAGTTTTGGCCAGTACAGTCAGATTTTCAATGATATACCATCGTCATCGAAAATCAGTCCTAAACTGATACCGCTTTCACCGCGTGGAGGTACTTCCAGTTGATGTTATTTTATAATAATTATTATACAGTGAAATTAGTGATAGCTTTGCAATAATTTTTACATCAGATGTTTCTGATCTTCGATTTTTTTAGAGTCAACTGGACATGCCCATCAGACCGATCAACTTTTGCTAAGACGTCATTCCTATGTGTGTTATGGTGTAGCTAGGCTCTTGGAGTTCCACAACAGGTGTTCCAGATCTTCGATTTTTATAAGTCAACAGAGAGTGCTCATCAGATTGAACAACTTTTGCTGAGACGTCATTCCTATATGTGTTATGGTGTAGCTGGGCTCTTGGGGTTCCACAACAGGTGTCCGAGATCTTCGATTTTTATAAGTCAACAGAGAGTATTCATCAGATTGAACAACTTTTGTTAAGACGCCATTCCTATATGTGTTATGGTGTAGCTGGGCTCTTGGAGTTCCACATCAGGTGTTCCAGATCTTCAAATTTATTCTCTCAGCAGAAAATGCTCATCATGTGGAACAATTTTTGCTATGGTGTCATTTTTGTATCTCTTATAGTTTAGCTGGTCTGTTGCGGTTCTGCATCAGGTGTTCAAGTTTCCAAGATAAATTATAGCCTATATGTTGCCCAGACTTAATATCTATACAACAAAAAAAAAACATTCAAATCCGTCCAGTACTTCCGAAGATTAGCGTGTACAAACAAACAGACAAACAGACATAGTTTTTTTTTTGGATTCGTGCTCTATTACTGTTTCTAAACCATCCTCAATTATTATTTTTTAAATATATTCAATGTACAGACACAGTTTTTTTACTCTTTTATTATATGTATAGATATAGATAGATATAGATATAGATAAAATTACTTCAAGTACCTTTAGGCTTTAATAACTATTTGTAGAGCATTTTATCTTACAACATTCAATATACCTATAAACGTACTTAAAATAAGTGTGCTATAGAACCAATGCTCTGAAATAATCGAGCTTGAGAAAAAAAACTCTATAAGAATACAGTCATTTTATTTATTGAAACCATCTTTAGAAAGCTCATATCTAAAGATTAACCATGAATAGACTGTCAATAGACAGATTTGTTTTAAGCCTCCAAGACTGTGTTACTTGGACTACGAGTATGTTGGCGTCGACTTCTAGTCTAACCGGATGCAGCTGAGTACTATTATTTTGCATAGAGCGATTGCCTATTTGACCTCCACGACCCAATTCTTACTGGGGAATATGATACCCTTTGGTAAGACTGGATTATCAGACTTTCTTACTACTGACTACTGTCAAAGATCTACAAATGACAGCCGGAAACCATGGCTTAACAAGCTTTCTGAGGTTCGGATGAATCTCTGTCTAGCCGAGGCATGCGCGGAGTAACCTCAAGATCGACCCAAGTGCCTTGTATTATTTAGCCACGAGCTAGCAAGAAGAGAAGTAAGTATACTAGATAAATATGTTATGCAGATATAGATGGATGAAGAAGACATGGTGCACTTACCAACTCAAACCGTTCTCCTAATACCGATTTGCCATTGGACTGTTCGTCGACAGGATGAATCGTTTATTGGCATGAAACAACGGGATGCTCAGGTTATCTTCATACTTAAAATGTACCGGAATTACAACATAATACTTCAATATTTCATGTCACATCATTAAATTGTAATCGGTGTCCTGGTTATGAGATTATTATTTGTGCAATTAGTTCTGACGTAATACGAGTATAAACAATTTTAAGCTGATCCATATTTATCACTATCGTGGTACATTTTATTTTGGGTACAGAAATCGTGCAAGATTATATCGTAATTATACAGTATTTAAAAAATCAACGGGTCATCGTGACTATGTGTACTGATTCTGATAACACGGTTCTGATTGTGAATATCACACAGTCATTGGGCTTATTTTCTATTTGTGTACGCGTGCACCCGATTTTTCGGGGTAAAAATATTGTTTATTTTCGTTTTTAGGTAAATCGTTGAAATAATTTACAATACTATTTCCTACCCATAACTAAAACTTAGCCAATCTTAGATAGGTTACGCGGTTAGGCGACGTAAATTGCTTCAAAGCCAGCGTTTGGCGTTGATATTCTTATGCAAAGCGTATAGGACGGTTAGTACCGACCGAAGCTTTACCGGTGCTTGCGGGTGTACTTCCAGTCGATCTTGAGGTGCAGCGTCGGGCTGCAATGTACTATAACGCGCGTGAGACCACGGACGCAGACTTTTTAACCATACGTGATCGTGCTAAGATTTCTAGATTATTCAAACCACAGACCGACGTCTGGGAGGAACTTTTATCTGAATGGCAATGTAGGTGGGACAATTCCATCAAGGGCAGACACCTCCACCAGTTCTTTCCATCCGTTCGTGAGCGGCTGGACAGGACATGGCTGGAGGTTGATCACTGTGTTGCCCAATTTCTCACGGGTCATGGCAACTTCAAGAGTAAATTATTTTCCTTCAAACTTGTTGACTCGCCTTTTTGTCAATGTTCAACATCTGACTGCGAATATGAACAATCTGCACATCACATTTTGTGGGAGTGTAGTCTTTGGCAAAATGAACGCAATATTATGTTGGATAGTGTACAGGTTACATCCGGAGTTATTTACTATACGGACCTTGTAGAAACTAGAGCAAATTTCCGTGCGTTCAAGCGTTTTTGCCATACCTATTATTGGAATCAAATATAACAGCTCTCAACTTAGGACTAATTAATGTTAATGTTTATCCGTGGTGCTAGGCAACTGGGCCTATCCCAGCTGTAAACGTCCCTTTGTGCCTATTGGCTTTGTTTCGTTCTGTCTCCTGCTGATATGGAGGGAAGTGGAAATTACAGTTTTTTTTTCCTACTCCTCCGCTATAGTTTCTGATTAATTTCGTTGCGGGATCCAAGACAGTTAAATTCATTCTCTGGGACTTCGTCGAGCTTCATTGTCTCGGCGCTTTTCTGGTGGTCGCCACTGTTGATTCTGGCTTTCAAGAGTTACAGTGTGGCGGGCTTGTCCAAAAAAAAAAACCTTAGATAGGTTAATCCAATAAATAAAAAACGCAGCTCTATCTTTAGATTCTTCTTAGTTTGTCGACGGCAATTTAAATTATGTCGACCCAAAACTGAGCTGCGTTTGGGCGCTTTTGGTAGCGTTTATAAGAGCTACAAGTTTGGCGCTTTCGGTAGTGTCTATCAGTTCCTGTACTCAGTAGTAATCAAAAACCGGGACACACTGTACACGGTAGCTCAATTACTTACATGGGTAACTATGAAACGGGAAATATTCTCTTCTATATTCAAGAAACTCTGCGCCAGAGGGCTCCTCTCTTCCCTCGTGGACAGCCGTGCATGTCTTTAGGGCAAACGCTGGGATTTCCTGACGCCATATTGTCAATCGAAAAATCATTTTGTTAATCAAAATCAAAATCAAAGCATTTATTTCAAGTAGGCCAGTTACAGGCACTTTTGAATTGTCGAAACAAAAATGAACATTTAATGTAGCTACAGTCCCAGTCACAAGACATAAAAACTGTGAAAGTACTGTAGTTGCCCATTCCCTAGCGTAGATCTCTATGGAGAAGAACGGGCAAGAAACTCCATGGACACTCTTTTAAATCAAAATATTGTTACAAAATCTTGGTTACATCATTCATGTTGAGATGGTATATTATGTGAGAACAATGTAGCAAGATGTGCACGTTAAAAGTGTCCATAGCAAAACAAAAACAAAATACAACTCAAAAACAAAATAATTAATTCAAATAAACCATGGCGACTAAGAGATGACCAGTCACAACTGACAGCGCCCCTTCACGCACATGACGCATGGATCAGCACCATTCAGCTCAACCATTTTGAAGGGAACTAAATGGTCCGACACACGCGCCACCATCGGCGAGACATTTGAGTGAGCATGACATACTCTCAACCATTCAAGTCAAGAACTGCCGTAGGTTTCCAGTGAATGATAGCTTACTAGTACATAGTACTCACACAATATGGGCTATGCGATTATATAATACTAACATTGAATCTATACAATGCAAAGATAGTTAAGTACAATCTTCAGCAGCTCCAACTATATCATTTAATGCTATCAATTTTTGCGCCCCTGTCCATGTGGAGCAGGACCAGCATTAAGCCAAGCATTTTTATCAGCGATATAATCGCTCAACTTGTAATATGCTTTTTTACATAGTGTGCGTTTAATGCATGTTTTAAATTTCGTCTCATTCAGTTCAAGAATACTTTGTGGAATTTTATTATAGCATCTCAAACAGTACCCCATGAAAGATGAGTCTACTTTAGCGAGTCTAAAGCCTGGCTGAACTAATTGGTCCCTATTTCTAGTACTGTAATTATGTCTGTCACCTCTTTTACCAAAAAGATGCAATTTTTTTCTAACGTACATTATGTTTTCGTAAATGTATTGACAATGTACCGTCATAATGCCAATATCCTTAAACAGTTCCCTTAGAGAATCGCGCCTACGAAGATTATATATAGCTCTGATGGCTCTTTTCTGCAGAATAAATATAGACTCAATATCTGCAGCCCGTCCCCATAGCAAAATACCGTAAGACATTATACTATGGAAGTAACTAAAATAGACCAGTCTAGCGGTATCTACATCAGTAATTCAAATTCAAATTCAAATTCAAATTCAAATATTTTTATTTGTGGAACATAGGTAAAAAAGTATAGGTGTAAAATTTATAAAATGAGCGCTATGTCTTGCCGTCAACGGCGTACAAATATTCTACTTAATTATAATTTCTTAGGAATAATGGGTAAAAATAATAGAAACAATCAAAATTAATAATTAAACTCAATTAAAACAATACAAAACGAAACAAAAAATATAAATTAATTAAATAAAATAACAATAAATTTTACCAGATAGACAGAACAATTAAATTAAATAGATAAAACAAATCAATTAAGTTACTTACAAATAAATTGAAATAAATAAAATGTCATTAAATTACAGTTTGTCTTCTAGGAACTCATTGACTGTGTAGTAAGCTTTCTCGCAAAGTAAATTAAGAAGAGCCTTTTTGAAATGGTGTATGCTGTCAAGATCTTTAATACTAATGGGCAATTTATTATATATCTTAGGTGCCATTCCTAAAAAGCTTTTTGAGTAGAGTGCAGTCTTGTGTGGAATAGCACATATCTCTCTATTGCGTCGTTTCGATCTGAGTGTTTGAAATAAATGCAAGTTTGATTTTGCGAATACTGCTGTCTCGTAGATATACATACAGGGCAAAGTGAGGAGTTTATACAGTTTAAATAATGGCCTACAACTATCAGTCTTTATCAGCTTAAATACAGCACGGACACACTTCTTTTGAGCTTTGAACGCAGTGTTTTTTTTCAGTGGAATTTCCCCAATACATTATTCCAAAACGTACCGTTGATGAGACGTACGCTTTGTATGCTATAAGAACTACAGACTCATTTGAAATTTTCGCAAGATTGTAAAGTGCGTAGGAATACTGGTTTAGTTTTTTTACACACAGTTTCCACATGACATTTCCAATTAAGGTGACTATCCAAGTAAAGTCCTAGAAATCTGGCACTAGCGGTTTCCGGTATTTTCTGGTCTTTGTATTTTATATTTAAATTTTGCTTTTTTTTCCTTTGTTCGAACGTCATAACCTGTGTTTTTTCTAAATTTATTTTAAGCTTATTGTTATGTAACCAGTTAATAATGCAATGGATGGCATTATTTATATCATTTTCATGAGATTCCAATTTTTTGCACGGTATAATGATTGTACTATCATCGGCAAACAGGACAGTTTGATAGTCGGTACATTTCGGCAAATCATTAATGAAAATGAGAAACAGCAACGGCCCAAGGACACTCCCTTGGGGTACTCCGCAAGTTGTATACCTAATGGATGACTTGTGTGTAACTTCTCTCTTAGAGTTGGGACAAATTCTAGATAAAACCGTAATTTGTTTTCTTCCACTTAGATATGTTTTGATTAGGCTCAATATATTTCCTCGGACACCATAACGTTCTAATTTACCCAGTAATATTTCATGATCCACGTGATCAAATGCCTTAGACATGTCCATGAGTACTGCGGCAATAGAATTTTTTTTGTCAACATTATCAATAACTTTTGCAACCAATTCATAGACTGCGTTCATAATATTTCTATTTTTACGAAAACCATATTGTTCTTTAGCGAGTATATTATTAGTTTCAAAAAAAGAGTTAAGGGATTTATAAATTACTTTCTCAAAGACCTTTGAAAATATCGGTATTAAGGCTATTTGAAATGGTTGCTTTGTCGCCTTTCTTATGAAGTGGCTTAATCAAAGTCGTTTTTAATGCGTTTGGAAAATGACCATGTTCAATGCATAAGTTAATCAAAAAGCTTAGTACGGGTGCAATTATATGAGACACTAATTTTAGAATTTTTGTAGAAATTTCATCAAATCCCGTGCTATTGGTATTTTTTAGCAAATTTATGATTTTAAAAATGTCCATAGCATCCGTCGGTGCCATAAAAAGGGTCTTTGGGTGTTGAGCTATAAGAGATACAGCATTACCACCTGCAGATTTTTTTGCAGGATGTACCGAATCTATAAAATAATCGTTGAATGCCGTAGCTATGTCTTTAGGATCCTTAATTAGCTCATCACCATTAAAAATTTGCTTTACAGATTCCGGGGGAAAGTTAGATTTACATCTGTTAATTAATTTCCAAGTAGCTCTGGTTTTATTTTGTGCGCTATTTATAATATGACTGTTTTGAGATTTCTGTGTCAAGTGTATTATTTTTTTTAATCGTGTTGAATATTGTTTAAGTAATTGTTTGTTTTCTATAGTTGGTGATCGCCTGTACAACCATAACATCTCCCTTTTCCGTTTACTGCAGTTTTTGATACCTTTAGATATCCATCGTGGAGTTTTCCGAGTGGATATCTTTTTTCTCACGGCAGGGAAACACAAGTCATAAAAAAGTTTAAATGTGTCATAAAACAAATTAAAAGCTATTTCCGGGTTTGTGTTATTGAACACTTCATTAAAACTTAAGCTACCAAGGGCATCAATGAACTTAGATATATTCTCAGAGCTATAATCTCGACTTGATACATACCAGTGATCAGTTGCACACGATTTCCTAACGGGGCATTTAAAAAGTTGGGCAGTGTGGTCTGACAGGGCCAACTCTAAAACTTCGCCAGTACCCCCTCTAACGTTATGCATAACGTTATCGATACAGGTCCCACTAGATACTCGTGTGGGTTTTTTTATACTTGGCTTAAGATTGTAGTTCAGTAGTAGATGTTGAAATTCAGTGGATATTCTTGTTTTTTTCAGAATATCGATGTTAAAGTCACCGCAAAGCAAGATCTTTTTTCCCAAGTTCCTTCCGCAATAGTTCAGAACATGCTCAATTTTTTCAAAAAATATTGTAGTCGCATCACTCGTGTATTTTGGAGGTCTATAAATGCAAATGATAATCAGCTTGTGAGCTACCAGTTCGATGGCACAACACTCTATAAAACTGGAAACACCAAATTCTTTAATGTCTATGACCTTGAACTCGTGTCTATGCCTAACAAGTATACAGGTACCACCATTCCTGGTGTTTCTTGAAGAATATGTGGCTATTTTATATTCAGGCATATATAAGTGCATGGTATCCTCATCTTTCATGTTGTGTTCCGTGATACACATAACATCCACTGCTTTCCCTTTACAAAAAAGTTCATTTATACTAATACTTAACAAATCAGACTTCCCTATCAATCCATTAATATTTTGGTGTAAGATATTGATTTGATTATAAACGAAAAAAATCATGCTCCTTATTGTTAGAAGTGGTCTCAGTTTGGGTTGACTGATCATTATGTAACTTATTACTATTGATGACTGATCCGTTTAAGATATCCCCGACAGCAGTACATTCAAAACAATGTCCAGAGAGACAAGTAACTTCGCTAACTTCCGTTTCTGCACTTAGATATTTAATATATTCCATTAAATTTTTAAATATTTTAGCGACCGCTCTATTGTTTACTGTAGCAACATATTTCCGGAACATTTCATATGTATATTCCACACAATAATTGGAATCAAAGAGATAGGCATATTCCCATAATTCCTTATCTAAATACATTAAATGATTAAACATTTCAATACGCTTATTGAATATAGAAAAATTGTTACTTAATTTGAAATTCGGCGAACAAATCACAACATTAGTATTAAACACATTACCAAGCTCCTTCTTCATGTAGTCTAATAATGATTTATAATTATTGGAGACTTCGAAATCTCTTTCACCAATATAAATGATACAGTAATCATTATAGCTAAAGTTTTCCAATTTCTTATATAAATTTGCAAACAACTGCATTATTCCTCCATTTGGTATGATATAATGACAGAATTTATATCCCGCGAACGTATTTTTCCCAATGTCTAATATTTTATTCATGTTATTACTGGAAATCATACATATTTTTTTGTGGTCCTGATTACGGATGTCAGATGACGTTTTGAGGTGGTTGTTAGTAACATTCGATAATGTATGTACTTCCGGAGTGACACTATTATGCCGATGAGTATCTTGAGGTTCCTCAGTACATTCGCGTTGATTATTACTGGATCCCTTTGTGGTTGATGTTGGTCTTCCCGAATCAGCCACAGATTTTCTCAGGGAAGTTGCATCTTCAACAGTCGTTTGTTGTGTTAAATGTTTCATTGGAGTTAACAACTTTCTTGTCTTAGGATTTGGCGAGCCTACGTCGGCGTCGGTTGATAGCATCTTCGCTGTTTTTTTTAAGAGCTCAAATTTGTTTGTGATTTCAAGCAGTGATGATTTTAAACTACTATTCTCAATGGAGAGTACATTAATCTCTTCTTGGGCTGATAACAAATCCAATTTAAGTTTTTCTACTTGACATTTTAGATCTTGTGTTTCTTCCTTAGTTTCTTCACTATCATCGTCGGACGTATTTGGTAGACTATTTGTTCTGCCATCTAGCGTTGAGTTATTTATGTAAGATTTTTCTAATGTCGTCTCCGCCAACGACCGAGTTCGTGTTCTACGTAGCGTGATATTCTCGAAGAAACTATTCATCGTAGGTACAAATTAAATTATTTAGAATTAGAAAATGTAATGGTAAAAGTTTATCGCCGTGCCGGAATCGATCTTGCGACTACAAGCGCTTCGTTACTCGGTCGTGTGACCGCCAGACCAAGCGAACATGCTAGTTTGGATTGAAATTGATGATCGTATCTGGGTTTCGGTTGGTTGATGTGTCGAGTGTGGTCCAAAGGTCATTTCTTTGTTCTACCGACGATACAATTGACGGTTAAATTGAAGGTTGAAAACACAATAATTCACCGATGTTTCTTTGTTGGATTCACACTTTGACCAATACTTAGCTTGTTCTCAAGACAGGAATTAACATTGAGATAGTTTATAGAATTATAACACGCACTAAAGATGAGTATTTAAACTGTAGTCCGGTTTTTATTTACGTCCTTTATGTTTTGGTTTTCGTCGATTCAATCTTCACAAATTGTCACAATATTCACTGCATAACAATGTCACATGCATATTGTTGTGTCCTTTCACTAATTTTAATGTTTTTTCACTTAGTTTACGAGCATTTTATTTTTAAAACAATTTTTAATACGGAGCTAATGTTTACACGGGCGACAGCGCCATCTCTCCCTAAACACCAAGTAAATTGACGGATTTTTCTAATGGCATATGCTGCTGAACTTAGCCGCCCCGCAAGAGATGTTAAATGAGAACCCCATTGTAGCCTTGCATCAAGCGTAAGCCCCAGGAAAACCGTTTTATCTACGAATTCAAGTTTCTCATTATTCAATAATATATCACAATCACTACCCTTAACATTCGGTAAAGCAAATCTTATGCATTTGGTTTTTTTTTCATTTAATACCAAATTGTTTGCTGTGAACCAATTTTGGACCTGAAGTAGGGCATTATTCACGTCATCTAAATTTTGTGCCCGTCTGTTTATCTTAAAAATTAAGAAAGTGTCATCAGCAAACAACACCATATTTTGAGGTTGGTTTTTCAATAAATAGGGTAGATCATTTATATATACTAGAAAGAGGAAAGGACCCAATATTGAGCCTTGTGGAACCCCCATTTTTATTTTTAAACCCTGTGAATTAACACCATTTATCTGAACATGTTGTTGTCTATCATTCAAATATGATCTTACCAAACTAAGTGCAAGTTTACCCAGTCCGTAATGCTCAAGTTTCAAAAGTAATGTGTCGTGATTTACGCAATCAAACGCTTTGGAGAGGTCACAAAAAATTCCTATGGCATCTTGGGACTCTTCCCACGCAGTAAATATGTGCTTTAATAAGGTTACACCGGCGTCAGTTGTACAACGTCCCTTGGTGAAACCATACTGTTGATCATGTAAGATTCTGTTGGTGTTAAAATGATAGAGCATTTGATCAAGCATTACTTTTTTAAAACCTTGCTAAAAACTGGCAACACGGATACAGGTCTATAATTGTTAGTATCTTTACTGTCCCCGGATTTGAAAAGACTGTCATTGAATCGACAAAATGATAGATGAACAAAAGATTAGTTTATTCTCTTTCGTTTCTTACGTCCTGGCCACAGCTATGAGCGGCGCGAATTGCCTCGCGACAAGCCGGTGAACGACGAAAACAAATGGTAGACAATATAGAAGTATGCCACAGCTACTCGCTGCGCGGCTTTGCGGCACGACATTTTTTTTTTTTTTTTGGATGGGAAGTCATCAAATGACTTCTGAGTGTCAGACTTTTACTGACTAAAACCCATCCATGTTCCTTCCTCGCCCTTTATGTTCCGGGGCCACGGTATCTCTTTCGAATAGGCCCGCAACCCCGGCAGGCTTCGGCCCTTGCGGGCCCCTCCCTTTATGAACGCGCCGTCGACACGGCCTGTCGTCGTTAGACGGACGGACGGCTAGCTAGCCCATAGCTAACCGTCCACAGGCCCGCATCTACGGTGGCCGGTAGCCACCACGAGGCCCCCGACGCCCGGTGCGTCTCCCGCGGCGGCCGGGAAGGGAGGCTCTCTCCCTCTCTCGTTCCGCCACCTCCTTCGCTAGCATGAAGATCCCATGGCGGCAATCCGGCAAGCAGGCCCACCGCCTCGCGGGAGATCGTGCGGTACCCACGGACCATTTTTACGGCCACCACTTTCTGGGGCGCGTTCAGGTAATGGGCGGCTCGCCGCCTCAAGGAACACTGGGGCCCCGTAAAGGGCCATGGACAGCACGACCCCCGCATAGAGCCTGCGGCAGGAGGCGTTTAGCCCCCCAAGGTTGGGCAGGAGCCGCATGAAGGCAGCCCCGGTCCGTTCCAGCCTGGGGGCCAAACGTCGGAAGTGCTCCACGAAGTTCCACCGGCTGTCGAGGACGAGTCCTAGGTACTTCAACGTCGAACGACGCCGATGGAAACCCCTCCTACCGTCAGTGTGGATCCCGACGGTGGCGCATTCCGAGGCCCATGAAAGCACATGGCCTCGGACTTGTGCAGCGCCACCTCGAGACCCAGTTGCCGGATCCTCTCAGCGACTATCGCAACCCCGCGTGTCATAGCTTCGGCCGCCGCCTCGTGCGACCTCCCCTGTGCCAGCACCAGGGTGTCGTCTGCGTAGCAAACGACGCTGACACCACTAGGGAGGTCCGCGCGCAGCACCCAGTCGTAACCGACGTTCCACAGGGGCGTCCCAGAACCGATCCCTGTGGGACACCGCACGACATCTCTCGCCGGTTCCAATCTCCGCAGCGACTGGGTTAGATGACGGCCCTGTCCGTCAGGTAGTCCCCGACCACACGACGGAGGTAAGTCGGCACCCGGTGATACCGGAGTGCCTCCCTGATGCAGCTCCAGGGCAGGGAGTTGAAGGCGTTGGCGATGTTTAGAGACACCGCCAGGACAACCCCGCCCCGGGATATCGCATCCCCCGTCGTGAGGGCCCTCACGCGCATGATTGCGTCCACAGTAGAGCGCCCCTTGCGGAAACCAAAGTGGTTCTCCGCAAGATTCGGCCCCATCCCCTCAAGGTGCTTGGCGAGGCGGTTTGCAATCACTCTCTCAAAGAGCTCCTCGTCGAGCAGCACAATGGGCCGAAATGCGGACGGAGAGTCCGCAGGGCGCCCCGGCTTTTGGATGAGGACCAGTTTCCCCGTCTTCCAACGAAGCGAGAACTGGCCTCTCTCCAAGCATGCGCTTAAGAGCCCTTTCAGTCGGGGCCCGCGAGCCTCCGCATCCGATCGCCATCGGGTCCCGGGGCGGTATTTTTGGCCTTGAGCCTACCTACCGCCACTCTCATGTATACCCCACTCACTTCCGGAGTGTCATCGTCGTCATATGGGTCCTCTTCCGGCACCGCAGGTGGCGGAGCCATAGGCGGGGCGGATGTTCCCCCCGCGAGGGGAACAGAGCACTCACCACGTCCTCCACGAGCTCTGGCCGGCAGGATAGCCTCCCGGAGGGCGGTCTTCGCCGCTCTGTATCCCTCGTACAGTTGCGGCACGACCTGCGGCGCGGGTAGAACGCGCTATTCGCGGTGGCAACGGGCTGCGCGACGCGCGAGTGAAACAAATGCATTATCTTGTATCGAGGTGGCCACAGCTCAAAGCGGCACGCGTGGCGTCATCGGTGGAAGAACTCGGCATCGCGCGACCGAAACAAATATTTTTGATTTTATCGCGCGTTGATCTTATATGAATAAATACGGAACAAGTCTTCATGTATGCAGCCGAGTATACATATAATCAAAAGTTCTATGCTTGCCTTCGTGTTATTAAAAAAATGTATGGTGGTAATAGTTCCTATATTCATTTCATAGAGTGTGAAATTCGCAAAATTCTCTTCTTTTCGGGTTAACTGGGTGCGCTCCTATTCTTGCCTGAATGATATCTTGAGCTTAGAACGCACTTGTTTCAAGGCAATTCCGTGCCACTTTTTACAGGGCTATTTTAATAATGTTCTAAATACGTCCACTGCTGACGCCGCCGCGGTCACTATAGTCGAGCTGCGCCCGCCTGTCGACCACCGCGAATCGCGCCGCAAGACGCGGATTCTCGCAGGCCGTTATCTGTGGCCAGGACGTAAGGTGGTCATGCTTAGCGGGCTGGAGCAACATCTAAGAGAAAAATCTGCGATATCTTAGAATATAAATATTCATCTCAGAATTATATTCTAAAAGATCTTCTTCGTTTTACATTATATTTTAAAAAGTGTTTTTTGACTTTGATTGTCATATTAAAGGTAGAACGGCGCGGCGCTGTCTGTCAGTCTCTCTCATGCATTGCGCAACATAATATAGTTACAGGTAGGTATAGGTATACTTACAGATATAAGATAAGTACTTTACAGACTGCTAGAAGTTATGTCACTGGAAAAATGTGATATCGTTTCTCAGTGACGCACAGTATGTTTTTTGACCCAAAAAGCGGTCACCATCACCACCTTTTTATTTTATTATGCGATACTGAACTCTATTTCAAATGTGAGAGTAAAATTCATCTGTGTAAAATGTGCTCGAATTCAAAAACGTTTTCCCTGTGTCATTTTTTTCTTACAGCCTCTGTACCTACCTTAAATCTCTAACTATTTAGTAGAAGAGAGATACTGACAGATATAGATAAGTACCAAAAGTACTCTGTCGGTGACTCTGACTCTCATTCATGGCATTTGTTTCGATAAAACTATGTACCTGTTGTGCAATAAATTGTGCAATGTCACAATGTAAACTGACTATCACAGATTCTAATAAATTTCCTATTATCAATAATAAATTACTAATAATCTTTCTACCTATCGTTGCTGGGAGAGATTATAAGTGAGGACAAAGCTCACTGATCCGTAGGAACCCACTATCTATGGAAGGAGGTATAAACCTAACCACAATTGTTACAACTTGCATCAGTTTGCGAACGTAGCGATGGAGTGGCGGACGTGTGTGATACTGTTGTGCGCGACGGCTGTTTTGGCTGACGACGAATGGCGGGAAGTGAAAACTGCGCAAGGGCCGGTGCGCGGGCGCAAGCACCCTAGCGAGGATCTATACACTTTCTTCAATATACCCTACGCCACAGCACCCGTGGGTGTAGACAAGTTCAAGGTAATCATAGGTCCAAATAACTTAGCTCGTATAGGTCACTTTGTTGATTCTACTCAGATTTGTTCGTTTTATACTTAGTTATGCAAACAAATTATTACATGGTGATCATTTTAACTGGGACAGTGTGCGAATATGCAAATCTATCAGAGATACACAGTAGGAAATATTAACCGAATTTTTCATATACCTAAACAATTTTAAACGAAATAATACGTTTCCTAAGAAAAAATCCATATCTTACTAAATGTCTTATAGATCTCACTCCGTAAAACAAAATATTGTAGTTACAGAAATAGTTAACAAAACACAATTAAAAAAAATCAAAAAAAGTCAAAATTATTTATTTGCAATAAATGTGGTACAAAAGATGGTACAATAAATATGTAGTGCAATGACACATTTCGCCATAAAATTGGCATGCAAACATTAAAGTATAATTAGATGCTAATTTCAAAATACATTTATAACTATATGTGAAACAAACCTTAAATTAGAAACTTAGGTGTTTATACCAGTGTGTTTATAAGTTACTCTCAACACGAAACACAAAAAGCAAACAAAGAAATTGTTATCAGAAGATTACACAACAACAAAATATTTACACAAAATATTTTTTTAATATACAAACACAACAACTAACTAAGACCAGTGTGTTTTAAAATTACTCAACACAAAAACAACAAAAAATATTAAAAACATTAAAACAAACAAAGACATTTTTTAATAGAACGAACAAAAAATAAAAAAATTAAATACAAACACAACATATTATTATAATTTATGTTATTATCTACAATACATTCCGGTAATGGTAAGATTGACAGTTGGATTTTTTGAGAAATTCAGTTATGGAATAAAAACTGTGTGAAATAAGCCATTTTTTCAGAACTATGCAAAATTTTCTGTACGGAAGATCCGTAATAAAGTTAGGTAGAGAGTTAAAAATGAGTGGAGCCATATATACACAATTACGTCTAAATAATTCAATCCTAGGTACAGGCATGGTAAGCAAATACTGTGTTACTGTACGTTTATTAACATTGTTTTTCAGTTCAAAAAGTGAACATTTAGTTTTGACAAATTTTGCAATTTCATAAATATAAATACAAGGAACTGTGAGAAGGTTGTGCGATTTATAAAACTGGTCTGCAAGAATCAGTCCAGTCCATAGTGAAGATTGAGCGTATGCATTTTTTTTGTGCCAGCAATACCCTAGTAACTTCAGAAGAGTTTCCCCAGACAATGATTCCATACCTGATGATGGAGCAAACATACGCGTGGTATACCATTAATGCAGTTTGTCTGGAGGTCTCATCTTTAACTTTTTTCAGGGCGAAAACAAATCTATTTATTTTAATACATATTTCATCAATATGATCCTTCCAGGTGAGATGTTCATCGATTGTAATACCTAGAAATTTAGTTTTATGAATTTGATCAACTATTTGGTTTGTATGTGATATTTTAAGGTGTACATATTTACTCTTCTGTGTTTTAAAATTAATTACTTTAGTTTTTTCTATGTTTATTTTTAAGGCGTTTATATCTAACCATGTAATAATTTTATTCAAGGTGTTGTTTATATTAAACTCATGCAATTCACAATTTTTATCATCTAAAATAACTGTTGTGTCATCAGCAAACAGAACGCAATCTTGGTCTATCGTTTGTGGAAGATCATTTACGTATATAAGGAATAACGGTGGCCCTAAAATGCTTCCCTGCGGAACACCAAAGTAATTAATCCGGGGTTGAGAATCAAAGTTTGTAATACTATTAATTTTGTCGTCGAATTTAGTGATTCTCGTTATCTGTGTACGATTTGAGAGATACGATTTGAACCACTCTAAGGCTGGGCCTCGAATACCAATTTTATTTAATTTATCAGTGAGAATTGTATGATTAACGAAGTCGAAGGCTTTGCTTAAGTCTAAAAATAAAGCTGAAGTGGTAATTTTAGAGTTTATTTTATTTAAAACTGATTTTACTAAATTAAATGCAGCAAGTGATGTGGATTTCTTTTTTCTAAATCCATACTGTTCTTTTGCTAGCGAATTATATTTATCTAGGAAAGAGAGGGCTCTCTTATACATAACTCTTTCAAAGACCTTTGACAGAATCGGAATCAGTGCAATGGGGCGGTAATTGTTTTTATTCGTTTTAGAGCCTTTTTTATGCAATGGCTTTATTACAGACATTTTGAGTTTATCCGGAAAGCAGCCTTGTTCTAGAGATAAATTAATTATATACGAAAGAGGTTCTGCAATATAGGGAGATATTTGTTTTAGAAGGTCCGTAGAAATATCATCAAAGCCAGCCGATTTAGTGTTTTTTAGCGAATTTAATATGCTGAATATTTCAGAGGGATCAGTAGGATTCAAAAATATGCTATTTTCGTTAGTTTTAATATTTAAATTGGTCGTTTCAGGAGGATATTGTGATTTAGCGCTGCTTTCAACAACATCAATAAAGAAATTATTAAATTTATTTGCGATATCCAAGCCTGATGTTGCTGTAACATCATCATCAATAATAGTATTAATATATTCTCGAGACCTCTCGTTACCTGTACAACGTTTAACAATATCCCATGAAGCTTTACCCTTATTTTTTGAATACGCAATGTGCTTTAGATTACATAAAGATTGTAGATTATGAATACATTTTCTTAATATATTGGAGTACACCTTAAATTTTGTTTTATTTTCACTTGTTTTGTTTAAATAATATTTATGTCTTAGTTTTCGTTTAGTAAGACTACTCATTTTAACTCCTTTTGTGATCCATTTTAATGTACTATGTTTAAACTGTTTTTTAACTCTTATGAGAGGGAAACATAATTTATAAAATAAAGTTAAAGTGTCATGAAAGTTATCGAAAGCATTATTCGTATCGGAAATGTTGTAGACTTCGGAAAAGGATAATTGACTAATATGATCGATGAATTTGCTGACATTTTCCTTACTCAGGTCATTTAATCACAAAGATGACTAATATAATATACGACCAATAGCAATTATGCCTCGTTGAGATAATAAGATGATTACAACATGTAATTATTAATACCGTTATCTTAGTAGATAAAAACTGAAAAACGTTACCTTACCCCCTTTATTTGGTTTAGGCGCATTAGGGCTAATTCTCATTTTGGCAACCGACTCACTAATGGACTACTTCTCATTATAGCCACTTCTGATTAGGGCTACTTCTCACTTTGTGTTTATTCTTGTATTTGAGTAAAAACAATCTTACTACTGTCAGCATATTAATAGGTCATCTCACACATACTGAAAAAAACGAAGTATCGTGAGGAAGCCTAAACTTTAAACATAAGATTTGCTGATGGGGACAGGTCATTGCACCGAAGAGGAGTGAGCTATATTATAGACCTTTATAGCGTACGTACGGTCAGGTAACTGAACGATTTCAGTTCAAGTTCCTAATATTCCATTAGAAACATAATTATATTATAAATGTTACTACTATATATCTGAGACATTTTTATTAAGAGGCCGGCGGAGCATGCGTAGTTCATACAAACGTAATACCAAAATAATTTGTAAGTTAAACATATTTTTAAGGTAGTGTGTATTCATTTGGATTGGATTACAGAATATCTAGGTTCCCAAATATATATTTTGAGTGGACACTGATTTAAACAAGAGTTATGTGAAAAATAAGATTTCTATAGAAATTTTAAATTCCTCATCTTTATATAATTTTCATTCAAAATATATATTTGGGAACATAGATAATCTGCAAAACAATAGAAATAAAAAAACACTACCTTATGAATATGTTTGATTTACAAATTGTTTTGGTATTACGTTTGTATGAAGGACGCATGCTCCGCCGGCACCTTAAGTTAATAATTTGAAGAAATTCACGACAGAAAATCACCTTTGTGCGCCAGTCTAGGGCAAAACATATAAACATAACTCTAAAAAAAGCGAAAACTTCTGAAAAAATAACAACTACATAGTAACAGCATTATTCTCTACATTTGATTCGAGTTATTTTACCATTATTCAATTAAGCAGCTGATATTTTCCGCGTTGTATGTGATTTGTTCATTTTCATGAGTGCTACACGAATGCTTTAAAGTTGTTCACTCGTTTAACCAATCACCCAGTATATTGCTGTAATTCGTGTCTTAAATTAGTTTAAATTAAAGTTCTTGCTACAAGACAGTCACATGGCATAACCAGATTTTAAAATATTCGCATAAAGCTAAGAAAGCTCTAAACCCGCTCCGTAAGCTACCATGAAGAGGAGTTTCATTTTCAATTTTTCTTTTCCAGGCACCTCTTCCACCGCCTGTATGGTTGGAACCATACGATGCTATCGACAAACAAGTAATGTGCCCACAACCTTCAATTCCTTTAGCTCCCTTTCCAGAAACTATGGTGAGACAAGAAAATTGTCTGATTGCCAATCTGTACGTTCCAAACACGAATAAGAAGAAACTTTCGGTCTTAGTGTACGTTCACGGTGGAGCTTTTGTGGTGGGCTTTGGAGAAATGCTTCATGGAACACACTTAATGAAGACAAAAGATCTGATCATCGTTACGTTCAATTACCGTGTTAGTATTCACGGGTTCCTCTGTCTTGGCACCGAGGATGCACCAGGCAATGCTGGCATGAAGGACCAAGTAGCGCTACTGCGCTGGGTGCGAAAGAACATCGCAAGCTTTGGCGGTAACCCTGATGATGTCACCATTGCAGGTTACAGTGCGGGGTCGGCAGCAGTAGATCTATTAATGCTATCAAAGTCAGCTGAAGGATTGTTCCACAAAGTCATACCTGAGAGTGGTGGAAACCTTGCTGCATTTACAATCCAGAGGGATCCTGTAGAAAATGCCAAAGTTTTTGCCAGGTCGGTCAACTTCACGAAAGTAGACGATATTTATGCATTAGAAGAGTTTTACCGGACAGCTTCACTGGAACTTTTAACGTCCGATTCATTTTTCGATCGAACTGATTCAACTTTTTTGTTTTCACCGTGCGTAGAACGTGATACAGGAGACGGAGCATTCCTGACAGAATCTCCTCTAACTATATTTAAGAAAGGCGACTACAATAAGTTACCTGTGTTGTACGGTTTCGCTAACATGGAAGGGCAGTTGCGGCTTAATTTCTTTGATGTTTGGAAGCACAGAATGAACGAAAAGTTTTCTGATTTCTTGCCAGCTGACTTGAAGTTTGAATCTGAAGAAGAAAGAGAAGAAGTGGCTAATCAGGTCAAAGAGTTCTATTTTGGAGACAAGCCAGTCAGCGAAGACAATATTTTAGGATTTGTTGATTTCATCTCGGATGTTATATTTACGTATCCCATGCTTTGGGCCACAAAATTGCACGTAGAAGCTGGCAACAATCAAGTCTATTTGTATGAATATTCTTTTGTGGACGAGAATGTACCCTTCGTGCCTCACACTAAGATAAGAGGTGCTAATCACTGCGCTCAAACTATGGCCGTACTGGATGGTCATGGTAAATATACGCATCCCGATGAGGCTCTTGCGAGTCCAGAGCTTCAGAAAATGAAGAAAGTAGTCCGTGACATTTGGCACAACTTCATTAAAACTGGGTAAGTTAAATAAGTAGGTACCGATGTTAAATTTCTACAATCTACATTTTTGGGCCACGAAATTGGCCATTCTTTGAAATTCATTAACGAAAACCAATGCAAAATGAAAAGAAAATTCTAGCTATGAAAACATGTTGACAACCTCGTGATTATATTTCCGTTTAATGTTAGGTTTAGTGGTGGTAGGAGCGAAAATGTTGATTATTTTATCGATTTCGTTTGTTAATATAAATATTGTTTGTTTGTGAGTACAATTTCCAATGTTACCCATTGGTGACTTAATGAAACTATGTCAATGTCCAAACGCACCCCAGGCCCAACAAAGTTTACACCTTTGATGATAATTCTTTTCACGCACTGTTCACTGACATTGTCGCATAATATTTGGTATCTTGCAGGAAACCTGTGCCTGAAGGGTCTTCGCTACCTGCGTGGCCGGCAGCCGGCGCAGATAGGTCACCATACATGGATCTGAATGAGAAGCTGGAACTACGTGGGGTGCTCTTGGAGGAACGCACTCGCTTCTGGGATGACATCTATCAGAGATACTACCGGGATGCTGTGCCACCACCAACACCACCATCTAAACCACGTAGTGAATTGTAAAAGACAACCTGCCCATTGGTTTCCTTTATTTGTGTTGGTGATTCTGTTACTGTAAAAGTAAAAAAAAAACTTAAGAATGTCTAAGACATAATACATTATTTTTGGTATTTTTTTTAAATCATGAGTAAACAATTTATTAAGGTAGCTTGCCTTTTTATTTCTACTGTGTTATATTTTGCTACTTCCTTTTAAATCATACAATTTTCCTCATGCTAACAAAGCCAGATTGGTACTAGGGGCATTCCTTTTGATGCTATTACGATTTATCTGAGGGATCGTTCAAGGATTATCACAATTGATAACTATACCCGTAAGAAAATATTTCTTAACTATGGAGTCCTGAAGGGTAGTGTTTTTGGACCTATCTTGTTGCATACATCAATGATCTATGCAAACTTTCCCCACTCTTTCTCTTTTTTTATTTTTTTGTTGGTGCATGATAGTGCGTACTGAGACACACTTATTTGCAAGGTCTATCTTACATGCTACTATGAAGTGGTTTACAAAGAAAGAAGGATAAAACTGGGCTTGCTACATTCAGCTTGACGGCCAACATCTGCTTTTACGTAACGAATGTGGTTGTGCCAAAATTATGTTTTTAAAAAAAAAAACCTCGATGTCCTGATTGACAGTACACTAAGTTATATTTGTTTTTAAATCTAAGAAGTTCGTCCGATTTCCTACCCTTAGAACTGTTAACTTTGCTCTTGCTCACTCCATCACCACGTACTTCATATCAGGCTGGGGTAGTGCTAGAGATAGTCGGTTGCTACCTTTGGAGACTGCACAGAGAGTTGTACTTAAATTCGTGTCATAGAAAACCATTAGTTTTATTACCAGTGAACTGTACACGCTGTGTAATGTACTCACGATTAGGCAATCTTGTGTATTGAACGCATAAACGACTAATATTAAACACGCTTACCTGTTTTTGACCCTGATTTAAGTGAATGTAGGTCCGGTAGACTCTGCCTAATAGACGTGTCTAAACTAAAGTGGTACGAAGCCAATTCAAGTTCTTTGCCCACTGTTATACACCAGAGTTAATAGGGTACTTTATATTAATCCAGTTTCTTCCCGAAATTTTAAACGGCTCTTGGTGAAATGGTTGTCCGCTCTTACGTACGAAGTACTGCAGAATATAGTAAAATCGTAAATGTTTTCTGCCAATTTTCCTTCCGCACAAACTTCCCCACTCAGGAATTAGTGTGCCTTCCACGATCTCCGGCTAGCCAGCCTTCATCTGCAAGCCTCCTCAAGTCTGCGGGGGTAGTGACGTGTAAGAATACCTCTTTTTTTTAAGGCTCCCCCTGCGTTGTCCAATAGGCTAACACTACCCGCCACCACCTTTTTTTTTTTTTTTTTTTTTTTTAGGATTGGAAATCATCAATTGACTTCTCCCACTCTGGGCGGAGCGGGAGGGAGTGTCAGACTCTTACTGACTAAAACCCATCCATGTTCCTTCCTCGCCCTTTACGTTCCGGGGCCGCGGTATCTCTTTCGAACAGTCCCGCAACCCCGGCAGGACCCGCCACCACCTCGGGTTCAGTTAGGTGGGGCGACGGACGTCCCCAAGTCTATCGTCCCTCTGGACAAATTTAGGGAGTTAGAAGAGTTTACTTACCTTAATCTTAGTTAGGGAAGTCATCATAAAATATATCTTTAATGAACATAATACAAATTATTTTTGTTCTTTAATCATATTGAAGCTGAGAAAGTGAACGACTTACAAAGAAGTCAGCTGGCGCTTGGTTTGTGCAAAACAAAAATGAGTGCGCAACATACTGAAAAAAAAAACAACAATAATGTTGCTTGTACCAACTACAAGAAAAAACTTGTAGTATGTGGTTTCCCGCGAAGAAGGCATCGCGAAGTTAACAGAAGATTTTATTCACGGATGTAATTTTTTTTAGCTTTGGGCTATTTTGGACTGCTTGAGTGTTTTGGACTGCTTAAATATGCAAAATCATGATTATGTGACTGCTTTATTATCAGGAACATGCATATCGCTGCTGGGCAAGATAATATTTCGCATTTAAAAATACTCAATACTTTACCTATTCTGAGTCAATTTATGAACGTAACGATGGAGTGGCGGACGTGCGTGGTACTTTTGTGCGTCACGGCAGTTCTGGCTGACGACGAATGGCGGGAAGTGAAAACTGCGCAAGGGCCAGTGCGCGGGCGCAAGCTCCTCAGCGAGGATCTATACACTTTCTTGAACATACCCTACGCCACAGCTCCCGTAGGTGAAGATAAATATAAGGTAATCATTCGAATTAGTTATTTAATTAAATAGTATAGTTAATTAAGTACTGAGTACTCTGAAATGTGAAAAAAGTAAGGTATCGTGAAGGTATATGAAACACTATTTTAAGATTAGAATCGGTCTGTGGGCGAAGACAACATTGCCCTGTGAGAGAAACCGCCAAGCAACTGTTTGTAGTGTACACTTAGATTGACCAACTTTAGTACTAGTTCCTTCACCTTACCGAAGTAGCAGTATTTTAATAGAAATCAATAGCAGTCCATAATGACGGTCATTAAGTTGATGCTCATTTAATGTACTGAAATGCACAAACGTCTGTGTTAAATAATCATAACTATAAAGTGTTTAAATCCGTATTAAATTTGTGTAATACGAAATATTTGCAAGGTGCTGGTTTTTATTCTGAATTTTCTTTTCAGGCACCTTCCCCGCCGCCTGTATGGTTGGAACCATACGATGCTATCGATAAGCAAGTGATTTGCCCACAGCATATACATAATCCTCCAATGCTTCCAAAAACATTGGTGGTACAAGAAAATTGTCTGATTGCCAATGTGTATGTCCCAAATACGGATAAGAAAGACCTTTCAGTCGTAGTGTACGTCCACGGAGGAGGTTTTATTCTGGGCTATGGTGAAATTACTAAATATACAAAGCTCATGAAAACGAAAGATTTAATCATAGTGACGTTTAACTACCGTCTAAGCGTTCACGGGTTCCTTTGTCTCGGCACCGAGGACGTACCAGGCAATGCTGGCATGAAGGACCAGGTGGCACTGCTGCGCTGGGTACAACAGAACATCGCCAGCTTCGGCGGTAACCCTGATGATGTCACGATTGCAGGTGGTAGTGCAGGTTCCGCAGCAGTCGATCTCTTAATGCTATCGAAATCAGCTGAAGGATTGTTCCACAGAGTCATACCTGAAAGTGGTGGAAACCTTGCTGCATTTACAGTTCAGAGAGATCCTCTAGAGATTGCGAAAACGTATGCCAAAACACTCAACTTCACTAATGTAGACAATATTTATGAATTAGAAAAGTTTTATAAGACAGCTCCATTGGAACTGTTGAATTCAGTTTCATTTATTGAAAGAATCGATTCTACTTTCATGTTTTCGCCATGTGTGGAGCGTGATACAGGAGATGGAGCATTCCTCACAGAATCTCCCCTTACTATATTTAAGAAAGGCGACTACAAAAAGTTACCTGTGTTGTATGGTTTTGCTAACATGGAAGGACTGATGCGGGTTAATGTCTTTGACCTTTGGAAGCATAGGATGAACGAACATTTTTCTGATTTCTTGCCAGCAGACTTGAAGTTTGAATCTAAAGAGGAAAGAGAAGAAGTGGCTAATAAGGTCAAGGAGTTCTATTTTGGGGACCAGCCAGTCAGTGAAGACAACATTTTAGGATATGTTGATTTCTTTTCGGATGTCATATTTACGTATCCCATGCTTTGGGCTACCAAATTGCACGTAGAGGCTGGCAACAATGGCATTTATTTGTATGAATATTCTTTTGTGGACGATGACGTTCCCGTAGTACCTCACACTAACATACGAGGGGCTAGCCACTGCGCTCAAAGTATTGCTGTGTCAGATATTAACAATGTAACACACATAGATGAGTCTTTTTCGAGCCCGAAGTTCAAGAACGTGAAAAAGTTAGTCCGTGAGATTTGGCACAATTTCATTAAAACTGGGTGAGTTCTAGGTTTACAATCAAACAATATTTTCTGTTTTGCCTGAAAAAAAACTGCGTGTTAATGCACCATTGCCGCAAACTCGTCCCCTAGTAATAATAATAAGTTTACGATTTAGCCTGCACCTCGCTGTCCTGTTCAGCAATTCCATAAGGCTAGTACCCCACAAGAGGTGCCCTTAACGTCTTAATGTCTTTGTCCTTAATGTAAAGTAGCTTATTTTTAATTGTTCGTGCCCCTTTCTGGTGCCTCACACTCGAGCAAGACCCCTACAGGATAGTCTGAGATAGCTGTTTCAAAAAAATTAAAAGTATCTGCATGTTCAATCAGGTTCTATCAACACCAATCGTGGGTATAATCATACCTTTTCCTTTTGGCTTTTCCAAAGTCAGGTAAAAATTGGCTAGGTAAGGATTCGTAACTTCATATGGATTTTGTTCATTTCAGGCAAACAGTGCTAGCAGGTTCATTATTGCCTTTTTTACGTTCATACTATAAGAACATTTTTTGGGGACAAAGCCAGTCGATGACGACAATATTTTACAATATGTTGATTTCTTCTCGGATCATATTTGCTTATCCCATGCTTTGGGCTACTAAATTGCAGGTGGAAGCTGGCAATAAACAAATCTATTTGTATGAATATTCTTTTGTAGACGAGAATGTTCCCTTCGGGCCTCATACAAAGAGACGAGGTGCAAACCACTGCGCTCAATCAATGGCCGTGATGGACGGTACTTTTTCAAATCCAGATGATTCTCATGCGAGCCCAGAATTTCATAAAATGAAGAAGACAGCCCGTGAAATCTGGCACAACTTCATTAAAACTGGGTAATTTTAACAAGTTCCAGTTTGTAATGCCTTCGTTATATATGTACAAGACATAATTATATTATATCTTATCATTAATTAAGAAGTTATTTTAGCTTACATAAGCTCGTTGCTCAACAATAACAACCGCTAGGGTCGATCTTTAGGTTGCCTAGGTTGGTCTGTGGATGGGTGACTACCCATTACATACTAAGTTTCCTCCGTGCCTCGGAAAACACGCTAAGCCGTTGGTCCCGGCTGTCATTTGTAGGTTTTTGACAGTCATTAGGTAGCCAGGGGCCCAAAAAGTCAGACAACCAGTCGTACCATGGGGTATTGTATTAACCGGTACTAACTGGGTTATGGAGGTCAGGAAGGCATTCGCTCCATGTAAAATACTGGTATTCAGCTGCATCCGGGTAGACTGGAAGCCGAACTCAATATAGTTGGATAAAGGCTAGGCAGTTAGTGATGATAACATAAGCACTTTGGAACCTTTCAGGAAGCCCGTGCCTGAGGGTTCGTCCCTGCCTGCGTGGCCGGCAGCCCGCGCGGACAGGTCGCCATACATGGTGCTGGATGAGAAACTGGAACTACGCGGAGTGCTCTTGGAAGAACGCACTCGTTTCTGGGATGACATCTATCAAAAATACTACCGGGACGCCGTGCCACCACCAGAACCACCGCCCAAATCACACGTTGAATTGTAAAATAAAGTACAAGAATTAAATACTTTTTTTATAATTTCTAGGTTGAAAACAAAATATTTCGAAATTCAGCCAGTTACATGCACTTTCAAGCTATAAGTATTAAGCTCACAGGGCATAAGAACTGTTGAAGTACTGTAGTTGCCCATTCCAAAGCGTAGATATCTATGTAAAATAAAGGGCAAGACACGTCATGAACACTCTTTTAAATCAAAATATTGATACAAAACCTTGGAATGACAGCATTCGTTCACGAACAGAGGACGCATAGATTAGATCAACACCATTTAGGTACTAAATGATCCAACCCCTTGTAGGCATCCAATGAATGATAGCTTTGTAGTACATAGTACTCACACAATATGGGCTATGCCACGTATGCCAGTATACAGGGTGTAAACCACCTCATCACGAAGCCGTCAACCAAGCATTCTGTACATCAAACTAAGTAACTTTAAGCAAAAATTATTGCTGGGAAACAACTTTTTTTTTTGGGGTCAAAAATCACGTTTTGGGGTATAACTCGATGTAACGCACTCAAAACATTGTGCTGATGAATGCAGTGCCCTATATAGAGATGGAATTTATACAATGGTCGGATAGTTGTACTACTCCAACAAGCAACAAATGCTATAATTTCTCGCTTGACGTTCGTTTGTTTTCATACAAAGCGCGCGGTACGGCAACAGTGCGGCGTCGACATGCGCTGGCGGCGCCGCACCGCGCGATTTTAATGTAAACCAACGAACGTCCTTACGTAATACGACAAATACAGCCGCAATACTGCCGGCCGGTGCGACACGAAACGTCTAAATTGAAAGCGCCCTTAGAGCCTTATCACATTAGTGAGTTTCGAGCGAGTGGAAAGCGAGGCGAGAGCGCAGCGAGTTCGCGGTGCGCGATCCGCGTTTTGTAGAATCATTAATTTTGTTTTTCTTCGCCGCGAACTCGCCGCGAGTTGGCAACATGTGTTTCCAACTCGCGACTAGCTCGTTGCGCCCTCGCCCCGCTATCCGCTTGCGCGGAACTTGCTAGTGTGATAAGGCCCCAAATGTCTCAGGCATCTGCATATTTATCCAGAATTAACATAATTATTGGTTGATGATTAAGGGTCCAGGCATTAAGGTGCCAGTTTGTAGCCGACTGCAGAAAGCAGCAGCAGTCGACGTGTCGCTGTGTCACTACTGGTTTCTTTGGATTAATAATATAAACTACCTTCCGCAGCTAGTGACATGTCACCTAAAGAAGTTACTAGACTAAAGAAGTTTTCACTTCAAAAACAAGTTTTCGTCGTCTTCTTCATCTTCTAACTAAAGACACAAAAGTAAATCGCGATCGCTAATGCCGAACAGGTCTTTTATTTTACGGAACTTTCAGAACTAAGTAACATGGAATACAGCGCTCGTCTGCTGCAGACATCCCCAGTTATGCCAACGATCACATTTCCGATAATAATCTAAAAAGGGGTTACAACTTATTATTTTTTTATTATACTAAAGTGCGTATCTACAAATACCAATGTTTTGTTATTGTCTGATCTAAACACGCATTATCATGATTATATGACAATAATATTATCTGCAATTTGTGAACTTATCGCTGTAGGGAGAGATAATACTAGATTGTTTATTACGAGTAATAACACCTCACCTATGAATTATTCTGAATCAATTTGCGAACGCAGCGATGGGGTGGCGGACGTGTGTGGTACTTTTATGCGTGACGGTTGTTTTGGCTGACGAAGAATGGCGGGAAGTAAAAACTGCGCAAGGGCCGGTGCGCGGGAGCAAGGACTCCAGCGCGGATATATACGCCTTCTACAACATACCCTACGCCACAGCACCTGTGGGTGTCGACAAATATAAGGTTTGTTTACTAAGACAGCATTTGTTTTACGTATAAAGGGATGGACTATAATAATATCTGTACAGTTTACAAGAGTGGAAGGGACATCGACTGATGCACAAACGGATAAGGGGTAACAATATTAATCTTTACTGGATTCGTATCTTTAAACTTAAAGAACACTGCAAGTTTCATTAAAACTGGTTCAATATACTGGTTCCGCGAAACTCTGTCTTAATTAATATAAACAATACGAATTTCGGATAAAAAACTAGTTGAGGAGTTATTTATTGTGATAAATCAGTACGTCGAAGTGAAGTTATGGTGAAAAGTGAAGAACTGTTACTATTATAAACTGAAAAGTGATAGCGACATTATCAACCTTGTCCTCGATAGTTTTGAAAAACTGAGGCGGAACAATATAGCAAAACTGTAAATTAAGGACTGCTACATGTACCTCATAAGTGAAATCTTCATTTAACACAAGGTTAGTCAAATTGAAAAACAATGAATAAGAACATAACCTTAAAAATCGAGCGAAAACAAAACTGCCGTTAAAACAGCGCCATCTAACTAAGAATCTAACAGTTATATGAGTAGTCTCGCTATTGACCACTAGAGGGCCATACTAGCTACAATAAATACATCACAAGTGCTTACGTGGCGCCATCTAGCGACGAGTAGCAGAATTAAACATCAGGAAATTAATATTTTTATCTGTAAACATGGAAGAAGTTATGGATGCACTTCGAAAGATCCAGAAAGATCTAGACGAACAAAAAACGGCTATTGCAAAGAGCGCTGAAAATATAACAGAGCAAGTAACAGAAAATATGAACAAAATAATAGATGAAAAATTTAGCACTTGGGACCAAAATCAAGAAAAGCTCAAAGAGAGAATTGAAAATCAAGAACAAAGGCTCAATGGAAAAACAGGCAAGGCGTAGAAACATTGTTTTCTTTGGTATAGAAGAAAATGAAAGATCTTATTTTGATCTGGAGATGAATGTAGTGGCTTTCATAAACAAATATTTCTCACAAAAATTAAATTGCAGCGACATTCAAGAGGCCAAAAGAATAGGCAGAAAATCAGATAAGCCACGACCGATTGTGGTAACACTCAACACGCTGGGAAAAAAAATTAAGATTATGATGGAGAAAGCGGCTTTAAAGGAAACTCCTTATTATATTAAAGAAGATTATCCTCAACACGTACTGGAGACAAGGAAAATGCTCCAAGAACAAATAAAGATTGAAAGAGAAAAAGGCAACAACGCAGTCATTAAATACGACAAAATAATTATTCTAAAAAATAAAACAAAGCCTGATTCAACCGATAACAGGAAAAGAAATCTCTCGACCTCACCACAGCAATATGATAACAGCGAGAATAATACCAAGCCCCGTAGTACGCAAGCTGCTAAGAAAAATAAAACCTTTCAATCACGTACAACGCCGCAGAGATCTTCCAGTTTTTCAGAAGGGATAATTAAACCTGGTATACTAAACTACCTAGTTAACAAAAATGGAAAAAGTCAAGAGGAAGAAAATAACACCAATATTATCTAGCAATTACCAGCACCTCTCTCAGAACGTAAACAGAAAAAACAAAAACAAACAACACAGGAAAACATCATCCAAGCCGGCTGGTCACCGAGGATGATTACGACCAAAACCTTCCAAAGGAGACACATTCAAGATACTCAAAAATAAGTAAACAAAACCAGCTCTACATATCCACTTACAATGTTAGAACATTATCCTCACACGAAAGACTAATTGAATTAACTGAAGCTCTATCAAATATAAAATATGATATCATAGGAATATCTGAAGCGCGACGCCTCGGCAACAAAATAGTAGAATACGAAGATTTTATCCTCTGCCACACGGGTGAAACACCAGGCATGTACGGAGTCGGCTTCATAATTAAGAAATATCTAAAACAATATTTATCAAGCTATATCGGCATTTCTGAACGAGTAGCACTATTACAACTGGACCTACCAAGTAAGAACCTTACAATAATTCAAGCCTACGCCCCTACGGAGGCTGCAAACGAAGAGGAGATCACTGCTTTCTATGATAACATCTACAAGGCCATGGATTTGGCATATAAAGATTTCATTTTAATGGGAGATTTTAACGCAAAAATAGGCCAACCACAAAGAGACGAACACATAATAATGAAACAGAACGGCTATGGAGAGAGAAACGCAAGAGGCCAAATACTAATAGATTTTGCCTTGGAAAACAAATTGTCAATTGTCAACACATTTTACAAGAAAAACCTGAAAAGAAGATGGACATGGCGCTCTCCGAGTGGAAAATATAAGAATGAAATAGATTATATACTGACCAACCGACCACAAATGATTCAAAATATTGAAACCTTAAGTATTAATTACCCATCAGATCACAGACCACTTAGAACAGTAATAACACTCACGAAACCAATAAAAAGTAGAGCAAATTATAATAATAACAACAAGTATAGCGCTCTCAAAACCGAACAAGAAATATTATTATTGTACATAGAGTCGCTAAAAAACTACATACCGACACTACTAGATACGAACTCAGAAGATACTGTCCAAAAATATCATGACAAATTAATAAACTCTATTCAAATTAGCTTACGCAGAGCACGTGATACAAATCTTCACACAAAGAACCGAAATGTACTATCAGAACGCACAAAAAATCTCATTAAAAGAAGACAAGAACTACAGCAAACTAACAATAAAACTCGTACCGAGAAAAATGAACTAAAAGCTCTATATAAGGTTATAAGCAAATATATAAAAACCGACTACAAGAAATACAGAAGAGATATCTTTGAAAAACATTTGGAACAGAGCGGCAGCGTCAAGAAGGGATTTAAAGAATTACGATAAAAAAAAACATGGATTGAAGGATTTAAAGTCGCAGACAGAACTGTGTGTACTCGCAATGACATTTTAAACATTGCCACAGATTTTTATAGGAAACTATATAGCGACGCAAATCAATACGACACTGAGTACGAAGATCCAGTGACACACACAACACCACAACGCTGCATAGATCCGATAGAGTGTAGCGAAATAATAGAGGCCATAAAGAAGCTTAAACCGGAAAAAAGTCCAGGCTCAGATAATATCACAAATGATGCCATAAAGACAGCCCAACTCATATTAGCTGCCCCATTAGCAAAATTGTTTAATAAAGTAATAGAAACTTTTGAAACGCCTTCTGAATGGTCTGAATCTCACATTACTTTGATTTATAAAAAAGGAGATCCTAAGGATATAGAGAATTACAGGCCCATTAGCTTAATGTCCACAATATATAAACTCTTTGCTACAATTCTAAATCAGAGAATAAGCACAACATTAGAACAAAGACAACCCACTGAACAAGCTGGTTTTAGAAAAGGTTTTTCAACTGTAGACCACATACATACCCTAGAGTTGATAATTGAGAAATACCAGGAATATCACAGACCACTATATATCGCTTTCGTAGACTATCGGAAAGCATTCGACACGATTTCACATGAAAGTATTTGGGAAACTCTAAAAGATCAGAATGTGGAAGAAGAATACATTACGATACTAAGAAACATATACAGCAAGTGCAATAGTAGAGTGAAACTAGAGACAACTGGGCCAAGCTTTCCTGTCAAGAGAGGAGTAAGACAGGGGGACCCCCTTTCCCCAAAAATATTTATTGCAGTACTAGAGTCCATAATACATAAACTAGACTGGAAAAAGCAAGGATTGTATATAAAAGGACAACACTTAAGTCACCTCAGATTCGCAGACGACCTGGTGTTGCTCTCTGAAACGAGCAGCCAACTACAGCACATGATTGAAACTCTTGACAAAGCTTGCAGGCAAGTAGGACTTGAAATGAACGTCACCAAAACAAACACAATGACCAACCACATAAAAACAAATATAAAACTGGGTGGTGAAATATTACAATATGTCGAGCAATATACTTATCTAGGTAAACAAATAGGATTCAACAGAGATAGCAATGAATTAGAAATAGAAAGGAGAGTCAAAAACACATGGAATAAATACTGGAGTTTTAAAGAAGTATTTAAGAGTGAAATGCCCATAAAACTAAAGAAAAAAGTAATGGATTCATGCCTTATCCCATGCTTAACATATGCATGCCAAACCTGGAAGTTCACGACCAAGACTAAAAACAAAATAATCACATGTCAAAGGGCAATGGAACGGAGCATGATGAAAATAAAAAAGTACAAAAAATAAGGCATACAGACATAAGGGCAAAAACAAAAGCAATGGATGCGCTAAACCATGCACAAAGGTTAAAGTGGAAGTGGGCTGGTCATGTAGCGCGACTCAAGGACCACAGATGGACCAAAACTATTACATCATGGAAAGGCCCCCCCGGCAAACGGCACAAAGGTAGACCCCACGCGCGTTGGGAGGACGACATTAAGAAAATAGCCGGGCCGCAATGGATACAGATAGCCCAAGACCGTGAAATATGGAATACTTTGGAAGAGGCCTTCACCTGAGAGGGGTTCCTAGTTAAAAATTTAGATTATAAGGTTATAATAATAAAGTTGCTAATTGAAAAAAAAAAAAAAAAAAAAAAGAACTACTATATTATAAACAAAAAAGCAACATTGTGCACAAGTTAGATTTTAATTAGTTTTTTAAAGTAATTTATTAGATTTAAACTGTAGCATGTTTTTAGGAAATAAAAGGCTTTTTTATTTTATTTATTTATTTATACTGGTTCACACGTACTTCATAATCGAATTTTGTTTTCTGTGCATCATGCTGTTTTGTTTAAAAAAATTGTCATTGATTAGATTAAAATTCGGTTGTTTAATATTGGAAAAAAGTTTTAAAATAATAATGCTGCCCATGAGCTTGGCTATGCATTTCAATATATTTTCTTTGCCGTCAAAGATATCTCAGGTATGCTAACGATTTCTCCTTTCTTGTTTTTTGGTCTTCAATTCAATTCATGCGATCACTACGTTCAATCTTTACCCATGTACGTCTACCTGAATGAACGGTGTTCACAAACACAGTATCAAACTCACATGAGATATTTTAGACTTGACTTTTTCTGAGCACCAGGTTATACTGGAACAAAAACATTCAGCCACCATGGTGACGTTATTATTTTGATTTGTTTTCCAGGCGCCTCTTCCACCGCTGGAATGGTCAGTACCATACGATGCTACAAAACAAGACAAATACGTGATATGTCCCCAACGCGAGTTTCCAGTTACGGGTCTCTGGGGAAAAGAATTCGATATACAAGAAAATTGTCTTATTGCTAATGTTTATGTGCCAAACACGGATCAGAAAAACCTATCAGTATATGTATATGTTCACGGAGGAGCTTTTATTATGGGCTTTGGTGAAATGTTCAAAGTAACTCGGCTGATGAAGACGAAAGATCTGATCGTAGTCACGTTCAATTATCGTGTTGGTTTGCACGGCTTTCTATGTCTCGGCACTGAGAATGCACCAGGGAATGCTGGTATGAAGGACCAGGTGGCGCTGCTGCGCTGGGTACAACAGAATATCGCCAGCTTTGGCGGTAACCCTGATGATGTCACGATTGCAGGTTTCAGTGCAGGGTCGGCAGCAGTAGATCTGTTAATGCTATCAAAGTCAGCTGAGGGATTATTCCACAGAGTCATTCCTGAAAGTGGTGGAAATCTTGCCGCATTTACTGTTCAGAGGGATCCTCTAGAGGTTGCCAAAACGTATGCCAAAAGTCGAAACTTCACGAATGTAGACGATATTTATGCATTAGAACAGTTTTACAGGACAGCTCCGTTGGAAATGTTGACTGATGGTCAGTTTCTAGACAAAACTGATTCTACTTTCGTGTTTTCGCCTTGTGTGGAGCGTGATACAGGAGATGGAGCATTCCTGACAGAATCTCCCCTAACTATATTTAAGAAAGGCGACTACAAAAAGTTACCCGTGTTGTATGGTTTTGCTAACATGGAAGGACTGATGCGAGTTGATTTCTTTGATCTTTGGAAGCATAGGATGAACAAAAAGTTTTCCGATTTCTTGCCAGCAGATTTGAAGTTTGAATCTGAAGAGGAAAGAGAAGAAGTGGCTAATAAAGTCAAGGAGTTCTATTTTGGGGACCAGCCAGTCAGTGAAGACAACATTTTAGGATATGTTGATTTCTTTTCGGATGTCATATTTACGTATCCCATGCTTTGGGCTACCAAATTGCACGTAGAGGCTGGCAACAATGACATTTATTTGTATGAATATTCTTTTGTGGACGATGACGTTCCCGTAGTACCTCACACTAACATACGAGGTGCTAACCACTGCGCTCAAAGTTTTGCTGTGGTGGATATTAACAATATAACACACATAGATGAGTCTTTTTCGAGCCCGCAGTTCAAGAAAATGAAAAAGATAGTCCGTGAAATTTGGCACAATTTCATTAAAACTGGGTGAGTTCTAGGTTTACAATCAAACAATATTTTCTGTTTTGCCTGAAAAAAAACTGCGTGTAAATGCACGATTGCCGCAAACTCGTACCCTAGTAATAATAATAAGTTTACGATTTAGCCTGCCACACACTGTATAACCTATTGAAACTGTTCAAAGGTCCTAAGTTCTAACTTGGATGATACTAATCAAGTAGGTACATACAGGGGTCTAATTCTTAAATTTAAACAAATTCGTCACTCCAACACGATTCCATTCCCATCCCATTGTCATTTTGCTTAAAGTTCGTAATCTGCTAAATTCACAATGGTCGATTATTGATCGGTCAATGGTCTCGTAATAAAATTATGTTTTAATGGCATTGTCATATTGCCATTATTATAAAACTCTCAGTGCAAATGGTTTTCGAAATCTACGAGTACTACTAAATGCGAACCTTTATTCATGCCAGATTTCATGTACGAGATTACCATTCTATGGCATTTCTTTCAATGGAGTGTCAGTGGTTGATTGAGAAGTCATAATGGCGGCATTGTATAAGTAGATTAACAAACTTGTCAAAACTTGACAGAACTTGACCATTATGATATCAATGATTTGACACTATTGTAATAGCAGAATCGAGGCCCAGGTCAGTGACGTTGACGCATAATATTTGGTATCTTGCAGGAAACCTGTGCCTGAAGGATCGTCGCTGCCTGCGTGGCCGGCCGCAGGTGCAGACAGGTCACCATACATGGACCTGGGTGAGAAGGTGGCACTACGTGGGGTGCTCTTGGAAGAACGCACTCGCTTTTGGGATGACATCTATCAGAGATTCTACCGAGATGCCGTGCCACCACCAACACCGCCACTTAAACTTCGTGTTGAATTATAAAACAAGTCAAACCATTTATGATTCAACTATGTCGAGAGAGAACAAACGACTTCTCATATTAGGGATATGAGAAGTCCTTTGTTCTTGCTGTCAATGCAATGTTCAATCATATATAAATTAGGTTTATTCATGGATGGTATCGTAAAGATAAGTTTACTGTTTTTATTAATCTTCTGAATAGGTAATTTCTGGAGGTATAAACATTAATTTTATTAGAAGCGCTGTTTTATTTATGAGTGTTTAAATTAAGGACCGACCGAAGGTTCGGTTTCGGTTTCGGCTAGTTTTGGGCAAAAAATCCAGTTTCGGCCACAGTTTCGGTTTCGGCCAATAATTGGCCAAACCTTCGGACCGCCGAAACTAGGTGTTCGTGAATTGTCGCGCATTATTCGGCTAACTTTGAGTGAGTGAACGTGATTGCCAGTTGTGTTCAAGTCTCAACCTCATCGATAAATTGTTCAACCTGATTTTCGTTCATGTTTAGACCTGAACAAAAACTACGTGCGCATCGTCACGTCTTGTTGATCGATGAGCTGACGCGCGGCCGCAGCGCTGCAGTCGTGCGTTTTTTATTTGTATGAATTAAGGCGACTACAAGAGCTAAATTAGCAACTCTATTTGTGGTGGCTCAAACTTCGTCTGAAATACGTTAGAATAAAGTTCTAATCAGCTTGCACTACAAAGTGGTTGTTACGTCAGTCACTGGCCCGAGTAGTGCGAAATGAGTGGTGTCGATCGATTTACAAAGAATCTATGGATTGGACTAAAAATATGAAACACTATTATGCTAATATGTTGTTTGTAGAATTATTTGCCATACAATCAGAATGATCGCATGTATTATAGAAATAATTTAATTGTAGAATGGTTGTTACTTGTTAAAAGAATTTTAAGAGTTATTTCATGACGTTTAACTATCGAGGAAAATTAGTTGTATTATGTTTTCAAAACACTATCATGCTAGCATAATTATATCCTGAAGAATATATTTTTTTTCTGGTTTTGTTTAATGCAGTGAATAATATACTTTCAGGCAATCTAAAACTCGTGTTTAGCTTTTGTAGTCACCTTAACAAAGCAGCGCGGCGGCAGCGCTGCAGCCGCGCTGCCACCGCGTGGCACTATATTTGAAGGCGCCCTAAAAGATGTGTGTAGATACCACTGTGATGTTTGACTCAAACATTAGTATATTTGATTGTAATTGTTGTCGGATTAAATTTTGTACCCGTATTTGTACCGCCCCGTAAATCCGATACACAACTACCTCCGGTGATTTAACTATTACCTTCAGTACTATTAGACATGTCGCCTTTTTTCCCGTTAGTATGCGAGGTGCTTAGTCAATTCAGACGCGTAGTACCAGTAGTAGTGTACGTGAAAGCTTTCTAGTTAAAGTTTTCTAGTGAAGGTCTGGTTTCGGTTTCGGCTGAAAATCCTGTTTCGTTCGGACACTAGTTTTAATCTAATATTAAAAAGCAGAAGAGTTTGTTTGTTTGTTTGGTTGAACGCGCTAATCTCAGGAACTACTGGTTCAAATTGAAAAATTCTTTTTGTGTTGGATAGTCCATTTATCGAGGAAGGCTTCAGGATATATAACATCACGCTACAACCATTAGGAGCGGAGCAGGAATGAAAAATGTTGCAAAAACGGGGATTTTTTTTTTCCTTTCGTTTTTCTCTCTTATGTGACGCAGACGAAGTGACGTGGGTCAGCTATAGGCTATAATTTATCTTGAAAACTTGAACACCTGATGCAGAACCGCAACAGACCAGCTAAACTATAAGAGATACAAATATGACACCATAGCAAAAATTGTTCCACGTGATGAGCATTTTCTGCTGAGAGAAGAAATTTGAAGATCTGGAACACCTGATGTGGAACTCTATGAGCCCAGCTACACCATAACACATATTATTATAGGAATGACGTCTCAGCAAAAGTTGTTCAATCTGATGAGCACTCTCTGTTGACTTATAAATATTGAAGATCTGGGACACCTATTGTGGAACTCCAATAGCCCAGCTACACCATAACACATATAGGTATGACGTCTTAGCAAAAGCTGTTCGGTCTGATGGGCATTTCCTGTTGACTTATAAAAAATCGAAGAACAGAAACATCTGATGTGAAAATTATTGCAAAGCTATCACTAATTATACTTCATAAAATAACATAAGCTGGGAGTTCCTCCACGCGGCGGTGAAGGCGGTAACAGTTTAGGACTGATTTTCAATATTATATGACGATGGTATATCATTGAAAATTTGAGTCTACTGGCCAAAACTAAACTTCCATTTATTATTTTATTTTATCGAATAAATATGCCTTCGGGCTTATGTTATTTGAGTGTTTAATTTCCTTTTCCATTTATCTTCGTGACTCGGTAGCCTACCGGGTCACGCAGGGGAGCAGTTACTAAGATTTTAGTTGATCAGGTATCTTCACAACAAAACTATAACCATGCCTAGAAAGAGGTCAAATCTTTCCCAATGTTCCAAAGGATCATCAGATCCCAAGAATCGAGCGTCAGGAGAGACTTGATGCTGTTCGAGAACATCAGGCTGCAACTTGCTCCTTGGAAACCTCTTCGGATCGCGAAGCACGCCTGCGTTCTCAGCGTATTTACGCATCTACATCCAGGTCTATAGAGACCAGTGAAGAATAGATGCGCGACTGACCTGATCGTGAACGTCATGCATTGTCTCGCGAGTCGGAGACGTTCACGGATAGAGAATTGCGCTTGAGTTCTCAGCGTATTCGCACATCTACTAACTGCAGGTCTTTTGAAACGAGTGATGAACGTGATGCGCGACTAACTGGTGCTCGAGATTATCATACATTGCCCCGAACACGCACACGACAAAATGTTCATAATCAGTTAGAAAGTGAGAGAGAAAGAATTACTGGAGTACGGCATGAAGAGACAGAAGAAGAGCGCAATGAACGTTTGAATTCTGATCGACTTCGACATTGTCTGAACAGAATGTCGCTATAATCTGAAGAATCGGATGTGTCTCAAGATATAGCCGTAGGGCATGGCGACCTTCCTTGGGTTGATAAGGAACGGAGTGCATTTACGTATACTCCTATGATTGAATACGCCACATATTCCGCCATCGGAGGTATGGTTTAAAATTGTACTTTTTGTGAAGCTGTTAAATGGCAAAAAGAAACAAACGGTATGTGTTGCTCAGATGGGAAAGATCCGTTATTTTCCTTTCCCCGGGCTCTTAGAATTCGACATCAAACGTTTCAGATCTTCGATTTTGACGAACCCGTTGTCGCTGGCATAAGCAACAGGATCCGCGTACGAAGTCGCGGGCAGAAGCTAGTACTGTATATCCCGCGGAAGTGTGTGGGTCGAGGCTTTTTAATTTATTATTGATTTTTGTACTACACTTATGTGACGCAGACGAATAAGAATTTTTATTAGCTCAAACATGTGTTTACATACAGAATTAAAATAAAATAATACATGCATGCAAGATCTTATTCTTATTCGTCTGCGTCACATAAGTGTAGTACAAAAATCCCCTTTTTTGCAACATTTTTCATTCCTGCTCGGCTCCTTATATGGTAGCGTGATGTTATATAGCCTAAAACCTTCCTCGATAAATGTACTATCCAACAGAAAATAATTTTTCAGTTCGAACCAGTAGTTCCTGAGATTAGCGCGTTCAACCAAACAAACAAACAAACTCTTCTGCTTTATAATATTAGTATAGATTATATTATATTACTTATGTATAGATATATAGTTTAGATTTTTCGGCTGAACTGATGGACTAAACAGAATCATATTTTTTATAGTCTGTCGACATCCCTAATTAACGTGACCACAGACTATACCTAAGAAATTGAAACTAGTCGTGCTATCGTCATTCTTTTGCCTTTATCCCAATTTATTTAAAGGAGAACCATGTGTTTTTCAATGCTTCTCATCTCATTAGATACCTTCATCCTTGCCTTTAACATCCTTTAGAGTTTAGACAGTCCCATCTACGTCCGTCCTCAAAACTTTCCTCTCAACGTTTTCCTTATTCCTCCGCATCAACAACGACAACCTTTCAGTCACCGGCGCCACTTTCAAACTTCATCATCATCATCATCTCAGCCGAAAGACGTCCACTGCTGGACAAGTGTCGCCAAATTGACCGGTCTCTTGCGACTGGCATCCACCGGATTCCCGCAACCTTCACCAGGTCATCGGTCCACCTAGTGGGAGGTCTTCCAACGTATCGTCTTCCGGTTCGCGGTCGCCACTCCAGAACTCTTCGGCCCCATCGGCCATCCGTTATGCGAGCAATGTGCCTGTCCAATGCCACTTAAGTTTAGCAACTCTTCGGGCTACGTCGGTGACCTTGGTTCTCTTGCGGATGTCTTCATTTCTGATTCGATCACGCAAGGAAACTCCGAGCATACTTAACAAGGCGTAACATCGACGCGATACAAAAAGAAGAATAAAATGAACTGAGTTCACGTGTACTTACTTACGTAGTTACGTACGTGTGTACGTACTATTTTTTTTTTTTTTTTTTACTTATTATCTTTTGGTATCGTCTGTCGTAGTTGATCAGGTGAACTTTAGACGTTTACTTGATAAAAAAACCATCTCTAAAAACTTTGAAGAGTAATAATACTTTATAACTAAATACGTATCTATGCCACAGTAATAAAGTATTTTTGGCAACGTAGAAATACTCCGGAGGAGCTCGTGGCTAAATAATAACAGCCACTCGGGTCCATCTTTAGGTTAAGCCGTGCTTGCCTAAGTTGGTCTGAGATGGATGACCACCCTTAATGTAAAAAAACACGTTAATGTCACGGCTGTCATTTTCCATTTTTGACAGTCGTTACGGAGGTCAGTTATGCAGTCGCTCCATGTAAAATACTGGTATTCAGCTGCATCCGGTTAGACTGACTGGAAGCCGACCCCGACATAGTTGAGAATAGGCTACGGAGATGATGGAAACGTAGAAATACTTGGTCTAAAATATGTGTTCACATGCTTGTTATCTAATGGGACAATTTTAATACCTGTTGCTATCAGAAAGCTAATGCCGTTTACTATAGGGCCTATAATCCAATAATCTGCGTCAGTTTGCGAACGTAGCGATGGAGTGGCGGACGTGTGTGGTACTGTTGTGCGCGACAGCTGTTTTGGCTGACGACGAATGGCGGGAAGTGAAAACAGCGCAAGGGCCGGTGCGCGGGCGCAAGCACCCTAGCGAGGATCTATACACTTTTTACAACATACCCTACGCCACAGCACCTGTGGGTGCAGACAAATTTAAGGTACGAATTGAAATCCCTTTATTTTTTATGAGGAACCTAAGATATGAAGTGTTGCTATTGCTTTAATGTTAGTCGAACTCGAGTTGCGACTGTGTTTTTTTTTTGTTCTGTCCATTTTGATTGACCAATATTTAAGATGGAAGAGAATATCTGACTTTTTTACTATCGTTAGTTATTACTGTATCAAATGCGAAAGTTTGTTACTGTTTCACGCAATAACTACTGAACCGATTTGTTTATACAAATCGGTTGCAGGTTAAAAGCTATCAGTTTACGAAAGTTTATACTTTCGTAAACTGATAGCTTTTAACCTGGATTAGCTCATAGTAAATAAATAAATAAATTCCGATTTTACGAACCCGTGAGACCATTACCGAACTATACGCGGGTGAATCCGCGGGCATAAGCTTAGTTTCTAATATTACCAACAGAAATAAAATATATTGATAAAATATATTGATAACAGAATACCGTCCTGTATATCCCGATAAGTCTTTTGTCCACATATTTGATAACAGTATTTTTTTGTGATTTTAGTATAAATTACAGATATTTTTAGATCGACTTATGTAAGGACGTAAATACGTAACATTGCGAGCAAAAAACTTTTAAATTCACCATATTTTTTAAGAAAAACCACTTCAAGTTTCGTATTGAATCAGGCAATTAATACAACTGACATAATCATTTATGATCATTATGACATGTGTGAAACGAGATGGAAGTAAGAACTAGAATTTCAATTTCTGCTAGTCATGGTTTGCGTAGTTTGAGTTATGTCCGCGTTATCTTATTACACTTTGTGATTAGTGGATTGCGGAGTATTATTGTAATACATACATGGCTTCCTCGTTAGTCTAGTGGGCGTAATCACATTAGGTACAGTTAAGCCTTCGATCCCAAGTAAAATATATGAAAATGTTTTGTATTTTCACGTCAATGACAAACTAAAAACAAATTAGTTAGTAAATATTTAAATAAGGCTGATAATCAACGCTCTTGAATGAAAAAAAGACACAGTCCCCCAAAATGCCTTCTTCATAATGCTTCCTTCTTTGATCTCAATTCTTTCTCTAAGATAAAAATTAGTTTTTATTAACCTTTTTATTTTCAACGTGCCAGTTACTTCGTAGATGTCTACATGGCAAAGCCGTTGAAAAATATGGCTAACGTAATGCAGGCTAAAGGCTCCAACACACAGGCTGCGCGTTTTTGCGTTTCTGCGCTTTCGCATTTTTGCGTCCCAATACCAAATATCACATCACATCGCGATAATGTGTTCGTACTTCCTCTGTGGCGTTATTATCGCGGTGGTATGTAACTTTGTAGCCGTTCCAATACATAATGTACTAAAAAAAAGATATCACAATATCGCAGGTCGCAGAAACGCGGAAACGCAGAAACGCGCCTGTGTGTGGGAGCCTTTTCGATTTCATCTATTTAAGCTAATATTACAAAAAGAAAAAAATGATTTTTTGTTCGTTTGTTACGATTTAACTCAAGGACTAATCAACCGATTTAAAAAATCTTTATCCATTAGAAAGCTGCATCATTACTGATTAATATAGGCTATAAATTATATTGATAGCATGCAAATTAACCGAGCTATCACAATTTTCGCTTATATCCAGAAGAGGCGGAAAGAGTTGGAAGAAAACTTAATGTGGCTTTTTCAATCGCTATTGATTCGTAGGCAAAAGGCAAAGTTCATTATACCTACACCTATCAGTATTTTACTTGGAGCGACTGCCTATCTGACCTCCACAGCCCAGTTAATACTGAAAATTACGATACCACTTGGTAAGACTAACCACACACGCCCTTCAGATTAAACTGATTAAACATCTAAAAAAACCTTATCCATCAGCAACAACAACTATAATTCTTCGCTGAACTGTGGGGGGTCAATCATCATAACATAGATACAGACAATAATTATTTATGCACTTAGGGTCATATAAAATAATACCATAATACCTGAAATATATTATTTCCTTGTCATCACTCCAGTTGTGCCTTAAAGAAGTTTATGGATTGTGAACCTTATACTTAATCACAACAGGAAATCAAAATAAATGGTTACAATCATCTCGACACACGATTCACGAAATTTACTACCGACCAGGTGTCTAGAAAGTGTATTTGAAGACTACAACTAATACAGTAGTGTATAAATCCAGCTTCTTTTTTCAGGCACCTCTTCCACCACCAGTTTGGTTGGAGCCATATGATGCAATCGACGAGGAAGTAATATGTCCACAACATCCGATTCCTGGTTTAAACACTAGGTCAACACAAAAGATGTCAGAAAATTGTTTAATTGCAAACGTGTATGTGCCAAACACGAAAGAGAAAAACCTGTCGGTTGTGGTGTATGTCCATTGGGGAGGTTTTGTAATGGGCTATGGCGAATGGTTAAAAGCTACACAGTTCATGAAAACAAAAGATATGATCATCGTTACGTTTAACTACCGCTTGGGTGTTCATGGGTTCCTCTGTCTCGGCACCGAGGATGCACCAGGCAATGCTGGCATGAAGGACCAGGTGGCACTGCTGCGCTGGGTACAAAAGAACATCGCCAGCTTCGGTGGTAACCCTGATGATGTCACTCTTGCAGGCTTCAGCGCGGGCTCTGCATCTGTAGATCTGTTAATGCTATCAAAGTCTGCTGAAGGATTGTTCCATAGAGTCATACCTGAAAGTGGTGGAAATCTTGCTGCATTTACTATTCAGAGGGATCCTTTACAGATTGCCAAAACGTATGCCAGACAACTAAACTTCACTAATGTAGACGATATTTATGCTTTAGAGGAATTTTACAAAACAGCTTCATTGGAACTGTTGACTTCAGATTCATTTATGTTTAGAAACGATTTAACTTTCATGTTTTCGCCGTGTGTGGAGTGGGATATTGAGGGAGCATTCCTGACAGAATCTCCTCTGAGTACACTTAAGAAAGGCAACTACAAAAAGTTACCCATGTTGTACGGTTTCGCTAGCATGGAAGGACTGCCACATATGTATATTTTCGATTTTTGGAAACATGGAATGACAGAAAAATTTTCAGATTTCTTGCCAGCTGATTTGAAGTTTGAATCTGACGAACAAAGGGAAGAAGTAGCCAATACAATCAAGACGTTTTATTTTGGTGACAAGCCGGTCGATGAAAACAACGTCTTAGGCTATATTGACTTCATTTCTGACGTTTCCATTATTTATCCAATGCTCAGAGCAGCAAAGTTATACGTGGAAGCTGGCAATAATCAAGTTTATTTGTATAAATTTTCCTTTGTGGAGGAGGACGCTCCCGTAGTGCCACATACTAACATACGTGGGGCCACCCACTGCGCTCAAACTTTGGCTGTGATGGATGGTAAAAATACCACACATCCCGATGAAGCTCTCGCGACCCCACGGCTCAAGAACATGAAGAAGGTAGTCCGTGAAATCTGGCACAACTTTGTAAAAACTGGGTAAGCATTTTATGTCACAGTTTAGAATACTTTGCACGCATCGCAAGCATCTAAACTTAAGCCCGGCTAGCATGGGCGGTGGATAAAAATTTTATCCACCGGTTATTTCCACTTTTGTTTGAATTTTGTCCCTTGTCAGTGGAAATAACGGTGGATAAAATTTTTATCCCCTGCCCATGCTAGCCGGGAAGGTGCTATATACATATGTCGCTGCTATATCGTATAGCTGGTATATCATTTATCACGCCGTATTACATTTACAAAAATCAGCTGTTCACTACAATATGTTCGCATAACTCGTCAAAATATATCGAACAGCTGATTTTTTTAAATGATTTAGGTCCATGTTCACCAAAAAGATGACGGTCTGATTATCTAAAAACAGCTGTTTAAAGCACATTTTTGTATCGGAACATGTCGCAGTGACAGCTGTTTTTAGATAATCACACCGACCTTAGTAGCTGATTAGTAAAATAAGAGTACGATAAATGATGAGTACGATATTTTGTGTATGAATAGATACACCTTTTATATTATATTATCTAGCATGTTCTGTCTGTTTTAAATAAGGTTTTCTTAGGTCAGGTTGATGAATGTTTTGATTTTCTATAGTCACTGTACTTGTGGCTAAACTGGCTAAATTATGTAATAAATTTTATTTATTCATCTGTAACCTATTGAAACTGTGTAAAGGTTCAATCGACTTCCAAGTTTTTCATAGTTTACAACTTGGATGATACTTATCACGCACTGGTCACTGACATTGTCGCATCATTTATTTGGTATCTTACAGGAAGCCTGTGCCTGAAGGGTCGGCGCTACCTGCGTGGCCGGCAGCAAGCGCGGACAGGTCACCACACATGGTGCTTGATGAGAAGCTGGAACTTCGTGGAGTGCTTTTGGAAGAACGCACTCGCTTCTGGGAAGAGATACATCAAAAATACTACCTAGATGCCATACCGCCACCAAAACCACCACCCAAATTACGAGAAGAATTATAAATTACATAGAAAATAAAATAATGTTGCAATGTAATAGGTTGACTTGAGTGTGTTTTAATCGGTTTTTTGGGCCAAGAGCCAACAACAAACTGCAGATTTTCCGACTACTATTGTTTGAGAGCAATTTGCAACCCAGTTCTAATTATAAAGATGGTGGTCGATAAGAAGTAGGTTGAGTGTGGGGCTCTAAAAACAAGTTTAACAATTACAAGTATTGTATTAGAAATTTAAACATGTAAAACTGATAATTTCCCGCATTCAATGAATGAATTGAATGTTGAGTATTCTACAATAAATATTGCTTCTGTTTTTTTATAAGAAATGTAGGGCCAATTTAGGTCCATGTTCACCGAAAAGATAACGGTCTGATTATCTAAAAACAGCTGTCACTGTGACATGGTCCCAGACAAAAGTGTGTTTTAAACAGCTGTTTCTAGATAGGTAATAAGACCGTCTTTTGGTGAACATGGACCTTAATAGATCACATTTGGCATCTGTAAGTTTTAGGTTTATAGTGAGGTGACCTGCTTAAAAACTTCGACTAAAATTAATTCATCGAAACGGACTTCAATCACTATGTGAGTAAAATTACATTACCCATAAGTACTTTTTCATAATAACTGAATAGATACTGAACCTCAATTTATGTAAAAAAATAGCAGTCAACTCCCTGTCCCATTATTATTTTCTATCGTAAAGGAAACGATTTTTTTGGGCCCTCCTGGGCCCTATTTCATAAACATGACAAGTTGACAATTTGTCAGTTTTTGACAAAATTGTCGAATTGTAGCTACAAATTCTGTTTCATAAACGTGACAAATATGTCCGATTGCGACAGGTAAATAGTTGACAAAATTTTCATTGTCAATTGCGTTTCATAAAGGTCTACAATTTGTCAGTTTTAAAATGTCGGCATTTAAGAAAATTGTCAAGACTTTTTTGTCATGGTAATCGACATAATTGTCGAAAATTGCGACAAATATGTCACAGCATACATTTTGGTTAAAATGATGTAGCAGTATGAGGGTAGCAATAAAAATGTTTGTCTTACATTATAATTTTGATTAGCATTCTAGGATTTGTACGGTATTAGTATTTGCAACAAGTAAAGTGGACACGAAAATAATAATTCTGGGCCTTATGTACACGACAACCGCGACACCAGGATATTGTTGGGCAAATTTAGTGAACGGTTAACGCACGAACAAAAGATTAATAAATGGAAGGAAATCGAAATTGTTCTATAAATGTGGTGTCAACCACGTCAAAAGTGAAGTTTGCCCTTGTCCTAAATGCTCGACGACTCCGACGTATTGGTTGAACCAAATATTCTTCCTCGCTGTTGCTATTATTGTCTGTCGATGTTAGCACCATTTCACTGGTAATAACTAATTAGTTAGTGAGAAGTAGCCGCTGACATTGGGTGAGGTCGCCTGTCAGAAATCTTTGACAAGTCTACAAATTTGTCAACTTGTAATTACAATTTTGTGTTTCGCGACAAATTGTCACCTGTCGCCTGTCAAGGGAAAATTTTGATGAAACGGAAATATGTAATTTTTTTGTAATTTTTCACCACGACTTATTTGTCATGGGTAATTTTTATAAAACGATAAATTGACAAAATGTCGAATTGTCACCTGTCACTTGTCGCCTATTATTGTCACGTTTATGAAATAGGGCCCCGGTCGTTGCATTTATTATTCACTAGATTCTGCCCGCGACTTCGTACGCGGATCCTGTTGCTTATGTCAGCGACAACGGGGTCGTCAAAATCGAAGATCTGAAACGTCTGATGTCGAATTCTAAAAGCTCGGGGACGGGAAAATAACGGATCTTTCCCACCTGAGCAACACATACCGTTTGTTTTTTTTTTGCTTCACAAAAAGTACAATTTTGAACCATACCTCCGATGGCGGAATATGTGACGTATTCAATCATAGGAGAATTGTAAAATAGCAATTTGTTTGAGTTTGCGGGTATCACCGCCACTCTTAGTCCAATGCATTATATTTTGACAAAATTTTGAGCGAATTTAATCATCATCATCATCATCAGCCTATTAATATTCCCACTGCTGGGACACAGGCCTCCTCTCTATGCGAAATTAATATTTTAGTGTAATTTGTTTATTTAATTTGTGTAATATTCGAGTAGAATAAAGTTAATTGTTCGACTATTTCTTCTTGTAAACTTGTAAGTATAAGTATAAAAGCCAGTCTAGTCTTATCCAGAGTTTTCCTTCAATTTTATTTATATGCGTATTAAAAGCAGAAGGGGAGGCATTCGCCCAGCAGTGGGACGCTATAGGCTAGATTAAATTAGAAGATGTGTCCCACTACGCTGGATTTTTGCAATGACAGTCGATTTTTTTTATGTACCAATAGTAGAAGGGGGCATTACCATATCTGTACTTAATATTATAAAGCAGAAGAGTTTGTTTGTTTGTTTGGTTGAACGCGCTAATCTCAGGAACTACCAGCTCGAATTGAAAAATTATTTTTGCGTTGGATAGTCCATTTATCGAGGAAGGCTATATAGGTTATATATCATCACGCTGTGACCAATAGGAGCGCAGCAATAAGAAATGTTGCAAGCGGGAAATTCACGCGAACGAAGTCGTGGGCAGAAGCTAGTCTCTAATACAGCTGAGACCAGCTGAGGGTTCTTCATCAGATACTTCAGACCTTCGATTTTTGACATCAAATGAAGCGGCCAACCAAGTTGAATATTTTTTGTAAAGGCGGTATGTCGATCTCTCTAATAGTTTGGTTGGGCTCTTGTGTTTTCTAATCAGGGTCACCAGGTACTCCAGATCTTCGATTATCCTAGTTTTTATAGTTTTCCCTTTATGTGGCCATTAAACCCTAACTCTGTACCAAATTTCAGCTCTCTGAGTTTATGGGAAGTACTAGTTCTATTTTGATGATCATGAGTGAGTGAGTGAGTGTCATAAATGCGAAACTTTGCTTTCGCTTAACTTCGGAACTAAATGACCTACAGACTTGAAATTTTGGATTTGAAGTATGTGATTATAGCTTACTGGATGACGAAAATTTTTGCGTTCCGGTCTTATCCAGAGGTTCTCAAATAGGGGCCTGAAAATGCGGCGAAATGGTTCCAGTAAAGGATGGTACGGCAGTGTTTGCTTCGCGCTCGACTTGGCGGGGGCACTGCCATGCCCCCTGATAACATACGAGTAATATTTAATCAAGCCAACCTTTATCAAGGATTTAAATTGTTTAAAAATTTATTAGGTGTTCGATATATACACAATCATGCTTATTATGACAATTTTACTATCTGTCGCTAAGAAGATAATACCGCTTTTTATACGGCATAGCATCCAATTGTTGATCAGGTTGCGAACGTAGCGATGGAGTGGCGGACGTGTGTGTTACTGTTGTGCGCGACGGCTGTTTTGGCTGACGACGAATGGCGGGAAGTGAAAACTGCGCAAGGGCCGGTGCGCGGGCGAAAGCACCCTAGCGAAGATTTATATACCTTCTACAACATTCCCTATGCCACAGCACCCGTTGGCCTAGATAAATATAAGGTATGCATCGAAAATCTTACCTTCCTTTTTTACGAAGTGGTGGCACTTATTTTATTTAATAAAATACTGATTGAATGGTTTACCCTCAACATTGGTATTTAAGGTCCATTTTTACCGATAAGATGACGGTTTGATTATCTAATCTAAAACAGCTGTTTAAAACTCATTTTTGTATGAGACCATGTCACAGTGACAGCTGTTTTTAGATAGTCAGACCGTTATCTTTTCGGTGAACGTGAACCTAAATGTATGTTTTAGTAGCAAAACATTGAGGTGTTAGTCTTTAAAATATTTCGTATCTCTCTTTTAATTTGAGTTGGTTAGTTTCCGTAGAAATCTAGACATTTCTCGTTGAATTCAATCACCTAAAATTTTAAAATGAAACAACATTTAATGAAATGTTTTTATTGATAATGATAAAATACATGTACATTATACAAGAATTAATAATGAATGATTGGGGTTTATCTTCACCGGCGGAGGCAGTATCTTGCCTACTCTCAATTATTTTTATGTCTGATTTATTTCATCGTACGTAGCACCGTAAAGAAAAAACATAAAGTCCATTTTGTTTATAAGCATGACATCTTCCTGTAATGAATCATCTAATCACACACTATTCCACTGTTCAGATAATCATAGGCTTCTTGATTACCTGAACTATTTAAGGGTCTACCTCACGCCAACGATGTTGAGCGAGTGGGAGATGCTCAGCAATAGCGTCCCGTGCGTGAGAGTGGTCAACGCGCACCAAGATTATTAAAAAAACCACCTAACTTGATGCATTAAACATGATGGTGGCCATTGCTTGTCACGGCCTTTAGGTCCATGTTCACCGAGAAGATAACAGTCTGATTATCGAAAAACAGCTGTCAATGTGACATGTTCCCATACAAAAATGTGTTTTAAACAGCTGTTTTAGATAATCAGGCTGTTATCTTCTCGGTGAACATGGACCTTAGTATGGTACAATATGCAGCATCCTCCTCGACATCATCAGTGTTCACGGAGTCTAATGGGCGTCATTTGGGTGAAATGCGAGCACAAAACAAAGTATTCACTGCTTCACACAATTTAATGGCAATATTTCACAATAACAAGTTTGCTTAGCAATTATATTCGAGCAGCAGGTTTGCAACACCAATCTAACTTCATCACCAGTAATCCACCCGGATCCTCGATCCACCACCGTTCTCCAAGCAATCCTTGCTCTGTCACCATATGTCAAGCCCCGTCGAGACAGTAAAGATGGCGTGCGACCCTACTCTGGATATTTTATCCTCTGCTCTAATTTGACATGATACAATGCAATGACTTTTAAAGAAATTAGTAAGATTTTGCACAATATTAAAATGTGATAAATCAAATCGAATTAAATTAGGATTAGGGGATTAGATTGATTGTTAATTAACAATTAACAATCAATCTTATCAATTGATCGTACGGACCTCGGCTTAGGGCGTCGCTGGGGGCAGCAAAGGGACAGGCTGGATCTGATTGTCATTAATTAGGGACTGTTTTATTACTAAAGGCTCAGCATCGCGGGCTGGCTCGAGCAAGGGTCGGGGAGGGATTGACATGGGATTACGCGCCGGACCTCGGCGGCGAGGTCGGAATGTCTTCGGTTTGTATTTGTACATTCTACGAACTGTACTGGTATCTTTCCTACTCTCTTGCAAGATAGTGATCGGATCGTCGGGGGTGACTAAGGTGTGACGCGGACGTTGGACTGAGCTAATACGCGATGGGTCGTACCGGGCGGTCGATGCGATTAGGGGGTTCCTATGCTTGATAGCAGTGTCGAAGTAACGCTTCGAAAGGCGTTTCATGAACTGCTTAACGGTAGGGATTCTAAGGTCTACGTGTAGACTGTCATTACGGACGTACGGGGGGGCACCGGTGATTTTACGGAGGAATCGGTTCTGCAAGGTCTGCATCGTGTGGATATGACGCGGGTGGGCATGAGCGAATACGATACAAGCGTATGTCATGATGGGACGGATGACTGCGGTGTAAAGACGCAACTTGCACTTAAGTGACAACTTGCTCTTCCTAGTGATCATGAAATGGAGTCGGCCCATAGCGAAGGCAGCTCGGTCACGAGCTGCTTTGATGTGAGCCTTGAATGACAGATGGTCGTCAAGAATAACTCCAAGATATTTGGCTTGCTTCTCCCAAGGGATAGGCTTGCCAAACATAGTGACGGGGGGACCTGGCGAACGCTTAAGGCGTGCCTTATAATACAGAACTGCCTGGCTCTTTTCAGGGTTGACCTCAATCCTCCACTTACGGAACCAAGCGCCGAGCGAGTCAGCAGCTGTTTGGAGGATGCGACGGATGTTAGTCTGAGAACGGCCGGGCGGTGTAGTAAATTGCCGTGTTGTCGGCAAATAGGGCTAACTGAACCTTCTTGTTCTTGGGGATGTCACTAGTGTACAACGTGAACGCGAGGGGAGAGATAACGGAGCCCTGAGGGACTCCGGCACGGATAGGATGGGGAGAGGATAACGTCTTACCCACACGGTAGCGGAAGGTGCGGTTTGACAGAAAGTCTCGTGAGATGAGCACGAGACGGTCAGGCACACCGAGTTGGTATAGCTTGTATAATAAGCCATTGTGCCAGACCTTGTCAAAGGCTTTCGCTATATCGAAATACATCACCCCCGTCATCGCTCCGCGCTGGAAACCAGCGCTAACGTGTTCGACGATGCGGTGGACTTGATGTATGCAAGAATGTTCGGTCCTGAAGCCGAACTGTTCTTTAGGGATGAGGCCCTTTGTCTCTGCATAATCTCTGAGCTGCTTATAAATAAGCCTTTCATAGATTTTACCGAGAGCACTCAGGAGACTGATCGGCCTGTGGCTCGAAGGCTGGGCTTTCGGTTTCCCAGGTTTGGGAATACCTATAACAGTGGCCTCTTTCCACGCTTGGGGGAACATATTGTTGCCCAGGGCGCCATTGAAGATGGCAGCCAAAAGGACTATGAGCCGGGCGGGGAGGGCTTTAAAAACTCTATTAGTGAAGCCGTCGGCGCCTGGGGCTTTCCGAGGCTCTAACTTATCTATAATATCTTTGACCTCTTCCGGGGTGATGACGGGGAGAGGGTCATCGGGGTCTTCTACAGGGGGAAGCGATGCTCTACGTTCAACTTCTGCATCCACCTCATCAAGGTGCTGCTTGTCTACTGGTAGAGTGCTCGGTGAACATTGGGATTCCAAACTGTCGGCCAGACATTCTGCTTTTTCAGAGTCGTCAAAAGCGACGCTCTTGTCGGGACGAATGAGGGGTGGAGAAGAAACCTCTTCCGAGGTTCGCAACTTCCTCTGAAGCTGCCAGAAAGCTAGGTGAGTGGGCTCGAGTTCGCTGAGCGTTTTGTCCCATTGATTCGAACGAAACTCACTAGTGCGTTTCTTTACAGCACGCTGTAAGGAACGCATGTGAATCTTGTTCGCTTCGCAGGGCCAAGAGCTGTAGGCACGTATGGCCGCATTCTTCTCGTTTATCAGTTCACGGATGTCGTCGGGAAGTATCCAGCGTTGATCGCTCATCGCTGGTACTTCTCAAAACAATCCTTCAGTACGGATTGTACGTGTTCTGTAAACGAGTTGATTGCGGCCTCGGTGTCTGCGACAGAGACAATATGGTCGGGAATACCATCAAGAAGCGGTGACGTTTCAGATTTGAGCATATCGCTTACTTTCCTCCAGTCAGTGGTGAGAGTGGTGGGAGGGGGTTGGCTGGGGTCAATGATACCCAAGCGAGGAATTAAGTGCATGAGCACTGGACGATGGTCAGAATGGAGCTCGTGTAACGTCTCAATCAAGTGAAACCGAAGGTTCACGTTCTTGAGCAGCGCTATATCGAGCACGTCAGGATGATAGCTGGGAGTGTCGGGATAATAGGTGTGCTGGATAGGAGCGATCGGGTCAAAGTTGAGAGACAGACCTAGATCGTAGAGGACTTTCCCTCTCGGGTTCGTCATTCTACTGTTCCAGGCTGGGTGTTTGGCATTAAGATCGCCCGCGATGATCACGGAGTCACTTAAGCCGAAAAGGAGGGTAAGATCATTAACCAGGAGGTTATGATCTTCCGACGTGTTAGAGGGGGCCAAATAAGCAGACACTAAGTGGATCGGTTGATGACCGGTCATAGCTAGCCGACAGATTGAAACCTCAAGTAGGGACTTTAAGGGAGGGGGGTCGATAGGGATGCAGTGCAGTTCCTTGCGAAAGTAAATGAGAGTGCCACCTTTGTGGCAACGTAACCTATCATTGCGAACTAAACGGTAGTTTGCAATCTTAGGGTCGCGGTGGCTGGGTTTGAGGAAGGTCTCCTGGATGAGGAGTACATCAACGTTATGGTCACGGAGGAAAGAGGCGATCTCGTCGCGTTGACCTCTCATGCCATTGGCGTTAAAATAACCTAATGTAAGGGACCGGGGTTGGGTGCAAGAGATTCCGGGTGTAATATCCATTACAGTGCGAAACTAAGGTTGCTTAAGGCTGACTTGATGACTGGATAGGCATCAATGATATCACCTACTTGCTGAAGGTCCGTTGCAGCCCTGAGTTCGGCCATCATGCGGTCGGCCTCAGGGGTGCAAAGGGGCTGATACTTCAACAAGTATTTGATTTTAGATTCCTGTGAAGCAGGAGCGCGGGTTTGAGCAACGGGAGCGCGGGTTTGAGGAGGGGCCTGAGGGGCGACCACGGGAGTGGGCTCTGGTACAGGGTTTTCCAAGACCGGGCATGGGGGGGTTGGGTTGGGACTTCGCGAGGGCTGGGAACGCTTGCTGATGGTTCAGCATGTTCCATGGGGAGGGCCTCTGCGGGCTGAGACGCTCGGGGAGGACCTTGGAGGGGATTTGGAAAGAAGAGGGAGCTTCCCTCTGCTGGCGTTGGTTGGCGCGATTGGCCAACTTACCAGCGGACTGTTTGGGGGCTTTGGGACAGCCCCTGTAGTTAGCCGGGTGGCCAGACTGTCCGCACAGGTAGCAACTAGGCGGCTCTGTGCAGAGATTCCTGACCTTAGGACGGGTGCAGTCTGCCGTGGCATGATCGCCGAGGCGCTTTACGCACCTATGCGGTGCGTAGCAGTGCTTTTGGCTGTGACCATAAAGCTGGCAGCGATGACACTGCCCGACGACTTTAAGCTTTTTAGGCCTCTCTATAATGATGCCCGAGAGCGAGCATACTGAACGGACTTTGAAGATAGGGTGGTGCCCTTCAACTGGGTCACATATTACGAGTACCATGTCGTACTCGTCACCCCCTTGGGACCTATTCTTATGGAGGTGGTGGACCGCCGAAACGGGGATACCCTGGGAGGTGAGATCCTCCAGGATGTCTTGGGAGGGAATCTCCTTGGGGATCCGCTTAATGACCACACGGGTCGGCTTCTCCTCAGGGAGACTGTACGTGTGGAAGGCAACGTTCCTTCCACGAAGCGCGTGGACGAGACTTCTAAAGTCCGTAGACGTGGGGGTCTTCGGTAGAGGTGGCGTTGGTGTAGTTGATCTTGCGATCAACACACATTTTGGAGATTTCTGTCCATCTGGATTTCTCCTGAATGTACAGATCAGGGGGCTTGAGCTGCTTCTTTGAAGAAGGAGCAGCTGAAGAGGGGGCTGGCTGAGAAGCAGCCATAGGGCTTGCAGGGCGGCTGACAGGAGCCGCACCTTGCGAGGAGGAAATAGCCATAGGGCTAGACGGGCGGTTGCCCTGGGAGGCAGCTTGGGGTGCAGTAACACCGGACGGGGGCGGGGAGGCTAGGGGAGCAAGGGGAGGCGCGTTGAAGTCTGTGAGAGCCTTCTTGGCCTTACCGGCCTTCGCTTTCCTTCCCTTCTTCATCTACCAACTGAAAGTCCTCAGATTCTGAGGACCAGGAGTTGGTGCCCGAGGTCTCCGGAGAGCTCCTAGACCTAGAAGGAAATTCCTTCCTGAGGGCGCTATAACCTGCCTTTTTAAAGGGAGTCAAGAGGTCCGCGTATTTGCCCTGGATATAGGGACTGTCGTCAGCCAACATTACCTGTATCAGGTCCTCAAACTGCGCGTTCAACGCTACGTTGCGATAAGCCATATTGGCAGGGGGAGCCTAACAGCCTAATTACCTAATGGTGAGCTAACTAAGAGCTAACTACCTAGTCCCGAGGAGACACGTAAAACGTGAACTCCCCGGGCAGACAGTTCCCCGTAAAAACGAACCCACCCTTGTGTTTTTCCTAGTGCTTACTGGCAAGAAGAAAAACACAAACAAACTTGCCAGTGACACGACTGTCTGAGAATTGCCTGAAGGGCCTATTCTGTTTGCCTATCTAGCGATACCAGTACCTAACTCCCCGGGCGGGATAACCCGGGGATGTGTTCTCTACCTGTCGGTGACACAGGGAGGTGTGTGCTACTGTGTGCCCTAAGCTTGTAAACCTACCGCCAGTCTTATTGTGCGGTAGGGCCCTATGGGTCTTGCGACCGATCCGGGCCGCTGGGGTAGAGACACCCAGACGTCCCGGGTGCAGCTGTGGACAAACGGGGGATAAGTGCTACCAGACTGCGACTAGGAGATCCCCCAAGGCCGCAGTCAGAGCCCTTCCAACGGATTGCCTTCCCTTGAAGAGGGTCAGCGGGTGTGTCGGGTCAACACCCACTTGGGATCGTTAGCACCGTTAGGTATCCACCCAAGTACCACTAAACTGTGGATTTCCCTGAAGGGGCAAAATACGTTTTCGACGGGGAAATAATTTGTCTTGAAAAAGACAGTTTTACGCAGCGGACCAACTACTAAGAGCGCATGCACTCGTCGTAGCTAGCTCGCTACGGCGCAACACACTATGGTTGTGAACGGGTCACAAACCGTAGTAGTGCTACGACTGTACGTAGACACGGTGAGATCGCAGGGCTACGACGTAGCACTGCAGCTGACCGGAACGGAGGCGCGGGGGCGCGGAGAGACGACGGAGCGGAGCGTAGCGCACGTCTGCACGCTGCGGCGGCCGAGCGTCGAATGTATTCGTTTACTTCCTCTTCCTCCGACATATTTATTAAAATGAATCCCTATTTCCCTTGATCACGCCATCACGCGTGAACGGCTGGACCGATTTCACTAATTCTTTTTTTGTTGTGTTTGTTATTGTCAGGAGAATGTTCTTATGAAAGTAAAATGTAGTAGGTAGGTAGGTAGGTTGGTAGGTAGGTAGGTAGTAGTAGGTAGGTAGGTAAGTGACAGGAAAACGTCTGTCGGGTCTGCTATAGTCTACGAATAAAACACAGTAAAAAACGACTCGCTCGAGTTCGTTGGCGTGAAATGGCCCCTTAATTGGACAAGTTAGAAGAGTAAGGTTTCTGCTAATCGTTGTTTACGTAACCTGACTTGTGTCCGCGTTATTATGATAGTGTACTTTGTTTGATTTGTGGATTGCAGATATACTCGTAGCTAAGTCACAAAATGACCATGATGATGGTCTAGCTTGTGGTTCCAAGAACGTTAAGCCAGGTTTTCACCAAGGCGGAGACGAGCAAAGCAGAGCGGAGATGTGCAAGATCCGACTAATCACAGGATAGACGAGAAACGCGATATAGTTTTCAACCAATGTGATTGGTTGGTTTTCACACTTCTCATCACCGCTCCACTGGGCCTCAATTCTGCTATTACAATAGTGTCAGAATAGTCGATCATTGATTTCTTAATGGTCGAGTTCTGTCAAGTTTTAACAAGTTTGTTAATCTACTAATAAAATGCCGCCATGACTTCTCAGTGAACAACCACTGACACTCCATTGAAAGAAATGTTATAGAATAGTAATCTCGTACATTAAATCTAGCATGAATAAATGTTCGCATTTAGTAGTAGATTTCGAAAACCATTTCTACCAAGGGTTTTATAATAATGGTAATACGAAAATGCCATTAAAACACAATTTTATTACGGGACCATCGACCGACCAGTGACCGACCATTGCGAATTTAGCAGATTACGAACTTTAAGCAAAATGACAATGGGATGTGAATGGAATCGTGTTGGAGTGACGAATTTATACAAATAGCAGAATTAGGTCTCTGGTCTCCGCTTTGGCCGAAACCGGGCCTAAGGCTGCGTTTCTAATCCAACAAATCACATCAACGGGTGGACCTAGCAAGTTGAAATTGATACTAGACCAGGGCCGAGCCGCCCCTGTGTGCGAAGTGTGCGGTACACACAGGCGCCAATACAATAGGGGCGCCGGCGCCGCGCCGCCATCGAAATTATTTTTGTTACACTAACACAACAACATAATTATTATTTGTAGTGGAGTATCGATAAAATAGTAGGTACAATAGGCGCAACATATGCCTTGTGACGCTTATTGTACAAGTCTAGCAAGATAATATCCACGTTTGTGGTTTAATTTTACGCCTTGGGTTTTAGTTACATTAGTTACGAGCTCAGCGTTCAAAAATCAAAAGATCCAACGTGTTTGTTTAAATTTGTTTATGATCGCAACCCGATGCTTATGATGCGATGTGTGCGACGCAAGCAGGGTGGGTCAGTGTCACGGGCATTCCCGGACTTTAAAGAACGTGAGAGCCAAAACAATTGATCATTCAATCGAAAGTGCAAGGTGCGCATTAATGTTTTATAATAAGAATATAAGTTCTTACTCTAAAAACAATTTAATCAAAATCAAAGCATTTATTTCAAGTAGGCCAGTTACAGGCGCTTTTGAATTGTCGAAACAAAGATGAAAATTAAATGTAGCTACAGTCCCAGTCACAAGACATAAAAACTGTGAAAGTACTGTAGTTGCTCATTCCCTAGCGTAGATCTCTATGGAGAAGAACGGTCAAGAAACTCCATGGACACTCTTTTAAATCATAATGTTGTTACAAAATCTTGGTTACATCATTCCTGTTGAGATGGTGCATTATGTGAGAACAATGTAGCAAGATGTGCACGATAAAAGTGTCCATAGTTAAAACAAACAAAAACAATTCAAAAATATAACAATTAAAAAAATAAAAAAAAGCCGTGGCAACCAAGAGCTGACCAGTCCCAACCGACAGCGCCCGTTCACGAACATGACGCATGTATCAGCACCATTCAAGTCAACCATTTTGAAGGGAACTAAATGACCCGACACACGCGCCACCATCAGCGGGACATTTGAGTGAGCATGACATACTCTTAACCGCCAGGGCACATTCAAGTCAAAAATATAGTTCAAGTTTCAAGTCAAGATTATAGTTTGTGTGTTAATGATTGTTTTAAGGCAACTGTAAGAGCTAAACGAGTTTTATAATGCCTGAATGTATATGATTCACTGCAATAAACAAAACCAGAAAAATGTATGATTTCTTCAGGATATAATTATGCTAGTATGATTGTGTTTGAACCACCACAAATAGAGTTGCTAATTTAGCTCATGTGGTCGTCTTAACGTGTTTTCGCGATAAGTGATAGAAATCAAGATAAGAAGAAATTATCTGGTTACCAGAATTTGATAAGAAAATAAGAAGAAGAACGTGATAAAATACAACCCACGAAGAAAAAACGAAAATTTTGTCGGTGCCATCTTGGATTTCTTATTTTGACCTCGATTTTTACTATCAGCGACCCCAAAAATCATGATAACGACCCCGGTATCGAGCCTACTACACACACACAGCATAGTACGGCATTTCGTTACGTGACGCGTGACGATTTCTACTGCTTCGTAAGGGTATTACGCAAGCCGCGTTAACTACGTTCTAAAAATAAGTTGAAACATTCGTGGAAAAAAATAAAAACTTTTTTGCAAAAAATATAACCGACTTCACACAAAAAAGTGAAAAATAACTTTAGCTTCAAAAGTCGGTGACAAAAAAACTAAATCAATCAAACAAAGGTCACCGACTTCTGAAGCTAAAGTCATTTTTCACTTTTTTGTGTGAAGTCGGTTATATTTTTTGAAAAAAAGTTTTTATTTTTCACTTTTTAGTGGTTCACATGTGCTCACCCTTTCACAGCGTATCGGTGTGATTTCTTGTTATGAACTGGTGTAAACAATAGACAGACGTGAGTCTTCAGCGATCCAGTACATTTGCTATCATTTATTAAAGAGTTCAATTGCCTATCTTCCGAAGTCACCAGATCTTTATCAAATTGAAATGGGAGCACTCCGAGAAAGTAGGTACTCTCCCTAAAACTAACCAAACCGCTTCTGGTGTGCCTATAAATTTAAGGAGTTACCTCTATTTCTCCGGGATCCCATTAAATGGAACTTTACACGTCTAACTGTCGAAATCTGGGTGTATTGTATACTCCTGCGTACTCCCTCAGAGCATACAGGCGTGGTGTTACGTCATGATGTTGTTTAAACAATAAACAACCAAGCGATTGCAGCAATTACTGCAGCTTTGCCGTGTATTTTTGAAGAGTTCCATTTATATCTCCGAAGATCAGCATCAGATCTTAACCAAATTGTAATGGAACTGTCACCGTAAAATTGTCAAATACGTTATATTACAATATAACGTGTATCTCTCTAGCGATATTGTAAAGTCTCGAATTATTGTCAACTGAACATACGGAAGTATCTCTTGCCCCCATAAACGGGACTTGGGGCACCCCCCCGTTAGGTTAGTTAGGTTCCTTTAAACCCTGCACTCAGAAACAGGGGCCCTGCGAAGCAGGGCTCCGTCGACTACGCTTTTTAGGGGAATATGAAGTGTTTTAAGGTTAGGTTATATTAATCGATATTTCTCAGGAATGGTACAGTATCTTTTCCTGAGAGTAGTACCACTGGGCAAGGAGGACCCCTCATTCTCTCCACACCGCGTGAGTTTATTACTTTCGCATGCATTTCACGAAAAATAATGCGTTTTATTGTAAGCAGTATGTTCATTTGACAATAATTCGAGACTTTACAATATCGCTAGTGATATTACAATATAACGTATTTGACAATTTTACGGTGACAGAACCACACGGAAAGCACCAGCTTTCAAATAAAAGAAGAATTATCAAAATCGTTTCACCCAGTCGAAAGTTTTGAGGTAACAAACATTGTCGTAATCTGGGTATATTGTACACATCTGCGTACCCCCTCAGAGCATACAGGCGTGATGTTACGTCATGATGTAGTATAAACAATGAACTTACAAGCGGATGCAGCAATCACTGCAGATTTGCCGTCTATTTTTGAAGAGTTCCATTGTATATCTCCGAAGATCAGCATCAGATCTTCAGCAAATTAAAATAGAACCACAAGGGAAGCATCAGCTTTCAAATAAAAAAGAATCATCCAAATCGGTTCATCCAGTCGAAAGTTCTAAGGAAACCAAAACAAAAAAAAACAAAAAAAAAATAAAAAAAATTGAGAACCTCCTCTTTTTAGAAGTCGGTTGAAAAGGCGCTTCATAGGTTTTGCACACAGGCGCTGTGGGGGGTCGGCGCGGCCCGGTACTAGACATTATAGCCTATAGTCCCTAGTATAGTCCTGGGTCAACACGATAAAAAGATATGGGCAAAGAACATGGCCACTCGGCTAACATGACGACCAACATAAATAAGCTTGTCTCCCTGACACTTCTGCCTGCTTGTATTTGACATTGACAAAAATAGGGAGTGTCGTAGGTAATCAGTCGATACATGGCAGTATCGATTTTAGATGTTAAATTATTAGTTTTTATTTAATTTATCGATTCATTTCACTATTTACCACAAAGTAACATCAGATTCTACAATTGAGTATGCTTAATTTAACAATCATCGTCAGATTATACAATTCACATTGCCTTAAAATTGAATTTCAATCACGAAATAAAATCGACTTAGGTTTAAAAAAACGTATGGCTTGTTTCCACCATCAATAAATTGCAAATCTATTTAGTCCGTCAGTTAGAGTATTAGAAAATAATGGACACGTATTTTTTGTTTTTGTAAATCAACGAATATTGACAAAGATAAAACGCATCAAAACTCGGGAGTGGGCGCTCGTGACGTCAGTACTCACTAAGAATGATACCGAACAGTGACGTATTGGGAATTTTAAAAGAGTCGTATCTTCGTCAATTTTGGTTTATGTGACAAAAGAAAAAATACAGGTCAAATATTTTTTGATAATCTAAGTGACGGACTAATTAGATTTTTTTAGTTAACAAGCCTATTATCACGGATGCGTTCAAAGTTAGATTTTTCAATAAAAACAGTATTTTTTATGATTATCTATATTTTCCCTGCTTTTAAAAATAAACTGATGGTATCGAATAATAATAACATTAACAATACACTACATATTACTGATAGTCGGATCTCGGGAACAATTTCTGTTTTTTTCTAGTCCAAAGTGGCCATTGTTCTTGAGATTTTCGCGAAAACATGAAAGTACCAAAAATTACCTTAATTTTCAACTTTTTTTAAATTTCGGAATATTTCCTTTACTTGTGTTGTGAGGCCTTGCTTTTAACCAAAATTGACACTCTAGGTCAACCGGAAGTACCCAATACGTTTTGAGCCGAAAACCTATGTGGTAACTGTCACATAGGTTTTAGTTATGGCTTTAGTTACCACATAGGTTTTCGGCTCAAAACGTATTGGGTACTTCCGGTTGACCTAAACCCGGAATCACGAAATTTGGCGAGACGCAACGTCTTATAGCACGTCATGTGAAGGGAAAAACCTGAAAAACGTAACCAATATGTAGTTTTAAACTTATTGTTTGCGGTTGTTGCAATAGCCGTTTCATGGGATCGAAAATCAAAGTTAAGTGAAAATTAAGTGCAAGAAACAGAGTTAAAAGGCAAATGTCAACATTTTTCTTTCTTATTGATTCGGGTTTCCTCATATATTGTCCCAGTTGAAATAATTACCCAGTTAAGAAGTCATTAGCAAAGTATGCAGCTTAAGTTAGAAAAAAAAACGTAGGTAGTTAAAATATTCCATACCACGTGACATCAGTGTTGCGTGCTCGTTGATCATCACTTTATGCCACGGACCACCAATTGACTAATTCGAGTCGTCGCCGGGGGGTCTTACATATACCAAAAAAAGTTAGGCCTTGAGGTCAACACTATGTCTAAACAATGATTGCGTAACTCAAAATAATTTTGGATGCCTAACTCACTATTCCATCCTCCTCATAACTAAAGACAATGCGTGGATTTCAATTATAAAATTCCGTTTTGCTAACTATGAAAACTGGTTGTATGTAGCCCAATTTCGGGCCCTGTTTCGGGTTTCCAATGACACTCCGTAGATCTTTAATATCAATTATAACTAAAATGAAACGGACACTTAATATCTCAAGAAGTTTTCCAACAACCGGTATCCCATAAAACGTATATAAAAACGTTACGGAAATAAGTAGAAGAATAAAATAAACACTATGGTATGATGTTTTTTTCAGGCACCGCTTCCTCCACCTGTTTGGTTAGAGCCATTTGACGCTATCGACAAGGAAGTGATATGTCCACAACCTTCGTTTCCAGACTTATTGACCTGGCCGCAAACATTAAAAAGATCAGAAAATTGTCTAATTGCAAACGTGTATGTGCCGAACACAAAAGAGAAAAACCTATCAGTCGTAGTGTATGTTCATGGAGGAGCTTTTATACTTGGCTACGGTGAAATGTTTAAATACACACAGTTCATGAAAACAAAAGATTTTATCGTCGTTACGTTCAATTATCGCCTTGGCGTTCATGGGTTCCTCTGTCTCGGCACCGAGGATGCACCAGGCAATGCTGGCATGAAGGACCAGGTGGCACTGCTGCGCTGGGTACAAATGAACATTGCCAGCTTTGGGGGTAATCCTGATGACGTCACCATTGCAGGTTACAGTGCGGGTTCCGCATCAGTGGATCTTTTAATGCTATCAAAGTCTGCTGAAGGATTGTTCCATAGGGTCATACCTGAAAGCGGTGGAAACATTGCCGCATTTACAATTCAGAGAGATCCTGTAGAGATAGCCAAAACTTATGCCAGAAAACTGAACTTCACGAATGTAGACGATATTTACGCTTTAGAAGAGTTTTATAAGACAACTCCTATAGATCTGTTGACAGCAGATTCATTCATGGATAGAACTGATTCAACTTTCATGTTTTCACCGTGTGTGGAGCGTGATACAGGAGACGGAGCATTTCTGACGGATACTCCTCTAAGTATTTTAAAGAAAGGCAACTATAGAAAGTTACCTGTGTTGTATGGTTTCGCTAACATGGAAGGACTGTTGCGAGTTGACTTTTTTGATTTTTGGAAACACAAAATGAATGAAAAGTTTTCTGATTTCTTGCCACCTGACTTGAAGTTTGAATCTGAGGAAGAAAGAGAAGAAGTGGCTAATAAGATCAAGGAGTTCTATTTTGGGGACAAGCCGGTCAGTGAAGACAACATTTTAGGATATGTTGATTTCTTTTCGGATGTCATATTTACGTATCCCATGCTTTGGGCCACAAAATTGCAAGTAGAGGCAGGTAACAAACAAATATATTTGTATGAATATTCCTTTGTGGATGAGGATGTACCTGTCGTGCCTCACACTAACAAAAAAGGTGCTAATCACTGCGCTCAAACAGCAGCCGTGATGGACGGTAAAAACATGACGGAACACGATGATACTCTTGCTTCTCCAGATTTTAAGAAAATGAAGAAGATAGTACGTGAAATTTGGCACAACTTCGTCAAAACAGGGTGAGTGGTACCTTCCATATGAATACAATGTAACACCTCTATTCGTTCCGATTGTAAACAATTCAAATACTTGACCATTGAGTTGATACCTGGACAGCTCTCTCATTTGCTCCTTTCAAATCCTGGTAGATACAGGCGGTTAAAAACAGAAGAAAAAAGGGAGAAACAGATCTAAAACCGCGCTGTGGGAGAGAGATTGGGCCAAAATCCACCAAATAGGCTCTATATGAATTTGTGAATGTCAGTCACATTGCTTCGTTTTTGGAGAAATGCGATCAGTGTTCTTATAATGTTTTCTTTACCGTTTTCAGAGGTTATACTAATTCGAACTGTTCTGTTATCTTGTTCGAATATCCTGCTCTTAAATCAAGACCGTTAAAAGTCGACCATCTTATCAACGACATCAAACATAAGTTTAACCCGTGGAAGACCAGCGGCTAAATTTAATCCCGGAGTGTTCAATGCACTACCATGTTTATTAAAGTTAATACTTTTTAGATTGGACTCCGTAGAAGTTATAATATTGAAATCTCACTAAAATATTTCACCTTACAGGAAGCCCGTGCCTGAAGGGTCATCGCTGCCTGCGTGGCCGGCAGCAGGCGCGGACAGGTCACCATACATGGACCTGGGTGAGAAACTGGAACTACGCCGGGTGCTCTTAGAAGAACGCACTCGCTTCTGGGAAGATATCTATCAGAAACACTACCGGGATGCCGCACCACCACCAACCCCACCTCCTAAATCACGCGTTGAATTATAAAACAATCCTTCTGGTTTTTTTACCACGTTAGTATAAGCATTAGCATGTAACAATAAAAATGTGGATGATGTTTTTTCTTTTGTCAAAAAATAAAAGAATTCATGTTTTATTAAATTTAGTTTTTTCGTAGTTTTATACCAATCGTGAGGCAAAGATCTATAAAGGTCACAACATAATTATATTTTAATAGCAAAGAGTACCTCAGACTAATTATTGTTCAGGTTTTGCAATGAAATTAAGTATAGCGAGATCAATAATTAGTCGATAGTTGAACACCCCGCTCGATAAATGGTATTGTAGTCGAATTAGAAGTCGCTATGGTTTCGTACATGCATTTACCTAGGCAAGATTGTTATTTTTTGTTTTGTACGAACCTTTGGAAAATACTATATTAAGTTAACAGTTTAAAGTGTGACATTATTTAACTCCTCGCCAGTATACGGACCCTCGTTCAGTATTTTACAATAATTGACATTGTCACCCAACTGTCAAGTCCAACTAAAAGTGCAAGATTGAGACGAGAACAAGAATTGAGCCTGCTATATTATAGATCTCAGCCGAAATGAACCGTAAATAACTTGTGATTGAGCTGATTGAGACACAGATAAAATAACATAGTAGTATTTATTTTATCTGTAGCCTAGTAACATAGTAGTATTTATTTTGTCTGTAGCCTAGTAACATAGTAGTACTTATTTTATCTGTAGCCTAGTAACATAGTAGTATTTATCTTATCTGTAGTCGACGGCGCGTTCGTGTTCCACGCGCGCCTCAAAGAGATGTCAGCAAAAAGGAAGGGGTCCACAAGGGCCGAAGCCTGCCGGTGCTTCGTGACTGTTCGAAAGAGATACCGTGGCCCCGGAACTTAAAGGGCGAGGAAGGAACATGGATGGGTTTTAGTAAGTAAAAGTCTGACACTCCCTCCCGCTCCGCCCAGAGCGGTTTGCGCTTCTGATTTTTCGGATTCATGAGCGTATCGTATAATTTTAAATTTATTACTTGCTTCGGTAAAGGAAAACATCGCGAGGAAACCAGCATGCCTGAGAGATATATCTTTAGTCAAGTCAGAGGTCCATGGGCGACATAAAGGGAAATATATGGCATAATAACAGATGGTTATAATATCACTTGAAATAACGTTCACATTGAATTACATTGGTGCTCTTAGAAGAACGCACTCGCTTCTGGGAAGACATCTATCAGAAATACTACAGGGATGCCGTATCACCACCAAAACCACCTAAATCACGCGTTGAATTGTGAAATTAGTTCCTCCTCTTTTTTAGACATTTTGTTAAATAAATATTATTAATTTACACTGTGAGCATTGTCTTTTTATTTTAACTTCCTATTTTGTAAATACACCCCTGTCTTGAAATCAAGAACAAGTTCTTTAGGCGTTAAGGTATGTGCTAGAACTGTATAAACATCACAGCCTATTTGAACCACTAATCAAGAAAGAAAGAAAAAGAAAGACAAAATGTTTATTTGACGTCAGCTGGTACATTAAGCACATACACAGTAACATTAAAAAAGTTACAAAAAGGACAAAAATACATAGTTTGTATGTGGGTCATACTCAGAAAAAGTGTGCATTTGGAATCTTTTCATGTCTCGCTACTTCATAAGTAAATATCCAAATTATGATAATGTTTTCTTTTTTCCCCCCTAATTTTTAAGTTAGTCGATTAAAGATAAGATTTTTCTGCGATTTAACTTTAATTTTCATTTAAAGAGTTAATTTTCTGAGTGTCAAAACATTGTTATAAATTTCATCATACACTTTTTAGTATCCCGATGACGATTTTACATTTTCAGAGATGAATTGTTACGAATATTCATCGCTTTACTTAACATAAACTGTGGCTATATTATTTATGATGAATCAAGTAACTAAATAGGACCAAATATATTCGTCAATCATCGAGAAGAATTTATTTTTATTTAACTAATTCTGCTCAAAAATTATGAAGTTTCGTTACTCAGGGTTAGTAACATGCAATCAAAATAGTTATTTGTTATACAAGAGTGCAAAGTTGTTTTTTAACCGCGTGCTCAATTTTGATGACCAAGCAAGCGAAAGATTCTAAAATTGAGTCACGAGCTAAGCGAGTGATTCAAAACTTAGAATCTTGAGCGTTAGCGAGGGAATCAAAAGAGCTCGAGGTGAAAAATCTTTGCACTCGAGTGCAACACGTAACTTTTCATACCACCTCAGCGAGGAAATGAATAAACGCAAAAAAAAATTGCGCATTTAACAAATTCAGTTAATTCTGTTGGCGTCAAATAAACTTCCTCGTCGCTAGATAATGAGTGGTCATTTTAGGTTTTTCACTTGTTTTCAAGTTGGATTCCTTGTCTTTAACCTAAGGTGTTAACAACATGACGTGAAAAGAAAATGGCGCGCGCAAAACCTATTAAAAAAGTACACCAAGAAGGTTCCGAGTCTGAGTTCTAAACAAATTAAAAAAAGAAATATGATAAATTCAGCACCATAGTGGTAGAAGTAAATAGGTTTAATGATGTTTTGAATGCACATGCTTAGTGCACACGATGTTCTAAATTCAAATTTAGAACATCGTGTGCACTAAAAAATACTAATGTGTCGTGTGCACTAAAAATGTGCACTAAAAATACTCTTTCCGAGATGGGGGGATGAAAAAGTAATTTCATCCCCCCATCTCGGAAAAAGTATTTTTGCTCTTCAATATCTGAGTGCAAAAGCCGTTTTTATCGTCTTGAGGGTAAAGTAAATTTGAATTTAGAACATCGTGTGCACTAAGCATGTGCATTCAAAACATCATTAAACCTATTTACTTCTACCTCTATGGTGCCGAATTTACCATATTTTTTTTTTATTTGTTAAGAACTCAGACTCAGAACCTTCTTGGTGTACTTTTTTGAAATGTTTTGCGCGCGCCATTTTCTTTTCACGTCATCGTGCATCGGTCATATTGTTAACAGCTTAAGTTAAAAACAAGGAATCCAACTTGAAAAAAAGTGAAAAACCTAAAATGACCACTCATTATCTAGCGACGAGGAAGTTTTTTGACGCCAACAGAATTAACCGAATTTGTTAATAATGCGCAATTTTTTGTTGCGTTTATTCATTTCCTCGCTGAGGTGGGATGAAAACTTACGTGTTGCACTCGAGTGCAAAGATTTTTCACCTCGAGCTCTTTTGATTCTCTCGCTAACGCTCAAGATTCTAAGTTTTGAATCACTCGCTTCGCTCGTGACTCAATTTTAGAATCTTTCGCTTGCTCGGTCATCAAAATTGAGCACGCGGTTAAAAAACAACTTTGCCCTCTTGTATAACAAATAACTATTTCTATTCTGCCAACTATATCACTTACGTCAAAGTCACTGTCGCGGCAGCCAGTACGTTTTCACGGTAGTCGTGAAGTCTAGATCTATCAAGTGAATATTTACAAAAAAATACCTCAGGGTGATAAACGACTATTTTTGTGGTGATTTTATTATGTTTTTTGTTTACTTACTATGTTATTTTCTATTTTTTTTTTGTATTTTCTTAACGAATACGCTCAGTGCTTGCATAGTATACACGTGGATTACGTTGAAATAATTTTAGAGTTTATAATTTCTCAGATTTTGTTCTCATTTTCGTTATTTTTCGTTACGTTACGAAACTGAGAAATTGTTAAGCTTGGTTCACAAAGACAAAAGTACAGAAAACTTTCTCGTTTTGATATTTTGAAATGGCTACAATTTTATATAAATATTTCATTTGCTAAGTACCGATCTTTTAAATAAGTGTAATGGTTGTAACAATTTTTATTTACCATCAAAACACAATTATAAAAGTACAGACACTCAAATAGACGGAACACAATGCACTTTGAAGAAACGGTGTGGGACACGGAAGATATTTGGCGCGAACGACGCATAGGCGGCGCGAGACCGCATGCGACTGGCTGTGCGCGGGACGCGGGCAGCGTGGCGGTGTGGCGGGGCCGGCGAAGCACAGCGGATTACCACGAGAGCGCGCGGTTGGCGCGATTATTCAAACGTAGCTCAAAGTACGGAGGATTGCAACGAGCGCGAGTATTCGAACACTCGAGCGCGAGTATTACAAAACTGATGTCATAAGGATCAGGAGGAAGATCAGTTTTGTGACGGAGATTCTCAGTATCGTTACCCATCAGTTTAGTTACATTTTAAAATGTACCACTTTTTCTGAGTATGACCCATGTACTGTGTGCCTCACGGCTGCGCCAAAAAGGTCCATTTCAGCATTCATGCCAGACAGGTGATGTTGTCTGACGCTGTCTTCCAATTATTTGAGAGTGATAGCGAAGACACAGTTAAAAATATTACAGTAATGTCGAAATTAGGTTCAGTGTTCAGTATGCTAAAGTATGTTTTATTTTTATGCAGTTGACTATTGTTACTCAGCACACGGAATTGAGTATCCAATTATAATCTGCCCCTTATGTCGGAGGAAGACTTTTGGTCGCAGGACGGGATATCCGTCGTTATACCGCGGTCAAGTTAAACTGGTCAGCACAAGTGAAGTGCTGCTAACATATTCTTAACCCTTTTGTATTTACTTTGTGTTCATAAACGCTAACGCATAACGTTACATACGCACTTTTCAATGACTTTTCCCGTGCTTTTGACACGCTTGATGTTGAATTCCTTCATAAATCTGTTACAAAAACTAATCTCTGTTACTAAACAGTGGAGCTTTATAAGCGCCTGCCCTCTATCGCTCTACCCATTCCGTTTCGTCCCGTTCAAGTAGTAGGAACTAGACGCATTGCTTCCAAATAACATTTAAAGGATTATTATACGTATAAAGTGAAAATCCTAATTACGTGTTTTAATTACTCCGATAACCTCATAAATTAATAGGTTATGTGTCCAGTGTGCGCGAGTGAAAATCCGCAGTGTTGAACAATAGTTGATCCGCTGTGTTGAACAATCGTGAATCCGTGTTGAACAATAATTATAAAAATGGACCATTCTAAGATCAAACGTAATATAAAGCCATTCGACGGTGAGAAATATAGTGCGTGGAAGTTTCGCATACGTGCGTTGCTTAGTGAAATGGACGTGATAAAAGTAATCGACGACGACTCTTTACCACGCAACGAAACGTGGGAGAAAAATAACAGTGCAGCAAAAAGTGTGATAATCGAATATCTTTCAGACTCTTATCTCGGTTTTGCTAAGGAGGGTGTAACGGCAAGAGAGATTTTGAAGAATTTAGATATGCTGTACGAACGTAAAAGCATTGCGACTCAATTGGCTTTGAGAAAGAAACTGTTATCGTTAAAGTTAAAAAGTGAAGTGTCGCTCATAAAACACTTTGCAACGTTCGATGACCTCATCACCGAACTACTTGCCGCTGGCGCGAAGTTAGAAGAAACTGATAAAGTTGCTCATTTATTGCTAAGTCTGCCCTCAACTTACGACGGAGTGATAACAGCGATCGAGACATTATCGGAAGATAATATGACGTTAGCTTTCGTCAAAACACGGCTATTGGATCACGAAGTGAAGCTGAAAAACGAGTCAGGCGATATGAGCGCAAAAGTGTTGCAAATTGAAATGAGAAGTGACAAGTTGAAGAAAAGAAAATTTTATAACAAACAATCAAATAAGTATATGAAACGAACAAGAGAGGACTCTCAGTTCATGAAATGTCATCATTGTGGGCGTAGTGGACATAAACGAAATGATTGTTTCTATTTCAAACGAATAAATCAACAAAGGGGCAATTATAGAAACACTAACCGGCCAAGAACAGTACAGTCAGTCGAGATAAGCCCGAATAAACAATCAGGATCGAATGAGTTCTCAGGATTTGCTTTTATGACCGGAGAATATGAAACGCAAGACTGCTATAACAAAGTTACTTTTAACAAAGTTACATTTCTTCTCGATTCAGGCGCCTCGCATCACATTATCAATAGAGAAGACTTGTTTACTAACTTTGTTGTTTTAGATACACCACTGAAAATTTCAGTTGCTAAAAATGGTGAATTTATTTCAGCTACCAAAAGAGGTACACTGCAGGTTACCAGCAACATGGGTATCCAGGGCTGTTTGGACGGTGTTCTGTACTGCCCTGAGGTTCCGTACAATTTGCTGTCGGTTTCCAAAATGCAGCGAGCTGGATACACTGTCATTTTCAGTGTCGATGGTGCGCAAATATGCAAACATGGTAAAACCGTGATGACAGGTATGCCCTTTAACAATTTAATTGCTCTAGATTTTGTGGCGTCTGTAAGCGACAGTTGTCCTGTTTCCCAAGCATGCACTAGTGACAAAAATAATTATAAATTATGGCATCAACGCCTTGGTCACTTGAGTAGAAACAAATTTATGGAAATAAAACGACTTGAGTTGTTTAAGGACATAAGTGAGTTAAGCACTGTAGTGCCGAATGACGAATTGTGTGAAGCTTGCATAAGTGGGAAACAGAGCCGATTGCCGTTCAATCACGCTAAGGACAAAAGTCACATAAATCGACCTTTATTGGCTGTTAGTTCTGATGTTTGTGGTCCTATCACTCCAACGACAGTTGATAACAAAAATTATTTCGTGTTGTTTGTTGATCAGTATACTCATTATTGTGTTACATACTTATTAACATACAAATCTGACGTATATGCTGCGTTCAAAGATTTTGTTGCAAAAAGTGAAGCTAAATTTAATTTAAAAGTAACTTCTTTGTTTTGTGATAACGGTGGTGAATACTTATCTACCGAAATGAAAAGTTTCTGTGCTGAAAAGGGTATTTCATACCATTTAACAGTACCTAGAACTCCACAGCAAAATGGTGTATCAGAACGGATGGTGAGAACCATTACTGAAAAAGCTCGTTCTATTTTAAAGGGTGCTCAATTAGATAAAGTTTTTTGGGGTCAGGCAGTTTTGACTGCAGTTTATTTGATAAATATAACACCGACTAAAGCCCTCAAACTTTCAAAAACACCATATGAGATGTGGCACGATAGAAAACCGGAAGTAAAATACTTAAAGGTTTTTGGATCGACAGTTTATGTGCATAACAAAACGACTAAAGCTAAGTTTGATGATAAATCATGGAAAGGTATTCTTGTGGGGTATGAACCAAACGGTTATAAAGTTTGGAACCCAGACTGCGAAAAGTTCGTAGTGGTTAGAGATGTTATCGTGGACGAAATTACCTTTGTGTGGTCCAGGCCTTCTTGGAAGCCTGAAGAGAATATTGGAATGTCTCATGACAAAACTGATGACTTTGTGTCAAAATCAGTGTCAAGTAAGTCCCGAAACGATCTCGAAACTAAACCAGATGGTGTAAAATCTGGTGAGCACAGTGAATAACCTACTAAAGTTTGTAAATTGAACCATGATACACTTAGCGAAGTACGTTTTGATAATTCAGAGAACAGTAATACTGAAAATGTAAACAAAAATACTGAACTTAGGAGGAGTGATAGGATTAAAGACAAAAACCCTGTTTCATATAATGAAATTGATGACCAAGACTATTTGATATGCGCTCAAACTGTTTTATGCAGTTTACCAAAATCATTTTCAGAAATTAAGTTTAGAAATGATAGAAGTAAATGGGAAAGCGCGATTAAAGAGGAACTTAATTCATTGCATAAAAATGAAACGTGGACTTTAGTACCACGACCGCCAAACAAAAACATCGTAGACTGTAAATGGGTTTTTACTGTCAAAAATGATGAGTTTGGAAATCCTCTAAGATATAAGGCGCGATTAGTGGCGCGTGGTTTTAGTCAAGAGTATCTTACAGATTATAATGAAACATTTGCACCTGTCGCCAGAATAGCCAGTTTTAGATTCATTATTAGCTTTGCCAATCAATTTAATTTATTAGTTCATCATTTGGACGTTAAGACCGCCTTCCTAAATGGCGAATTAAAAGAGGAAATCTATTTAAGAGTTCCTGAAGGTGTATCGTGTAAAGAAGGCTATGTTTGTAAATTACAAAAGGCGTTATATGGGCTTAAACAAGCTGCCAGGTGTTGGTTCGAAGTATTCGAACATGCTTTGAAAGAAAAAGGGTTTCAGAATTCTTCAGTTGACAGATGTATATATATACTAGATAAAGGATATATATGTAAAAATATATACGTAGTGCTATACGTTGATGATTTAGTAGTAGTGTGTGCTGACACAAATACTATGACTAATTTTAAAAGATATTTAATGAGCAAGTTCGAAATGACCGATTTAAATGAAATAAAACTGTTTCTAGGCATAAAAATCACTAGAGAAAGTGATCAAATGTTCTTAGACCAAAATGCATAAGTACATCAAAACAATCTTGACTAAGTTTAATATGCATGAGTGTAAACCTGTGTCAACCCCCTTAGAAAATAAGTTAAACTATGACGCGTTGAATTCTGAGGAAAGATATGACGCACCCTGTCGAAACGTCATAGGATGCCTTATGTATATTATGCTATGTAGGTACTAGGCCCGACTTAAGCGTCAGTGTTAACATACTAAGCAGGTACACACAAAAATAATAAAGTATTGTGGCAATGTCTTAAACGAGTACTAAGGTACTTAAAAGGCACAACTGATCTTAAATTGTGTTACAAAAGGTGTGAATACAATGATATTTTATGTGGGTACGTAGACTCAGATTGGGGTGGCAATGATACACACGATAGAAAGAGTACAACTGGATATTTGTTTAAACTCTTTGACCAATGTACTATCTCCTGGGGTACTCGAAAACAATCGTCAGTCGCGGCTTCTTCAACTGAAGCTGAGTATATGGCATTATTCGAGGCAGTTAGAGAAGCACTGTGGCTTAAGTCTTTAGCAGCCAGTATAAATATATTTATCACTGAACCAATTGTCATTTATGAAGACAATAATGGCTGTATAAGTATAGCCAATAACCCGTCAAGTCATAAACGGTCAAAACATATTGATATAAAGTATCACTTTTCTCGGGAACAAGTTGAGAAAAATGTAATAAAATTAAATTATATTCCCACAGGTGAACAGCTGGCCGACGCATTGACAAAAGCACTGCCTGCAAGCACATTTCATATGATGAGATGTAAAATGGGTGTACAATAACAGTGCAGTGTAAATAAGTTTATAATATGTGTTAATTTTATTTGAATTGGTCTGGTTGAAGGTTTTACTGGGTTTTCCTCAACCCTCGAACGAATGTTGGACCAAATTGTATTACCCCAGCAAGTATTTGGAAGTTAATGTGATTTAGTTAGGTAGTCAATTTAAATCTATTTTTGTTTGTATAACTACCGATTAATTTTTGAGGGGGCGTGTTGAATTCCTTCATAAATCTGTTACAAAAACTAATCTCTGTTACTAAACAGTGGAGCTTTATAAGCGCCTGCCCTCTATCGCTCTACCCATTCCGTTTCGTCCCGTTCAAGTAGTAGGAACTAGACGCATTGCTTCCAAATAACATTTAAAGGATTATTATACGTATAAAGTGAAAATCCTAATTACGTGTTTTAATTACTCCGATAACCTCATAAATTAATACTTGATCACAAGCAACTAATTAGTAAACTGAACCATAGTGGAATTCGTGGCCCTCTGCTCAACTGGTGCTAGAATTACCTCCAAAACCGAAATTTTTCCGTTAAAAATGGTAATTCACTAAGTGAAGCCGTTCATGTTACAGAGGGCACGGCTCAAGGGTCAGTTTTGGGGCCCCTCCACTTTCTATCTTATGTAAATGACATGAGCAGGTGCATCAACCACAGTACATGCTATCAGTTTGCAGACGATACATGTCTTGTAATAGCTGATAAGAACCCCCAAAAAGCTTGTGATCTTTTGCAATCTGACCTGAACTTTCACTCACTATCCATCAGATATCAGATGTTTAATTCATGGTTACAATATGCATCTACTCGTAGCATCTCGAAAACGAATTGGTCCGAATACAATATTTAGCTGAATCATGATTATAAAACAGTTCATTAAATAATAATCTTCAAAACACACGTGTCTAATCGAAATGTGCACCATCATGCGCGATAAGCCAATTTTAATATTATCGCTTCTGAGAATATAATATCCCGCTTTTATAGGACAAAGATTCCCATTGTAATTCAGTTTACAAACGTAGCGATGGAGTGGCGGACGTGTGTGGTACTGTTGTGCGCTACGGCTGTTTTGGCTGACGACGAATGGCGGGAGGTGAAAATTGCGCAAGGGCCGGTGCGCGGGCGCAAGCACCCCACCGCGGATCTGTACGCCTTCTACAACATACCCTACGCCACTGCGCCAACGGGTGTTGATAAATTCAAGGTAGGATAAAAACTTGTTTATCGCCAACTATGTTTGGTTAGTTCACATCGAGACGCGACGCGACGCAACGCTGCGCGCGCATTTTATTAGAGCGACTCAAAATATAACTTTATTTACTACACGAAAAGATGCAAATTCCATTGTGAGAATTCAGAATACGTTGCACCATGCAGCGGTGCATCGCCGGTACCCGCGGCGTACAAGACCGGCGTTGCGGCAAATGTAGAAACGTACCTACCGTGCGCTGCGCGGCGCAGCACAGAATCAATGGCCTCTTCCAGTACAGTCGCGTCTCGGTGTGAACTGCCAAGTAAAAATGCTAACTATAATTTTGCGAAAGTTTATGTCAGTCCCATATTATTTTGGCATTTATTGCGAAAAGGTAAAAGAAGCGTGTAGATGGTATGATTCGGTCCGTTAGGAGTTAAAAACTAATGTTGTAGTTTCAAATTAATACGAAATTGAAATGAACGTTTTGCGAATTTTATTCACATTTATCGCTTTTTTACATCGCGAACTTGCCTTTATGAGTTCTGGAAATAGAAACCTTGTATGTGTATGTCTAGTACCTAGATAGTGTTGATAATTCATTAACAATGTAGTGACACTGGATTGATACGGAACTTTATTTTCAGGCACCCCTTCCCCCGCCAGTATGGTTGCAACCACATGAAGCTGGTGACGAGATAATAACATGTCCCCAACCTTCGTTTCCGTACCTAGACCTTATGCCGAAAAACTCTATCGAAAAGGAAAATTGTCTGATTGCTAATGTCTTTGTGCCAAACACAGACAAGAAAAATCTGTCAGTCCTAGTGTCTGTCCACGGAGGAGCTTTTATAATGGGCTTCAGTGGTATGACTAAAGCAACACAGTTTATTACGAAGACAAAAGATTTCATCATGGTCACGTTTAATTATAGGCTTGGCGTTCATGGATTCCTTTGTCTTGGCACTGAAGATGCACCAGGCAACGCTGGCATGAAGGACCAGGTAGCACTGCTGCGCTGGGTACAGAAAAATATCGCCAGCTTTGGTGGCAACCCTGATGATGTCACTCTTTCAGGTTACAGTGCAGGTTCTGCTGCAGCGGATCTATTAATGCTGTCTAAGTCAGCCGAAGGATTGTTCCATCGAGTCATACCAGAAAGCGGTGGAAACCTTGCAGCCTTCACAGTTCAAAGAGATCCTCTAGAGATTGCCAAAAAGTATGCCAGAGAACTAAACTTTACTAACGTAGACGATATTTGGGCATTAGAAGAGTTTTACAAGACAGCTCCTATGAAACTGTTGATGTCAGATCATTTTTTCGATAGAAAAGATTCTGCTTTCTTATTCTCACCGTGTGTGGAGCGTGATACAGGAGACGGAGCATTTCTGACAGAATCTCCTCTGAGTATATTTAAGAAAGGCAACTACAAAAAGTTACCTGTGTTATATGGTTTCGCTAACATGGAAGGACTGATTCGTGTACTGCTTTTTGATTACTGGAAGGCAATGATGAATGAAAAGTTTTCTGATTTCTTACCAGGTGACTTAAAATTTGAATCAGACGAAGAAAAGGAAGAAATAGCCAATACAATAAAGAAGTTTTATTTTGGCGACAAACCGATTGGTGACGACACCATTTTAGAATACATTGATTTCTTTTCGGATGTTACATTCACTTATCCCATGCTTTGGGCTACAAAATTGCAAGTAGAGGCTGGCAACAATGAAATTTATTTGTATGAATACTCCTTTGTTGATGACACCGATCCTGTGGTTCCACACACTAACGTACGAGGTGCTGACCATATCGCCCAATCCAATGCTTTGATGGATGGTAGAAATATGACGCACGCAGATGATAAATATGCATCCCCCAAGCTTCTAAAAACGAAAAATGTTGTCCGTGAAATCTGGCATAACTTTTTAAAGACTGGGTGAGTATTAGACGTTACTCGTAGAAATGATTATTTTTGACATAAAAACAAAATAGAACCACTTCAGTTGGGGTCGTCTCTTTTAACAGAATTCTTAAGTTTGACCTGCTGATGACCAGCCACGGTCTTCACAGGGCTTTAGATGGAACTAGGTAGACTTTCGGTTTTGTAGGGCGGGCATCTTGCAGTTCAGTCTAGAGAACTGACATCTGCTTACCCGGGCAAGTTCTGTGGATGCCTTGAATTTAAGGCCTCCAGCCAGGGGCAACGGTATATTCGCAGAAAGCCGGTCCTAATCTAGTCGGTGGAGAATCATAATAGCGCGATCTAGAAGAATGTACAACGCCATCTATCGACGTACCAAAAACGAATTAGCAAAACAGTGGAGGACATTTTATTTAGATGACACACGCGGTTAAACTTAATTTAAAAGTAAATTTACTATTTTAGGATCCACCGCAGTTGAAGCCATAATGTTTCAATGCATATGTTTAGAATGTTTGCTTATGCTTCGTTTCTTTCAGGAAACCCGTGCCTGAAGGTTCATCGCTGCCTGCGTGGCCGGCAGCCGGCGCGGATAGGTCACCATACATGGACCTGGGTGAGAAGCTGGAACTACGTGGAGTGCTCTTGGAGGAACGCACTCTCTTCTGGGAAAACATTTACGAGAAATACTACCGAGACGCCGTGCCACCACCGACGCCGTCACCGAAACCACGCGTTGAATTATAAGACAAGTTACTCCTGTTTGTTTTATACAACGCATTTATATTAGATTAATCTGCCTGTATTTAAGTATTTTTTTCAATATAAATAAATCAACACTGAGCTTTTTTATTCCAACGTGTTTTTTTTTTTCTGCCGAATTATCATTCGCTTCTATCTTGAGACTAAGTGGTCATCAACGTACGCCAGAAGTTACTTGTGATCATGCCACAGATAAAATAAGCATTATTAGCCCTCAATAGTCCCTTAGCCACTACCCTCTTCTTTCTGAGAGGGTTGGTATACATAGCAGGTATGTATAGGGCGACACAGGTGGATTGGCGACAATCATGTTGAATTTAGTCGCAGTTCCAGTAACTATACCCACGATTTCTTTTGTCAGACCATTTTCACTTTTACAAAGTCTTGAAATATCTATACGCAAACTGTTTCCATGAAACTGCCCGTATTTTAATTCTAATTATATTGTATTGTATTGTACAACGGGCTGGTGTCCACAACCCCACGTCAAAGCGCGTATTTTGCGTACGAGAAGAAGAAGTTATAATACTTATAATTTATTTTTCGTTAGATTTACGAACTTTTAAATATTCATTGTGAGAATTTGAATATCGATGTCACTTGTACTCTACTATATAGGGTGTAAAAAACCTCTTAACGATGCCGAAGGCACTTGTTCTCTCCGTAATTGTGATCATTTTATTGCCAAATTTCCAGCTTTTTCAGATTATTTTTTTAAATAAAGTTTTTCAGTTAAGATTATTAATTTAGACACTGCCTCGGCCTCCGTGCTATTCAATTCATCCATCAGCACTATGTTTTGAGTTACATTGAGTTCTACCACAAAACATGATTTTGCCGTTGAACATTCTATATACGTTAGTGGGTACAAGTCAATTTTGCCTATACATAAGTATTATTGAAATACGCAGCTTTATCAAGCCTACAATTGACTGGTTATTGAATCAACGTTTTCCAAGTGGCAATTTTCCATCGTCAATGGGGAGTAGTTCTGGCGACAGATTGGTGCAATGGTGCCATGGAGCACCTGGTTTGGTACCCTCCCTTGTGTGCCCTTCAACGGCCAAGTCACACAACATTTACTATAATAATAAAGAAATCGCAATAAGGAACCTTAGACTTGGCACGACTTTGTCTAGATTTCATTACTTTTTAGAGATAAACAAGTAGCATTATTCTAATCTATGCAAGTAGCTCCATCGAGACTTGGCTAGTTTTTACAGAATGTTTTTGGTGGGATTTCACTTCTGTTTGTAGAAACGTGGATATTGATTTATTTTATTAGATTTTCTTATTTGTCACAGTTTTTTTCTTTTTAGGAGTAGTTTTTTATTATTACAAATCTTTCTTTTCTTTTTTTCCGGTTCTGATTCTTGTACAGTAGCAACAGTTTTTCGTATTGCCCATTCGCGTTCATTATTTTTATTCTTTTAGACTGTTTAGACGGTTTAATTTCTGAAAGATCGGCGCGGTATTTACGCCTAAGCCGGTTGTATTCGGTGATCGCTGAAGCTTGAGCTTTTATACTCTTGAAGTCAACATTTATGAGGTGCACCCCATGAAGATCGGTTTAAATTAAACCTAGAAAACTAAGAGTACTAAATAACGAACAATTAAATAAAGTATTCAATTAAAGCTTCTTTTAAATCTAATAATTAAGTAATAATCAGTAATGCGTCACTAATCATAAAATTCCTAACCTATTCAAATGTTCGAATTGTTATAATAACAACCTTCTAATTAATCTTAGCAAACCTCACGAAATAATAAGCGAAATCAACGAAATGCAAATATTCCCTCCTAATCCCTAGCAAACGTTTTCAAGCGCAGTAGAAGAATGTCACTTCGTCATATAAGGCGCGGGTCATATACAAGTGGCGTATGGCGGTGGCGCGGCGCTGGCGAGATGGTGGCGGCGTGGCGCCACTTCTTTAATATTTCATACAAAATGTATAGAAGTGGTGTGGCGCGACACATACTGAGATGGCGTGGCGCGGCGTCACTTCCTCGCCCTCCGCGCACCCGCAGCCGCACCGCGCCACCGCCATACGCCATATGCCACTTGTATATGACCCGCGCCTAAGATTATCGGAAAAACAAACATAAGCGCGTTTTAAAATACAGTCAGCGCCATCTAGCGACGTGTGCGTTTATCACCGCCACTCTTAGTCCAATGCATTATATTTTGAACAAATTTTGAGTGAAATTAATATTTTAGTGCAATTTGTTTATTTATATTTGTGTAATGTTCGAGTAGAATACAGTTAATCATTCGACTATTTCTTCTTGTAAACTTGTAAGTATAATTATAAAAGCCAGTCTAGTCTTATCCAGAGTTTTCCTTTATTTATATGCGTATTAAAAGCAGAAGGGAGACATTCGCCCAGCAGTGGGACGCTATAGGCTAGATTAAATTAGACGATGTGTCCCACTACGCTGGATTTTTGCAATGACAGTCAATTTTTTTATGTACCAATAGTAGAAGGGGGCATTACCATATCTCTAATACAGCTGAGACCAGCTGAGGGTTCTTCATCAGATACTTCAGACCTTCGATTTTTGACATCAAATGAAGCGGCCCACCAAGTTGAATATTTTTTGTAAAGGCGGTATGTCGATCTCTAATAGTTTGGTTGGGCTCTTGTGTTTTCTAATCAGGGTCACCAGGTACTCCAGATCTTCGATTATCCTAGTTTTTATAGTTTTCCCTTTATGTGGCCATTAAACCCTAACTCTGTACCAAATTTCAGCTCTCTGAGTTTATGGGAAGTACTAGTTCTATTCTGATGATCATGAGTGAGTGAGTGAGTTTGTCATAAATGCGAAACTTTGCTTTCGCTTAACTTCGGAACTAAATGACCTACAGACTTGAAATTTTGGATTTTAAGTAAATAGCTTACTGGATGACGAAAATTTCTGCGTTCTGGTATTATCCAGAGGTTCTCAAATAGGGGTCTGAAAATGCGGCGAAATGGTTCCAGTAAAGGATGGTACGGCAGTGTTTGCTTCGCGCTCGACTTGGCGGGGGCACTGCCGTGCCCCCAGATAAGGTCCATGTTCACCGAAAAGATAACGGTCTGAGTATCTAAAAACAGCTGTCACTGTGACATGTTCCCATACAAAAATGTGTTTTAAACAGCTGTTTTAGATAATCAGACCGTCATCTTTTTGGTGAACATGGACCTAAGTAATTTTTATGTTAAATTCCGTAATTTCTTATTTTTTTGGGGTCTTTTAGCCAATTATTAAATTTAATAATTTAATAGTCTCGTCATTAAGGCTTGCAATAATTAAGATTATTTGCACGTCTTTGGGTCTCTTAAATTCAAAGATATAAGCATTTCATTCAGTCCCTCGTGAACAACGTGGTGAAGATCGAGAGTGTGTCGACCAGGGTGGCGTACCTTATACTCAGAATATCCTCAAGATATTCGCTGAAGGTCATACAGGTCTACGCCCCGATCTCGGCACACCCCGACGACGAAGTGGAGACCATGTATGAGGATATCTCTAAAGCCATGCATGGTTTCAAAACTCACTTCACCGTTGTCATGGGAGACTTCAACGCAAAACTGGGCAAACGAGACGGGTATGAGCTGCAGGTGGGGCAATTTGGAGTTGGACGTCGGAACCACCGGGGCCACCAACTGGCTAGTTTTATGGAGAAGGAGGGCCTCTATATGATGAACTCCTTCTTCAAAAAGCGTGAGCACAGAAAGTGGACCTGGCAGAGCCCAGATGGTGCAACAAAAAACGAGATTGACTTCATCATGTCAACCAAGAAGCAAATGTTCAATGATGTCTCTGTGATCAATTCGGTGAAAACCGGGAGCGATCACCGCATGGTAAGAGGCACATTGAACATCAATATCAAGCTAGAAAGGTCTCGACTGATGAAGTCTACGCTCCGTCCAGCACAGATCCAAATCCAAAACCCCGAAAGCTTTCAGCTCGAACTCCAGAATCGTTTCGAGTGCCTAGGGAGCTCAGTGGACGAATACAACGATGGGTTCGTGGAAACTGTCCATACGACCGGGTCTAAGTTCTTCAAGACACGTCGGACAGATCAGAAAAAGAGGTTCTCCGATCAAACTCTCAAGCTCATGAAGGAGCGGCGTGAGATGATCCTGCAGTCTTCAGACGAGGCGTTGAAATACCGGCAGCTCAATAGACAGATCTCTAAATCCTTGAAGAGCGACCTCCGCCACTACAATACCGAGCACATTAAAGACGCAATCGAACGGAACAAAGGCTCCAAGGTATTTTCAAGAGATCTGGCTATTGGCCAGAGCCAGCTCACGAAACTGAAGACCGACGATGCCAGGATCTTATCCGCCAAACCGGAGCTACTGAGGGAGATCGAGAGCTTCTATGGACAGTTGTACACGTCAACCAGCAAACCCATTGTAGACCTAGCAAACGACCCAAGAGCTAGAATAACCCGACACTATACAGAAGACATCCCGGACGTCAGCCTGTACGAGATTAGGATGGCTCTGAAACAGCTCAAAAACAACAAGGCACCGGGGGATGACGGAATTACGGCCGAACTCCTGAAGGCGGGTGGAAAACCGGTACTTAAGGCCCTTCAGAAGCTGTTTAATTCCGTCATACTCGAGGGGAAAACGCCACAGGCATGGTGCAAGGGTGTGGTGGTGCTCTTCTTCAAGAAGGGTGACAATGCCCGGTTAAAGAATTACAGGCCCATCTCACTTCTAAGCTATGTCTACAAGTTGTTTTCAAGAGTCATCACGAATCGTCTCGCGCGCAGGTTTGACGATTTTAAGCCACCCGAACAAGCCGGTTTCCGAAAAGGTTTCCTTTCAAACGCTGCTAGTTAAAGGCTTTAACCACCTTCATTTTCCAGTTGCACGCTGCTGGTTAAAGGCTTTAACCACTCGCATTTTCAAATACTCGCCTTCAAAAAATGCATTAAAACTCGACTGTACTTACTTTGGCCATGCATTTATGGTCTACACTACATTCTCAACAATATTTCCCAACTCTATTATGATTATCTGTGCCCAAATGCATCGACAGACGTCAAAATAAAATAAAAACTTTAGTGTAAACAGCTAGCTACTAATATAGTAATCTGTGGTGTAAACAAATCCGGCCATTTTTTTCGGTGTTGCGTCGGCGCAGTTTCGTATTTAAATTGTTCTATTATCGAAATAGTCGTATATATATACATCAAAATGAAGGTGAAGAACCGTGCTACAATATTATGTTGAAGCAATTTAGTTTCGGAATCTCAAAGTTGCAGTAATTTTCCTGTGAAAAAGTGATAGGTATTCATACCTATAGTGCTGTGTGTAAACATTGAATATATAATTTTATGTGATTAAAACGTGTGTATTATCCGAGAAATAGCAATAATTTAGTATGGTGAGTACATTTTAGAATTTTAGAAACAACAAAAAGAGGACTCGTAGAGTTAAAAAGTTACGAAAACATGTGTGTTAAAAAGTACCAGCGGCCCGACCGATACCTTGTACCCAGTATCTTTGGATTCTAATAGGACCTACATTCCAATTAGAATCTAATAAGATTTTGGTCTTATTGGGAAGGAAATATAATCTAGTTTCCAATTAGATTTTTTTTATTCATAAGGAGTTAATAGTTTTTTGTAAAAAAAAATATTTTTAATCGCGAAATAGCCGTTACGTGACTGTTTTTCAAACTCAACATTTATTTTAGAGTATTGAATTAATATTATATTTCTTGGTTTTTAGTTAAATAGATTCCTTAACTATTCAGCTATTCACTGTAAATTTTATTTTGGTCTAAGTCTTGTAGTTTGCGATCGTCAAGTGTTTTTATATACAAGGGTCAAATTACACGAAATAACCCTTGACCTTGTAGCGGTTGCAGCGTTTTACCCCCGCCCAGTCTAGCGGTCGGAGCGTTTGAGAGGCACCGTGGACCACATACATACGCTTCGGCAGGTTATACAGAAGACCGAAGAGTACAACTTGCCTCTCTGTTTAGCGTTTGTGGACTATGAGAAAGCCTTTGATTCGATCGAGACCTGGGCTGTACTGCAGTCTCTCCAACGGTGCCAAATTGACTACCGGTACATCGAGGTGTTGAAGTGTTTGTACAAAAACGCCACCATGTCAGTCCGACTTCAGGACCAAGCCTCGGAACCTAACCTAACCTAACCTAAAATGAACATGGACAAGACGAAGGTCATGTTGAATGCCCATGTCACACCCATTCCTATCAAGATCGGAGGCTCTACACTCAAAATTGTAGACGATTATGTATACCTAGGACAAACGGTCCAGTTAGGTAGGTCTAATTTCGAGAAAGAGGTCAATCGTCGAATCCGACTCGGCTGGGCAGCGTTCGGGAAACTGCGCGGTATCTTCTCGTCCAACTTACCGCAGTGTCTCAAGACGAAAGTCTATGACCAGTGTGTGTTGCCAGTGATTACATACGGGACCGAAACGTGGTCGCTCACAATGGGCCTTATTAAAAGGCTTAAAGTCACCCAAAGGGCAATGGAGAGGGCTATGCTCGGAGTTTCCTTGCGTGATCGAATCAGAAATGAAGACATCCGCAAGAGAACCAAGGTCACCGACGTAGCCCGAAGAATTGCTAAACTTAAGTGGCAGTGGGCAGGGCACATTGCTCGCAGAACGGATGGCCGTTGGGGCCGAAAAGTTCTGGAGTGGCGACCGCGAACCGGAAGACGATGCGTTGGAAGACCTCCCACTAGGTGGACCGATGACCTGGTGAAGGTTGCGGGAATCTGGTGGATGCGAGTCGCAAGGGACCGGTCAATGTGGCGACACTTGGGGGAGGCCTATGTCCAGCAGTGGACGTCTTTCGGCTGAGATGATGATGATGAAGCATTTCATTAAACATACCCTAGATCAGCCGATTAGAAAAACAAAATGTCCGCCATTAACGGGGTGTGGGATTGGGAATATTTAAAAACGTACATTTATCGATAGAAATGAGCATTTATTATGCCCTTAAAGTATCGATAACCGTTAGCCAAACAGCTTACATTGTCTGTACTTATGTATTTATCATGCGTATTATATCAATGTATATTATCTACCGTTGCTGAAGGAGATAATACTGGCTAATTCGGTGCTGTCATTAAATACAATGAATCAGTTTGCTACCGTTGCGATGGAGTGGCAAACGTGTGTGGTACTGTTGTGCGCGACGGCTGTTCTGGCTGACGACGAATGGCGGGAGGTGAAAATTGCGCAAGGGCCGGTGCGCGGACGCAAGCACCCCACCGCGGATCTGTACGCCTTCTACAACATACCCTACGCCACTGCGCCATCGGGCGTGGACAAATTTAAGGTATCTATCAATTAAACAAATAGTTTAATTGATAATTGATTATAATAGTGACGCTTCACAAAAATTACTATTTATAACTATGAGTACCTAGGAAGAAAGCATTACCTTGAAAAACTAAGGGTGTTCTGTCTGTATGTTTGCCAATTAGACCAAACTCAAACTCAAAACTCAAAATCAAAGTATTAGAACATTACGGCACTTTTGAATAAAAAAAAAACAATAAAAAAAAACGCTTAGCTACAGTCACAGCCACAAGGCATACCAAATAAGTTGAGAAAATACTGTAGTTACTTTACACATTCCTAAGCATATATCTCTATGGAGTAGAATGGGCAAGAAACTCCATGGACAATCAAAAGACTGATTCTTTTTAATCTAAATATTGTTACAAAATCTTACCAAATGCAGGAAACAGCTAGGTACCGTAGATGCCATGGGAAAATAATATATATTCCTTCCAAGAGTACTCCTAACACTCCTAGTATGTCCCTTGTTTTACCATGTTAATTAAATTAAAGCCCATCTTCGTAAGCAGACTAACACGGAAGCAGCAGGTGATATAATATAATCAATGTTAGCTTATCTTAGGATAACGAGCCTCATTAAACAATAGGCTTGTTAACTGAAAAAATCTAATTAGGTCCATTTTCACCGAAAAGATAACCGTCTGATTATCTAAAAACAGCTGTCACTGTGACATGTTTCCTTACAAAAATGCGTTTTAAACAGCTGTTTTAGGTAATCAGACTGTCATCTGTTTGGTGAACATGGACCTTAGTCCGTCACTTAGATTATCAAAAAATATTTGACCCGTATTTTTTCTTTTGTCACATAAAACAAAATTGACGAAGATACGACGCTTTTAAAATTCCCAATACGTCACTGTTCGGTATGATTCTTAGTGAGTACTGACGTCACGAGCTCCCACTCCCGAGTTTTGACGCGTTTTATCTTTGTCAATATTCGTTGATTTACAAAAACAAAAAATACGTGTCCATTATTTTCTAATACTCTAACTGACGGACTAAATAGATTTGCAATTTATTGATGGTGGAAACAAGCCTATTACGTGACTGCGTGAATCTAATTTTATCAAATCAAACTGATGTATTTGTTTATTAAAGACATTATTTTTAAATAAGTGTCCACACAAGTGACTATCAATTTCAAAATATGTTAGCCTCATAAATTGTGGAAAATGGCATGATTACCAGCGTCATTATCGTCTATAGAATGTCACTTCGTCTAGGGCTTCTAGAGATTCTGTATAGTGATTTTCAACTTCATCGCTATAGCATTAGCTTCAAGGTTAAGGAGACTACAGGAGCTAAATTAGCAATTCTAAGTGTGGTGGTTTAAACTTCGATTGAGATATTGTTAGAATAAAGTTCTAATCAGCTTGCATTGCAAAGTGGTTGTTACGTCAGTCACTGCGGGCCGAATAGTACAAAATGAGTGGTTTCGATCGATTTACAAAAAAATCTATTGATTGGACTAAAAAACTAAAACACCATAATGCTAATTATGTTGCTTGTAGAATTATTTGCCAAAAAATCAGAATAATCCCATTTATTTTAGTATGGTTTTCACTCGTCAAAATATTTTTTTGAAGATATGTTTCTTAATTTTTTATCGAGTTAATTGTATTATGTTTTCAAAACACTCTCATACTAACATATATCCTGAAAAATAACGTATATTTTTCTGATTTTGGTAATTGCTGTAATCGTTGCCTTAATTTGGAAAATTTACAGTTTCTGGTAGCTTTGTGCTGGACAGCTGGCGTCTGTACTATTGCGCTCACTGACCGTCGACCACTTTTAGCCTTATGCCATGGCCAGAGTAATAAGGTTGGACCTGGTCCACCGTCAGTGAACGCGGTTGAAACTGAGTAGTATAAGACACTTCTTCCCCGCTGAAACACTATAGATCCGTGTTGCCAGTTTTTAGTAAGGTGTTCGAAAAGGTAATGCTTAATCAAATGCTCAATCATTTCAAGACCAACGGAATCTTACACGATCAACAGTATGGCTTCACCAAGGGACGTTGTACAACTGACGCCGGTGTAACCCTATTAAAGCACATATTTGCTGCGTGGGAAGAGTCCCAAGACGCTGTAGGAATATTTTGTGACCTCTCCAAAGCATTTGATTGTGTAAATCACGACACATTGCTTTTGAAACTTGAGCATTACGGTGGACTGCAATATGTTCAAATAAATGGTGTTAATTCACAGGGCTTGAAAGTAAAAATGGGGGTTCCGCAAGGCTCAATATTGGGTCCTTTCCTCTTTTTAGTATATATAAATGATCTACCCTATTTACTGAAAAACCAACCTCAAAATATGGTATTATTTGCCGATGACACTTCCTTAATTTTTAAGATAAAAAGACGAGCCCAAAATCTAGATGACGTGAATAATGCCTTACTTGAAGTCCATAATTCGTTCACAGCAAACAACTTGGTATTAAATGAAAAAAAAACTAAATGCATAAGATTTGCTTTACCGAATGTTAAAAGTAGTGATTGTGAGATAATATTGAATAAAGAGAAACTCGAATTCGTCGATAAAACGGTTTTCCTGGGGCTTACGCTTGATTTAAGGCTTGAATGGGGTTCTCATTTAACATCTCTTGCGGGGCGCTTAAGTTCAGCAGCATATGCCATTAGGAAAATCCGTCAATTCACTGATGTAGATACCGCTAGACTAGTCTATTTTAGTCACTTCCATAGCATAATGTCTTACGGCATTTTGCTGTGGGGACGGGCTGCTGATATTGAGTCTATATTTATTCTGCAGAAAAGAGCCATTAGAGCCATATACAATCTTCGTAGGCGCGATTCTCTAAGGGAACTGTTTAAGGAAATTAACATCATGACTGTATATTGTCAATACGTCTACGAAAACATAATGTATGTCAGGAAAAATCTGCATCTTTTTAGTAAAAGAGGTGACAGACACAATTACAGTATTAGAAATAGAGACCAATTAGTTCAGCCAGGCTTCAGACTCGCTAAAGTAAGTAAGTAAATCGGTCATAACATCAAAAAAACAACATTTCATTCAGAAAATTAAAATGTCTCAAAACAAAATCAAAGCTATGTGGAATGTAGTGAACGAACGCACTAACAAAAAAACACCTTCAAACAAACAAAATATCCAATTGCAAATAAACAATACTTTAATTTCAGATCCAAAACAAATTGCCAATAAATTCAATGACTTTTTTGCATCAATTGGCGACGAGACCACTCGGCCCGTGGGTACTGAGGCTAAAGGCCACCCTGTAGTCAACCCGTCTGAAAATACCCTCTTTCTTAGACCCTTAGACTTCCGAGAAACGCACCGAATAATACAGAACTTAAAAAACAAAAAAAGCCACGGAATAGACGAACTACCGCCATCCCTTATAAAACAATGTGCAGATGAACTTGCTGGTCCCTTTTGTGTTCTAATAAATCAGTCGTTTGATGAAGGTATTTTTCCTGACCGACTTAAAAGAGCAATTATAAAACCATTATTTAAGAAAAACTCTAAAACTGACCCAAATAATTACCGACCCATAGCCCTTTTGCCCACGGCTTCAAAAGTTTTCGAAAAAGCTATGTGCGACCGAGTGTATAGTTTTTGCGAAAGATTTAAAATCTTTGATGAGGGACAAAATGGATTTAGGAAACAACGGTCAACCACCCTGGCGGTCTATAAATATATGCAAGAAGTTATTAACGTTATAAATAATAAAAAATACGCCGTTGGTATTCTTTTAGATATGACCAAGGCTTATGATAAGGTTCAGTTTAAAATCCTCCTTGATAAACTTTACGGCATAGGAATTCGTGGAAACACCTTTAATTGGTTTGTGTCATACTTAAAAGATAGGGAGCAATGTGTGCAAATAGAGCATTTCAATCACGACCAAAAACAAATATTGCAAGTAAGATCTGATAAGAAAATTATAAATGCTTCAATTCCCCAGGGCAGTGTCCTAGGATGTCCTCTATTCATCATCTTCATCAATGACCTCCCTAAAATCATGGATGAGCCTTGTGTGCTGTACGCAGATGATATATCTCTGCTAACCACATGCCAAGCCAATAGTCAAATTGAAGATCAACTAAACACTATATTAAATAAAACAAAAAAATGGATGGATGATCACAACCTTGAGATTAATTACCAAAAGACCAAACTAATTACTTTCCACCCACAACAAAAATCCCCTTTGCCTATCAACTTCACAACAAACGGCACAAAATTAGAAGTAGTTAACGAATTTACATTACTAGGAATTACAACAGACTCAAACATATCTTGGAAACCCCACATAAAACGAGTACGATCTAAACTTTCGAAATTCACTTACGCACTTCGAGAAGTAAAAAAAACGACCAATTTGCAAACTGCACTTACGACCTACTACGCCTACGCACATTCATGGCTCAGCTATGGAATTATTATGTGGGGAAATAGCACAGACGCCCAATCACTTCTAATCCTCCAAAAGAAAATAATTCGTATTATAGTTAATATTGACCAAACCGATAGCTGTAAACCCTATTTTATAAAGCACAAAATACTCACTTTGCCATCTATTTATATATTGGAAATATGCAAATTTGTTAGGATACACATGAACTTTTTTACAACTCGCGGTGATAAACATAATAATCGATCTGTTAGGTATAAAAATATGCTAATGTTACCGTCATCGCGCATGAAATTACACTCCAATAGTCCCTACGTAATGTCCATAAAAATATTCAATAAACTACCCGATTCATTAAAGGATGAAACTAACAATAAGGCATTTATTAGCAAACTAAAGGAAATATTAATTAAAAAAGCCTATTACACCATAAACGAGTACTTACATGACAAAGCAATTATTTAACTCAGACTAACACTAAAATACTATTACATACCCTAAGTTGGTCAAAAATTTAAATGTGATTAATGTATAAAAAAAAAAAAATGGATTTGTTTTAATGAATAATTTCTTTTAACATAATGTTTAATTCAAGAACATAATTATAATTAACAACATTTTCGACATTGTATAATAATTCTTACTTATTGTTAATTTATTTTTTTATTTTTTATTAATTTTATTTTGTATTTAAATTTGATACTTTTTGCTGTGCCCTACAGGGTCCATAATTGTACCTAGCTATAAGCCTATTATAAGATCTGTAAAACTAACATTATGGAATGCAAATAAAGATATGAATATGAATATGAATAAAGTAGACTCGTCTTTCATGGGGTACTGTTTGGAAATGCTATAATAAAATTCCACAAAGCATCCTTGAACTAACTGAAACCAAATTTAAAACATGCATTAAACGCGCACTGTGTAAGCAAGCATATTACAAATTGGACGATTATATCGCTGATAAAAATGCTTGGCTCAATGCCGGTCCTGCTCCACAAGGACAGGGGCGCATAAATGGATAGCGCTAATTTGTGTTGTTGGAGCTGCTGAAGATTGTACAAATATCTTTGCATTGTATAAATTCAATATCTTTAGTATTATATAACCTCATATCCCATACTGTGTGAGTGCTATGTACTAGAATGCTATCATTCGCTGGAAACCTACGTTTTTATTTTTTTGACTTGAATGTGCCCTGGCGGTTATGAGTATGTCATGCTCACTCAAATGTCTCGCTGATGGTGGCGCGTGTGTCGGACCATTTAGTTCCCTTCAAAATGGTAGAGCTGGATGGTGCTGATCCATGCGTCATGTTCGTGAACGGGCGCTGTCATTGTGACTGGTCATATCGTAGTAGGGACTGTAGCTACATTTAATTTTCATCTTTGTTCAAAAAAAGTTCAATTCAAAAGTGCCTGTTTTTGGCCTACTTCAAATAAATGTTTTGATTTTGATTTTTTGATTTTGTTTCTACCATAATTTAATACAGAGATATTCTAATTTACCTTTAATGAAACGTTAAACACGTTCTCTTGGTCGCTTTCGCTTTTTAACCGACTTTTAAAAAAGGAGGAGGTTCTCAATTCGGATGTTTCTATTTTTTTTTTATGTTTGTTCGGGCATATCTCCGTCGCTTGCCAACCGATTTGAAAAATTGTTTTTTTGTTAGAAAGGGTATTCTTTCCAAATGGTCCCATAGCCACCAAGTCGGGATCTGATGATGGAATCTTGGCGAAATCGAGAGAACTCTTCAAATTTTATAGGAAAACGTGATGCGATTTTTGTATTTCCTACAACAAGTAAAGCATTTGCGTTTGATAAGAACCATTCTACCACAGATCTGATGATAAAGCCAAGAGTCATGGAACTCCATAATGAGACAATGTATCCTAGTCGTGTTTGGGCTTGTTGTAATTGTAACGGTATGCACTTTCCATGTATATGAAGTACACGTGAACCACTAAAAAGTGAAAAATAAAAACTTTTTTGCAAAAAATAAAACCGACAAAAAAATTAAATCAATCAAAGGTTTTTCACTTTTTTGTTTTATTTTTTGAAGTCGGTTTTTATTGACCTTTTTTTTTTAAGAGTCACCTAGTGCCAAGAAAACATGAATCTTCGACCAACAACGACGCTGGTTTGATACTGAATTTTGTTTTCAGGCACCCCTCCCTCCGCCGGTATGGTTGCAACCATATGAAGCTACCAACGAGGAAGTATTATGTCCACAACCTGAATTCCCATTCCTGGACCTCATGCCAAAGACCGTTAAGAAAAAGGAAAATTGTCTGATTGCTAATGTATTTGTGCCAAACACAGACAAGAAAAACCTGTCAGTCCTAGTGTATGTTCACGGAGGAGCTTTCATAATGGGCTACAGCGATATGATTCGAGCAACACGGTTTATTACGAAGACAAAAGATTTCATCATGGTCACATTTAACTATCGACTTGGCGTTCACGGATTCCTTTGTCTTGGCACCGAGGACGTACCAGGTAATGCTGGCATGAAGGACGCTGTGGCGCTGCTGCGCTGGGTACAAAAGAACATCGCCAGCTTCGGCGGTAATCCTGATGATGTCACTCTTGCGGGTGGCAGTGCAGGTTCCGCAGCAGCAGATCTACTAATGCTGTCTAAGTCAGCCAAAGGATTGTTCAATCGAGTCATACCAGAGAGCGGTGGAAACCTTGCAGCCTTCACAGTTCAAAGAGATCCTCTAGAGATTGCCAAAAAGTATGCCAGAGAACTAAACTTTACTAACGTAGACGATATTTGGGCATTGGAAGAGTTCTACAGGACAGCTCCATTGGAAGTGTTGACTTCAGATCATTTTTTCGATAGAACTGATTCTACTTTCATGTTTTCACCATGTGTGGAGCGTGATACAGGAGACGGAGCATTCTTGACAGAATCTCCTCTCAAAATATTTAAGAAAGGCAACTACAAAAAGTTACCTGTGTTGTATGGTTTCGCTAACATGGAAGGATTATTGCGTGTATTAAACTACGATAGCTGGAAGCAAAAGATGAATGAAAAGTTTTCTGATTTCTTACCGGCTGACTTAAAGTTTAAATCAGACGAAGAAAAGGAAGAAGTATCCAATAAAATAAAGAAGTTTTATTTTGGCGACAAACCGATTGGTGATGACACCATTTTAGCATACATTGATTTCTTTTCGGATGTTTTATTTACTTATCCCATGCTTTGGGCTACAAAACTGCATGTAGAAGCTGGCAACAATGAAATTTATCTGTACGAATTCTCATTTGTGGACGAAACCGAACCTGTGGTTCCACACACTAACGTTCGTGGTGCTAATCATTGCGCCCAATCTGCGGCTTTGGCAGATGGTAATCTAATGATGAACTCAGATGAAACTACTGCGTCCCCTAAGCTTCTAAAAATGAAGAATGTTGTCCGTGAAATCTGGCATAACTTTTTAAAGACCGGGTGAGTATTTTGTGTCCAAAAATTTTTGTTTTCTATCCAATAGGATCGACGACAAAAAAATCTAATTAATCTGTCAGTTAGATTACCTAAAAGTATTTGACACGCATTTTTTCTTTTGTTACATAAATCAAAATTGACGAAGATACGACGCTTTTAAAATTCTCAATACGTCACGCCTAGGTATAATTCTGTATATAATAAGAGTTCTGTCGTCATGAGCCCCCACTCCTGAGTTTTGATGCGTTTTATCTTTTAGATTTACAAAAACAAAAATACGTGTCCATAATTATTTTATAATACTCTAACTGACGGACTAAATAGATTTGCAATTTTTTTGATACTGTCGTCATGTCGAATGTATTTTCTTTCAGGAAACCCGTACCTGAAGGGTCATCACTGCCTGCGTGGCCGGCAGCAGGCGCGGACAGGTCACCATATATGGTGCTGGATGAGAAGTTGGAACTACGTGGCGTGCTCTTGGAAGAACGCACTCGCTTTTGGGATGACATCTATCAGAGATACTACCGAGATGCCGTGCCACCACCAAAACCACCACCCAAAACACGTGCTGAATTATAAACATATACATATACCTGCATGTAAATCGCTTTTACTGTTTTTGTGTTAGTAGATAAGTCAGCTGTGCCTACTGTTTTAATGGGTACAAAAGTTTCAAGGTGATCATCTAGGATGACAGGTAATAAATATTTTGAATGAACCGGTATTTGCTTTAATTTTCAAATTGAACCTACGTTACTTACTTTTTTATCTATCTATCAGTGATACGAGAAAGAAAAGATAAAACCATTTGCGAATTATGGTTTTATTGTGTTAAAATTATGCAGATGATATGACAGAGCTGTGACAGTGAATCAATGATGTCTTAATTTTAAATATAACAATAGAAACTTATAAACGACAATATGAAAGAGTATTTACACCACATTCACCCCCGCGTCAGAGAACGTAATCCAGGAGACGAGCTGGAGCTCTCTTCTCTCGTGTGGAACGCCGAGGTGCTACAACATCATGAGCGAGAGAGTCCTCTACTGTTGGTAACCCTGGAACATTTCCAGTTGGAATCTCTGCGTCACCCTCGGCGTCCTGATAGTGATCTTCGGAATCGTCATCACTCTCCAACGGCGACAACGGAAGAGGTGCTAGCTGCCTGTTCGATATGGTCGTTTCACGGCCATCTGGTAATCTCACATGAGAATATAATGGATTAGCCTCTAAAACCTCCACTTCTTCCACTTCGGGCTCGTATTTAGATGCTCTGTGATTTTTCCGCATCAAAACAGGGCCCGATTCCAAGAGCCATGTTGGCATTGATTCCCCATTTGCAGTTCGACGTGTATGTTTGAAAAATCTTTCATGAGGTGTGGCATTGGTGGTCGTGCACAGCAATGAGCGAATTGAATGCAAAGCGAACGGTAACACTTGCTCCCAGCTTTCTATTTCCAGATTTTTAGTTTTTAAGCATAGTTTTATTGTCTTCCATAAGGTACCATTTAAACGTTCAACTTGACCGTTTCCTTGAGGATTATAATTATGGTGTGGTTCGACTGCATGCAATTCCATTTGTTATCAAATAGTTCCGCAATTCGTTGGACATAAAGGCTGTTCCACGATCTGAATGTATAAACTGTGGAACCCTGTGACGTGCTGGGTGCAGATGATGAAATAATAAACGTTTCTTATGTGACTTGGTGGTTTATTATTGTAGAAATCGTATGATTAAAAATAAAAACCCGTGCGTCGGTTTTTTTTTTAGAACTTCATTAAATAGAAACCAGCTGTGCTAGTTAGAGCAAACACTCAATACTCTGGTAGTAGGAAGAAACTTAGGAAGATGTATATCGTTACATAATTTTGGTAGGACTGATGATAAAAAAATGGCTGTGCAGTCAATGCGACAAGCCAATTTTAAATTCGAATTTTGAAAGGACTGTTACATTTCTTTCTTTGAGTACGTAAGCACTATGGAGGTTTTTTAGTCGTCGTGGAGGTTTTACGTCCACGAGACTGTAAATGAAACGACATCGTTACAATACCGGGGTGGCCGGCGCAAAAAAAAAAAATCTTTAAGGATTTTTTTTTTTTTTTTGCAAAAGGAGAATTGGTATGAAGAGGTGAAAGTTAAAGAAAAAGTTAGTTGAAAGTTAGAAAAGAGAAAAAAAAAATTAGTTAAGTTGAAGTTAAGTTGTTATTAAGTCGAGTTAAATTAAAGTTTAAAATAAATACGGGAATGATAACGATGTCATTTTCACAATTACATTAAATTTGGTAGGTAAGTAGTTACAAAACAAGTCATTTTTATATAAAAATAATAATATAGGTAATAACATATTTGTTAATTAATGGAAGTGCATGATAGAATTTGAATGTAAGTATGTTAATTACAGTGACAAATTTACACTAGGTTGGTTCCGGTTCCATTCAAATACTAACATTCATAATACTAACATTCATCGTATCTAACAAAGTCTTAATCAATAAGTCTGAATTAAGGCAACAGTTAAAAAGAGAAATCTTATATAATAGAAGATGTTTCTCAAGGAACTAACCCAGATTAGTGCAGGCTTATTGAATTATTGCCAGTCACCACCCGCTGGCGTTTGGTGATCGTATTCAGTGTTTTTGTGTGTGATGAATGTCATGTGTAAGTGTGTGTTAAGTGTTATAAAAATTTACAAGTTTACTAACCCTAATAATGGTCAGGAAAGATATTAATCTGCTTAGAGATTATAATAAGTAGGTACTTGTGAAGAGTACATATTATTTTTGGGTTTACGATGGCTTATTTTTTTAATTAGGTGTCGTAACCCGCACCTTTTAAATAACCCACTTAAAATTCAGGTTCAAGGATATAAAATTACTATCTAACTTAAAAGTAAGGTTCATAAAGGCTTATTTTACGAGTTATGAAAACCGCTCGACACGATGGCTTATTTTAGTAGTCGTGTACTGCTCCATAATAAAAAAAGAAAAACAAAATCAAGAAATAAAATATGGTATTAACAAGCCAAATGTTTCATGAGGAGTATTTACAACTAAATAGTTTTTACAAGAATAGTAAATAAAATTATATAACGGAATGAGTCTATGCCTTTTTTTTTATAAAACCATTAAAAAAAAATAACAAGTAAAATTAAATGATAGCAAAAGTAGGTATACAATATTTAAAAGAGTGATAAATTAAAGTACAATAGTCCGTGCAGGGTTAAATATTGAGTTTGAGAGAGGACTCAAACAGGGTATGAGAGGTAAGAGGGTATGAGAGGTAAGAGGGTATGAGAGGTAAGAGGGTATGAGAGGTAAGAGGGTATGAGAGGTAAGAGGGTATGAGAGGTAAGAGGGTATGAGAGGTAAGAGGGTCTAAAGATGGTTTAAATGATAATATGTTTAGGATTTAAAAAATCGTTCACCTTGGAAACCGTTTTGGTGGTCAAATTCGGAACTAACCTTAGTACTGGCAAAAGACTATAATACTCCATGAAACGAGTTCAAAGACTATAATACTGTGGCCTGTTACCTAGCAACTACCTATGTATAGTAACTAGTTAATCATAAATATGAAAATTTATACAATTTTCTTTAAAATGAGGAGGTTGAGGTATGATTTCAGGTTTGTTAAGTTGTGAAATATCCATATTGTATATATGGCTTTTAAATTGAACAAAAGGTATAAAACCTTTTCAGTCAAATAAAGAAAATTGTTGAAAATAAAGTGACAACGTCGGAGTATGACAGTTTATGTATTTAAATATTCTGATTATGATGATAATTTCAGATTATGTATTTTATTATATTATATTATTGTATAGTTGTGTATTTAGTGTTAAAAATATATTCTGTTAGCTGCATGTAATGTTTGTAAGAACTTAGCTTACGTATTCTCGAGTCGGCTTCGAAGGCCTAGAGAAATACGGGCTAAGCGTGTAGTAACTTGGATAAGGGTACTCCCCAAAGCCAAGGGTGAGGTAACCAACGTGTTTTGGAATAACTGCGAGGGTTTAAACTCCAAGAACTCGAGGGTTTATGTAGCTGTCGTTAGACAAGCCGTAGGTGTGAGTAGGTGATGTCTGTAAGGCTGTGTTGTAATAAGTATTGAGTTTTGTAAGTATTTGGTATATGAGTAATAGGTAGGTAATTAGTTTGTGTATGAATGCCTCCGGTACTAAGACAATCGGGAACCGATTACATTTGTAACCTGCCTTAGTAGCGTCGAGCGTGTTATTGTCTGTAAAATGTGTGTATAGTGATTGTAGTTTAGATAGTTGTGATACGTTCTGTTTTGTGTTATGAAAAATGGGGATGAAGTTTGACTGTAGTACTTACATAGGGTAGAATATGGTATAACACTAAAAAGTAATCACTATTACGCCGTTGTTATATACGCGCTGTAAATATTAATAATAATCCCTAATCTTCATTTTTTGATCCAATTAGGGTGGTCAGTGTCCTCGGCGCAGTCACGTAGAATGTAGCGGGAGATGGTGTAAAACGCTTCTGGTAGCTGGCGTGTCGGCCTCGTCTGGCGTGTCAGCGCTTTCTCGGCAAGCTTCTACAACCTCATCCCGGGGTAGTTCTTCCGGAGAGCCAGTGTGACGTGATGGGTGCAGATGATGAAATAATAAACGTTTCTTATGTGACTTGGTGGTTTATTATTGTAGAAATCGTATGATTAAAAATAAAAACCCGTGCGTCGGTTTTTTTTTTAGAACTTCATTAAATAGAAACCAGCTGTGCTAGTTAGAGCAAACACTCAATACTCTGGTAGTAGGAAGAAACTTAGGAAGATGTATATCGTTACATAATTTTGGTAGGACTGATGATAAAAAAATGGCTGTGCAGTCAATGCGACAAGCCAATTTTAAATTCGAATTTTGAAAGGACTGTTACATTTCTTTCTTTGAGTACGTAAGCACTATGGAGGTTTTTTAGTCGTCGTGGAGGTTTTACGTCCACGAGACTGTAAATGAAACGACATCGTTACAACCCCATAAGTAGTGAATAAGTCCTTCAAGCATTTTATTACGGCGCCAGCAGACACATCTTTGCACGGGTAGGCAAATGGGAATCTTGAATATTCATCTATAATCGTCAAGATGTACCGATTTTGAGTGTTAGTTGGTAGAGGTCCTTTAAAATCAATGTTGAGTCTTTCGAATGGAGTAGTTGCTTTTATGAGCGTTCCCTGCTTTTTTATAAACCTTGGTTTGATTTCTGCACAAATACGACATTCAGACGTTATCTTCTTAACATCATTTACAGAGTAAGGCAGGTTCTTAGAACGTACCCAGTGAAACATTCGTATGATACCGGGATGTCCCAAGGTATTGTGTAATTCATTCAGTCTATCCGTGGACATACTTGAGCACACACGGGAGAGAGTGTCAGCCGTAATATTGTCTTTACCCGGTCGGTAAATTATATCGTATTTATAATTTGATAGTTCAAGACGCCACCTCTCTATCTTTTCATTTTTGATCTTGCTGTTATGAGATTGATTAAACATAAAAGAGACAGATCGTTGGTCCGTTATCAATAAAAAGTGTCTACCAATGAGGTAATGCCGCCATTTTCTTATTGATTCAACGATAGCACTTGCTTCTTTTTCTATTGAAGAATGTCGGCGTTCCGAAATGTTGAGTGAGCGTGAGAAAAAAGCTACGGGACGGCCATTCTGAGACAGTGAAGCTGCTAAAGAGTGTTCTGAAGCATCAGTTTCAACGGTGAATATCTCGTTCTGATCTATGACCGTTAGGGCTGATTCCATTATATCAGCCTTTAGATTTTGAAAAGAATCGACAGCGTCTTTTCCGAGAGGAAATTCAGAAACTTTTGTCAAGGGGCTTATCTTTCCCGAGAAATTCCGAATCCATTTTGAGTAATGGGCGAACATGCCCAGTGTCCTTTTAAGTGATCGCGAGTCAGTGGGCACGGGTAAGTTCATTAGAGGATTAAGACGGTCATCATCGGGTCGAATGGTATTCTTTTCAATTTTGTATCCAAGTAACTTAATAGACTCTTGTCCGTATATACATTTGTCCTCATTTAGAGTGAGATTATATTTAGCCACAACCTCCTTGAATCGAGACAAATTCTGATCGTGTTCTGCTGCTGTTTTGCCACAAATTGTGACGTCATCTAAATATGAGTAGGTGCCTGTCAGTTTTTCTTTCTTGATAATATAGTTAAGCGTTCTTTGGAACGCAGCGACTCCGTTTGTAACTCCAAATGGTATTCTTGTAAATTGATATAAATTACCGCAAGCTTCGAAAGCCGTATATTTTTTTTCAGTTGGCATGATTGGCACCTGATGATATGCACTTCGTAAATCAATTTGACTAAAGACGTTGTATTGGGCCACCTTCGATACGATCGATTCTATGTTTGGCAAAGGGTACGCATCCAGTTCCGTGAATTTATTGATCGTCAACGAGTAATCAATGACGAGACGTTTGCGGTGCGTTGTACCTCCTGTTACCAAGACTTGAGCTCGCCATGGAGAGTTACTGGGCTCAATGGTCCGATCTTTTAAGAGCTTACTGATTTCATCTCTTATGAATTGGTTATCTGCTTCTGAATGTTTTCTTGACTTTATAGCAATGGGTCTAATATTATTCGAAAGATTACTAAAAAGTGATACAGGGGGCACCGCAGCTTCCATTACGTTGCATATCTTAAGGGGTTTAGCCGAGCCTCCGAATTTGATTTCTACTGAAGAATGGTCGCTTAGAATATCATGACCAATGATAACATCAGCACAGATATCTTCTAAGGCGTAAAGAGGCTTCTCCTTGTAGATGTGCTCGCTTAGCTTGATCGTTGCATAGTAAAAACCATCTATGAGCGAAGTCCGTTTATTTGAAGCCAGTGTTACCGTTTCCTTCCAGGGATGGCGTTTCAGGTTTAGAGATAGAGCGAAATTTTTATCTATAAAGCTCGTGGAACTCCCACTGTCGATTAAGGCTTCGGCTTTGTGTTCGTTAATGGTGATTGACACTGTAGTCTTATGAAGACTAGCCGGTGACGCTGCTGAAATTGCTGATACATCTAAGTCTTTTGGTTGCACTACAGCGTTGGTACCTGGTTTATCGGTTGTGGCTCCACTCCTACAAACTTTTGCAAAATGGCCTTTTTTTCCACAGGTTTGACAAGTTGCATGAAAGGCCGGGCATTTTATTCTCTGATGCACGTTTCCCCCGCAAAAGAAGCAGCGTCTACGTGATGGAGCCGCAGCCAGATTGGAGCTGTTACCCGCTTCGTCAGAATTTTTGATTTGATAGAGTTCCTTTGCAGAGATGTCATTATTTCCGATCTCTTTAGAATTATTTTCAGCCATTTCTAGTGATATAGCCTGATTAGTCGCCTCTTCTAGGCTAATTTCTAAATTTTCAAGTAGCTTTTGACGAATTTGTTGGGAGCGTAGGCCCGCAATGAAAGCGTCACGCAAATATTCGTTTTTATATTCTTCAGCAGTAACAGACGTGAAAGAGCACACAAACGCTAGTTGTTGTAACGTGCGTATGTAGTCTGCAACTGTCTCTTCTGACTTTTGTTTTGTTGAAGATAGTATGTAGCGAGCATGGATTTCATTTTTCGATTTTAGGTATATTTTATCTAATAGGCGTATAGCGCTCGAATATTCTCCTGACTCTCGTATGAATGAGTAGACGTTAGGTGACACATTGTTAAAAAGTATTTTTAGTTTAGTACCGTCTGGTATTTTTGCTTCATCCGCTTCTGCCGACAAATAGTTCGTGAAAGTCTCCTTCCAGTGACGATATTTTAGATCGGCGGTTGGAGTCCCCGGATCGACATCTAATTTGTCTGGTCTTAGAAGTCGCGCTATGGAAGCCATCGTATACTGCGTTTTTTTTTATTTAACACAATAAATTGATACGAGAAAGAAAAGATAAAACCATTTGCGAATTATGGTTTTATTGTGTTAAAATTATGCAGATGATATGACAGAGCTGTGACAGTGAATCAATGATGTCTTAATTTTAAATATAACAATAGAAACTTATAAACGACAATATGAAAGAGTATTTACACCACAACGCCTCTCCTGATTAGTCTAACAAGAACTATTGTTTAACAGAAAAGTAATGAACAGTGGATATGTCACCGTAAAATTGTCACAAACGTAATATTGTAATATCTCTAGCGATATTGTAAACTCGAATTATTGTCAAACGACAATACTGCTTACAATAAAACGCTTTATTTTTCGTGAAATGCCTGCGATGGTAGTCAACTCACGCGGTGTGGAGGGAAGGAGGGGTCCCCCTTGCCCAATGGTACCACTCCCATGAAAAGATACTGTACCATTCCTGAGAAATATTGATTAATATAATCTAACCTTAAAACACTTTATATTCCCCTATAAAGCGTAGTCGACGGAGCCCCGCTTCGCGGGGCCCCTATTTCCGAGTGCAGGGTTTAAAGGAACCTAACTAACCTAACGGGGGGGTGCCCCAAGTCCCGATTATGGGGGCAGAGATACTTGCGTATGTTCAGTTGACAATAATTCGAGAGTTTACAATATCGCTAGAGAGAAACACGTGTTTGACAATTTTACGGTGACAGATACATTTTTTACCTCACGCCCATGTGAATGTAGCGAAATGGCCAAGCTACATATTTTGACAAGGGTGTAATGTTTTTGAAGTTAGACCTTGTATTGTTAGGGCGTGTATAGTTAGAAGCTTAGCTCTAAATGAGATCTGATACCTTTTTGACAGTGCGAGTCATATCGTCTCATCTTGGCAACATTCTACATGAAAATGTTTTTGGTGGGATTAGTCTTATCTGGTTTGCTCGCCAGAAATAATTGAATTAGTGCTTGTTGATCCACGTACTGAGATGGTCATTCATCGGGCCATCTATTTCTTTTGCGCATACGGAAGAAATAAATAACACACTTTATAGCCATCAATAAACTTCAACCCTTGTCAAAAACTGCTTATTGAAATATCCATTTAAAGATTTTTTTAGAAATAAGGATCCCAAATCACTTAGAAAATAAAAGATCTTAGTCTTAAAAAGAAAATAAAAGAATTTAGTCTTAAAATAATATTGCAAGACGACCCTCAAAAGGCAATAAAAAGTTGAAGCGACCTTTTTCGTGATATCTGGTGGGATGTTAAACAGATGTGTAGGTTAGCAGAAGGCGCGAAAAGCACACGAGATGGCATTTGGCGGGAATTGACCAGACGCCATGCTATCGACCAATAAGCGAGCACCTTGCTTATAATGACCAATGAGCAGATTACTTTGTTTTAAATTTCATTTTACAGGCGGGGCGTATCTGTACGGTTTCGAGAGGGAGAAACAAGCTGACGAAAGCCTTACGTTTTGGACACCAGCCGAGACGGTCATGTAGTCATAATTTTAATTTGAAGATTGTATTGTATTATAGTAGAAGCAGTGATTTTAGTAGCTAGTAAATTGTTTTAGAAACAGTGTATTACCTAGTGTAGTGGGTTAATACTACTTAGATAGATAGAATCTAGTGAAATTCGAGACAGAGAGACAGAGCTGAATCTGGTAACGTATTCAAATTTTGTGTTAGAGCAAGATCCCAAGCTAATTTACCATAAAATCAATCACTAAATCAATCACAGCCACGTAATTAACGATCCAAATAAAATGGAGGCTACTACAAACTTCGACATCTTGTATTCACTATGACAGAAGACGAGTGAGCACCTTTGGTCTAAAATAGACAAGGTAGCTATGACACTATTCCTGATAATGGTGATTTATCTCTTAGTGTTAGTTTGTGTAGAAGTATGGTACATACTGTACTGTAGTACTGGAAGGCAGAACCTGCGGAGAAATCATTTACCGTGTCTGAACAGTGTACATCACGCAGAACTTTAATTACGCGAGATGGCTTAAGCTAGAAATTTGAATACACAATTGTGAATTATTATGGGATCTTGTGACTTAAGTATCTTTGATAAACTTTATAACAATTATGTGTATTCAACCTCTTCTCTCGGTTGTCTTGAGACTTCTGTAAGGTTATGAATAATTGCCAATATTATGTTAATATGTGTGTAGTCTTAATTTGTATAATATGTCAGAAGGGTTTTTCGCTTGAGATGTTCCGTTTTCCCTTATCTGACTAGGTTTAGGAATGGGACACTCGACCTAGGTTCGTCACCATTTTAGCGAACCTAGGCCTAATTAAACAAACAGTTTCTTTCGTACATTTATCGAAAATAAATGAATAATACAGACAATAATTAACTCTTTCTTTTGTATTCCAAAATTATATGTATAGAGAATTTAATAAAGGAGAATAGATAAAACTAAGACCAATTCTTAACAGTAGTGTTGCCTTAAATCAGAATAATAGATCAATTCGAACCTCCAATAGTGGATTCTCTATATACATACTGACCCTCGCCTAACACGATATTTACATTATTGGATCTATCCAAATATAATAATTTGTACTGCTATAGACTAGGTCTGAGATAGGAATCCCGACCTAAGCCTGATACTTTAATTAGTTTGAGACTTAAGCTCCTTCAGAGCTGAATTAAACTTGCATACATAAGTGAAACCCAAAACTGAGTGAGTAGAGACACGAGTCCACTGTAACCTAAACATCACTTTGATTCAAGTCACTAGTATCAGCGACCCAGCTACAGAACGAGAAATTAAGCAGTTGATGGTATAATTATGTGGGTTCCAGTCAATAATCACTTGATTATATAGGAGGAGAAATACTGTTCTTGTGAGAGAGAGACATTTCGATTGTGTTGTGATATAATGCATATTAAAATTCTCAACTCCGATAAACTGATGGCTCTGAGTAGATACATGACTGATCGACACCTCAGGCGGTGATAACTTAGCATACCATACACGCCATGTCTTGCAATCCGACTCCCGACCTAGATTTGGCCAAATCTAAATATAACTCAACTATAAATACATATCAAATCCATGGATCTGGGGCATGCCTGCCCTAAAAGGGAATCTGGCAAATAACAAAAAAAAATGGAAGTACCTGACAAAGTCAAAGGGAATCACCAACGCTTCGTAGCGACATAGGGAGTCGATTGCGCCCAATAACATTGATTAAGGACCGTATCGCGGTGTAGGATTTCCCCATGCTAGAACGATATCAGTCTGATGTGGTCGCTATCAAATTAGCACAACACACAATGAATCAACTTATACAATCATTCTAACGTACCTAACTGAGAGTAAATCGTAGAATCCTTATTAAATCCGAAGAAGATGGATTAAACATTGTATTGAATAATAACATAGACGAGTTAAGACAAGCTCCGCGTTATCGAGTAGAATGATTGATAAGTCTACATTGTTCGAACAGTGGAGTGTACTCAAGATTGACCTAAGGTCAATCTAAATTTAATTGTTGATTAAAACCCCGAAACGACTCTCATGCTACAGTATTGTTTCCTAAACACTGGTGTAAGGAAGTTCGATCCTTCCTAGACTAAACATAGTGTTAATTATCAAAGGCTAATAAAGAAAGTTCGATTCTTTCTAAACATCTTCAATCACGAGAACAAACAGACTAGACGATCAATGCGAGCAAATACAGAACCTAGGTACGATGACCACAGGTCGTCATCTAGTACCAACACAGTACGTACGTGATTTCTTTTTTTAATTTTATGTTTGTGGCCTTGTGCCGTAAAATCATAGGTCGATGGGCTGGGCTTACTTCGCGAATGCAGCGATGGCGTCGGGAGAGTCCGATAAACGAACTTACAAATTGTTCGGCGGGCACTTAGCCCACATGTCATACGTACTCAGTCATACCGAATTTTATCAGTTTAGTCCGATAAAAAATAAACGAAAAAAATAAACAAAGATTCCGAGGTTTCTGCTAAAACAATTCTGACTACCTCGTAAGTATTTTTTTTTTTTCGGATGGGAAACCATCAAATGTCACAAACCGCTGAGTATCCCGGTGATTCCCGGGTCGGGCTGTTATATAGTCCAGTCGGTAGGTCATTTCACCTGGACACAATTCCAAAGTTAACGTTAGGGATATTGTTCCGGGGTTGTGTGGGGTGTGGGATTTGAATTTTCAACCTCGAGGGGCCTTGGTGGGAAACAAAAACCTTCGAAAAAGACTGTTTTCGGGTTTTCACTTATAACTTCTAAACTATGCATTTTCCAGGAAAAGTGGAAACACGAAGTTGTAGGGCATCAATTTCCTATGACCTTATCTGCAAAAATATTTTTTGCACCAATTACTATCGAGATACAGCAGTTTAAAGAGGGAACAAATTTCTCAAACGTAAAAAGAACATCATCAGCTGTAGGTATAGCCTTTTCTCAACTATGTTGGGGTCGGCTTCCAGTCTAACCGGATGCAGCTGAATACCGGTATTTTACATGGAGCGACTGCCTATCTGACCTCTACAACCCAGTTAATACTGGGTAATACGATACCTGTAACGACTGTCAAAGATGGATAAATGACAGCCGGAACCAACGGCTTAACGTGCTTTCCGAGGCACAGAGGAAACTCGGTATGTAAGGGTTGTCACCCATCTACAGACCAACCTAGGCAAGCATAGCTTAACCTAAAGATCGACCCGAGTGGCTGTTATTATTAAGCCAAGGCCATTATTATTATTATTGAGCTTCTCAAACGTAAAAAGAATATCTACTTAAAATAATACGATTCAAGTGCACAACATGGTGCAGTACGGGGGTTTGCAGCTACAAGAAAACAGGACTCCGGTGTCAAATGATGTGCAAGCACTGTACCCGGCGGCACTGCTTGTGAAATTCGAACAAGCAAGCGTGGGAAGGGATCACCTGGGTGGTGGCGGAGGACATCACCGGCATGTGTGTGGTATGTGTATAAGTTGGGAAGTTTGTGCGGAAGGAAAATCGGCAGGTAACATTTACGAATTTAATATATTCTCCAGTACTTTGTACATAAGAGCAGACAACCATTGACCGAAAGGGTCCGCAAGGGCCGATGTCTGCCGGGGCTGCGGGACTGTTCGAAAGAGATACCGTGGCCCCGGAACACAAAGGGCGATGAAGAAATATGCATGGGTTTTAGTCAGTTAAAGTCTGACACTCCCTTCCGCTCCCCCCAGAGCGGGAGGACTCATTTGATGATTTCCCTTTCGAAAACAAAAATGGGTCAAAAACAGGTCAGCGTGTTTACGTAATATAGTAACGTAAGTATTTACGTTTAGTAGTGTATGTGTTTCATACACACGAGTGCCCAACCATGAGTACACCATGTACAGTAATTCACTGGTGGAAAAACACAGACTTTAAGCACAGCTCTCTGTGCAGTCTCCAAAGGTAGCAACGGACACTCTCCAGCACTACCCCAGCCTGATATGCAGTACGTGGTGATGGAGTGAGCAAGATCAGTTTTAACAAATCTAAGGGTAGGAAATTGGCCGAGCTTCTTAGAATTTAAAAACAAATATTAGCTATAGCACAGTGGTGCGAGAGCTAATATTTGTTTGCGATAAATTTAAAAATTTCATAATTTTCGTCCAACCACAGTCAACGTTCGTTTCGTAAAAGCAGATGTTGGCCGTAAAATCATTCTTGAGCTAAATGTAACAAACCCAATTTTGTCCTGTAAGGTCATTAACTTCTTTGTTAATCACTTCATAGTAGCATGTAAGACAGACTTTGCAAATAAGTCAACCACTATCAGATTGCTGCCAGTCGGCTGCGGTCAGTTCAAGTGCATGATAGTGATGCATCAACATCACTGTGTTATCAGCGTAATAAATCATTTTAGAGCATAGATCATTGATGTATGGAACAGGATAGGTCCAAGGACACTACCCTGCGGAACTCCATGGTTTAGAAATATTTCCTTACAGGTATGGTTATCTATTTTGATAATCTGTGAGCGATCCCTCAGATAAATATCCTAATAGTATGAAGTGGAATGCATCTAGTACCAATCAGTTCCTGCTTTGTTAGCATAAGGAAACTTGTATGATTTAAAAGGAAGTAGAGAAATATACCACAGTTGAAATAAAAAGGCAAGCCTCCTTAATAAATTGTTTATTTATGATTAAAAAAATTAGGTACCAAAATTATTTTATTATGTCTTAGAAATTCTTATGTTATTTATTCACTTCCACAGTAACAGAATCACCAACACATACACAGGAAACCAATCGGCAGATTGTCTTTTTTTTTACAATTCATTACGTGGTTTAGGTGGTGGCGTTGGTGGTGGCACAGCATCCTTGTAGTATCTCTGATAGATATCATCCCAGAAGCGAGTGCGTTCTTCCAAGAGCACCCCACGTAGTACCACCTTCTCATTCAGGTCCATGTATGGTGACCTGTCCGCGCCGGCTGCCGGCCACGCAGGCAGTGACGATCCTTCAGGAACAGGCTTCCTGCAAGATTCCAAATATTATGCGACAATGTCAGACGACAGTGCGTGATAAGAAGTTTCATCCAAGGTGTCATCTTTGTTGGACCTGGAGTGCGTTTGGACCTTAACATAATACACTCCCTCCCGCCCCACCCAGAGTGGGAGAAGTTATTTGATAATTTCCCATCCGAAAAAAAAAAGAGGTGTGTCAGACTTGTACTGACTAAAACCCATCCATGTTCTTTCCTCGCCCTTTATGTTCCGGGGCCACGGTATCACTTTCGAACAGTCCCGCAGCCCTCGCAAGCTTCGGCCCTTGCCCTCTTCAATGTGCTGACATCTTTTTGAGCCGTGCCGTGGCGTCTCTCAAGCCACTGGTCGCCTTTGACGACTCGAATGGCGTAGTGGTAGTGATGCTGCCTTACGTTCATAGGGTCCTGGGTTCGAATCCCGGTAGGAGCAAATGTTTGTGTGATGAGCATGGAAATTTGTTTCCGAGTCATGGATGTTTATATGTATAATAAGTATGTATTTACAAACAAAAAAGTATATATGTAGTATGTCAACTATCTGGTGTCCACGACACAAGCCTTGCTTAGTGTGGTACTAGATGGCGCTGTGTGTCCAGCGATATTTATTTATTTATTTATTTACTGGTTGCGACAGTTGCTCTCTCCATGTCGCAACTTTGATGGACCTGGGGTGCGTTTGAACCTTTAGACAGTTTCATTACATAAACGAAAATATAATTACGAGGTTGTTAACAAGTTTTTCAGAGTTAGAATTTCTTTTTCATTTTGCATTTCTTTTCGTTTATGAATTTCAAACAATGGCTAATTTCGTGGCTCAAAAATATGACAATCAGTCCTACCTATCTGTCAGACAGACTCCACGTAAAATACTGATATTCAGCTGCATCCGATCAGACGCAGCTGAATATAAGTATTTTACGTAACGACCGGAAGATTCCAACATTCTAGTTAGGTAAAAACCTGACATTTGGTATAATTTTGTGAGTGACTGCATAAGCATTTTAACCTAAACACTAAACAAGGTTGGACTTTGACAAAAAGACTTTTTGGTACGGACTAAAAACATTTCACATTCGACTTATTTAACTTACCCAGTTTTAATGAAGTTGTGCCAAATTTCACGGACTGTCTTCGTCATTTTCTGAAACTCTGGACTCGCAAAGACCTCATCTAAATGCGTATTCTCATGAGGCCTTTGCAGGTTACCATAACCGTCCAGTACGGCCCTAGTTTGAGCGCAATGGTTTGCACCTCGTACCTTAGTGTGAGGCACCAAGGGATCATTCTCGTCCACAAACGAATATTCATACAAATAGATTTGACTGTTGCCAGCCTCTACGTGCAATTTTGTGGCCCAAAGCATTGGATACGTAAACATAACATCCGAAAAGAAGTCAACATATCCTAAAATGTTGTCTTCACTGATTGGCTTGTCTCCAAAGTAGAATTCCTTGACTTTATTAGCCACTTCTTCTCTTTCTTCATCAGATTCAAACTTCAAGTCAGCTGGCAAGAAATCGGAAAACTTTTCGTTCATCCTGTGCTTCCAAAGATCAAAGTAATTAAGCCGAACCTGCCCTTCCATGTTAGCGAAACCATACAACACAGGTAACTTTTTATAGTTGCCTTTCTTAAAAATGCTCAGGGGAGATTCTGTCAGGAATGCTCCGTCTCCTGTATCACGCTCCACACACGGTGAAAACAAAAAAGTTGAATCAGCTCTATCGAAAAATGAATCTGAAGTTAACAGTTCTAATGGAGCTGTCCTGTAAAACTCTTCTAATGCATAAATGTCGTCTACATTCGTGAAGTTGACCGATCTGGCAAAACTTTTGGCATTTTCGACGGGATCCCGCTGAATTGTAAGTGCGGCAAGGCTTCCAGCACTTTCAGGTATCACTCTATGGAATAATCCTTCAGCTGACTTTGATAGCATTAACAGATCTACTGATGCGGAGCCCGCACTGTAACCTGTAATGGTGACATCATTAGGGTTACCCCCAAAGCTTGCTATGTTCTTTTGTACCCAGCGCAGCAGCGCTACCTGGTCCTTCATGCCAGCATTGCCTGGTGCATCCTCGGTGCCAAGACAGAGGAACCCGTGAATACTAACACGATAATTGAACGTAACGATGATCAGATCTTTCCTCTTCATTAGTTGTGTTCCTTTTACCATTTCACCATAGCCCATTACAAAAGCTCCACCGTGAACGTTTACTACAACCGAAAGGTTCTTTTTGTTCGTGTTTGGGACATACAGATTGGCAATCAGACAATTTTCTTGCCTCGGCATGGTTTCTGGCACTTCCACAATAGGAATCGAAGGTTGTGGACATATTACTTGCTTGTCGATAGCATCGTATGGTTCCACCCATACAGGCGGTGGCAGAGGTGCCTGGAAAAAAGAAAATCTTGTTAGCTTATTGCTAATAGTTTTTGGTAATTAGCATTTTGTTAAATCTATCTATGCCAATGAGGCTGTCGTTATTGTCATCTTCTAATAGATTTAAGGATTACAGTAGTATACTGGGTGATTGATCAAACGAGATCAATACTTTCGTGGCGTGTAGCACTCGTGAAAATGAACACTTTTTGATATGGGATCAACCATGGAAACGCGAAAAATTTCGAAAAAAATTCGAAAAATTCATTAACATGAAACAGCTGATATTTTTAAATGGCTGTTGGTCGACTTATGCAAACTAGAGTTATCTAGTTTGCATAAGACTTTCCAGGAGACTGGCGGCGTTACCGCGCTGTATGGCAATGCTAAGCTATTTGTTAATTGATTAAACGTAGGACAGTTACAGTTTGTTCAAACCGTTCTTTTTCTTCTTCTTCGTGTCGATGATTCCCATATTTAGTTCGGTAGTCCTCTCAAGGAACCCTTATAGTTTTGCCATGTCCGTCCGTGCGTCCGAGGTTTTGCCCAGAAACTGTCAGCTAGTAATAGAATGTCTGTCATTTTGTAAACGCCGACCAAATGGTAAAATGGTTTTTAGCGTTTGCTCCCTTACGTGTGAAGTGGGGATGATTTTTTTTCTTTTTGGTTTAAATTTTACAATGTATTTTGTGGGTTAAACTGTAAACCAAATAGCTTATTTGACTGTACATTTTAGTCGTTGAACTTGGGATAATTTTGTACCAAATACAATTTTTTTTTTAATAATTTCTTTGATGTGGCTAATATGAAGTATTTGCTGTAGTTGTTAAACTGACAAACGTCAAATTTGATCTATTATATCTACTATGTTATTGTTTTTTTTTTCTGAACCAGCCGAATAAAACTACTGATTAAATAAAACTGCAGTTAGTTATTTGCCCAATGAAAATGTTCTCGATGTTAAAAAATAACGGGCTGCTACGGAACCCTACAATGCACGTGGCGCGACACGCACTTGACTTGTTTTTATTTATTTAAGGGTCATGGACCAATCCTGCACTTACTGAACAAAAATAAAAGTATTACCAATAAGTATACAAAAAAGGTAAGAATTTTGGAAAATGATCTAAGTACGTAAGATACCAGATTTTAAATAGAACTCAAAATAAAAATAAAATATTTTTGACTTCACTCGAAAAGTCAAATTTACCCCTCAACGTTGCCATACAATAATTATTAGTTTATTTATTTAAAGAAATATGAGGAACTTGTCCCTAATTTTGCTGCATGTAGATGCATGCATTAATAATATGGCTGCATGACTATCCTTCGGGATAATGTCCCCTTCCTAACAGAACAGACAGTTCCTCAGCTTATTTTAGATGTAATAAGAGTAAGGTTGAACTTCCTCTCGATACTTTTTTTCCGTATGGCCGCGATGACGTTTAATACGTCATCGCGGCCATACGGAAAGATTATTTTTATTTGTTTTTTTCTTATCCAACTTTCCTCTCGCAGGTCTGCTGGAAGAAATTTCTTTTGAAATAAGCAGTACCTTTGTGCTCTTCTATGTTTATATTTATTGTCCTTATAAGTATTTTGTGTGTACATAAATAAATGCATAAATTAACAAAACTAAATCGTTATCGCTATAAAAGGGAATGTTTGCAAGGTTTTCACACTGGACCAGTTAAAATAATCGTTATTTCTATAATCCAAAATGAATAGAATCAACAAGGTGCCCATAACAAGCTATGTCATTTGTACTTATGATTACCTTGAACTTATCTACACCCACGGGTGCTGTGGCGTAGGGTATATTAAAGAAAGTGTATAGATCCTCGCTAGGGTGCTTGCGCCCGCGCACCGGCCCTTGCGCAGTTTTCACTTCCCGCCATTCGTCGTCAGCCAAAACAGCCGTCGCACACAACAGTACCACACACGTCCGCCACTCCATCGCTACGTTCACAAACTGATGCAGATTGTAACAATTGGTTGGGTTTATAGTACCTACTCCGTAGATAGTACGGACTTTGAGCTTTGATTTATCTTTGTCCCCACTTATAATCTCTCCCAGCAATGATAGGCAGAATTATTAAAGTCTTGTATTACAGCAATGCCAAATTAAGGGTTTGTTTAGTGGGGCCCGCAAGGGCCGAAGCCTGCCGGGGCTGCGGGACTGTTCGAAAGAGATACCGCGGCCCCGGAACGTAAAGGTCGAGGAAGGAACATGGATGGGTTTTAGTCAATAAAAGTCTGACACTCCCTCCCGCTCCGCCCAGAGTGGAAGAAGTTATTTGTTGATTTCCCATCCTAAAAAAAAAGGGTTTGTTTAGTCAATTTACATTATGTCACGGTATCTATCGGTAACAGTCCCGCAGCCCCGGCAGGTTTAGGGCACGCCACGATAGTGGCGGTAAGTCCCCTCTTTGAGGAGTGGCTGGAGAGGCGCCACGGTGTCCTCACCTTCCGCCTGACGCAGGTCCTCACCGGACACGGATGTTTCGGGAGGTACCTGCACCGAATCGGGCGGCAGGAAACGCCCGGGTGTTTCCACTGCGAGGAGCACACGGTGGAAGTCTGCCCTGCGTGGGCGGAGCACCGCCGTGTTCTCGTAGCGGCGATCGGGGGCGGCGACCTCTCGCGTCCGGCCCTGGTTCAATCCATGGTCCGGAGCGAGACGGAATGAGAAGCCGTCACCTCCTTCTGCGAAGCAGTCATGCTAGCGAAGGAGGTGGCGGAACGAGAGAGGGAGAGAGCCTCTCTTCCCAGCCGCCGCGGGAGACGCACCGGGCGTCGATGGCCACGTGGTGGCTACCGGCCACCGTAGATGCGGGCCTCTGGACGGTTAGCTATGGGCTAGCTAGCCATCCGTCCGTCTAATGACGACAGGCCGTGTCGACGGCGTGTTCGTGTTCCACGCGCATCTCAAAGAGATGTCAGCATAATTAAGGGGAGGGGCCCGCAAGGGCCGAAGCCTGCCGGGGTTGCGGGCCTGTTCGAAAGAGATACCGCGGCCCCGGAACATAAAGGGCGAGGAAGGAACATGGATGGGTTTTAGTCAGTAAAAGTCTGACACTCCCTCCCGCTCTGCCCAGAGTGGGAGAAGTCAAACTCAAACTCAAACTCAAATCATTTATTTCAATTAGACCATTACGGCACTTTTGAATGTCAAAAATACAAAACTAAATCAAAGCTACAGTCACAGTCACAAGGCATAATAACTTGAGAAAGTACTGTAGTTGCCCATTCCCTAACGTAGATCTCTATGGAGAAGAACGGGCAAGAAACTCCATGGACACTCTTATAAATCAAAATATTGTTACAAAATCTTGGTTACATCATTCATGTTGTGATTATACATATGTGTGAGAACGATGTAGACAGACGTGCACATTAAGAGCGTCCAGAGAAAAGATGAAATCAACAACTTAAAAATAAATAAATTAAAATTAACCATGGCAGCCGAGAGTTGACCAGTCTCAATTGACAGCGCCCGTTCACGAACATGACGCATGTATCAGCACCATTCAGCTCAACCATATTGAAGGGAACTAAATGACCCGACACACCCGCCACCATCACCGAGACATTTGAGTGAGCATGACATTCTCTCAGCCGCCAAGGCTTATTCAAGTCAGAAAAAATAAAATAACTAGATGTAAATGGTGGCTTTACAGTACATAGTACTCACACATGTGCTATGAAGTTATATAATACTAATACACACATCAAAAGTGTCTAGGGATCAACATATATTTTTGGAATAACTTTTCTACTGATTGATATTAATTAAAATTTTCTTTAAGGATTCATCAAATAAAGTGTTTTCGTTTGTCACAGTAACGATAAATAAATAAATATCGCTGGACATTAACACACAGCGCCACCTAGTGCCACACTAAGCAAAGCTTGTGTCGTGGACACTAGATAGTTGATATACTAAATATATACTTTTTTGTTTGTAAATACATACTTATTATACATATAAACATCCATGACTCGGAAACAAATGTCCGTGCTCATCACACAAGCATTTGCTCCTACCGGGATTCGAACCCAGGACCCTAAGAACGTAAGGCAGCGTCACTACCATTACGCCAATCAGGTCGTCAAACCAAGCCACCTTTGCATTAATAAAGAAATTTGCCATTTTCCTAATAAAGGGATTTTTGACATTTGAACCACTAACATTAAAGTTCGAAAACAAGACTGAAATAACAGTTTTCTTTAAAATTTTATTGGGTAACCTATACAATTAATAATCCGTGTTTCTACCGCGAACACTAACAACACAAGAACATCGGTTTGGCATACTCAAAATGAGTTCATCCAAATCACGCTGTGGAATGGCCGCCCATGTTCGTTGCAACAACAAAAAAAGGTCTTCTTGCGACTGGATACCCTCCATATTCGGCAGAGCTTTTCTCTGTAGCATATCCCATGCATGCTCAATCGGGTTCAAGTCTGGCGACTGAGCAGGCCAGGGCAGGACATTGATGTTAGCTGCGGCGAGAGTCTGTCTTAAAACTCTTGCGGTGTGCGGTAGTGCATTATCATGCATTAACTGAAATAAAGGTCCGATTTGCCCTTGTAGAGGAACGATGACGTTTGATACAATCGTCTCAGCATAAATTTGAGCGTTGAGGTTGCCTCTGATCCAAATCAACTCAGTTCTTCCGCCGATCCAAATACCCGCCCATACCATGATGGTTCCACCACTATAAGGATGGACTTCCTGGCAGGATTTTAATCGCTGTTGGCGTCCAGGGGTTCTCCAGTGTCGTATACGTCTTGTATCCGGTCTCATACCAAAACGAGACTCATCAGAAAACACACAAAACCACATCTCAATCTCAAGAAATCCGCATAAAAATGCTTGATCCCTAGACACTTTTGATGTTTGTATATGGAATCTATACAATGCAAGGATCTTTTTTACAATCTTCTGCAGCTTCCACAATAACTTGACTGGGAATCAATTAGTTTGCTCCTATGGTTGTGGAGCAGGACCGGCATTGAGCCAAGCATTTTTATCATCAATGTAATCCACCAACTTATAATATGCTTGACTACATAGTGTGCGTTTTACACAAGATTTAAATTTCATCTCATTCAGTTGTAGAATGTGGAGAGGTATTTTATTGTAACATTTTAAGCAGTACCCCATGAAAGAGGAATCTACTTTAGCAAGCCTGAAACTTGGCTGAACTAGTTGGTCCCTATTTCTAGTATTATAGTGGTGTCTGTCACCTCTTTTACTGAATAAATGCAGATTTTTCCTAACGTACATGATGTTTTCATAGATGTATTGACAAGGTACTGTCATGATATTAATTTCCTTAAACAGCTCTCTTAGAGAGTCGCGTCTACGTAATTCATATATGGCTCTGATGGCTCTTTTCTGCAGAATAAATATAGACTCGATGTCTGCAGCCCGTCCCCATAGTAAAATACCGTATGACATAATACTATGAAAATAACTAAAATAAACTATCCTCGCGGTATCAACATCGGTAAATTGACGGATTTTTCTAACAGCATATGCTGCTGAGCTTAGGCGCCCTGCAAGAGATGTTAAATGAGGGCCCCATTGTAGCCTTGAATCGAGCGCGATTCCCAAGAAAATCGTTTTATCGACAAATTCTAGTTTCTCTTGATTTAATACTATGTCACAATCACTACTTTTGACATTTGGTAGAGCAAATCTGATGCACTTAGTTTTTTTCCCATTTAGAACTAAATTATTTACAGTAAACCAATTATGAACCTGCAGTAGGGCGTTATTTACGTCGTCAAGATTAGTGGCACGTCTGTTTATCCTAAATATTAAAGAAGTCATTAAAAATTTGATGATTTCCCATTCGAAAAAATAAAAACAAAAAAAAAAAAGCCCCGGCAGGCTTCGGCCCTTGCGGTGCCCTCCATTACGCTGACATCTTTTTGAGGAGCGCTTGGAACGGGAACGCGCCGTCGACACGCCAAATACACACTACCTTAAGAATATATGTTTGATTTACAAATTATTTTGGTATTACGTTTGTATGAACTACTATGCCCCTTACAGTTTGGCATTAATGATTAATGCCAAACTGTTATGTTGTATTTAAAAAAATCATCAGCGTCAATGTTTTCATAAAAATTGTGGTACGCGTTTCTGGTGTAGCGTGTTGCGACGATAAGCAGCCAAAATGAAGATGTATGGAAGCTGGTGCAGACTGCTGACAGCCTGAAGCGCTAGACACACAGAAAGACGTAAGACGAGGACGTGGCGCAGACCGGATGCCGTCGCGACTATTTTTAGAAGCATATAGAAAAGACGAGGCACGGATGTGTCACTGGGCGCCACGAGAGATTTTCAACAAACTTCGCCGCGTGATTCCCGGCACCCGCGCCCCACCCGGCCCGCACCCCTGGGCCCCAATTCTGCTATTGCAATAGTGTCACAATGGTCTATCATTGATCTCATAATTGTTAATTTTGACAAGTTTGGTGATCTACTAATATAAAGGCGTCATTATGACTTTCCAATGGTCAACCACTGACACTCAATTGAAAAAAAGGCATAACTAGTAATCTCGTACATAATGACAAATAAATGACTGACTTACGCGGTAATCTGCCAACATTTTGAAAGTTCCTTTGAGAATTACAGCCGAAATTTGCTCAATTAACACCATTTTGTATTGCAATAAATATAGGCTTCTTTAATAAAGATAATTTAAAACACTTGTAAGAAAATAAATCAAAACACCGGCCGCTAGAAATAAAAAACAAACAACACGTCAGTAAATAGTAATGTCTCATTTGACTTTGACAGCTTAACAGAAAACCAATCATACGGCTTTGATTGGAATGTAGGCAGAATGGTGGGAGAACGTCACGTTGGTTGTCGTGCCAATCTTGCGAGCTCAGTCGTGCATCAGACGTCGAGAAATCGACTGCTATAACCCGAGTTGTGTTTAAGAATACCAAGTGTTGATTATAAAGTGTATTTGATTTTGTGTGTTGGAAACTATAAGTAAGTACATGACATAAGTCTATTATTTCAAAACCTTATTTTAAAAAGCTATGAACCTGAGCAATGGTTAATTTGGATATTTAAACTATAACCGATTCTCTGTAAGGGTACAGAGTCAACATTAATAATATGTAAAAATATATATAAATGAAATCCGTAAAAATATATATAAATGAAATCTGGCATGAATTACTGTTTAAAAAAATAGTATATTATCGAAAATCATTTCTATTAACAGGTTTTATAATAATGGCAATACAACAATGTCATTACAATTGCGAGACCATTGATCGAACCACTATGATGAATTTAGCAGATTAGGAACTTTTAGCAAAATGACGATGGAGATCCCATTGTCATGCATCAACAATTATGAAATCAATGATAGACCATTGTGATACTATTGTAATAGCAGAATTGCGGCCCTGGTCTCACCCGCCCCTCGTCCGTTTGCGCCCGTGCCCCGTCCTTTCTGTATCTTTTTACAATAGGCCGCAGACGAGTAAGCGTTGTGTCCGCGCCGTCTTTTAGGCTCAAGTACATAAGCGCTTATTACACTACACGATGTATCGGGCCCTGCCTGCAGGGAGAGGGAAGTGTAATAAGAAATCGGGTTGTCGAGTGGTCCCGACCGCTCTACTTCCCTGTAGCACTGCCGATCGTGCCCTGCAAATCGTGTAATGTAATAAGCCCTTTACTTGGGCCTTCGTAGGCAAATCCACGTTGGCCCCATCGCAAGTTGGGCCTTCGTAGGCAAATCCACGTAGGCCATCAGTTTTGGGCCCAACCCGCAAACTGCCCGCCAATTGTATGCATTTGCCAACTAACCAGAGGTATGTGGCCCAACTAAATGCCAACAAAAATGCTACTAGGGTAGTTGTCTATGTTATATGGAATCAGTTTATCTGCTAGTTTTCTGGTCTCTATTTTTTTTATTATTAAGTTATAATACCGGTATAGATGCTAAAAACTCTCCATGAATATTTACTAAATTGCTTTAAGTCTTCCTCTATTTCAGGGTCTAATACCGCCTCCGAACTGGAAGGAGCCACTAGAGCCAGTGGCGTAACTATACCATCTGAGGCCCTTGGCAAATCCCTTGCATGGGGCCCCAAGACGACTCGTCACATTTTAATTTAGTTTTAATAAATCACTGATAGTTACCGCGACAAAAAAATGAAGTACCCAATGGATGTGTTCTAAAATCGGTCCCTTTCTTATGACTGCGTTTTTTTCAAAATCATCAAAATCAAAGCATTTATTTCAAGTAGGCCAGTTACAGGCACTTTTGAATTGTCGAAACAAAAATGAACATTTAAAGTAGCTACAGTCCCAGTCACAAGACATAAAAACTGTGAAAGTACTGTAGTTGCCCATTCCCTAGCGTAGATCTCTATGGAGAAGAACAAGCAAGAAACTCCATGGACACTCTTTTAAATCAAAATATATTGTTACAAAATCTTGGTTACATCATTCATGTTGAGATGGTATATTAAGTGAGAACAATGTAGCAAGATGTGCACGTCAAAAGTGTCCATAGCAAAACAAAAATAAAATACAACTCAAAAACAAAATAATTAATTCAAATAAACCATGGCGACTAAGAGATGACCAGTCACAACTGACAGCGCCCGTTCACGAACATGACGCATGGATCAGCACCATTCAGCTCAACCATTTTGAAGGGAACTAAACGGTCCGACACACGCGCCACCATCAGCGAGACATTTGAGAGAGCATGACATACTCTCAACCGCCAGGGCACATTCAAGTCAAGAACTGCCGTAGGTTTCCAGTGAATGATAGCTTACTAGTACATAGTACTCACACAATATAGGCTATGCGATTATATAATACTAACATTGAGTCTATACAATGCAAAGATAAGTACAATCTTCAGCAGCTCCAACAATACCATTTAATGCTATCAATTATTGCGCCCCTGTCCATGTGGAGCAGGACCAGCATTAAGCCAAGCATTTTTACCAGCGATATAATCGCTCAACTTGTAATATGCTTGTTTACATAGTGTGCGTTTAATGCATGTTTTAAATTTCGTCTCATTCAGTTCAAGAATACTTTGTGGAATTTTATTATAGCATTTCAAACAGTACCCCATGAAAGATGAGTCTACTTTAGCGAGTCTAAAGTTTAAATCTGAATTCTTATTTATTTGAATTTTTATAATACCTTTGATTGTAGCCTTAAGGTGCCGGCGGAGCGTGCGTCGTTCATACAAACGTAATACCAAAATAATTCGTAAACCAAACATATTCTTAAGAAAGTGTGTATTTATTTCGATTGGATTACATAATATCTAGGTTCTCAAACATATATTTTGAAAGGACAATGATATTTAGACGAGATTATGAGGAATTTAAAATTTCTATAGAAAACTTATTTTTCTCATAACTCTTGTTTAAATCAATGTACATTCATGAAATATATTTGGGAACCTAGATATTATGTAATCCAATCGAAATAAATACACACTTCCCTAAGAATATGTTTGGTTTACGAATTATTTTGGTATTACGTTTGTATGAACGACGCACGCTCCGCCGGCCCCTTAATCGATTTTAAAGGTCCAACTTTAATTGATTTTAAGTAGGTACTTATTTCAAATTTAGTTAAGTTAGGTCACTTTTGAACTCGCAGCCTGTCGGGCCCCGGGGCCCCGTCAGGCCGGGGGCCCGTGGCATTTTGCCAGTCCTGCCACCCTATAGTTACGCCACTGACTAGAGCCGACGGACCAAGATGGAGTTTGTCCTTGGCTCAAAACCTAATGAAGAGTAAAAAACTGATTGTTGTGAATTTCAAGTATCGCCTTGGTATCCACGGATTTCTTTGTTTGGGAACAAAAGGCGTCGCAGGCAACGCAGGCCTGAAGGATATGCTGGAGTTGCTGCGTTGGCTTGGCAAAAATATCGCTAGGAGAAATCCCTCACCATGTGACAATCTCAGGGTACAGTGCAGGAGCAACTGTCGGAGATCTTTTAATTCTCTCTAATTCTACTGAAGTATTTTTTCACAATTTTACTTTAGAAAGGGGCACCAATCTAGAAGAATTTCTGTCGGTCACTATGATAGGACAAACACTATCTTGAATGACTTGTGAAATATTTTAATGATTTCATAATATTTCAGTACACCAACTGTACTAAAATTTAATAATGATTTATCATCATGACCAATACAAGTCACAAGTGATTTTGAAGTTTTGCAAAAATGTTTTGAGTTAGGTACATGTATAACTGAATATGCATTCTTTCGTAAGAACTAACCTTATTTTCTATAAGTTTAATACAGCAATTTTAAAACCCTAACTGCGTTTCTAATTAGCACGGTAGAATTCTACTATAGTACTTTTTCACAGAGTTCAAGAATCTAGAAGAATTTCAGTCAGACACTATGATAGGACAAAAGAGATTTTGTCTTGAATGACTTGTGAAATATTTTAATGATTTCATAATATTTCATCACACCAACTGTAATTTTTATTATTGATTTATCATCATGACCAATACAAGTTGACATGTTCTGTCATGGTTATAATATATTCTTTATGAAATAAATTCAACTTTACCTTCCATAATTTCAGGATGCCTGTACCAGAAGGCTCATATCTTCCCTCGTGGCCAGCCCTGGATGCCAACAGGTCCACTTACATGTCATTGAGGCAGACGGTGGAACTACGTGATGCCCTATTGTCGGACCGAGCTAGTTTTTGGAGCCGAATTTTCGAAAAACATTTCTGGGACCCAGTACCGCCTCTTCCAACAACCATATCTTAGACTTACCTAATTCTAGATTTATAGATTACTACCTCGTTACGAGGTTATGATTTTGGTCTCATGGTGTAAATTTTTCAGCTTGTTTGTCTTGGCGGTGATTTATTGTCGTGTAAAATCAATACATTTTGGCTCTATAAGTTTATACAGCAAAAACGACCTATTAGGAAAATTTGATGTAAAGGTTTACTTCGCGATTTTATATGGCTGTTATAGTCAGGTGTTATAGCAACCACCAATGTGATTATTATACAATGATAGAACTTTATAACAGTGTTTACTGTCGCCGTAATCTGCCTGATTTACGCAACGAACTATCGTTCGGTCTTTCGTTATAGTAGAGGTGAAAACTCAAGAATAGGGCGATATTGTGAGATTGTGGGTTTTTAGATGGTACTAAACATACATAGTACATAGTGCTATAGTGGGCACAAAAAGTCTACAACAGAGTGATTTGGTGGCATAGCTGAGTTTCAAATTACATTTATTGAAGCCTAAATTGTCCCAAAAAGGTTTGTTAACGCTCGTTATAGTCGTAGTGATAAACTTATCACAATACACTTTTATAGAACAGGAATATTTATTTATTACTGTAATAGTCACTCCATTACACAATAGTACTATAACGGAGATCCTTTCTCTTTTAAAACATTACTATATAATATGAAGGCAGGCTAGCAGTGCTTTTAAATGATAATTCAGTTTTGTAAAGGCATTTCTATCGCTCTTTTACAACAATGGGATTTTGATTCCACTATCGAAAATTGACCAAATTATAGAAAATGGTTCCGTACGAAATACATTTTACGTACTAAGATGAAGAAATGGAGAATTATTTAAATAATTATGAACAATGATTCCAGTTAGTAGTGGTTTTGTTCCCAAAGCTCAATTACTCTATAGGAAATTCAGCAACTTTATCACAAAAACTCAGAGTATTAATAAATAATAACTAATAATAATAAGTATAACTCTGACGTCGTAGTAGTGCTGATTTATAAACCCATGTTTTCTGACGTGGTATTTTAATAAGTTTAATTTAAAACAACATCACTTTATGGCACACGGACAAGCTCAAACAACCCTTGTAATCTGTCGTAACGAGTGCTATAGTAGAGTTCAGAAAACTGGAAGTACTTATGTTTATGTCTTAAAATTCGTATTTTTTTTAAGTAAAAGCTCAATAATTCGAGGGGGGCCGGACGTTCAAATATTGTCACATACCCGGACATAGTTTATCAGTGAAATTAGGGTCGCACATCATTTTTCCCCTTTGAGACGAATAATATAATAACAAAATAATATTTAACTCATTACGATATCCTCGTATTCTATATCTTTTTCTCTTTAAAACACTGAGACACTGCAGCGGCGTGAACGAATGTAAAATGAATGAATGATGAATATTAGTGAAGTAACGGAATCATGAACTCTTTACCAGTACAAAAAGGTAGTATAGTAGCATTGCGGTGGCTTTATATGTCATTAAATAGAGATGGAGTTACTTTTACATCAAATGGAATAGGCCAAAATGGTCATACCTAATACCGCTACAGTTGTATTATACACCTGAATGGAGATATAATTGTACCGCTTTCTTTGTCGGTGCACCTTCTTAAGCCTTTTATTTGACCACCGATTAGTTTTTACAAAACGTTCTATGGTCTTCTATACAACTAACTTTTGTTGGTTGGGATATGCTGGCGTTGCTGCGTTGGGTTGGCAAAAATATTGCTAGTTTTGGAGGAAACCCCAACGATGCGACAATCTCAGGGTACGGTGCAGGAGCAACTGTCGCAGATCTTTTAATTCTCTATAATAATTCTACTATAGCACTTTTTCACAGAGTTCAAGAATCTAGAAGAATTTCAGTCAGTCACTATGATAGGACGAAAGAGATTTTGTCTTGAATGACTTGTGAAATATTTTAATGCTTTCAGAATATTTCATCACACCAACTGTAATTAAATTTATTATTGATTTATCATCATGACCAATACAAGTTTACATGTTCTGTCATGTTTATAATATTGCATGAAGATTACCTTACTTTATGATATAAATTCAACTATAGTTTCAGGATGCCTGTACCAGAAGGCTCAATTATCTTCCCTCGTGGCCAGCCCTGGATGCCAACAGGTCATTTTACATGTCATTGAGACAGACGGTCGAACTACGTGACGCCTTATTGACAGCGACCGACCATCAGCGTGACACGAATTCAGGCCTTACACACGGTGCTGTTCGCTGGGATAAATTGGGCTTGACGCGCTACCGTGTGTCTAGATAGAGTTCATGTACAGGGCCTCGATTCTTCCTGCCCAGGGAAGACTGGGTGGCGGACCTTGACGGCTCGGTGACCATAGTGTCATCGGCCGCCGCCGGTACCCCGACCCTTGAAAATGTCAGGAGGGGTCGGGGGTGCGTAGCAGCACGGTTCGGGGAGATCGTCGTGGTGGGAGTCTACTTCTCCCCGAACCGAACTCTCGCCGAGTTCCACAACTCTCTCGCAGAGTTGAGTGTCGTCGTCGGAAGCCATTCCCTCCCCGTGCTTGTTCTCGGGGACTTCAATGCCAAGAACCTGGCTTGGGGTTCTCGTTACACAGATGTGCGGGGAAGGATGGTGGAGGACTGGGCCCTGGAGAAGGGCCTGGACGTCCTTAATCGGGGTTCTGTTCCCACGTGTGTGCGGATGCGGGGCGAGTCGGTGGTGGACATTTCGTTCGCTAGCCCCGCTCTGTCGCCGCGTGTCGTTGACTGGCGTGTCGTGGAGGGGGTGGAGACATATTCCGACCACCGGTACATCCGGTTTGACGTCTCCGCCCAGTCCTCAAGCGCGCCAGTCCAACAGGCCCCGAGTGGTCCGCGTTGGGCGCTGAAGCAGCTGGACCGGGAGCTCCTCCTGGAAGCCTCGATCGTGCAGGCCTGGGTGACATCACCGGACAGGCCTGCCGACGTTAATAGTGAGGCAGAGTGGTTCCAGGAGGCCATGTCCGACATTTGTGACGTGGCAATGCCCCGAGTCCGGCCAGGAAGCGCCCGACGCCAGGTGTACTGGTGGTCGCGCGAAATAACGTCTCTTCGTGAGGCGTGTGTTGCTGCGCGGCGCCCGTACGCCAGGCATCGCAGGCTCCGCATTCGCCCGCCGGATGCGGCAGCCATCGAGGCGGAGCTGTACGAGGGATACAGAGCGGCGAAGACCGCCCTCCGTGGGGCTATCCTGCGGGCCAGGGAACTGGCCCGCTTGGAGATGCTGGAGACTCTCGACAGAGATCCGTGGGGGCGCCCGTACAAGATGGTGCGGAATAAACTCCGCACCTGGGCCCCCCCGCTGACGCAGAGTCTCCGGCCAGAGCTCGTGGAGGACGTGGTGAGCGCTCTGTTCCCCTCGCGGGGGGAACATCCGCCCCCGCCTATGGCTCCGCCACCTGCGGTGCCGGAAGAGGACCCAAGTGACGACGACGACGACACTCCGGAAGTGACTGGGGTAGACCTGAGAGTGGCGGTAGGTAGGCTCAAGGCCAAAAATACCGCCCCGGGACCCGATGGCTTGCCTGGCAAAGCCTGGGTCCTGGCCTCGGATGCGGAGGCTCTCGGGCCCCGACTGAGGGAGCTCTTAAGCGCATGCTTGGAGAGAGGCCAGTTCCCGCTTAGTTGGAAGACGGGGAAACTGGTCCTCATCCAGAAGCCGGGGCGCCCTGCGGACTCTCCGTCCGCATTTCGGCCCATTGTGCTGCTCGACGAGGTGGGCAAGCTCTTTGAGAGAGTGATTGCAAACCGCCTCGCCGAGCACCTTGAGGGGATGGGGCCGAATCTTGCGGAGAACCAGTATGGTTTCCGCAAGGGGCGCTCTACTGTGGACGCAGTCATGCGCGTGAGAGCCCTCACGACGGGGGATGCGATATCCCGGGGCGGGGTTGTCTTGGCGGTGTCTCTCGACATCGCCAACGCCTTCAACTCCCTGCCCTGGAGCTGCATCAGGGAGGCACTCCGGTATCACCGGGTGCCGACCTACCTCCGTCGTGTGGTCGGGGACTACCTGACGGACAGGGCCGTCATCTACCCCAGTCGCTGCGGAGATTGGAACCGGCGAGAGATGTCGTGCGGTGTCCCACAGGGATCGGTTCTGGGACCGCCCCTGTGGAACATCGGTTACGACTGGGTGCTGCGCGCCGACCTCCCTAGTGGTGTCAGCGTCGTTTGCTACGCAGACGACACCCTGGTGCTGGCACAGGGGAGGTCGCACGAGGCGGCGGCCGAAGTGATGACACGCGGGGTTGCGATAGTCCTTGAGAGGATCCGGCAACTGGGTCTCGAGGTGGCATTGCACAAGTCCGAGGCCATGTGCTTTCATGGGCCTCGGAACGCGCCACCGTCGGGATCCACACTGACGGTAGGAGGGGTATCCATCGGCGTCGAGTCGACGTTGAAGTACCTAGGACTCGTCCTCGACAGCCGGTGGAACTTCGTGGAGCATTTCCGACGTTTGGCCCCCAGGCTGGAACGGACCGGGGCTGCCTTCAGGCGGCTCCTGCCCAACCTTGGGGGGCCAAACGCCTCCTGCCGCAGGCTCTACGCGGGGGTCGTGCGGTCCATGGCCCTTTACGGGGCCCCAGTGTGGGCGCGTTCTTTGAGGCGGCGAGCCGCCCACTATCTGAACGCGCCCCAGAAAGTGGTGGCCGTGAGAATAGTCCGTGGATACCGCACGATCGCCCGCGAGGCGGCGGGCCTGCTTGCCGGATTGCCGCCATGGGATCTGGAGGCGATAGTCCTCGCGCGCCTACATGAATGGCGCGCGGAGGCACTACGCCGGGGGGAAACTCCGCTGCCGCGGCAAATTGCCGTTCAGCGGACAGAACTCCGGCGCGATCTCATGGCGACATGGAGAGAGCGACTGTCGCAACCCCGTGCAGGGCACGCCACGATAGTGGCGGTAAGTCCCCTCTTTGAGGAGTGGCTTGAGAGGCGCCACGGCGCCCTCACCTTCCGCCTGACGCAGGTCCTCACCGGACACGGATGTTTCGGGAGGTACCTGCACCGAATCGGGCGGGAGGAAACGCCCGGGTGTTTCCACTGTGAGGATCGACCGGAGGACACGGTGGAGCACACGGTGGAAGTCTGCCCTGCGTGGGCGGAGCACCGCCGTGTCCTCGTAGCGGCGATCGGCGGCGGCGACCTCTCGCGTCCGGCCCTGGTTCAATCCATGGTCCGGAGCGAGACGGAATGGGAAGCCGTCACCTCCTTCTGCGAAGCAGTCATGCTGGCGAAGGAGGTGGCGGAACAAGAGAGGGAGAGAGCCTCTCTTCCCGGCCGCCGCGGGAGACGCACCGGGCGTCGGGGGCCACGTGGTGGCTACCGGCCACCGTAGATGCGGGCCTGTGGACGGTAAGCTATGGGCTAGCTAGCCGTCCGTCCGTCTAGTGACGACAGGCCGTGTCGACGGCGCGTTCGTGTTCCACGCGCGCCTCAAAGAGATGTCAGCAGAAGAGAGGGGCCCGCAAGGGCCGAAGCCTGCCGGGGTTGCGGGACTGTTCGAAAGAGATACCGCGGCCCCGGAACGTAAAGGGCGAGGAAGGAACATGGATGGGTTTTAGTCAGTAAGAGTCTGACACTCCCTCCCGCTCCGCCCAGAGTGGGAGAAGTCATTTGATGATTTCCCATCCTAAAAAAAAAAAAAAAAAAAAAAAAAAGGGCCTCGATTCTGCTATTAGAATAGTGTCAGAGTATTCGATCATTGATTTCATAATGATCAAGTTCTGTCAAATTTTGACAAGTTTGTTAATTCTACTATCATAATGGCGCCATTATGACTTCGCAATGAACAATCACTGACACTCCATTGAAAGAAATGTCATAGAATATTAATATCGTACATGAAATCTGGCATGAATAAATGTTCGCATTTAGTAGTAGATTTCGAAAACCATTTGTACTTACTAAGGGTTTTATAATAATGACAATACGACAATACCATTAAAACACAATTTTATTACGAGACCATTGACCTACCATTGTGAATTTAGCAGATTACGAACTTTAAGCAAAATGGCAATGGGATGAGAATGGAATCGTGTTGGAGTGACGAATTTATTAAAATAGCTGAATTAGGCCCCAGGTCGGTCTATGACTTTGTGGCTCATCACACGACCTTGAGACGTGCTAACCCTCTCAACTAGCGTGTCAATAAAGACTGATGTATTAACGTTCTTTTTTCTATGCTACTTTGAAATGCACCGTCAGTCTACGTTGACAAGAAGGGTTTTGCGTTAATTTAAAGACGAATTACTGATCGATAGAGATTTCTCATTAAATAACAATAAGGTAGATAATGTTATGTCTAAATGAGATTAGATAATTAGCACTAATGTTTATTTTACAATCTACAGCCGATATTGTCCATACGATTTTTTTAAAGAGTATTCTTCCATCAGCCATTCGTTCTGCGAGCAATGGGCCCCTCCCACTGCAATTCTTAGGCTGAGGCTACACTAGGCAGCGATTTGCGATGCGACTGGAAGAGCGAAACGAGAAAAACATAGTATGGCTACGTTACAAGCAAGATTATTACAGTAATGTTGTTCCGATCGCATAAAGAAATCAAAGATCGCTAGTAATATTTGATGTACAGTGTAGCCATATACGTGAGCATTCATTTACTTGTTTTAATCGCTCATGTGTCGCAGGTCGCGTCGCGGCCTAATGTAGCCTCAGCCTTGATGGGTTTTAGTCAGTAAGAGTCTGACACTCCCTCCCGCTCCGCCCAGAGTGGGAGAAGTCATTTTATGATTTCCCATACTAAAAAAAAAAAAAAAAAAAGGGGCTACGTAAGTAACCTTGGTTCTCATGCGGATGTCTTCATTGCCCTTGATGTCTCCAATGCCCTTCGAGTGACTTTAAACCTTCTTATGATGCCTATTGTGAGCATAGTATGTAAATAAATAAATAATACCAGCATAATATATTATAAATGACCCACTACGGGCAAGAACTTCATCTCATACATTGAATACATGAGCATTGAATACCATCGCTGAAGGCGGGTTGACGATTAGACTTCTATTCATTAGAAGAAAAGGGTTTCGTCACGATTTTTCCATTTCTGATGTCAGTAACGTCCAAGATAAACTTAGAAAGTGATCCTTACAGAGATTTAATTTCTATACTGTACTTAAGAATTTTGAAATGGATGTGAAGTGTGGAGTAAGAAGAATAGATAAAGTATGAAATGAATATAATAAAGGAAGTTTAAAAGTGGCAACTCAGCGAATATGAAAGGAAGCCGTTTGTCTTGGTATGGATATGTAATGAGGAGGGCCGGATGAAATACATGTGACTAAAACAGTAAAAGACATGAATGTTGATGGACGGAGAGGGAGAGAAAGGCCAAAAATAGATGGATGGATTCTGTGAGAAATGATAATGAAAGAGAAAGGAGTAAATGATGTCGTGACGTCTGACAGGGACAAATAGGAGAAGAACACGGTTTGCACCGACCTCAAATAGAATGGCACAAGGGCTGCATACCCTTGTCCCATTCTATTTGAAAATGCTGCACGTTAAGTAAACAGAAAATCAATAATAATTATTATTGCGCAATTATTAAATTGGTTACAAGGAAATTATTACTGAAAAAGAGCTAATCAGTATTTATTTTTCCTAAGATATTATTATAACCGGGTTTTCTGCTACCCAGGATGACATACGCAAAATTGCATCATACATACTCTGATTAGTTAAATAAAGTTAAATAGATAAGATAATGCAGACAGAGATTTACAACTCTATAATATCAACATTAGTACAATCAGTAACCTTTCGTATGATCTGATTAACGTTAAGTTTAAAAACAGTAGCGATCGATAAGTTTGAAAGTATTTTTGCGTCTTACAACGGGTGGCAAAACTTGCAGTTGTGCATTTGTATACGGCATGCCACAACTGCTAGCGTCGCCACATGTCGACGGCAGCCGTCCGCGACGTGACGGCGGCAGTCGTCGATAGGTGGCGTCGGCTGCAGTTTATCTCCAAGTAGTCATACGTCCGCAAGTTTGGCTTGCAGTCTCACCAAGGCGTATTGTGTTAGCCAGTAATTGGGTTGTGGAGGTCAAATAGGCAGTAGCTTCTAGAATCATGTTATTCCGCTGCATCCGGTTAGACTGGTCCCTAACAAAATTAGGAAATTACTAGATAGGTGATGATGAAAACAAATCTACAAATATTACATGAATCTCGTGATTTTCGTCACTGATTGTTTTCCAAGTTAACCTACATTTCACATAATTGGTAGTAGGTTGTCCTAAAATTCATCATCATCATCATCGGCCTATTAATGTTCCCACTGCTGGGACAGGCCTCCTCTCTATGAGAGGGAATGGGCTATATAATCCACAACGCGGGCCCCGTGCGGATTGGTAGATGTCACATGTCTTCGAATTTATGGTTCTAGGACATGCCGGTTTCCTCACGATGTTTTCCTTCACCGTTTTGAGAGCAGCGGTTATGTATTAAATTACACAAAGTAATGCGCCTGCCTGGGTTCGAACCCACGACTTACTGAACGTAAGTCGGGGCCGCCACCACTGGGCCACCACTGCTCTCGCTGTCCTAAAATTGCATACTTATTATGCAAATTCATATTTTTATATAAATTGCAATTATTGTTTACACATCAAAGTTACTGAACCAAATCACATTGTGTACAATATTATGAACCACTGTGTAAACATATTAAAACATCCGTTCGTCCTTACCTTAATAATATGAGTCAGAACCTAGTTATGCAACCTGAACCACAACGCGTGATCACCGTGAGAGCGTAAAACGCACCGTTGCAGTTTAGGGTGGTCCGTCTGGAACCTTCCATGCATTTTTGTCAACTTAGCAGATAAGTAGCGTTAAGTCTCACATGTAGCAACTAGATTGAGTATTGAGTATTACATCGGAGCATGCACTTCTGCTCATACGTAACTCTACTCTTTTATTTAAAAACTCCCCAAAAACTTGACTACCTACCTGCGTTCGTGTGAACATAATATTATGTAAATAAATAAATAAGTATTTATTATTGAAAACAAAAAAACAACTAAACGTAAACTATAATAGTACCTACATATTATATACAACGATGTCAAAATGACACTAGTACTCCTCCGCATATCGCTGTCATCGGGAAACGTGTCCAGAAGACTGGCAGCATTGCCACGTTGAATGACGATGCTAATTCTTATGAATAAATAAATAATTCCAACATATAACTGGCCCATTACAGGCAAGAATCTCTTCTCATAGTACGTTGAATACAAGAGCATTAAACACCATCACCATGCAGACATGCTTGTTCAAAGCGGGTAGACGATTACAGACCTATTTTCATTAGAAGTCCAAGTTTCGTTACGATTTTTCTATTTCTGATGACAGTAACGTCCAAGATAAACTTAGAAAGTGATCCGAGATTTAATTTCTACACTGTACTTAAGAATTTTAATATGGATGTGAATGGAGTGACAAGAATGGATAAAGTAAGGAATGAATATATTAAAGGATGTTTTAAAGTGGCAGTTCAGAAAAAAATAAAGAAAGCCGTTTGTCTTGGTATGGACATGTAATGAGGAGGGATGAAATGCATGTGACTAAAATAAAACTGACTTCAAAAAAAAAACATAAAAGTGAAAAATAACTTTAGCTTCTGCGGTGACCTTTGTTTGATTGATTTAATTTTTTTTTGTCACCGACTTCAGAAGCTAAAGTTATTTTTCATTTTTATGTTTTTTTTTTGAAGTCGGTTTTATTTTTTGCAAAAAAGTTTTTATTTTTCACTCTTTAGTGGTTCACATGTGCTTGATACACATGGAAAGTGCATACCGTTACAATTACAACAAGCCCAAACACGACTAGGATACATTGTCTCATTATGGAGTTCCGTGACTCTTGGCTTCATCATCAGATTTGATGGTAGAATGGTTCTTATCGAACGCAAATACCAAAATACCAAAATCGCTGTACGTTATCCTATAAAATTAAGAAGAGTTCCCTCGATTTCGCCAAGATTCAATCATCAGATCCCGACTTGGTGGCTATGGGACCATTTGGCAAGTATACCGTTTCCAACAAAAAAAATATTTTTTCAAATCGGTTGGCAAGCGACGGAGAAATGCGCGATCAAAAAAAAAAAAAAAAATTAGAAACATTCGAATTGAAAACCTCCTCCTTTTTTAGAAGTCGGTTAAAAAGATTGAAAGACATGAATTTTGATGCATGGAGAGGGAAAGAAAGGCCAAAAAAAGATGGATGGATTGTTTGAGGAATGATCATGAAAGAGAAAGCTATCATTCACTGAAAACCTACGTCAGTTCTAGACTTGAATGTGCCCTGGCGGTTGAGAGTATGTCATGCTCACTCAAACATCTCGCTGATGGTGGCGCGTGTGTCGGACCATTTAGTTTCCTTCAAAATGGTTGAGCTGAGTGGTGCTGATCCATGCGTCATGTTCGTGAACGGGCGCTGTCAGTTGTGACTGGTCATCTCTTAGTTACCATGCCTATTTGAATAAATTATTTTGTTTTTAATATGGACACTTTTAACGTGCATATCTTGCTAAGTACATTGTTCTCACATAATATACCATCTCAACATGAATGATGTAACCAAGATTTTCTAACAATAATTTGATTTAAAAGCGTGTCTATTTAGTTTCTTGCCCGTTCTTCTCCATAGAGATCTACGTTAGGGAATGGGCAACTACAGTACTTTCACAGTTTTTATGTTTTGTGACTGGGACTGTAGCTACATTTAATTTTCATCTTTGTTTTGACAATTCTAAAGTGCCTGTAACTGGCCTACTTAAAATAAATGCTTTGATTTTGATTTTGATAAGGAGTAAATGATGTCGTGACGTCTGACAGGGACGAATGGAACAAGAACACGGTTTGAACAGACCTCAAATAGAATGGAACAAGGGCATGAAGATGAAGATGCTGCTACTTAAGTAAACAGAAAATCAATAATAATTATTATTGCGCAATTATAAAATTGGTTACATGGAAAATATTACTGAAAATTTGATAATCAGTTTACTGAAGATTTCATATTACTTTCTGCTACCCAAGATGACATAGGCAAAATTGCATCATGCCTTCTCTGATTAGTTTAGTAGGAACAATACAATAATACAAGTTATTGTTAAATAGGTAAGATAACGCAGACAGAGATTAACAACTCTATAATATCAACATGCACTCAGTAACCTTGCGTATAATCTGATTAACGTTATGTTTAAATAAAATAAAATAAATACCGCTGGACATTACACACAGCGCCATCTAGTGCCACACTAAGCAAGGCTTGTGTCGTGGTCACCAGACAGTTGATATACTACATATATACTTGTTGTTTGTAAATACAGTCTTATTATAGGTACATATAAACATCAACATTTGCGTCTCACAACGGGTGGTAAAACTGGCAGTTGTGCATTTTTACACGGCATGCCACAACTACAAGCGTTGCCACATATCGACTGCAGCCGCCGACGTTTCGGCGGCAGTCGTCGATAGGTGGCGTCAACTGCAGTTTATCTGTCGTTGAACCCGAGGACAGGGTTTTATTTTTGTGATACGACCGCCATACTATTTCATGCTCCAGTAACAGCATTTTGAGGGTCACTGTACAACTTATCAAGCCTCATATTTGGGTACTGGATTTCTGTTCACCTAATCAAGAGCCAAAAATGACGATAGAATAATATTATGTTTCTTTTAACCTAGTAGTTCTGTATATGGTTATTTTTCCTGCAATAAAACACAATTTAATTTAATTTAAAAGAACTATTGGCCGAATACAATTTGAGTCCATTGACATGCAAAGTAGAAGACGTCAAATTGTGCTGTTGTCCTAGCCACTCGCCTAGGCTAACAGGCACAATTTGAAGTTTGTAACTGGGAGATAAACATCTTTTCCTGCAGCTGTTGAATGTTACAACTACGCAATTAAGTTAGCTTCTAAGAATCAAAACGACCAACAAAATAAAACATTCAAAAGACACGGTTTGTATGTACAATATGGGAATGAATGCGCAGGAACGTAGAAAATATCGATAGAAAAACAAAAACAACCATGAATAAATGGACTGCGTGAATGTTAATGACAAGGTTGGAAAGGCGACGACTAACTGGGATGCCAACTAAAAGAGGAGCACGGCAGACCCCAAATAAAACTAGGATATGGGCAGGAAAATTATGGGTCAACAATTCTCTGACAGCTAAATTCCTGGCAGAGCAATACTTTTGTCAAATATTGGCAAATTCTACCAGCTGGCTAGAACATGAATTTACAGTATTCTTATTTAAATAACGGTATCCAGGGTCGCTGAAAATAAAACGGTTGAGATCCGGTTACATTAATAAAACACCCACAAACAAAGTTCTGAAAAAAAGTAAAACCTTCTCACATTTCTAAAATGCCAATAAACCTTCCATTCATTCTCATACAAATTGTTCGTTGAATTAGAATTTAAAAGATCATTAATCATATAAATGCAAACAAAACCAGAAGTTGCAGTTGCTTGATTAATTTAATTGTGAAACTGTCGTTGAACAAGTCAAGGGCAGCTAGATATTAACATCAAAAGGCCATACTTTCAAGTAGATTCAATTACATATTTCACACTATTAAACAGTAATAAGTAAGTATTTGCTTAAAATAAAGGAATAGTAAAAATTAAAATTTTACAAAGTTAAATTCCGATGGAGGATCATTTTAAATTAGGAGCAGAATGGGCTTTGTTAGTTTCTGGAGGGCTGTCCCTCACACCACGCCCTGTATAATTATGCATTAAAGAGGTAAGGAAAAAAACACAATGCACCAACGTAATCCATAATGTTTATTCAAATCACAGAATCCAACTTTATTCTTATGTATAACCTTTTCGTTTCAGCTTAAAACTAACTGCACTCCTAATTGAAATGTATTAAACACCAGGTGTTCTATCATTAGCATGACCTGCGAAGGATGTACACAGGACATCTACGTCTATCTCTTTTACTAAAGTAAGACTAATACCAGGGGCGTAGCTCTATATCAGCCGTATCAATGATACGGGGCCCTTGTTACTCGTGGGCCCCTGAAAAAAACATGAAATCTTCTCACAACCTCTAATATTCTTCATGGTAAAAGATAAAATGAAAATATATCTTGTCACGGTTCAAAAAGCTAAAATGGTCAGGATGCTATTTTCTTTGCAAAAGTCATTTGTTTGACATTAATGATTTTCTCCCCTTGTCGGGCTTCGCCACACACAACCCGAGTGCGGCAAAAGGCCCTAAGAAAATGTTGATTCTGAGCCCTACAAGGACTAGCTACGCCACTGATTAAAACAATAATGCTTTATAAGGTTATGAAAGGCCTGGCTGCCTACCTGCTTATAGAAAACACGAAATCAAATCTTGAATTTGTTACATTCCAGTCGAATGCCCCCGGTGCGGAAGCCCCATAACACATCTAAAGGTGTACGTACCGTATAAATCCACTCGAGCCTCGATTAAGTACACCTGGTGAAGGCACAGCGTCTCGGTAAAAACTCTTGTAAATTGAATCCCAAAAGTGAGTGATTTTGTTCAATAACTTTCCACGAAGTTGCACATGTGATGCAAGCGACATGTGAGGTGACCCGTCTCGGCCCACAGGCGGCCACGCAGGCAGCGACGACCCTTTAATCACGGGTCTCCTGTACGACAAAGCCTGATTGAAAAATCGCAAAAAATCTTCAGCGGTCTCATACATAGTCTGCATCAGTAATTCACTATTGTTAAAATCTTACTTCAGTGTTGGAGCCAGACGTCTGTAGCTATATTACTGAAGCGAGATTATAGTTATACAGATATAAGAGGATTTTTGTTGTGATTTCAGAGGTGGTCCCGTGGAAAAAAGTTATTCATAATGATGAGTGTAATATTTTACCTTTCTACCAATCTGCAGATATTGTCCCTATGTTGGTGAACAATTTTAAGGTGTAGAAGAATACAAAAGACTGCAGAGCTGAACGGATAAAAGAGAGTTCGTGATTCTACAAATAGGATTTCATACTGTATGCGGTGTTTCAACGTGGGAATCTAACCCAGGGCATTAAATATTACATTAAAACAAAAAATATTAAGTGTAGAAGAAACCCGGCTGTTAGTTAACCAGGGATGTGCCCTAGAAGTCAGAAAAGGTTCGAGACAGGTCGTTAAAGAGGAAACGGTGTCTCCTTTCATGTATGTGTTCTCTTCACCGGGGTAGCTCGTTTTCAGAAAGGTAAAATTCCCACACTCCCGGTATTATATCCAAAGGACGATTGCCTCTTTAAGATTTCCCCTGTAAAAAGGTACCCAGCCGTTAGTGTGAAATTGAATTGTTAGAAAAAAAAACCGTGTTTGAAAAAGTGATGTTTCAGAAGCTTTAACCAATCCGAAGTGTTACATTAACTCCGGTGTCGCTGAATACTACATAGTATAATTATTATGCTTAATATCTAAATGCTTACCCCGTCGTTATAAAATTCCGCCATATACTTCGCACTATCTTTCTCATATCCTGATAGTTTCGGGTCTCATAACGTTCATTTCTACCATCCGTATTATCCAGCCAAGCTTTCGACTGAGCGCAGTGATCCGAGGATCGCATATTAGAATGTGGTATCAAGTCTCCGTTCTTAAAGGAATATTCGTACAAATAGACTTGTTTGTGGCCAGCCTTCACATGCAGCATTACAGCTCGCAGCATGGCATAATTAACAATGATGTCCGAATGGTAGTCGATGAATTCCATAACGGTATCATCACCAATAGGCGTTTTACCAAAATAAAATAATTTTATTGTCTCAGCTACATTTAATCTTTCTTTTTCTGAATCAAACTTTAGATCAGCTGGCAAGAAATCAGAAAACTTCTCAAACATTCTATGCTTCCAAATGTTAAAGTAATCAATTCGCAACATTCCTTCCATACGGGTAAAACCATACAATATAGGTACCTTTGTGTAGTTGCCTGAATTTAGTATACTTAAAGGTGATTGTGTGAGGAATGCTCCTTCTGTCTCAACCTCCACACATGGTGAAAATAAGAAAGTAGCATCCGTCCTATCAAAGTTTGATTTTGAGGTCAACAATTTAAATGATGCGGTCTTGTAGAATTTTTCCAATTCAAATATATCATGGGCCTTGGTAAAATTCAATTTTATGGCATGATATACGGCAATATCCAAAGGATCCCTCTGAACTGCAAATGCAGCAAGGCTTCCCCCGCTTTCTGGTATGACTCGTTTAAATAATCCTTTGGCTAACTTTGAGAGCATTATTAGATCCACGGATGCAGAACCTGAACTGCTACCTGCTAGAGTTACCGCCTTAGGGTTACCGCCGAAGCGGGCAATGTTCTGTTGTACCCATCGCAGTAGTGCCACCTGGTCCTTCATGCCAGCATTACCTGGTATGTCATTCGTGCCAAGACAGAGAAACCCATACACTCCGAGACGGTAGTTGAACGTGACCATTATGAAATTTTTGCTCTTCATAGTCTGTGTTCCCTTATTCCTGTTACCGTAACCCATTGAAAAGGCTCCTCCGTGAACATACACAAGGACTGGTAGGTTTTCTTTAGGAGTATTGGGTATAAATACATTAGCGACTAGACAATCTTCGTCCATTACTAGCTTTTCTGGCACGAACTCTTTGATTAATTTAGAGTTTTGTGGACATACGAGATTCATCTCTACGGCGTCAAACGGTTCTTTCCATTTTGGGGGCGGGAGAGGTGCCTGAAGAGCAAAATTTAAATTAGAACTTATTTGTGATTCATGCACGAACGTCGATTTTGAAATAGTGATATGTAAAACGGAAGTGTCTATTTGTAATTTCAAAATAAAAGCTAGGGTTCCGTGTAAAAAACCTCGAAATTGTTAACAAAGTCCGCTAGGAAAGTAATGTTTTTAAAATAATCACGGGAACGTAGGTCGTGGGCAACAGCTAGTTATCAATATAATAAATCTACGAAATGAAGTGTAGTATTAATAAGCAAATCAATAGGCACCTTGAACTTGTTAACACCTTTAGGAGCTGTGGCGTAGGGTATGTTGTAAAATTCATAAAGAAGCCCACTAGGATCCTTGCGACCGCGCACCGGCCCTTGCGTAGTCAATATTTCCAGAAACTCTTCCTCTGCTAAAATAGCCGTCACGTACAAAAGTATTACACACGACCGTAGCTTCATTGTTTCTGTTACAGACTTGGTCTGGAGTAACAATGGTGGATATTGAACGAGATTATGAAAACACATTCAATTGTGATCTGGGTTATATTGATTATAATAATAATATTATTTTAATAATAAAGGGTGTAAAAAACGTCTCGACGAAGCCGAAAGGCACTTGTTCTCCCCGTTATTGCGATCATTTTTGTTCCACACCATGACTGGGAAACTTCTAGTTACGGAGATAATGGGGGTTAAAGTACCAACTCTTTGAAAAGTTTTTTTTTTAATATATGTACAAGTTTATAATGTAAGTTTTTTACTTAAAACACCTCTACGACCCCCGTACTATTCAATTCATCCATCAGCACAATGTTTTGCGTGCGTTACATTTAGTTCTACTACAAAACAATCATGATTTTTCACCCCAAAAAATAAAGTCGTTTCCCAGCAATAATTTTTGCGTAAAGTTACTTAGTTTGATGACCAGAATGTTTGGTTGATGGCTTCGTGATGAACACAGTCTGTTTGCACCCTGTATCATGCAAAGATGCTTCCACACCGTAGGTTTTTTTTTGTGGAGCAAACGGTAGCAAGTTTTATTGTGTGGACAGTAACCACAGATTAAAAAAACCGGCCAAGAGCGTGTCGGGCCACGCTCACTGTAGGGTTCCGTAGCTTCCCAGACCATTAAAAATACCAACATTTTTCGTCAGCAAAAATAACTTTGTTTTTCATAGTATTTGTATGAAAAACAAAGTTATCATTTGCGTTTTTTTGAAAAAGTGCTATATAACTCAAAAACTATTCAACTCATCAAGTTGAAAATAATTTTCCTAGAAAGTTCATATAAAGGTCTACTTCTGTGATTTTTTTCATATTTTTTAAACTTATGGTTCAAAAGTTAGAGGGGGGGGGGACACATTGTTTTTGACTTTCGGAGCGATTATTTCCTAAAATATTAATATTATCAAAAAATGATTTTAGAAAACCCCTATTCATTTTTAAATACCTATCCAACAATATATCACACGTCAGGGTCAAAATTAAAAAAAAAATCGCTCCCCACTTTACGTCTGGGGGAGGTACCCTAATAAAAATGTTTTTTTAAATTTTTATTTTTGCACTTTGTCGGCATGATTGATATACATATTGGTACCAAATTTCAGCTTTCTGGTGCTAACGGTCACTGAGATTATCCGCGGACAGACAGACAGACAGACAGACAGACAGACAGACAGACATGGCGAAACTATAAGGGTTCCGTTTTTTGCCATTTGGCTACGGAACCCTAAAAAGGTCAAGCGAAAGCCACAAAAAATTAAGTAAGTTCCTAAATGTTATAATAACTTCGGTGTATAACTTGTGTCTTCTATGTGAACACAAGCTGTTGCATTCCGTTGTAACCCCGGTTTTACTCATTGGCCCAAACACTCTTGCTTGTTTTCTGATGGTTTGTTATAATTTTGTTTGACTGGTAGAAAATGCCTATGGCATTAAGTCCACATCTGTACCTACTTTTGTGCTTGAAATGTTAAATAAATATGTAAATAAATAAATACTTTACACCTTAGTGGGTACTTGGCTACAATGTTAATTGACTTAACATAATATAAAGACTTAAACGGGACCTTTTCTCGATTGGTCTGTCTATACAGACAGACCAATCGAGAAAAGGTCTACCAGTCAAGTCGAGTGGAAACGGATAGCAAAAACCTACTAAGGAAGTATTTCCTTAGTAGGTTTTTCCTTTGTAGGTTGTAGGTAACGCAAATAGAATTTTACGAATTACTTAATTAATGACCTATAGGAAGTGTTTGCGCAATGAAACGCTTGCCGTTGATAGCAAACTACAAACATTTCAAATTATCATAAATCAATTTTATTCGTCATCCTTATGTGCGTTGCAATATGGTTCTTGTTGGGTTGCTGGTATCAGAGTAAAAAAAAACTGTAAAAGACTGGATATTCTTGTGAGTTGCTAAATATTTATCACCTTCTACCTTAACCGGGTGTTGATGAAAATTGAATTTCATATGGAGTGTCTGTCGTTTTGACTTCCTCTACCCAGTTATGAGCTACATCTTAGTAAGAATGTTTGTCAAACCTTTGGGCGAAGACAAAGATTATGAAAAACACCTTGTATTTTATGGTATTATTGTTATTTCTTTTTTTGTTAATCTGTAGGTGACATTCGATTTCCATATGCATATAGTTTCCACCGCACCAAGTCACTGGTTGGCTCAATAGCTATCATTCTTTGATAATATGCTGGTGGGGGTATGGCATCTCGGTAGAATTGCTGATAAATGCCATCCCAGAAGTGAGCGCGTTCTCTCAAGAGGTTCCCTCGCAGTTCCAGCCATTTTCCAAGATTCATGTGTGGTGACCTGTCCGCGCCCGCTGACGGCCATGATGGTAGCGACGAACCATCAGACGGCACGGGCTTCCTGTACAACATAAAACAAAATACGGATGTCGAGAGAATTATACAAGGGTGTAATACCTTACACCCTTGTATAATTCTCATCTACATTATTACAGTCACGACATCGATGCGCTGACCAGGAACTGAACTGAACCTGAGTGGGGTTAGAATTCTAACCCCGTTCTTGAAAGCGTTGAAATGTATAATCGGGTATTTCCGTTCCATACATTGACAGCATCGATGTCCCTTCTAACAAGTATTGCTATTCTTTTCACGCTGTCTCATACTTACCCAGTCTTTATAAAATTGTGCCATATATCTCGCACTATCTTTCTCATCTTCTGATAGCTTACAGATGCGGAACTCTCAGTTTGATTGTCCAAGTTGTCCAACCAAGCCGTTGACTGACCGCAGTGGTCTGCACCTCGTATGGTAGGCTTTGTTCCGGATTCATTGTTCAAAAACGAATATTCATACAAATAAACTTCTTTGTTGCCAGCCTGCACATACAGCCGCACAGCCCGCAGCATAGGATAAGTAATCATGACATCAGAAAAGTATTTAACAAATCCCAAAACATTATTATCGCCAATCGACTCGTCGCCAAAATAAAATGATTTAATCATCTCTCCCACTTCTTTTCTTTCTTCATCGGTTTTAAACTTTAGATCAGCTGGCAAAAAATCAGAAAACTCTTCATTCATCCTGTGCTTCCATTTGTCAAATAAATCAATCCGTAACAATCCTTCCATACTTGTAAAACCATACAACATAGGCAACTTTTTGAAGTTGCCACTCTTTATTATACTTATGGGAGATTCTGTTATGAATGGTCGTTCGCCTGTATCACGCTCCACACACGGGGCAAATAAGAAAGTAGAATCGGTTCTATCGAAAAATGTATATCTAGTTAACAATTCCAATGGAGCCGTCTTATAGAACTCTTCTAATGCACGAATATTGTCGACGTTGGTAAAATTCAGTTTCATGCCAATATATTTGGCAACCTCCAAAGGATCTCTCTGAATTGCAAATGCGGCAAGGCTTCCACCGCTTTCCGGTATGGCTCGGTGAAACAATCCTTCGGCTGACTTCGAAAGCATTAAGAGGTCTACTGAGGCAGAACCCGAACTGCTTCCCGCAATGGTAACTTCATCAGGGTTTCCGCCAAAGCTAGCAATGTTTTTTTGCACCCAGCGCAGTAGCGCCACCTGGTCCTTCATGCCAGCATTGCCTGGTATGTCCTCAGTGCCGAGACAAAGGAACCCATGAACGCCGAGACGGTAGTTAAACGTGACCATGATGAAGTCTTTTTTCCGCATCAAAACTGTTCCTTTGTTGATATTACCATAACCTATTGTAAAGGCTCCTCCGTGAACATACACGAGGACTGAAAGGTTTTGTTTAGATGTCCTGGGTACAAATACATTGACAAGTAGACAATTGTTTTCGTCAATCACAGGCTTTTTGTTCAGGATTTGATAGAGTACTTGTGGACAAACGAAATTCCTTTCTTCGGTATGATACGGAATTGACCATTTTGGTGGCGCGAGTGGTGCCTGATGAACAAAAGCAATATTTGAGTTTCCTCGTCAAAAGTTTAGTAGACGGCAAATAAACTGAATCACTTTTTATCATAATCAGGGAATCATGAAAGGAGAAGACATATTGAAATATTTACTAAAAATTTGTACCCAGTAGCAAACCATATAAGACGTAAACAATCTCTCATAAACTATTTCTATGTCGTCATCACCTTAAATTTATGAACGCCTGTAGGTGCTGTGGCGTACGGTATGTTGTAGAAAGCGTACAGATCTTCACGTGGATCCAGTCGTCCGCGCACCGTCCCTTGCGCGATTATCACATCCATCCATTCTTCGTCAGCTAAAACAGCCGCCACGTACAAAAGAATACCACACGTCCGAACCTTCATTGTTATATGATTAGACTAGGCCACAATTGTATGTTTTAGAAGATTATTCAACACATTCAATTGTTATCTAATAACAATAAACGGTTAATTGTTATCTAATATTAATAACTTACGGCTTGCCTCGTTGGCTTAGTAGTCTCAAGTGCTGCTGTTCAGCATGACATACTGGGTTCGATTTCCAAGTCGGGCCAAGTGGATGTCCTGATCTTCCATCAGGAAATTCTTAAAAGCAGCAACGGAGTCTGCATTTGTGCATGGTCGATGACAGTAAGTTCACCCCCTATTGCAAGAGACTTTGTTGGAGTGGCGAAATGTGGGTTTAATCACAGTATAAAAATCATTTCATAGTAGGTACACCACTGTCTTAATCTTCAGGATTAACAGGCTTCAGCCCGCCCCTGCTATATGCTTTACACGGATGAGATGTCTAATTGAGTTTCTGAGACAGAAATAGAGGTATTTCAGTGATATATCGAATATAAACAATGAACATTATTATAGGTAATCATCTGGAATCAATCCTCTACAGTCTAACTTGTCATGAAAACGGCATCCAAAATTGAGTAGTTTGGCAAAACGAAACACATGCAGACAGATACGAAAGCGGCCGACCGTGATTATACTCATTTTCACTACAGTTCGGTACAAATAGGAGCATTAATTTGTATGGTTAATTACATGGACCATAGTAATAAAGACACGTGAATTTGTAGTTTGAAATAGATCATAATCTGTGATTGGTGCAGTGTCTGAGCGATATGGTACTGCGAAAAAAACATTCGTAGCGCGGAAGTGTTCTGGCTGTTTTGAAAATTCAGGTTTGGAATGTATTAGAACGCTTGTATAAGCTAAATAGAAGGTATATGTATCGTGAGATGTAACAAATAACATTTTTGTCAAGTGTTTAATGTTTCATTAAAATGTACAGTGAAGTTTATATAGAATGATAATCAAATTCACTGAACATCTGCCGTAAAGCGAATCTGTCCTAATGCGAACAAAGGGTTTGCGTTTGTCAATTTAAATATTTGTGAACGCATCCACGATACAGAAGAAATTCCTAGTGAAGGGCAACACTAATAATAAAAAAGTAAGTGTGCAAATTGTTGGAGCGCCTGATAGAATCATCGCAGCAGCGAACGACGATGCGTCATGTTTTAGTTTTAAGTTTTTTTAATGTAATGATTACTAGTCATCACTGCTTGTGTCTTTACCTAGATAGTACACCTTTTTTAAGTAATCCCAAATTCTCCTCGTTTTGTTTTACCCATGGAGATTGCATTCGACCAACTACATTGAACTTTAACCAATTATATTATCCACAATGTCACTTATCTACATCTCCAAAATGTTCTCACAACATGAAGTATTTTTTTGATATAAGCAATCTGAGAACCTGTTCAAAGATGTGTACCTTTTGTCTTTTTTAAACTTTCACGATCAGAACTCATTATACAACATATGACATACGGGTATTTATCGCGAATTTACCTTTAATTTAATCCCGACGTTTCGACCGGATTGCACCAGCCGTGGTCGCGTGCCTCCCCGCGACCACGGCCGGTGCAATAAATACTCGTATGTCATATGTTGTATAATGTGTGTACCTTTTTGTCGACTATGTTTATGAGTTCATGCAGGCCCATGTCATCATCTTCATGCCCTTATCCCATTCTATTTCCTTCTTCCATTCATTCTTGTTAGACGTCACAGCACCATTTACTCCTTTCCTCACAGGTTCCATTCATCTTTTTTGACCTCAAAAGTGAAGTGTTGAAAAGTGACAGATATTAGTGTTAATGGATGGAGAGGGAGATCTCTATCCGTCAACACTAATATCTATCACTTTTTTAGTAATATGCGTTTCATCCATATTCATTACATGTCCACACATACCCTCCCTCGCCTTCCACTTGCGAGCTTCAATGGCTGCAAAGGCACCAGACTCGACGCTAATGTATTATCAGGGAGTTGCTACGACACAATGTGCTATTTTCCAGCCAAGATCACCTAGGATTTAAAGAGCGAGCGAAGCCAACTTGATTTTTTTCGGCCTCGAATATTTTACCTTTACCTTTGACATTTCTAAATCAATAACTAAACTAAATAAATATAAGTTGAGAATGTAACGATCTATGGAGACATTGTACTGAAATGATGAACGAGATACGCTAGAAATTAGGGGTACATAAAGTTTTTTAAGGGAGTTAATCTATCTTTATCGTGTGGTTAGTGCCTGGTGTCAGTGTTTTTATGCCGACCGTGGGCCTCTGACTTGAGTTAATGAGAATTAATCTAAAAGAGTTACAACATGTATTTTCAAAATGCTTAGTTGAAACTCTAGTAGCAGTAGTCCGGTTGTTAGTCCGGTTGACTGAACTAGTGCAACTTTTCAGTAGCAGTAGTCTGGTTGAAATATAGCACCGAACTACCGATACTCTTTAGTAGCAACAGTTCGGTTTGTAATATTACCGGATACAGACCCACCGTACTCCTTTTTTTTCGAATGGGACATCATCAAATGACTCCTCCCACTCTGGGCGGAGCGGGAGGGAGTGTAAGACTTTTACTGACTGAAAACCATCCATATTCTTTCCCCGCCCTTTACGTTCCAGGGCCGCGGTATCTCTTTCGAACAGTCCCGCAGCCCCGGCAGGCTTCGGCCCTTCATTCTGCTAAAATCTCTTTGAGGCGCGCGTGGAACACAAACGCGCCGTACGGACGACGTAACGTAACGTAAGACGGACGGACGGCGAGATAGCCCATAGCTCACCGTCCACAAGCCCGCGTCTACGGTGGCCGGTAGCCAAAGCCACGTAGCCCCCGACGCCCGGTGCGTCTCCTGCGGCGGCTGGGGCGAGAGGCTCTCTCCATCTCACGTTCCGCCACCTCCTTCGCTAGCATGACTGCTTTACAGAAGGAGGTGACGGCTTCCCATTCCGTCTCGCTCCTGACCATGGATTGAACCAGGGCCGGACGCAAAGGTCGCCGCTGCCGATAGCCGCTACGAGGACACGGCGTTGCTCCGCCCACGCGGGGCAAACCTCCACCGTGTGCTCCACCGTGTTCTCTGGTCGATCCTCGCAGTGAAAACTACCGGGCGTTTCCTCCCGCCCGATTCGATGCAGGAACCTCCCGAAACAACCGTGTGGGGTGAAGACCTGCGTCAGGCGGAAGGTGAGGACGCCGTGGCGCCTCTCAAGCCACTCCTCAAAAAGGGGACTTATCGCCACTATTGTGGCGTGGTAGCCAATGTTGGAAATGCTCCACGAAGTTCCACCGGCTGTCGAGGACGAGTCCTAGGTACTTCAACATCGACGCCGATCGATACCCCTCTTACCGTCAGTAAGAATCCCGACGGTGGCGCATTCCGAGGCCCATGAAAGCATATGGCCTTGGACTTATGCAATGCCACCTCGAATCCTCTCGACGACTATCGCAACCCCGCGTGCGCATATCGGCCGCCGCCTCGTGCGACCTCCCCTGTGCCAGCACCACTCAGGTAGCATTTTTTGGTCGCAAAATATTTGTTTCAGTAACAAATTGACAAAGTTCCGTAATTGTTTCGAAACAATGCGACTGTGTGCGTTTCGGTTAATATGTGTCGCAAAAGTGTCTACACAGTATGTCCGGAACGTGTTTCAGTAACTCTTTGTAGTCGATGAGTCAACACAATATGTACGGATTTGTGTCGACTTTAGTTTATACACATTGCGTTGAGTTTTTAACAAGCGAAGAAGTGAGAGACTCCATTATATAAATTCAGTAACTTTGTGTCTGCAAGTCGACGCAGTGTCGTAACTTTTTTACCAAATACGACTAGAATAATTTTACTATAAAACAAATGTTTTTTTTTTTTTAAGTTCATGGATTATTTTTGATTAAATATCATACTGTTAGCATAAAAAGTGTACAGTTTGATTAAACTAAAAGGTCTGGAGTCCAGAAAATGATCAAAACTTATAGTGAAAAGCATGTCAATCATTTCAATAAACTGGTTAAATTGCAATAATATGATGGCCCATCGACGATTTTCAATGTATTTTGTTAAATTATACGGCAAATTTCTTTTCCCACTAATATCTCAATATTGCAACACATTTAAAACTAATTAATTTTAAAAATAAACTTCCCCTGTCAAAATAATAATGGTGAACCTTTCAATTTGTTTCATGTTGCACAGAGTTTTCTTTGACATTTTACTTGTTTCTTGTAGATTGCAAAGAATGAAGATAATTGACGAATGATTTCTAAAACAGTCGGCGCAATGTTACCATACAGCGTCGTAACTTAAAAACCAAAATGTTACCGCGTCGAGAAGTGCCCCACTTTAGTCGCAGCGACCGAAACAGTCGTAACAGCGACCAAAAATGTTGTTTAGGTCGACTTTTTAGTGTCGACTTGTTTCGTAACGGCTACCAAAAAATGCTATCTGGGTAACAGCAGGTCAAAGAAGAAGCCTCTGAAGTCCAAATTTGGTCAGCTCATTGTGACATCAGAAAGGTAGCTGCTACGCTGGCGTCAACACTTTGAGGAGGTCTTCCGTTTGTCAGCTACATCAGCGCCTGACGCTCTGCAAGTCAATCCCTCACCATCCCGGCGGCATCTAAACATCAAAACGGAACCACCAACAGCCTCTGAAGTGGCGGAGGCAGTCCCCTCTTTGAAGACAGGCAAAGCACGAGGACTCGACCTGATAAGGGCGGAAATGCTAGAAGCCGACTTATTCTCCGCCGTCGGTGTTGTAACGCCTCTTATTGAAAAGATCTGGACCGCCGAAGAGCTCCCTGACGATTGGAACAAAGGTGTCATCATAACTGTTGCTAAGAAAGGTGATCTTAGCCAGTGCGATAACTCGAGAAGTATTACACTGCTCTCCTCTCCTCTACGCAGGGAACAGGCTGGTTTCCGCTCGAACCGCTCATGTACGGACTAGATCAACACCCTCCGCATCATATTAGAACAGGCATCAGAATGGCAGAGGGAGATCTATCTAACCTTTATCGACTTCGAAAAGGCCTTTGATACGCTGAAGTGGTCTAGCATCTGGTCCCGCTTAGTGGCAATTGGAGTGCCGACAGTGGAAACGGTATTTCTGAAAATAGGCGCCGCAGCGTTGAGTGGGGATTATCCAACGTTTTGGAAGACTTGGACTACGCCGATGACCTATGCTTGCTGAGTCATATCCGCGCCGATACGCAAGCAAAATTTAACGATCTACAGCAGGAGGCGGCAGAAAAGGGCTTAAAAAAAAACATCAGGAAGACCCAGGAGATGAGAACTGGTGTGAAGAATCACTCACCGTTGGTGATTGGCACAGAGGCACGCGTCCATAAATTCACTTACCTCGGAAGCGTCGTGGCAGAGACTGGAGGCAGTGAAGAAGACATCGCTTTACGGATCGCCAAAGCTTGAGCAACCTTCGCGCAGCTGAGATCTGTTTGGCAGTAGCGGAAACCGAACCGAAGGATTGAGCTTAAGATATTTGGGTACAATGTGAAATCCGTGCTGCTTTACGGGTGCGAAACGTGGAAGGTCACAAAGGACATCTCACGCCAAATCCCAGTTTTCGTCAACCGCTGTCTTCGTCGCATTCTCGGAATGTACTGACCCGAGACCATCTCCAACGTTCTGTTAGAGGAATGACACGAGAGCCCGATCGACCGCCAGATCAAGTGTTGCAAGTGAAGATGGATTGGCCACACGCTCCCAAGGGACCTCGACCCCATAGCCAAACAAGCTTTGGACTGGAATCCCCAAGGAAAAGTAAGCGTTTTTTGACGCTCTTTTTTTAGTTTATCGTTAAGTAGTTATTATTTAAATAAAGAAAATAAAATAAAGATTAGATTTGAGTTAATAACCAATAATGCGTGATACGAGTAGGTAAAAATTATCGATATCGTCACGTTCATGATTCATGAAATGATTGTCACTTAATTACTTAGATTATTATTAAGATTCCTTTTCAATTCATTGTCTTTATTGCGATAGTAATATCAAAACTTCAATCAAATGATTAATTATGGATTATTTGACAGCGAAATAATACATTTAATCTTCATTTTCAGCTGTACTTAGTAGTCATAATTTCCTGCCATCATTTTTACCTACCTCGTCATTGATTTTGATGGTCGCAGTTCTTGTGTCTTTGTGTAGGACTAGCAGTTTATACGAATACCTACAATTATATTCCTATGAACCAACGTAAATAAATACTAACAGTTTTGGTATCGGTTACTTTGTCCATCTGTGACAGGCGTTACAGGTAGTCAATGGCCCCAAAAGTCTGACACCAGTCTTACCAAGTGGTATCGTATTTCCCAGTATTAACTGGGTTGTGGAGGTCAGATAGGCAGTTGCTCCATGTAAAATACTGGTATTCAGCTGCATCTGGTTAGACTGGAAGCCGACCCCAACATAGTTGGGAAAAGGCTAGGCAGATCATGATGATGATGATGTTGGTGTCGGTTTCCAGTCTAACCGGATGCAGCTGAATACCAGTACAGTAATTTACTGACCTCCACAATCCAGTAGTACTGGGTAATACAACAAAAGTCCACCAGTCCAAGGGGCTCCTTTTTTTTGTTTTTTTCGGATGGGAAGTCATCAAATGACTTCTCCCACTCTGGGCGGAGCGGGAGGGAGTGTCAGACTTTTACTGACTAAAACCCATCCATGTTCCTTCCTCGCCCTTTATGTTCCGGGGCCACGGTATCTCTTTCGAACAGGCCCGCAACCCCGGCAGGAACCAAGGGGCTCCTTGGTTAAGACTAGTTGTCCGACATTTTGGGCCACTACCTGTAACGACTGTCAAAAACTGCACTGACTGTTGTAGTGCTCGAGAGCATTACAACAGTCAGTGCAGCGAGCAGAACGTGCTCCACCCTGACTGTCAGTTTTTGCGCGTATGCCTTTGAGTGTTACATTACAAGTCATTACAGCTGAACACGTCGTCGTGTAACTTTTTAATAATGGGTTTTTAGAAAAATTGCTTCGAACAGACGATTGTTGCAAGCCAATCGTTTTTTAAGGATTCGAGATGATCTAGGTTCAAAATAGCTAGCTATACGCATGAATACGGCGAACTCTCGGTTTGACCTCGTGGTGGGTGGTCCATTCTTAGTTAAAATGACGGTAGTTTGGCGGCGTTTGGCGCGATACATTATACCTAAAATGATACAAGTCAATTGCTGGCCCAGTGTGTCACTCTTTCACGAACCCAACAATGAGCACGAGGGTCATGTGTCTGTACAAACAAGCGAATTTTCATAACATCAAAGAAACTACAAAAAGATGACATTCTCTCTTGCAACTCTCTCGCTTGGCAGCAACGCTTTTGAGTAACATGTCATCATTCCAGGCTGTTCCTTTCTACTTGTCTGTTTATATCTGTGCACAAGAGCGGTTAAATAAATAAATAAATACTATGTGCATCATTAATGTACGGCTCTGAGTTCGACTTTATTTTATTTTAAATAGCAACTAGCTTCGCCCCGGGTTTGCACGAGGGCAACATATACAATACTAGCTGACCCGCGCAACTTCGTCTGAGTCACATATAGACATAATGCAATATTGCTCACCCCCGAAACTTTTTGGCGTGTTAATATATAGACTAAGTTCTTTCCCAGGTTGAAATATGTCTCCTTGCCTTTCATTACGATCCAATCAGCCGTTTAGTCGTGAAAAGGTAGCAAACAAAAGACAACAAACAGAGTTACTTCCGCATTATTTTATATACATATATTAGTATTGGTATATATTAGTATTTCCCGCGACTTCGTCCGCATGACCACCCTTGTCACGTAGGGATATATAAATAGCCTACGACTTGTTCTCTGACCTACCAAATATACACAATGACTACAATTTTATTAAAATCGGTCAAGCCGTTTCGGAGGACTTCGATAACAAAGAATGTGACACGAGATTTTTAAATATAAGATAGCTTCGCAGCTTCGCTCGCGTTGAATTCGGGGTAATTTAAATTAAAAAGTGATTGACTTTCACTGCTCAAAACAATGAGTAAGTATAATTCAAGATCCAGCAAAATTTTAAAGATATACCCAGACGTTGCTCATAAATAAGTAGGTTTCAAAGCAGAACAAAGGAACTTTAGAGAAGTATTTTGTAAAACCTAAAATTATTGTCAAGGATGGAAGTACTATGGCCGGTATATTACACAATGATGTGATATGTAGCTACGAAGAAAGACAAAAATTAAAGAAAAAGTAGCTTGGTGCTAAGTGGCTATAGTTTCCCTAGCTGATTATAGCGACCAAATATTCTATGTACAGATTTTTTCACCTTATCCGCCTTATATTCTGGGTTATTGGTAAAACGTTAATAACCTCTCAAGGGTATGTTACTAATCTTATTAACCAACCTTCAACAACCTCTGAAGGGTTTCAGAGGTTTTTCATGTTTTGACCTCGTTTTCGTTATCAGCGACCCCGAAAACCACGAGAACGACACCCATGACGGCAATACACCAAAAAAATCCTGGTTGCCGCTTTGGATTTTCATTTTTACCTAATTTTCGTAGTCAGCTACCCCGAAAATCATGAAAACGACACCCATGACGGAAAAACAAATGAAAAACCACCTTCAAATAATAACAGGCGTAATGTTAAGTTTCTCTATAGAGTAAATCTCATTAAGTCGCGCATGCATAGTAATATATAACCCTGTTTAGAAGTCGCATCCACCGCCTTCTGTATCTCAGAATAAATGCCATAATTATTCGTAATCAGCACCCCTGATAATCTCGGGATTTACACCAATCAATATTGTTTTTTAGACATTGCAACCCCATCGCACCCCAACAGGGGATGATGGTATTTCAGGTCTGACACATTAAATCTTAAAATCGTTGGTTTTGTAATACACACAACCCGATACACTATACAAATAATACTCATGTCGATTTTTAGATTTTGCCACCCTATTTCTCCAATATATTAGGGGTTGAATTTTGAAAACACATAAAATACAAATTTCAACTCATTTACCGATAGGAGCACTCCTGTTAAGTTTCGAATAAATAGTCTAACTTATCTTATTTCGTCAGTTCGTCATGTAAACTTTAGACCCCCGTTTCAACTCCTTAGGGGGTGAATTTTTAAAAACCAATCTTAGTGCACCTACTTCCTAAATTTGAAATCTGTAGACCCAGCGGTTTGAGCTGTGCATTGATTTTTTGACGTTTTCACCCCATTTCCCCCTCTAAGGGGTTGAATTCTGAAAAAAAACCTAAAACCCGTTTCTACTCATTTATCAATAGTAGTATTTCTGTGAAGTTTCGAATAAAATAGAACTACACATGTACTATACACACATGTGATATACTAATCATGTTTCCCCATACACACTTGGAACCCCGTTTCACCCTCATAGGGGTGAATTTTGAAAAATCCTTTTTAGTGCACCCCTAGACCACATAAGGAACCTATTTGCCAATTTTGGGCTCTGTAGACCCAGCGGTTTGGGCTGTGCGTAATAGACTTTGTCACCCCATTTTCTCTTAGGGGATGAATTCTGAAAAATCCTGAAACCCGTTTCTACTCATTTATTAATAGAAGTACTTCTGTGAGGTTTCGAATACAATAGTCTAACTAATCATGTTTCCTCATACAAATTTTGGAACCCCGTTTCACCCTCTTAGGGGTTAAATTTTAAAAAATCATTTCTTAGTGCACCCCTAGACCACATAAGAAACCTACTTGCCAAATTTGGAATTTGTAGACCCAGCGGTTTGGGCTGTGTGTTGATATATCATCCAGTCAGTCAGTCAGTTTATCATTTTATTATACACAACAACAACTAAACAACAAGAAGACAGAAGATTTAAACCTTCCTCTTGAATCACTATCTATTTCTGAAAACTGCATTAAAATCCATTGCGTAGTTTAAAAGATTTAATTTAAGCATACAGACAGCGAGAGCGACTTTGTTTTATAATAATGTAAAGACTAGCTTTCTTCACCCGCGCAGAGTTAAGAAATTATCCCACGGCAATGTACGCTAGGCTCGACAATAAGTCAGTGGTAATAAAAACCGATAAAGCTCGGATAGGCTTGTGTGGTCTACTCTACTCCCAGGGTAAAAAGTATCCTATGGTCCAAATTAAGTCGTGGTCAATCGAAATCCTATCCATCCTAGGCATAAAAGGTATGATTTGGAAAAGAGGTCACAGATTATTAAAGTAATTAACGAAGATACTGACCATTCATTATCATTTTTCGAATATTTAGTGTATGATGAATAAATGATTCATGAATGTATCAAGTGATTACCGCAATGTTATCAAACATAATATCACATTTTAATACGATAGATAAAGTAAAACTGTGATAAATATTAGCCTTGGTATTTGGAATTATGCTAGGACTAGTCGAACTGTAGCTATGAAGTGGTGGACGTGTGTGGTTCTTTTCTGTGCGGCGGCTGTTCTGGCTGATGATGACTGGCTAGATGTGAACACTGCGCAAGGGCCAGTGCGCGGGCGCAAGCATTCTAGCGGACAGCTGTACGAGTTCTACAACATACCGTACGCCACAGCGCCTACAGGCGTCAACAAATTCAAGGTGATTAAACTTAAAAGAAACGTGGGACGAGTTGCAGAATGAAAATATTATTTATTTTGATTTTCATCAACTCGTCCCAAATGGGCCGTGGACATGTGGGACGAGTTGCTGAATTAATCAATTATTCCCAAACTAGCGGACGTCACGTGGTTTTACCCGTTTTAGTATTAGTTCCGGTTCCCGTTCGCGAGGAGCTCGTGGCTAAATAATAACAGCCACTCGGGCCGATCTTTAGGTTAAGCCGTGCTTGCCTAGTTTGGTCCGTGGATGGGTGACCACCCTTACATACCGAGTTTCCTCCGTGCCTCGGAAAGCACGCTAAGCTGTTGGTCCCGGCTGTCATTTGTCCATCTTTGGCAGTCGTTACAGGTAGTCAGTGGCCCAAAATAGTCTGACAACCAGTCTTACCAGGTGGTATCGTATTAGCCAGTATTAACTGGGTTGTGGAGGTCAGATAGGCAGTCGCTCCACATAAAATACTGGTATTCAGCTGTATCCGGTTAGACTGGAAGCCGACACCAACAAAAGTTGGGAAAAGGCTTGGCAGATGATGAGTTCCCGTACCCGTTATTTTATCGCCGTACTTCTGTACGGCGATAAAATAACGGGTGTAAAAAACCTCTTAACGAAGCCGAAAGCCACTTGTTCTCCCCGTCTTTGCGATCATATTTTGTTCTACACCATACCTGGGAACCTTCTAGTTACGGAGATATTGGGGGTCAAAGTTCCAACTTTTTCACAAGTTTAAGGTTTTATTGATAAGATTTTTAAACACCTCCACGACGCGACCCCTGCACTACTCAATTCATTCATCGGCTTAATGTTTTGAGTGCATTACATTGAGTTCTACCACAAAACATGATTTTCACCCCAAAAAAAGTCATTTCCCAGCAATATTTTTTGCATAAAGTTATTTAGTTTGATGTAAAAAATGCTTGGTTGACGGCTTTGTGATGAGGTTGTTTACACCCTGTATAGCCCAAGTATGTTACTTGCTGAAAATGTAGCTATCCATTGCTGAAAGAATTTTTCAATCAATTTAGTCGTTTTTAAGTTTATTACGTACAAAAATACAAATCTTTCCTCTTCATAATATTAGTATAGGTAGAAATGATAACGTGTGATACGCGTGTCCATGCGTAGTCTGTACGACTTATTTGAATAGGACTTACTCGTATAACTAATATTGCCATATTGCCAACCCTTTTTTTTTTTTTTTTTTTAGGATGGGAAATCATCAAATGACTTCTCCCACTCTGGGCGGAGCGGGAGGGAGTGTCAGACTCTTACTGACTAAAACCCATCCATGTTCCTTCCTCGCCCTTTACGTTCCGGGGCCGCGGTATCTCTTTCGAACAGTCCCGCAACCCCGGCAGGCTTCGGCCCTTGCGGGCCCCTCTCTTCTGCTGACATCTCTTTGAGGCGCGCGTGGAACACGAACGTGCCGTCGACACGGCCTGTCGTCACCAGACGGACGGACGGCTAGCTAGCCCATAGCCAACCGTCCACAGGCCCGCATCTACGGTGGCCGGTAGCCACCACGTGGCCCCCGACGCCCGGTGCGTCTCCCGCGGCGGCTGGGAAGAGAGGCTCTCTCCCTCTCTTGTTCCGCCACCTCCTTCGCCAGCATGACTGCTTCGCAGAAGGAGGTGACGGCTTCCCATTCCGTCTCGCTCCGGACCATGGATTGGCCCAGGGCCGGACGCGAGAGGTCGCCGCCGCCGATCGCCGCTACGAGGACACGGCGGTGCTCCGCCCACGTAGGGCAGACTTCCACCGTGTGCTCCACCGTGTCCTCCGGTCGATCCTCACAGTGGAAACACCCGGGCGTTTCCTCCCGCCCGATTCGGTGCAGGTACCTCCTGAAACATCCGTGTCCGGTGAGGACCTGCGTCAGGCGGAAGGTGAGGGCGCCGTGGCGCCTCTCAAGCCACTCCTCAAAGAGGGGACTTACCGCCACTATCGTGGCGTGCCCTAATATTGCCAACCCTGAAATTGCCGTTTCGAGCAAGCATGATGATCAATGCTCGTGCTATCCCTGTATGAGAAGAGGACTTTGTCCAGCAGTGGGACAGTTATAGGCTGCTGATATATGTAACTAGCCGACCCGACAGACGTTGTCCTGTCACCTACTACCTACCTACCTACTACTACCTACCTACTACTACCTACATACTACTACCTACCTACTACTACCTACCTAATACTACCTACCTACTACTACCTACCTACTACTACATTTTTTATTTCATAAGAACCTTCTCCTGACAATAACAAACACAACAATAAAAGAATTAGTGAAATCTGCCCAGGCATTGTTGAGTTTTGCTTACCAACACATTTTACGATTCATTTTTATATTAACCTACCTACTACTACCTACCTACTACTACCTAACCTACTACTACCTACCTACTACTACCTACCTACTACTACCTACCTACTACTACCACCTACCTACTACTACCTACCTACTACTACCTACCTACTACTACCTACCTACTACTACCTACCTACTACTACCTACCTACTACTATCTACCTACTACTACCTACCTACTACTACCTACCTAATACTACCTACCTACTACTACCTACCTACTACTACATTTTTATTTTCATAAGAACCTTCTCCTGACAATGACAAACACAACAAAAAAAGAATTAGTGAAATCGGTCCAGCCGTTCGTGATGGTAAGCGTGATGCCGTGACCAAGGGAAATAGGGATTCATCTACACTAATATTATAAAGAGGAAAACTTTGTTTGTTTGGTTGTAATGAATAGGCTTAAAAATACTGGACCGTTTTTAAAAATTCTTTCACCATTCGAAAGCTACATTATCCACGAGTAACATAGGATATATTTTATCCCCGTACTCCCACGGGAACGGGAACTATGCGGGTGAAACCGCGGGACGTCCGCTAGTTTTTATATATAATTGATATAGATAACAATATATTATGAATACCACTTTATCATAATCATCATTTTCCTGCCCTCGTCCACATTAATATGAGGTCTGCGCAGCTGGTCTTCATCTTCCATACTACTCTATTACTCGTCATCTCGTCAGACACCTCCTTTTGTGCCAAATCATCCTTCCTTAGAACGGTGAAATCACAACTTTTATCATCAATTACTTATTTCGTCGTATTTTTTTAAGTGGTGTTTGAATTTTCCCTAACGGCATTTTTCACGATCAAACTGGCATGTTTGGATAGAGGACACTTAGCAAACAAATAATGTACAAGCAGCTTACCACCAACTCTTATAGCAGCATAGGGTAGATGACAAAAAAATCTAATTAGTCCGTCAGGTACTCGTAGATTATTAAAAATATTTGACCCGTATTTTTTCTTTTGTTGCTTAAAACATTAATGACGAAGATACGACCCTTTTAAAATTCTCCATACGTGACGCCTAGGTACCTATATTTTTTAACTAGTTCTGACATAACGAACCCCCACTCCCGAGTTTTGATGCATTTTATCATTGTCAATATTCATTGATTTACAAAAACAAGAAAATCGTGTCCATTATTTTTCAATACTCTAACTGACGGATTTGTAATTTTTTGATACTGCGTCAAGCCTATTATCATACCCTTGTGTGGGAATCTCTTTCGCAAACAGAAATTAGAATAAAGTCATACTCATTGCAGTATGAGAGAGTAGTTATACAGCGGGTACTAGCGGGTCTCAACTCTCATGTACCAATTTTACCAAAGGTTGAAGAAGAGAGAGATGGAGACATACACATATACCAGTTTTAAGTGCCCCGACTATGCTACTATAGAAAAGGTTAGGTTTTCTCCTAACTATGATAATTATTATCATTTCTCAATTAATGTTCATACTGTTTATCATCATATTATTTCCTTCGTACCTCGGAAAACACCATAAATCGTTGGTCTTGGCTAACATTTGTAGATCTTTGACGGATTTAGATTAATATTTAGATTAATTTAAAAAAAAGAAACCGCCGTGTAGATATTGCACTTCTGTAAGAAACAACTGTTTTTTATTGGAATCCAGTCCCAAAAATCTAAACATAATAATGTACGTTACAGGCACCTCAACCACCACCAGTACGGACGGATCGGTTCGATGCATTCGGTGAAGAGAATATCATAATATGTCCACAGAATGCAAATGTTGCGAGCATTTTTCCAGACCAAGTGGTGATGCAGGAAGATTGTCTAGTTGCCAATGTTTTTGTACCCGTCACAAACGAAGAAAACCTTTCAGTCGTCGTGTTTGTTCATGGAGGGGCTTATCTAGTTGGTTATGGAAATGGGCATAAAGCGACACAGTTAATAGAGCAGGAAAAAGATTTTATCATGGTCACATTTAACTACCGTCTTGCCATTCATGGGTTCCTTTGTCTCGGCACCGAGGACGTACCTGGCAATGCTGGTATGAAGGACCAGGTGGCGCTGCTGCGCTGGGTGCAAGAGAACATCGCCAGCTTCGGTGGTAACCCTAATGATGTTACTCTTGTTGGTAGCAGTGCAGGTTCCGCATCAGTGGATCTACTTATGCTATCTAAGTCTGCCGAAGGATTATTTCACAGAGCCATACCTGAAAGCGGTGGGAATCTTGCTGCATTTGCAATACAGAGGGATCCTCTTGAGAATGCCAGAAAACATGCCAGAGCGCTGAACGCTCTCGCTATGGTAGATGACGTAAACTCTTTAGAACAGTTCTATAAGGCAGCTTCAATGGACTCTTTGACTGCTGATTTATTTGAAGACAGAACTGATTCTACTTTCGTGTTTTCACCATGTGTGGAGCGTGATACAGACGGAGCATTCCTGACAGAAACTCCTCTGAGTATACTAAAGAATGGCAGCTACAAAAAGTTACCTGTGTTGTATGGATTTGCTCAGATGGAGGGTTTGTTTCGTATTGTTTTTTTTGACATTTGGAAGATCAAGATGAATGAAAAATTTTCAGATTTCTTACCGGTTGACTTAGAGTTTGAATCTGATGCAGAAAGAGAAGAAGTAGCCAATAGGGTCAGAACATTTTATTTCGGCTCCAACTCAGTTGGAGACGACCAAGTTTTAAAATACATCGACTTCTTTACGGATGTCATATTTGCTTTTCCCAAGCTTTGGGCCGTTAAGCTGCAAGTAGAGGCTGGCAACGATCAAGTATATTTGTACGAATACTCCTTTGCGGACGATAATTCTACCAAAATACCTTACACTGATATGACAGGAGCTGATCACGTCGCTCAAACAGCGGCTTGGATGGACAACATAGGTGATCAATACAGAGATGAAAGTCTCGATACTCCCGAATATAAGAAGATGAGGAAGGTAGTCCGTGAAATGTGGCACAACTTTATTAAAACTGGGTAAGCATTCAACCTTTTAGCGTCTTAATCATTTCCCAATAGGGAATATGCAAGAAATACAAAACTCTGTTAATTTGTTAAAAATGCCTTGTATTGGCACACGTCGTTCTCGAAAACGGCGGTAGTGACATTAAAATCTATGTGTCAAAAAATACTTTTATTCGAAATGTAGTTAGCTTCACAATGATTTTATTATTATATCGTTATCGCAATTTTTGCTTGAATAAAGCACATACAATTAGTAAAATTACTTTATTAAAGCCAAAAAAATAGATGTAAACAACCATACCTATATTATTATATATATTAACCATACCTATGTTTCACAAAATAAATATTTGATTGATTGATTGATTGATTGAAACAAGATCACAGACGTTTGAACTGTCATAGAAAATTGCAGGAGTTTAATATTATTTTTGAGCGACAAGCAGTAGATGTTTTTTTTTATTCAAGTGAAGATATTATAAATATAATTACACTAATCGTAACATATAAATACGTTGTTCCTTCTAACTGAGCCAGTATTACATTAACTGTTCCCGTTAAAGAGATAACGTTTATCGATAATCGATGAGAATAGATAATCTTCGGAACTACTGATTTATTGGGGATGCACACTGTGGAACTAATGTCGCTAGCATAGCAGGTTCCAAGCATCATCATTGGTTGAAAATCAAGGAATGTCATTTCATATTTTAAAATACCTTGACCTCATTGGTCAGATTGAGACCGGCTATGGTGGCGCCATCTTCAATGAGCTTTTAACGGTCTTTCCCATTTCGAAAATTCTTTCACTAGTAGGATTCTATTTTATCCTCGATAGTCTTATGCTATGAATATTTGAAACGTTCCGGATAACGAGGGCAAAACCACGGGAAAAAGCTAGCTCTGCTATTCTTGGGATCACTGGGTTCGATTTCAAAATGAATGAAAGAGTAGCGGTGAACACTCCGCATAGTTAATAATATTCAAATGATAAGTTCGATTAAAATCCTCAGAAAACCCGTGCCTGAAGGATCGTCGCTGCTTCCCTGGCCGGCAGCAGGCGCGAACAGGTCACCACACATGGTACTGGATGAGGAGCTAACACTAGGAGGATCACTCCTGGAGGCTCGCACTCGCTTCTGGGATGACATCTACCAGAAACATTACCGGGACGCAATACCACCACGTAGTGGGGCTGGTAACATGGCGCCGAAGAATGTATTTTCTTTATTTGCTTTGTATGTCCTTTTCTGTCTTACAAAGCGGATTTTAGTATTGTAGTATTGATCATTAGTCTTGTCAAATGTATTTGCGTAAAACATTTTCAATGGCAAAGCCGTTCGTTCATGACGACAAACATAAAATGAGTTCACCTATGTACCACTCTTGTACATACGTGAAGCTTAAGTAAATAAAAATAAAATGTTGAACTATTTCTCATTTACTAATGAATTTCATTAAAAATCGTTCGAATTGCAAGTGTGTTTCGCAATAGGGTGTTATTGTTACTCATATAGTCGAACTTGTAATGGCTTAACCACTATTAAATGTTGTCAAGTCATTAAAGACAAAGTCAAGTGACAGTTATAGAATGTAAACCTAATTCGTAAACTTTTATTTTACGAGGAATTGTTGTGAAAAAGTCAACACTTCACACTAACAAAACTTGACATTGTTTGTCTGACTATACCGGAACGAGGGTTACGATTTTACTTGTGGATAAAGATTTAAACCGTTTGATATTGATAGGGCTTTCTGTAAGATGTATGAGCTTACATATACTACATGGCAGTGGCGAGAACTCCATACGACTCGATTCCTACGGGTGTCCCTTTGAAAAATGCCACTAACAGTATTAGTATTCTACAGACAAATAATACAATCACAATAAAGTTCGTGACTAAATAATAACAGCCGCTCCCGCGCTCGCGTTTGTCTGTGGATGGGTGACCGCCCATTACATACCACGTTTCCTCCGTGCCTCGGAAAGCACGTTAAGCAGTTGGTCCCGGCTGTCATTTGTAGATTCTTGACAGTCGTAACAGGCAGTCAGTGGCCCAAAAGGTCTGACAACCACTCTTTGAAAGGGGTATCGTATTACCCAGTACTAACTGGGTTATGGAGGTCAGGGCCTCGATTCTGCTATTACAATAGTGTCAGAGTATTCGATCATTGATTTCATAATGATCAAGTTCTGTCAAATTTTGACAAGTTTGTTAATTCTACTATCATAATGGCGCCATTATGACTTCTCAATGAACAACCACTGACACTCCATTGAAAGAAATGTCATAGAATATTAATCTCGTACATGAAATCTGGCATGAATAAATGTTCGCATTTAGTAGTAGATTTCGAAAACCATTTGTACTAAGGGTTTTATAATAATGACAATACGACAATGCCATTAAAACACAATTTTATTACGAGACCATTGACCGACCATTGTGAATTTAGCAGATTACGAACTTTAAGCAAAATGACAATGGGATGAGAATGGAATCGTGTTGGAGTGACGAATTTATTAAAATAGCAGAATTAGGCCCCAGGTAGGCAGTCGCTCCATGTAAAATACTGGTACTACGCTGCATTCAGTTAGACTGGAAGCCGACCCCAAAATTAGTTGGGAAGAGGCTAGGCAGATGATGATGGCATTAAAGAAATGTACAGTCACGTGTAATACTGTCACCGTAAAATTGTCATACTTACGTTATATTGTAATATCTCTAGCGATATTGTAAAATCTCAAAATATTGTCAAACGAACATACTGCTTACAACAAAACGCATTATTTTTCGTGAAATGCATGCGATGGTAGTCAACTCACGCGGTGTGAAGTGAAGGAGGGGTACCCCTTGCTCAGTGGTACAACTCTCATGAAAAGATAATGTACCATTCCTGAGAAATACCGATTAATATAACCTAACCTTAAAACACTTTATATTCCCCTAAAAAGCGTAGTCGACGGGCCCCTATTTCCGAGTGCAGGGTTTAAAGGAACCTAACTAACCTAACGGGGGGGGTGCCCCAAGTCCCGATTATGGGGGCAGATACACTTCCGTATGTTCAGTTGACAATATTTCGAGAGTTCACAATATCGCTAGAGAGAAACACGTTATATTGTAATATAACGTGTTTGACAATTTTACGGTGACATAATATACACTTTCCTCAGCATTGTAGCGTTTTTCCAGAATACTATGTACGTAATAAAATTAAATTTCAATCAGTACATTAGGAGAAACACAATTTAAAAAATTATTAAGTGTTTACATATTATTAGACGTGACTGTACTCCGTCTTACCTCTTACAAAAGTTTACCCTTTGCTACTACATGGAACGATAGATACGATTTTCAGTATGAGTGAGCGAATCAATAATTTCAATGTCACAATCAGTAAAACAGAAACGTCACCATCTTTTGAGGCTGTCCGGTGTATCTAATGACTAAAACCTTTCGTTGTTATTAATTAATTTACTGAATGTTGTACCTTTTTTTCTGATGGGAAATCATCAAAATGACTTCTCTCACTCTGAGCGGAGTGAGAGGAAGTGTCAGACTTTTACTGACTAAAACCTATTCATGTTCCTTCCTCGCCCTTTATGTTCCGGGGCCGCGGTATCTGTTTCGAACAGTCCCGCAGCCCTGGCAGTCTGCGGGCCCTTTCATTTTCCTGACATCTTTTTGAGGCGGGCGTGGAACACGAACGTGCCGTCGACACGGCCTGTCGTCATAAGACGAACGGACGGCGAGCTAGCCCATATGAATGAATGTTGTACCTACAAGGTACTTTAGGTTACTTGTTTTTATACGGAATTTAAGTATGCAATACTTACATTAAATATACTCTGTTATATACGTGTGCAATCTTTTATTTGGAAATGTTTACCTATAACATCCTTCCCATACAATTTCAACACCTACTCGACCCAAAAATGCAATGGGGAGCTGATATTTTTTTACGAAATATACGTGTGCAATCTTTTATTTGGAAATGTTTACCTATAACATCCTTCCCATACAATTTCAACACCTACTCGACCCAAAAATGCAATAGGGAGCTGATATTTTTTTACGATTACGATGTTGGTCCCATAGAGAAAGTTGTTTAGTTTAAGGTTTGTTAATATGGCTGAAATCCAAAGTACCTACGATTACACCTAGTTCTAGCCGGCTATATCCAGGTGATAGTATCCTATTTGATTGGCTACATCCTTTTTCACTGAACGAGGTACACCGAATCAATACCTACTAAACGTATTTCACAAATACCAACAAAACACCCAGATGATCAGTCATCAGTGAAGCTGCTGAATAGCTATCGAATATTCTGACGGGGAGTACGTTTAATACAATCAAGTTGTCTCCACTGGTGCTGTATAAAGACAATGACGTGATAAAAACCAATAACGGCCGGTCTATCACTCCAGCAGTTGCAAAGGTAATTGAAAAGGGACTCTTTGGCTTTCTAAAAAAAACTAACTGCCTCACCAACCTACGATATGCCTACAGAAAGAGGCGTTCAACAACCTACAATGGTTTCCTTGTAACTTTGGGAGCTGACTATACTGTACAAAAAACAGTTGAAAATGATTGACGAAATGGGATTCAATGTATGAAGATTAAAAATAGTTACGAGTTGGCACACTTCTTCGCTTGTTTCGCACGTCTTTTGTTTAATTTACGCGATGGGCCGAAGCCCATTGCATGCACGTGTTGTCAATGTCATCCACCGAAACAAATGAGGTGATTATAAAAAAAAAAAAAATAGTGTTTTAATGCAGGCAAAAATACCCATAAGTAGACCAGAAATACAATTGAACCCGATAAAATAATAGTAGCAAAGAATACCACACACCCCATGTAAACGTCTCCCACGGGAACGGGACCTGCGCGGGTGGACGTGTGACGTGTCCGCTAGTGATGAATATTATTAGAGGCTTTATTTCCATCACTTGTAACCCAGAGATGGAAACAAAACAGTGCAAGTAAGTAATGCAGTGTGTTCATCCAGTAATTTAAATAATTATTTATGATGACGCTCCTAAGTCAATATAGTGCACTGTGGGAAATTCTGAATATTAATCTGGAGAAGCTCGTGGCCAAATAATATCAGCCGCTCGGGCCGATCTGTAGGTTAAGCCGTGCTTGCCTAGGTTGGTCCGTGGATGGGTGACCACCCTTACATACCGAGTTTCCTCCGTGCCTCGGAAAACACGTTAAGCTGTTGGTCCTGGCTGTCTTTTGTCCATCTTTGGCAGTCGTTACAGGTAGTCAGTGGCCCAAATAGTCTGACAACCAGTCTTACCAAGGGGTATCGTATTACCCAGTATTAACTGGGTTGTGACTTGTGGAGGTCCGACAGGTAGTAGTAATAATAATAAGTCGTAGCAATTCATCTAACCACCATGAATCTATTTTCACCCGCAGGTGCTGTTCCGTGCCTGCCGGGGCTGCGGGACTGTTCGAAAGAGTTACCGTGGCCCCGGAACATAAAGGGCGAGGAAGGAACATGGAACATGGATTTTCCCACTCCACCCAGAGCGGGAAAAGTTATTTGATGATTTCCCATCCGTAAAGAAAAAGGTGCTGTGGCGTGGGGTATGTTGTAGAAAGTGTCCAGTCCCCGGTTGTGGTGTTTGCGCCCACGCACCGGTCCTTGCGCTAGTCTCACTTCCCGCCATTCATCGTAAGCTAGAACAGCCGTCACGAGAACCACACACGTCCATCATTCCATCGTTTCGACTATATACTACCTTACAATTCGATGTTTACAAATGGATCTTTTCTGATTTTTTTGGGAAATTTACGCTGAATAATCATTTTTTTTCGTCTAATCAGTAACATCTAAGATTCTTTAAACGGAAACGGTAGATCTCTGAAAACCTTACATATTCCTGATTATACAGTAATTGATTTAGATGACTTTGATCGGATTTTATGTTTAATCACCTTATTGTACGCGATCTTCGAGTAACAAATAATGCATTTCTTGTTCATGAGCAAGACTTCCTTTCCCGAGGACAATGGACCGTGGACTGAGAGCAAGACAGGCCAAGGTTAAAGCCTTGTATTCATGGTAAACATTTATTTAGCAACATGGTTGCATAAACATGTTGCCGAGTTGCTGTCAACATACTGCGAGCAACACTTGTGTTGCGGAGTTGACCACGCCATGTTGCAGAGTTGACGCCCGGCGAGCGAAAACATCAGTTTATCAACAAATGTTGACGCGTGTGGACGTCTTTGCAACTGTTTATAAACATGGAGGTTGTGTGGAGCAACGATAAAATACTTTACTTCCTCGGGCAACTTTTAAACGCAGACTGGCGTGTGTGGACAACCCATATTGATTTAAACAATGTTTCTAGCAGCATTCTCGCCGTTCATCAACAACGTTGATCAACTGTTGCCAAACAAATTAATGTTTACCATGAATACGAGGCTTAAGTTGTAAATCGTAAGGGCCTTATTACACTAGCGAGTTGCGAGCGTATTGAAAGCGGGGCGAGTGAACAGCGAGCTCGCCGCGAGTTTGCAATGTGTGCCCGGCGAACACGCCGCCGCGCCGCCGCGCCGCGAAGAAAAACAAAATTATGGGTGATGGGGCGGGTGGGCAGCGAGTTCGCGGTGTGCGATTCGTGTTTTGTCCAATTATTAATTTTGCGAGCTCGCTGCGCACTTGCCCCGCTTTCAATTCGCTCGCAACTCGCTAGTGTGATATACCTAAGGGTCAGTGCAGAACCACCCTTTTATTTAAAACCAACCAACAAGTATGTCGAAGGCTGTTTCACTGACTTTGCGTACCTACTGACTATCTATCTTCATGTTTACCGCGTTATGGTAGGATACTTATTTTACCCATTGCATTAAGATAATTATAATAGGTACCTAGTATGTACCTATTAGTAGAATGAGAAAGAAGAAGCAGTAGAAGAGTGTTGAAGTTTAGTAGAACTTCAACACTCTTTGATCGGATAAAAATGTTCTGATCAATGACGGGCAATTAATTAATGATGGCGTTATAATAGGTAAAGTCGATCAATAGCTTGACACCAGATCGTGTTGAATCGTTCAGAAACTACATCACTAGATGACGCTTAAATCGCAAATAGAACAAGATTTGGCTATTTTTGTTTCTCATTTACATTTGCGCATGGTTTTTCCACTTATAAACGTCCCACAATCACCTGTGTTCTCTTGAAAATATTATGAATAATAAACTGTTAACTTTAAACACGGTTTTAAGCTTTCACGGTTTAAAACTAAACAAATAGTACAAAAAGTCTTAACAACAACTGTTAACTTTAAGTTCTAATGTCCGATTTCATCTTTAAATTGTTATATTATCCTACCTCAGCAGCTGAGCTAGGCCTAAGGCCTCTGCCTCGAATCTTGCGGGCAGCGGGGCGCGGCAGCGGGGCGGGCGCGGGCAGCGAGCGGTGTACTTTAGTCAAGCGGTGACCGCCTAAGCGTCTGCGTTGCAGTGTTGTGCAATTTATTTTTGTGACGTGTCGAAATGTCCTCGGACAGTTTAGAGCAAATTATTTCAGCAATTTTTGAGAGGATACCGCAGCAAATATGTGAACCATAAAACCAGAAGAGTAATTAACCAGTTCTGGGAAGAAAATTAAAAACGAACTGAATTCTGATTCACTGATTCTGTTGTAGTCGTAGAATTTGTCGGGACATTTGTCTCTGTTCTTCACAATTTCGATAAAACTCGCATTTTATTTTCCTTGCTTTATAGTAGGGATTTACTTCTTCTTTTGCCCACAATAAATCGAGCGTTAGGAATAAATTTGAATCAAACAGATGTTGCAGCCATTGTTCAGACATTTTTTTCACGAATAAAAACAAATATCTCGACGACACAATCACGAAAACAACACTACGCGGCTATAGTGACGCGCGATCTGCCCGCTAGTTTCAAGAACGGGTCTGAGATGCGCGAGCCGCTCCGGCGCCGCTGCCGCCACCGCCCCGCTGCCCGCAAGATTCGAGGCAGAGGCCTAATGCTTGAGCAACTGAGCCGCACCGGTGGGTGTCCAAGTCGAGCTTTCAATGAATATGACCAAGACAAAACTGACGACGCACGGCATAGAGCGTAACTAGAGATTGTGGGTACGGATGATTGAATATTATGTCCATGAATATACCTCCGCCAGAATGCTTGGTTGACGGCTTCGTGATGAGATTGTTTACGGCCTGTATAGGTTATTATAGAAGTAAGATGATTGTTTTTGTTTGACCTAGAACCTAGACTAATAATTATTAATAAATATTTTAACAAACTACATACATATTTTCAATCCCCAACAAGTTTCTCTAATACTAAGTAGTTTTAAGTGCGACAGAGCGACATTAATAATTTTAAGTAATTAAAATAATCAAATGAAGAAAAGGTCAAAAACAGCTAAGTAAGAAACATAAATAAAAGGAAATGAAACAGTTAACAAATGAAGCTTGCGGAATAAAACAAAATATTTATTACTGAGTATATTTTCATTTAAGTATTTTAAAGTATTCTAGAAATTCTACAGTACTTATAAAAATAATTTCAAAAATCTAAAAAAAATCAAATGAGTTCAACATTTATTTGTTTAAATAAAAGCATATAAATTATTAAAACCTCCAGCGCCTTAGTTCCCTGCGTGGTGGTACGGAATCCAGGTAGTACCTTTGGTAGATGTTATCCCAGAGGTTAAAGCGCTCTTCTAAGGGCACCCCACGTAGTTCCACCTTCTCACCCAGTTCCATGTATGGTGACCTGTTCGTGCCTGCTGCCGGCCAAGCAGGCAGCGACGACCTTTCAGGTATCGGCCGACTGTTAATAAAAAAAATGATTGTCTGTAAAGTCGGTTTACGGACGATATTTTTACGTGATAACGGAATTTTTCATATCAGTGATTCTAACTTAAAAAATAAAATTTCATCAACCTCTTCACCACCTTAAGGATTGAAATTTTAACAACACTGTTGTAATATTAAATTTTGTTAAAACACCGTTGTGTTAGCTTCCAACCATACGCCTACATGATAAATTTTGTGATTTTTTCTTCGAAAATTAAGAACTTTCCAATCGCAACTTCATCCCCTTTTTTTAAACTTTGGGGGTGGACTTATTAAAAACGCTGAGACACGTCTAAATTCATTTTCAATCGTCAGCCTAAACACAAAATTTTAAGATCCTAACTTTAAAACTGACGGACTTTCATACAAAGTTTCATGCTCTATTTAACTCCCTTAGGACTTACTGGTGTGACACTTTTTAGTGCGTGCATCCGGTGTTCATCGATTTATAAGACGTTGTCACGTCAAAACTTAAATGGCATCTTTTAATACGTAATTTGTATAAATTATGTTAAGAACTATTGAATATCGTATACGATAAATGGTAATGAGGTGTCAAAAGATGAAAACTAAATGCTTACCCAGTTTTAATAAAGTTGTGCCAAATGTCACGTACTATCTTTCTCATCTTTTGAAATTCAGGAGTTTCAAGACTTTCATCTGAACCATCCAACCAAGCCCATGCCTGAGCGCAGTGATTAGCTCCTCGCACGTCAGTATAAGGCACCGGGGGAACGTCCTCGTCCACAAAGGAATATTCATACAAATATACTTGATTGTTGCCAGCCTCTGCGTGCAGCTGCACAGCCTTAAGCATAGGATAAGTAAACATGATATCCGAAAAGAAGTCAACATAATTCAGAATCGTATCGTTGCCAACAGGATTATCGCCGAAATAATAATTTTTGACCGTGTTGGCTACTTCTTCTCGTTCTTCCTCAGATTTAAACTTAAGGTCACCAGGTAAAAAATCGGAAAAGTTTTCGTTCATCAAATGCTGCCAAGTTTCAAAAAACCCAATACGTAACAGTCCTTCCATGTTCGTGCACCAAACAACATAGGTAACTTTTTGTAGTTGCCTGTTTTTAGAATAGTCAGAGGAGATTCTGTCAGGATTGCTCCATCTGTTTCACGCTCCACACATGGGGTAAACATGAAAGTAGAATCAATCCCGTCATCAAACGTGGAAGCAGTCAACAAGTCCATTGAGGCTGTCTTATAGAACTGTTCCAAAGCGTTTATATCGTCCACGTTACCAAAGTTATGATCTTTAGCAAACCTTCTGGCAATTTCTAGGGGATCCCTTTGGAATGCTAATACGGCAAGGTTACCAGCACTTTCTGGTATGACTCGATGAAATAATCCTTCGGTTACTTTAGACAGCATTAGTACATCCAATAATACGGAGCCTGCACTGAATCCTGCAAGAGTGACATCGTCAGGGTTACCGCCAAAGCTGGCTATGTTATCTTGAACCCAACGCAGCAGCGATAATTGGTCCTTTAAGCCTGCATTTCCTGGTGCGTCCTCGGTGCCGAGACAAAGAAACCCGTGAACACCTAGGCGATAGTTGAACGAGACCATGATCACATCTTTCTTTTCCTTTATAAACTGTGTTCCTGTCATAATGTTACCAAAACCCGTCGAAAATCCTCCTCCGTGAGTATACACGAGAACTGAAAGATTTTTCTCAGTGGTTTCAGGAACGAATACGTTAGCAGTTAGACAATCTTCTTTCATCTCAACAATGACTGGCAGTGATTGAGACACAATGCCATCGTTCTGTGGACATACGACTATGTGGTCATCGGTTGCATCAAATGGCTTTGTCCATGTTGGCGGTGGGAGCGGTTCCTGGAATGACAAAGTATATTAAGTAGTACAAATGTTTGTTGTCATAAAAGTCATCAATTGCCTATGCCTTGAGCCTTTTTCCAACCATGTTAGCTTTGGCTAACCAGATGCAGTTGAAAACCAGTATTTTATTTGAAACGGCTGTCTAACTGACAACACGATGCAACACGATGGCTCTCGGCAGGATCGAGTCAGACTCTCGGGGTTTGCAATAAGCGTAACGACTATCAAAGATCTATTAATGACAGCCGGGACCAACTGCTTATCGTGTTATTTGATGCATGGATGAACTTCGCTATGTAATGACTAATGATCGGTCACTGATCTACCGACTGACCTAAATTGTCAAAATATTGGAACTTTCTGGGGAATTAGCTTCATTTGCATGAGATGGTGGATCCAGTCAAATCAAAGAGTGATCAAGGCTCGCCCAGACTTGACATAATTTAATAATATTTGTATCAAATCATATATCCACCTTGAATTTATTTTCACCCGCAGGTGCTGTGGCGTAAGGTATGTTGAAGAAAGTGTACAGTCCCCCATTGTGGTGTTTGCGCCCACGCACCGGACCTTGCGCTAGTCTCACTTCCCGCCATTCATCATCGGCTAGAACAGCCGTCACGCACAACAAAACCACACACGTCCACCACTCCATCGTTTCGACTATGGACTACCTTAAAAATCGACGTTTATAAATAGGGATCTTTATCTTCAGGCACATGTTTTTTTGTGGTGATATTTATAATCAAAATTTGCTAGTCTAATCAGAATATCTAAGATTCTTTAAACGGATATGGTGCAGATACGTATTCGTTTATGGAATCTTAGATGTTCCCAATTATTATTACGATTCAACGGTTATTTCAGACTAAATTATTGCTGGATAGCAACTTTTTTTTTGGGTGAAAAATCTTGGTTTGTGGTAGAACTCAATGTTATTAACGTACTCAAAACATTGTGCTGATGGATGGATTAAATAGTACGGAGATCGTGGAGGTGTTTAAAGTGAAAATATTACAATAAAAACTAGTATAAAAAAACGATTTAAAAATTTGTAAAGACCCCCAATATCTCCGTAACTAGAAGGTTCTCAGGTAAGGTGTAGAACAAAAAAAATATCGCAATGACGAAGGGAACAAGTGCCTTTTGGCTTCGTTAAGAGGTTTTTTACACAGTTAATGTGTTAAGTACATTTAAAACCCGTTTTTAGTTAAAAACGCATTTTCCCTACATTTAAATTATCTAGTACTAGCTTCTGCCCGTGACTTCGTACGCGGATCCTGTTGCTTTTGCCAGCGACACCGGGTTCGTCAAAATCGAAGATCTGAAACGTCTAATTCTAAGAGCCCGGGGACGGGAAAATAACGGATCTTTCCCACCTGAGCAACACATACCGTTTGTTTCTTTTTGCCATTTAACAGCTTCACAAAAAGTAAAATTTTGAACCATACCTCCGATGGCGGAATATGTGGCGTATTCAATCATAGGAGTATACGTAAATGAACTCCGTTTCTTATCAACCCAAGGAAGGTCGTCATGCCCTACGGCTATATCTTGAGACACAGCTGATGTCATCGACATTCTGTTCAGAGAATATCGAAATCTTCGCGCTCTTCTTCTGGCTCTTCATGCCGTACTCCAGCAATTCTTTCTCTCTCACATTCTAACTGATTATGAATATATTGTTGTGTGCGTGTTTGGGGCAATGTATGATAATCTCGAGCAGCAGTTAGTCGCGCATCACGTTCATCACTCGTTTCAAAAGACCTGTTAGTATATGTGCGAATACGCTGAGAACTCAAGCGTGATTCTGTATGGGTAAACGTTTCCGACTCGCGAGACAATGCGTAACGTTCCCGATCAGCGGTCAGTCGCGCATCACGTTCCCCACTTGTTTCTAGAGATCTAGAAGTCGATCTACGCATTGATATCGCATCTACGCTTGGTACACTCTCACTTAGATACCTGATCAATTAAAATCTAAGTGCCCAGCGTTACCGGGTAGGCTACCGAGTCACGAAGATAAATGGAAAGGGAAATTAAACACTCAAATAACATAAGCCGGAAGACATATTTATTCGATAAAATGAGTTTTGGCCAGAAGAGTCAAATTTTCAATGACATAGTCATTGAAAATCAGTCCTAAACTGTTACCGCCTTAACCTCGTGGAGGTACTCCCAGTTTTTGTTATTTTATAATTATACAGTGAAATTTGTGATAGCTTTGCAATAATTTTCACATCAGATGTTTCTGATCTTCGATTTTTTATAAGTCAACAGGAAATGCCCATCAGACCGAACAACTGTTGCTAAGACGTCATCATTCCTAAATGTGTTATGGTGTAGCTGGGCTCTTGGAGTTCCACAACAGGTGTTCCAGATCTTCGATTTTTATAAATCAACAGAGAGTGCTCATCGAATTGAACAACTTTTGCTAAGACGTCATTCCTATATGTGTTATGGTGTAGCTGGGCTCTTGGAGTTCCACAACAGGTGTCCCAGATCTTCGATTTTTATAAGTCAACAGAGAGTGCTCATCAGATTAAACAACTTTTGCTAAGACGTCATTCACGTCATTCCTATATGTGTTATGGTATAACTGGGCTGTTGGAGTTCCCCATCAGGTGTTCCAGATCTTCAAATTTATTCTCTCAGCAGAAAATGCTCATCACGTGGAACAATTTTTGCTATGGTGTCATTTTTGTATCTCTTATAGTTTAGCTGGTCTGTTGCAGTTCTACATCAGGTTTTCAGGTTTCCAAGATAAATTATAGCCTATATGTTGCCCAGACATAATATCTATCCAACAAAAAAAAAATCATTCAAATCCGTCCAGTACTTCCGAAGATTAGCGTGTACAAACAAACAGACAAACAGATAAACAGACAGACTTTTTTTTTTGGATTCGTGCTCTATTAATGTTTCTAAAGCCCCTTCAATTATTATTTTTTACATATTTTCAATGTACAGACACAGCTTTTTTACTCTTTTATTATATGTTTAGATTAGAAGATATAGATTAACTGCTGTTCAAAAAGAATATCAGTGAAAACTAGTTCTCACTAGGGAAAACGAGTTTTATCGAAATGATTCATATCAATAGTTAATCATTAAATTATCTTATTCTGATTATGCTGCAGTGATTGACTTTAATTGGTAATTATTTTGTTTAGTCACCTTAGTATACGTGATCTTAGAGAAATACACAATTCATTCCTTGTTCATGAGCAAGACCGCCTAACTTGAGGATAAGGTTAAGTTGCAAGTCGCCGCGTCAATGCCTTGTAAATGCATAACACCATTTTATTTACCTATTTACCGGAGAAGCTAAAAACTGTTTTAAAATCTACCCACAAGTATATCGAAGGTCTCAATACTTTCCGCTATTATTATTATTCCTTTATTCAAAATTTTACAAACTTTTTACATTTTTAAATATTAACTTAAGAAAATATATAAAAAACATTTAAAAATATAAAAAATTGTAGCCCACCGGTATCGGGAACAGGGTCCAAGCTACCGGCGGTCAGGGCTCCAGAGAGAGGAACCTCCTAACAATACGAGCCGTGTCAAGGAGTACCGCTTTCTGAATCAAGCCCTTGATCCAGCTGCCTAACGAGAGCCTCCTCAGGTATTGGTCGAGGCTCTTGGCAATTAAGCCATGGGCTGACACGACTATCGGCACAATGATCGCTGAGTCCACTTCCCACATGTCGACAACCTCGCGAGCCAAGTCAAGATACTTGATTTGTTTATCTTTCTCGGCTTACACGAGGTTCTCATCATACGGGACCGTTATGTCAACAATCATTGCGCGCCGCTCTGATCGATCCATCACCACTATATCAGGTCTATTAGCTATAACAGTCCTGTCAGTGATGATGGATTGATCCCAGTACAGTGTGATACTGCCATTATCGAGAACTGGGTCGGGCACATACCTATAGTAGGGCACTTCCGATTTTACAAGATTGTATTTTAGAGCAAGTTGCTGATGGATAATCCTGGCTACAAGGTTGTGTCTATGCAAGTACTCTCCGTTAGCTAGACGAGAACACTCGGAGATAATATGACGGATTGATTCGCCTGGACGGTGGCATGCCCGACATATGTCAACCGTACCGTCCTTCACAATAAATCTCCGGTAGTTATTCGTCATCATAACTTCATCCATAATTGCACAGACAAAACCTTCGGTTTCTCCGAAGAGGTCCCCGGATCGTAGCCAGGACACGGACGCTAGAAAATCTACATCGGGCCCATGAAGAGCCCGGTAAAAGCGCCCGTGAAGCTCCTTGCTCTGCCATTCTTTCCTGCGGTCATCAGTAGTAAGTACTACAGGTTTGCGCCAGTTCTCTTTAGCCAAGGAGAGCGGGGTGAGGCCCTTGTACATCGCGACCACATCTCGATGCATCCCCACGTCAGCTTCTAGGAAATATTCCCTGAGACTGCATATCTCACGATTGTGGAGGGTCTTAGCGTTTAAAAAGCCTCGACCCCCACACTTCCGCGGGACATACAGTCTCATTACCGAAGAACGCGGGTGATGCATTCGAAATGCCGTCAACAATTTACGGACCTTCGTATCCAGGGCGTTTAGTTCTGTTTGAGTCCATTTGAGTATGCCGAAAGAGTACATCAAAACCGGCATGACCCAACCGTTGAAGGCACGCACCTTATTTCCGCCTGATAACAGACTATTAAATACTTTTTTCAGGCGGCTAAAGAAGCGCTCCTTCAACGATTGCTTCATGTCAGCAACATTGATGCCCAACGCTTCCGACATACCCAAATACTTATAAGTTTCGGTTGCTGAGAGGGATCTTAGATTTATGGAATCTGAGAGCTGGGTTCCCACAGATTCCACAATCTCCCCTTGCTTTACATGCATGACCGCACATTTGTCCACACCGAATCCCATCCTGATGGCGCTACTGAAGGTCTCAGTTACCTTCAGTAGCTCCATCAGTTGCAAATCGTTGGGGGCAAAGAGTTTCAAGTCATCCATGTAAAGGAGGATCTTTCCGCAACCGATAGCCTAGCCCTGAATCCTCCAGCAGCGTGCTAAGAGGATTCAAGGCTAAGCAGAACCAAAGTGGACTCAAACTATCGCCCTGAAATATACCTCGCTCTATCCTTATCGGCTCGCTATTCCTCTGAATTTGCCGACTTCCTGGATAGCGAAGGACTGTCCTCCATTGCCCCATACACGACATCAGGAAGGTGCGCAGAGTTGCATCAATTTTATATAACTCTAGCACCCTCATGAGCCATGTATGTGGCACCGAGTCATAGGCCTTCTTATAGTCTATCCAACATGTCGACAGATCCTTTCGGGAACGACGAACCTGCTGACTAATGGCCATATCAATGAGGAGTAGGTCCTTAGTACCACGGGACCCATTCCTACATCCATCTTGGAAAGCAGACAGGACAGAATTGTCATCTATATGTTTACAAATTTTAGTTCTCAAAATGGATGTAAGAACTTTATAGACTGTCGGGAGACACGTGATCGGTCTATAATTTTTGGGATCCGTAGTACTACCCGATTTATGAAGCAGGTGGGTTACACCTGTTGTCAGGAACTCTGGCAGTGACCCTGACTCTAAGGCTGACTGGAATAGGGTCGCCAAGCGAGCATGCGACCTTGTAAACCATTTAATCCAGAAGTTGTGCAGCCCATCCGGCCCTGGAGATTTCCAAATAGGCAACGGACGGACTGCACAAGCTACATCTTGGGGGCTGATAGTAATTGCCCCCATTTTTAGTACTGGATCGCACACTCGCTCAATCATCCGAGTCCATTCACCCTCAGCATGGCTGACAGGCACCGACCAGATGCTGCGCCAGAACGAACACATTGCATCATCATCCGGCAGGCGCGTGTCAGCCACACCTTGGTCCGGTCGCTCCCAAGCCCTATAAACCCACCTTTCATCTCTTTGGAATGTGCGATTCTGAGTGTATCGGTCCACCCGCCGCTTATACCTACGAATACGGCTTGCCCATGCATACACTTTCTGCTTCAGGAAGTCGATGCGCTCTGTGACACGGGATATGTAGTCTCGAGGACTGATATATCAGTCCCCGAGAACGCCCGCCTCACAAAACGCATCACACTAGGGCGAGTATTGCCCTCCCTGAAGCAGATCAATTTGCCGATGAGTGCTCTGGCCCCACCAATACGTTGTTCAATCCTGTATTGCCATGCCGGTATGGCTGGTTTTGGTCGTGTAGCTCTGTCATCAGAAAATTTGACATGAGCTACACGACATGCCGCTACGGCCCACTATGTGGAGGTGCCTAAGAGAGCCTGGCCATAAATACATTTTGTGAAAATCGGCGCAGGTACTCGTATTATACCTCAAACTGTAGCTAAGAAGTTAATCTACTATATTATACATCTACACTAATATTATAAAGAGGAAAACTTTGTTTGTTTGTTTGTTTGGTTGTAATGAATAGGCTTAAAAACTACTGGACCGATTTCAAAAATTCTTTCACCATTCGAAAGCTACATTATCCACGAGTAACATAGGATATATTTTATCCCCGTACTCCCACGGGAACGGGAACTATGCGGGTGAAACCGCGGGACGTCCGCTAGTTTTTTATAAACCAGTACCGACCACATATATAATTTACTAGCGGACGTCCCGCGGTTTCACCTGCATAGTTCCCGTTCCCGTGGGAGTACGGGGATAAAATATATCCTATGTTACTCGTGGATAATGTAGCTTTCGAATGGTGAAAGAATTTTTAAAAACGGTCCAGTAGTTTTTAAGCCTATTCATTACAACCAAACAAACAAACAAACAAAGTTTTCCTCTTTATAATATTAGTGTAGATGTAGATGTAGATATCATCTAAACACGATCATTCCTAAACCATCACAAAACAATCTGAATTTGTATTTTTTTCAAGATTATTTTCTAGACAGCTAGCGATGAAAACTATACAAGTATTATACCATTACAGAAAGCTTATACTATGTACTTTTGACTGGTATCCATAAAAACGCTATATATTTGTAAATATATTTACTAGAAATATTTATCTCGTGACATATCATTTTTGCGTACCTGAAACTTTCAATTAGAGTTTTGACAGTTGCCGAAATTTGCCGAAGGTCTATAAATTATGTTATTTGATAGAAAATTTAATATTATAATGAAAGAAGAAAAGAAAAGTTGCAATTTCGTTGCACAACATATGTTAATGTATTATAGCATAAAACAGTAAAAAATCCTACAAATACGTAGGCGATGCTATTTGACTACTTGCTTATTATAGGTCTTATTTGTGATATTTTATTAATTGCGGTTTACGTTAAGATAATGTATCGAGTGTTTCCCATCATTTTTTAGTTCATATACATAATAAATTATCATTTATACATATCGTAAACCGCATAACCACATAATGATAATTTGTTCTTTCTACCACAATTATGCACACGTTTCAAATCAATATTTTTATATTAAATAGGGATTCTGAATACTCAATAATTAAATACTGTTTTTCGTTCGTCATTGTCGTTACTTAAAGTGTAGTAACCTAACCATCTACCTTCTCGCAACAATGAGTGAATTCAACTGTACCAGACGTGACTTATGTCTTGTTTTAATTGAAAGTGACGGGAATTATGTTGTTGCTTTAACAAGTTATATACGGGATAATTTTACCAACTGTTCCGAGGCAAATATCGCTAAGATTGTAGCAAGTGTACAAAAAAAAATCTTATTACAAACTTTCGTCAACGTTACACAAAATCTGGCAGAAACAAGCAAATATTTTTAAACAAGAATAGCGCGTGGTTGGACGTCATATTTACTGTGAATCTGGAAGATCCTACTTGTGAATCTGAACCTTCGACATCGACGGGAAAGCGAGGACGCCCTTCGAAAACCTTCGAAGACAGTTCCGATAGAACACAAAGACGAAAAAACAAGGACTTGCTTGAATCATGTGGCCTTGATTTTATACTGAATTCATATCTTCAGGGATTGAGATCTCAAGGGGAAACCGAAGAAGCATTCATTGTCGAAATTTTACGAGTATTGCCCATGGAAAAAAAATGAGACATACTTCAAAATCTCTTAAACGAACCCGGCACATTTAACAGCGTACTCAAAAGACGAAGCTCTCAGTATTTTCATCGAGTTGGACCTTAATATGGCACAGTATGAAAACATGAGGAGTTACTTAATCGCGAAGAATTGCTTATTATTTCCATCATACAAATCAATTCAGGAAGCTAAAGGAAAGGACGAGGAATTGATTAAACGATTTTATGTTTTACTCCAAGTTATGTCAAGTGGAAAAATTATTAATGCTACAAAATTCGGTCAGTATGCTTTGGATACAGCACAAACATATGTTAATAAATATATGTGGTATTATATGCCATCATTTGTCCATAAAGTCCTAATTCACGGGAAAAGCGTCATTCGGCATTATTCAGTGTTACCCCTAGGACAACTTTCCGAAGATGCCCAGGAATCAAGGAACAAAGACTACAAACGATTCAGACTTCATCATGCTAGGAAATGCTCTAGAATAGCTACAAAAGAAGATGTTATGACATACACTTAGAAAACCATCTAGTAAAAAGTCTATGGAACTTAAATAGATGAAGCTTTAGAGCTAGTTGAATAATACAGTGTTTTTTTTCTAGTTAAAGTAATGGTACATAATAATAGCAGAATTAAATAAATAATAAATAATATGAGTTTAATTTGTGTTTATTATAACATTTAAGGTCATATTATTTAAATGTAGTCGTACATTTCTGAACATTTTTCAACATTTCAAGTTTACTATTTTTTTTTTGACAATAAACATATGATTAATATCGATTAATTGTATATTGTTTTAAAGTACATTTATTCAAGAAAACACAAAAAAAATATCATCAGCAAACCTTTACAAAAATGGAAGTTATGGATTTATGACCCGAAACCGACTCAATCTCCACATAGGCCGCACAATACAGGATCGAATGAACATCGGTGAGGTCTTCGTACTTATCAAAATAATTTGACAACTGCGAATCTAAAACAGCCACCAGCATCTTATTTTTGTTATGCATGGGCAAACGAGGTAAGCGTGGTCTAAGTTCGGGTCTCATGAACCGATATTCTCCAATCGCACCCTCCAAAGCACTCCTCATATCCTCATTGCACTGGGTACTTACATTAGTAACCATCTCACTACTCACATCGCCATCGCGATTTGGTATCGTGGTAGACTGTGGCGAAACCACAGCCTGCGACGGCGGCATGGCAGTGACATGGCTACTCTGCATTTCAGTTCGCAAGCGATCAAGTACGGTGTCATTCAACATACGATTACGCTGGATGACTCGCACCTGATCCGACAGTCGTTGTGCCGACACGTTGCCAGCGGAGCTAGAATTTGGTTCATTAATATTGAAAGGGCCTGCCCCTTTTTCAGCAGAACCTCGATTCCCTAACTTTTCCTTTGTGGGCTGTATTTGTTTGAGTTTTGGATCGTTATTCAGGGCCAATGGGGTAAATAAAAGAATACTTTGTAGAAACAACTGCATGTAGCGGAGTGGAGGCGGTGATGGGAAGCAGCGTGACGTCTTAAATGGGCGACTGTTGTTAGAATAATGAATAAATGCCTTTTTTTTTTTTTAGGAATGACCACTCGTAGTTGCAACTCGATAAGGTTGCTTAACTACTTAACCGAACTATCCTGTGGGTGGCCAAAAATTACTTTAAGGCCCCCAGCCAGGGCTTACAAACTAAAAATATTTACATTTAAATGACGATCACTAAGGGCACCCCCTGTGGGGTTCGGGCCTCGACTTAGTGCGTCATTATCGGGAGGGCAGCAAGGGACAGGCTGGGTCGGATTATTAATTGGGGAGTTTATCATCGTTACATGCTCAGCGTCGCGGGCTGGCTCGTCGAGCAAGGGTCGGGGAGTAATGATATTACTGGGAGGTCGCGGCGTGCCTCGGCGGCGAGACCGGATTCGGGGTTTGTATGTGTGTCGTCTTGTGTGCTTTCTGAGAGTGCTGGTTTCCCTACGACTTTCCTGCAAGAGAGTGATGGGGTCATCGGGCTGGAGGAGGGTGGACCTCGGGCGTCGGATCCTAGATATCGCGGAGGGGACATAACTAGCTGCTGAAACGACTAACGGGTTAGGGTGTTTTTCGGCCCTATCGAAAAAACCCTTAGTGAGTCGCTTCATACACTGCTGGATGGTGGGGATCTTGAGGTCAACGTGAAGTTGCTCATTCCTAACGTACCATGGGGCTCCCGTGGCCTTACGTAAAAATCGGTTTTGGAGGGTCTGCATCCTATGAAGGAGATGGGGTTTGGCGTGCGCGAACACGGGGCACGCGTACGTCATGATGGGCCGAATGCACGCGATGTAAATGCGCAATTTGCACTTAAGTGACAATTTGCTACGCGCATTCAGCAAGCAGTGGAGCCTACCGAGAGCGAAGGCGGCACGCGAACGTACCGTCTTGATGTGCTCACCGAATCTTAACCGCCTATCGAGAATGACTCCTAAGTATCTGGCATGCTTCTCCCAGGGGATCGGCTTGCCGAACATGGTTATCGGACTAGGGGAGGGGGGGAATCTTACGCGGGGGCTAGAGAAAAGTACTGCCTGACTCTTATCGGGGTTGACCTCGATTCTCCATTTCCGGAACCAATCGCCTAAGGCTCTTGCGGAGTTTTGGAGAATACGGCAAATGTTGGATATACTCTTACCAGAGTAGTAGATGGCCGTGTCGTCAGCGAACAAGGCTAACTGGGCTGCTCTACTCTTAGGTATATCGCTGGTGTAAAGCGTGAAGGCTAGAGGGGATAACACCGATCCCTGCGGGACGCCTGCACGTATCGGATGAGGGGATGAGAGCGCACCATCAATACGGTATTGGAATGTGCGGTTCGACAAGAAGTCTCGTAGTATCAGTACGAGTCGATCCGGCACACCGAGCTGGTATAGCTTGTATATCAGCCCGTTGTGCCAGACCTTGTCGAAAGCCTTCGCGATATCGAAGAACAAGGCACCGGTCATCAGTCCCCGCTGGAAGCGGGCACTGATGTGCTCGACTATGCGGTGCACCTGTTGGACGCAGGAGTGTTGAGGTCTAAAACCAAACTGCTCTGTCGGAATTAAGCTCTTTGCTTCGGCGAAATCTTTGAGTCGCTTGTAAATAAGTCTCTCATAGATTTTACCAAACACATTGAGCAAACTAATGGGCCGATAACTACTCGGCGAGGACTTGGGCTTACCCGGTTTGGGAATACCTATTACGGTGGCCTGTTTCCACGCTTGAGGGAACACGTTATTGGCCATGGCGCTATTGAAGATAGCGGTCATTAGCACTATAAGGGCTGGGGAGAAGAGTTTGAATACCCTATTGGTGATTCCGTCTGAGCCAGGGGCTTTCCTATGCTTAAGGCCCTTGATTATATCCTCCACCTCTTCAGGGGTGACTGAGGGTAGGGGATTATCAGGGTCTTCTACGGGGGGTAGTGAGGTCCGGCGTTCGACTTCAGCATCCACCTCAGCGAGGTGAGCTGGGTCTACTGGCTGGGTACTGGGGGAACATTGCGCTTCTAAACTAGCTGCCAGGCATTCGGCTTTGTCGTCGTCGTCGAAGGCGACGGTATTATCTGGGCGCGTGAGGGGAGGCATGGAGGCAACTTGAGAGGATTGTAGTTTCCTCTGAAGTTCCCAAAAGGCCTGGTGGGTCGGCTCGAGTTCGCTGAGCGTCTTGTCCCACTGATCGTCACGAAGCTTTTTGATGCATCTGCTTACTTTGCGTTGTAAACGGCGCATAAAAACTTTGTTACTCGCACAGGGAAAAGAAGTATAAGCACGGACGGCCGCGTTCTTCTCGGTCAACAGTTCACGTACATCGTCCGGGAGTTTCCAGCGGTGGTCATCCGCTGGAACTTCCCTTGAACAAACGTTCAGGACTGACTGTACGTGCTCTGTGAACGAGTCGATCGCGGCCTCCGTGTCAGCTACAGTCGCGATGTTGTCGGGGATTTTATCCAAGTGAGGGGATTCGGTGGATTTCAGCAATTCGCTTACTTTCTTCCAATCCGTGATCACTTTGGTGGGAGGGGGCTGAGAAGGGTCCGAGTGACCGTTTCTCGGGGCAAACTCTATTATCACGGGTCTGTGATCCGAATTAAGCTCGTCGATCGTCTCTATAGAATGTAATCACAAGTTTACGTTCTTTAGAAGCGCGACATCTAGCACGTCGGGTCTGTGATCCGGGTTATTAGGGTAATGCGTGGGACTCATCGGAGCGATGACATCGAAGTTGAGACAACAGCAGAGATTATATAGGGCATTACCCCTGCTGTTTGATAGATGGCTATTCCACGCGGGGTGTTTAGCATTAAGATCTCCCGCCAGAAGGACGGAGTCACTTAGATCGAAAAGAACTTTGAGGTCATCGCTCATCTCGTTATTCGCGACCGAGGAGCCGGCTCCTGAGGGCGGGATGTAGGCCGAGACGATCGTGAGAGGTTGGTGTCCCGTCATGCCCAGCCGACAGACGGAGACTTCTATCTTGGAAAGAGAAGGGGGGTCTAAGGGGATGCAGTACAAACTAGATTTGTAATAAATCAAAGTACCTCCTCTGTGACAACGAGTCCTGTCATTACGAACTAACCGGTAGTTTGCAATTTTCGGGTCTCGGTTGTAGGGTTTCATGAACGTCTCTTGAACTAGAAGGATATCTAGGCGATGGTCGCGGAGGAATGTGGCGATCTCATCACGTTGGCCGTTCAGGCTCTCAGCATTAAAGGTCCCAATCCTAAGAGAAGTCGGTTTGAACCTACTGCGGGGAGACTTATCCATAATAATCTAGATAAGGGAGGTTCTTTAGGGCGCGATCGATATCTGGATACCTTTTGTAGACTTCTATTAGTAGTCTTCAGTCACCTTTACATGCTACTGTTTCGTCACGCATCTGGAGAGCACGCGGGCTATTGAATATAGCGAAGGTGCTACCCAGGACGAAAATGGGATCGGTGGGGTCGAAGTCCGGGGGCAATGGGGCGCTTGCCACTGGGGGGGGGCGGGGGGTAGCCGTAAAATTGAAATACGCGGGGGGAGCGGGGGGCGCCCTGGCTGGAGCGGGCGGGCGCCTGGGGTCCCGAGGGTGAGGACGGCCTGGGAGCGCTCTGCGGGGCGCTGGCTGTGCGGCCGTCTGAGATGCGGGTATGGGGGGTGATGGCATGGCGGGCAATGCCATCAGGGGTGGGATGACCTGAGAAGCAGGTACTTGAGAAGGCCTCAGAGCCGGGAAGTGCGCTTGGTGATTAAGCGCATTCCAGGGGCTGGGGCGTTGGCCTCGGATGCGGAGGCTCTCGGGCCCCGACTGAAAGGGCTCTTAAGCGCATGCTTGGAGAGAGGCCAGTTCCCGCTTCGTTGGAAGACGGGGAAACTGGTCCTCATCCAGAAGCCGGGGCGCCCTGCGGACTCTCCGTCCGCATTTCGGCCCATTGTGCTGCTCGACGAGGTGGGCAAGCTCTTTGAGAGAGTGATTGCAAACCGCCTCGCCGAGCACCTTGATGGGATGGGGCCGAATCTTGCGGAGAATCAGTTTGGTTTCCGCAAGGGGCGCTCCACAGTGGACGCCATCATGCGCGTGAGAGCCCTCACGACGGGGGATGCGATATCCCGGGGCGGGGTCGTCTTGGCGGTGTCTCTCGACATCGCCAACGCCTTCAACTCCCTGCCCTGGAGCTGCATCAGGGAGGCACTCCGGTATCACCGGGTGCCCACCTACCTCCGTCGTGTGGTCGGGGACTACCTGACGGACAGGGCCGTCATCTACCCCAGTCGCTGCGGAGATTGGAACCGGCGAGAGATGTCGTGCGGTGTCCCACAGGGATCGGTTCTGGGACCGCCCCTGTGGAACATCGGTTACGACTGGGTGCTGCGCGCCGACCTCCCTAGTGGTGTCAGCGTCGTTTGCTACGCAGACGACACCCTGGTGCTGGCACAGGGGAGGTCGCACGAGGCGGCGGCCGACAATATGACACGCGGGGTTGCGATAGTCGTAGAGAGGATCCGGCAACTGGGTCTCGAGGTGGCACTGCACAAGTCCGAGGCCATGTGCTTTCATGGGCCTCGGAATGCGCCACCGTCGAGATCCACACTGACGGTGGGAGGGGTATCCATCGGCGTCGAGTCGACGTTGAAGTACCTAGGACTCGTCCTCGACAGCCGGTGGAACTTCGTGGAGCACTTCCGACGTTTGGCCCCCAGGCTGGAACGGACCGGGGCTGCCTTCAGGCGGCTCCTGCCCAACCTTGGGGGGCCAAACGCCTCCTGCCGCAGGCTCTACGCGGGGGTCGTGCGGTCCATGGCCCTTTACGGGGCCCCAGTGTGGGCGCGTTCCTTGAAGCGGCGTGCCGCTCATTATCTGAACGCGCCCCAAAAAGTGGTGGCCGTAAGGATGGTCCGTGGGTACCGCACGATCTCCCGCGAGGCAGCGGGCCTGCTTGCCGGATTGCCGCCATGGGATCTGGAGGCGATAGTCCTCGCGCGCCTACACGAATGGCGCGCGGAGGTACTACGCCGGGGGGAAACTCCGCTGCCGCGGCAAATTGCCGCCCAGCGGACTGACCTCCGGCGCGATCTCATGGCGACATGGAGAGAGCGACTGTCGCAACCCCGTGCAGGGCACGCCACGATAGTGGCGGTAAGTCCCCTCTTTGAGGAGTGGCTAGAGAGGCGCCACGGCGTCCTCACCTTCCGCCTGACGCAGGTCCTCACCGGACACGGATGTTTCGGGAGGTACCTGCACCGAATCGGGCGGGAGGAAACGCCCGGGTGTCTCCACTGCGAGGATCAACCGGAGGACACGGTGGAGCACACGGTGGAGGTCTGCCCTGCGTGGGCGGAGCACCGCCGTGTCCTCGTAGCGGCGATCGGCGGCGGCGACCTCTCGCGTCCGGCCCTGGTTCAATCCATGGTCCGGAGCGAGACGGAATGGGAAGCCGTCACCTCCTTCTGCGAAGCAGTCATGCTAGCGAAGGAGGTGGCGGAACAAGAGAGGGAGAGAGCCTCTCTTCCCGGCCGCCGCGGGAGACGCACCGGGCGTCGGGGGCCACGTGGTGGCTACCGGCCACCGTAGATGCGGGCCTGTGGACGGTTAGCTATGGGCTAGCTAGCCGTCCGTCCGTCTAGTGACGACAGGCCGTGTCGACGGCGCGTTCGTGTTCCACGCGCGCCTCAAAGAGATGTCAGCAGCAGAGAGGGGCCCGCAAGGGCCGAAGCCTGCCGGGGTTGCGGGACTGTTCGAAAGAGATACCGCGGCCCCGGAACGTAAAGGGCGAGGAAGGAACATGGATGGGTTTTAGTCAGTAAGAGTCTGACACTCCCTCCCGCTCCGCCCAGAGTGGGAGAAGTCATTTGATGATTTCCCATCCTAAAAAAAAAAAAAAAAAAAAAAGGGGCTGGGGCGTTGGGGTCGGAGTGAGGCAGGGAGGTCAGTGGCGAGAGATGGGCTCTCTCGCTGCTGTTTGTTGATGGCCCGTTTGGCCAGCTTGGGGGCTGACGACTTGGGGGCCTTAGGCCATCCGCGGTAGTTGACGGGATGGCCGGACTCGCCGCATAGAACGCAGCTAGGGGGTTCGGTGCACAATGTGCGGTCCTTCGGTCGAGGGCAGTCAGCGGTGCCGTGGTCACCCAGGCACTTGACGCAGCGTGGCTTACCGAAGCAATTCAGCAATTCCTCTGTGCGTGGCCGTACAGTTGGCATCGGTGGCACTGAGAAAGCACGCCAAGTTTGGCAGGCTTCTCAATGCGGATGCCAGAGAGGTTACAGATTTTGGAGAGCTTGTGGATTGGGTGATGCCCATCCACGCGGTCGCATATTACGAGCACCATGTTATATGGTGCCGAGCTAGTGCGACCGTCAACCTTACGGTGCATGCGGTGCACTTCAATGACCGGTATTTGTTGAGCGACTAAGTCGTCCTTAATCTCCTGAATGGAGATTTCTACCGGGACATTTTTAATGACTGCACGGACTGGGATGTCCTCTTGCAGCGAGTGGGTGTGGTAAAGGATGCTCCTATCCCGGAGGAGCTTTGTGATGGCGCGGTAATCGCTTGAAGTTGGACATTGGACTTTGATGCCAACTTCTACCGCACGAGCGTTTGTGTAATTGATTTTACGCTCGTTTAGGGTTTTGGATAACTCTGTCCATTTTCCCTTTTCGTGTATGAAAATGGGAGGAGGACGGACCGATTTAGGGGCGTCTGCCGGGGTGGCGGATTGGGACGAGGGGGCAGCCGAGGTGGCTGAGGCCAAGGGGCTGTGCGGACGACTCTGTGAAGAGCCTACGCCAAATTAGGGGAGCGCGAGCCCTGGGTCGCTGGCTTCTTGGCGGAGCTGCTAGCGGGGGCTTTTCCCTTCTTCCTCTTCCCCATTCCGACGATTTGATAATCGTCTTCAGAGGAGGAGGAGGGTGACGTTGTTTCGGAGCAATCCGAATCATGAGAGGCGGAGGTCGCCTCATTGTCAGAGATGTTGGTGTCCATCTCTTCTATCGGGGAGGGAGTTTCCTCGCTGGGAGGGCCTACTATCGCGGACGCGGGGTCGGCGGAGGGAATCAGCGCGTCGCTGAATTCCATGATTGTCGATGGTATTTCATCGACAATCTCGGCTTCCTTGAGCCTGTTGCATTCCTCGCGGAAGGGAGCAAGGATCTTAGAATATTTTTCATTGTTGTCCTTGAGGAGGACATCAATGAGCGCGTCGAACAAGACGGCCCACTTATTGGGCTGCGCCATTGTTGGCGGGGACTAGGCGTGAGTTAAGCTCATGACCTATGAAAACCTACACCCGAGGAGGTACGCCGAAACGTGCACCCCTCGGGAAGACAGTTCCCCAAAAACGAACCCACCCAGTGTTTTTCCTAGTGCTATGCTGTGCGAGAAGAAAAACACAAACAAACTCGCCAGCTACACTACTGTCTGATTGGCCAGAAGGGCCGGAAAAAGCTAAAAGCCTAACACCTAACACCTAGCTCCCCGGGTAGGTGCGCCCGGGGATGTGTGGCCTCCCTGAACTTGTGCGAACAGGGAGGTGAGTACCTAAGGTGTGCCCTAAGCTTGTAAACCTGTCGCCAGTCTTATTGTGCGACAGGGCCCTAGTCCCGCAAGGGGCTCTAGTGTGAAGGGGTAGACACTCCCAACCGACACTAGGTGTGTAGCTGTGAACGAAGTCGAAGACTAGGTTTGACGAGGGAAGCCCCCAAGCCAAGGTCCTAGCTCCCGATGCCAATGGGATGCCTCGCCCTGAAGGGGTCCGGCGGGTTGGATTGGGTCACCACCCTCTTGACTTCGTTAGCACCGTTAGGTTTCCCGTCAAGAACCACAAAACCGTGGATTTTCCCTGAAGGGGTAACAAAAACGCGAATGTCGATAAAGAAATATTAGTCTTGAAAAAGACTGTTTTTTGTCGCTGAGTGACACCGTTGAGTATGTCTACTAATACAAGTACTAGACACACACTATCAATGCCACTATGGGACAGCAGGCGCGGGGCCTTCGATGCTCGGCGTAGCGGCGAAGCTGCGGCGACCAAGACGGGGAGCGCGGGGTGCGCGGAGAGTCGACGGAGAGGAGCGGAACGTACGAGTGCACGCTGCGGCGTCCGGGCGTCGAGTTTTGAATAAATGCCTTTTTTTTTTTTTTTTTAGGTATGACCACTCGTAGTTGCAACACTCTAAGGTTGCTTGACTACTTAACCGAACGATCCTGTGGGTGGCCAAAAATTACTTTAAGGCCCCCAGCCAGGGCTTACAAACTAAAAATATTTACATTTAAATGACGATCACTAAGGGCACCCCCTGTGGGGTTCGGGCCTCGACTTAGTGCGTCATTGTCGGGAGGGCAGCAAGGGACAGGCTGGGTCGGAATATTATTTGGGGAATTTAACGTTACATGCTCAGCGTCGCGGGCTGGCTCGTCGAGCAAGATGAATAAATGCCTCCCTGCACGCTTTATTTATAGCCGGCGACAGTAGCGCTGGCGCCGGTAGGCGGCAGGCGGCCGCCATTTTCTAGTTAGCCAATCAGAGACTCGCACACGTATGAGAGCATGTGTGTGCGTGGATTTCTATGTGTGTATGCAGTTGATTTATTGAAGATCAATTTACAGGGTTTAATCTTATTATATAACTTAAAACTACATACATAATGTGCCTAGCAGTCATAATGCACAGTTTTCTGGTGATAATCACGTAAGTATAGAGACAATTAAAATATGGGACAAAGGAATAAACTTAAATAACTAACATAAGATTTTACAATGAAGGCTTATTTTCTACGTTTATAATATCTTATATCTAAGCTGTTATTTACAAATATATTAACTGTAATTATAAAATGCAAATAAAAATATTTTTAAATGACAACGAGTTGTTGACTCTCTCTGTTTATTATTATTATTATTATTTCGTGTTCTTTAATTTTCTTCTCTCGTAAGAGAGTACAGAAACCCTACCCACGGGCCGTAGCCAAGTTTGTAGGGGGAAATTTAAATGGCGAATGTTGATGAAATTGTAGAAGAAGTTAAAAATTTCCGGGTGATGCGACAGGTGTTAAGAATTATGGCTTTTTGGAGCAGATGAACTGTGTGGGGCTGCATGTGTAAAGTGTTCAAGCTTTGCATAAGAGATTTCGGTACGATACCAGTGGAAGAGAGCACTATAGGGACGATGTGGACGGTTTATGTTGTGTTGTGTGAATTTGGGATAGCTATATCTATTAGGTAAACTGTTTTGTTGGTTTTGTCGTGAAGGGTTAAATCTGGTCTATTGAAATGTATAGTTTTGTCTTAGTCCTGTCCCAATAGATTTTCTGATTCCCATTTTCTAGTGTTATTTCGGGTTCATATTTATAATATGGTTTCATCTCACTTATGAGTTTATATTTGAATGCTAAGTGTTGGTGTATAATAGCGGCAACTTGGTCATGTCGATGCTTATAGTCAGTCTGTGCAAGTGATTTACAAGCTCCTGTAATATGTTGAATGGTCTCAGAGACAGTGTTGCAATGTCTGCATAAGTCAGTCGGCTGATGAGGGATTTAATTATATATTTTCTGTAATTACGAGTAGCTATTACTTGGTCCTTGATCGCCAGCATAAATCCTTCTGTCTCGGGAAATAGCTCACCTCGTTTGAGCCATTCGTTCGACTTAGTTTTGTCGACGTGTGGTTGGCCCAGATAGGCTCGGTGTCTCCCGTGGAGGGCCTTGGCAGACCATGCGGTATTTTTTTCTTGTGAGGTTATGGGTACTTCATTAATTTGAGTGTTTCTATTGTGTAGCTTAAGTGGTATATATTATTATTATTATCCATTTATTTCAGACATAACCCATAATATATGTGTTAGTAACAGTTTTCTTAAGATCTATGTTAGTAAGAACATAATCTAATAAACATCACAATCCATATAAGTGTTAGTAACAATTTTCTTAAGATCTATGTTAGTAAGTCCCTTTTTTTTTTTTTTTTTTAGGATGGGAAATCATCAAATGACTTCTCCCACTCTGGGCGGAGCGGGAGGGAGTGTCAGACTCTTACTGACTAAAACCCATCCATGTTCCTTCCTCGCCCTTTACGTTCCGGGGCCGCGGTATCTCTTTCGAACAGTCCCGCAACCCCGGCAGGCTTCGGCCCTTGCGGGCCCCTTTCTTCTGCTGACATCTCTTTGAGGCGCGCGTGGAACACGAACGCGCCGTCGACACGGCCTGTCGTCACTAGACGGACGGACGGCTAGCTAGCCCATAGCTAACCGTCCACAGGCCCGCATCTACGGTGGCCGGTAGCCACCACGTGGCCCCCGACGCCCGGTGCGTCTCCCGCGGCGGCCGGGAAGAGAGGCTCTCTCCCTCTCTTGTTCCGCCACCTCCTTCGCCAGCATGACTGCTTCGCAGAAGGAGGTGACGGCTTCCCATTCCGTCTCGCTCCGGACCATGGATTGAACCAGGGCCGGACGCGAGAGGACGCCGCCGCCGATCGCCGCTACGAGGACACGGCGGTGCTCCGCCCACGCAGGGCAGACTTCCACCGTGTGCTCCACCGTGTCCTCCGGTCGATCCTCACAGTGGAAACACCCGGGCGTTTCCTCCCGCCCGATTCGGTGCAGGTACCTCCCGAAACATCAGTGTCCGGTGAGGACCTGCGTCAGGCGGAAGGTGAGGGCGCCGTGGCGCCTCTCAAGCCACTCCTCAAAGAGGGGACTTACCGCCACTATCGTGGCGTGCCCTGCACGGGGTTGCGACAGTCGCTCTCTCCATGTCGCCATGAGATCGCGCCGGAGGTCTGTCCGCTGAACGGCAATTTGCCGCGGCAGCGGAGTTTCCCCCCGGCGTAGTGCCTCCGCGCGCCATTCGTGTAGGCGCGCGAGGACTAATTCCAACCCAGTGATCCTGTATGGGACAGTCATAGCGGGATGCAATCATTTGCAAAATGTTGTTGGTGCTACCGCGCAGCCGTTCGAATAATGACGCCACTTTCTTACGCAATATAGCGTGAAAGCCGTCAACGCACGCATTCGCGAACATTTGCGACGCACTTCAATACCGCGGCAACAACCCCAACAGCATTCTAAAAGCATTATTGTATTGAACACGCAGAACGACGTTGTAGGCTCGTTGCGTATACCGAACCCACAGGCCGCTCGAGTAAAAGGATTGGCAATATGCCCTGAAAAACGTTATCTTAACTTCCTTAGCACATCGAGCGAACCTACGGGCCAGCATATTGCTCCTTACCGCCAACGCCCTGCACTCCCTTTCTATATCTGAATCATCCATTAAGTCCTCCGTCACCAGATGACCCAGATATTTAAAGTTCTGCGCAATTTTCAGCGCCGATCCTCCGACCATGATCGGAGGCACTGTATTACTGGGTGTCTGCTTCCCTGCTCTAAAAATTATTACCTCACATTTCTGTGAGTTGTAGTACCTAAGTCCATGCTCGAATGCATAGCGTTCACAACTATTTACCAATCTCTTCAAGGCGTTGACCGAGGGGGCCAGCAGAACCATGTCATCAACATAGCTTATGTTGTTGACACATGTTCCGTCAATGTAGCATCCGACATGTGTCCTGCTGAGCTCCTCTATCAACTGGTTCACATACAGGCTGAAGAGACCGGTTGATGTGAGGCCGCCCTGCCTCACAAAACATTCCAACTTATATTCATCAGATAGCGTATCCACCCATCTCACCTGGTTGGTTTGGTTCTTATAGCAGAATTTTAGGATGCTGCTATACTCCGTTGGCATACCTGTTTCCTCTAGCTTTCGCCACAGCATGTCATAAGCTACTGTGTCAAAAGCTTTTGACAAATCGAGGAAACAGGCATAAACCGGTGTCTTTCTCTCCGTGTAATACCTGACAGTATGCTTAAGGCACAAAATAGCACTCTCAGTGGATAGTCCCGCCCTGAAACCGAATTGTGCGTCATGTAAATGTAAGTATCCACTGAGACTCTGGTTAAGCAAACTGTCAAGTATCTTAGCTGTTGTTGTAGCAAGTGAGATGGGCCGATAATTTGCCCTATCCGACACATCCCCTGTCCTGTTTTTTAGAATGGGTACAACCAAGGTTTTCATCAAAGATTCCGGTAAGTAATTGTGACCGATGCACAGTGTAAAAAACATAGCCAGCACACGCAGAAGATGTACACCTGCATGCCGAAAATGCTCGATGCTGAGACCGTCATACCCTGGAGATTTACCCCTTTTCATCCTCTGAATTGCTGCAAAAACGTCTTTTGCTGAAAAGCGAGTTTTTCTCTCAGGAACACCGGCCCCAGCACAGCCTGCATCGGTCATCGCGCCGGCCCTAGGGGCGATTTTACCATAAAGTGGTCTCTAAAATTATTGGCAATACCTTTAGGATCACTGATGCCGCCGACGCTCACAGATATACTTGGCTTAGGGCTCATGCTGTTTGTATTTTTCCAGAAGGTACAAAAATTTCCCTCTGAAAGATTTGAGGCAAGAATAATTATATCCATCTTAATTTGTTCTTGCCTGCTCTGACACCATTTAAGGTTGGACTTGAAATCCTTCCGACTGTCAATCATTTGTTTATAAACAGTACCATTTGGTGGTCTACCAGCTAACACCAATAACTGAAACCCCAGCCTAGCCTTTCTGTGAGCGCCTGCGACATACTTATTCCATCCGGTGATGTACCCACCCTTTCTAAAACATTTACGACTGTAAGATTTTACAGATGCACGAGTTAAAATATTTATAATTCTAGTGTACATATTATCCAACAAGGCCGTATGTACCGGGTCAGAACAGAATGTATCAGCGCATGAACTGCATTCCATTGGGAAATCCAGCTCTTTCAGCTCCTCGTGACATATGCTGTGATAAATATCAACTTGCTCAACCTCTCTTCTGCCCCAGATCACACCGTCACCTACCAACTTACTATTAATAGCACACTTGACAGCAATCTTATTAATGTCATATTCCACATAAAGCGGAGAGTGATCAGACCAATACACGTCGTGCTGCACCCACACCTTATGGACAGTCTTTTGAGCAGCCTTAGTGACAATGCAGTGGTCTAACCACCTCCTACATCCATGTGCCTCACTCATAAACGTGTATGTACCAGACTGAATACCAAGTCTCTTCATATCAACGCAGCACAGGTCTTGTTCTAAACAGAAACTCAACAGTTCATTACAAAATAGTTCGTCTGGATGAGCATTAAAGTCCCCTAAAATATATACCGCTTCACAATCAGGGTTCAATTCTATCACAGACTTTATTACACTCAGGCAGTCCGTAAACACAGGTAAATTGTCAATACCGTTATGTACACACAAAAAATTATAACTGACCCATTTCGTGTCATCACTTTTATAGCACAGACGCGCGCACTATTACAATCTAATACTGAGACCGACTCAAATGCCCTTTTCCGCCACAGAATCGCCACCCCACCATACGGTCTGCCGCGTAGGAGACCTAACGACGTATCTACCGCAGACGTGCCCGTGCACCCGAATTCTTCGTCTATTGTGCCAAGTAATGGCAAGTTATGCGGCAACAACCAGGTTTCTTGTAGCGCTAATACATCTGCATCCTTACACAGTGTTCGTATCCCCTCCATTGATCTCTTCATCGCTTTGCAGTTAAAGCTGACTAATATACTACGCATTCGTGTGTTTTCCATTTATTTGTTTTTAATATACCCGTTAGTTATTTTCGCCTCGTACAAAGGTACTCGTATTATCCCTAATATTGACAAAACGTCTAAACGTCTAGAAAAATATCAATATTATGCCTCGTAACGTACATCTATACAGGGTGAACATGTGAACAACCTCATCACGAAGCCATCAACCAAGCATTCTGTACATGAAACTAATTAAGTTTACGCAATAATTATTGCTGGGAACCAACTTTTTTTTGGGGTGAAAAATCTTGTTTTGTGGAAGAAAACATTGTGACAATGGATGGATTAAAAAGTACGGAGGTCGTGGAGGTGTTTAAAGTGAATATCTTACAATAGAAACTTGTATTTAAAAAAATGGGTGGTCAAAAAGTTGTAAATTTGACCCCCAATATCTTCGTAACTAGAAGGTTCCCAGGTATGGTGTAAAACAAAAAAGATATCGCAATGACGAGTAGAATAAGTGCCTTTTGGCTTCGTTAAGAGGTTTTGTACACAGTCAATGTGTTAAGTACATTTAAATCCCGTTTATTAGGGATAAGCCCTATTTCCGTTCTACATGTATTGTTTTTTTTTTTATTTTATTGGAAAGGATGTACTTTAAGGGTACATTGATGAGAATTTGGTTAGGTTCTGATTATGGGATCCATGACAAAGGAACGGACCTCTTAAATTCTTAAGAGCAAATTAACGATACTCGGCCGAATCTTATATAGGCTATCCGGATATTTGAGTCACCTACCATAACGTCGTTATTAACCGACTTCAAAAATAAGGAGGTTCTCAATTCAATGTTCCCTGATTACTCGCAGATGGCTGGACCGTTTTTTTTTTTTAATTGTTTAGAAGGGTATACTTCCCAAGTTGTCCCATAATCATCAAATCAGGATCTGATGATGGAATCCTGGAGAAATAGAGAAAACTGTTCACATTTTATAGGCACACTAGAAGCGATTTGGGTAGTTTTAGGAAGTGTACTTTCTCGAAGTGATCCCATTTCAATTTGATGAAGAACTGATGAAAAACTTCGGAAATAGGCAACGGAACTCCTCAATAAATGATAGCAAATGTACTGGGATTGCTGAAATCTCATATCTGTCTATTGTTTACACCAGTTCATAACCGAAAATCACGCTGGTACGCTGTGAAGGGGTAAGCACATGTGAACCACTAAAAAGTGAAAAATAAAAACATTTTTACAAAAAATAAAACCGACTTCAGAGAGTTTGTAAAAAAGTTTTTTTGTTGCTAAAAATTCTAAATATCAAAAGTGATTTATAATACCATTTTATAAATGGTATTACAAAAAAACTTTTCGTGTTAAATCATTTAAATGTAGGTAGTCAACTCACGCGGTGTGGAGGGAAGGAGGGGTCCCCCTTGCCCAGTGGTACCACTCTCATGAAAAGATACTGTACCGTTCCTGAGAAATATCGATTAATATAACATAACCTTAAAACACTTTATATTCCCCTAAAAAGCGTAGTCGACGGGCCCCTATTTCCGAGTGCAGGGTTTATAGGAACCTAACTAACCTAACGGGGGGGTGCCCCAAGTCCCGAATATGGGGGCAGAGATACTTCCGTATGTTCAGTTGACAATATGTCGAGATTTTACAATATCGCTAGCGAGAAACACGTTATATTGTAATATAACGTGTTTGACAATTTTACGGTGACATATGCATGCACCGTAAAATTGTCAAACACGTTTTTAGCCCTGCGGCAGGGTGAACGTAAAGTTAGTAAGTGGTAGTAAAGTCTAAGTGCTGTGTCTACATCTACATCTACACTAATATTATAAAGAGGAAAACTTTGTTTGTTTGTTTGTAATGAATAGGCTTAAAAACTACTGGACCGTTTTAAAAAATTCTTTCACCATTCGAAAGCTACATTATCCACGAGTAACATAGGATATATTTTATCCCCGTATTCCCACGGGAACGGGAACTATGCGGGTGAAACCGCGGGACGTCCGCTAGTAATATATAATTAAAGAAAACGCGAAAATATATTACATACTCTTTTTCAAAACAAAAAACTAACCAACAGAGTACACTATTCTACCACAATCCTTTTCGTAAGATAGAACAGAATGCATAAAACAAATAAATTAAATATATTCTTCGGTGCAATATTAGTTGAACCACTCCGTGGTGGTATGGCATCTCGGTAGTGTCTATCATAGATGTTATCCCAGAAGCCACAGCGTTCTTCCAAGAGCGGCACCCTACGTAGTGCCAACTCCTTATCCAGCGCCATGTAGGGTGACCTGTCCGCGCCTGCTGCCGGCCATTCGGGCAGCAACGACCCTCCGGGCACGGGGTTTCTGAAAAATTTAAACAAAATTAGGCAACATTATAAAATATAGGTAGAGCGCAGTACAAAAGTCAGCAAAAGGTCACTTGCAAGGAATTTTAACTCAATTGTAGGTAATTATAAGCTACAGTCATAATTTCTTGCTGTACAAACAAAGCAGTATTTTACTTCCCTCGCGGAAGGATTTTTTTGTTCAAAACATTGTTTTTGAGTGTCAATTGCAATTAATATAGTGTTATACTATGTTAATAATAATTGCAATTAATATAGTGTAAACTACTATATTAATTGCAGCCGTATTACTCATACGATTGTGTGTCGGTCTTACTATGTAAATTATTTTATAAAACTACTGTAATGTAATGTCATGTAGCAAGGTAACTCCAACAAACATGATAAAAATATGTAACTACAATAAAACAATTACCGTATAATATAATCATCTGTTCTCAAGTTTGCTCTTTCCAAGGTTGGTTGGCATTTATGTAACCAAAATCTACATTGTTTTATTTTTTTTACTCTTTTTCCTTGTATTGGCTGTTGTTTGAAATTTTGAACGGCAGAGACGTACTAAAAGTATACTTGGAAACTTTCTTACCCAGTTTTCATGAAGTTGTGCCAAATTTCCCGCATTGTTGATCGTACTTTCTGATATTCAGGAGTCCCGAGACCCTCATCTGAACCATCCGTATTATCCAACCACGCAAACGATTGGCCGCAGTGATCAGCTCCATGGACGTCAGGGTGAACGATAAGGTTCTCATCCACAAATGAATATTCATACAAATATACTTGACTGTTACCAGCTTCAACGTACAGCTTTGCAGCCCGAAGCATAGGGCAAGTAAACATGACATCCGAAACAAAGTTGACGTATTCCACAATGGTCTCATTGGCGACCGGACTATCGCGAAAATAAAATCTCTTGACGGTATTGGCTACTCTATCTCGTGCTGCATCGGATTCAAACTTCAGGTCAGCAGGTAAGAAATCAGAAAAGTTTTCGTTCATCATATGCTTCCAAGTTCCAAAGAACCCAATTTGTAACAGTCCTTCCATGTTAGTAAATCCATACAGCAAAGGTAACTTTTTGTAGTCACGTTTCTGTAATATACTCAAGGGAGATTCTGTGAGGAATGCTTCGTCTGTATCACGTTCCACACATGGGGAAAACCAGAGGGTAGAATCAGTCCTGTTGTTTAACGTGTCTCTAGTTAGCAACTTTATTGAAAGTGACCTATAGAACTGTTCTAAAGACTCTAAACTGTCTACTACAGCATCGACGTCCACCTGTCTGGCGTACGTTTGGGCAATCTTAAAAGGATCTCTCTGTATTGTAAATGGGGCAAGGTTCCCACCGCTTTCAGGAATGACTCGGTGGAATAATCCTTCGGCTGACTTAGAGAGCATTAGTAGATCCACTGATGCGGAACCTGCACTGGAACCGCCAAGAGTGACATCATCAGGGTTACCACCGAAGCTGGCAATGTTCTTTTGTACCCAGCGCAGCAGTGCCACCTGGTCCTTCATGCCAGCATTGCCTGGTACGTCCTCGGTGCCAAGGCAGAGGAAACCGTGAATGCCAAGACGGTAGTTAAACGTGACCATGATGATATCTTTCTTTTCCTTCAGAAACTGTGTTCCTCGAAATACGTCACCAAAGCCCCCTTTAAAACCTCCCCCGTGAACATACACAAGGACTGATAGGTTTTTCTCAGTGGTGATGGGGACGTATACATTAGCAATCAGACAGTCTTCTCTGATATCTGCATTGTCTGGTATTGAGTTAATCATATAATCGCTTTGTGGACATATTACACGAGTTTCACCGGTTGCATCAAACGGTTCCGTCCATGTTGGTGGTGGGAGAGGTGGCTGGAACACAAAACTTATGATTAGTTTGTGTGTGAAGTGATAAGATTAGTTTGTTATAGCTGTTGTTAATAGCTGTTGTATATTATCAAAGGGGAGGGGGTTCATTTGATGTCTCTTCAGTCACAGTAATTCTTCCTTGGCCCTACGGATTGTGTGCAGAAATGAAACTGTAACTGGAGTCGAACTAGAAGAAACCTGTTCAGCTTACAGTGCCATCCCTTGTGAGTAACAGCTGAGTCAGTTTTGAGGTTTGTGTAACCATTGAGGCGGCACGAGATGTTGGTTATTTAAAAATCACGACTTACCCATATCAGACACAATAATTAAGATAGTATTATTAACAATTAGGATTATTTTAAGCACCTTGAATCTGTCAGGGCCTGTTAGTGCTTTGGCGTAGGGTATGTTGTAAAATTCATATAGAAGCCCACTGGGATCCTTGCGCCCGCGCACCGGTCCTTGCGCTGTTGGCACTGTCCTGAATTCCTCGTCAGCTAGAACAGCCGTTACACACAACAAGACCACACACATTGACCACTTCATCGTTACAATTACCTCCTTGCTGATAATATTTTCATGTTTAACTTATTATATAGGCGTCTTTATCTTAAGTAAACGAGCAAACTCATGTGGGTTTATTATTAACGAAATCAGTTTCATAGATCCGGAGATGTTTCTGATATTATTACAGTTATTACATATTACAGTTATTATTAATGCTTTCCGTATAGATAATACCCTTAACGAAGGCGAAAGGCAGTTGTTCCCCCGTCCCGTCCCGTCATTGCAACATTTTTTTGTCCTAGACCATACCTGGGAACCCTTCTAGGTACGAAGGTAATTAAGGTGGAAGTTCCCAAGTGAAATATTGTCACTTTAAATACCTCCACGACCCCCGTACTATTATTCAAATCAAGGTGTCAAGTCAACGCGGGCCTGTGGACGGTGAGCTATGGGCTAGCTAGCCGTCCGTCCGTCTAATGACGACAGGCCGTGTCGACGGCGCGTTCGTGTTCCACGCGCGCCTCAAAGAGATGTCAGCATGAAGGAAGGGGCCCCCAAGGGCCGAAGCCTGCCGGGGTTGCGGGACTGTTCGAAAGAGATACCGTGGCCCCGGAACATAAAAGGCGAGGAAGAAACATGGATGAGTTTTAGTCAGTAAAAGTCTGACACACCCTCCCGCTCCGCCCAGAGAGGGAGAAGTCATTTGATGATTTCCCATCCGAAAAAAAAATGTATTAAGTTGGAAGATCTAGGGTAGCCAGCCAAATTCAATTTTCCTTACGTTTTTACTCAATACTCAATACTTTATTTGCATTCATTAAAAGTATATATGTAGTTTAACAACTATCTAGTGTCCACGACACAAGCTTTGCTTAGTGTGGCACTAGGTGGCGCTGTGTGTTAATGTCCAGCAATATTTATTATTTATTATTATTATTATTCCACAATGTGTGTGTACTTAGGTGGTAAATTAAAAAATGAGATCATTATGGACCCTGTCGGGCACAGCAAAATACAAAGACATAGTAGGAGAGAGGAAGCTTTAAAAAAATACAAAAAAAAAATATGTCTAAAATAAATCCAATAACACCATAATATTTATTTGTTTACTTTAAACCACAGACTAATTATTTACAATATATACACACTAACTCTATACTAGAAATAAAAATATGTACAAGTATCAAAAAGGGTTACAGGGCATCGAAAAATTCGTCCACATCGCCAACACGAAAAGTGCCCAGAAGGCTGGCAGCATTGCCACGTTGGATGGCAATGCTGATTCTTTGCCCAAAAAATAGGCCCGCCCTCTGGTCACGTGAAGAGTCGACCAACCGTTTAGAGATTTCTCGAAATACTAAGTGGGCACTCGGACCCCATGGCCCTAGTGTTTCAACCCCAAACGGCTCAAACACATAATTACCGATTAAATTATTGTATTTGCGCCGTTTGAGGTTTTCAGCACCTGCAGCAGCAGCCCCAGCCGCAGCACACCGTGCTAGGAAGATGGGATGGTGCAAGGGTGTCGACGCAAGTTTCGTCCCACACCAAAGGCCTACCCAACTTCCATGGCATAATGGTCATACCATCTGGTCTCTTGCCATCGACGCGTGCCAAGCCAGTGGGTTCTAAAATAGCTGGCACCCCGGCGGTGGCAAGAGCACGAGGGATGAGATCATTAATGCTGGCGTGCCCCGCTATCGCTCTTAATGCAAGAAAGGCCATGGTGTCCGAGGCAGTCGACTGCTTCACCACATTGACAGCGATGTGGAGCCCCACAAGGAGCGCCCAAACGCAAACATGTAGCGAGCCGGAAGGTTGTGTCGCCTAACATAGTGCCTAAATTAGGTGACGGCAGTGCCTGAAGCCAGAGGCCCGACTCCCATTCACCCACAGCCAGCAGGCGGGCACGCTCAGCAGTATTGGTAGACGTATTAATAAGTTTATTCCGTACCAACCTGCAGAGCGGCTCATCCCACTGTCTCTGGGAAAACGGGTTCTCGGGCCGATCCGTGTCCGGGCAAGTCATTTTCCAGGCGTCCTCTGCTTCGGACAAGCATGCACTTCCGAGTCAACCAAGGAAAGACTTAAAATTCTCCAGGTTAGCTTTTCAGTGCCGTGGACAGAAGAAAGGAACTAAGGTAAGCTTACGCTAGAAATTTTGCGGACGCCGAGACCACCAAAACGAATTGGTTGAGTGGCTCAGCCACGCTCGGTCGTCCAGGGCCACATTAAAAATGGATGTTAATGTGTTGCGAATAATTTGGTCAATTTTGTCCAAAAGTTGAGGTTTCTTCCAAAGAGGAGAAAATGCATAAAATTTGGACCAAAACAGCAATATGAGGTGAAATGTAAATTAATTTTGGAGAGTCTATCCGAAATATCATTGAAATGCATAATTTTGTCATCGATGAAAGATGAAAAACTTTCTTCTAAAATAGGGGAACCTAGGAGGTGCAGGGAACTTTTTTCTAAAATTTTGATTTCAGAAGTTATTGCATTGCATTTATCTATAGTGGATTGTCTGTCGGTAACGTCAGAAATGTAAATTTCACACTTTGAAGGGTTAAGGTCTAGGCCGATAGATTTAAATTGATGTTTGAGAAGTTGTAGGTCAGCCAAAACGGTATCAACATCACCTCCTAGCGTTCCATCATCCAAATACCACACATTAAATTTAGAATTTAATTGTTGAATTATGGGATGAATAGCCAAACTGAAAATAACAGGCCCGAGAAGGTCACCTTGTTGGCAACCAACTGCAGATTCCAAAACGTTGTCCTTGTAAAGTAATTTTGAAGAGTGTCTATAACATTGCCACAAAAAATAATAAAAATAGGAATTCTTTATATATGTAGAAATTTTTATACATTTTTAAATTATATTTTATCGTTTAAATATTCATAAATTTATACTATAGTAGCAATTTTCTGTTAAAAGTTGTTTAAGTTTTTTTATAAAATTGTTTAATTTCTCTTCTTTTTTTATTATTTCAGGTAGTTTTTTATATTTTTATTGACATTGCATAGGGGCTTGTTGATTGTATTTTCTGTGTAGAATGCGGAATGTTTAATCTTGATTTGTGTCGGAGTGAGAAACGTGATTGTATATCTTCGCGCTTTGTGTAAAACTCTTGATGTTTACGAACGCAGGTTTCTAATATGTATATGTCACCGTAAAATTGTCAAATACGTTATATTGTAATATCTCTAGCGATATTGTAAAGTCTCGAATTATTGTCAAATAAACATACTGCTTACAATAAAACGCATTATTTTTCGTGAAATGCATGCGATGGTAGTCAACTCACGAGGTGTGGAGTGAAGGAGGGGTCCCCCTTGCCCAGTGGTACCACTCTCATGAAAAGATACTGTACCATTCCTGAGAAATATCAATTAATATAACCTAACCTTAAAACACTTCATATTCCCCTAAAAAGCGTAGTCGACGGAGCCCCGCTTCGCGGGGCCCCTATTTCCGAGTGCAGGGTTTAAAGGAACCTAACTAACCTAACGGAGGGGTGCCCCAAGTCCCGTTTATGGGGGCAAGAGATACTTCCGTATGTTCAGTTGACAATAATTCGAGACTCTACAATATCGCTAGAGAGATACACGTTATATTGTAATATAACGTATTTGACAATTTTACGGTGACATATATACTGGGGAGTGTTAGGATATTATAATTTTGAAAGTGAGGTTTGCAACTGTCAGTTTGCTCAATATTTGCCAGGATTCTAACTAATTTTTTTGAAGGATAAAGAGTGAATTTGTGCTATTTCCCCAAAGGGTAACACCGTAGCTTAGCCATGCATAAGCATATGCATAGTAGGTGGTGAGCGCTGTTTGGGGATTTGTGGTTTTTTTTGCATGATTTTCATATGCTCTAAGTGAAATAAACACTTAGAGCATATGAAAATCATGAAATTTTTGATCTAAGTATTTGTATGTGGGATTTCCAATTTATATGAGTATCCAAATTGAGACCAAGTAGCGTAAATTCTTTAACAATTTCTATTTTTGAGTTATTAAAAGTAAAATCTATGTTTAGTGGTGTTTTTTGGTGGGGATGAAAAGTAATAAATTTAGTTTTGGAATTATTTATTTCGAGGTTGTGTGCGTTCATCCAAGTTATGGTTTTAGTGAGTATTGAATTTAGTTCTTCGTTTAGATTGAAATTGTTTTTACATGAGACTAATAGAAAAATGTCATCCGCATATAATACACATGGTCCTTCTATGATTTTGGGTAAGTCGTTGATATATATTAGAAACAAGAGACATCCTATTACGCTTCCTTGGGGTATTGAAACTCTAATTGATTTGTTGTTAGATTGATTTTGTTCTATTTCTTTTGACGTGTGATTCAAATATTCAATTTCTACTGTTTGCTCTCTGTGCTTTAAGTAAGATACAAGCCAATCATGAGATTTTCCACGAATGCCTATTCCGTATAGTTTCTCAAGCAATATATTAAATTGGACTTTGTCACAGGCTTTGGTCATATCTAGTAATAAACCTACAGCATATTTATTTTTATTAATTATATTAAGTGCTTCTTGAACAAATTTGTACACTGCCAAAGTTGTTGAGCGGTTTTTGCGAAAACTATTTTGGCATTCGTCAAATATTTTATATTTCTCGCAATATTTGTATATTCGGTCACACATGGCTTTTTCAAAGATCTTTGAGGCATGCCATGCATGGCATGCATGTTAGAGAGCTATTGGGCGGTAATTGTTTGGATCTGATTTTGATTTTTTTTTTGTGGATCGGTTTAATTAGTGATTTTTTAATAGATGGGGGAAGGCACGTTGTTCAAAAGATTGGTTCAGAAGGATGTGGAATGGTAGCGTCAGTTCGTCTGCGCATTCCCTTAATTAGATTGGTGGGATTTCATCTATACAATGGCTGCTTTGTTCTTTAACTGTTTTATTAAACGATTTACTTCCCAGGGGTCTATAGGACTAAGAAACATGCTATTTTCTGCGAGGTTTAGCACGGACGTGCCGTCAGACTGCCAGGTAGCCTGACACCGCTCTCACCTATTGATGCCAAGAAGTTATTAAAAATGTCGGCTACTTGTTTAGGTTCGGATGTTGTTTTGTCATTTATTTGCAATTGAATGTTACTTTTTTAGTTTTTTGATTTCTTATTCGCACTCTCATTTATAATGCTCCACATTGTTTTGACTTTATTCGTTGATTTTTTTATTTTTTTAATGTATTCAGCCTTTTTTGCTGCCGTAACCAATTTTTTTAAATATTTTTCATAGTTTTTATAAGATTGTCTAATTACTGGATTTTTTTGTTTTTAGTGTTAGTATTTTTAACAATCTTTTGTTATTGCTGGAGATTCTAATGCCTTTAGTCAAGCAGTATTTTTTAAATTTAGTTTTAAGTTTAATTTTATGCAAAGGAATAGTTTGACTTAATATTGTTATTATTGTATCGTTGAATATTTTGTAGTTTTCATTTATATCTTTGTCTCGTAGCAGCAGATCATTCCAATTCTGTTTACTTATTATAGATTTGAATTCCAGTCTTTTTTTTAGGGTTGAATATTCTTTCTTTAGTGTACCAGATTGTTTGTTTTAATTGTTGCGGTATGGTCTCCAAGTCCTAATTCCTCCACGGTGGTAAGCATTTTTTTATTGGTAAAATTAGTGAATATTAGGTCCAAGCAGGTTGAGGTGGTTTGTGTGATTCTTGTTGGAGATTTTATATGTTATGAGAAGTAGAATTCCGACATCTGTTCAAGAAAAGTATTCGTTTTTAAGGTTTTATCGAAAATGTTGATGTTGAAATCTCCTCCTATGATTATATTGGACTTGTTATATTTTTTATTTAAATAAGTTAAATTAAGTTTCAGTTGACTAATAAAAACGTCTTCCTCCCTTCTATTCCAATACATAATTACTAATACTAGGTTCTCTTTGGGTAGTTCAATTGCACACACTTCCAATACATATTCGATTGACATATCTGCGATATCCCTTATCTCTATGCAATCTATATCTTCTTGTAATAGAATGCAGACACCTCCGTCTCCTCTAACTTTACGGCAATATGATGCAGCAATTTTGAAGCCATTGAATTGCATAAGGGCTATTTTTTCTTGGGATAACCAAGTCTTGGATATGCATATAGCTTTGTATATTGGGTTTTCCGTAATGAATGTTTCTATAATATGTTGCTTAGTGTTAATGCTTTGGACGTTCTGAAAAAGTATTTTAAATTGTAGGTCGGTGCTTTCGAAAGGAATAATTTCCAGTATCTTCCTTCGTGATTGATTGATAGTTGTTCTGTTTAAACTGGTTATAGTTGTAGTTGTCTTGTGTGACTCGCTCTATTTCTTTTGTATTTTTGTTGTTTAGCTGGGCTTTGTTTATAGTTTCATGTTTTATAGTAATTCTTTGTCCCTCAACAAATATTTTTTTTGCAATTTGCAGGCCAGAATAGAATAGAATAGAATAGAATTTTATTTTGCAAATATGGGTATACAATCGTTGTTATGACATATCAAAGCTCAGCTATATTTTTACCATTCGGCATGCAAACATTTAGCTACATTATTTGCTAGGTTGTATGTTAATGAAAATATGATTCGCGACTGTAAGACGTATTAGTTACAGAATTATAATCATCAAAATCATCAATACAACCTTCCAAGTTCATAAAGGTCGAGAAACGACTTTTTCAAGGTCAAAGACATTCTTCGACCTTTGTGAACTTGGAGGGTTGTATTGATGATTTAATTAACATGCAACCAAGCACTGTCCTGCAAATTGCAAAAAACTTAAGAAGATTTAAATTTCGCGGGCTACCGTAGGTCTTACCATATGTTACTTAGTTTCATCTACAGATCTATGCTTGGTTGACGGTTTCGTGAAGGGTCCGTTAACACCATGTATAGCAAAATTAAAACATTACGGCACTAGATGTACAAGTTAAAATCAGATGTGGCAACGCAGGAAGTGGACGCCCTAGAAGAACATGCACTCACCTTTTTGGTGAGGTTTATAAGAAAGGTCAGGCACGCACTTGTCTACGCACTAACTCGACCCGATGTGCATGAACATGGTGTACGTTAACCTAGCAGGAAAGTGTCTCCTAGAGTTGCAGTTGTACGAGTGGAACGTATAATAAGTGCCTTAGCTGCTGTAAAACGACAAGGGGCATTCTTCGCGTGGGGGCACCACGTGAAGAATGCCCCTTGTCGTTTTAGAAAATTACTGCAAAAACAATTCCTGCTGGGGTAACGTTTTTTCAGCAGGAAAATTCTAAACGAATGATTCGAGAGAGAAACATTGTGGATGGCCAGAGAGCTTAAAACATTGTGGATGACCAGAGAGCTTATATTAGTGCCAAAAAGTGCAACTGAAAATAAAATTAGTGGCCCTTCAGGATTTTGCATATGTTCTAATCTTCAGGAAATGCAATATTTCGAGATATTGCATTTCCTGCTGGAGTAATGTTTTGCAGAATCGTATATCCCTAAAACCATTGCAATGCATGTGCCCTGTAGAATAAACATATACGAGTAGCTCTTAATTAGTGCCCTCAACACATTGTGCTGATGGATGGATGACATAGTACGAGTATGAGGGTCGTGGAGGTGTCCAAAGTAAAATCTTACATTCGAAACTTGTATTTTAAAAATAACAGTATGTTGTAATTTCAATAATTTGGGAGTTTGACCCCCAATATCTCCACAAATAGAAGGCTCCCCGGTAAGGTATGGAAAAAAAAAATGATCGCAATGAAGGAAAACAAGTGCGTTTCGGCTTCGTTAAGTGGTTTTTACACCCTTTATAAATAAAAAAAGGTACTTAGTTTTAATAAAACTGTCGTAGGCGAAAGAACACCGGCCGTACAATTGCTGATGAAATTATTAAGCGTCTACAAATGTCACCGTTATAGATACCGACGAAATAATTTACTAAGATTTATCAAATCAAGCTTAAGGCCTATCGAAGTCAGGAAAAAAAATCGTAATAATTAAAAGCTTGATTGACTAGAATAATGATGATAAGAAATAATCATGGCTTAGTTTTTTTTCTGGCTTAACTTCATGGCTTTTGGCTAAGCTATACTTTTAATAGTTAGAGAGCCCATGACACTAAACCTCTCGATAATACTCCCAGACGAAATATAAATAATTCGTCACGTTATTAATAGGGGAACACGAAATGGCAATGCTACAATGCAAATAACCTGGCGAACGATAAGCAAACGATTTCTAGTATGATATGACTCCCAAGTTTCGTAATTATTCCTACATGACCTTGGCACGCGTATTCAATCAGTATAAATCGAAAGGAACCGGGTGCTGACAAAATGCCGAATCCAGCTGCGGGGAGGGCGACGTTCAATCGCTGCAGCAACCACTTTCTCCACTGTTTGGAAGATGCAGCAGTGGTTTGGAGGTCAGGAGGTCGATCATACTAGATACCTAAAAAATGTTTTTTTAATAGCACCCCCAGGTTTTTGGCATTGCAGCATCGCCACTTTGTGTGACCCCATTAATGACGGAAATCTATACTTAATATTATAAAGCAGAAGAGTTTGTTTGTTTGTTTGTTTGTTTGTTTGTTTGTTTGGTTGAACGCGCTAATCTCCGGAACTACTAGCTCGAATTGAAAAATTCTTTTTGCGTTGGATAGTCCATGTATCGAGGAAGGCTATAGGCTATATAACATCACGCTATGACCAATAGGAGTGGAGCAGCAATAAGAAATGTTACAAGCGGGAACAAAGCAGTTTAAACTTCCGTTGAGTAGGCGATGCGTTGCGATATCAAAACTTCACGCAAACGAAGTCGCGGGCAGAAGCTATGAGGCTATAATTTATCTTGGAAACTTGAACACCTGATGCAGAACCGCAACAGACCAGCTAAACTATAAGAGATACAAAAATGCCACCATAGCAAAAATTGTTCTACATGATGAGCATTTTCTGCTGAGAGTATAAGTTTGAAGATCTGGAACATCTGATGTGGAACTCCAAGAGCCCAGCTACACCATAACACATATAGGAATGACGTCTTAGCAAAAGTTGTTCAATTTTATGAGCATTCTCTGTTGGTTTATAAAAATCGAAGATCTGGAACACCTGTTGTGGAACTCCAAGAGCCCAGCTACACCATAACACATATAGGAATGACGTCTTAGCAAAAGTTGTTCAATCTGATGAGCACTCTCTGTTGACTTATAAAAATCGAAGATTTCGGACACCTGTTGTAGAATTAATTTCCTTTTCCAGTTATCTTCGTGACTCGGTAGCCTACCCGGTAACGCAGGGGAGCAGTTACTTAGATTTCAATTGATCAGGTATCTTCACAACAAAACTATAACCATGCCTAGAAAGAGGTCAAATCTTTCCCAATGTTCCAAAGGAGCTAAAAGATTGAGGATCATAAGATCCCAAGAATCTATCGAAGAGCGTCAGGAGAGACTTGATGCTGTTCGAGAACATCAGGCTGCAACTTGCTCCGTGGAAACCTCTTCGGATCGCGAAGCACGCCTGCGTTCTCAGCGTATTTCTACATCCAGGTCTCTAGAGACCAGTGAAGAATAGATGCGCGACTGACCGCTAATCGTGAACGTCATGCATTGTCTTGCGAGTCGGAGCTGTTCACGGATAGAGAATTGCGCTTGAGTTTCAAGCGTATCTACGCATCGACTACTAGATCTCTAGAGACAAGTAGGGAACGTGATGCGCGACTGACCGCTGATCGTGAACGTCACGCATTGTCTCGCGAGTCGGAGACGTTCACGGATAGAGAATTGCGCTTGAGTTCTCAGCGTATCTACGCATAGCTTCTTCTAGGTCTTTAGAGACAAGTGCGGAACGTGATGCGCGACTGTCCGCTGATTGTGAGCGAATCCGAAATTTTTACCGATACAGAATCAGGCTTGAGTTTTCAGCGTATTCGCACATCTACTAACAGGTCTTTTGAAACGAGTGATGAACGTGATGCGTGATGCGCGATGCACGTTCATTGAACGAACGTTTGAATTCTGATCGACGTCGACATTCTCTGAACAGAATGTCGATATCATCTGAAAAACCGGATGTGTCTCAAGATATAGCCGTAGGGCATGGCGACCTGCCGTGTCGACGGCGCGTTCGTGTTCCACGTGCGCCTCAAAGAGATGTCAGCATAAAGGGAGGGGCCCGCAAAGGTCGAAGCCTGCCGGGGCTGCGGGACTGTTCGAAAGAGATACCGTGGCCCTGGAACGTAAAGGGCGAGGAAGGAACATGGATGGGTTTTAGTCAATAAAAATCTGACACTCCCTCCCGCTCCGCCCAGAGTTGGAGAAGTTATTTGATTATTTCCCAACCGAAAAAAAGGGCATGGCGACCTTCCTTGGGTTGATAAGGCACGGAGTGCATTTACGTCTCCTATGATTGAATACGCCACATATTCCGCCATCGGAGGTATGGCTAAAAATTGTACATTTTGTGAAGCTGTTAAATGGCAAAAAGAAACAAATGAAAAAGAAAATAACGGATCTTTTCCACCTGAGCAACACATACGTGTTGCTCAGGTGGAAAAGATCCGTTATTTTCCCGTCCCCGGGTTCTTAGAATTCGACATCAGACGTTTCAGATCTTCGACGACCCCGTTGTCGCTGGCATAAGCAACAGGATCCGCGTACGAAGTCGCGGGCAGAAGCTAGTAATATTATAATATGTATCGAGAGTCTTTTCAAACAAGGTCTCCTGTCATGGGCTTTCTAACTATAATGTCACCTCCAAACAAAAACCCATGACATTTCTTTTCAAAAGAAATGTGTGTAATGAAATAATAGTATGTATGTAGTATAATAGGATGGTATATCTTTAGAGGGACTAACTTTTTGTACTGATGCTGTAATTCTAGTATCCTGAAGCCTGGATCATTGTGCTCGTACGGTCTGTGGCAATAGGCTCGCGAGGGCTCGCCTTCTACTAAAGTAATGTAGGTGATACCTACAAATGCAATGCTTAAGGTATGCGCAAAAATAAGAAGTCAAGAAAGGAGATACTAATAATTTATTGTTTATTTATTATGATTATATTACACACATTCAGTTACTCAAGATTGTGGCACGTAGCTACTTAGTTGTTCATATACAAAATGATTGCTTATTTTTCCCTCTCGTATGTAGTTAAATACGATAATATTATTCTGACTGGCGATTTGTCCTGACCGATCTCAGTCGGCAGGTTTCTTGTAACTCATTGGCTTTGGTTGGGATGTGCCATCATTTGAAAATCTCTAATGAAAATGATATCAACAAACACCAAACAAAATTCGAAGGCAACTCGTACTTTTCATTAATAAAACACAACTTGCTGTCCAGTAACTGAATTAATCGAAAGTCCAAGTGAAGATCAAAATGAAGATTTCAGTTAAAAAAACAATAAATAAGAGACGAAACAGCGAATTATTTCCAGATAAAATTGCTAGTTTGTCAATTTGACATTGAAATTGATTGAAATAAGTAGACAAATAAAATGCTTTTTTAATTATTTAAGGAATCAGTGGTATAGTTTACAGAAAGAAGTATTTAATCAAGTTACAAAATGTCTATTAAAGTTAAACCCAGGGGTGACTTTTAAAATCAATAGATATCTTTGATTCGCCATTGCGTATTTTACACGCTAATAAGGGATCTACCCTTACTTTGCGTGTGTGTGCTAAGTAAGTACTTATTTTTACATTTATCCGTTGTTGACCACACATACATAACCTTTACAACTTCAAACTAAAATATCTCTAATTCCTGACTTCGTATAAAAGTATAACAGAAGAAAAAACTGTTCAGGAATTCAAACTCTATACTTTTACTTATTTTTCATGGGCAGACGCTAAAATAAAATTTGAACAAAAAATTGTTCGCGCTGTGGCCGGTGTTCTTTTACTTATGTAGTTTAATTGCGCCAAAATTTTTGTACCAAGGCATAAATTGCATTTATTTTTAGACAACAATTTATGGCCAGAAGGAATTGCTTTTCGTAGATACATAGACTTCAAGAAGCGAGACGAAAAAATATCACAAAAATATCAGTAATGGATTACGACAATAACGATATTAATTCAAAAGCAAGTATTTTTGTGAGTTATAATTGTAAATCTATTACTAGATCGGTGGATTATGTCAGATTGTTATGTCAAACATCTGATATAATAGCATTGCAGGAAACCTGGTTGTTGCCTCACGACATTCCTTTTCTGAGCAGCATAGACCCTCACTTCGACTTCGTGGGAAAATCGGCGGTAGATACGTCGACGGGCGTCCTACGAGGGCGTCCTTATGGTGGAGTAGCCATACTGTGGCAAAAGAGCGCCTACGATAATGTGTCGTCTGTGCAGTGCAAAAGTGTACGTCTTGTGGCTATAAAAATAACAGTAGGCGGTAAATCCCTTTTAGTGTTCCCGGTCTATATGCCGACGGAGTCAATGGATAATCTTGGAGAATTTGTTGAATGTCTTTGTGAGATTCACGCCATTATAGAAAGTAGTGGTGTTGACGCGGTCTATATTCTAGGGGATTTTAATGCTCAACCGAATGGTCTTTTCGGCAGAGAGCTATTGAGTTTCTCATCTGAAGTTCAGTGGCGGTGCGCAGACGTGTGCTTGCTCGGCGCTGAGTCAGACACGTATACTTACGTAAGTGATGCACATGGTTTCTATTAAATAAAAGATCAAACGTGCATTTTCCTATTCGTATATTTTAATTATATATGACAATCCTGATACATTCGTTGTCCAGGAAACGTAATGACAGAACGTCAAACCAAAGACATAACAGCCCTCGGCCGTGATTCCAGTTGCTGGACTTGGGGTGCTGCCAACAGCTGGTCAAGATGGCGGCGCCAGACATTGCCGTCATCTGTAAGCACCTCATAGTGTAAATGCCCCAGGCGAGACAGGATCCTACCGAATGTCCACCTCCGATGCGGTGACGAGTAACTCCTAGCTTGTACCCTGTCTCCCAGTTTGAATTGTCGTAAATTATCCGACAATGTTCGGTGATGAGTGGAATTCTCTATTTTGAGCAGCATGGCGTGCAGCCTGGTCCTTACTTCCCTGCCAAACATCAACTGATAAGGGCTCTGGGTACTGGGGCCTGGCGTACATCTCAAACGTGTTTTAATGGTATTCAGTTTGTCGACTAGATCACCACTCTCCCCCTCCATAGATCGTAAAGCTCTCTTTATAGTCTGCACTGTGCGTTCTGCTTGACCGTTTGTGGCTGGGTGGTATGGTGCAATGGTCTTATGCGTTATATTGTAATCTGAGAGAAAATTTTTGAATTCTTGTGATATGAATTGCCGGCCGTTATCTGAAACGAGAATATAGGGAGCGCCAAAAGTGGAAAATATTTCTTTAAGTTTTCGAATACACCAAGAGCTAGTCGTTATTTTGGCTGGTATTATTTCAACCCACTTTGTGAAGGCGTCGATTATAATGAATAATTGAAAACCAGACACTGGGCCAGCGAAGTCAATATGGATTCGTTGCCAAGGGCCAGCTGGCTCTTCCCAATGGTGTAACGGAGCTTTCGCTGGTTGGTTTTGCTCTAACCGGCATGCTCTACATGATTTTACTTTGTTTTCAATGTCTTTGTCCATGTTTTTCCAGTAAACGTAGCTGCGTGCTAATAATTTCATTTTTAAAATCCCAGTGTGTCCAGTATGCAATTCATTAAGAATTTGGGAACGTAATGTAGAAGGAATAATGACCCTTGTACCTTTCAAAATACAATCATCCTGTAGCGTAAATTCATTGTCATTATATCCGAGTTCTCTCAAAGTACGTCCTGTTTTTAATGCTTGTAGTAAGGGAAGTAATTCGTTGTCGTCTTTTGTTTCTCGGGCTATAATATCTGGGTTTACTTCGATTTTGTATATTTGTTGAAGCTGGAATTGTGAGTGTTGATCTTTTTTATTATCATTAACTGTTTCTACTGGAAATCTGGATAAGTAATCAGCATTAGAATTGCTTGCAGAACTTCTGTAGTCTATTTCATAATTAAATCCGGATAGAAAATGAGCGTAATGAAAAAGTCTCATGGTGCTCATCGCTGGTAGCGTCTGGTGCGGGTGAAAGATCGATGTTAGTGGCTTGTGATCGGTAACTAATGTAAACTTTCGACCGTAGCAGTAGTGAAAGAACTTTTTTAGGCCCCAGTAGATAGCTGTAGCTTCTTTATCAATTTGACTGTACTTCTTTTCACTGCTTGATAAAGATCTAGAAGCAAAAGCAATAGGTCGTTCACAACCGTCAGGTAATCTATGCGAAAGCACTGCTCCTAACCCTAAAGGCGAAGCGTCTGTGGCTAGTATTAGCGGCTTTTTAGGATCAAAATGAATCAATACCCTTTCGCTCAAAATTTCTTCCTTTATTTTTTTAAAACTTTCTTCACAATTAGGGGACCAGGTAAATATAGCTCTTTTTTTAAGTAGCTCGTTTAGCGGACTTGTAATAGAAGCCAGATTGTTTATAAATTTATTGTAATAATTGGCCATCCCAAGAAAGGTTCTCAATTCGTTGACGTTTGTAGGGCGTAAAGTGCTAGTGATGGCTTTTATTTTGTCTTTATTCTTATGTAGTCCGTTCTTGTCGATCGTGTGTCCAAGGTAGTTAATGCATTGTTTAAAGAAGTGACATTTTTCTTTATTCACTCGAAGGTTGCTCTCTTTGAGTTTTTCTAGAACCTGTCGTAATCGTTGTAGTAGCTCATCTTCACAGGAGCCCTGTATAATAATGTCATCGAAAAAGCATTTAACTCCTGTCAGATCCTGTAGTAATCTGTCCATGAATTTTTGCCACAGGCTAGGTGCTACTTTAACGCCGAACATTAGTCTATTTACTTTATACGTTCCTTTGTGCGTGCTCAGGGTTTGCATGTGCGCGCTTTCTTCATCCATTTCTAAATTCAAATATGCTTGGGTAATGTCTAAAGTGCAGAAAAGCTTACCTCCGTTCATTTCAGAAAATATGTCTTCAATTATGGGTATGGGGTATTGTTCATCTTTTATTACTTTATTGAGAGTAATCTTGTAGTCAGCACATAATCGAATTACTCACTTTACTCCCATTTGGTTTTACTATTGGAACGATAGGTGTTCCCCACTCGGCATGGTCAACTTTTGTAAGCACGCCCTGTGACCATAGTCTTTCTATTTCTTCGTCAACTTTCGGTTTCAATGCGTATGGAATTCTTCGTGGTTTAATAAAAATCGGCTGAGTATTTTCCTTTAAACTTAAATGAGCTTTGTGATTTGGAATTTTTCCTAGGTCTGATGCAAATACAGTTGAAGAAAATTCTTCTAACAATTGTTCTAGATTGTTACTATGAATTGTAGTTTGTACCGTTCTTATATCTGCTATATCAATATCATGTAGTTCTTTCATCCAGCTTCTACCAAAAATTGGGTCAACATTTTGATCAATAATGTATAGTTTTCCATAAAATAATTGAGTGTTGTACAAACACTTTACATATGCTACTCCAATCGGTCTAATGATTTCTCCAGTGTAAGTTCTCATCTTAATTTCTGTTTTAAAAAGTTTCTTTTGTATATTCATGTTTTTGAAATCCTTCAGTGACATTGAAGATAACGTAGCGCCGGTGTCAAATTCCATACATACAGTTTTGTCTTCTATTTTCAAAGTAATCGTATATCTCTCCGATATTTCACTTTTAACTAAGTTGATATCGGCAATACTGTCTTGACTAATATTACTTGTAGATTCATTTACTTGATGAGAGTTGGTATATCTTTGTAAACAGACTCGTGCAAGGTGGCCTATTTTCTGACATTTTCGGCAAGTGGTTTTGATGGCTCCACATTCGTTTGCTCTGTGGTCCTCTTTTCCACATCGAAAACATTTTCCTTTAAGATCTCTAATGCTCATTGGTAATCTTGAATTTACCTTAGAATGCACAGGTGGGTTATGGTTATTATCAGATCTTTTAGCTGTAGGTGTTGATATTTTGTTGATTGTGGTTGGTTTTTGAATATCTGAGGACATTGTTGCGTTTTCGTTCTTTCCCATTTCTGTAGCAGTGGCAATCTGCACCAATTGTGAAAATGAGGTTGTATCTTTTTCCTGCAGTATTTTCGTCCGAATTTCACCATCATTTAACCCTCGTATGAATTGTAGGCACAAAAAGCTATCAGAAGTTTGTTTTTCACAGTTATTACATTTGAACTTACAATTTCCAGATAGTTTTTTAAGCTCGGAGGCGTATGTGACCACATTTTCTTCTTTATGTTGCATGCGAGAAATAAATTTGTGTCGCATTGTCCAAATGCTGGGCTTTGGATCAATGTAATCATCTAAAAGTCTCGTAATCTCTTCAAATGTCATATTTAAGGGATCCTCTGGAGAGCAAATATTGTACATTTTTTCGTGTAGATTTGGGGAAATCGTGCAAAGTAGTACATACACTTTCACCTTACCATCTGTGATATTGTTCAGCATGAAATAAACCTTTAAGCGTTTGGTAAAATTCATAAAAGTTTCGTTTTCTTGGAACGGCTGAAAGTTCATACGAAACGGTTTTTCTTTGTTGGTCATTGCTGTTTCGTAAATTGACTGTGTGTCCGTTGCACTACTTGGAGGCACAATTGTTATCTCGCTTTCTTTTTGTAATTGTAGGAATTTTGAACGTAATTTTGTATATAGTTCTTCAATTTCAAACCTGTAATCTATTTCTTTGATTAGTTCACTATCCTCAGTTTCTTTTTCAATTTCGTTTTGAAGCTCTTGAAATTTGGAAAAATTATCTTTTAGTGTTTGTAGTCGTGTTGCAATTTCTTCGGAAGAAAACTGTAATTCTTCATTAATAAGGTTTTCAATCCTTGTGAATATTCCTCGTAATGAGGATCGTACGCGTTTTAACTTTTTAACTTCGGCCATCTCGTCGCCAATATTAAATAAAAGATCAAACGTGCATTTTCCTATTCGTATATTTTAATTATATATGACAATCCTGATACATTCGTTGTCCAGGAAACGTAATGACAGAACGTCAAACCAAAGACATAACAGTTTCACTAGTTGGTTAGACCACTGCGTAGTAACGGATGCGTCTTGGAACACTATTAGAGACGCTAGCGTGCTGTATGACGTGTCTTGGTCGGACCATTTCCCTCTAATCATAAAGTGTGATCTGCATTTATTAAGGCCGAAAGTAACACCTGGACTACCAAAATGTAACAAAGTAACATGGGGGGATAGAGACTTAGAGCAGACTAAATTATATAACAAGTATTGTAATGATCTCATGAAAAAACTGGACTTTCCCATTGAGTTTACAGAATGTAGTAAAAATAGATGTAGAACTAAAGAACACGAAATCATTTTAGACAATATGTATTCGGAAATTGTGCGTATTATCTGTGAGGGTGCTATCAAAAGTTATAATAAGGGTACACAGCGCAAAAAGCGATACATAACGGGCTGGAATAAGCATGTGAAGGACGCACACGGACAGGCTCGGCTTGATTTTCAAACCTGGACTCTATTTGGTAGGCCTAAAAGTGGTCCTATGCATGACAAAATGGTGGAAAGTAGAAGGGTTTTTAAAAATAAATTAAAATGGTGTCAAAATAATAAAGACCAAATAAAAATGAACATCATTGCGAGTCATCATGACGCCAACAATTTTGGTAGCTTTTGGAAAGCCACGAAAAGCTTAAATCCCAGGTCGAGTCAGCCCGTGAGTGTTGAGGGTCTTAGTGATCCTAATGAGATCGCCAATTTGTTTAGAAGAACTTTTAAGGTCGTGTCTCCCCTAGGTTCGTCATCGGATGGGTCGGAGGTAGTGGGGGGGTCCGAAGACATGCCTATCAGATTTTCGGCCAGGGAAGTAGCGACTGTCATACGTAGATTAAAGAGAGGCAAGTCACCTGGTCATGACAGCCTTAGTATAGAGCATCTACGTTATGCAGGTAAGCACTTGCCGCGAGTGCTAGCAATGTTTTTTAGTTTGTGCCTGAGTCACTCCTATCTTCCAGCTGACTTACTCAAAACTATTGTTGTGCCCATAGTCAAGAACAAAACTGGAGATGCGAGTGACAAGAGCAACTACAGGCCTATATCCCTGGCAACTATCATTGCAAAGGTGTTGGACAGTCTGATTGATCGGCAGTTGGATAAGCACTTAATACTCCATGACGCCCAATTTGGGTTTAAGTCGCTTTTATCCACCGAAACAGCTATCCTATGTCTCAAACAGACTGTTCAATACTATACAAGTAGGAAAACTCCTGTATATGCATGTTTTCTGGACCTCTCCAAGGCTGTCGATCTCGTGTCTTACGACTGCTTATGGAGGAAATTATCAAATATTAAAGACCTTCCAAGCGATCTCATAAGAATGCTGAAGTTTTGGTATAATAACCAATACAATTATGTTAAGTGGGCGGGTGTCCTGTCAGATGCATACAGGTTGGAATGCGGAGTGAGGCAGGGGGGACTCAGCTCACCTAAGCTTTTCAATCTGTACGTAAATGAGCTGATCTGTGAGCTCAGCAATACCAATATCGGGTGCTCCATTGACGGGCACAGCGTAAATAACATCAGCTACGCAGATGATATGGTATTGCTAAGCCCATCGATCAGTGCACTTAGGAGGCTTCTCGGCATCTGTGGGGACTATGCGGTGGCTCATGGTCTCAGGTACAACGCGACAAAGAGCGAACTTCTGGTATTCAAAGCGGGTAACAAATGTTACGACACTGTCCCACCAGTCACACTAGGGGGCGCTCAGCTCTCTAGGGTGACTAAGTTCAAGTACCTGGGACATTGGGTCACCGATAGTCTGTCTGACGATGAAGACTTGGAGAGGGAGCGCAGAGCATTGGCAGTTCGATGTAACATGCTGGCCCATAGGTTTGCACGTTGTACAGAAGAGGTAAAAATTACACTCTTTAGAGCGTATTGCCAAACTATGTACACTTGCGCCCTATGGTTCGGCTATACAAAAAGCTCGTACAATGCTCTGCGAGTCCAATATAATAACGCCTTCAGAGTTTTGTTGGGACTACCGCGCTTTTGTAGTGCATCAGGGATGTTAGCGGAGTACGGCGTGCCTGATTTTTACGCTCTTATGCGATCACGAATAGCCTCCCTGATGCGGCGAGTGCGTGGTAGTTCTAACAGCTTGGTGGCTATCATGGCCAACAGAATGGACAGTCCAATGATGTGGCACTGGATGACCACTCATCGTCCGTCATTTATATATTTAAAATGAATTTCTCTTTATATAATGTATGTTTGTATCTTTTCATTTTATGTATGATTTGTGTTCTTTCGTGTATGTGTTTTATGTATGAACGATAAAAATTTTATGTTTCAAATATGGACTCGATGGTCTGAAATAAATTTTATTATTATTATTATTAAAACGATTGCGTTTGAATTCATCTTTTTTCGATATTTAACCGACTTCCAAAAAGGAGGAGGTTCTCTATTCGACTGTATGTATTTTTTTTTTTTTTTTTTTTTTTATGTATGTTACCCGATTACTCGAAGACGCCTAAACCGATTTGAAAAATTCTTTTTATGTTTGAAAGGGTATACTTCCAAGTTGGTCCCATAGTCGCCAAGTCGGGATCTGATGATGGAATCTTGGCGAAATCGAGGGAACTCTTCAAATTTTATAGGATAACGTACAGCAATTTTTATATTTTCTACAACAAGTGAAGCATTTGCGTTTGATAAGAACCATTCTACCATCAGATCTGATGATGAAGCCAAGAGTCACGGAACTCCATAATGAGACAATGTATCCTAGTCGTGTTTGGGCTTGTTGTAATTGTAACGGTATGCACTTTCCATGTGAACCACTAAAAAGTGAAAAATAAAAACTTTTTTGCAAAAAATAAAACCGACTTCAAAAAGAAAAAGTGAAAAATAACTTTAGCTTCTGAAGTCGGTGACAAAAAAATTAAATCAATCCTACAAACGTCACCGACTTCAGAAGCTAAAGTTATTTTTCACTTTTTCTTTTTGAAGTCGGTTTTATTTTTTTTTAATGAACATATCAATAAAATTTTGAGCTTTTTTTGTACAATTATAAACATACATACAAAGAAGTAGGTATATAAGGATGGTGGTAGGTTGCGTTCTGTGGTTCAAACTCACGGCGTTTCTCATGGGGCCTACACCAATTGATTGCAAAAAGATATAAGTAGATGACACCTTCAAAATATTAAGCAGGATAAATTAAATATTAATATATTACTCAACTTGGAACTTCTTGGAACTTCTTGCTTGGAATGTTTTTTCCGTTTTATCCATTCTATGTCATTGCTTTTAACACCCATCTTATCTCCAATCAATCTCACGATCTCTCTTAAGTTTTCGCCAGGTATGTATTCGACGCCTACAATCTCGACGTTTTGTTAAAGCGACGATTGCTCAGCGTCTTGTAGTTTTTGCTCAAGAGCAATACCTATTGCATTTCTCCAAATACACAAATTTGTTGTTAATATTGGTCACAGTTTTTTCAAGTTTCGATATTTTTCCTTGAGATTCTTCGTGTTCAAATAATAGTGTATCGTAGGTACATCATATTAATATAAATTTTATTTCAGATCAAATACAATCCATTTCTCTTGTTAGTAAGTCGGTAAAAAAAAGTAAAAATAAGAAACCCACTACATACAAAAAAGATACAAATTACACCTATAATATATGTGCAGTCGTATCCAGTGAGCCAGCATGGGCAAGCCGTCGAGAGAAGCCCTTATTTGGAAAACTATAAGTAGAATATAAGGGAGATTAATGCATCTACACTCGTAATGAATCTACACTAATAATATAAAGCTGAAGAGTTTGTTTGTTTGGTTGAACGCGCTAATTTCAGGAAATGGAGGTTCGAGTTAAAAACATATTTTAGTGATGGACAGCCCGTTTATCAAGGAAGGCTAACATCACTAATAGGAGCGGAGCTTCAATGAAAAATTTCCCAAAAACAAAGATTTATTTCTTTTTCTTTGCTTCCGTTGCAAGCGCTGCATAACGCGGTTAAAGTTACACAGCAAACACGTACGAAGAAATTGTTCCTCTTAAGCATTAAAAAAAGTCCGCGATAGCATATGTCTATTGTTGTGTTCGTTGGTTTATTGAATTAAAGACACCGTTGGGAAGACTTGGTTTATTACGTAGCTTACATAGTAGACGACATCACAGACGGGGTTTACAGTCAGACAGCCATTAGGCAAGTGAGACATAGATAATGATAGTGATGTGTATTCTAATTACAAACTAAATTAGTGATGTTACAACATCCCCCTTGTTGAGTTTAACTTTAACCCCTGACAAACAATTATACAGAAGTACCATGCTAAACAACTTAAGGGGCCGGCGGAGCATGCGTCTTTCATACAAACGTAATACCAAAATAATTTGTAAATTAAACATATTCTTAAGGTAGTGTGTATTTATTTCGATTGAGTTACAGAATATCTATGTTCCCAAATACATATTTTGAAAGGATAATGATATGAAGTCGAGATATGAGGAATTTAAAATTCCCATAGAAAAATTATTTTTCCAATAACTCTTGTTTAAATCAGTGTCCATTCAAAATATATATTTGGGAACCTAGATATTGTGTAATTCAATCGAAATAAACACACAATACCTTAAGAATATGTTTAATTTACAAATTATTTTGGTATTACGTTTGTATGAACGACGCATGCTCCGCCGGCCCCTTAACTTATAAATGACAAGATGTTTTGTGATACTTATAGCTACGTTAAAACTAGACAACATTCATAATAATACTAAGACTAACATTCGATCTTAACTTTATTCACAATTCTAAGTTAATATATTTCTTCAATTAACCTTCTTGTTGGTCCTGTGACTGGTGACCTTGTTGTTACTTCTGAGGATTTTTGAGAAGAGGATTCTTGAGGCCTAGACTCCTGTCTGTCACCTTCCTCTCTCCCCTGTGACGAGTTTCTCGGCATCTTGCTGTGCGACTATGAGTGTCATCGCCAGCTCTTGCATTCTCTGATAAGTCATATCGGGTTCTTGCAATAACCTCTGACGTACATGTGACAAATCAATGTTGAGGTTTGCAATAAAAATATCTTTGATGAAGCCTAATTTAAAAAATAGCTTTTTCAATACACTTCCTCGAACACTGGTTCTTTTCGCACTACGATTAGATTCAAAATGCAGTGTATTTCACACACGTGCGTTTTTCATGTTTTTCCACACATGTGCAGAAAGCAAAATTGCCACAGATAACTATACCTATACTTAGTCCAAACTGGTAAATGCATAATTAAAAAAAAATGTGAATGTTTTTTTTATTAAGGAAAAGCGATCTACGTCTTTCTTTGTAAAAAAATTTGAATATTCAAATTGCGTTTATAAATTCAATATCATAGATAAACATGATTATTTAAAAACTAATATTTACATTTATAAACAAATTAACATTTATTTGTGTTCTAAATTCAAAAATTTATCAAAAATAGTATAATAATAGTAATAGTATATTTGGCTGTATAACAGCTTCATACCTTTGCCTCCCTTCAACCTGGCGAAAGCAAAGCGCGGAAAAAAATATTTAATCAAAGCCTCGAAATAATTCATGACACAAATAGTTTACATTCTTTCATTTTATTTCTTAAAAAGTGTATTGAAAAACGTCGTTTGATACACGTGGACATTTGTTATTGCAGTTCTCGGCTCAAAAACACCCTCGCCTACGGCTCGTGTGTTAATACCGCCTTGAACTACAATAACAAACTTTCTCCACTTGTATCAAAATGTACTTTATATATTTTTGTATTTTATATATTTTTGAATTTAGAACACAAATAAATGTTAATTTGTTTATAAAAGTAAATATTAGTTTTAAAATAATCATGCTTATATCTATGATATTGAATTTATAAACACAATTTGAATATTCAAAAAAAGTTTACGCCGTAAAGACGTAGATTGCTTTGCCGAAATTAAAAAAAAACATTCACCTCTGCCTATAGGCATTGAACCAATTTGGACTAAGTATAGGTATAGTTATCTGTGACAATTATACTTTCCGCATACGCGGAAAAATATCAAAAACGCACGTGTGTGAAATACACTGCATTTTGAACCTAATCGTAGTGCGAAAAGAGCCAGTTTTCGTAGAAGTGTATTGAAAAGTCATTTTTGCACGGGCTGAAGCTAGTTTATTTATTTACTTCAAATACAAGAGTTGTACACAGGCGGACTTAATGCCACAAGACATTCTTCACCAGTCAACCTTTAGGTACAAATAAGACAGCATAAAATATTTTAGCCTAAAATTAAAAACAAAATCTAAAATAATGTCATTTACGCCTCATTATGAACTCTGATCACTGATAAGTGATAACAAAAGCAGTGATAAAATCTATAATATATAAATATTCCACAAGACCAAGGTTCAATTTGTTTGGCTATGTATTTTGGCACTTCGTAATTTTTATTTTGTAAACGAACGACGTAAAGCGGCTAGAAATGACAGCTCAAAAGATAAATGTAGGTATATAATTATTTTGCAAGTAATCATTATTTAGCTAATCCACGAAGGTTTCCACTGATATCAAAAGAAAAGTATTCGTTTTGGTATATTCGATCAATAAGGGGCTCAAAAATGATTATCACAGTTGATAACACAATTAGGTGTTAAGATAAAAATCTTAATTAGAAGGCACACACCTGTGGCACACGCTGCTCATTGCGATATTTTTTTTTGTTCTGTTGGGGTCAAAGTTCCAACTTTTTAACAAGTTTTTTTTTTCAAATGCAAGTTTTTATTGTTGTAGATTTTTACTTTAAACACTTTTTTAAGTGCGTTACATTGAGTTCTACCACAAAACATAATTTTTTACCCCAAAAAAAAGTCCAGCAATAATTTTTGCCAAGTTGCGTTTGATGTACAGATTGCTTGGTTGACGGCTGCGTGATGAGGTTGTTTACACCCTGTATAGTACACAGTTTTCCGTGGTTGCATGTATCTTTAGGGCTACCGCACACTACTTATAAAGAAGACTGTCTTGAGACAGACTATTGCTTTACAAAATATATGAAGACGCGCACACTTGAGACAAAACGTCTCGTCGACATTGTCTAATACCTACTAGAACTACACAGCGACAAGTCTGACTACCGGTTGTCGGCTTCCCTTTTGTATGTATGCGGGCGCGCACATCTACGACAAAACAGTCTAGCGACTGCTAGTCGCTCAGGAGCAGGTATAGCTTTGCGGAAATATGTGTCTTGATAAGTAATGTAAGGCTCCATTAATTTCAGACGTTTATCAAAACTTGACACGTTCATTCTGAAATACACTAAAAAACTTCTGGGGGTGTTGTCTTAATTTACTATACAGTGTATAAAATTTTCCATTTAGTCTTTCACTATACAGGCTGGAATTTTACAATGCCACCTGGAGGGAAAGTACTTTAAATACTGGAGATAGCAAATTTTACTCAAAGGAGACATTCCTTTATTTAAAAAAATAAACAAATCTGCATGCACAGTATCTGGATATCCGAATTATCCGGATATCCGTGTTTATAAATATCCGGATATCAATTGCATTACTATTCGGATAATACGAATAAAACGGATATTTTTTTGGTTTATTATTTTTTCGCATTTTTACGTGTTCTTAAAGGTCGATTGAGTGATTTTTTCATGAAATATTCATGAAATAGTCATTCAATCGACCTTAAACTCAAACTCAAATCATTTATTTCAACTAGACCATTACGGCACTTTTGAATGTCAAAAATACAAAGAAAAATCAAAGCTACAGTCACAGACACAAGGCATAATAACTTGTGAAAGTACTGTAGTTGCCCATTCCCTAGCGTAGATCTCTATGGAGAAGAACGGGCAAGAAACTCCATGGACACTCTTTTCAATCAAAAATGTTGTTACAACATCTTGGTTACATCTTTCATGTTGAGATTATACATATTTGTGAGAACGATGTAGAAAGACGTGCACAATAAGAGCGTCCAGAGTAAAAAAAATAAATCAACAATTTAAAGTAAAGCAATTCAAATGATCCGTGGCAGCTAAGAGATGACCAGTCCCGACTGACAGCGCCCGTTCACGAACATGACGCATTCAATTCAACCATATTGAAGGGAACTAAATGACCCGACGCACCCGCCACCATCAGCAAGACATTTAAGCGAGCATGACATTGTCTCAGCCACCAAGGCATATTCATGTCAATGAAAGATCACTAAATGCAAATGGAAGCTTTACAGTACATGATACCCACACAATCATGTGCTATGCAATTATACAATACTAAGAGATGGAATCTATACAATGCAAGAATATTTTTACAATCTTCTGCAGCTACCACAATAATTGTCCAATAAGTTTGCACCAATGGTTGCGGAGCAGGACCAGCATTTAGCCAAGCATTTTTATCCTCAATGTAATCCCCCAGCTTATTATTTATGCTTGCCTACATAGTGTGCGTTTTACACAAGATTTAAATTTCGTCTCATTCAGTTGTAGAATGTGGGGAGGTATTTTATTATAACACTAGCTTTTGCCCGCGACTTCGTTCGCGTGGAATAGTGACTTCCGGCAGATTTTTGGTTTTACCCACATAGTTCCCGATCTCGCGGGATCTCTTCAAAAATGAAATGTGGAAGATATTCTAGGGAACTCTTCAAAAATCAACATAATGAGCTCTGCGTTTGAATTGAAGATATGTATCCTCACTTAGGGCATTAAAGCCGTTATTGCCGATCGATAAAGGCGAAAATGTTATTTTTCCCTTATTTTCAAAATATTATTTTGATTTGCCATTTCAGAAAAAAAGACTGTTTCTCCCTTAACAAATTTTCTATTATTTTAGGCTTTAAAGATTATTAAAGTTTCTTACACCAAGACATTTCTGCATACCACGTTTTTAGTTTTGCCATCCTTTGCAAAAATCTGGTCTTGTGGTTTTGACACTCTTGAGCACGCAACGCAGAGTTGTCCATGGGAGAAACAGTCTTTTTCAAGATGTACCCCCGCAACTTTAAGCGTTTGCCCCTGGGCTTTATTTATGGTCATTGCAAACGCAGTTTTCAGCGGAAACTGAACTCTTTTGAATTGGAATGGCAAATCAGTTGTAATGATGGGAATGCGGGGAATAATTACAGTTTCGCCTTTTGCCATTCCAGTCATAATAACGGCTTTAATGACATTCCGTCCTAAATAGGTTACTTGTAACTGTGTGCCGTTACATAGCCTTGGTGGATCTAGGTTTCTCATCAGTATCACAGGAACTCCAAATTTCAGCCTCAACTTGTGAGAAGGCACTCCTGATAACTCTAAGGAGTTGAGAAACTCTGTTGGGAAAGATGTCACTTGCTCGGTATCCACGACGTTATCTACTGATAGATACTCGATGACATCTCCCTCTACGTCAGACATAATTTGGTCATTTATCCGGCCTACTATTTCATTTGTTGGCGCCAATATCGCCCTTTCGCATAACCATTACCGATTTTCGATATTAGCGCGTAAATCCGGATAGACACTATTTTTATTTTTTGAGTAGTTTAAAAAAGAACTTAAAATAAACAAATATTACAATCTTTCCGAACTTAAATTGAAAACTAACTGAAAACAAAAGAATTTAAAAAAAATACGAATTACGAACTTGATAACAATTTAAAAGAAATTATATTACAACCTATTCTCTTAATAACCAAGCTTAAAACTAAATAATTCAAAAGGAATGATATAATTAATTTAAAAATTAAAACGAATTTAGACATACAATTTTAGTATCTATGTCACCGTAAAATTGTCAAATACGTTATTTATTGTAATATCTCTAGCGATATTGTAAAATTTCGAATTATTGTCAACTGAACATACGGAAGTATCTCTGCCCCCATATTCGGGACTTGGGGCACCCCCCCGTTAGGTTAGTTAGGTTCCTTTAAACCCTGCACTCGGAAATAGGGGCTCCGTCGACTACGCTTTTTAGGGGAATATATAATAAAGTGTTTTAAGGTAAGGTTATAATAATCGGTATTTCTCAGGAATGGTACAATATCTTTTCATGAGAGTTGTACCACTGGGCAAGGGGGACCCCTCCTTCCCTCCACACCGCGTGAGTTGACTACCATCGCATGCATTTCACGAAAAATAATGCGTTTTGTTGTAAGCAGTATGTTCATTTGACAATATTTCGAGATTTTACAATATCGCTAGAGATATTACAATACTTATAACGTAGGTATTTGACAATTTTACGGTGACATCTACTAATAATCGAGATCAAACTAAACTTACATTATACAACAACCAGACAACCCAACAAATAAACCTTTCAATCTACTAATACAACGGAGCCAATTTTATATTTACGAAACGATTAATCCACAATTCCACGACAGTATCGAAGCGCTCGGCCGATACCCAACCAAATGCGTGTAACGAAATCATAGCGCGATCTATTTCGATCCCAACGCCATCTATCGAGCATAGTGACAACTCGGATTATTTATCTATACTCCGTTCGGGCATTTTCTTTGTACTAAAAGTTTTATTATATTGATATTATTTTTTTCATACCTTTTTACTATTTATTTACTTTTTACCGATGAATTAAAACAATAACATGAACCGAACTCGTGTAACGATCGACACCATTGCGCGATCACAATTATCTATGTATACTCCATTAGAGCATTTTTTTTGGACTAAAAGTTGTATTATATTATATTTTTCATACCTTTTTACTATTTATTTACATATTTCCGATGAATTTTCAGTACTGAATTGATGCCGACTCTTGACCAATAGATGGCGCTGTATGTCCGGAATAAATTTTATTTTATTTTTTGTAATAAAAACTATCCTATGTCCTTCCTCAAGTTCCAAACTATGTCTGTACCAAATTTCACACAAATCGGTTCAGTAGTTTAGGCGTGAAGCAAAGGCAGACAGACAGACAGACAGAAAGACAGACAGACAGACAGACAGAGTTACTTTCGCATTTATAATATTATAGTTTGGAAGTTTGGATTTTAAACAGAACCCCATGAAAGATGAATCTACTTTAGCAAGCCTGAAACTTGGCTGAACTAGTTGGTCCCTATTTCTAGTATTATAGTGGTGTCTGTCACCTCTTTTACTGAATAAATGCAGATTTTTCCTAACGTACAGGATGTTTTCATAGATGTATTGACAAGGTACTGTCATGATATTAATCCATAAACAGTTCTCTTAGAGAATCGCGTCTACGTAATTCATATATGGCTCTGATGGCTCTTTTCTGCAGAATAAAAATAGACTCGATGTCTGCAGGCCGTCCCCATAGTAAAATACCGTATGACATAATACTATGAAAATAACTAAAATAGACTATCCTCGCTGTATCAACATCAGTAAATTGACGGATTTTTCTAACAGCATACGCTGCTGAGCTCAGCCGGCCTGCAAGAGATGTTAAATGAGGACCCCATTGTAGCCTGTGGTCAAGCGTAATTCCCAAGAAAACCGTTTTATTGGCAAATTCAAGTTTCTCTTGATTCAATACTATGTCATAATCACTACTTTTGACATTTGGTAAAGCAAATCTTATGCACTTAGTTTTTTTCCCATTTATTACTAAATTATTAGCGGTAAACCAATTATGAACCTGCAGTAGGGCGCTATTTACGTCGTCAAGATTTGTGGCACGTCTGTTTATCCTAAATATTAAAGAAGTATCATCAGCAAACAACACCATTTGCGGATGGTTGTTAAATAAATGGGGTAGGTCATTAATGTATACTAAAAAGAGGAAGGGACCCAATATCGAACCTTGTGGTACACCCATTTTTACTTTTAAACCCATCGAATTTACACCCTTTACTTGTACATGCTGCTGTCTATCATTCAGATATGATTTTACTAAACTGAGCCCAAGTTTACCTAAACCGTAATGCTCAAGTTTCAAAATCAGGGTTTCGTGATTTACACAATCAAATGCCTTCGAGAGGTCACAGAAGATTCCTATGGCATCTTGTGCCTCTTCCCACGCAGTAAAAATGTGTTTTAATAAAGTGACACCGGCATCAGTCGTACAACGTCATTTGGTGAAACCATACTGATGTTCGTGTAAGATTTTATTGGTGTTAAAATGGTTAAGCATTTGATTTTTTATTTTTTATTGATTTTTGAGCATTATCTTTTCAAACACCTTGCTGAAAACCGGCAACACGGATACGGGCCTATAATTGTTTGTGTCTTTAGTGTCCCCGGATTTAAAAAGTGGTATTACCTTATTGAATTTCATTAGATCCGGGAAGACCCCTTAATCCACGCACAAATTAAATATTTAGGCTAAATACGGCGCTACAGTCTCAACAATTGAGGTACAAGCTTTGATAGACATACCCCATAGATCTTCGGTTAATTTGATCTTGATTTGCTTAAAAGCTTTTAGGATTGTTGTGGGGTTTACATGATGAAATTTAAATTCATTTGAACAGGCTGAAACGTTCGCCTTCAATAAATCCATAGAGAGCAAGGGAGAGGAATTTAAAGTTTCCGTAGTTTTAAGTGGGATACTGGTAAAGAAATTTACAAATTCTTGAGCGATTTCAATAATAGAGCTCACGAGACCATGTGAGGTCTCTAGTGTTATGTCATTACTTGGTTTTTTAGATCTATTAGTCTCACTGTTGATAATTTTCCAAACCGTCTTTATTTTGTTATCGGCTGATTTTATCTTTTTGCCAATGAAAAGAGACTTGGCTATCTTGCAAGAGTTTTAAAAAATTTTCGAGTAAGTAGCCACATATTTACTAAAAGTTTCGGTGTTGATATAAGGCTTAAGGCCGTACAGTTCAAACAATCGTTCCCTACTTTTCCTAATACCCTGTGTTGCCCAGTCACTGAAAATAAACTTTGGGCCAATCGTCTTAGTTTTCTGTTTTAAAGTATTATTGAACTCGGTGTGCACTACCGAAAAGAATTCTTCATACAATTAATTTACATTGTTTCCAATATGGTCTGGTATATTTAACTTGCTAATTAAATTATTATTAAACTTTTCTAAATTGCTGGGTGTTATTTGTCTAGTTTGAATCTGAATTCTTTGTAAATGTTTGTTAGACGCGAAAGCAACAGTCTGTCCGCTGTGATCTGAAAGAAGGTAATTTATCTAAGTAGTCGCAGCAACAAAAAATGATTAATGAACTAGGAGGGCTGTATTGATGATGTTGATGATTATAATTCTCTAACTACATACGTTTTACAGCCGCGAGTCGTTGTCTGCAAATTGCAAAGAAGTAATAATTTCGCGGGCTACCCTGGAGCATCCACCTTAAGGGTTTTAGTTTCCGCATTGAACCCCTTAAATGGACCATTGTGCGTGAACCATGGTGGACGTTACTCCAACCAGCCCGCCCCCCTTCAGGAGCAGATCAAATTCCTGATCTTCTGAGGACATTCGCAAAAGATCCTGGTGTTCCAAGAGTCTTCTCGCGGATCTGGGTAACACCGGTGCACTCAAAGAGCAGGATCCAGGAATGGCATAGACTCCACGGATTGCCCACACCCTGATTTCGAAGTCCATTATTTCTCCGCTTGTATTTGAGTGTGACCATTTAACCAACTTCTTAGCTGCTTGAAAGGAATGAACACAATGGGCTCGGGTCCGCAGGCGTTTGCGCTGGATCCCCTTCTGGCCAGCCCATCAGCTGCATCGTTTCTCTGTGACCTTTGATCCATTGTTGTGTCACCATGTTGCGGTTTAGTACCGTAACTCGTTCTAGGGCATTATGGTATTCCAGTTTTAGTCTCGACGTGATCTGATTTTTCTTTAAGAATTGAAGAACTGTCGAAGAGTATAATATGGATATCCGTAAGAATATGGGTATTCGTAACTTCCCTGGTCTCTACGGCAAGTGTCGCTTGGATAATACCTACGCACTCAGCTTTGCTAGACAGAGTTGAGCAATATAAAGGGTAGGGTAGGGTATAAAGGGTAGGTATAAAGCAATATAAATATTATAATCTTTATGTCGTCGGAGAAGTCTTAGACACCTGTACCATCGTCGTATTTGATCCATCAGTGTAGATCCTTAGCTGTTTTGGACCTGAGTAGTCGCATGTCTCCGTTATGAGCTCTATGTTGTAGTGTTTTTGAATGCAGTGGTTAATCAGGGTTCTGTCGCTGGGTGATGCCAACATGGGCTGTTGTTTAGCATCCCGTTTTATACGTGTATGTTTGATTCTGGAATATTTACTTTGGGTCCCGGATACTTCGCGCCTAAAAGTCGACAGGGCCGCCTCCTTTCTTACGAGGTGAAAAGATGGTAACCCCAGCACCACCTGAAGTGCGGCAATGGGTGGTGATGTTCTTATGCTGCCGGCGATTGCCACGCAGGCAAATCTTAGTGACACCTAACTCAATGCCTAATGCCCCTTTCACCAACACTAAGTGACAACTAACTCAATGTCTAATTACGCTTTTCACCAACACTAAATAACACCTAACTCAATGCCTAATGCCGCTTTTCACCAACACTAAGTGATACCTAACCCTATACCCAATGCCCCTTATCACCAACATTAAGTAACACCTAACTCAATGCCCAATGCTCCTTTTCACCAACACTGAGTGACACCTAACTCAATAACGTTGAAACTTGAATTTGGCCCCTAATATATTCAAGGCTTTAACTATGAATATTCACAATTCCTTAAGACCTTATTCCAACAATAATTCAGAATATTTATGTAGTAGTAGTTTTATGTAGTATATCAACTATCTAGTGTCCACGACACAAGCTTCGCTTAGTGTGGCGCTAGGTGGCGCTGTGTGTTAATGTCCAGCGATATTTATTTATTTTATTTATTTATTTATTTATTTATTTATTTCCTTAGCTCTTACCCTTCATCTGTGGACCCCGACCGAATCGATCTGACGCGATTGTTTAACTTTAGTGTATACTTTAATTTTTCAAATTTATTTGGGGTCGGCGCCACGGCGTGGCATCATACTAATTGTCTTCATTAGAGCCGAGTCACCTCGGAATGGCAGCGACCGGCGGCGACACCGGGGCGAGGTGTTTCGGGGATGCTGGCGGCCTCGCCCGAACTCCAGATACCACGCACCTTGTCTCCTCTTGACTAGTTTAGTTTCAACATTTGGTGCCGCAAGCGGCTCGCTTTGCCGCGGGCAGAACCACAGCTGACAATCGTGGCTGCTCGCGTCACCGCAGGCGGGCGAGTAACCTTTTCAAGCGATACAGGTCTTTTAAGTATGTAGATTTAGTTTAAAATTGAAAGTGCTCGCCGCTTCGCTGCTATTCCGGTGTAACTCGGCCCTCACTCGTCATTTCAGTCTTTCGGGATGACCATGAATGCAGAGAAATGTGGTTTCTATCCGTCAAAGTCGTGTAATTTTCCCCTTTTGTTGAATTTTCAATGTTAGTATGTGTTGGCGTACCATTTAAAAATAAAAGTCGGGGCAATCTTTGGGGACTGCCGAGTGCCGATAAAAGTGAAACAAAAGGTACACAGACCTCCCCCCAGTCGTAGCACATTTACGGGTTGTGCCCCGCGCACGCCGTTGTGGTGCTACGCTGTAGTGGATCGGCTACGAAGCGTACCTGACGGTAACGCGAGTTCCATAATTTTTGTTCACCTAAAAAGTGCTCAAGGCGCTTAAAGAAGTTTTCACTTCAAAAACTCGTTTGTTTGTTCTTGTTTCCTCAGAATATCTTTGGTGAGTCTCAATAATTGAAATAAAACTCTAGTATGGATCTACTTCATTTTACGAAAAATAATATTATAAAATTAAACATAAAATATTAAACAACCACATTTTTGTAGATTACACATTTTTTGTAACCGAAAAGTAGTGTAAAAGATTGCTATCTATCTATATCTATATTCTATAATATTAAGAAAATTATTATTGAGGGGGGTTTAGAAACAGTAGAGCTCAGAGCTCGAATCCAAAAAAAAAAGGCTGTCTGTTTGTCTGTTTGTTTGCACACGCTAATCTTCGGAACTACTGGACGAATTTGAATGTTTTTTTTTTGTTGTAGATATTAAATCTGGGCAACATATAGGCTATAATTTATCATGGAAACTTGAACACCTGATGCCTGACCTGTGGCCAGCTAAACTATAAGAGCTACAAAAATGACACCATAGCAAAAATTGTTCCACGTGATAAGCATTTTCTGCTGAGAGAGTAAATTTGAAGATCTGGAACACCTGATGTGGAACTCCAAGAGCCCAGCTAGACCATAACACATATAGGAATTATGTCTTAGCAAAAGTTGTTCGGTCTGAAGGGCATTTCCTGTTTTGACTTATAAAAAATCGAAGATCTGGGACACCTGTTGTGGAACTCCAATAGCTCAGCTACACCATAACACTATAGGAACGACGTCTTAACAAAAGTGGTTCGGTCTGAAGGGCATTTCCTGTTTTGACTTATAAAAAATCGAAGATCAGAAACATCTGATGTGAAAATTATTGCAAAGCTATCACTAATTTTACTGTATAAAATAACATAAGCTGGGAGTACCTCCACGTGGTGAAAGCGGTAACAGTTTAGTACTGATTTTCGATGAAGATGGTATACCATTGAAAATTTGACTCAACTGGCCAAAACTCCCATTTATTATTTTATTTTATCGATTAAAAAAAGGTCTTCGGGCTTATGTTATTTGAGTGTTTAATTTCCATTTCCATTTATCTTCTTGACCCGGTAGCCTACCCGATAACGCTGGGGAGCATTCACTAAGATTTTAATTGATTAGGTATCTTCACAACAAAACTATAACCATGCCTAGAAAGAGGTCAAATCTTTCCCAATGTTCCACAGGAGCTAAAAGATTGAGGATCATAAGATCCCAAGAATCTACCGAAGAGCGTCAGGAGAGACTTGATGCTGTTCGAGAACATCAGGCTGCAACTTGCTCCGTGTATCCTCTTCGGATCGCGAAGCACGCCTGCGTTCTCAGCGTATTTACGCGTCTACATCCAGGTCTCTAGAGACCAGTGAAGAATAGATGCGCGACTGGCTGCTTGATCGTCAACATCATGCATTGTCTCGCGAGTCGGAGACGTTCACGGATAGAGAATTGCGCTTGAGTACCAAGCGTATCTACGCATTGACTTCTAGATCTCTGGAGACAAGTGCGGAACATGAGGCGCGACTGTCTGCTGATCGTGAGCGACATGCATTGTCTCGGGAATCGGAAACGTTTACCGATACAGAATCACGCATGACTTCTCAGCGTATTCGCACATCTACTAACAGGTCTTTTGAAACGAGTGATGAACGTGATGCGCGACTAACTGCTGCTCGAGATTATCATACATTGCCCCGAACACGCACACAACAAAATATTCATAATCAGTTAGAAAGTGAGAGAGAAAGAATTGCTGGAGTACGGCATGAAGAGACAGAAGAAGAGCGCAACGAACGTTTGAATTCTGATCGACTTCGACATTGTCTGAACAGAATGTCGATATCATCTGAAGAATCGGATGTATCACAAGATATAGCCGTAGGGCATGGCGACCTTCCTTGGGTTGATAAGAAACGGAGTGCATTTACGTATACTCCTATGATTGAATACGCCACATATTCCGCCATCGGAGGTATGGTTCAAAATTGTACTTTTTGTGAAGCTGTTAAATGGCAAAAAGAAACAAACGGTATGTGTTGCTCCGATGGAAAGATCCGTTATTTTCCCTTCCCCGGGCTCTTAGAATTCGACATCAGACGTTTCAGATCTTCGATTTTGACGACCCCGTTGTCGCTGGCATAAACAACAGGATCCGCGTACGAAGTCGCGGGCAGAAGCTAGTAATAAAATAAGAAAGAACGTGCCATTTTCATACCACACGTTTAGAAAGCCGCGTTCATTATTAATTGACTGAATATAAATACAATCTATAGTGGAGTACAGGGTTCACGCACAATGGTCCACTTAAGGGGTTAAATGCGGAAACCAAAACCCTTAATGTGGATGCTCCAGGGTAGCCCGCGAAACTATTACTTTTTTTGCAATTTGCAAGGAAGTGCTAAGTTGCATGTTGATTTTGTGCAATAGCATATACTTTCCGGGATCATTTGCAGATCGATGATTGATGAAACGAATTTGGTTGATAAAACGTCCAAATCAAACTCATTTATGAAGATAATTACCTCTATTTAATTAGCAACAGATTGAATAGCAAAGTAGTTCATTCATAACCGTAACGATGAAGTGGTTCTGTTCTGAATTTTGGACAGTTCCAACGGTGCATGGACCAGTGCGCGGGCGCAAGGATCCCAGTGGGCTTCTTTACGAATTCTATAATATACCCTACGCCACAGGACCTACCGGCCATAACAAATTGAAGGTTACCTACTCTATAAGGATTTTTGATAACACAAGACAGAAATCTTAATCCACACACCTGTGGCACACGCTGAGTGACTCAATAAAAGCATCAGCAGGTTATTCGGCATATCTTTGCATAATATGTTGCTCTATCTAAGCTCGATTCATTCATCTATTACGAAGCATATTTATCAAATCAAATCAATTAATTATTTATTGCGAACAACAAGGTCCATATGGGTTAGTAAAAAAGTACTTTAGAACTATGTTAGAGATGAGAAATTAGGTGAAATAATTACATTCATTCAAATTCAGATCAATCTATAAATAATAATAATAAATTAATTAACTAATAATTCCATCATTTCGTGTTGTTAATTTTTGTTTGCACTCTAATGTGATGGCATAAAATAGGGCAGTCAAATTTGTCCGCAATGACCGCCAGAATGCCATTGCCACTAGCACGAACTCTGCTCAATAACGAAGCGACTTTTTTGCGCACTATCGCTGCGAATCCGTCCGTTCGAGCCTCCATGAACATGGCAGATGCGCTGCAGAAACGTGGTAACCGCAATAGCATTCTGAAGGCATTGTTATATTGGACGTGCAAGGTGATGAGGGCTTTAAGAGAATATGTTGTCCACAAGCTACTGCCATAAAAGTTTTGGCAATACGCCTTAAACAGGGTAATTTTAACTTCTTTTGAACAAGACGCAAATCTTCTAAACAACATATTAGCCCTGACCGTCAACGCCCTGCGCTCCCTATCAATATCTGCGTCATCTTTAAGGTCGGCACTCACCAAGTGACCCAAATATTTAAATTGACTTACCCTGTTAAGAGTAACACCATTCAACATCACAGGGGGAACAGAGTCAGGCCCAAGGTTGCCTTTTGAAAACAACATAAATTCACTCTTGTATCGTAAGCCATGGGTTAAGGCATGGGTTAAGTTTCACACAACTGTAACAACTACCTCAGTGCGCTGACAGATGGCGCCAATAGCACCATGTCGTCCACATAACTCAAATTGTTGACAAAGACGCCATCAATGGAGCAGCCGACTTGCGTGCTGGTGAGGCCACCTATCAACAATCAACGTGCAAGTTAAAAAGTTTAGGAGAGGTTATTCCCCCCTGCCTCACTCCACATCCCAAACCATATGCATCCGAAAATTCCCCTGCCCACTTAACATAGTTTATCTGATTGTCATACCAATACTCAAAAACAGAACACAGCTCTTTTGGCAAACTAGTTTTCTTAAGCTTCTTCCATAGCACATCATAAGCCACCAAGTCGAAAGCCCTCGAGAGATCCAGGAAACACTGGAGTCTGTCTATCGACATAGTACCTTACGGTGTGCTTTAGAGTTAAAATGGCACTCTCTGTAGAAAGACCTTTTTTAAAACCTTTATGAGGAAACTCCACTGATAAAGAAATGTATGTATAAACCACAAACTAGATGCAATAGTGCTGTAAGGCATCTTAATCTTAAAAAATGCTTTTTAGGCCTGCTACCATCGCCACTTTAGACAATTTTTATTTGTTATCATTTAAAGATTATTCTGTAATACTTAACTATCATAACGGGTATCAAGACAGTTGCGCGAAAAGACAAATGCGCGAATGGACTTTGCGCGATTGGACATTTGCGCGAACAGACATTTGCGCGCCAGGACACATGCGCGAATGGACTTTTGCGCGAAAGTACAATTGCACGAGTGGAAACTTGCGCAAGTGGACATTTGCGCGACTTGACAGCCACAGAGGTTTACTCTGTGGAGTAAACATAACATCACGTCTCAAAATACTTGAAGGGGGTTTTTTTTTATTCTTTCATCATGGGTGTCATTTTCATGGTTTTTGGGGTCGCTGATTACGAAAATGGGGTCGAAAAGAATATCCAAGATGGCGCCAATGCTTATTTTTTTGTTTTTCTGTCATGGGTGTCGTTTTCATGGTTTTTGGGGGCGCTGATTACGAAAATGGGGTCGACAAGAATATCCAAGATGGCGCCCATGCTTTTTTTTTGTTTTTCTGTCATGGGTGTCGTTTTCATGGTTTTTGGGGTCCCTGATTACGAAAATGGGGTCAAAAAGAAAATCCAAGATGGCAGTAGGTAATAATTGGGGTTTCCAGATCAAAGAAGATCTGGAAACCCGCAATTATCACCATTCATTTTAAAAATCATTTCAGATACAGAAACACCTAATTACAGCCATCATTCATTGCTTAACCCACGACCTACAACTTGTAAGTCGCAGCCGTTACTACTGGACCACCACTGCTCTCCTCTTTTACTCTCAAATATGGGTTTGGAAAAGTTCAAAGGGTGAATAATTATGACGTCATATTGATGATAGTGGTCATTGTTTTAGAGGAGTATAGTTGAGACTCGTTAGCTCAGTTTGGTAAGAGCGCCGCCGATTACGTTCGGAGAAACGGAGGTCGGAGGTTCAAATCCTTCACGAGTCTCTTTTTTTTTTTATTCTTTTTTTTTTTGTTTTTTTTTGTAGATGTATCAATTTTAACGAATAGTTTTATATTTTTGTTTCCTTACTATACTTGAATAGACATTTTGATTTGTCAACATAATATTTTCCTTTCACAGCATTTAAATAAAAGCAATCCGGAAAGTTTTGAACATGCTGCAGCCAAGGATCATCGTAAATCTCCCAATCTTCTATAACACCTCCACATGAGAAACAAGCTGCTTTATCATTTACACCATTTCCACAATAAAAAAATCCGGCGTCAGCCATTTCCATCACTAATCTTCTCCTCGAATCAACCGTTGCCCAATAATGATTAAATGAAAATTCACGCATTTTATACGTGTTATACATGTCATAGCGCGGATTGTATTTGTTTTGACACATGTTCTGTTTACTCGCTCTCTACTTCTTACTGCAAATAATTATAAAAGCATAATGGGGCTGTATAGTTGTTGCTAGCAACTTATAAAGATTAACATTTAGGAGTTTGGGAGGGATAGGAAACTGTAATCGTAAAAATTAAACAAGATAACATTTAAATCAAAATTTTATTATCTGTACACCATCTATTTAAACATAAAACATTTTTTAAAGCACATATTGAATCATGATAAATACAACTATACAAATCATGACAATCTTCGTACATTTTGTACAAGCTTATCAAACTAGGACAATCTTTATCTTCTAAATTATTCACATTATTATTATTTGAAATTTCTTTCAACCATAATACTTTTTCTCTACCTTTGGTGTAAACACATTTATCTTTTAAAATACCTTCAACCAAGTTCCGATAATTTACGAAAGGCACAAATCCTTCACCCCAGTATATCTTCCTATTACGTTCAATCCAGCCAACTTGTCGTTTTTCTAGCTCTGACAAACCGCGATATGGAAACGGCGGTGTAATTAAAAACACCTGAATTTTATTATTACATAGTATAGCAATTTCTTTAATGATAAAATAATTTGATTCTGTTTTGAAACCTTGAACATCTACAATGGCGGTCATGATAACCTGCGCACAATGTTGCTGAGAGGTTTGTATTCCACAAGTCGATCGTTTATAATCAAACAATATGCAGTTGTCTTATCTGGTATTGCTGTAGAACATTCAATCTCCAACCTCACGTCCACTGGACCTGTTTTTAGGCTATCGTTTTGTCTTGAGCAGTCCAAGATAAAGAGAGGGGCTTTTTCTTTGAACTCTTTTATGTCAAGCAACGGGTCTACTGGACAGTTGTAATACGACTGACGAAATTTCACAAACATTTCATATAATATATTATATTTGTTCTCAGAAAACTTTAAACCTAAAGGTTCATATGGATAATATTGTGAATTCAAAAAGAGCGTAACGTTTGTTACTTCACAATGATCGAATACTGAACTGTCTCTAGTTTTATTATTTTTTCGATTAGTTTGTAAACAAAAAATTACATATCTGGGTTTTTCTAATTGTGAAGCAGTTTTAACTGACCAAGAATGCTTTGTGGTTTTGGGTAGTAACGGATACTCATATAAATCCCAGTTTCTAAACGCTATCTGAATAGGTTTATCTCTTTCTAAATGTTTTAAAAGTGTCAGTCGTTCTCGGTCTGATACTTTTATGTGTGGCACCCTCCACTGAACTCTTTCTATGTCTATTTGAAAATGAGCAATATCATCAGTAAGGATAACGCTATTTAAGTTAGTGTTACTTCTGTTCAATATAAGTTCATGTTTGCAATTTATCACTATTTTGTTGTAATCCTCTGCAAACCCTAAAACTTTATTTAATGGTATCACAGCACTAAAATTTCCATCACTTTGAAATCCCTGCAAACTCCAACCCCATAGGGCAGCAACTTTATTTTCTGCTTCATTTAATGAGATGTATGATTTTATTGTTGACGTTATTCCAGAATTTTTTATGCGGTCTATTTCAATACCATTGATTTCGTATCTGATGTCTTGAAACAAAGACAAAACAGGGTTATTAGTGAACGTAACAGTTTTCTTGATTGGATTCCCATCTTTCCCGAAAAACTTCGCTTGTCCTTCGACGTAAATTGAACTGGCTGATGGTAGCACGTATATGTCTTGCTGGTGGATGGGAATTCTGATTTCATCGTTTTCTCTAAAGCTGCTATTGTAGGGATTGTATGAATGGACTTCGTAACTTTCGATCGAAGTGTCGAAGTGCGGTAATTCAGTAATCTGTAGTATATTCATACTTTAAACCCTAGGGCCTTATAAAAATCTTTATTTACTTTAGTCAATTTCTTAACTGTTTTCTTACGTCTTTGCACCTTAGCAATCGCAGAAGAACTAAGATGTTTTTCAATCGCTTGGGTACTTTTATAATACACTATCATTTTGTTTCTCTTAAATGAAGACGTAACTGAACTTGTTCCTCCCCAAAGTTAATACAGTGACCAAATTGATCTACAATCTTAACAGATACCGATGAAATTATATTTTTGTTTACTGGAAAGTAAATAACATTTTGTGGTATTTCAATGCACTGATGACCTGGAGTAGTATCAGACACAAATTCATGAATAAAATGAGTTGGTAATCCGTTGCAGTACGAACCGTGAACAAGATCACATTCGATTCTGATTACAGACAGACCTCTGTTAGTAATGGGGGTACTTGGTCTTGATTTTAATACTGAAAAGTATATCAAACCGCACTCGTATTGATCTGTCAAATGCAGTGGTGGTTGAAAGTATGAAACCAGTTCCGATTTATTTCCAGAGATGGTAACCGTAGTAGACATGCTTCTATACTGGCCTCTTTCGGAAGATCCTGTTTATTTTATTCCTTCACTACACCAAAAATTCTTCAAAAAGTTTAAACATAGATGTCCACAATTAAAAGGGTGATCACGCTGAATATTATCATAATTATAGTGAATTTTGGATCCCAAGTACTTAATAAATTCTTTTGGAGGCTTAAGATTTCCGTAACTATCAAAATACTCAATATAATCATTGTATTTGGCATAGGCTACCCAATGAGAACCAGGATTTTTAGAGCTATCCAAATTTATAACTCCACATTCTTTTTTAAAAGGGTGTTTAGGGAGCTTATCTCTCATAAAGACACCTCTGAAATAGGGAATGTTATTTCCATACTTCAAAATGTCTAAATTAGTCAAGGCTCGTTTGGGTAGCCGATATCTTAGTTTTTTTCTTTTGATACAAAAATTCCGAGCCCATCTTTATGTGGTTTAAGGTGTAGTCCTTTTCCGATACAGAGAGCTTCCATCTTTTCATTGTGTCTCTTCGATTCAATCCATAACTTTTTAGCCATCTTGAATTCATTAATGGTTTTAGCAATACCAGCTGCACCACCTGCTAAAGCCCCTACCGCTGATAATCCCGCAAAAATCGGAATCAAAGGCAAAACTCCACCAGTTTTTGGTATAGGAATAACACGAGGAAGTTTAATGGATGTATCATCAGCTAATTCTCTGGCTGCGGCCATAGCTAATTTTATTGCCACTTTCTTGCATTTTGGTTTTAATTTTTTAATATGTCTCTTCGTTTTGCTAATAACATTTTTAAATTTGTTTTTTAATCCTTTTCCAGGTTTAATTTTAGGAGAACACTTTTTGCTATCTTGTTTTAGGCCAAAACCAGTTTTAATTTTTGTTGACATAGCGCTGGTTACTAAGCGCGCCGCTAGTTTTTCCCCTACACTCGCATCTGAGGCAAGTGCTCGCTCTTTAGCCATATTTAACAAAACTAAATCTGCCTTGTGGCGGTCTTTTAAGTTTGAAGACTTATGATAGGCAATGTCGTGTTGTTTGCAATATTCATCTAATTTATTAACACCTTTATCTCCACGTGTAAGCCTTTTAATTAATTTAGTGCCAGGCCCACAATAATTGTATCCTAGTAAATGTAATTCAAATGGTAAATGATTTATAATCCAATTGAGAAGACTATTCTCTTCAATACACATCATAAGACTGATCCATTTTGGACAGAATACTTAATAAATATTCGATTTATCAATCCAGCTGTTTTCAGAAGAAGGCAAACCTAACCATTTTACTAAAACTCTATCTCCTTTTCTCTTAAGAACTTTCTCAACAAGATATAAATTAGGATTTTTGGTCTTTTGAAGCTCTTGTACATAAAATGCACCTAAAATGGGTTGACCTCTTATTGCATCTTCTATTAAATAGGTGATAGGATTTGTATTTTGTATCATTCGAATTTTAAATATTTCTGTAGACCAGTTGGGAGTGTAACCTTTTTCAAACGTTCCTTTGTACTTACTGATACGCACATAATCACCAATTTTATATTTGCTTCTAATATTATGATTTTTCACCAACCTTGAATACCTTTCTAATATATGTTTTTTATTAATGTTATCCACATTAGCGGGAACTTCGTCAATTGTTTGATGATAAGTGTGATTGTATTTGTTAATAACATCATTAAGCGTGCTGTCTATCCAATTGTAGCTGCCTCTTAAACTAAATTCCTTATAGACTTTCGATTTCAATGTTCTGATAAATCGCTCAACTATTGAAGCCTTTTTTGTTGAGAAGGTTGAATAATGATTAATGTGATAAGTTTCCATAAGCTTTTGAAATTGATTATTGTAAAATTCTGTTCCTTTGTCCGTTTGTAGATTTTTAGGAACACGCCCCTTATTCAATAATTTCTTAAAAGAGTTACATACATCATCTTTGGTTTTACTTTTTAGAGGAAAAGTCCAAGCATATTTTGAGAATGTGTCAATAATAGCAAGAATAAATCTGTAATTTTTATTTTGCTTTGAAATTGATTGCATATCGATTAAGTCTGCTTGCCACAGGTCATCTATATCTTTCATGATAACACATCTGCGTGGAAAGTTCACCCTCGCATTTTTATGAATTTCGTTAACCACGTCGGTTTTGCTCATGTTCACAATTCAGTACATTTGTTTTGAATCCGTCTACAATACTGAATGAAAATTTTATGGTGGTGAGTATTTATTCTTTAATTATGCCAGCTTCTTTCAATTCTTCAACGATCGACAAAATTTCATTATCATGATTTGTGTTGCCAGCATCTCTGGAAGCAACTAATAATTTCAATCTCTCAACGAGTTCGTTAGGGTCATCCCAATATACCAAGTCAGTGTTATTTTTGTATTTCTTTAGAGTTGGTAAGCTTCCTCCAGTGTGAAAATTTTCATTTAATGATTCGAAAAATAATGGTTTGATTACGTCACGATATTTTATTCCCTTATCACCTCTTATTTGCCCATCAGGATTAAAATCTCTCTTATGAGCATTTGTATAATGCAGCATGTCTTTGTAGACAAGTCTATCTTTGCTCGATATTAATTTTAAATCAGGTTTTCTTCGAAGTAAAAGTTCCTTCAAGCCAGGGGTAAAATTATAGGATTTGTCACCAACTTTAATTAAAATGACACTGTCGTCATTCAAACTATCGATTTTAGAAAATGAGACTACAGAATTACCCATTAGCAATGTTTTGTTTACACTTCTTATTCCAAACGGTATATTTACACCGTCATAAATATCATGGATATCACGACCCTCTAGCGAAATTTCTAAATCATCCGGTATTTGTTTTGTGGGAGACTTTTTAAGTACTTGTGTTGACTTCACTTTTGGATCGTAGCAGTCTTCAAACTTTGTAGATGAACTAGTATCCATGTCATCCAATTCAATGTCGTCAGAACTTGGGAGTGGTGTATTTTGTGAACGCTTTATTTTTTCCATTGATATATTCGAATCGACTAGTGCGTTAAGGGATTCCGTGACGGTTTTTAGCATTTTATCAAGTGACAAGTTCATAGAGTGTTCCTGGTTCTTCATTTGTTTTATTTTATTCTTTATGGATTCCACAGACTTCATTAATTCTACTTTAATATTCTTTTCCATGTCGTATTGTGACAAGTGTATTCAGCCAAAGAAAATATACTACTAAGTTATATTTGTCTGTTGTTGGTTTATATAATTGCACATTATTTGCTCAAAATTTAAAAAAGCTATCTAAATTCTGTCTGTACCTTCCATTGCTTAAAGACGAGTCTTTGCAAATACTAACAAAGTTATATGGCTCTCTCCAAACTGTATTACAAATCTTCTTGAATTGATTCCAGGACATATCTGAACTAACATGTTCTTCATAAATATGTTTCAAGTTAACATCGTCTTGCTTAAATATTATGAGAAAGTTTGCATTATCACGCAGCAACTGTTTCGGAATTTTAGAGTATGTTTGACATAAATAAAAGCAATCAATATGTTTATGTCTACCCATAGAGAAGTAATTACGAATGTTCATTTGATTTTCACATGCCACATCATCGAAAATAAATACAGAATTAGTTAGTGCTTCATCCGGGGCTATGACTTCTTTATTGTCATTAAATTCATGAAACTTAACTTGATGCACTCTCTTTATAACTTCTCGTAAGAAGTTGTATTTTGGTTGAAAGTTAGTTTTCGAGTACAGGTAAAGATTTTGAAATTTAAGACCATTCTCATGTAACAATAAACTAAGCACGACGTTTGTTTTTCCACAATTCGAGGGACCACATATAATACAACGAATCGTATTTGGTAACAGAATGCTATGCCTAATGTGGTTATCAGAGTCACCAAGATTTATATGATTAATATTAAGTGATGTGTGTTGTTTGATCAACTTCATTTTGACTATTAATTCAATTTCACTCAAACATAGATATATAAAGCATACGTATAATATAACAAATGATTTAAATTGGTTTAAAGTTGTCATGTCAAATGTAAAGCGAAATGTATGTCTGCTGTAAATAATAATCAATAATCAATCATCAAACAATAACAAGAGAAAAAAAAAAAACATGCATCAGTTATTAAATATTTTATTCCCATATTACAAATTTAAAAAACGACAATCAACACTACCACTCACTAAATTAATAATGAATGGTATACTTATACTAATTATAAACAAAGGTTACAATAATATTACAATTTATTTACATAAACATTTTGGTATTTCTTTAATTTCACAACAATTAGTTCTCAAAATAAAGTTTTATAGTGACCCAAAGGTAAAGTTTCAATAAGGTTCGTGAGTATTTGTCTGTTATCATCATTTCTATTCAATACTACTCTATGAATTTCTTGAGAGTACAGTTTATATTTCTTGAGTCATTTAATTATATTAATTTTACATTTGAAATTTACATTATTTGTTAAAGCTTTACTATAGTGAGATAATTTTAATCGATTGCAATCAAATTTAATTATTTATTAGAAGAAATAACTTTATAGAACTTTTGCAATGTAATGTTCTGAGTTAAATTCCTGTGATGCAGTGTGAATATAATATAATATATTCACGCCCTCCCCAATTTCAACGATTCAGTCTTTCTAGTATTTAACTCATCTATTCAATCATTAAGTTATTTTAGTACTCAAACACCGAAAGTTTAAATAGTACTATTATTCAATTATAATTTATTTTTAAAATATGGTTTCACAGTGACCCCATGGTAAAGTTTCTGTTTGGTTCGCAAGTATCTGCCTCTTATCATCATTTTTATTCAATACTACTTTATGAATTTGTTGGGAGTACAGTACATGATGGTTTGATTTAATTGTATTTATTTTACATTTAAAACTTGTATCACTTGTTAAAGCTCTGTTGTAATGACATATTTTTAATCGATTAGTTACAGCTTTCGATATTCCTTTTGCTTTTGTAATGCAAGTTTTTAGGCTGTTTATGCAATAAAGCTTAGCTCTCAATCCTACAAATTCACTTATGATTTCACCTCCACATTCATCTTTAAATAGTCCTGGAATTTTTGCATTTACTCTCGGTATATTGTAACAATTATTAGTCTCAAAATTACTTGTGTCGAATTGTCCAACTTCATGTTTTATGTCCTCATAAAAATCTTCAGTGCTGACAAAATAAAGAAGGCTGTCTGTGTCTGTATAACACAGTCTTGCCTGAGTTTTATATTTGTTTTTAATATAATTGTAGTGAAATTTATATAAATGTTGTTTGGCATATTCTAGGACTGAAAACCCGATATAGATAGGTCGGTCTAGAATAATTTTTTCAGGACTCAATTGAATAGCGACAAAATTTTCGGAAAAAATCTTAATACTTTTAAAATTTGGTTTCGCAATTAACTTTTCCGCACTGAGGTGCTTATTTGTTTTGTTATAACAATCGTCCCAATTGGTCACTAATTTTACATTAACCTGTTTGCGTCGATTTTCAATAGTTTTGCCAAATATAGCATTGTTAAGGAGTTTAAAAAAATCTTTTTCAAATACAGTTGTTGAAGCTTGGCGTAAGCTAGTGTTCAGGTCAATATATTTTTGTAAAAAGTTTTCCTGTCTAAAAGTTAAGATACGGTGAATTTTCCTCAAAATAAGTCCATTCAGCAAGCATTCTTTTAAGTGAACGTAGTGTATTACATAGTTGAATTTGTCATATAAATTAGCAATTAATTTAGGTGTTTTGCCTCCAGGAGGTTTGAACTTCTCTGGCGCAAACGGTAAATCACTGTGCTTATTATGTAAATTCTCGGGATAGGCTAAATCTACTTCTAAAATATATCCATATTCAGAATCATCCGAAATTGATAGTATGTTTATAGTATTTATTTCGTCGATTGATAAAAAGCGGAATTCTGAAATAGGCATTTTTTTTGTCATCGCATAACCGTATAAATTATTACAGTCCAGATAAATTAAATATGTTGACCTTTGAGAAGCATCGTAACTAGGTAAATATTTATTATTTGCTTTAGCGTGGCGAAGAGAACATTGTGCCAAGCCTCCACGAATTCCCTTCTCCAGGAACTCGTATATTTCCACATCATTAATTAATTCTAATTTAATACCGGTATACAATAACATCGGATCCCAGCTTAAACTAGGTGCAGTAATATAGTAGGCCGGATCAAGTTGATAATGATGCAAACAAGTTTGTCTAAATTTTTCAAAAACGTCAGAGAGTAGTAACACGTCGGTTTTTAAATATAAATCTGTATATTCTCCAAGCGATTTTATATTAAATGTTTGCCAAATATATTGAGCGTGATTATACGCATCATCGCTAATATGGGCGCACGTCAAACTATTGTAAAAACAATATTTAGGTGGTAGTCGATTCTCATTATATTTTGAGATTGCATCCATGTAATCATAGGGGTATATTCCTTTTCGTCGTAGTAGTTTTAACTTATTACAATTAACATCTGAAAATTCTTTTGACAAATTAACAAAATCAGATTCAGACAAATTGTTGACTAATATGTTTAAGCTTGAATTAAGAAATTGTAAGAAGTCTATAAACTTAACTTGAATAGGCCTTGAACTGTTCTTTCTGTGGAATAATTTCGTGATAGACATATACTTTTCCTTGGTTTTAGGTATAATTTTAAAAGCACCTTCATATTTTGCTAATTCTGTAATAAATAGATGAGAATCATAGCCAGCTAGGTTATGGAAAATAACAGGCACAAACGGGCAAACTCTAAACATTAAATTACAATGGGAGTGTGCGGCGCCTCGGTACTGAGATGTAATATGATCATGATCCATTACTTTGTCATCAAAGAGCAGATCGTTACAGATGTGACATTTTGTAGCATTTTTGTAATCGTTTTTTTGGTCTGTGGTTAAAGGGGCCACAGGCATTTTACTCGATAAGATGCTGTTAATGTTATCTACATCATTTAGTAAATATTTTATAAATACTTCCACACAGTCGGGGCCTCTATATGTTACATATTTATTTAGCTCCGAATTATGTGAACAGCAAATATAGTATCCAAAACATGAAGGTTTATGAACCTTGTATGTTCGGGTATTTTCAGTTTTACTTATGTCGAAGTTTAGCAAAATACTCTCAAAGTCTGCATAAATAACAAAATTAATTTTTTGTTTTCTTTCAAAGTTTTTAAACTGAAGAATGCTATTTTTTTCAGGTAATACTGTTAATATATTAGGACATGTAGTATGGGCACTATATTTTGTGGCACTCGAGAAAACTTGTAAACACGTCTCACATAGATACATTTTACCTTTATGTTTACTTATTTGACGTCTAACTAATCTGAACAGATTTTTTATTAAACAATAATGCCCATTGCCTTTTCGTTCAATATATAATAAATTTACATGGTGTGTCTTTCTTAAGTTTGTCACATATAACGGACCAGTGATTGCGTTTTTATCATCCAATCCATATACGTTTATACTTATAGTAGGATTTATCTTTTCGAAGTTTTTAATATCATTATACGATGGAGGAAATGATAGACCATTTATATTTAAGACTGATGAAAAAATTGGGTAGGAACTTGTTCTGCAAACATTACATTTTGCCGGATATAATGCTGCAACAACACACCACAAAAAACAATAGTTATCATGGTTTTTAATATTTAAGCAACTTCTCGTTTTTTTGTATAACATGCGGCAAATCTATGTATGTACCGCCTTTTAAAGGAGAATATTTGTTTATATTAATTTCCAGGTGACTTATACAGAAACAAGACCAACCAGATTCACAGTGTTGGAATTCTGAGAGTTTCCTCTCAAATGTGTTTATTGTATTCAAATAAAATTCATGTATATCAGTATTTTTGTATATAATGTTAAATGACTTAAGCTGTTGCTCACCAGATTTTGGGAGAATAAAGTAAGCATAAAGCTCGAAGTTTAATTTAACACAATTATGTTTAATTAGACAATCATTAATCAGTTTTATGACTTGATGCTGATTATCCATTAGGAATTCCTCAGGTGTAAGGTACTCCATCGATGGATTCAGTTTGTAACTTATTATTCTCATTCTAAAAGCCGTAGCAATAATATCAATATTTTCATATTTGGTTTTTAATATGCAATTAGATTTGTGTAAATTCGTTCTCACATGATAGTGATATTCATTTTTTGGTATTTCAATATGACATTTTTCACAATTCATTATATCATTATAATTTGTTATTTTTCCAGGAATTGGTGAAACTGTAAGAAAACAAAACAATGATTTTTTAATAATTGAATATATTTCTTTAATACATCATAATATAAAACTAAAAAAAAAAACATTAAAACAGAATACTACACACATAAAAATCATTTCGTAATATTGAGATAATGATTAAAATTAAATGTCTTACATAAGCAAGTAACTCATGTTAAAAATTAGTATATTTTTTATAGATATTTATAATGGAATACTAATATTTTAGTAATAGTTGCTAACAAATGTTGGTGGACACTTTACGAATTCTTTTCTAGTTGCCATAATAAAATTAGTCAGGTGTTGCCATGCATCTGTGTTTTCAGATGTTTGGTTTTTCACAGTAACTATTGCTTGGCACCATCTGTTAATTGGTTGAACGTTTTTAATTTCATCGCACCGGTACACTTTTAAATCTATATAGTGCGTACCGGGCTTATGCTCATACGTCTGGCGCGAATGACCGTTAGCAAGGCGCCGAGTTAAATACGAAGTTAATTGAATTGGGGCTTTACCGGGAACAGCGACATCTTCTTTCTCGTCATCTTCACTGTCAGTCCCGAAGAGGTCGTAAGCTGTAGCCTTCTTTGGTGGTATTGGCTTGAAGTACGGCTTCTTCGGAGCTGGCCGCGACGTACTCGGCGCCGGACTTGCTCTCGATGGCGAATGTGATGCAGCCCGCGCTGCCGCCTCCGGCTCCTTCGTTTGAGTTGGCACCTGCTTCCTTTTCCTCGTCTTTTTCGCGACTGGAGGTGGCACTTCTTCGTCAGACGGGAAGAGAGTCTCTGCGTTCTCTAGCGACCTGAAATAATATAAAATTAATTTGTTAATTATGCTATTTAATCAATTCATAAGCAGGATTCGAACCTGCAATCCTGGCTGTCCATGTCAATACACTAGAATAGTGTATACATATCATACATTACAAGAATGAATATTAGAATAATAACATACAAGATATCATTATGCCTCCATTTCCTGGGTATCGAACCCAATGTCTCATGCTCAATAGGGAACTCCTCAGACGAGTGCTAGTCGAGATTACTGGCACTAAGGAGTTCCCTGTTATAAAAATAGTTAAACAATAGAATTAATTATTTATTAAAATATAAAATAATGCTACTTACATTTTAAATAGTGCTGCGAAGTTTTGATGTACGATGATGCCACTAGCTCTGGAAGAGGTGTTTTGTGGTTGAACTTAAGCAGCGGGACGCTTAAATAGTGATAAATCTACGTCATATCATCCCAAATTTGGGAAGAGGCATGTGTATAGAAAATGCTGTGTCAGTTGTCTGCATCCAAATGCAGGTTTGTTATGTGATATTGTAAACAATATTATAATATTTGACTTGCCTGTTGGTTAGTGGTCCTGACTGCTATGCTGGAGGTCGTGGGTTTGATTCCCACCCCCCCCCAAATGTTTGTGTGATGAATACGATCATTTGCCTGGGTGTAATTTATCTATAATATATGTATGTATTTAGAAATATCTAAGTATGTTTATCAGTTGTCTAGTACTCATAACACAAGCTCTGATAGGAGGACCCAATAATAAAACTGACGAATAGTGGGTGAAATAATCATCTGCCTAACTGGGAATTAACGGCGTGATGATATATCGATCAACCTTAATTTATGAACAAATAACCAATAAAAACATTACTTACCATTCTACAAGCATTTGTGACAAAATGTAAGATACCTTAGCTTTAAAAATATCATAATAATAACAGGCGAAACCAAACGTAGCAATAGTATGTCGATATTGCTATATTGTTTTGATTCGTCTCCTTAAAAAGAATTCAGTTTACGGTGCAACTTTGATATACTCTTAATATACCATGAGTTTGCTTGCTTAATCATCTGAATAAAATGTATGAAAACGATTACCGTAAAAATAAGGACAGTAGTATTATTTTATCGATATATATTTACAATAAATAATAAAATGATAGGCGTCGTAATGTCTTACGTTTCCTATTTCACTATACCATTTTTGGAAAAAAGATATGATATCTAACTTAAAATGTGCGATTTTGAACTCTATCCATAAAATTAAATTAGGGTATATAAATAGAGAGAAAAATCATCTTAAATCTATTCCAATTCTACACTTGACTGTTACAACTGGCTTGATCGAGTATTATTGGTAAGTTTTAATATTATTCTTCCGTATTTTATCCAGCATTATTATCAGACAAGACAGTATAATCGATGTTTAATACAAAATAATATATTTTGAGACAGAATATCGGTTAACGAAATACTAATTTAGACTATTATTTTGCAGGTGTTTAACAAAGTATTCGGGACATAGAATTAAATATGTCACACTCACCATCCTACAGTCCTGTTTTAGAAAATATTAACCTACAATGTGATGTAAGTATCTAAGTAATCATCGATATTAGCAATTGAATTCATATATAATGCTTTTTTTTAATAGTTTAAAATTATTCATTGTTTCAGAATTTGATAGATTGCCCCGATCCAGTTCTTAATCCATTTTACTATGCTCAAGACCGAGAAAGCTGGTATGCCGAAGTGGCGGAAAAAGCATGTGAAGAGAGTAGACAGCAAAAAATACAAGAGAAAAAAATAAAGAAGAAGAAGAAAAAATCAAAACCTTTTAAAAACACATCCTTTATCACGCGTAAAGACTCCGGACATATTCACCGAATTATAAAAATAATTGTACATGATGTGGAAGGCCGTCAGATGAATGAAATAGACAATGACCCCGATAGTGCAAGCGTGAACATACAATATTTAGTCCGTAGTGATATTGATGACATAATGAGTGAAACCGAGTATTTAGTTGCTAAAATAGTTAAAAAATTAAGTTCAACTTCATGTACCTAATTGATGTTTAAAATAGACGTATAATAGTTTTATTATTATTATTTTTTTTTAAATGGTTACGTATTACTGTAAATATTCATTGTAAATAAAAGTATTTAAAATAAAGTACCTTTTATTTCTACGTCATAACATTTAAACTAAATCGTTACTACACTGCATATATATATAAGGTAGCGCGATGGACAATGGCGAGTGCACTTCATTCTCGTTAGTCGGTCGTATCGAACATACTATACCGTGCTCCAATTTTAGTGTCATTGAATTGTTGAATGAATGTAATGATAAATTATAATGTTGATACATAATTACGAACGTTCAATAACATAACTGTTTCATATTTATATTGAATATCTAAATTTCTCATTGATATCTATTACATTAACATTGTTAAATAATAGAGACCACTCAATAGTCAAGTCAGAATATTTTGAAAGTACTATTTAAAAGCAATGAATGATGGCTGTAATTAGGTGTTTCTGTATCTGAAATGATTTTTAAAATGAATGGTGATAATTGCGGGTTTCCAGATCTTCTTTGATCTGGAAACCCCAATTATTACCTACTGATGGCGCCCATGATTTTTTTTTGGTTTTTCTGTCATGGGTGTTGTTTTCATGGTTTTTGGGGTCGCTGATTACGAAAATGGGGTCAAAAAGAAAATCCAAGATAGCACCCGTGACTTTTTTCGGTTTTTCTGTTATAGGTGTCGTTTTCACGGTTTTTAGGGTCGCTGATTACGAAAATGGGGTCATAAAGAAAATCAAAGATGGGGCCCATGTTTTTTAATGTTTTGCTGTCATGGGTGTCGTTTTCATGGTTTTTGGGGTCGCTGATTACAAAAATGGGGTCATAAAGAAAATCAAAGATGGGGCCCATGTTTTTTAATGTTTTGCTGTCATGACACCCATGACAGGAAATCCAAAAAAAATCAAGGGCGCCATCTTGGATTTTCTTTTTGACCCCATTTTCGTAATCAGCGACCCCAAAAACCATGAAAATGACACCCATGATGAAAGAATAAAATAAACCCCCTTCAAGTATTTTGAGGCGTGATGTTATGTTTACTCCACAGAGTTAACCTCTGTGGCTATTAAGTCGCGCAAATGTCCACTCGCGCAAGTTTCCACTCGCGCAATTGTCCTTTCGAGCAAAAGTCCGTTCGCGCAAAAGTCCAATCGCGCAAAAGTCCATTCGCGCATGTGTCCTGGCGCGCAAATGTCTGTTTGCGCAAATGTCCAATCGCGCAAAAGTCCATTCGCGCATTTGTCTTTTCGCGCAAATGGTCTCGCGCAAGTGTCTTTCGCGCAAATGTCTTTCCCGCAAAAGTCCCAGATCCATCATAATGTGGTAGTTAATACCTGTTTTTTGGATGGGAAATCATCAAATAACTTCTCTCACTCTGGGCGGAGCTGGAGGGAATGTCAGACTTTTACTGACTAAAACCGGTTTACTTTTACTAAAAAAAACGGTGTTTTCTTTGCATTTAGTCATTTCCTCGCCGAGGTGGGATGAAAAGTTACGTGTTGCACTCGAGTGCAAAGATTTTCCACCTCGTTCTCTTTTGATTCCCTCGCTGACGCTCAGGATTCAAATTTTTGAATACTTCGCTTCCTCGGGTCATCAAAATTGTGCACACGGATAAAAAGCAACTTTGCACTCTTGTATAACAAATTACTATTCGTAATTCCATCACTTTATTCTATAATAATATAAAAGAGCAGTAATCGTGAAATAGCAAAAATAATAACCAGGCTCTAAATCGATTTGCAGATCTATGATCGATGGAACTGATTTCGTTGATAAAACTGAGTTTAATAATTTAACAAAGATAAAGACGCCTATATAATTGGTAAAACATCGAACTGTCAGCAAGGGGATAGTCGTAACGATGGAGTGGTCGACGTGTGTGCTTCTGTTGTGCGTGACATCTGTTCTGGCTGATGATGAATTCTGGATAGTGCCTACAGCGCAAGGACCGGTGCGCGGGCGTAAGGAACCCAGTGGGCTTCTTTACGAATTCTATAATATACCCTACGCCACAGGACCTACAGGCCCTAACAAATTCAAGGTTTTAATATATTATAATTGTTTACTCATGTTTATTGACTATTGTAATGGTTGATTAATATGTGCAGCCTGCTGTGTTTGTCGGGTTAACATGTACCCTGAATACACTGTCTATAGTTCTAATCATCATACGATCCCAATAGAATGTTAAGGCTGATAACAAAAATACAGTATTTTTAGGACTGCAGAAAAACAGAATGACACTACAATAACGCAAATGAAACTATTTTTTATCTCGTTAACGATAACAATCTAACCATTACTATTGTTTTCCAGCCACCTCTCCCAGCGCCGACCTGGACGGAACCGTTTGATGCAACCGGTGAAACGCGTGTCATATGTCCACAGAACGATTTTATGATTAACTTGATACCAGCCAATGCAGACGTAAGAGAAGACTGTCTGATTGCCAATGTATTTGTCCCCCTAACCACTGAGAAAAACCTATCAGTCCTTGTGCATGTTCACGGGGGAGGTTTTATAGGGGGCTTTGGTGACGTATTTCGAGGAACACAGTTTCTAAAGGAAAAGAAAGATATCATCATGGTCACGTTTAACTACCGTCTCGGCATTCACGGGTTCCTCTGTCTTGGCACCGAGGATATACCAGGCAATGCGGGAATGAAGGACCAGGTGGCACTGTTGCGCTGGGTACAAGAGAACATCGCCAGCTTCGGCGGTAACCCTGATGATGTCACTCTTGCAGGCTGCAGTGCAGGTTCCGCATCAGCAGATCTACTAATACTCTCTAAGTCAGCAGAAGGATTATTCCACCGAGTCATTCCTGAAAGCGCTGGGAGCCTTAACGCATTTACGATACAGAGGGATCCTTTTGAGATTGCCCAAACGTATGCCAGAGAGTTGGACGACTACGCTACAGTGGACAATTTAGAGTCTTTAGAACAGTTTTATAAGACAGTTTCAATAGAGTTGCTGACTAGAGATAACTTGGACAATAGAACAGATTCTACTTTCTGGTTTTCCCCGTGCGTGGAGCGTGACACAGACGGAGCATTCCTGACAGAATCTCCTCTGAGTATATTAAAGAGAGGTGACTACAAAAAGGTACCTATATTGTATGGATTTGCTAACATGGAAGGTCTATTTCGTATTGGATTCTTTGATATTTGGAAAGATATGATGAACGAAAAATTTTCTGATTTCTTGTTGCCTGACCTAAAGTTTGATTCGGATACACAACGAGAAGAAGTAGCCAATACCGTCAAGAGATTTTATTTTGGCGATAATCCCGTTGGCAATGACACCGTTGTGGAATACGTCAAGTATTTTTCGGATGTCATGTTTGCTCTTCCGATGCTTCGGACTGCAAAGCTGTACGTCGAAGCTGGTAACAGTCAAGTATATTTGTATGAATATTCATTTGTGGATGAGAACCTCATCGTTCACCCTGACGTACAAGGAGCTGATCACTGCGACCAATCGTTTGCTTGGTTGGATAACCAGGATGGTACAGATGAGAGTCTTGGAACTCCCGAATATCAGAAAATGAGATCAACAATACGTGAAATTTGGCACAACTTCATGAAAACTGGGTAAGCACTCAGTAGTTGCTGTCTTTTGTATGTGCGCTCTACCTGTCTGATATTAAGTCGCTTAATTTCGTTTTAATTTTTCAGAAAACCCGTACCCGAAGGGTCATCGCTGCCAGCGTGGCCGGCAGCAGGCGCGGACAGGTCACCACACATGGTGCTGAACAAGAACTTGAAACTACGTGGGGTTCTTTTGGAAGAGCGCAGTCGCTTCTGGGATGACATCTATGAGAGATACTACCTGGACGCCGTCCCACCACGCAGTGCAGAATATATTTAATTTAATTTTTATCATGAAATCTGTTCTATGTAATGAAAATGATCGTTACTTTTGATGTATTCGTTTGTTATTTTATTTTATAATTGACTTTTGGAAGGAATTTGAGTGAGTGTCAACTTTAAAAATAATATTTTCTGTATTGGCATGCTTTCTTTGATCATGATGTCATCGTACGTCGTGTATGAGGACGATGAATTGTCCAGCAATAAGTTTAGACATGAATCCATTTGGAACGAGGTGAAAGAAGGGTTCAAGGATGAGGAATTGAAGGCCACGTTGTTAGAAGGGTGTAATGTTATTCCTCAAGAGACCATCAAAAAACAACAACTGCAAACTATGTTAAGAGCTATGAAAGAGGAGGGGGGAAATCCAAGTATTGACATGATAAGTAATTTTATTATGTCAATACTTGTATAATAAGTAACAGTTTTTGTTTAAATATTTAACACACATGGGTAAATTTCCCTGTTTTTCCATTTTCAACCGACTTCCAAAAAGAGGAGGTGGTCAATCTGCGGTGATTGCTGCAATCGCTTGTATGTTTATGGTTTATACAACATCATGACGTAACATCACGCCTGTATGCTCTAAGGGGGTACGCAGATGTGTACAATACACTGAGATTTAGACTGGTATGTTAAGTTTCATTTCTTGGGGATTAGCCTATTAACATCACATGCATTGTTTTTTTATTGGAAAGGATGTACTTAAAGGGTAGTTTGATGACAGTTTGGTTACGTTCTGATTATGGGATCCATGACAAAGTAACGGAACTCTTCAATTCTTAGGAGCAAATTAACGATACTCGGCCAAATCTTTTATAGGCTATCCGGATATTAATTTGAGTCATCTACCGTAACGTCGTTATTGTAATTGTCGTAGTCGAAGTCATCGTCAGACCTGTAATGGTACTTATAACCCTATGGGTGCAAAGTTCTCAAAAGTTAAACATTCTAGCTAGGTATTTCCCGCGACTTTCGTCCACGTGTAGGTTATTATTATTTAAATATTACTTCCCTATTTCAATCTAATTTATTCTGCAATTTCAAGGGTTTTTTTTTTGCAAGGAGCCCTAATCCTTTTTCTGTAATAAAAGTAGCCAAAGTTACTTCTTAGATCATCTGCCAGTAAAAGTCGAGATTAGCCGGCACAAACAGACAGCCAGATACACAAAAACCTATCATATGCATTTAGTAATAAACTTTTGTATTGAAATAACAAACAGACACTTTCATTTTCGTTTTGTGTAGATGTACAGATGGGGCGTACTTTCTCCCTTCTCCGTTTATTTATGAGTTAGGGCTACTGCACACTATTGAAAGGACTGTTTTTAGACAGACCATTGCTTTACAAAATATATAAAGACGCTCACACTTGAGAAAAAACGTCTCGTAGACATTGTCTAATACCTATAAAAACTACACAGCGACAAGTCTGACTACCGGTTGTCGGCTTCCCATTTGTATGTATGCGGGCGCGCACATCTACGACAAAACATTCTAACGACTGCTAGTCGCTCAGGAGCAGGTATAGCTTTGCGAACATATGTGTCTTGATAAGTAATGTAAGGCTCCATCAATTTCACTAAATTATCATAACTTGACACTGTGCGGGATTGATTCAGGTACAATTTCGGGAATAATGAAAAAAGTACGTCGCTTGATGTGTGACTATTTATTGCGAGTGACAAAATTACATATATGAAGGTAGACGGTCGACAATTGTTAAAAATAAAATGATAGGCAATAATCCACGTAGCCTCAACTATTCTAATTTCGGTAGGCGCTTGCAGGAACAGACACGTTCATTCTGAAATAGTATAAAACATTCGGTGTTGTCTTAATTTAGTATACAGTGTAAAACATTTTCCATTTAGCAGTCTTTCACTACCCAATATTTACGTCTGCGTCGTTTTGCAAGGACACGCGTAACTAAGCATACTGTCCGGATATCTGAATTATCCGGCGATCCGAATTATCTTCGTTTCTAAGAAAGAACGTGCCATTTTCATACCACACGTTTAGAAAGCCGCGTTCATTATTAATTGACTGAATATAAATACAATCTATAGTGGAGTACAGGGTTCACGCACAATGGTCCACTTAAGGGGTTAAATGCGGAAACCAAAACCCTTAAGGTGGATGCTCCAGGGTAGCCCGCGAAATTATTACTTTTTTGCAATTTGCAGGTAAGTGCTAAGTTGCATGTTGATTAAAATATGGTTCGCGACTGTAAAACAAATATAGTTACAGAATTCTGACCACCTAAATCATCGATACAACAATCTAAGTTCATAAAAGTCGATTGAATGACTATTTCATGAAAAAGTCACTCAATCGACCGTTATGGACACGTAAAATGCGAAAAAATAATAAACCAAAAGATATCTGTTTTATTCGTATTGTCCGAATAGTAATGCAATTGATATCCGGATAGTCAAAAACATATTATATTGATATTTGGGATATCCCGATAAATCGGATATCCGGATAATTCGAATATCCGGACAGTATGCATAGTTACGCGTGTACTTGCAAAACGACGCAGACGTAAATATTGGGTAGTGAAAGACTGCTAAATGGAAAATGTTTTACCTACACTGTATACTAAATTAAGACAACACCCCCGGAAGTTTTTAGACCACTTCTCAAGACACGTATTTTCGCAAAGCTATACCTGCTCCTGAGCGACTAGCAGTCGTTAGAATGTTTTGTCGTAGATGTGCGCGCCCGCATACATACAAATGGGAAGCCGACAACCGGTAGTCAGACTTGTCGCTGTGTAGTTTTTATAGGTATTAGACAATGTCTACGAGACGTTTTTTCTCAAGTGTGAGCGTCTTTATATATTTTGTAAAGCAATGGTCTGTCTCAAAACAGTCCTTTCAATAGTGTGCAGTAGCCCTAACTCATAAATAAACGGAGAAGGGAGAAAGTACGCCCCATCTGTACATCTACACAAAACGAAAGTGAAAGTGTCTGTTTGTTATTTCAATACAAAAGTTTATTACTGAATGCATATGATAGGTTTTTGTGTATCTGGCTGTCTGTTTGTGCCGGCTAATCTCGACTTTTACTGGCAGATAGATAACTAATAGTCTAAGAAGTAACTTTGGCTACTTTTATTACAGAAAAAGGATTAGGGCTCCTTGCAAAAAAAAACCCTTGAAATTGCAGAATAAATTCGATTGAAATAGGCAAGTAATATTTTAATAATAATAACCTACACGTGGACGAAAGTCGCGGGTAATACCTAGCTAGAATTTTTAACTTTTGAGAACTTTGCACCCATATGGGTTATAAGTGCCATTACAGGTCTGACGATGACTTCGACTACTACAATTACAATAACGACGTTACGGTAGATGACTCAAATATCCGGATAGCCTATAAAATATTCGGCCGAGTATCGTTAATTTGCTCCTAAGAATTGAAGAGTTCCGTTACTTTGTCATGGATCCCATAATCAGAACGTAACCAAACTGTCATCAAAATACCCTTTAAGTACATCCTTTCCAATAAAAAAACAATGCATGTCATGTTAATAGGCTTATCCCCAAGAAATGAAACTTAACATACCAGTCTAAATCTTAGTGTATTGTACACATCTGCGTACCCTCTCAGAGCATACAGGCGTGATGTATGTCATGATGTTGTATAAACCATAAACATACAAGCGATTGCAGCAATCACCGCAGATTGACCACCTCCTCTTTTTGGAAGTCGGTTGAAAAATGGAAAAACAGGGAAATTTACCCATGTGTGTTAAATATTTAAACAAAAACTGTTACTTATTATACAAGTTATATTGACATAATAAAATTACTTATCATGTCAATACTTGGATTTCCCCCCTCCTCATTCATAGCTCTTAATATAGTTTGCAGTTGTTCTGATGGCCTCTTGAGGAATAACATTACACCCTTCTAACAACGCGGCCATCAATTCCCCATCCTTGAACTCTTCTTTTACCTCGTTCCAAATGGATTCATATCTAAACTTATTGCAGCCTCATACACGACGTACGATGACATCACGATCAAAGAAAGCATGCCAATACAGAAAATATTATTTTTAAAGTTGACACTCACTCAAATTCCTTCCAAAAGTCAATTATAAAATAAAATAACAAACGAATACATCAAAAGCAACTATCAATTTCATTACATAGAACAGATTTCATGATAAAAATTGAATTAAATATATTCTGCACTGCGTGGTGGGACGGCGTCCAGGTAGTATCTCTCATAGATGTCATCCCAGAAGCGACTGCGCTCTTCCAAAAGCACCCCACGTAGTTTCAAGTTCTTGTTCAGCACCATGTGTGGTGACCTGTCCGCGCCTGCTGCCGGCCACGCTGGCAGCGATGACCCTTCGGGTACGGGTTTTCTGAAAAATTAAAACGAAATTAAGCGACTTAATATCAGACAGGTAGAGCGCACATACAAAAGACAGCAACTACTGAGTGCTTACCCAGTTTTCATGAAGTTGTGCCAAATTTCACGTATTGTTGATCTCATTTTCTGATATTCGGGAGTTCCAAGACTCTCATCTGTACCATCCTGGTTATCCAACCAAGCAAACGATTGGTCGCAGTGATCAGCTCCTTGTACATCAGGGTGAACGATGAGGTTCTCATCCACAAATGAATATTCATACAAATATACTTGACTGTTACCAGCTTCGACGTACAGCTTTGCAGTCCGAAGCATCGGAAGAGCAAACATGACATCCGAAAAATACTTGACGTATTCCACAACGGTGTCATTGCCAACGGGATTATCGCCAAAATAAAATCTCTTGACGGTATTGGCTACTTCTTCTCGTTGTGTGTCCGAATCAAACTTTAGGTCAGGTAAGAAGAAATCAGAAAATTTTTCGTTCATCATATCTTTCCAAATCTCAAAGAATCCAATACGAAATAGACCTTCCATGTTAGCGAATCCATACAATATAGGTACCTTTTTGTAGTCACCTCTCTTTAATATACTCAGAGGAGATTCTGTCAGGAATGCTCCGTCTGTGTCACGCTCCACGCACGGGGAAAACAAGAAAGTAGAATCTGTTCTATTGTCCAAGTTATCTCTAGTCAGCAACTCTATTGAAACTGTCTTATAAAACTGTTCTAAAGACTCTAAATTGTCCACTGTAGCGTAGTCGTCCAACTCTCTGGCATACGTTTGGGCAATCTCAAAAGGATCCCTCTGTATCGTAAATGCGTTAAGGCTCCCAGCGCTTTCAGGAATGGCTCGATGGAATAATCCTTCTGCTGACTTAGAGAGTATTAGTAGATCTGCTGATGCGGAACCTGCACTGCAGCCTGCAAGAGTGACATCATCAGGGTTACCGCCGAAGCTTGCGATGTTCTCTTGTACCCAACGCAACAGTGCCACCTGGTCCTTCATTCCAGCATTGCCTGGTATATCCTCGGTGCCAAGACAGAGGAACCCGTGAATGCCGAGACGGTAGTTAAACGTGACCATTATGATATCTTTCTTTTCCTTTAGAAACTGTGTTCCTCGAAATACGTCACCAAAGCCCCCTATAAAACCTCCCCCGTGAACATGCACAAGGACTGATAGGTTTTTCTCAGTGGTTAGGGGGACAAATACATTGGCAATCAGACAGTCTTCTCTGACATCTGCATTGGCTGGTATCGTGTTAATCATAAAATCGTTCTGTGGACATATGACACGCGTTTCACCGGTTGCATCAAACGGTTCCGTCCAGGTCGGCGGTGGGAGAGGGGGCTGGAAAACAATATAAATGGTTAGATTTTTATCGGTAACGAGATAAAAACATAGTTTCATTTGCGTTATTGTAGTGTCATTCTGTGTTTCTGCAGTCCTAAAAATACTATATTTTCTTTATCAGCCTTAACATATTCTATTGGGATCGTATGATGATTAGAACTACAGACGGTGGATTCAGGGTATTTGTTAACCAGACAAACACAGCAGGCTGCACATATTAATCAACCATTATAATAGTCAATAAACATAAGTTAATAATTATAATTATATTAAAACCTTGAATTTGTTAGGGCCTGTAGGTCCTGTGGCGTAGGGTATGTTATAGAATTCGTAAAGAAGCCCACTGGGTTCTTTACGCCCGCGCACCGGTCCTTGCGCTGTAGGCACTGTCCAGAATTCATCATCAGCCAGAACAGAAGTCACGCACAACAGAAGCACACACGTCGACCACTCCATCGTTACGACTATCCCTTTGCTGACAGTTCGATGTTTTACCAATTATATAGGCGTCTTTATCTGTGTAAAATTAACAAACTCAGTTTTATCAACGAAATCAGTTCCATCGATCATAGATCTGCAAATCGATTTAGATCCTGGTTATTATTTTTGCTATTTCACGATAACTGCTCTTTTATAATTATAGTAATAAAGTGATGCAATTATTAATAGTTATTTGTTATACAAGAGTGCAAAGTTGCTTTTTATCCGTGTGCACAATTTTGATGACCGAGCAAGCGAAGTATTCAAAAATTTGAATCCTGAGCGTTAGCGAGGGAATCAAAAGAGAACGTGGTGGAAAATCTTTGCACTCGAGTGCAACACGTAACTGTTCATCCCACCTCGGCGAGGAAATGACTAAATGCAAAGAAAAAACCGTTTTTTATAGTAAAAGTAAACCGGTTTCAGTCAGTAAAAGTCTGACATTCCCTCCAGCTCCGCCCAGAGTGGGAGAAGTTATTTGATGATTTCCCATCCAAAAACAAAGGTAATAACTACCACATTATAATAGGTAAGTATTACAGAATAATCTTTAAATTATAACAAATAAAATATTGTCTAAAGTGGCGATGGTATCAAGCCTAAAAAGCATTTTTTAAGATTAAGATGCCTTACAGCACTATTGCGTCTCGTTTGTTGTTTATACATACATTTCTTTATCAGTGGAGTTTCCTCATAAATTTGGTTTTAAAAAAGGTCTTTCTACAGAGAGTGCCATTTTAACCCTAAAGCACACCGTAAGGTACTATGTCGATAGACAGACTCCAGTGTTTCCTGGATCTCTCGAGGGCTTTCGACTTGGTGGCTTATGATGTGCTATGGAAGAAGCTTAAGGAAACTAGTTTGCCAAAAGAGCTGTGTTCTGTTTTTGAGTATTGGTATGACAATCAGATAAGGGGAATTTTCGGATGCATATGGTTGGGATGTGCAGTGAGGCAGGGGGGAATAACCTCTCCTAAACTTTTTAACTTGTACGTTGATGAGTTGATAGGTGGCCTCACCAGCACGCAAGTCGGCTGCTCTATTGACGGCGTCTTTGTCAACAATTTGAGTTATGCGGACGACATGGTACTGTTGGCGCCATCTGTCAGCGCACTGAGGTAGTTGTTACAGTTGTGTGAAACCTAAGCCTTAAGCCATGGCTTACGATACAATGCAACCAAGAGTGAATTTATGTTGTTTTGAAAAGGCAACCTTGGGCATGAGGTTCACTAATGTTTTACCAAAAGTCCATTGACAAATTTTCATTTTACAACCAACGTTTCGTATACTATTTATTTCGCAAACAACTTATTCCGCAAATGGTTTATTTTAAAAATATTTGTTTTACAAACATTTATTTGGCAAATACTTCTTTTATCAAATGCATCAGATGATATTTATTCATTTATAAATTTTTCATTCATATTTCGATACGTTTGGACAAATCACTTTTCAACAAAATAATTTACAGGCTAGTTTTTTTTTGTTACTCTTTTTTAAGAAAAAAATAAGGAAATGCATCGTTTTTTCATAACATGCAAGCAGGCATACTCCATGCATGCAGCAAGCAAGCAGCAGGCATTTAGAAAGCATGCAGCAAGCGAGCAGCAAGCATGCAGCAAACGAGCAGCAAGGCCAGCAAGCATGCAGCAATCATGCAGTGAGCATGAAGCAAGCATGCAGCAATCATGCAGCGAGCATGGAGCAAGCATGCAGCAATCATGCAGCGAGCATGAAGCAAGCATGCAGCATGCAGGCAACCAACAAGCAGCAAGCATGCAGCATGCAGCATGCAACATGCAGCAGGCATGGTTTCTGTCACGGCTCCGGCGCTGCGGTGCTCTGGCGGTCACACGCGAGCTTATCGTCGCAGAGGGTTTTAACGCTCACCACCGCAGCTTCGCGGCGGCGAGTGTTAAAGCCACCTGCTCCTCAGCTCGCGGCCCGCCTGGCCCCTCCGCGCCTACGCGGGCTTAAATTACACTCTAGGGGTAGGGCAGAAAAGACTACGTGGAGTCGGTTCTGCAGCAATTCATTTCTGTCACAAAATTTGTGCTTATTGGAAACCAAATTCATTTATTTCCTTTTTTTTTTTTAAATGGCATAATGTAACGTCTTTGTTTCAAACGTTATTTTATGAGATAAAACGAAAAAATAATGAATTGTTTGTCAAATAATACGTTATTAAATAAAAGTTTATGTGATAATTATTTTGCGAAGTGAATTATTTGTTAAACTTGTTGTTGTATACTGATGAAATGACAAATAATGTGTTTTCTAATCGTTGCTTGTCAAGTAAAAGTTTGTGAATTAATGTTTGGTGATCTGACTGGTCACCCACTTGGTGAGTGCCGACCTTAAAGATGACGCAGATATTGATAGGGAGCGCAGGGCGTTGACGGTCAGGGCTAATATGTTGTTTAGAAGATTTGCGTCTTGTTCAAAAGAAGTTAAAATTACCCTGTTTAAGGCGTATTGCCAAAACTTTTATGGCAGTAGCTTGTGGACAACATATTCTCTTAAAGACCTCATCACCTTGCGCGTCCAATATAACAATGCCTTCAGAATGCTATTGCGGTTACCACGTTTCTGCAGCGCATCTGCCATGTTCATGGAGGCTCAAACGGACGGATTCGCAGCGATATTGTGCAAAAAAGTCGCTTCGTTATTGAGCAGAGTTCGTGCTAGTGGCAATGGCATTCTGGCGGTCATTGCGGACAAATTTGACTGCCCTATTTTATGCCATCACATTAGAGTGCTGACAAAAATGAACAACACGACATGATGGAATTATTAGTTAATTAATTTATTATTATTAATAATAGATTGATCTGAATTTGAATGAATGTAATTATTTCACCTAATTTCTCATCGCTAACATAGTTCTTAAGTACTTTTTTACTAACCCATATGGACCTTGTTGTTCGCAATAAATAATTATTTGATTTGATTTGATATTAATATGCTTCGTAATAGATTAATGAATCGAGCTTAGATAGAGCAACATATTATGCAAAGATATGCCGAATAACCTGCCGATGCTTTTATTGAGTCACTCAGCGTGTGCCACAGGTGTGTGGATTAAGATTTCTGTCTTGTGTTATCAATAATTGTGATAATCATTCAATCTTCATCTACAAAACCTTTGTAGATTAGCTACTAACAAAATATTCACATTTATCTTTCATGAATTTGAGCTGTCATTTCGTGCCGTTGAGTCGTTCGCGTTATCAGCTGGGAATGACATTAATAAAATAGATAAGCAAAATTGAACACGGATGTGAGCCTTGTGGAATATTTTCTTTTCCATAATGGATTTGTTGTGACTGTTTTTGCTATCAGTTCGAAGCTCTTAAATGATGGGTACACTATAAAGGGAGTAAAACACCTCTTAAACTCCCTCACCTCCTGACTTCTCGAATGGAACTTGTTCTCCCCGTCATAGGGATCATTTTTTTTCACTTCTCATGCTCTAAAAGTACGCCAATATAGCCCTACGAAGCGGGATTAAAGTGACCTTTTATTCCCTAGGGAGTTAAAAGTAATTTAACAATGGAACGATCTTTTACCCTGAAACATGGTAACAAAAGAGTACCTAACTTCATCATCTGCCTAGCCTTTTCCCAACTATGTTGTGGTCGGCTTCCAGTCTAACCGGATGCAGCTGAATACCAGTATTTTACATGGAGCTTAGCGACTGCTTATCTGACCTCCACAACCTAGTTAATACTGGGAAATACGAAATCACTTGGTAATACTGGTGTCAGACTTTTGGGGCCACTGACTACCTGGAACGACTGTCAAAGATGGACAAATGACAGCTGGGACCAACGGCTTAACGTGCTTTCCGAGGCACGGAGGAAACTCGGTACGTAAGGGTGGTCACCCATCCACAGACCAACCTAGGCAAGCATGGCTTAACCTAAAGATAGACCCGAGCGGCTGTTATTATTTAGCCACGAGCTCCTCCTAACTTATCAAAGGTTTTACTCGTTTTTAAATTTCAAATTGGATTGCAAATAGAAAGCGGTTTACTGAAAAAAATACAAATGAACTCTTCAACGCGAGAAAAATTATTGTTGTTTGTGTGCATCGTTAAAAGTATATGCAATGCCTCGGTTGCTAGCCGCTGCAGTAATGTAGGTACTAATTATCTGTGGAGTGTGGATCATCTTCATTGCGAAAATGTTGTGTTTTAAAATTGTTAATCTGTGACTGACCTGATTGAAGAAAAAACTGAGTCTGAGTGTAAATTTGTTCGGTTTTAAATGTCTATTTTCTCGCACTCGAAGTGAAAAGTACAGTTTGCACCTCGAGACTAAACGCCAATTAAATATACCCTCGCTTTCATTGACTCCCTCGCAAGCTCGGGAGTCAAACCACCTCGGGTATATTATGGCTTCATTTAGTCCCTCGTTATAAAATATACAATTGTTCGACACCAAACCTTTTTTTTTTTTTTTTTTTGGGATGGGAAATCATCAAATGACTTCTCCCACTCTGGGCGGAGCGGGAGGGAGTGTCAGACTTTTACTGACTAAAACCCATCCATGTTCCTTCCTCGCCCTTTATGTTCCGGGACCGCGGTATCTCTTTCGAACAGTCCCGCAACCCCGGCAGGCTTCGGCCCTTGCGGGCCCCTCTCTTCTGCTGACATCTCTTTGAGGCGCGCGTGGAACACGAACGCGCCGTCGACACGGCCTGTCGTCACTAGACGGATGGACGGCTAGCTAGCCCATAGCTAACCGTCCACAGGCCCGCATCTACGGTGGCCGGTAGCCACCACGTGGCCCCCGACGCCCGGTGCGTCTCCCGCGGCGGCCGGGAACAGAGACTCTCTCCCTCTCTCGTTCCGCCACCTCCTTCGCCAGCATGACTGCTTCGCAGAAGGAGGTGACGGCTTCCCATTCCGTCTCGCTCCGGACCATGGATTGAACCAGGGCCGGACGCGAGAGGTCGCCGCCGCCGATCGCCGCTACGAGGACACGGCGGTGCTCCGCCGACGCAGGACCTCCACCGTGTGCTCCACCGTGTCCTCCGGTCGATCCTCGCAGTGGAGACACCCGGGCGTTTCCTCCCGCCCGATTCGGTGCAGGTACCTCCCGAAACATCCGTGTCCGGTGAGGACCTGCGTCAGGCGGAAGGTGAGGACGCCGTGGCGCCTCTCTAGCCACTCCTCAAAGAGGGGACTTACCGCCACTATCGTGGCGTGCCCTTTCTACACCATACCTGGGAACCAAACAGTTACGGAGATATTGGGGGTCAAAGTTCCAACTTTATGACATTTTTTTTAAATAAGTAAGTACAAGTATGTTATTGTAAGACAAAACATGATTTTTCACCCCAAAAAAAAAGTCGTTTCCCAGCAATAATTTTTGCGTAAAGTTACTTAGTTTGATGTACAGAATGCTTGGTTGACGGCTTTGAGATGAGGTGGTTTACACCCTGCATAACATTATTTTACATTTTGTTTTTTTTTTACAAGCGGGAGGGGTAGCGGTAGGGGGAACGGAAGGGGGGAAATAGAAATTATCGCGAATTTACCTTTAATTTAAGCCCGACGTTTCGACCCGATTGCACCAGCCGTGGTCGCAGGGAGACTGAAGTGAGGGTAGTTGAATAAACGCCTTCACTTTGCTGTCGCGGTACCTCCAATACTTCAGTCTTCAAAAAACATATGATATTCTTCAGGATATATGCTAGCATGATACTGTTTTGAAAACATAATACAATTAATTTGGCTCGATAAAAAGAAATCACGAACTTACCTCTAAAAATATCTTTCAAACAATAAAAAACATACTAATATGCATGCGATCACTCTGATTTTTTGGCAAATAATTCTACAAGCAATATATTAGCATGATACTGTTTTAGTTTTTTAATCCAATCAATAGTTTTTTTGTAAATCGATCGAAATCACTCATTTCGCGCTATTTGGCCCGCAGTGGCTGACGTAACAACCACTTTGTAGTGCAAGCTGATTAGAACTTTATTCAGAGAACTTTATTCTAACAGAACTTTATTCTTACAGCATTTCAAACGAAGTTTGAACCACCCACCACAAATAGAGTTGCTAATTTAGCTCGTCTAAGCGCCTTAAGTTCTATCTTAAAACGTGGTTTTTCGCCTCAGTAAGAAGTCGTTTCACAACAATAATTTTAACATAAATTGTCATATTATACTAGTTTGAGTGGGAGTAGTGGACGATGGAAAATATGGTCCAAGATCTCAGAGTCACCAAACCTTACTTGTTTTCCGACTAACAAAATGTGTGAGATTGAGTAGTGTTAGTACTTATGTGTACCGCGAACTTATGCATATCTGCTAGCTTGTGACGGCCAATCTTCAGGTATCAGTTAAAAATGTTACCTAAATGTCACTTTTTAAAAGTTTGAGAAAAAAAACGTAGTTACGTAAAATTTTTTACGTAAATTTAGCACTTGATGTGCCTGAAAATTGAAACGCCATTGACGTTCCGTCCGAAAGAGTTCCAGCCAGTTTCACCCTCGTCTGCGTAGAAGTCAGTTTAGTTTGTAATGTTAATTATAGATGGCGTCTTGAAGGGGCGCCGTCAAATCTACGCTAATTAGGTACTATAAAGTGGAAAGATTTTATTTTTTGTTCTCAAGAACTAGGTACTTAACCGATTTAAAAAAATCATTCACCATTCGAAAGACACATTTTTACAGAATTCCATAAGCTATTAATTTGACGACCCGAATGGCGTAGCGGTAGTGGGGCTGCCTTACGTTCTTAGGGTCCTGGGTTCAAATCCCGGTTAGGAGATAATGTTTGTGTGATGAGCATGGACATTTGTTTCCGAGTCATAAGTATGTATTTACAAACAAAAAAGTATTTAAGTACCTAGTATATCAACTATCTGGTGTCCACGACACAAGCTTTGCTTAGTGTGGCACGAGATGGCGCTGTGTGTTAATGTTCAGCGATATTTATTTATTGATTATTTATTTAAATTATATTGATCGCGGACGAAGTCACGAGCGAAGTGTTGTATTTTATAAAAATAGTTTTATTTTTTTAAATAGTTAATCCATAAATAGTATAACCGGACTTTTTGTAAACAAAATCGCTTATCTTAATTCCTCTACTCTATGGCAATGTTATAGCGGGTTCAGACAAACAGAACTTATACCTCTGAAAGTTTATGTGGATGATAATTATTAATGCTAGCATGCTGTCGATACCGAATTTACTAGCAATGTTAATGTCGAATATCGACGGTGCGCGTATCACTGCACTTACAATTTGTGAAGGCGTCAAATCAATCGGAGAAGGTACCTACTTTATCGCTTTCTATGTACTTCAGTGGGTAAGCCAAATTAATTTCACAAATTACTGAGACGACGGTTTGACGTTTATTTTATGCACAAGGATGTTTTGGTGTGCCCAAAGGAGATAGTTTTTTTTGGGCCCACCAGGTCATTGCATTTATTATTCATAATAACACCAAAAAAAGTAACCATTTTACTATGGTAGTAAACGAAATATTACGTAGAATTGAAAACGAAATCTTAAAATCATAATAAATAAGCTATGTTATGATATTTTATTGCGAGTCAAATCATTCCTGTTTTGGTCAATGTCATTTGACAGCAAATACTTACGTGAATAGGGGCGTTTTTTTTTCTGTTTACTAAAAAAAGTACGGTACCTACCCGTTGGTAATCATATTTGCTATAATTATTATAGAATCAGAAAGAATATAAAAAAAATATTATTAAACTGTGAGCATTTTTAATGCTATTTTTAAAGGTTTACACTAAAATCGCATAGATGGTTTAAACAATCAACGTGGCACGGAACGTTATGAACCCACTTTTTTAGTGATTGACAGACAACTTCATTATTTTGACATTTACTTTTTCTGTTTATTTTGATTTTCGTAAGTGTTTTTGCAGATTTTTCGCATTTATTCCGTTTAGACAATGCTTAGCTAATTTAACCACTGGAATCTAGAGGTTATAAGGAACAAATCAATGTAAGTTTCATGATTATATGCTATAATTTATGTGGGTGGCCTAGTCCCCGAACAAGAAAAATTGTCTCCTTTGGAACAAACTCCGCAATCGCCATCTCATTTTACAAAATTTAAATAACTGCAACGATTAGCAACAGCGTCCACGTGTCGACGTCATTCGTCAAAAGATCCTTGATAACTTCATTACTCGTGTTCTGGAACACTTTTTTTTTAATGGGACACGTCTGCCACACTATTCCCAAACCACTGTAACTCCTGAAAGCCAGAATCAACAGTGGCGACCAACAGAAAAGCGCCGAGACAATGAAGCTCGACGAAGTCCCAGCGAATTAATTTAACTGTCTGTTCTGTAACACTACTCGTAAACCATGCATTTCATTTTTTTTCATTTATTCAATAACAATTTACACTGTGTCTGAATTGATACATAAAAAATAGATAAATATACAACAAAAAACAAAATTAAATACACACAAAACACACAAAATCCATAAAAATAAAAACATTAAAAACATTAAAAAACAGATTACATTTAAATTCATTTCATGTCAAAATCATTTACATTTCATCTATTGAATAAAGGCATCTATCTAGTAGAAATGCCTTGAGCCTTCCCTTGAATGCGCCTGTGTAGAGTATGCTTTTAAGCTCTAGCGGTAATTTATTAAATATTTTAACTGCCTGATATTGTGGACTATTTTTGACTATGCCAAGAACAGGGGTGATTTTGTTTGCAAAGTCTTGCCTACGCGTTTTTTCCCTAACCAACCTGCCCTCGTCTGTTTCGTAGTCATAAATATATTTTTTAAAGGTGTTTAACAGTACCACCACATAAAGGCTAGGCACTGTGAGTATGCCAAGTTCTTTAAAGTATGGTCGACAGGAATCTTGTTGAGCGATGCGGACAATGGTTCGAATCGCTCTTTTTTGGAGAACGAAAGCCCTATGCCAATTGTAGTGGTAGCTATTTCCCCAAAACTGTACGCTATACCTCAGTTTGGACTCAATCAGCGCATAGTATACCATTTTTAAATGATTTATGCTCACTTCATCCCTAAGAGTTCTTAAGGCATAGCAAGCAGATGATATTGATGAGTCCAATGCTGCTAATTCTTTCTTCCAATTTAAAAAATCGTCGATATAAACTCCTAAAAACTTTACTTCCTTGACAAGCTCAATTCTAACTTTATCCAGTTCAATATCCATAATATCTTTGCTACGCGCAGTTGTTTTAAATAATATAATATTGGTTTTAGACGTGTTTATTATCAGCATATTTGCCTTAAACCAAGACTGAAAAGCCTCCAAAGCTGCATTCACTTTCACAGAAAGGTCATGGATATCATTAGCTGCAACTATAGCATTTGTATCATCCGCAAATACTACTAGTTGTATGTCTGGCAAAAGTTTATGGATGAAATTAATTAGATCATTAGTAAATAGTATGTATAACAGGGGGCCTAAAATTGATCCTTGAGGCACTCCGGCTGTAATGTTAATCATAGATGACCTATAGCTATTTATTTGCGTCAGTGCTCTGTTATTCTGCTTTTCTGCAGTCCTAACGACATTTTTATCTTTAACAGTCTTAACATATTCTACTGGTATCTTATGATGATTGGATTCACGGTAATTATTAAACACGCAAAGCTAAGTTTTTAATTTTCCGGAAAAATTAAAAACTTAGCTTTTGCCATTGCCGGAAATTATTTACGCCGTTGTCACACGAGATGTTGGTACCAGTGTCATTATTAACCACAAAAAATAATCAGTAATAACATTCAAGTGAACAATTAGAATCTTTATAGAAACCTTGAATTTGTTAGGGCCGGTAGGTCCTGTGGCGTAGGGTATGTTATAGAATTCGTAAAGAAGCCCACTAGGATCCCTGCGCCCGCGCACTGGTCCATGCACCGTTGGAATTGTCCAAAATTCATCGTCAGCTAGAACAGCCGACACGCACAATAGAACCACATGCGTCCACCACTTCATCGTTACGGTTATGAATGTACTGCCTTGCTATTCAATGTCTTGCTAATTAAGTAGAGGTAATTATCTTCACAAATGAGTTTGATTAGGACATTTTATCAACTAAATTCGTTTCATCAATCATCGATCTGCAAATGATCCCGATAAATATATGCTATTGCACAATAACTGCCGAAATGGTGAAACGTAGATGTGTGTGTGGGAAGTGCTGCAATTATTGTCATTAGCAATCATTATATAAGAAATAAAGGACTTGGGTGTTACTTTTGATAATGCTCTGACTTTCATACCTCATGTAGAAAATATTATCAAAAGGGCTTCAAGAATGCTGGGGTTCATTGTTAGGAATGCTGCCGGTTTCAGGCGTAGTGGTACCAAGATTTTGCTGTACAACAGCATTGTACGAAGTATCTTGGAATACTGCAGCCCTATCTGGAGACCTCACTACGCAACGCACAATCTGAGATTAGAGAGAATACAGAAACGATTTATGTGGCATCTGGCTTATGCCAGCGGAATTGCCAGAAGGAAACGGTCGTATGTAGCCAGACTCACACATTTTAAAATGGTGACATTGGAGAAGCGCAGAAGAATCGCGGATTCCATTTTTCTTTACAAAATTCTCCGGAACAAAATTGACTGTCCCCACTTGCTAAACAAGTTCCGATTTCGTGCTCCTGCTAGACTCCCTCGTACTCCTATAACTCCCTTGTACCCCACTCCGCACAGAACGGTTCTCGGACGAACCTCTATTGTCCCTCGGCTCTGTAAACAGCTAAACGAATACAGCGATCTTATTGACGTCCATTTCGACTCGTTTGGCAAGTTCCACAGAATAACATGTAATAGTATGTAATAATGCATTCTTTTGACATTGGCTGTAGATTGAATTTGATTTTTATATGTTGTGACTTGGCTTTTATGAAATTTAAATTGAGAATTTGTTTGTGTATGGTATTATTTTGATTGTGCTTTTAATTCTATTTTTGTATTTAAATATGATTCTGTTTTAATTTTGATTTTGTAGTTAAATTTTATTCGGTATTTAATTTTGATTTAGCATTTAAAGGAGACAATTTTTCTTGTTCGGGGACTAGGCCACCCACATAAATTATAGCATATAATCATGAAACTTACATTGATTTGTTCCTTATAATCTCTAGATTCCAGTGGTTAAATTAGCTAAGCATTGTCTAAACGGAATAAATGCGAAAAATCTGCAAAACCACTTACAAAAATCAAAATAAACAGAAAAAGTAAATGTCAAAATAATGAAGTTGTCTGTCAATCACTAAAAAAGTGGGTTCATAACGTTCCGTGCCACGTTGATTGTTTAAACCATCTATGCGATTTTAGTGTAAACCTTTAAAAATAGCATTAAAAATGCTCACAGTTTAATACTTGCACCATCAGAGTACCTCATATATGTGAATGAAATGTGTAAACTATTCGAAGAAGGTTCAGTATATCAATTCGCTGATGACACCTGCATTTTGACTGCGCACTCTGACATACTAACGGCACAACAAATCATGCAACACAACTTTGACTTGTTATGTAGGTGGGCTCACGATGTTGGGTTAGTCATAAATGCAAGCAAAACGAAGATGATGCACATACGATCACCATACAAGAAAGTGTCTATAGTACCACGAATAGTCGCTCACGAGCACCAATGTTTACATACAAACAAAAACACCGATGTCTGTAACTGTAAGTGTAAACCTTTAGATTTAATTACACAAATAACCTACTTAGGCGTAGTGATAGACAATAACTTTAATTGGAGAAGTCATGTTGATTCGGTATGCAATAAACTGCGGGCCTTATTGGCGAAACTATCTATACTTAGATATAAGCTCCCCTACCACACACTACGAACAATGTACCTGGCGTTAGCAGATTCCGTAGTGTCATATGGTTTAAGTAGTTATGGGCGAAGTTATAAAACGTACATAGAAGATATTTATAAGCTCCAGCTGTCTATATTAAAGACCATTGTACCTCCTAAAATAAAAAATATGTATTGTAACGATTACGGTAAAATATTTGAATTCTGTAAAGTGATGAATGTTTTCGATAAACTAAAATTAATGTTAATAAGCGAGGAATTCATCAACTTAGGTTCTATTACTGAGAATTCGAGGCCAGGTAACCTACGTAACCTTACATATTTACCAACATATAGGTTACCAACATACACAAACGTATATGGACAAAGAACGAGACACTATATGTTACCGTCCATACTAAACAACTTCCCAAAAGAAGTAGTACAACAATTAAAAAATTGTAAAAATGTAAAACAACTTAAAAATATATTAAAATTGTTTTTCCTAAAGGTAAAGAAATAATCGATAGTTAAGGAGATATGTGTGCAAGAAACAATTACTATTAATTTATTATAGTACGTTTCAATGAAGAAGGTAGCCGTCAATGACTTTTACCGGTCAACTGTCACATGAAAATAACTTGTAGCATTGAAGTACTTGTGCAAAATAACTTTTAATAGTGTAGGTATCTTATCTTTTTTATCTTATTGGAGTTATTTTGAAATAATACTTTTTATAGTATATAAAAGCGGGGTATTATGTTAAAAAGCTTGAATAAGTCACAACAAACCTTCCTTCTTATTTGAAACGCATAGTATGTAAGATTAATTTTTCACGTACATAAATAAAGTGCGATAAACGACTCAAGCCGTCTACACATAAACCCAATGTACGGGATTTTAGTAGGCTGGTTATATATTTAAGTAATTTATGTAAAACTTTGCATTGGATAATAAAAAAAAAAAAAAAAAAAAAAAAAAATAACATTTTTTTTATATTCTTTCTGATTCTATAATAATTATAGCAAATATGATTACCAACGGGTAGGTACCGTACTTTTTTTAGTAAACAGAAAAAAACGCCCCTATTCACGTAAGTATTTGCTGTCAAATGACATTATGACATATGATAGTTTTTTTTGGGCCCACCAGGTCATTGCATTTATTATTCATAATAACACCAAAAAAAAGTAACCATTTTACTAGGTATAAATAATAAAAAAATAAAAAATAAATTATGATTTGATAATTGTGTTCAAAACAGGCGATCACAATGACGACATCAAAACAAACAATGAGTAGCTAAATTCTAATTCAGGACGTAATAATGTCCTGGCCACAGGTTTGAGCGGCGCGACAAGCGGTGAGCGGCGAAAACAAATGGTAGACAATCATAGGTTGCCTCGATAGTGTAAGGGATGTAAAACGCCAGTTTCACACTCTTTGTAGAAGTCAGTTTAGTTTGCAATGTTATTCATAGATGGCGCCATAAACGGGCGCCGCCAAATATTTTAATGAAAACTGCCATTATAATATAATTAAATAGTTGGTGTAGCGCTCGGTTTTTTAGTTTAGTTTCGTCATGTCCATCTGTCCGTCCGTCCGTCCGAGGTTTTGCTCTGTTAGTACTAGAAAGCTGTAATTTTGTAGAAGTGAGTATTGTGTATAACAATTACGTCGACAAATTGGTGAAAAAAACTTTGGAATATATTTTTTTAGGGTAGCTCCCGTCATGTGAAGTGGGGATGCTTTTTTTTTCGTCTATCTCATCGTGTGGAGTATCGTTGAATAGGTCTTGTAAAATGATTTAGGTAGAAGTTGCTCACACAGTTTCGATATAATGCTCCATTTACGAAATACTAAACTTTAAAGTGCAACTATTTGTCGTCCCCCTCTAAAAGCTAAACTTCTGGCTTGAAAAATCTGGAAAAATTGATGATGATAGTACATTCATGAACTTTAAAGGAAAAGATAACTTTATTAGTTTAGCAGTAATAGTCGTTGAACTTAAAATGTCACTAACGGCATATCTTCCGTGATTTCTCGTATTATTATGAACCGTGATAGCTTATAATAGTGTTTAATAGTCTTTGAATTTGGGTATTGTATCAAATACAAAATCCTTAAATCGTTTTATATTGTGATAACGGCTACTACGGGATCCTATACTGCGCGTGGCTCGACACCACAGAACATATATACCCTAAAGGGCTCGACACGCAATTGGTCGGTTTTTTAAATCGTAAATCCATTATATGAAGTAAGTATACCGAATTTTTGGAATACTTTTGTTTTTTGTTTACAATTATTCTTTATTATAATTTATCTTAATTCCTCTGAAGCATTGTTATAGCGGGTTCAGTCTTTATGTTGTTGCAGACAAACGGAGCACTTAGACCTCTGAAAGTTGATATATTTTTTATGAATTGTTTAATATTGACTACATTGATGAAAGATTACTCTTCATTAATTCGCTGCACTAATCCCATCATGATGACGAGATTACAATGAGGCTGGCACAAGAACATGAGCATAAATAAAAAGAGGCTTTCCCCATTTCTGGGTGAAGTGGGTGATGCTGTCGATGCCGCATTTACTTGGAATGTTGATGTAGAATGTCGGCGGTGCGCGTATTACTGCACTAACAATTTCTTAAGGCGTTAAAGTAATCCAAAATGATACGTAAGCAGTTTATCACATTCTGTGAACGTAAGAAAAGATCATGGCAACACTGGTTGAGTGACATGTCAAAATTTCGCTCCGTAATTTAAAATTAGTTTTAATTAATTTTTAAGTGTAAAATACATGTATTATTGTAATTAAAATACTACTCAGTGTATAAATACCCAGGATTATTGTTTTCACGGGAAAATACGCCATAAAACATAGTGTTTGGTTGCCCACCTCAACCGGTAACCTATATCACGATCAGCTGTTGTTCCGGTGGATCAATCTGGGGAGTATAATTGTTTCCTTTTGTTGTATAAATAGCTCACATTAGTTAATTAATAGCTTTCATGTAACACTAAAATCATTATTCTGATTAATGTGGTACTCTTTTTTAGTTAAACTTAGGTTCAGTGTCAGGTATCACTTTTTAAATAAGTAGTTGTGTAGTTTGTAATAAGTTAATATAGTAACTGTCTATCTATTTAATCAACTAAGGACAAAACAATAGAGAAAATTGCTTATTATTTATACATTTTTAGCAGTTTTTAGTCAGTTAGGTCCAATAATTTTATGCCAAGAGTCTACCCACTTTATGAAAAAAGTAAAAGACATAAATAAGTGTAATTTCAACTTAATTTAATCATCATATTGAAATAATATTGTGAGACACACAAGCCTACCTCAGTTACCAGTTTAATAATCACATATTCCAGTCTATTCTCATTTTCTCCTTTCATTTCTAGCTTTCCTAATTTTGTCCATCCAATTAGTTCTCACCATTTTTTGTACTTCTACTTTCAGTTCTATTCCCTGAAACCATGCCTGTGATGACCCGTAAGGCTACTACCCAGGAGTTGCAAGCTAAGTTGAGAACGGCCCTTGATGAACTTAAGGAATCAAACAGCAAATGTCAGCAGCTGTTATTGGATAGAGAGGAACATGAGGTTGAAATCGAGAAAGTCGTTCACAAAAACACTAGCTTGAAACGGGAACTCGTGGACCTGCACCAACAATACATGGAGGTTGTTGATGAACGGGACAAACTGCGGGTGGTCACAGATGGTTTTAACAACTGTAGTAACTATTATGAGACGGCTTTATGTAAAGTTAGGGACTTAGAAGATGAACTGCTTCATGCTAACAATCAAATTATTAAGTTTCAAAAAGAAAGAGAATGTACTCAGGTTAGGGAAACAGATTACCTTTATAATCAATTATTAAATTCAAATTGCAACCCACATTCTTTAACTACAATAGATCTTACTGAAGATTCTATTCTGAAATATAATTGTAGCAGTTATAAAGTTAGCCAAAATAAAATAAAAAAATATGCAAAACTAAATAGAATTATAAAGAAATGCAATAAGTTCAAAAAACAACAAAAATATAGTTCCATCAACATTAAACTAAGAAAGGAACGTGTTTTTCTCCTTACCAAGTTAAATAATTATCAAATTAAATTAGAGGATAGTAAGAAGTTTTATGAAACAGACACTCAACAGTTACAGTCCGAAATTCAAGTTTTAGAGAGTCAACTAAAATTGTGTTATTCTAAGTATGTGAATTCTCAAAAACAAATTAAAGAACATATCCTTGCTGCAAACGAGTTAGTTAATAGGGGTAATGACTATGTAGACATGATGACCTTGAACAGCACTCAATGTACATCACAAATAGATTCGAGCCCGGATGACCGGACCCGGTTAGGCAGTGTTCCGGGCTGTATCCCCATTGAAAATTCACCACTCATTACACAAGGTTCTACACCTGTAAGACAAACAGAAAATAGTTCTCCCCTTTCTAGTAGTTCACAGTGTGGTTGCTCCATTATGTTTACAGACAGTATCGGAATAGGGTTAGGAAAATTAATAAGTAACAATCTGAGTCATTCTTCCCAAAATTATTGTACACCTCAGGCTTCTTACAACCACATAATGTCATCCATAACTAGGAAGGAAATAGATCCTAATGCCATTGTTACTGTATTTGTTGGTAACAGTTTAAACGTAAAAATTGATGATATCACTGACAATGTCACTCAACTGTTAAAACTAAATTGCAAGAAAATAATTCTGTGTGCCTTTCCTTATTTTAAAAAGTTGTCAAGCAGGCAAAATCATTACATCCATACCCTAAACAATCGCATGTGTTTATTAGCTAGTCACTATAGTGACAGGTTGACATTTTTCGACACTAACAGTTTCGTTCAGAAACTGAAGTCAACTAGGAATAATGCGTACTTGCCTATTAGTTTTAGACGTCAAATAGCTCGGCTATTAGCTTTTAATTTAAACTCAGACATATGTGGTATGTCGCAGTTTTCTGTAAATAGTTCTACTGAAATTAGTAATTATACTAATTGTAATTATACACATTTTAGCTTAGATTTAAACTAGTAAATAAGACAACAGAAGGTAATAGTGACAATTTTGTTAAACCTGTCAACTTTAAGGTATCTTCTAGCTCTCAATCAACTATTTGTAAAAAAGGGGCTGAGCAGAATTCTTTGAAATTATTTCATCAGAATATTCAGGGATTTTCATCCAAACAATTAGAAATAGAATTGTTTTTAGAAAAAACCAAGTTTGATATTATTTGTTTTACCGAACATTGGATGAAAGATTATGAATCAATGCAAATAAATTATGATAACTACAACGTGGGAAGTTGCTTTAACCGAAAATCTAAGATGCGTGGGGGTTCATTAATCTTAGTTAAAAACTGTATTAAATCTAAGTCTCGGAATGATATAGTCGATCTATCGGTCGAACACAGCATTGAATTGTCTTGTGTTGAGCTTGATAAGCATATAATAGTGTGCGTTTACAGACCCCCTAATTACTTGAACTACTCTATCTTTGAGTCAGTAATGGAAGATGCTTTGGCAAAACTTGTAACTGGTAATAAACCAATAATTATCTGTGGTGACTTCAATGTTAATATCTTAGAAAATAATGTAAATAGCAGTAGATTTTTAAGTCTTTTTAAATCATTTAATTTGTCAAACGTGTTTTCAGAACCAACTAGAATTACTACAAATACTGCTACATGTATTGATAATGTTTTTTGTTGCTGCGACTACATACATAAATCCATCGTAAATTACCTTCCTTCTGATCACAGCGGTCAGACCGTTGCTTTCGCGTCCAATATACAATTGCAAAGAATTCAGATACAAACTAGACAAATGACACCAAGCAATTTAGACAAATTTAATAATAATTTAATTAAGAAGTTAAGTATACCGGGCCCTAATTTAGAGAATGTAAATGAATTTTATGAAGAATTCTTTTCGGTTGTGCACACCGAGTTCAATAATACTTTAAAAAAGAAATCTAAAACCATTGGCCCTAAGTTTATTTTCAGTGACTGGGCAACACAGGGTATTAGGAAAAGTAGGGAACGGTTGTTTGAGCTGTACGGTCTTAAGCCTTATATCAACACAGAATCTTTTAATAAATATGTTGCTACTTACTCGAAAATTTTTAAAACCACTTGCAAGGTAGCCAAATCCTTATACATTAGCAACAAGATTAAATCAGCCGATAATAAAATAAAGACGGTTTGGAAAATAATCAACAGTGAAACAAATAGAAATAAAAAACAAAGTAATGACTTCACACTAGAGACCTCACGTGGCCTCGTCAGCTCCAACAGTGAAGTTGCTCAAGAATTTGTAAATTTCTTTACCAGCATCCCAATTAAAACTACAGAAACCTTAAATTCCTCTCCCTTGCTCTCTATTGATTTATTGAAAGCGAACGTTTCAGCCTGTCCAAATGAATTTAAATTTCAGCATATTAACCCCATAACAGTCGTAAAAGCTTTTAAGCAAATCAAGATCAAATTAACCGAAGATCTATGGGGTTTGTCTATCAAAGCGTGTACCTCAATTATTGAGACTGTAGCACCGTATTTAGCCTTAATATTTAATTTGTGCGTGGATCAAGGGGTCTTTCCGGATCTTATGAAATTCAGTAAGGTAATACCGCTTTTTAAATCCGGGGACAGTAAGGACACTAATAACTATAGGCCCGTATCCGTGTTGCCGGTTTTCAGCAAGGTGTTTGAAAAGATAATGCTCAATCAAATGCTTAACCATTTTAACATCAATAAAATATTGCACGAGCAGCAGTATGGTTTCACCAAAGGACGTTGTACAACTGACGCCGGTGTCACTTTATTAAAACACATATTTACTGCGTGGGAAGAGGCACAAGATGCCATAGGAATCTTCTGTGACCTTTCGAAGGCATTTGATTGCGTGAATCACGAAACCCTGATCTTGAAACTTGAGCATTACGGTTTAGGTAAACTTGCGCTCAGTTTAATAAAATCGTATTTGAGTGATAGACAGCAGCAGGTACAAATAAATGGTGTGAATTCAATGGGTTTAAAAGTAAAAATGGGTGTACCACAAGGTTCCATATTGGGTCCCTTCCTCTTTTTAGTTTATATAAATGACCTACCCCATTTATTTAACAACCACCCGCAAATGGTGTTGTTTGCTGATGATACTTCTTTAATATTTAAGATAAACAGACGTGCCACTAATCTTGACGACGTAAATAACGCCTTACTGCAGGTCCATGATTGGTTTACCGCAAACAATTTAGTTCTAAATGGGAAAAAAACTAAGTGCATTAGATTTGCTCTACCAAATGTCAAAAGTAGTGATTGTGACATAGTATTGAATCAAGAGAAACTAGAATTTGTCGATAAAACGGTTTTCTTGGGAATCGCGCTCGATTCAAGGCTACAATGGGGCCCTCATTTAACATCTCTTGCAGGACGGCTGAGCTCAGCAGCATATGCTGTTAGAAAAATCCGTCAATTTACTGATGTCGATACCGCGAGGCTAGTCTATTATAGTTATTTCCACAGTATTATGTCATACGGTATTTTACTATGGGGACGGGCTGCAGACATCGAGTCTATATTTATTCTGCAAAAAAGAGCCGTCAGAGCCATATATGACTTACGTCGACGTGATTCTCTAAGAGAGCTGTTCAAGAAAATTAATATCATGACAGTACCTTGTCAATATATCTATGAAAACATCATGTACGTTAGGAAAAACCTGCATTTATTCAGTAAAAGAGGTGACAGACATCACTATAGTACTAGAAATAGGGATCAACTAGTTCAGCCAGGTTTCAGGCTTGCTAAAGTAGATTCAACTTTCATGGGGTACTGTTTAAAATGTTACAATAAAATCCCTCCCCACATTCTTCAACTGAATGAGACAAAGTTTAAATCTTGTATAAAACGCACACTATGTAGGCAAGCATATTATAAGTTGGGGGATTACATTGCTGATAAAAATGCTTGGCTCAATGCTGGTCCTGCTCCACAACCATAGGGGCAAACCAATTGATTCCCAGTTTAGTTATTGTGGAAGCTGCAGAAGATTGTAAAAAAGATCCTTGCATTGTATAGATTCCATATATTAGTATTATATAACTTCATAGCGCATGTGTGAGTACTATGCACTGTAAAGCCACCATTTACATCTAGTAATTTTATTTTTTTTGACTTGAATAAGCCTTGGCGGCTGAGAGAATGTCATGCTCACTCAAATGTCTCGGTGATGGTGGCGGGTGTGTCGGGTCATTTAGTTCCCTTCAATATGGTTGAGCTGAATGGTGCTGATACATGCGTCATGTTCGTGAACGGGCGCTGTCAGTTGAGACTGGTCATCTCTTAGCTGCCACGGTTAATTTTAATTACTTTATTTTTATGATGTTGATTTAATCTTTTCTCTGGACGCTCTTAATGTGCACGTCTTTGTACATCGTTCTCACATATATGTTTAATCCAACATGAATGATGTAACCAAGATTTTGTAACAATATTTTGATTTAAAAGAGTGTCCATGGAGTTTCTTGCCCGTTCTTCTCCATAGAGATCTACGCTAGGGAATGGGCAACTACAGTACTTTCTCAAGTTATTATGCCTTGTGACTGTGACTGTAGCTTTGATTTTTCTTTGTATTTTTGACATTCAAAAGTGCCGTAATGGTCTAATTGAAATAAATGCTTTGAGTTTGAGTTTGAGTTTGAGTTTGAGTTAAGACCACTAAGCGTTTATTTAATGTGACAAATAATTAACGAAATGACGGTTCGATATTTACTTTATGCTCAGGATGTTTAGATGTGTCCAAAATCGAAACAAACTCCACCATCTTGTTTTTTAATACCTACATCATGTCGCAAAAAAATATTGAAATAAGTTATTCAAATGATCCTTGTAAGCACAACTTCATCACTCATACACTTACTTGAAAACCATTGTAACGTGGTGATTTTAAATAGACCACAATTTGAATTTTCGCGCCTTAGCGCAATGACAACCCTGTTACTATCTTGTAACCAAACAAATCAGGCCTAGGGTCTACCTGGACTCCTCATGGGGAAATTCCTAGGCCAATTACTCTATTGTAACCTGGAAACAAAATCAACACTGAGCCAACGAAACGAGAACTCCCTAATCCGGGATTTTCACGAGTAATGAGACCCCTTGCGAAGTTGATTCCATATTCTTGAATTTGATTTCAACCGATTTTTGCCATAGCCGACCGATAGCTTCGTGATGAAGTGGTTTACACCCTGTTTGTTTACTTAAAAGGTGTAAAACATCTCTTAATGAAGCAGAAAGGCACTTGCGCTCCCCGTCATTGTGATAATGTTTTTGTTCCACATCATACTCGTACCTTCTAGTTACGGACAGGCTCAAAGTTCCAACTTTTTAACATTTCTTTTAAATACACGATTTAATTGTTAGATTTTTACATAAAACACGTCCACGACTCCTGTACTTTTCAATCCATCCATTAACACAATATTTGGAATGCGTTACATTGAGTTCTACCACAAAACAGAGGTCAGACAGACAGTCAGTCGCTTCATGTAAAATAAGTAAGCATTAGTATTCACCTGCTTCCCATTAGGCTGGAAGCCGACCCCAACATAGTTGGAAAAAAGGCTAAGCAGATGATGATGGTTCTGAATTTGCTGACTGCGCATTGTTGATTTCTAATTATTCCTAAAAACTTGCCTAATAAATGTCAGAAAAAAAATCTTTCTATTTAATAGCCTCTGCATCACTGCAAAGTGCAGACAAATCTTTGCTCGTATATTTACGGCAGGCTTTTAATACATTAGACGGAATGACCACTATTATAAAATGTTAATCACGTTTTTTCAGCACATCTATCTATACTAATATTATAAAGAGGAAAACTTTGTTTGTTTGTTTGTTTGGTTGTAATGAATAGGCTTAAAAACTACTGGACCGTTTTTAAAAATTCTTTCACCATTCGAAAGCTACATTATCCACGAGTAACATAGGATATATTTTATCCCCGTACTCCCACGGGAACGGGAACTATGCGGGTGAAACCGCGGGACGTCCGCTAGTTATTTATACAACACGTCGCTGTGAGGTTGTAAAGATTTTACTTATAAACGGCAAAAATGAGACTTTTCATGTTCGTGCTTATGACCTTTCGTGTATTAGTCCTCTAAGCGGTTAATTAATTTGGCTAATGACAAGATGAGAGTTTGACTTCTGAAGCTATACCTAAAATAGTATACAATGATCTTTTGGTGTATGGCCAACATCGGAAAAAAGGGTGTTTTCTTGTTTTTTTACATTTCAACGTTTAACATTAGTGCCCCCCTTACAGTATCATTTGCAGTGCATTTGCCGTTGAGTGAAGAAAACATGTTAAATAAAAAAATATTTATTGCAATCTTAACTAAAACAATAGAAGCCTATCCTAATACGATACATTTCGTGAGATAGAACAGAATATATAAAACGAATAAATTAAATATGTTCTTGGGTGCCGTACTAGCTGTACTACTCCGTGGTGGTATGGCTTCCCTGTAGTGTCTTTCATAGATGTCATCCCAGAAGAGAGTGCGATCTTTCAGGAAGGTGCTCTCACGTAGTTCCAACTCCTCATCCAGCACCATGTACGGTGCCCTGTCCACGCCTGCTGCCGGCCACGCAGGCAGTGACGACCCTTCAGGCACGGGGTTTCTGAAAGGTTTGTCAAGAAAATTAGATGACTGCTTTTATTGAAGATGTAGTGTTCTTAAAAATCTAATGTATAGGTACCCTTCGTGACTTGTACATGTGAATCAGCAAATTATACATGGCGGATAACTGAATGCTTACCCAGTTTTAATGAAATTGTGCCAAATTTCACGCATAGTTGCTCTCATTTTCTGATATTCAGGAGTCTCATTGGCACTATCGCCATTCATCCAAGCCGCTGTCTGAGCGCAGTGCGCAGCACCTCGTACGTCAGTATGTGGTACTGGACGAACATTTTCATCCACAAAGGAATATTCATACAAATACACTTGACTGTTACCAGTCTCGGCGTATAGCTTCGCAGCCCGAAGCACAGGATAAGTGAATAGGGTATCCGAAAAGAAATCGACGTATTTTAGAATGTTGTGGTTTGCAATAAGGTCGTTGTCAAAATAAAATCTTCTGACCGTACCGGCTACTTGTCTTCGTTGTGCATCAGAATCAAACTGAAGGTCAGCCGGTAAGAAATCAGCAAATCTTCGGTTCATCATATCTTTCCAAATCTCAAAGTATTCAATACGCAATAGTCCTTCCATGTTAGCGAATCCATACAATATAGGTACCTTTTTGTAGTCACCTCTCTCTAATATACTCAGAGGAGATTCTGTCAGGAATGCTCCGTCTGTGTCACGCTCCATGCATGGGGAAAACAAGAAAGTAGAATCTGTTCTATTAAAGAAGTTATCTCTAGTCAACAAGTCCATTGAACTTGCTTTATAGAACTGTTCCAAAGAATCTAAATTATCTACATTAACGAGGTTGTTCAGCTTTTTTGCATACGTTCTAGCAATTTCATAAGGATCCCTTTGTATCGAAAATGCGGCAAGATTCCCACCACTTTCAGGTATAGCACGGTGAAATAATCCTTCGGCTGACTTAGAGAGCAATAGTAAATCTACTGATGCGGAACCTGCACTGGCACCTCCAAGAGTGACATCATCAGGGTTACCGCCGAAGCTGGCGATGTTCTGTTGTACCCAGCGCAGCAGTGCCACCTGGTCCTTCATGCCAGCATTGCCTGGTATGTCCTCGGTGCCTAGACAAAGGAACCCGTGAATGCCGACACGGTAATTAAATGTGACTAAGATGAAATCTTTATTTTCCTTCATAAACTGTGTTCCCTGGGTTAGTTCACTATAGCCCGCTAGAAAACCTCCCCCGTGCACATACACGAAGACTGATAGGTTTCCCTCCATGGTGATGGGCACAAACACATTAGCGATCAGACAATCTTCTTTCACTTGTGAATTGCTTGGAAACATACCACTCATTACTTCTTCATTTTGTGGACATACTATACGCGTTTCTTCAGTTGCATCAAACGGCTCCGTCCATGTTGGCGGTGGGAGAGGTGGCTGAAACACAAAAGCAGTGATTAGTGGTTGGTAAAATTTGTCGTTCTTTGTATTACAATTCAACAGAAAATTTTGATTGTGACAGGCTTAAAATGTTTAACAACGATCTTCGCCCACAGACAAAAAGTCATGAGGACTGCAGACACTCGATAAGTTTGTGCTGGGTGAATCAAAAGATGAGCAAGACTAACTCACAGCCCCGGTATAGCAGACATGAGAATCATGATGACACATAAAATAAGATTAACACATTCACTGTCCACGAAAAGACACAATAGTTAAACAATCGCTCTGAACCATATGTGGCTCATGGGACTGGAAATGGGTTAATTTAACTACCTTGAATTTGTCCAGGCCTATAGGTCCTTGAGCGTAGGGTATATTGTAGAATTCCCACAGTTCTCCGCTGGAGTGCTTGCGTCCGCGCACAGGCCCTTGCGGAGTTCTCACTGTCCACGATTCGTCGTCGGCCAGAACAGTCGTCACGCACAACATAACCACAAACGTCCAGCTCGCCATTCTTATGACTAAGCACTGCCCAATTCGATGGTTCATTAAATAAAGAGTCAGCTTTATCTTCACAAATGAGTTTTATTTTGAGTGTTTTATCTACCAAATCCGTGACATAGGTTTGTTATCGGTTGGCAGGTGTTTCCTGATAAATACGTGAGGTATTTTTGCTTACAATAAGTAATTACATACAACGTGGAATCGCTGCGAAAGTTTTACTAGGTTTTCAGTAAATATAAAAAACCACATCAAAATGTACACGGTCAAAATGTTTGGAGCAACTGATTTTTTTTTTTACTTACTCTTTCCTACACTGAAATAAGATTATAATATTACTGCGTGAAGAAGACTTGGCCGTGTGTGCCGAAATGAAGTAAAAGTTTTTAACAATTTTTTTTTTCATTTTATTTTCATTTTTTATTAATAGTATAGTTCATGTAGGTACGACATTCTTAAAATATTTTGATGGTTTTATTTTTATTGAGTTACATAATTTTTGTTTGCTTAATTGTGTAAAGCTAGATGTAAGTTTAATGAATATAATATTTAATGTGTACATAATAGATCCTCTGCAATATTAATTAAGTACCTAGTTAGTTAGTTATAAGTTATCTTGCTGCGCCCTAACAGGGTCATGTACTCACTAGTTTTAAGCGTGAAATTGGTTGTGTACATTGTGCATTAAATAAAAAAAAATAAAACCGACTTCAAAAAAAAAACCAAAAAAAGTGAAAAATAACTTAGCTTCTGAAGTCGGTGACGTTTGTATGATTGATTTAATTTTTTTGTCACCGACTTCAGAAGCTAAGTTATTTTTCACTTTTTTTGGTTTTTTTTTTGAAGTCGGTTTTATTTTTTTCAAAAAAGTTTTTATTTTTCACTTTTTAGTGGTTCACATGTGCTTGGTACACATGGAAAGTGCATACCGTTACAATTACAACAAGCCCAAACACGACTAGGATACATTGTCTCATTATGGAGTTCCGTGACTCTTGGCTTCATCATCAGATCTGATGGTAGAATGGTTCTTATCAAACGCAAATGCTTCACTTGTTGTAGAAAATACCAAAATTGCTGTACGTTATCCTATAAAATTTGAAGAGTTCCCTCGATTTCGCCAAGATTCCATCATCAGATCCCGACTCGGCGACTATGGGACCAACTTGGAAGTATACCCTTTCAAACAAAAAAAGAATTTTTGAAATCGGTTCAGGCGTCTTCGAGTAATCGGTGAACATACATAAAAAAAAAAAAAAAAATACATACAGTCGAATAGAGAACCTCCTCCTTTTTGGAAGTCGATTAATAAATAAAGTCAAATGTGATGTGTCCAATAGATAACTCCTCCGCGACGACGTTAATTAAGCAAAGCAATCATTATTCCTCTGAGACAATGTAAAAGCGGCTTTACACAAACATGACACTTTGACAACGACTGAACGAAACGAAATCAAACCACTGACATCTGAAAGTTTATTCTTACTGATAAACTTGAGTGGTTATCTATTCAGCACCTCGCTAAATGGTGCTTATACCTCTAATTCCATCATGATGTCCACACAGAAGTATTCAGTCGGCAGACCGTAAACAGCATACACTATTGTAAAATGCGACCTTACATAACAAACCCTCTAAGAGTTTACTGAATGGTACAAACTAACGAGATAAGATGACAGTTCAACATATTCCCGGTTTTCCCTTTCAGGTGAAAAATACAGTGTGGCCAGCGGCGCCACACCGCCGCCCGCCACAATTAAGTTTAAATCCCCAGGTAATGGTGACGCCGGTGCCTGAGGACTCGAGGATGGGCTTTGGAACCAGTGATGCGATTCGGAAAATTCTTTCAGTAATGGCAAGCTACAATATCCTTGAGTGTATATATATATGGCTATAGTTTCGAAGTTTCCGTGGGGTAATTTCCTACCATCACGTGAGTGAAGTTGCGGGTCAACGCTAGAGTATACTTTTACAGCTTCACAGTTGTTCTGTATTAGACGTTCCCAACATAAATCAATTACGAACGAGACAAACAACTTTGGCGGCATCTCACCAGCGCCAATATGAGATTGGAAGCAGAGTCGAAACAATGGGCCAAGAGCCAAGATAAGTCTGTAACTTAATTAACTCTCGAAGGCTTCGGCATAATTAACTTCGAAGCTTTTGGGTGAGGGGGTAAACAGCAGTGTGCGTGTATCAGCGGAGGGGCGAAGCGTGGGGGTGATTTATAACTCGTGTAAATGAAAGTGTGAAGCGGCCGCTAACGTCCCTGGCTCGGGTTTTTGTGAATTTTGCGATGTTATCTTAGGATTCACAACAATTTGCTGAGCGGGTTGCGTGGCCTCGTGAGCCCGCGTGCTACGTGACCAGAGGGGCGTTATATACCCCTATTTAGCCACGTATCCGAGTAGTTTTGGTCCCCGACACGTTTATTGTGTCGTAAATTTTCTCTTATTGCTTCAAACGATTCAAAAGTTAGAACTACTGCGCTGCAGTGTGTCTATGCTATAGTGTTATTTATGGCATTCCTTGTTTTGCTACGTGCTGGTGGCATGGGAATGCAATAAGCCATCAGATTTAGATCTACTGCAGCGGGTAGCCCCTTTACTACTTTACAGTAATCAATTCCACAAGAACAAGACACGTATGGAAAAATCTATGTGAAGGAATGGCCAATAACTATTTCGAACAGGAATTCAACTGAGATTTACCCCAAGTTGATTACGGTACAATACACTCGTTCGCAATCACTTGAATTTTATTGTAAATCAGTCTATGTAAATCGGTCATTGAAGGATTATTTCAATGACCCAGATTAAACTGATTTACAATCTTTAGATGGGGAAAAAATGAAAGCCTTTAGTCTTACCAAGGGGTGTACATATTACCCAGTACTAACTGGGTTGCGGAAGTCAGATAGGCAGTCGCTCCATGTAAGATACTGGTATTCAGCTGCATCCAGTTAGACTAGAAGCCGACCCCAACATAATTGGGAAAAGGCTAGGCAGATGATGGAATAAGAAAAAAACTAACGCCACAACAACAGTAATACCAATTAATCAACTCAACCTACTCACCTAACCTAACCAATCGCTGTCCACAGCTGGGCATAGGGGTCTCCCAAACTGCAACTTAACGCCCTGTGCTATGGTTGCATTATGCTCTTTGTCGCGCGCCACAAACATAACATAACATCGCGCCAGTAATTTACATTATTTGGATCCCGGATTCGAATCCAGTAGAAGCAAGTCTTTGTGTGATGAGCATGGATATTTGTTTCCGAGTCATGGATTTTTATATGTATAATAAATATGTATTTCCAACTATCTGGTGTCCACGACACAAGCCTCGTTGCTTAGTGTGGCACTAGATGGCACTGTGTGTAATGTTCAGCGATATTTGTATTTGTACAGGGTGTAAACCACCTCATCACAAAGCCGTTAACCAAGCATTCTGTACATCATACTAAGTAACTTTGCACAAAAAATAATGCTGGGAAACAACTTTTTTAGGGTTCCGTAGCCAAATGGCAAAAAACGGAACCCTTATAGTTTCGCCATGTCTGTCTGTCTGTCTGTCTGTCTGTCTGTCTGTCTGTCTGTCTGTCTGTCTGTCCGCGGATAATCTCAGTGACCGTTAGCACCAGAAAGCTGAAATTTGGTACCAATATGTATATCAATCATGCCGACAAAGTGCAAAAATAAAAATTTAAAAAAACATTTTTATTAGGGTACCTCCCCCAGACGTAAAGTGGGGAGCGATTTTTTTTTTAATTTTGACCCTGACGTGTGATATATTGTTGGATAGGTATTTAAAAATGAATAGGGGTTTTCTAAAATCATTTTTTGATAATATTAATATTTTAGGAAATAATCGCTCCGAAAGTCAAAAACAATGTGTCCGCCCCCCCTCTAACTTTTGAACCATAAGTTTAAAAAATATGAAAAAAATCACAGAAGTAGACCTTTATATGAACTTTCTAGGAAAATTATTTTCAACTTGATGAGTTGAATAGTTTTTGAGTTATATAGCACTTTTTCAAAAAAACGCAAATGATAACTTTGTTTTTCATACAAATACTATGAAAAACAAAGTTATTTTTGCTGACGAAAAATGTTGGTATTTTTAATGGTCTGGGAAGCTACGGAACCCTACAGTGAGCGTGGCCCGACACGCTCTTGGCCGGTTTTTTGAGGTATAAATCATGTTTTGTGGTAGAACTCAATGTAACGCACTTAAAACATTGTGCTGATGGATGGATTGAATAGTACGGGGGTCGTGGTGTTAAAAGATAAAATCTTACAAAAAAAAAATGTATTTAAAAAAAACTTGTCAAAAAGTTGAAACTTTGAAACCCCATATCTCCGTAACTAGAAGGTTCCCAGGTATGGTGTGGAGCAAAAAAATGATCGCAATGATGGGGAGAACAAGTGCCTTTCGGCTTCCTGAAGAGGTGTTTTACACCCTTTATTTAGTAATCGCCGAATAGTTAGACAAAAGTGTATCTAATAGTACACCTTCATTTCGCCAGTTATGTTTTGAAAGTCCCATGTAATAAGGAGAGAGTTTATTGCCATTAACCGGGCACAAATCCTGACTCCGTGGATGCTATTGGGAAACGTGGATGCTATTGGGAAACGTAGATGCTATTTTGAAACGTGGATGCTATTTTAAAACGTGGATGCTATTGGAAAACGCGGATGCTATTGGGAAAAGTGGATGCTATTGGGAAACGTGGATGCTATTGGGAAACGTGGATGCTATTGGGAAACGGGGATGCTATTGGGAAACGCGGATGCTATTGGGAAAAGCGGATGCTATTAGGAAACGTGGATGCTATTGGGAAACGTGGATGCTATTGGGAAACGTGGATGCTATTGGGAAACGTGGATGCTATTGGGAAACGCGGATGCTATTGGGAAACGTGGATGCTATTGGGAAACTGGGATGCTATTGGGAAACGTGGATGCTATTGGGAAACGCGGATGCTATTGGGAAACGTGGATGCTATTGGGAAAAGCGGATGCTATTGGGAAACGTGGATACTATTGGGAAACGTGGATGCTATTGGGAACTTCAGTTGGAAATACTCAATAACACTTTGAATTGGGACCACTGGACCAACGACTGTCATAATACTCATAATCATCATCTGCCTAGCGTTTTCCCAACTATGTTAGGGTCGGCTTCCAGTCTAACCGGATACAGCTTTATACCAGTATTTTACATGGAGCGACTGCCTATCTGACCCCCACCAGTTAGTACTGGGTAAGACGATACCCCTTAGTAAGACTAATTGTCAGATTTTTTGGGCCACTGACTACCTGTAACGACTGTCCAAGATCTTCAAATGACCAACGGCTTAACATGCTTTCTGAGGAAACTCGGTATTTAATGGGTCATCCCATCCACAGACCAACCTAGGCAAGTACCGCTTAACCTCAAGATCGACCCGAGCGGCTGTTATTATTTAACCACGAGCATTTAGTCATAAACATTTCCCAAAAGTCATTACAGCATCCTACCTGCTGACAAACGGCTATATACCTCCATAAAATTTAGCAAATTACGACCCCCGCCTTATTATTTATCGATTAAACATGTTAAACAAACAAAGGTATCATAAAGGTTGCAATTTGGCAGTAAATTCACACAGGTAATATAACTTACGGCCTTTGGTAGGTAGGTGTTCATGAGTAGAGTCGCGGAATGAAAATGTTCAGCAGTATTGTAAAAAAGTTTTGTTAGAAATATTCCTGTTGCCGAATGAAACGTGGACTGAAACGTGGTCGCTCATAATGGACCTCATCAGGAGGTTTATAGTCACCCAAACGGCAACGGAGAGGGCTATGCTCGGAGTTTCCTTGCGTGATCGAATCAGAAATGAAGACATCCACAAGAGAATCAAGGTTACCGAATTGCCAAACTTAAGTAGCAGTGGGCAGGGCACATTGCTCGCAGAACAGATGGCCGATGGGGCCGAATAGTTCTGGAGTGGCGACCGCGAAGGAAGACGTTGCGTTGGAAGGCCTCCCACTAGGTGGACCGACGACCTGGTGAAGGCTGCGGGAATGCGAGTCGCAAGGGACCGGTCAATGTGGCGACACTTGGGGGAGGCCTATGTCCAGCAGTGGACGTCTTTCGACTGTAATGATTATGTTTCCCGTTGCGCGCTGAGAAAGTTTATTTGGCACATGGCATAAGTACACACAAGGTAAAGAAACGGACATAACATAACATCACACCTGCAATCTCTGAAGGCAGAAGTGCACCGTTTTGCTAGTACACCAACTTATCACAAGGCATGTTTAAATGCCGTGCCGTGTGTTCAAATGCCGTATAGGGAATCACCTTTCAACCAACAATCGCGACTGATGAATATGAGATCCCGGGTTTGTTTTCCGGGTCGGGCAGATTGTTGTTGGGTTTTTTCACCAGGAATATCTCAGCAGCAGGCAGCAAGTCTGGATTTGTTCCTGATTGATGGCAATAAGCTCGCATTCTATTAAATGTGATATAAACATATACTGGTACACTGCTATACGGTGTATAATTGGCGAAATGGGGGTTTTCTATTGAGAGCCCTCTGCCTAACCTTTCAGGGGTAAAAGGCGGGATATTTATTATCTGCCTAGGCTTTTATGTTGGGGTCGGCTTCCAGTCTAACAGGATGCAGCTGAATACCAGGATTTTACATGGAGCGACTGCCTATTTGACCGTAAAATAAGCTAAACGCGTGATATAATGTTACTTTATTTTATAACTAGCTTCTGCCCGCGACTTCGTACGCGGATCCTGTTGCTTATGCCAGCGACAACGGGGTCGTCGAAGATCTGAAACGTCTGATGTCGAATTCTAAGAACCCGGGGACGGGAAAATAACGGATCTTTCCCACCTGAGCAACACATACCATTTGTTTCTTTTTGCCATTTAACAGCTTCACAAAAAGTACAATTTTTAGCCATACCTCCGATGGCGGAATATGTGGCGTATTCAATCATAGGAGACGTAAATGCACTCCGTGCCTTATCAATCCAAGGAAGGTCGCCATGCCCTTTTTTTTCGGTTGGGAAATAATCAAATAACTTCTCCAACTCTGGGCGGAGCGGGAGGGAGTGTCAGATTTTTACTGATGGGTTTTCCATCCATGTTCCTTCCTCGCCCTTTACGTCCCAGGGCCACGGTATCTCTTTCGAATAGTCCCGCAGCCCCGGCAGGCTTCGACCTTTGCGGGCCCCTCCCTTTATGCTGACATCTCTTTGAGGCGCACGTGGAACACGAACGCGCCGTCGACACGGCAGGTCGCCATGCCCTACGGCTATATCTTAAGACACATCCGGTTTTTCAGATGATATCGACATTCTGTTCAGAGAATGTCGACGTCGATCAGAATTCAAACGTTCGTTCAATGAACGTGCATCGCGCATCACGCATCACGTTCATCACTCGTTTCAAAAGACCTGTTAGTAGATGTGCGAATACGCTGAAAACTCAAGCCTGATTCTGTATCGGTAAAAATTTCGGATTCGCTCACGATCAGCGGACAGTCGCGCATCACGTTCCGCACTTGTCTCTAAAGACCTAGAAGAAGCTATGCGTAGATACGCTGAGAACTCAAGCGCAATTCTCTATCCGTGAACGTCTCCGACTCGCGAGACAATGCGTGACGTTCACGATCAGCGGTCAGTCGCGCATCACGTTCCCTATTACTTGTCTCTAGAGATCTAGTAGTCGATGCGTAGATACGCTTGAAACTCAAGCGCAATTCTCTATCCGTGAACGGCTCCGACTCGCAAGACAATGCATGACGTTCACGATTAGCGGTCAGTCGCGCATCTATTCTTCACTGGTCTCTAGAGACCTGGATGTAGAAATACGCTGAGAACGCAGGCATGCTTCGCGATCCGAAGAGGTTTCCACGGAGCAAGTTGCAGCATGATGTTCTCGAACAGCATCAAGTCTCTCCTGACGCTCTTCGATAGATTCTTGGGATCTTATGATCCTCAATCTTTTAGCTCCTTTGGAACATTGGGAAAGATTTGATTGTGAAGATACCTGATCAATTGAAATCTAAGTAACTGCTCCCCTGCGTTACCGGGTAGGCTACCGAGTCACGAAGATAACTGGAAAAGGAAATTAATTCTACAACAGGTGTCCGAGATCTTCGATTTTTATAAGTCAACAGAGAGTGCTCATCAGATTGAACAACTTTTGCTAAGACGTCATTCCTATATGTGTTAACCATAACAGCCAGCTACACCAGTAGCTGGGCTCTTGGAGTTCCACATCAGATGTTCCAGATCTTCAAACTTATACTCTCAGCAGAAAATGCTCATCATGTAGAACATTTTTTGCTATGGTGGCATTTTTGTATCTCTTATAGTTCAGCTGGTCTGTTGCGGTTCTGCATCAGGTGTTCAAGTTTCCAAGATAAATTATAGCCTCATAGCTTCTGCCCGCGACTTCGTTCGCGTGAAGTTTTGATATCGCAACGATCGCCTACTCAACGGAAGTTTAAACTGCTTTGTTCCCGCTTGCAACATTTCTTATTGCTGCTCCGCTCCTATTGGTCATAGCGTGATTTTATATAGCCTATAGCCTTCCTCGATACATAGACTATCCAACGCAAAAAGAATTTTTCAATTCGAGCCAGTAGTTCCGGAGATTAGCGCGTTCAACCAAATAAACAAACAAACAAACTCTTCTGCTTTAAAATATTAAGTATAGATGTTGGCAGTTATGTAGTCAGCAAAATAATTATTATAGCACTGTCGCACATGGTGTTACAAAAACTTTTCCCAAACATGCTAAACCATTTCCTCCCTCGACTGTTCATACACGACCTTTAGCTAAAAAGCTCACATTTTATGGCCTTCGAGATACTTTTGGCAGAATATCGGGTGTCAAATAAATAACAACACACCGGAGCTACTTCCCAAAATATATTTTCATTTTAAAATTGTGAACGTAAAAAATTACGGCCGTCTGGGGAACACGATAAAACAATGTTTTGTGAAAATTGTACAAGTCTGTCAGGGGTCGAGTCGCTTTTGTCAGTCAGTGTCAAAGTTCAAGTGGGGGTGATTTAAAGGGGTCAGACAACTTCTCAATGGGCAAAGTTGTCGCATTTTTGACAGATTGATCGATTATTATTATTAACTTCGATGGGCTTTGAAGTTTAATGGATTGAGTGTCACGATTAATGAACGCTTTTCCATATTTCTTGCCAGTTGGTAAACGTTGAGCGTAAATTTTAGAATGTAATAGTTCGTTTATATCAAGCCTTTTCCAAATTATGGTGAAATTAGCTTTTAGTCTTACTATTTGTGGCTGAATACTTACATAACAATTAATTAACAAACCGATCTTTTAGCGAGTGAGCGAGCAAGCCGAGCGAGGCATTGTCTCACCACTTTTCATACTTTGTTTCACCCCTCGAACTACTGAAAGAACCGAGACGAAGGAGAGCATCGCTCGCTCGCTAGCTGACGATGTGGCCTGCGCTCTAAGGGGCGTTATTCTTGAACATTTTTAATTTTGTTTTGCGAATAAAATACGTCTTTGTACAAACATGAAACAAACAGCCTTGAAAGGCTTGGTCATTTAATAAACAATATCCATCTATGAACATTATCGTTTGGTAATGTGTGAGCTAGATTGGCTGAATTGGTAAAATCATTATTTAACCATTTCGCCAATTCAGCCAATCGAGTCATCAAATCTATTAATTTATTGTTATTATACCTTTATTTATTACACATACTTTTTCAATTATTACGTCAAACATTTGATACTCATAACAAACATAAGTGACACCGGAAATATAGATATCAATCCAATCACCCAATAAAGATTAATGGTAGCTGATCTCACTGTCAATTATCATTGCCATGGATCGCTTCGCAACCGGTCCTGGCCTAGACAATAGACATAAGACATGTCATTATCTAATATGGTTCTACATAACGTCTCTTTTACTATGCAACGTGTAAGGTTAAATGCGCAAAACCTCATACACCCCAAAATATTTTTTGATATAATTGACCTAATTATAGTGTAAAGAAAAAACCTAACCAACCAGGGTTGGATGGTTGCGGGATAAATAAATAAATAAATAAAAAACATAATAAAAATTAAGGTTTTATGTGCTGTTTTAATTTTACTGGCAATTAGATTTACTGGCAAGAATTATTATTATCCCGCGTACCTATGAGAAAATTTTAAATTGGACGATAACTATTTCTGTTTGTTTGTTTACCTATTTTGGCGGGTTTGCACACGTGATGGCTTGATCTATTAATAAATAGACAGGGCAACATTTTTAATACAGATTTTTTTTTTAAATGTGTCCTTTATTAAAAAGTGTTTCAATTGATTCTGCTCGTGATTCTGATCAAACTATTTTCTGGTTTTGCGCATTTAACGTTACACGTTGTATTAAATGAAGAATTCAATTGTAAGGAAGCTCGCAATTTAAATGCTCATAAACACGCTAGAGAGATTGAAGAAGAATCTGACCGCGCTTAAAATTCCAAGGAAGTAGAAGGTTTGTATGTGCTTATGTATTTTTTAAACTATCACGATCAGAACACATTATAAAAACCCATTTCCATATGTTTCGCTGCGCACTCGCCCCGCTTTCCACTCGCTCGCAACTCGGTAGTGTGATAAGGCCCTTATAATCGGGGATAAGCTTCGGAACTACTTATTTGAATCTGAAAATTCACTCTCTAACTAAATGCTTTATTATCCCAGAGTGACCTCTACATTTAAAACGTGACCATGGGTTATTTTCTGAACAGTTAATATTTTCAAATATACTAGCTTGGTATATACTAGCTTCTGTCTGCAATTTCACCCTGTTATGTTTCTAGTGATGGTAACGTGAAACATATTAGGCCTAATCTTGGAGCAGTCGGCAATAGTATAGCTTTCAAAAAAGATGAGTTAGTTTTGGAGATTAGCTCCTACATCCAAACTTAAAAACTTTACCCAGACAAGTCTACTGCTAGACTATACATATATAAGGCCCCGTTCCCGCTATGTCGTGACGATTAATTTAAAGTTGGTTTTAAGCTGGCAAAAGTCGTGGACGATAGTAATCGCGTCGTCCTATATGTGAACACCTCCATTTAATTACACAAACCACGACACTTAAGGCGCTACCCCAGGCAAAATTAGCAACTCTATTTGTGGTGATTCAAACTTCGTTTGAAATACTATTAGAATAAAGTTCTAATCAGCTTGCACTACAAAGTGGTTTTTACGTCAGTCACTGCGGGTCGAATAGTGCGAAATTAGTGATTTTTATTCTTTATAAAATCAAATTTCCGTCTTTTGAAAAAAAAAAAACTAGCATTATGTTCATTATTAAATTGTCTATCCATTAGTATAAGAAGCAAATCAAAATAATGTTAACTTTACGAGAAGAAGCATGTTATAAATATTTTTTTCTCATTTTTGTGGTTTCATTGTGAGGGGATTTATTACACATTATGAGACTTAAAATAAAACTACCACTTTGCAGTCTAAGAATATGTAGAAATTTAATGTATTTTTATTACTTGGTATTTCTTTTGGATAAAGAGGAGTTGGCTCCAAAAAACTGCACAAATAACGGCTTTTGCTTGGGGTAGCGCCTTAAAACTACACGATTATCTGTCATCATGACATACCGGGAACGAGGCCATAGGCCTACAACGATTGGTCCTGCAGAGCCCGCATCAAACTGCCCTCCGTGGCCTTCACTGGTCCACCATGGTGGCCAGCTGCGGCTACTACGACTCTTAAAATAAAATGGCGTCTGTCAGGAAGTATCGATCATTTATCACGAGTAGGAGGAGGTACCTACAATATAATATCATTAATGTTAATAAAAACATATGACGGTTCTCATGGGAGAGCCGCGATAGCTGATCCCATAGATCATTTCAATATTTTATGATGCGGATGGGTGTACCTATGGCAATATTCGCCCTGACACTGGTCCTGTACCTGCAGACGGCACATCAAGCTACTACAATATGTCTTTTTATGGTGAAAGCGTAAAAGTAGCCCGCGAAATTCTAATTTTCTAACGTTTTTTGCAATTTGCAGTGCTAGGTTGTAAGTATGTTGATGAAAATATCGTTCGCGACTATAAGACGTATGTAGTTACAGAGTTAATATAATCATCAAAATCATCAGTACAACCCTCCAATCTCACAAAGGTCGAGGAACGACTTTTTAAAGGTCAAAATTGTTCCTTGACCTGGAGCATCAGTCTTAAGGTAGAAGTTATACAAAGCGGACAGGGCGCGCGCCCGGGTAGCTTTAGATAAAATGTATGGCGGCTCTGGAACGAAATATAGGTACAAAGTGGCGCGGGCGCGCGGCAATTTCGTTCAAAGAGTGCCATACATTTTATCTGCAGCGCCATATATCTATCTACCCGGGGCGTGCGCCCTGTCCGCTTTGCATAACTTCTCCCTTAAGGCTGATGCTCCAGGTCAAGGAACAATTTTGACCTTTAAAAGTCGATTTTCAAGTTCACTACATCGTACTCGTATCAAACAAAGTCCTCCGCCGCGTGTGTCTATCTGTTCGCGATAAACTCAAAAACTACTGTTACAATGGGGTTGGCCGGTGAAAGCTGAAATCAGATGGCGCTAGCATAGCTTGTTCCCAATCTGACCAATGAGCTCAAGCCATTTTGAAATATAAAATGACATTACCAGATTTTCTACCAATGACGATGCTTGGAACAAACTATGCTAGCGCCATTAGTTCCACAGTTGCCATCCCCATTTTCATGCTGTTTCCACCAATGGATAGAGTGGTTCTCGAGGAAGGTTTTTGGTATATAATTTTACGCGAGCGAAGCGGCGGCCATCAGCTAGTTACCGCTAAAGCTTTAGGTTCAAGATTGGAGCTATATAAGAGAGGAGCTCTTGGCTAAATAATAATAGCCGCTCGGGCCGATCTTTAGATTAAGCCGAGCTTGCCTAGGTTGGTCTGTGGATGGGTGACCACCCTTACATACCGGGTTTCCTCCGTGCCTCGGAAAGTACGTTAAGCTGTTGGTCCCGGCTGTCATTTGTCCATCTTTGACACAGGTAGTCAGTGGCCCAAAAAGTCTGACAACCAGTCTTACCAAATGGTATCGTATTACCCAGTATTAATAACTGGGTTGTGGAGGTCAGATAGGCAGTCGCTCCTTGTAAAATAGATTCAGCTGCATCTGGTTAGACTGGAAGACGACCCCAACATAGTTGGGAAAAAACAAGATTGATTGGGAAATTTTGACAGTTTCGGGTAGCTTCATGTGCTGGTGTTTGTACACATAAGTAACATCGAAATGGGAGTCATGTTTTTATTCGTATTTATTATATTATGTGCTTAAATATTATTATTTAGGTATGTCACATTGTTGTCTCTGCGGAATTATACTTTAGAAAAATAATAAAAAAGTAACGATAAGTGCTGGCAACATTTACGTACTTATCGTAGTAATAATTTGGTTGACGGAATCGGGAATTACTGACCAAGAGCTGCTACGGAGAACACATGACACAGACTAACACTATGGCTGACCCTAGGAGACCTAAAGACTTTATGAGCTTTTTTTTCGGATGAGAAATCATCAAATGAGCTCCAGCTCTGTGCGGAGCGGAAGGGAGTGTCATACTTTTACTGACTAAAACCCATCCATGTTCCATCTTAGCCCTTTGTGTTCCAGGGCCACGGTATCTCATTCGAACAGTCCCGCAGCCCCGGCAGGCATCGGCTCTTACGGGCCGCTTCCTGTGTGCTGACATCTTCTAGAGGCGCACGTTGAAGGCGAATGCGGCGCGTCGACGCTCGGAGAGCTAAAGACTTTATGAGCCTAGACTCTAGATTCAATGATTAAAAGTCGGATCAGTGGCTAAGTAGATGTAGATAGGCCCTCTTTAACTCATGAAAGAGTGTGTGATGAACATAAACATTTGTTTCCGAGTCATGGATGTTTATAATTATGTATAATAAAGTACTTATGTATTTACAAACAATAAGTATCTGTGTAGTATACAGGGTGTTAACCACCTCATCATTCTGTACATCAAACTAAGTAACTTTACGCAAAAATTATTGCTGGGAAACAACTTTTTTTTTTTGAGGTTATAAATCATGTTTTGTTTTACTTGTATTACGCACTTAAAACATTGTGCTAATGGACGGATTGAATACTACTGGGATCGTGGAGGTATTGAAAGTCAAAATTTTACAAAAAAAACTTGCATTTAAAAAAAAGCTTGTCAAAAAGTTGTAACTTGGACCCCCCATATCTCCGTAACTAGAAGGTTCCCAGGCATGATGTAGAACAAAAAAATGATCGCGATGATGGGGAGAACAAGTGCCTTTCGGCTTCGTGCAGAGGTGTTTTACACCCTGTAAATCAACTATCTGGTGTCCACAACACAAGCTTCGTTGCTTAGTGTGGCACTAGATGGCGCTGTGTGTAATGTCTAGCGATATTCAGGAGTGATGTTGAGAACCTCCTTCAAAAAGTTTAAGGTCACGAACTTTGGAAAAACTTCTAAGACAAAAATATGAAGTGCATAAATAAAAGTTTAAAGTTACGAGTAATAATGGTTATTCTCCAAGTTTAGTTTACATAAAGAGAAACTTTGAACATAAAAAATCACAATGAGATTCTAATGGTCTCTTAAATTATCTGGAGTACATTCAAGAATCCATCTAAACTCTTTTGATGTCTAGACAATATACAAATAGGGAATATTCTTTTGCAAAGTTCAATAATGGCTTAGTAAAAAAATATTATAGAAACTTTTGGATTCGGTTCAATGAGTACTTTTAATGAGATAAATAAACTATTTTCAAACATGCTACGCTTGAGCGTAACTAGAAGGGGTACACTAACGGGATGTAGCTGTACTAATACCCAATTAGTATCGGATAATATGAAACCCCTTGTTAAAACTGGTGGTCAGACTTTTTGGGCCACTGGCTACCTCTGTCAGAAATCTTCAAATGACTGCTAGGACCAACGGCTTAACGTGTTTTCCGAGGAGGAAACTCTGTATGTATAGGATAGGTTAGGTTAGGTTGGTCTGTGGATGGGTGACCCATCCACAGACCAACCTAAGCTAGCGCGGCTTAACCTGAAGCTCAATCCGAGCGGCTGTTATTATTTACCACATACTGCATATTTCACACTAGTATTGTTATGTTATATGAGTAATAATAATAGAGGTATGCGTGTAGGCGAAGTAAGTCAGTGAACTTTGAAATAATAATCAATTCTTATAATATTACCCACTACGGAAGTTTTCCGCAGAAAGTCATAACTTAAAGACGACGATGTGCAAAGGACTTATTCTAATGCAATGCTTAAATTTGCACAAGAATACTGCAAAATGGTGACTGTTAATTAGTGTAAGTACACGTGTTTGTGCTCATGAGAATAAACAACTTTTACTATGAGACCAAACTTAAATCGCGAAAATCAGCCATTCAATACAATTTTGTTCGCATAACTGGTCAAAATTGACTTGAATTGATTGAATTGTATTCTGTGAATAACGCTGCTGATTGCATAATTGTTAGATTTAAGTTTTCTGTCTGTAAGCTTAATTTATTATGTAATTGTTTGTTGTTCCAAATAAAATAAAAAAATAAAATAAAATGTATTAATTGTTGATTTATTTTTTCGCGATTAACAATCATAAGATGCATAGCAACACAACCCCTAATTTTGAGTTGAGATCGGGAATCGGATAATGTGCTCTGAAAGAAAAGTGTTCTTCTTTCTCCATCCACACGAGTGCTTAGTGTATAACCCGATGTCAGAGTTTTTCTGACTTGGCTTGATATGCCGTCGAGAAATATCTCTCAGGCATGCTGTTTCCTCACCATATCTTTTTTCACCGAAGCAAGTGATAATTATACAATACGCATATGAATAAAAAAATCAGATTTAGCTAGATCAAAATAGAAGAATGTTAATCTTCTGGTTAGCCTACAATGCTGCATACAGTCAGGTATAAATGACTTTGCAACGTTATGTGGCGTCCTATTTGCAAAAGCCATAAATAAAATATACATTCATGTAAATATAATAAACCATAATAAATTAAACAAAAACACAAAAACGAGTAATTAAACGCAAACCAAGAAAACAACGACCAACTCCAGTTTACGACTTTAGCGTTAAAATAACATACAGCATGTGTCGGAAAAGTGAGGTAATGTTTAAGCGTGTGGACAAAAAAGTTAGCAGTCCCATACAAAATAACAATATCTACTCGACCAAAATTTATGGGACCGCTGGTAATGTTATCCTGATAACGACTCGAAAAGGTTGTTTAGCTTCAAAATCAAAACTAAAAAAAAACTGTAGTTCACATAGGCCTACAGGGGCACTTATAAAATGTCAAGAAAAGGTGCCAGGTTACGGTTGGTCGCTTCTAGGGTTGGTCGAAAGGAAAAAAGGAAAAGAACCGGCAAGAACCTCCACTCCTAAAATTATTTGGTTTATGTTACAGCGCAGCGTTTTGGACGATAACGTAAACCCGACAACAAGTCGTTGCTTACTTCAAATAAAAGGAAAAGCTAATAAAAGTTAACATGTATTTAGGAATCGACAAGGCGTGATGTTCTGTACTTCAGCCTTCAGCCTTTTAATATAAGGTCACATCTATGTATATTATTAATACACGCTGTATATTGTAATCTAACAGTTTGACACGGAATGACCCGCATTTGCATGGATCAGTCGTAAATGACCATTACTGGATATAGGACGCCTCGCAGATGGCCACTAGGATCACTAAATTGATCGCATTGTCGCTTCGTAGAATTACTTCGTTGTCAAAGCAGACAATGTGAGAACCTACACAAAACGATAACGAACGTTGGATTGATTTAAGGTATGGAAAAGCTTACGGCTATCCTGTAGAAAGTCGATGTAGAAATACGAAAGTTTTTATAAAGCGATTGTCTCCTTAAGTCCCAAGCAATATCATATATACCTAGATCCTGATAACTAATGGAAAAAACTAACCATTTGCAGGTACTTTTTTATTATTAACTAGCTTCTGCCCGCGACTTCGTACGCGGATCCTGTTGCTTTTGCCAGCGACACCGGGTTCGTTAAAATCAAAGATCTGAAACGTCGAATTCTAAGAGCCCAGGGACGGGAAAATAACGGATCTTTCCCACCTGAGCAACACATACCGTTTGTTTCTTTTTGCCATTTAACAGCTTCACAAAAAGTATAATCTTGAACCATACCTCCGGAATATGTGGCGTATTCAATCATAGGAGTATACGTAAATGAACTCCGTTTCTTATCAACCCAAGGAAGGTCGTCATACCCTACGGCTATATCTTGAGACACCCGATTCTTCAGATGTTATCGACATTATGTTCAGAGAATGTCGAAATCATCGCGCTCTTCTTCTGTCTCTTCATGCCGTACTCCAGCAATTCTTTCTCTCTCACATTCTAACTGATTATGAATATTTTGTTGTGTGCGTGTTTGGGGCAATGTATAATAATCTCGAGCAGCAGTTAGTCGCGCATTACGTTCATCACTCGTTTCAAAAGACCTGTTAGTAGATGTGCGAATACGCTGAGAACTCAAGCGTGATTCTGTAAGGGTAAACGTTTCCGGTTCGCGAGATAATGCATGTCGCTCACGATCAGCGGTCAGTCACGCATCACGTTCCCCACTTATCCCTAGAGACCTAGAAGCAGATGCGTAGATACGATGAGAACTCAAGCGCAATTCTCTATCCGTGAACGCAGTCAGGCATCTATTCTTCACTGGTCTCTAGAGACCTGGATGTAGATGCGTAAATACGCTGAGAACGCAGGCGTGCTTCGCGATCGGAAGAGGTTTCCACGGAGCAAGTTGCAGCCTGATGTTCTCGAACAGCATCAATTTAAGTCTCTCCTGACGCTCTTCGGTAGATTCTTGGGATCTTATGATCCTCAATCTTTTAGCTCCTTTGGAACATTGGGAAAGATTTGACCTCTTTCTAGGCATGGTTATAGTTTTGTTGTTAAGATACCTGATCAATTAAAATCTAAGTGCCCTGCATTACCGGGTAGGCTACCGAGTCACGTAGATAAATGGAAAAGGAAATTAAACACTCAAATAACATAAGCCCGAAGACATATTTATTCGATAAAATGAGTTTTGGTCAGTAGAGTCAAATTTTCAATGATATACCATCGTCATTGAAAATCAGTCCTAATGGAGGTCTTCCAGTTTTTGTTATTTTATAATTATACAGTGAAATTAGCTTTGCAATAATTTTCACATGAGATGTTTCTGATATTCGATTTTCTAAAAGTAAACAGGAAATGCCCATCAGATTGAACAACTTTTGTTAAGACGTCATTCCTTTATGTGTTATGGTATAACTGGGCTCTTGGAGTTCCACATCAGGTGTTCCAGATCTTCAAATTTATTCTCTCAGCAGAAAATGCTCATCACGTGGAACAATTTTTGCTACGGTGTCATTTTTGTATCTCTTATAGTTTAGCTGGTCTGTTGCGGTTCTACATCAGGTGTTCAGGTTTCTAAGATAAATTATAGCCTATATGTTGCCCAGACATAATATCTATACAACAAAAAAAAATCATTCAAATCCGTCCAGTACTTCCGAAGATTAGCGTGTACAAACAAACAGACAAACAGACATACTTTTTTTTTGGATTCGTGCTCTATTACTGTTTCTAAACCCCCTTCAATTATTATTTTTTTAAATTTATTCAATGTACAGACACAGCTTTTTTACTCTTTTATTATATGTAAATAGATATAGATATAGATAAAAACTTTTTTTGGCCAGATTTTGCCACAAATTACCTTTGTTTGTTATTTTTCACTTTTTTTGTGTTTTTTGAAGTCGGTTTTATTTTTCCCAAAAAAAGTTTTTTTTTTTCCTTTTTAGTGGTTCACATGTGATTCACAGCGTACCGGCGTCATTTTTTGTTTTGAAGTGGTGTAAACAAATAGTCAGACATGAGATTTCAGCAATCCCAGTAGGTACATTTGCTATCATTTATTGAGGAGTTCCGTTGCCTATCTCCGAAGTTCTTCATCAGATCTTCACCAAATTGAAATGGGGTCACTCCGAGAAAGTACTCTTCCTAAAACTACCCAAATCGCTTCTGGTGTGCCTATAAAGTTTTAAGAGTTCTCTCTATTTCTCCAGGATCCCATAATCAGATACTGACTTGATGATTATGGGACCACCTGAGAAGTATACCCTTTCAAATAATAAAAAAAAAATGTCGGTCCAGCTATCTTCGAACATTGAATTGAGAACCTCCTCCTTTTTAAAGTCGGTTAATAAGGACGTTATGGTAGGTGACACAAATATCCGGAAAGCCTTCGGCCAAAAAGATTCGGCCAAGTATCGTTAACATGCTCCTAAGAATTTAAGAGTTCCGTTACTTTGTCATGGATCCCATAATCAGAACCTAACCAAACTGTCATCATACTACCTTTAAAATACATCCTTCCCAATAAAATAAATAAACACACGGTAATAGGCTTATTCCCAATAAGTGGAACTTAAGTCACCCTTCTGTCGAAATCTGGGTGTATTGCACACATCTGCGTCCCCCTCAGAGCATACAGTCGTGATGTTACGTCATGATGTTGTGTAAACAATAAACATCCAAGCGATTGCAGCAATCACTGCAGATTTGCCGTCCATTTTTGAAGAGTTCCATTTATATCTCCGAAGATCAGCATCAGATCTTAACCAATTTGAAATGGACCACAAGGGAAACCAGCCACACCAGCTTTCAAATAAAAGAAGAATCATCAAAATCTGTTCACCCAGTCGAAAGTTTTGAAGTAACAAACACAAAAAAAACAATCGAATTTAGAACCTCGTTTTGGAAGTCGGTTGAAAAAGCCTCAATTGTTTTATTTAGTTGTTTATGTTAGGTTATTTTCGATTTTTCTACTTTAATCAATTTACTCTTGCGTATAAACATTTCAGCACAGACATGTCGTTTATGAAACCAATGAGGTAGATGTGCACTTTCTCTCTATCGTCATCAGTTCGCTCCGCCTATCCCAATTTATTTTTTGCTAGCTACTTATGTCTTCTTCTTCCGTACTACCCTAGTAGTACTCATCTCATGAGTCTCTCCCTTTCCAGCCATGTCATCTTTCCCACAGTCTATTCTTGGGCATTCATCATCTGCCTAGCCTGTTCACAACAATGTTGGAGACGGCTTCCAGTCTAACCGGAGGCAGCTGAATACCAATACGGCACTAAGCTTATCAAAAATCTCTTTCAAAACGCAAAATACGCACTTTGACGTGGAGTTGCGGACACCAGCCCGTTGTACGATAAAATCAATACTTGAAATCTCTTTCAAATATTGATAACCTACACTCACATTTTACCAATTATCCATTTCATGAGTCAACCAACTATTTCACAAGAGATTAATTTCTGTCAATAACCCTAAACGGAATAAATACTTATATGTATCTGTTTATTTCGGTACAGTCTTACTGTCTACATTCAGAAGTATCAGTGAAGCGTGGCGTTGCAGCTCGTTTGTTGTCGGGTCGAACGAGCTCACACTGCGGGCGGAACACCCGGAACTACCAGAATAATGGGCTCACTACAAAGATTAACACAGAAAATCTATTTCTTAGCAAAAGACACAGAGCTGCAAGTGCTGCAACTAAGATAAGGCATGGCAGTGTGAAATACAACCAACTTAGAGATCGGTTATTCGACTACTATTTATTAAATACTAGCTGTTGCCCGCGACTTCGTCCGCGTGAACCACCTTTGTCACCTAGGGGTATAAAAGTAGCCTACGACTTGTTTTCTAACCTGCCGAACAGACACAATTTTTTTTTATTTTTAAAGATGATGATGATGGTGATTTATTTATTCATTCAACTATGATGATGTTATGTTGACTCTACAGGGTAAACCTTAGTTGCCATTAAGTCGCGCATTTGTCCTGATACCCCAATAAACCTGACAGAAGTAGAATCTGCCATTTTCTGGATGTCGTAATAAATACCATATTCGTAATCAGCACCCCTGATAATCTCGGAAGCGACACCCATAATGATTTTTAATTTTTCATTCCAACCCCATTGCAACCCAAATGGGGATGATGGAATTTCAGGTCCGCCACATTAAATCTTAAAATCATTGTTTTTGTAATACACCCAACCCGATACACAATACAAACAACACCCATGTTGATTTTCAGACTTTGTCATGCCATTTCTCCATATTAGGGGTTGAATTCTGAACAAAACTGAAACAAATGTTCATTTATCGATAGGAGTACTCCTGTTAAGTTTCAAATAAAATAGACTAACTAATCTTGTTTCCCCATTCAAACGGTGAAACGGAGTTTGGAGCTCCGTTTCACCCCTTTGGAGGACGAATTTAGTAAATTATTTCTAACTGCACCCCAAGAGTACATAGGAAACCTATTTGCCAATTTTGGAATCAGTAGACCCAGCGGTTTGGGCTGTGCATTGATTTTTAGACTTGGTTACCCCATTTCCCCCTCTTAGGGTTTGAATTTTGAAAAAACCTGAAACCCGTTTCTTCTCATTTATCAATAGGAGTACTCCTGTGAAGTTTCGAATGAAATAGCCTAACTAATCTGGTTTCCCCATACGAACTTTGAATCCCCGTTCCACCCCTTTAGATGGTGAATTTTGAAAAATCCTTTCTTAGTGCACCCTAAGACCAAATAAGGAACCTACTTGCCAATTTTGGAATCTGTAGACCCAGCGGTTTGGGCTGTGCATTGATTTTTAGACTGTCGACCCATTTCCCCCTCTAAGGGGTTGAATTCTGAAAAAATCTGAGGCACGTTTCTTCTCATTCCTCAATAGGAGTACTCTTGTGAAGTTTCGAATTAATTAGTCTAACTAATCTTGTTTCCCCATACAAACTTTGTAGCCCCGTTTCACCCCTTTAAACCCCTTTAAAGGATGAATTTTGAAAAGTTCTTTCTTAGCGCACCCCTAGAACACATAAGGAACCTGCTTGCCAATTTTGGAATCTGATGACTCAGCGGTTTGGGCTATGCATTGATTTTTGGACTTTGTCACCCCATTTCCCCCTCTTAGGGGTTGAATTTTGAAAAAACCTTAAACCCGTTTCCACTCTTTTTTCAATTGGAGTTACTACTGCGAAGTTTCGTATGAAATAGTCTAAATAATCTGGTTTCCCCATACAAACTTTGGAGCCCCGTTTCACCCTCTTAGAGGGTGAATTTTGAAAAATCCTTTCTTAATGCACCCCTAGACCACATAAGGAACCTTCTTGCCAAATTTGGAATCTGTAGACCCAGCGGTTTGGACTGTGCGTTGATATATCACCCAGTCAGTCATAAAGATTCACAGCTCCTCTCCCGTAGGTGATAGCGTGATAATATATAGCCTATATGTTGACCCGACCTCTTAGTAATATTCATGCAAAATTTGAAGTAAATCCATGCAGCACTTTTTGAGTTTAGCCCGGACATACATACAGACAAACAGACAAACAGACGAAAATTCTAAAAACTCGATATCGATTGTAGATCACGCCCCAAGTATTCTTTTTAAAAAAATTTCAATGTAGTTTTGACTTTCCTACGATTTTATTTTATGTATATATGTCACCGTAAAATTGTCAAATACGTTATATTGTAATATCACTAGCGATATTGTAAAGTCTCGAATTATTGTCAAATGAACATACTGCTTACAATAAAACGCATTATTTTTCGTGAAATGCCTGCGATGGTAGTCAACTCACGCGGTGTGGAGAGAGGGAGGGGTCCCCCTTGCCCAATCGTACCACTCTCATGAAAAGATACTGTACCATACCTGAGAAATATCGATTAATATAACCTAACCTTAAAACACTTCATATTCCCTTAAAAAGCGTAGTCGACGGAGCCCCGCTTCGCGGGGCCCCTGTTTCCGAGTGCAGGGTTTAAAGGAACCTAACTAACCTAACGGGGGGGTGCCCCAAGTCCCGTTTATGGGGGCAAGAGATACTTCCGTATGTTCAGTTGACAATAATTCGAGACTTTACAATATCGCTAGAGAGATACACTTGTAATATCACGTATTTGACAATTTTACGGTGACATATAGATATAATAGATATGTTTTTAAAACTATTTTATGAAATAATCTTGTAGTTCAAAACGACCTCCTTCAGTGAGTAACTAAAATACACCTTAGTAGTAATAGGCTTCGCCCGCGTATAACTCGTTAAATGTCCATGTCTGGTAAACTGACGGAATTAAAAGTATCCTATTATTGTAATCTAGTTTATAAACTATCTAGGTATGTGCTAAAGTTCATCTAAAACCGGTCACCAGTTTTTGCGTTTTAACAAACTTGCATCCTCTCAAACATTCGTAGGTACTATTGATAGTCGTGCGCAAGCAGACTCACTGAAACTTCTGTAACTTTCCTATCAACTCGTGTTACGTATCACTTGAATTTTATGAGACAGTAGCACTCGCCAGCCGCTGTAAACTAGCATTTAATTACGTGCGATGACGCTAACAGCAGGCATGCACCCGCACGGCGACCGGCGCGGGCGCAACTATACGCGTAACTGCGACTGCGATCAACGTCTGCACCCCTATCAGGACTAATGGTAAGGTTTATTTGGCCGGAAGACGATGCGTTGGAAGACCTCCCGCTAGGTGGAACGATGACCTGGTGAAGGATGCGGGAATCCGTTGGATGCGAGTCGCACTTGACCGGTCAATGTGGCGACACTTGAGGGAGGCCTATGTCTAGCAGTGGACGTCTTTCGGCTGAAATAATGATGATGACGATGATGAAGGTTTACTTTACTTACTTTTTTGATTATTTATTTATTGCAAAATGGGCCTGCTTTTTATATCGATCACGCCTGATGGAAAGCGATGGATAAGGTCTAATGATTAGCTTACTTTTTATTGCCTGCGATCTAAGAGTGCACGCCCAGCAAGAAATGATAGCAGTATATTATAAAGCTTAAGCGTAGGTAGACATAGAACTACATAGATAAGTAAAATTCGCATCCAATGTTTTTCGTATTTCTTTATCAATAAATAATAATATGCTCGAACGGATACAGAACAAATTCGTCAGATTTATGTTTTAAAGCTATATGGGAGAAACCCGGGATACCCGTTACTGTATCCTACTCTATTCTGTCTCGGTATGGTCGGCTAGTGAAGTGGCACTGGCAACGTTTATTTTTAAACTTTTAAGAGGTAGCATACAACATTCGGGTATATTATCAGAAATAGGGTTTAATTTACCAGATAGGTGTCTACGTATGCGTGTCTGTATGCGTGTCTGATCAAATCCAAGTTGTGCTGAAGATACCATCAGTAAATGGACTTAGACTTTGATAGAGCTCATATTTCAACAACATTGCTCATATTATTTTAACATTTGCCTCATACAAAACTTGTTTGCATTGATACCAGTTATCGATTACTAAATATAGGTCTTACGCGTTAGCTACTTTGAAAAAAACAAAATGTTGGAAGAAAATCCGGCCATGATTCATACAAAAATTTTCTAAGCCCTTTAACGCTCTATTAAAGGATCTCATGCAAAATCAATTTTCGTAAGCAACTCGATGAACATCGATACGAAAGAAATAACTATTAAAAAATATTTCTAGAAAATAATTCTTACATATAAAAAACTATTATTAAAAAAAACCAAGCACTAAACGGAGCCGGCGTAAAATCCGCATTGGGTGTAGTGGATGATGACGATAAAGTAAATTTTATTTCAAATTCCTACCAAATCATAAGATCAAATGAAACTTTTACACACAGTCTTGTATTTTTAAAGTTAAATAATTATCTCGCACCCATTATGTTTTACTCACATTATGCAGCTATCTACCTCAATATACATATTTTTATCTTTGTCTTCAGTAATTTGGAATGTTCATATCACAGCATATCGGATTTAAAGCATGACTGTATTGCAATCTCTGATAATTTTATTTTATTTTAATTTAAGAGATATGTATGCACTTCAAATTCTTATTATGTATAATTAATTCGTTTGATAATAACTAATTACTTCTTGAATCACTTTCTTCCAATCTTCATAAATATCTTGTTTCTAGTATATCATGTGAACTTATCGTAATCAAGAATCTACGACAACAGTGTACCTATGTAGTGTTGTATGGTGTGATTCATGAATTGATTACTTTATCCGTAATCAGGAGCACATTATATGCTAATCAGAGCTCTGGTTATTTTGGAAAATATTCGAAAGATGACAATTTATGACTCACTCACAATCTCAAATCAAGTACTTAAAGATAAGGATATATTCTTCCTGGTTATTTAAAACTACAAATAATAAATGGAAGAAAACAGTGTATAGTCGTAGCTATGAAGTGGTGGACGTGTGTAGTTCTTTTCTGTGTTACGGCTGTTTTAGCCGACGAAGACTGGCTGGATGTGACAATTGCACAAGGCCCGGTGCGAGGGCACAAGCATCCCACTGGGGATCTATATGCTTTCTATAACATACCATACGCCACAGCGCCAGAAGGCGTGTCTAGATTCAAGGTAAAGTTACTTCTTAACTATTAGCTTATTTCCGCGGCTTCACCCGTACCTAGATCTGCAATCATCCCACGGGCTCGTACTGACGGGATGCAATATAACATAAATATAATTATAAGCCCTCTATGTTGATCCAGGTGTTATGTGTCAGTGTGCCAATTTTCATCCAAGTCCGTTCAACCGTTTTTGCATGATAGAGGAGCAAATATCAATCCATTCATCCTCACCAACTTCCACATTTTTAATTGTAGTAAGAATCATAATAGAACAAAGGACACTACTGGAAAAAGAAAGTGACTATTAGCATGACATAGAAGAAAAAAACGAGCTGTGCGGAGGCCAAGTAAAATGAAGCAAGGGCACGCTGCTGACGATAATGACAAAACAAAGGCTGCGATTACAAATAAATCGAATCACTTATTTTGCTTTCCAGGCACCTCTGCCGGCACCAACATGGTCGGAACCGTTTGAAGCAACTGGTACCAAGAGCGTTGTATGTCCACAACACAAATATATCATTGACTTAATGGAAGACCTTTTAGAAGTTAAAGATGATTGTCTCGTTGCCAATGTGTTTGTACCCAACACTACTGAAAGAAATCTTTCAGTCCTCGTTTATGTTCACGGGGGAGGTTATGTAAATGGCTTTGGTAACTTATATCAAGGAACACAGTTTATGAAGGAGAAGAAAGATTTCATCATGGTCACGTTCAACTACCGCCTCGGCATTCACGGGTTCCTATGTCTCGGTACCGAGGACGTACCAGGCAATGCTGGCATGAAGGACCAGGTGACGCTGCTGCGCTGGGTACAACAGAACATCGCCAGCTTCGACGGTAACCCTAATGATGTCACTCTTGTTGGAAGCAGTGCAGGTTCCTCATCTGTGGATTTACTAATGCTGTCCAAGTCAGCTGATGGATTATTTCACCGAGTCGTACCTGAAAGTGGTGCGAACCTTGCCGCATTTTCAATACAGAGGGATCCTCTTGAGGTTGCCAAAACGTTCGCTAAAGATCAGAACGTTGCTAACGTAGACGATATAGATGCTTTAGAACAGTTCTATAAGACCGCCTCAATGGACTTGTTGACCTCTGATATGTTTGAAAGTAGAACTGATTCTACTTTCTTGTTTTCACCATGTGTGGAGCGTAATACAGACGGAGCGTTCCTGACAGAATCTCCTCTGAGTATACTAAAGAGAGGCAACTACAATAAATTACCTGTTTTATATGGATTCGCTAACATGGAAGGACTGCTGCGTATTACGTTTTTTGACATTTGGAAGAATAAAATGAATGAAAAGTTTTCTGATTTCTTACCGGCTGACCTTAAGTTTGATTCTGATGAACAACGAGAAGAAGTAGCGAATGAAATTAAGAAATTTTATTTTGGCGAAAGTCCTGTAAGCTACGACAACATTTTGAAATACGTGGACTTCTTTTCAGACGTTATATTTACTTTTCCTATGCTGTGGACATTGAAGCTGCACGTGGAAGCAGGTCACAACCAAGTATACCTGTATGAATATTCATTTGTGGACGAGAACGATCCGGTGGTGCCTCAAACTGATGTACGAGGTGCTAATCACTGCGCTCAATCGTTTGCTTGGTTGGACGACTTGCTTCGTAGAAATGTGACTGACACTCCTGAATTTTTGAAAATGAGGACGACAGTGCGTGAACTTTGGCACAACTTTATGAAAACTGGGTAAGCAATCGCAATATTTTTTTTCAACCTGCAGTTACATGTATGAAGCCCTCTCATTTTTTATTCGTAATTTCACATCACTTTTGTGTAGCGGTTTGTTATAGACAACTGCTCTCAAAATTTCAACTGAGTGCTGCCAAAATTCTTGGAGTAGAATGACTGTGGCAAAGGGACGGACAGACAATCAGACAGACGGACGAGACGAATCTATAAAGGTTCCATCCAGTCCTTTTACGGATAAAAATTGTTACCCGCATCAAAGTGTTAGTGCGCGCTCCTCCATGTAGATGTCACAATAATGACTCAACTCAACGAATATTTCTTCTCTATCTTTATAGTAAGCCCGTACCTGAAGGATCGTCGCTGCTTCCCTGGCCAGCAGCCGGTGCGAACAGGTCACCACACATGGTGCTGAATGAGGAGCTGACACTAGGAGGAGTGCTCTTGGAGAATCGCACTCGCTTCTGGGAGGAGATCTATAAGAAACACTACCGGGACGCCATACCACCACGCAGTGGGGCTGATAGCATGGCGCCGAAGTTGTTTAGTTTGCTTATGCTATACGTCCTATTCTATTTTACCAAAAACATGATGGTAGAATAGAGACGCAGATTTAGTGATATGAACATAACATAACACGCAATTTAACCCAGAACCCAGAATTTTACAACAACAATATTATGATATTGTTGTTGTATTTTTGTTTATGTAATTGAGTGAGACGCTATAATAAAATTTCACAAAGTATTCTTGAACTGAATGAGACGAAATTTAAAACATGCATTAAACGCACACTATGTAAGTAAGCATATTACAAATTGAGCGATTATATCGCTGATAAAAATGCTTGGCTTAATGCTGGTCCTGCTCCACAAGGACAGCATTAAGCCAAGCTAAATAAACTTTAAATGTGTTTCTTCAAGTTAACCAATGACGGTATTAAGTAATACCAGTTTTATTTTCAATGAATATTGAAAGTTAACAAAAACATAACATCATCTGCTTAGTCTTTTCCCAACTACGTTTTGGTCGGCTTCCGGTCTTACCAGATGCAGCTGAATCCCTAAATTTTGCATGTAGCGACTGCCTATCTGACCTCGACAACACAGTTACTCGTAGAACTGCATATTTAATACGATACCCCATTTGGTTGTCAGACTTTCGGACCACTGACTGACCTGTAACGAACCAAAGATCTACAAATGACAGACCTAACCAACGACTTAACCTAGTTTCCGAGGCACAGTGGAGACTCGACATGATTGTAATGGGCGGTCTCCCATCCACGGACCAACTTGGACAAGCGCGGCTTAACGTTATCATCGGCCTTACACTGAGGAATCTGGAACGAGATGATCCGTCCTAATTGTCGACATAGCTCCCAGAACAAGCAAGTTATAGTGGCCATGCGCCGGCCATATTAGTCGTAAAATCGGAGACCGTAGGAGTAGATGCACTTATTATTGAGCCGAGACGTCGAATCGCCAAGCGTAAGATAAGATGCCCTCGCACATATTTACACATATGGCATTTACACATATGGCATTTACACATATGGCATTTACACATATGGCATTTACACATATGGCATTTACACATATGGCATTTACACATATGGCATTTACACATATGGCACATATTTGTTACTCAAACAAATGATTATTATTTTTATAAGTGAAGTTCACAAATTGCTTAAATGGTCAATTGTCAAATTACTTAATAATTACCTATAGGTACACGCCGTTTTCTGTGGCGTCTGTGGCGTTCGCCCATGTATTACCGTGAGATGATTGCCGTGTCAGTGTGATACATGGTGATCAAAGTTGGCCGGAGAACACTGCCCTGTGGCACTCCACAAGTGAGTGCAAGGCTTTCAAGAATAATATTGTCGTCGCTCACAACATACTGCTGTCTATCTATTAAGTACCTTCTAAACGAGTTCCGAGCGGGACCTCGTACGCCAAGACAATCTAGCTTTTTAAAAAGTCCAAAGCCCAGTCAAGGCATTTCACTTAGTTTCTATTCAAATGTGAGTAGAAACTAAGTGAAATGCCTTGACTGGGTCAAGAAACGAAACAATTGACCACTGCCCCTCATCAATCTTTGAAGAGACAAATTCAGTCAATAGCCTTACTTACGGTTTGCTCTGTGGATGGATATTCTACGTCTAAAACCGTACTGGCGCCCAGACAATACTCTTAGGCTGCGTTTTCAAGAAAACTGATGGGCTGGTTATTAACTAGCTTCTTTACTATGATCTTAGACAGAACATAAAGTAGATGCCAGTAGTTTTCAGGATAGTTGTTTTCACCTTTCGAACCCGGCCGCCTTCCAGCAGTAAAGTACCCGTTGACATTCATCATCTGCCTCTAGCCTTTTCCCAACTATTTTGGGGTCGGCTTCTAGTCTAACCGGATGCAGCTGAATACCAGTATTTTACGGAGCGACTGCCTATCTGACCTCCACAACCAAGTTAATACTGGGAAATACGATACCACTTGGTAAGACTGATGTCAGACTTTTTGGGCCACTGACTACCTGTAACGGCTGTCAAAGATGGACAAATGACAGCCGGGACCAACAGCTTAACGTGCTTTCCGAGGCACGGAGGAAACTCGGTATGTAAGGGTGGTCATCCATCCAAGGACCAACCTAAGCAAGCATGGCTTAACCTAAAGATCGACCCGAGCGGCTGATATTATTTAGCCACGAGCTCCCCACCCGTTGACATTCTAAGGTTACAAATAAACATTCTAAGGTTACAAATAAACATTCTAAGGTTACAAATAAACATTGGGAGATTTAGGGGGATCAGTAGAAAAGGTTTCAGTTGTAAGGTCAGCGGGCCTAAAATGGCCGCTTTAGAAGAATCATAATTTGAATCATCTTAAAAAAATTAAATTGGTAAAATGGACCTTATTTTCATAAACATAAAGTCCATTATAAGAATTTTAAATTTTGACGTGATTCAAATTATGATTCTACTAAAGTGGCCTTTTTAGACCCCCAGGAACGCGTCCTTGCAAGTCAAAACCAGTTTAATGATATGGTGAATCAAAAATGAAGATAACCATAATCTGGACGACTTATTCATCGAATCATAGGCTTTTTAGGGTTCCGTACCTTATTTGGCAAAAACTTAACCCTTATTGAATCTGTTTGTTGACCGTCTGTCAAGACCCTTTTTCTCAGGAACGCGTAGAGGTAACAAGCTGAAATTAATATTCAATATCAGGTCTGCTACCTCTTGGAGCCATGATACAAACTTGCTAGTCTACGTGAATAACCCACTCAAAGGATATTACCGCTTGTGTTGCATATTAATTTACAATTTCACAAGGGAATCAAAACCTTTAGGGTACTTACTTTTCGTTGACCAAGTATCATGAAAATTGGCTAGAAGCAATGACTTAGAGCACATGTAAAGGAAACAGCCTGAAGACGGTAAAACATAGTTTAATATAAAATACTACAAGTATATGCGGAACCCTAGGTGCGCGACTCGCAACTCGCACTTGGCTTGTTTTTATTTAATCACGACGAGTGATAAAAGCAAAATCATGCGTATCAAGATAACGATCTTTAAAGATATCAACTAATGATTTAAAATGACCAATAATGAATCGAAAAAATAGTTTAAAGTCATTGCTATGAAGCGGTGGACGTGTTTGGTTCTGTTCTACGCTACGGCCGTTTTAGCCGACGAAGCTTGGCTGGATGTGACAATTGCGCAAGGGCCGGTGCGAGGGCACAAACACCCCAGTGGAGATCTATATGCCTTCTACAACATACCATATGCCACAGCGCCAGTAGGCGAGTCTAAATTCAAGGTAGGAGGTTCATCAGTTATTTTTTAGTAAATAAATGAAAATTTCCACCATTGGAAAAAACGGCATTGAATGATAGCATGACAATTGAAATGACAGAAGAAAATAGAAGAAGAAAACAAGATAAAGTAAGATGAGGCATGGCGAGAAGATGACGACAACGGTAAAACAAAGGCTCCGATAACAATTAAATTTTATCGTTTCTTTTGGTTTCCAGGCACCTCTGCCAGCACCAACATGGTCGGAACCGTTTGAAGCAATTGGAACCAAGAGCGTCATATGTCCACAGCACAGAACTTTGATTGACTCAATGCCAGACGTTTTAGAGGTGAAAGAAGATTGCCTGATTGCCAATTTGTTTGTACCCAACACTACTGAGAGAAACCTTTCAGTCCTCGTTTATGTTCACGGGGGAGCTTTTGTTGCGGGCTTCGGCAATTATTATCGAGGAACAGAGTTTGTGAAGGAAAAGAAAGATTTCATCATGGTCACGTTCAACTATCGCGTCAGTATTCACGGGTTCCTTTGTCTCGGCACCGAGGACGCACCAGGCAATGCTGGCATGAAGGACCAGGTGGCACTGCTGCGCTGGGTGCAACAGAATATCGCCAGCTTCGGCGGTAACCCTAATGATGTCACTCTTGTTGGTAGCAGTGCAGGTTCTGCATCAGTAGATCTGCTTCTGATATCTAAGTCAGCCGAAGGATTATTTCACAGAGCCTCACTTGAAAGTGGTGGGAACCTTGCTGCTTTTACAATCCAGAGAGATCCTCTAGAGATTGCCAGAACGTTCGCTAAAGATCAAAACTTTACTAACGTTGTCGATATAGACGCTTTAGAACAGTTCTATAAGACAGCTTCATTCGACTTGTTGACCTCCGATTTGTTTTTTGAAAGGACTGATTCTACCTTCTTGTTTTCACCGTGTGTGGAACGCGATACAGAAGGAGCGTTCCTGACAGAATCTCCTCTGACTATTCTTAAGAATGGCAACTACAAAAAAGTACCTTTGCTGTATGGATTCGCTAACATGGAAGGGCTGCTGCGTATTGAGTTTTTTGACATTTGGAAAAATAAAATGAATGAAAAGTTTTCTGATTTCTTACCGGCTGATCTTATGTTTGATTCTGATGAACAACGAGAAGAAGTAGCCAATAAGATCAAGACATTTTATTTTGGCGAGAGTCCTGTTAGCTATGATAACATTTTGAAATACGTGGACTTCTTTTCGGACGTTCTATTTACATTTCATATGCTGTGGGCATTGAAACTGCACGGGGAAGCTGGTCATTTAATAACCAAGTATACTTGTACGAATATTCATTTGTGGACGAGAACGATCCGGTGGTGCCTCAAACTGATGTACGAGGTGCTGATCACTGTGCTCAGTCGTTTGCTTGGATGGACGACATGTTTGGTAGAAATGTGACCGCGACTCCGGAATTTCTGAAAGTGAGAGCGACGGTGCGTGAACTTTGGCACAACTTCATGAAAACTGGGTAAGATTTGTTAGTAAGTTTTTGGCGTTTAGCTACTTATAATCGGTGTGCAAAGTTAAGATAATTACTACTATTTAAAATTCACAGCCAGGTTCGATTCCAAAGTATCAAAACTCTTTTTGACTTTTGTGTAGAGGTTCATAGAAGACACCTGCTCTTCAAATTTCAACTGTGTGTTGCCAACAATCTTGGAATAAAATGGCTGTGACATACGGACGGACGGACAGACAGACGGACGGACAGACAGACGGACGGGACGAATTGATAAGGAATCCATCCAGTACTTCTAACGAGAAAAAAACATCTGCATCACATTTTTGGCGGGCGCTCTTTCATGTAGATGGTATGATTAAAAATTCAACGTTTACTTAAATCTTTCAGGAAGCCCGTGCCTGAAGGGTCTTCATTCCCTGCGTGGCCGGCAGCCGGCGCGGACAGGTCACCACACATGGTGCTAGGTGAGGAGCTGACACTAGGAGGAGTGCTCTTGGAGGATCGCACTCGCTTATGGAAGGAGATCTATGACAAACACTACCGGGATTCATTACCACCACGCTGGTAGGCACGGTGGTAGCATGACGACAAAGAATTATTAATTTATTTATTCTGTAAGTTTTGTTTTATTGTACTAAAATACGGATAGAAACGCACTTTGAGTGAGATGCCTCAAAATACAAATAAAAGATAAAATCTTTGTGATAAGTTTATTTTCGAGTGTTTTTATTTTCATTTCTGTCAATCTTCAAGTTTACTACTAATGACGGTGCTGAAATCAAAGCACTACTGCTCCTACGTCATATGCCACCTTTCCGGCACTAACCGGGGATCGTGGAAGGCGCACTAGTTCCCATGATTTCCGGTGCAAATGTGGGAAGGTAACAGCGGGGTGGTTTTTAGTCAGTAAGAGTCTGACATAGAAAGGGCGGATGACATCCATGAGGAATTTCCACCCAGAAACAAAAAAAAAGGTGGTTGCCAGGTTTGTTTGCAAACAAAACGTTGCTCTTGTTACTAAAACACGAAAACTTTAATTACTAATAGGTATTTGAAATTAGGTACTGTGTTTTAGAAGGGACAAACAGCGGCAGTTCTTAATAAGGGTGTACAAAACCTCTTAAGGAAGCCGAAAGGCACTTTTCTAACGGTGATGGCGATATTTTTTTTGTTCTACACCATACCTGGGAACCTTCTAGTTACGGAGATATTGGAGGTCAAAATTAAGACTTTTTTTAAAATACAAGTTTTTAATGAAAGATTTTTACCTTAAACACCTCCACGACCCCGTACTATTCAGCCCATCCATCAGCACAATGTGTTGAGTGCGTTACATTGAATTCTTTGTTCTTCTTGTTTTGATTTTTCACCACAAAAAAAGTCGTTTCCCAGTAATAATTTTTGAGTAAATTTACTAGTAGCTAGTTTGATGTACATAATGCTAGGTTGACAGCTCCGTGATGAGTCTGTTTCCACTCTGTATAATCAATTCTCCATAAAGTTTGAAATTGATAGTAACACTGGTTACTCTAGCTAGAACTAGTTAGTTTAACGTAGAGAAACGTCAACCAAAGGTTAATTGAAGTTCACGTCTTAATCGGAGTTAAGTCAACCGATCCAAGCTCTGGATCAAGTTGCACAAACTTTGACATTGTTATGTGTTTAATATTGGTGTCTCCTTTAGCCGGACAAGAGAAAGGTCGGGCTGGAGAGGTCGGAAGTGCACTTGTGTTTGCGCGCACTTAGGTTTGTGCACTTTACTAATTTTTCCTTCGCTGAGATTGGCCAACATGACTGAAATATAATCAGGAGTACTGCAAGGTACTATTCTATAAATCTAAACGAGGAATATTAAATCTCATAATTATTATTTTATTATTGCATTCAGCTGCATCCGATTCGACTGAGAGCCGAACCCCTAAACAGTTGTGAAAATTCTAGGCAGATGATGATTATTGTACTCGTACATGATGTATGAAACCTAAGAATTTCTACAAAGTGTCTTCCTAACAGGAAAAAGGATTATAGAAGAATTTCCTTTGATTAGGAAGAAGTCAAACATGTGAAAAAAAGTATATATCCTTACCCAGGATAATAGAAATAATCTATCTTATTGCCGATGCGACCAGACGTTTAGTCGTGAAAAGGTAACAAACAGAAGTTACTTTCGCATTTATAAAATTAAGGAAATATAGATTCTATTGAATCTTTGAGACCTGATTCCCGCGAAAGACAAACCATAAACATCCAAGTGCATTTGCCCAGTTTTTTAAATATAAAAACTATGTACTTAATGTAAATTGATAAATTCCTTCGATTCACATTATAGTTCCTAGAGAGTCTTAACATTTTTTAAAATAATCAATCAAAGTATTAAATACTTATGGACCTCGGAACTTAAATACCATTTACCGCATATTTGATTGTTATTCGAAACAGTTCTGCACATAAATCAGTTATGTAGGTATTATTTTTAAATGAATAGACAATGATAAATTATACTTTATGAATCCAATAAGATTATGTAAATCGTTAATCATTTTGTTAATTATCTTATCTATGCCAAACAAAACTTGACCGGAAATGCCAAAGCCGTGCAAGCACAAAGACTGCGATCTATAAACGTTACTTAGCACGACAAACGGTTAGGTACTTGATATTATTTAAGAAACCTAATGACTACTTATCTTCCTTGATATCTGAACCAGATGATCTTATCAGCAATAGAATATATCAATAAGTGCTATTGATAAGATCCCAACTACAAACCTATCAAGACATGTGCATTTTATCACTGACTATATAGCTGACCCACGCAACATCGTCTGGGTCACATAAAAGAGAAAAAGGAATAAATATTGCTTCCTTATTAATTTACGAGTAGTGACTATTTAATATTACAAGAGTTTCAAATATTTTACACAATATACTCGAATACGGTTAACTTTTAACAGACGGTTTAACAGAACCCCTCACATAATAGTAACCGATGCCAGAGCCAAGTCGATTAAAATTAATTGTGCCGTGAATTCGTGATACTTTTCCATTCAAGTATCGGATTTAATTATATCAACACAATAAGTAGTTATAAATGGGTGCGTACCATTTGATATAATAACAAAAGTTCTAACGTTCACATGACCTAATTTCATTTCATATACTTTTTTTAGTATAACGATAAAATTAAATAATAAATTATTGAGATAATTTCAGTTTACCTAATTATATATGGTTTAATTAACATTTTTTATAATGCACATTTGTACTAATATTCAGTTAGTATATTATTTAGTTAGTATATTATTTAAAATCTATAGCAACGTTTAATATAATTTAAATTAATTAAATTTAACCCTTTTATATGTGTTAATATGTGTAACTGAAATAATCAGTTTTACAACAGACTGCGACTAGATTTCGGCTATCTAATGCTTATTAACCATAAATAAGTACATTGTAAATTTGGCAACGCTCAGTTTACCTGTTACACTTATTAACACTGTTACACCTTTTATGTCTGTTACAGATATGTTACGGTTACACTTTTGTAAGTGTTTTGGGTTAACACATTGAAAACACATTTATAAGTGTTACATATTTCATTCTGTTACCAATTCAACATGTAACACTTTTTTTTTTTTATGGGAAATCCTAGGAGCGATCCTATTGTCAACCGGGCCCAAATGTGGACTACGACGGGAGAAAAACCCATTAACACTTTTCTTTTGTTTATGAATCCACCCCAGGCCTACTTGCTCAACTGGGATGAAAATTGTCATTGCAGGTTTTGAGCACAAAGTCATTGTTAATTCGTTTCTGGCAGTATAGATGGCGCCATAGACGGTAGAATAGAGGCGTAATCGAAAGGCCGTTCCAAAAATCATCAAATGACTTCTCCCACTCTGGGCGGAGCGGGAGGGAGTGTCAGACTCTTACTAACTAAAACCCATCCATGTTCCTTCCTCGCCCTTTATGTTCCGGGGCTGCGGTATCTCTTTCGAACAGTCCCGCAACCCCGGCAGACATTAATACCCCCTAATGTCGCCAATTACGTTTAAACCCCATGCACTTTTCTCAAAGGGGTGTTGTTCTAACCGTAGGGTGAACGTATCAAAAAAATATCTGTAATTATTTTCATAATTAAAACTCTACGCGCTATTCGGACGTCGCGTCGTCGACGACACGCAACTACGTCCAAGTAATTAAATCAGTGATTATTGTTAACTACTCTCACAACAAAAAACCAATGGCAGTAGGTAGGTACACATTAAATTAATTTTCATGTCGGGATTTCCCATGACTGGGGCTTGCATGTGGGTGACAGGGAAATCCTTAGAACGCACCATGCATATATAATTTAAGGGGCTAAGGACCCTTGCAGTTGGTGTTAGTAATTGCTCACTATTGTTTTTGAAGTGAAAACTTCGATAGGCGCGTTGAGCACTTTTTGGGTGCACAAAAATCATGGAACTCGCGTGACTGTCACCTAATAGCACTCGTAGCCGACCCGCTACAGCGTAGCACTACTTAGGCGTGCGCCCGTAGCGCACACCTAAGTAACAGAATTTCTGTGTTCCCAAATATATATTTTGATATATAAAGACGAAAATTATGATGAATATAAAATTGCTATAGAAAAATTATTTTTTTCATAACTCTTTGTTTAAATCAGTGTCCATTCAAAACATATATTTGGGAACCTAGATATGCTGTAATTCAATCGAAATATAGGTATACACAATACCTTAAGAATATGTTTGATTTTCATATTATTTTGGTAAATATTACGTTTTGCCGGCCCCTTAACAAGATTCAAAAGCGATTTTCTTGTTGGATAACAACTGCAATTTGACAAGCATGCTGGTTTTCTCACGATGTTTTCCTTCACCGAAGCAAGTGAAATCAGAGGTGCGTGTCTAGGGTTCGAACTCGAGACTTGGCAATAAGACGGTCACACCATTAGGGTATCAGTACCTACTCTATGCAGATGATGACCAAGGTAGATACATTGAATACGCTAAAACCTTTTCTAGGCGAGGTATGTAATTATGTATTAACTTAATGTTGAACTATGGTATGTAATTATGTATTAACTTAATGAACCATTAATAGTTATGTACAATTCTACATTTCATAATTTTTGAGTAAAGTTACTTAGTTCGATGTACAGAATATTTGGTTAGCGGCTCCGTGATGAGGTTGTTTACACCCTGTATACATAATTCGGGTCTCCTCCTCTTTTTTATTAAATCTGGAATTTAAAAAAAAACAGATGTTTCCTACAAAAGTGCAGTACCAACAAGGTCAAAATATATGGAATGGCAGATTTTTTTTTAAAATAACGATAAAAATTAATGTCAATGATAGTTTTTCAAAAATCGAACGCCAGCATGGGCCAATATGTACACGCCACTGCCATTACACATCCACGGAATACGAAACGACGCTCATTCATGAGCACAGGATGAGCCAACCGTTTGTAGGTAATGAGATGCATAAACTCGTATCAAATTAAATAGCCTTGCTCGCGGTTCCTTCGTTTGCATAATTCTCCTATTAAATCATGGGAGCCATTACTTCCTTCAGGTTTAAGGAAGAGAGACTAATTTTATAATTAACAAAACGGTCGATTACGTGCAATGAAAGAATTCTGCTTTTCAGGGAAAGTTCGTCGGACATTTTGTTCTCTCTATTTCTATGCATCTGTTCACTTCATGTCACCCTGATAAGCTTTGCACGTCACCCTCGCAAAGTTGAAACAGAACTGCTATCAACTGTCGTTGGTGGATGTAAAGATCACCACGTTTAGTGGTCTTTTTTTCAGACCTTATACATAACTGAATCAACCAGTCAACCAGACTTACCAAATGGTATCGTATTACCCAGTATCAACTGGGCTGTAGAAGTCAGATAGGCAGTCGCTCCATGTAAAATACTGGTATTCAGCTGCATCCGGTTAGACTGGAAGCCGACCCCAACATAATTGGGAAAAGCTATGCAGATAATGATACATAACTGAATCAAATCTTACTTTTTTAAAAAGCCAGTCTCTAAAAAGGCAAGAACATATCAAATATTACCCATTTAAACTAATTATTACAGTTGTCATCTTTTCCTGTCTACTGTAATGTAACCACAATAAAAACATATACAGAGTGGTTCTTTTAAAGCGGACAATATCACGAAACTAGAATCACCGTTTTTGTCCAAATGATAAAAGAAACAAACTGTAAAACCCACACACAATGTTAAACAGTAGATATCAATTTGTACCAAAATTAGGTCTTGCATCTCTTCCTTCGTTGTCCACTAACAAACTATATAGTTCACTCCCAAGTTGCGAACCACTCCACAGTTTACCCATCATCCGATTTGTCGTGAAGTTTGCAGCGAGCTTTAGACGGAACCTCAAGACCACCACTAAAAGGTTTTCAGTGTTGTCTACTGCCTGCCTGCCTGATTGAATTTGAATAAGGAACTTGGGAAACGTAACGACCGGTAACCGGAACAATATGGCTGAATTAGTAACTTCATGGACGATAGTGCTGCTATACCTACTACCTATTTATTAGGGATGTAAAAAATGCCCTTCATGAAGCCAAGAAGCACTTGTTTTACCCGTCATGGTAATCTTTTTTTTCTAGACCGTATCTAAAAAATTTCTTGTTATGTAGGTACGGAGATAAAATCTATACTAATATTATAAAGCGGAAGAGTTTGTTTGGTTGAACGCTCTAATGTCAGGAACTGCTGGTTAGCATTGAAAAAACATTTTTGTGTTGGATAGTCCATTTATCGAGGAAGGTATATAACATCACGCTACAACCAATAGGAGCGGAGCATAAACGAAAAATGTTGCAAAAACGGGGAAAATGCATTCCTTTTATGAACTTTTTCTCTCATAAGTGACGCAGACGAAGTTGCGTGGGTCAGCTAGTGCCTACATACGAGTATAAACGACCCCTTTCCAAATGCGAGACCAAAATCTACAAAAACATTATTTCAAATTTCAACATTCATCTGAACTCTTCAACTTTGCTTTACCGATGCAATCGCATCTCTCTAAAAGCAAAGCTGATGAGATGCGCATCACCCAGATACATAAAACATGGCTTACACATAAATTGCTCTCCCATACATAAATGTATGTGATCAATCATTCTCATGATAATGAAGTTAGTATAATATCTGCGTAGCACAACTTTATCTTGGCAAGCTGTTCGAAAACATAAGTTTCTTCTTTCACTTTTCCTTGTCGTACCAACATGGCTGAAGAAATTGACCTGAATCTTGTTACTTTTGCTTACAGAGATTTAAGATTAAATGTACTTTTTGTCTTCATTTGACCATAATTTACATCACATTAATTTAAATCTCTTAGAGGCAAATCCTGATGATGTTGAGCTTTCGCTATTAATCTATCAAGCTTTATCAATGCTGTAATACGACTGATCAGATTTGAAAGTTATTGGCACTATGATAAATTGATTTTAAAAAAAACCGGCCAAGAGCGTGTCGGGCCACGCTCACTGTAGGGTTCCGTAGCTTCCCAGACCATTAAAAATACCAACATTTTTCGTCAGCAAAAATAACTTTGTTTTTCATAGTATTTGTATGAAAAACAAAGTTATCATTTGCGTTTTTTTGAAAAAGTGCTATATAACTCAAAAACTATTCAACTCATCAAGTTGAAAATAATTTTCCTAGAAAGTTCATATAAAGGTCTACTTCTGTGATTTTTTTCATATTTTTTAAACTTATGGTTCAAAAGTTAGAGGGGGGGGGACACATTGTTTTTGACTTTCGGAGCGATTATTTCCTAAAATATTAATATTATCAAAAAATGATTTGAGAAAACCCCTATTCATTTTTAAATACCTATCCAAAAATATATCACACGTCAGGGTCAAAATTAAAAAAAAAATCGCTCCCCACTTTACGTCTGGGGGAGGTACCCTAATAAAAATGTTTTTTTTAATTTTTATTTTTGCACTTTGTCGGCATGATTGATATACATATTGGTACCAAATTTCAGCTTTCTGGTGCTAACGGTCACTGAGATTATCCGCGGACAGACAGACAGACAGACAGACATGGCGAAACTATAAGGGTTCCGTTTTTTGCCATTTGGCTACGGAACCCTAAAAACGGGGAGTAGGTACGTTTCCGTTGAACTATTTTCGAAGTTCAGTAGGCAACAGCAAAAACACCAAACACTGTGTATGTGTTCTCTGATTAAAAATATATTAAAAAGACCTTAAGACGCCTGCGGAGCATGCGTTGTTCATACAAACGCAATACCAAAATAATTTGTGAATAAAACATATTCATAAGGTAGTGTCTATTTATTTCGATTGAATCACAAAATATCTAGGTTCCCAAATATACATTTTGAATGGACACTGATTTAAACAAGAGTTATGAGAAAAATAAGTTTTCTATAGAAATTTTAAACTCCTCATATCTCGTCGTTATATCACTGTCCTTTCAAAATACATATTTGGGAACATAAATATTCTCTAATCCAATCGAAATAAATACACACTACTTTAAAAATATGTATGATTTACAGAATATTTTGGTATTGCGTTTGTATGAACGACGCATGCTCCGCCGGCCCCTTAAAAAGAACAAATAACTCCAACTTCCTTTAAGTACATGAAAATAACACACCACTCTCTCCTATTGCTTGTTATCTAATTAGCGCAGACACTTCACTTTCCACATTGTTTCTACGTCTAGCTAATGGCTTTCTATGTGTATTGTATGTAATAGCTAAGTCTTAAGGAGGAAGCCTGGTTACTTTGTTGTAAGGCTCATGCATATGATCGTGTTACTGCGAGCACCTTGTGTAGTGCAAGCCTAAGAGGCTTTGAGAGGCGAGGTACCCATCACAAACAACTTACTAATAGTTTGCTGCACTAATGTGACGAAGTACTTCGCTTTTTTGTTTAACTATTTATATGGACACACTAAATAAAGAAATGAACAAGAGCGTGTCGGGCCACGCTCACTGTAGGGTTCCGTAGCTTCCCAGACCATTAAAAATACCAACATTTTTCGTCAGCAAAAATAACTTTGTTTTTCATAGTATTTGTATGAAAAACAAAGTTATCATTTGCGTTTTTTTGAAAAAGTGCTATATAACTCAAAAACTATTCAACTCATCAAGTTGAAAATAATTTTCCTAGAAAGTTCATATAAAGGTTTACTTCTGTGATTTTTTTCATATTTTTTAAACTTATGGTTCAAAAGTTAGAGGGGGGGGGACACATTGTTTTTGACTTTCGGAGCGATTATTTCCTAAAATATTAATATTATCAAAAAATGATTTTAGAAAACCCCTATTCATTTTTAAATACCTATCCAACAATATATCACACGTCAGGGTCAAAATTAAAAAAAAAATCGCTCCCCACTTTACGTCTGGGGGAGGTACCCTAATAAAAATGTTTTTTTAAATTTTTATTTTTGCACTTTGTCGGCATGATTGATATACATATTGGTACCAAATTTCAGCTTTCTGGTGCTAACGGTCACTGAGATTATCCGCGGACAGACAGACAGACAGACAGACATGGCGAAACTATAAGGGTTCCGTTTTTTGCCATTTGGCTACGGAACCCTAAAAAGGAACAAAAAATTGGCGCAATCGTGAAGTTTCATCATCATCACTTTTAGTCGAAAGACGTCCATGGCTGGACATAGGCCTCCAAAAGTGTGACCACATTGATCTAGCGGATTCCCGCAACCTTCACTAGGCCAACGCAACGTCTTCCGATTCTCGGTTGCCACTCCAGAACCTTTCGACCCCATCGGCAACCGTTCTGCGAGCAATGTGCTCTTCCCACATCCACTTATGGTGATGCTTATTTCTGAAGAAATCTCTAACAGCGTACCTGCCAAAGGAAGTACTAAAAAAGAGAAATAGACAGTGTGTAAAAGAAGAAGAAAAAATTGGAATATAAAGCAAATCTCAAACCAATCAACAAATTACAGGACTGCGTGACAGCAAAGGCAGGGTTATATTTTCGCTAACTTTTTAGAGCTTGTGGTCACCGGTGGAATGTGGAACGTTTTGTAGAAAAATCCTTCCGCAGAAATTGGGCGTAAATACCCTCGGGGCGAGGTAGCAGCACGTGACCACGGTCTACGTGTTGTATCTATTTCCAAAAGAAGGTACAGCTCGTGGACATGGATGCGACTGCGATGGTCCTGCATGAATCGATTAGCTACTCGTATTTAGAATAACAACAACTAATATTCTCTGTGGCAGGCAGGCTGGCTATTCGACCGGAAGAAACGGTGGAGGTTTGCCCCGCGTCCTCTCGCGTCCGGCCCTGGTTCAATCTATGGTCCGAAGCGAGACGGAATGGGAAGCCGTCACCTCCTTCTGCGAAGCAGTCATGCTAGCGAACTAGTAAGTAGCGTAACTAGTAACTAGTAGTACTAGGCTAGCATGATTCCAAGATGGTATTTATTTCCAAAAGATCGTACCTACCTACCCGGAATTATTATAATCCACCACCACCACCTTGAGCTCATGCCAGCCTGGTACTTTTTGGGGAACATATATTATTATATGCCCTCGCCATTCTGTATTCATAGCACATACTTTTCACATTTCCATCTTTGTCACTGTGCACCGATCAAATGTTTCTTTATTTTTGTTGTTGCATCGATAAGAATAAATCAATTCAAACTAAGTTATTATCTTGATAACGATTTGCGTTCTCAATTTTCTTGAAATGCTCGGTAGGATTGAAAGGCTACAATAACAGATAACGTAAAACCAATATACACACATCAAAAGTGTCTAGGGATCAACATATATTTTTGCAATAACTTTTCTCCTGATTGATATTAATTAAAATTTTCTTTAAGGATTCATCAAATAAAGTGTTTTCGTTTGTCACAGTAACGATAAACCAAGTCACCTTTGCATTAATAAAGAAATTTGCCATTTTCCAAATAAAGGGATTTTTGACATTGGAACCACTAACATTAAAGTTCGAAAAAAAGACTGAAATAACAGTTTTCTTTAAAATTTTATTGGGTAACTTAAACAATTAATAATCCGTGCTTCTACCGCGAACACTAACAACACAAGAACATCGGTTTGGCATACTCAAAATGAGTTCATCCAAATCACGCTGTGGAATGGCCGCCCATGTTCGTTGCAATAACAAAAAAAGGTCTTCTTGCGACTGGATACCCTCCATATTCGGCAGAGCTCTTCTCTGTAGCATATCCCATGCATGCTCAATCGGGTTCAAGTCTGGCGACTGAGCAGGCCAGGGCAGGACATTGGTGTTAGCTGCGGCGAGAGTCTGTCTTACAACTCTTGCGGTGTGCGGTCGTGCATTATCATGCATTAACTGAAATAAGGGACCGATTTGCACTTGTAGAGGAACGATGACGTCTGATACAATCGTCTCAGCATAAATTTGAGCGTTGAGGTTGCCTCTGATCCAAATCAACTCAGTTCCTCCGCCGATCCAAATACCCGCCCATACCATGATGGTTCCACCACTATAAGGATGGACTTCCTGGCAGGATTTTAATCGCTGTTGGCGTCCAGGGGTTCTCCAGTGTCGTATACGTCTTGTATCCGGTCTCATACCAAAACGAGACTCATCAGAAAAGCACACGAAACGCCATTGTTCTTCTGCCCAATTTCTGTGTTCAAGAGCCCATTGATATCGAATCCTACGATTGTGCATTGCTATAGGTGGTACCCGTAGCGGTCTTCGGAAATGAAGGTTCACTTCATGCAAGCGGTTTCTGACTGTTTGGTCGCTAATTAAGTTCCCTGAAGAGTGATGAAGCCTCACGGCTAACATCATGGCGGTTATTGTTGGAGCTCTTCGAGTTAAGATTTGGCCTGCTCAGTCGCCAGACTTGAACCCGATTGAGCATGCATGGGATATGCTACAGAGAAGAGCTCTGCCGAATATGGAGGTTATCCAGTAGCAAGAAGACCTTTTTTTGTTGTTGCAACGAACATGGGCGGCCATTCCACAGCGTGATTTGGATGAACTCATTTTGAGTATGCCAAACCGATGTTCTTGTGTTGTTAGTGTTCGCGGTAGAAACACGGATTATTAATTGTTTAAGTTACCCAATAAAATTTTAAAGAAAACTGTTATTTCAGTCTTTTTTTCGAACTTTAATGTTAGTGGTTCAAATGTCAAAAATCCCTTTATTAGGAAAATGGCAAATTTCTTTATTAATGCAAAGGTGACTTGGTTTATCGTTACTGTGACAAACGAAAACACTTTATTTGATGAATCCTTAAAGAAAATTTTAATTAATATCAATCAGGAGAAAAGTTATTGCAAAAATATATGTTGATCCCTAGGGATCAACATATATTTTTGCAATAACTTTTCCAGACACTTTTGATGTGTGTATCTAACCAAATATTCCCAAAAAAGATGAGAAAAACGTTTTATATAGAAAAACAATGAGTGAAAAAAGCAATTCCTTTTTTGTAATTTCCTGTAACAGTATTGCAATGAATTTTAATCAACCCTAAAAGCTTTTCATGTCTCCGAAAGAAAATGGTGTCATTATTTAATACAGTTACAACGTTATTGCTCTTACATCAACATGAAGCACCTTTTCCCCCCATCTAAAAACAATATAATTTTTTAACGCCATCGTAAATCGCCGGTCACTCGACATTTTGGGGACATATATTGAGAACAACGCATTAGGAGCTAACGCTTGACATTTCGTAAAAGCATCGTCGATTCAATTAATTCGTCGATAATAAAACAAAACTTTATCGTAGCCAACAAATTGCTTTTGTTCCCGATAGTAATATACGTTCCAGTAAAACTGAAAAGGCTTTTTATTTATCTATCGAACACTAAATAAACACACGCAATAACAGTAAATATAAAGATTATGAAGACGTCGAAATGTCTACAATAAAGCACGAACATCAATTACAGCTTTATACAGTATAATGGGAACTTTAATGGCTCCTAGCAAACCCTAAACAGCAATTATAAGTTCGTTATCAGCGCTTTAACTATTATTCTTCATCACAACTGATAATAAGTCCTCAATCGTTAACTCAAACAGTTAGGGGCATTTAATGAGTCTTATCTTGCCGGAGTATTTAAAACTTCAATGTTCGTGTCTTCTTTGTAGGATATTGTAATGAACAATCAGGATTCCTTCCCATATCGGAAACAGTCAAGAATGTTTTGTAAAGTAAAACTTTCCGTCTCTGAATACGAATTTCTTTAGGAAATCTATACGGCTATCGATGAAAAAGAACGCAGCACTGCCTACACTGAAAGGCCTTCTTTCCGCTATAGGGAGTTGTCTAAAAAGTTCAGTAGCAACATAAAATGCTTGTGTAGACAGCCAGCAATTTCACATTTCGTGTCACAGGCAACACGGTGTTTGTATTCCCTGCCAAATATGCGCATGCTTCGCTCCGCGCTCGCTCCCACGATGCAAAAATGCAAATGTGATGGAGTGCAAATGAGTCTCCCGTGCGCGGCGTGCCAACGAACGGGGATCTGCCCGGAGCCCCGGACGCATCACTTTGTGCTGTCCATTGTCAACACTTGCTTTATGAGGGGTTGTCAGCGTATTGTTAACTCATTTTAGTGAGCTTTATGCTCCATCCGTCCTCGATCTGTTCATTCATTCACGCGGTGTCCAACCGTCGAAATAACTCAGTGCCTATCTGTGACATGTTTCGAGATGACGATTAATTATAATGTTTGTTAAGTGGCGTCCGCGTTGTGTTGCTAAGTCGCAATATTGTGGTCGTTATGCTTCGCTTCCTGTTTGCTATTAACACATGGGTTTGTAATAGCTTCATATTTCATTCTGATCGTGTACTCTGTTTTGTTATTGTGGGAATTTTATTATTAAGATTCTACAAGGTCAGTCTGAACTGATTCTTTTTGGAATTTTGAAGGTTTGTACAATCTCTTTGGCATCGCGTGTTTTTTAGCGATTCTGATTATGGTCATGGCATGTATCGTCATGGCCATTTCATTTGGAGCTTGATCAGAATTTTAAGCGACACAAGATGCGTTGAACCCTTGATGTACGTTTTTGTACATACACCAATTAGGAGCTGTAGGTTTTTTTCAAATGTCTGAAAAAAATAACAATGTAGTAGTTGATATTTTCAAATGTAGCCTGTGGGGCCTTATAAGGTTTCGATTGGCATGGTAACCATGCCGCTCTTCAAGCTCTGCAAATGTTTTTTTTAAATACTATTCATGTTTTCGATCAGTAAGGTTGCAGGTTTCACAGCTGTCATATCTATTTGTGAAATTGTATGTGGACCAAACTGAAAATAGAAACAAACTTCATTAGTTAGACATAAAGTTTATTTTTCATTACCGGTGGATTTACGAAAAAAAAACCTTCTTGAAAATGAGAATATCTAGTAGAAAATCGTCCCTTTCGCACAATGTGGCAATGTTTATTCATTATGCTTGAAATTAGTAGTATCGCAGTCATCGTCACAATTGAGAAACGAATTTCAAGACTTATCACATCTATCTACACAGAAATCTATTTCAGGAGGCAAAACGCTTAATTTATTCCTTAATACAATTATTATAAGCTCAATAACAATATACAATTCTACCCTTAAGGCCCTAAGGGCCAATTCACCCGCGTTTCCCCATAACGCAATGGCGGAGGTCAGATGGCAATCACTCCGCATAAAACAGCAACACGCCATACCAATCAGATATGGTCACGAACAACTGAATATAAACAGTACACGGGCTTAATAACTTTATTCGCAAAATAAATGTAATCCTACTGGAAGTCCTTAGAAACTATTTCTATGGTAATATGTAAAGAGGTATGTTTTTTATCCCGAGTACGGCGAAGCCAAATACTCTTAATCTTCGGAACTGCTGATCCGATTCTGAAAATTCTTTCACTAATGGGAAAATACGTTATCCCCGAGCGTCATCGGTTAAATTTAAAACGTTCCCACGGGAAAATATGAACCATGACGCCAGCAAAACCGCGTGCAAATGCTAGCACAGTATCATAATCAGTACTTTTTTATATGTTTCACTAAGCACTTTAAACGTGGTGACCGGGTGTCGAGAGTTTTTGTGCCACCCATGGGCCGCTGATTTGGCTTAACATTGCCATTTGTCTCGATGCGACAGCCCGCAGACTTACGAATAATTTGTTACCCGATGCATGCTTAGAATAAACGTGTAAACGCTTTGCATGTATAATTGTATGTGTTAGCCGATTCCGACCTTTTGTTCCTGGTTGAAATACTATTATGTTAATACCTAATATGTCTACGGTGCTTATACTTAGAAAAATAAGCAGGTACTACATCTTGGTCTCAATCACATCCTTCACAAGATGCCATTGTTTAGTTCTAAGCGGAATTTCCATTTTTTTTTTTTGTTGCGACAATCCATAACCAATTACCATCAACGATCCTTAGGACTGTACATATGTCTGTCTGTTTGTTTCTTTGTTACGTTATTTTGCCAAAATCGCTGAACGGATTTGGAACTTTTGATGTTATAGAGCCTCAAGCAAGGTTTAGACGAAGTCAGTGTTGGCTGCCAGGCCAGCGCTGGCTTGTTATTGGCCTCGTTAAACAGTTTTTCAAGACAAACCAGTGCTGGCTAGTAGCACTGGCGGGAATAGAGCGCCGGCCTATTTTTGACCTCCATCCGCATGCCCCGCAACCCCCGTGCTAGCGTGTATAGCAAAACGTGTGCACACCACAAGAATAACCCAAGAGTGAAAAAAATCCATTGACCTCATCGAAACAACACGGGCCAGGCCCAACAGACGTTAATTGCTGCATCAGTGGCTTCCTTCGTGCAAACAAATGTAAAAGAGCACTTGGAACTCTTCAGCAAATGGGATGGTCTGATCAGAAACACTACATTCACTATGGGTGTTCGATTAGTTATAGACCCCCCACTTAAGTCCATATTTACCGAAAAGATAACGTTCTGATTATCTAAAAACAACTGTTTAAGGGACATGTTCCCCTACAAAAAAGTATTTTAAACAGCTGTTTTTAGATAATCAGACCTTTTTGGTAAACATGGACCTTACTCTAAAGTATAAAGTTGGGTCTTTGGGAGTTAAAGTGTCATCATTATCATTATTTCAGCTCGGAATCATCCACTGCTGGGTATAGGCCTCTCCTTTCTACTGTCACACCTCAGAGTTCCGTGCGTCCCTGATTCAGGTGTTCCCGCAACTTTGACGATACAATCGTCAATACAATGAGCTTTTGGACGACCCTGATTTTTTTGACCTAGCCTTGCCCACCGCTCAGTCGTTTTGACCGAGTTTATGTGTGAGATTCCCAAATGCACACGGGCGAAATCACAGTGAAAAGCTAGTCTTTCAAACAGTTCTGAGTTCAGACGAATTCTTATTGTATTAGATACTTAGGTACGTGCCTGACGGTGGGACATCCGCCAATCTTGTCATTTCAACTCATTCCTTGAAGCGGTCTTGATATGTGTGAGAAATAATGTGGAGTTAGGTAGCTATATAGGCGTGTCAACGACCAGACGTTATCTCGCATCATGTGTCTGATTAGTGATATATGTCATAGATTAATCGAATAGTTCGTGCAATCCATAAAATATAGGCTATTGTTGGTAGAACTTGGGAGAGGCCTATGTCTAGCAGTAGACTACGATATGCTGAGTTATACTGTTTTGAAAGTGGTAGAGTCATTTTCTAATTCATCATCATCAGCGTATTAATGTTCCCACTGCTGGGACACAGGCCTCCTCTCTATGAGAGGGAATGGGCTATAATCTACCACGCGGGCCCAGTGCGGATTGGTAGATATAACATGTCTTCGAATTTTTTGGTTCTAGGACATGCCGGTTTCCGCACGATGTTTCCCTTCACCGTTTTGAGAGCCGATTTTCACCGATTTTTTTATTACGTTAACCTTATTAACCCTTCGTATGCCGGAACCGGAACGTAGATCTACACAAGACACAATAGCTTTTTAATTGTGTCTATAATTATAAATAATAAATAAATAAATAAATAAATAAATATCGCTGGACATTAACACACAGCGCCACCTAGTGCCACACTAAGCAAAGCTTGTGTCGTGGACACTAGATAGTTGATATACTACATATATACTTTTTTGTTTGTAAATACATACTTATTATACATATAAACATCCATGACTCGGAAACAAATGTCCATGCTCATCACACAAACATTTGCTCCTACCGGGATTCGAACCCGGGACCCTAAGAACGTAAGGCAGCCTCACTACCGCTACGCCATTCGGGTTGTCATTTGTCAAATTACGGCATACAAGAGGTTAAAAAAGAAATAATCCATTCTAATTCTAAATTAGAATGGATTTTTTTTCTGGCTATAGCTTTAATATCATTATGACAGTGCAAAACAAGGTACAATTACTTATAGCTAAGGTAAGTGAAAAGTGGAAATGCTTGTCTCGAGCAGATATAGGCTGAAACGTGATTATATCTGAATTCAGAACGCTGTGTGACCCATTTACTGGGCTATACCGATATTTTGAGGAATTACTAGTTGCCAGTTTTTCGGCTTCTCATCGTGTAACAACTTGATTGATAGTCTGGTCAAAATAGACAGTTCAATTACAACGTTCTAGTTTCAGCAGGATCCTGGATCAGGACCTACAGGCTACAGGGTGACTGAGTATCTTCTTGCACTGGTCCAATAGAAAAATACCAATTAGAGTGTTAACTTTTGAAGGTGTAATAGACTTGATACACACTGAATTATTTTACTGACAACACTGAGTTGGAAGTTCCGTTGGTTTAGTGGGGTTGTGCACTGGTAGTGGGGAACAGTTACGCTCAGGCAGAAACGATTCCTTTCAAAATCCATTGTGTTTTCGAGCTCATAGCCGACGAAATAAGCCGACGTTATTATTGCTAGAAGACTAAACATTCCTACTGCAAGTTTATACTGTAAAATCGTTATTGTCAGTTCTAAATAAAACGCATATTCAACTATCCTGCTGTTTCAATTCTGGCTGTTTTTACAAGAGTTTCTACAACTACCTACCCTGCTCTCCCAGGTGGTCACTAGAAGAAACTTGTAGAATATAACTCCTTCAATTTTTAGAATCCCTATTTCTCAAGAATGGGATAATTGCATCATCTACAATTTGATTGAACCTATTTTATGATTACAGCGGCGATGCAAGATCTTGAACAAAACTGACCGGACGACCGGTTGTGCCACCAAACTTCCTTCCTGGTCGAATGCCTGGTTCTGCGGACATAAGTAGTCGTCATAAGCCACGTAGTGCACGAGGTCCCTTAGTAGTTAATGGCACGTCTGATTAACAGTGATCATACATTTAATCAATAAGTACATGTTTCTGAATGAATGGATGGACAATATTGATTATCACTCCACATCAAGTCAACATGGGACTAGCCCACCACACTATTCCCAAACCACTGCAACACCTGAAAGCCAGATTCAACAGTTGCGACCGAATAAAGCGCCGAGACAATGAAGCTCCACGAAACCCCAGAGAAACAATTCCACATCAAGTCAATCAAGTGACATGACGTGTTCCGAACTTTCTGCTGCCGACATCGATCTCATTTCACTTCCTATTCCTACTATTAAAGCCATAAATCCAAATAATTATCGCGGTACTAAAGCGGGCACTAAAACAATGCTTTATGGCAACGCGGTTTACGCTGCATGTGAAAATTACGTAACAATATCGATTTTTAACTTCCCTAGAAAGCGAATTGCTAAGTCTTAATTAAAATAGATTCAGGCGCTAATCACCTTGTAGATAGCATGTAATCTACTTACAGAGGTTCGTTTAAAGGGTTTTAAGGAACACGGGTTAATTATTACCTGTGAACAAATCCTTAATTTTGATAAAGCGGAAGCTTTTGGTTGTCGAAAACAAGCATTAGAAAAATTCAAGTAGAGTCGACCAAAACAAAACATTTCCAGTGTCGATTCACATACATTATTTAACTTTAATTGAATGTAATCGATAAAATATACAAATCACTTCGACATTCAATAGATAAAATATTTATTCATGGCCATCAAAGACATGGAACGGTAAAGGCACTGCACTTTAGTCCACGGCATAGATATAATAAAGAAGGAGATATGCCCGTTAGACGAAAATGTATCGGAACCCTGTGTCTCCACTTTGCCCCTACCACACGGCAACTACTACACATGCAGTTCAGTAAAAGCAATAGAAACGCAGTCGCGCACACACCCGCATTTCTTAAAACAGAACGTAGTACACAATCAATTATAAACCTTATGCCATCAAACACATCGTGTATTTACACTCACTCACTTCACTAACTCGTCGTAAGAAGCAGTGGCCGCACTACGCGATGCATCCACTTATTGAAAAAAATTGTATGGCCATTTGCTGATGACTGGGCCTCTTGTGCCAGTTGCGTGGACACCGACACGCCCCCTTGCCACTTCTCCTGTTTTCATATTTCTATGGTCCACGGTATCTACAACTCGTCTTCTATTAACTATTAATACAAAGTGCTGAACTTTCCACTTTTATTCCTGTTTAAACCGTCCTATCTTCGCTCATAAACACCTGCTTAAAATTTATTGTCCATAACGTGTGGAGACCGTAATAAAAATAAATAAATATGGGCGCTATGGTGCTACCTTAACATTATCTATATTTCTTTGTGTAATCCATCTCTAATCTTTTACAAACATTATGAAAATTGATTTTCTAATGTCTCGTTGGTCTTGCTCTTGCCACCGCAAGAGCTAATGCTCACGAAGTCCTGGGTTCAATTCTCGGGTCCAGCAAAGTGTTATTAGGTTTTCCAATAGGATTTTCTCAATAACAGCCACAGAGTCTGAATTTATGCTAGGTTGATGGAAATAAGCTCGCTATTACAGAAAACTTGCAATAGGCATGACGACAGTATCAAAAAATTGCAAATCTATTAAGTCTGTCAGTTAGAGTATTGGAAAGTAATGGACACGTATTTTTTATTTTTGTAAATCAATGATTATTGACAAACATAAAACGCATCAAAACTCGGGAGTGGGGACTCGTGACGTCAGAACTCACTAAAAATTATACCAAGGCAAGACGTATTGAGAATTTTAAAAGCGCCCATATCTTCGTCAATTTTGGTTTATGTAACAAAATAAAAAATACGGGTCAAATATTTGTTGATTATCTAACTGACGGACTACTTAGTTGTTTTTTTTTTATCTTCTACCCCATTTTGGGTGTGCTAAGATACACCTCTTTTTTTTCTTTTTTTCGGTTTTGAAATCATCGAATGACTTCTCCCACTCTGGGCGAAGCGGGAGGGAGTGTCAGACTAAAACCCAACCATGTTTCTTCCTCGCCCTTTATGTTCCGGGGCCACGGTATCTCTTTCGAACAGTCCCGCAGGGCGCAGCCCCGGCAGGCTTCTCGGATTAGATACACCTCTGCCTTACTCTTCGGTTATTACAGGCGTGATGTTATGAGAATGGTGTCATTGATCGGTAATCGGCAATAAATACCTATCGTTGCTTTCTTTAGATGTTAAAGGCAATAATGTTTGTAGATTCTGCGATAACAACTGCTCATAAAAAGCTGAGCATTTAAATGCATCGTTAGTTGCATTTTATAGCTGGCTAGTTTTGTAAAATGTTGAATTATACAGGGAATGTGGATTTCAAATACTTAAAACATTGTAGCTACGTTTGCAATGTATGTGATATTTGCTTGATTACCTATCTAATAATGAGTTTGCTAATTAGGTTAATTTGATTAATAATATGAGCTGAAAGTACTAAGTATTATAATTTTACAGTTAATATGATTTTGTGTAGGTGTTTACGCCCATACACATAAATATTAATTCGGCTAATTAATAACCTGGTGTTTGGTCTGGTATTTCGTTACTGCTGCTGAACAGGATCTTTTTTTCCGATCTGGGCGGAGCGGGGAGTGTCAGACTTTTACAGACTAAAACCCATCCATGTTCCTTCCTCGCCCTTTATGTTCCGGGGCCACGGTATCTCTTTCGGACAGTCCCGCAGCCCCGGCAGGCCCCGCAGCCCCAACAGGTCCCGCAGACCCGGCAGGGGAACCGGTTCTATAACCAGGTCAAAGATTTATTGAGTTTCCTTATCAAGTATTAGTATGTCTGTAGCAGGTTCCATAAATGAGTTCGAAATACTATTCTGCGAAAATAGTAACGTCGATGACAATCATCGATGACTTGAAAACGCGACGTACGTTTTTGTTCGCTGTTCTGTTGTATGCATCCATCCATCAGCACAATGTTTTCAGTGCGTTACATTGTGTCCTACCGTTTAACGTGATTTATCACCCCAATTTATTTGATCGTATAAGTATCTCCTTGAGTTTAATAGGCATGAAGACAGTATCAATAAAAACTTTTTTGCAAAAAATAAAAACGACAAAAAAAAAAGAAGTGCAAAATTACTTTAGCTTCTGAAGTCGGTGACCTTTGTTTGATTTATTTAATTTTTTTGTCACCGACTTCAGAAGCTAGAGTTATTTTGCACTTTTTTGGTAATTTTTTTTTGAAGCCGGTTTTATTTTTTGCGTAAAAGTTTTTATTTTTCACTTTTTAGTGGTTCACATGTGCTTGATACACATAGAAAGTGCATACCGTTACAATTACAACAAGCCCAAACATGACTAAGATACATTGTCCCATTATGGAGAATTCCGTGAGTCTTGGCTTCATCATCAGATCTGATAGTAGAATGGTTCTTATCGAACGCAAATGCTTCACTTGTTGTAGAAAATACTAAAATCGCTGTACGTTATCCTATAAAATTTGAAGAGTTCACTCGATTTCGCCAAGATTCCATCTTCAGATCCCGACTTTGTGACAATGGGACCATTTGGAAAGTATACCCTTTCCGCCAAAACAAGAATTTTTCAAATCGGTTGGCTTGGCAAGCGACGGAGTTATGCGCGAACAAAAAAAAAAAAAAAATAGAAACATCCGAATTGAGAACCTCCTCCTTTTTTAGAAGTCGGATGAAAAAAATATAAATCTATTTAGTCCGTCAGTTAGATTATTAAAAAAAAATCATCCGAATCCGTTATGCTGTTTGAGCATGAAAGAGTAACAAACATACACAGAAACGCACATACAAACTTTCGCCATTATAATATTATTATTAGTAGTCTGATAGGTAAACGTCTCCTCAATGCAACTAATATTGATACACTGTATAGTCAGACACGATTAGGTAGCTTTGCCGGATTATGTGCTTACCCGGATATAGTGAAACAATGGATGGGGAGCGTAGGAAACAGAATCAGATTGAACGCTATAAGCATGTGAGTGTGACATAGGTTGTAGGTACATACCAATGTACCGGAAATAAGCAAATTGATGCCCTACGCCAATTTGTCGAAAAAACATAATGGTGAGCAATATGATAGTTTTAAAAAAAAACGCTTTATAGTCATTTTGTTTCTTGTATTCTTTTTTCTAGCAAAACCCTTTTATTTGATGCCCATATCATGGGATGGGAATTTCATGCATAAAAAATACCTAACTAGTCCGCCATCATTTGGAGTCCGCCATCTTTGGGAGTTTGCCATATTATTTTAAAATGACATCACTTAATTAACCGTGCATTGTCATCCAAACTAAACATGTGCTTATCCAAAATTACAGCTCAATCGGAAATCGGAATATGGGACAAAACTACTAGACATTTTACATAGTTACAGGCGAAACTAGTAAAGGCATGTTATAAATCATAGTTACGTTTTCAATATTAGGTGTTTTAATAGACTTCAAAAAAGCAGGAGCTATTCAATTCGACTGTTTTTGTTTTTTTTTTTGTAACCTTAGAAGTTTCAAAAAATAAAATTGACTTATAAAACACAAAAAAGTAAAAAAACACTTACCTAGGCTTTAGAAGTCGGTAGCAAAAAAACGGAATCAAACAAACAAAAGTCACCGACTTCTAAAACGAAAGTAATTTTTTACGTTTTTGTGTTTTTGAAGTCGGTTTTATTTATTGCAAATTGTTTTGTAAAACCTATTTGCAAAATAAACATTGACATTTTATTATTTAATGCACAGACAAAGGCAGTTATATTGATTGTAAATGTGAATTGAAAACTAAACGTTGTAATTAATTAGAAAATATTTTTGAATAAAATAATTTATTTTCGTCAAGTCTAAGTAGTAAAGCTTTATAAAAACTATTTTCTCTAATTTAATAGTTTGCGGTCTCATTAACTAATTAATAAACTCTAGTAATAAAAATGCGTGTTATTAAAATTCTTTACAGAAGTAATGAATTCAACTAGGTACCTATCCATTACGTTTAAGCAACTATGTTAAAAGCATATTACGAATCCGTTATAAAAGATTCTTAATATTCTATTTATCATAAGTTTTAATTAGAATCCAACATAATTACTATAATTACATATTTTAGATACGTGAGATACTTATCAGAATCTTACTCAGATTTATAAATTGTAATCAGAACTTCTTTCGAACCACGATAACGATCAAATACTTCGATACTCGTCAGAAGAACTGTAACCAATATTCAAGTATGTACTGTTCTTTTAAGGAACATTTAATAGCCTAGCATTATTGCTACTGAACTTCAAAAATATGTTTTTTACGTCTGTATAAAGTTGGGGAATGTTCAATTGATGATTTCTTTTTAAGGGGCCGGCGGAGCATGCGTATTTCATACAAACGTAATACCAAAATTATTTGTAAATCAAACATATTCTTAAGGTAGTCTGTATTTATTTCGATTGAATTACAGAATATCTATGTTCCCAAATATGTTTTTTGAGAGAATAGTGATGCAAAGACGAGATATGAGGAATTTAAATTTTCTATAGAAAACTTATTTTTCTTATAACTCTTGTTAAAATCAGTGTCCAATCAAAATATATATTTGGGAACCTAGATATTCCGTAATTCAATCGAAATAAATACACACTACCTTAGGAATATGTTTAATTTACAAATTATTTTGGTATTACGTTTGTATGAAATACGCATGCTCCGCAGGCGTCTTAAGGTTCCGTACTAAGGCTTCACTGTCTGTCCGTCCGTCTATCCCATGGCTTTACCTCATGAAACAAGAAATTTTCACAAACTGTTAGTTCCAGTCTAACCGGATGCAGCTGAATACCAGTATTTTACATGGATATGACATGCCTGCCTATCTGACTTCCACAACTCAGGTAGTACTGGGTAATACAATAACCCTTGGTAAGACTGGTTGTCAGACTTTTTGGGCCACTGACTACCCATATAATAATGACTGTAAAAGATCTACTAATGATAGCCGGGACCAACGGCATAACGTGCTTTCCGAGGCACGGAAGAAACTCAATATATAATAGGTGGTCCTAACCCATCCACAGATCAACCTAGTCAAGCACGGCTGTTATTATTTAGCCAGAGCTCCTGTATATGGGCATCCTACAACAAATATAAAAATAAAATTAATTAAAATAGGTACAGGAAACTCATGTTTTTCACGTTTTTTGATCGATTATATCATACAGAACCCTTCCTGTGTGTTTATTTTTACATCTTCATAGAAGAGAATGTCTAATTGTCGAATTCTTTACTTAAAACCTTCGACGCTTCATCCCGTGTACCTTGGTGGGTGGGCCTTCATAATGTACCTACTATCGTCAAAGAATGTACCTAATTATGAATCACAGATCGTATCACGGACTACATCCAATGCAGGGAACAGTTCTAATCATTCCCCCGGGCAATGCTTACTGTTTCATTTCACATCATAATTGAAATGGCTCAGTTTCTTTGTCTGTTTATGCGCGTGGGTTTTATGATAGCTCTCGGAATGAAAGAGCTGAACTGGGAAATGGTTAATGAAGAGCTGGATTGATTGGTTTCGATTTTTTCTTGTTCTAGGTTTTGTTTAGCGGAGATTTATTATTCTAGTGCACTTGGGTGTTGGTTATCGTTAGAGAGCACGGGGATAAATATACGAGGCTTTTAGGAATATACTTTGTAGCGGGAGTGATATGAAATTTCGAATGACGTTATTTCAACGCACGCTATTTCGAAAAGAAATACGAGTAGTACGCCTGTTCGAAAGCACTTCAGGTCGAATACCGATATATCGAATAACATTATTCCGACGCACGCTATTCCGAAAAATTGTTTGATTTATCAGATACTACACGTACCATACGTGTAGTATCTGATCTGTTAGTGGCAGGGCTGATAACACCACAACGTTAACAACGTGTAACGAAACCTGAAAATAGTTTGATCAGAATCACGAGCAGAATCAACTGTGGTATAATTGATTCTGCTCGTGATTCTGATCAAACTATTGGACGACAACCATTTACTTATGTTTGTTCACCTATTTTGGCGGGTTTGCGCACGTGATGGTTTGACCTATTAATAAATAGACAGGCACAGGGCAACATTAACAATGAAGATTTTTTGAAAAATGTGACCTTCTTTAAAAAGTGGTTCAATTGGTGGTGAAATAGCGTGCGTCGGAATAACGTTATTCGATTTAGCGGTATTCGACCTAAAGTGCTTTCGAACTGGCGTACTACTCGTATTTTTTTTCGAAATAACGTGCGTCGAAATAACGTCATTCGAAATTTCATATCACTCCCCTTTGTGGGAGCAGCTTGCTAGCTTTGTATAGCTTTGCGTGCAGAACAGATTTATAAAATTCCCCTATTATTTGGGTAGTCGATCATAAAACAAGGCAAGTTATATAAAATTTTATAAAAAAAAGAGGAGGTTCTCAATATAGTAAATAACTACTTCAATAAATGAATGATCTGTTTAAGGGTCTGTTTTATACATTTTACACTAAATAAATAAGTTATGCAACACCAGCGGGCATAAAATGGCCGCTTTAGCAGAAGAAAATATGAATCACTTTAAAAATTAGTTCATTTTTAGAATTTAAGATGTGAATCATATTATGTTCTCCTAAGGCCATTTTGACCCCCAGCCCGGCTAGCATGGGCAGGGGATAAAATTTTATCCACCGGTTATTTCCACTGACAAGGGACAAAATTCAAACAAAAGTGGAAATAACCGGTGGATAAAATTTTTATCCCCTGCCCATGCTAGCCGTGCAGGTCAAGATTAATTATAATAACTTACTTTTGTTGTTATTTTATATATTGTGATGAGCAAGTGAACACCTTTTCAGGCTTTTCAATCGACCTATTTAAGTAATAATTTTTACACAGAAGTTTCTCCGTTTTACAACAAGGTTTTGACTATTAATTTTCCGTTTAACCTGCACCTTTAGGTAGGTTACGTTTATTATGGTACAAAACGTCCAACTTTCTTAATTCACAACCGAGCTAGGTACCTACCAACATTACCATCTATTTTTTAAATATCAACCCTTTCAGTGCCTCTGCATTTCCTTAGCTCTTCAACCGCTCGGCATGGCGATGGCGGCTGCACTCACAGCCGCTAACTTTTCCCCTAATCTCCACGTGAGGGCACTCCGGCTGACGTCACGTCTCTCAGACACTTCGCCGTCTCAGAGGCTAATGACTCTACTTACCTCTGTTTAAAATTCACTGTTGTAGCGTTGGAGTTACGGACGCAATGAGACTTTATGATTTTGGGGGAAGGTGCTTTTTGTCATCATTTGGCAGCCTCGGTTTTAGGAGAGGATTTTGTAAACTGAATGATTTTCGGCTCAGGATTGGGGCGTAGAGTATCTTTAACTTTAAATTGTTTAAATCTGCACGGATTTCCGCTTCTTATCTTTTTAGGGAATCTTCACCTACTTTAGACACATTTTTAGGAGAAACTGTCTTCAGGTCAGAGCCAAACACTTTGTTAAAGATGCTAAGACATAAACCTTCACCAAACACAACTTAACCTCACCTCGAATGCATTAATTTTTAAATATTTATAGTCTGTAGTCGCTGCAACCAGAAGTCTTAAGTCCACTTTAGTTAGACTGTGTATGTATCAAAATAGCTACAACTATAAAAGCAGGTATAGCCACCCCTCTGGGGACTAGGCGAGACTAAGTTTGCCTGGCGTGCAGCAAGCAAAGGGTTGGTTGCTTGCTGGGAACATTATCAGCTGTTCGCGAATGACGCGCTGTAGACCCCCAGACGGTACCCATTGTGAAGATATTCTTTGCCATTGGTTTTATTCACAATTAATTATTGTTTGTCGTCTATGCAGCTTTCTCATACTTACTTTTTTTAAGACTAGCTAAGCCTATATATTATTTGGCTGCTTTTCGTAAATTTTCGATAGGTCTCGTCTTAAAAGCGAACCACATCGTATTGTAGTAGGCAACCAACTGATTGGTGTCGGTAAAAGTGTAACGTACCGCTCTTTACACAAACACGACTACATAGTAATGTACCTACCCTCTAGTGTTACTGTACAGTACGACTACTTTTAAGTTTGCAAGAGAAGGATGCGCCGTTTTTCAGGAAAAAATGCATCGACATGTCAAACTTGGTACATTTATTTTAGTTATGTGCTTTCCCGTAACCGTATGCACAGATAGGTAGGTCGAAGTGCATATTGCAGTTTTTCAGCATTTCTTTCAGTAGCTTGTCAATGGCATCTTAAATATCTTTGGTTCTTACTTCTTCCGTTTGCGCGCTGCTGCTTGTAGGCTTGTAAACCAATGCGTATTTTGTTTGTAGGTAGGTACTTAGGTTTACTCGTATTTTCAGTCGAAAGCACACCTCATCAAATATAAAAAAAAAACATTTTCGATATCATTTTGGATAAGAAAGGAGTATAAATAATACCATTAAAGAAAAGCACGTCGACGAAATGAAGTATAATGTTAGTCCATATTTCAGCGTCAAGTTCAATCGCATGGACTTAAAAATAGGTACCTACTTACTTCCCATTACCATTAGTTTGTACCATAATTTGTTTTAAAACTACAAATTGTTACTTTGCCTTGTACATAACAATTCTTTATAAAATGCAGCGAGTATTCCATAAAATTACACAAAGGTTCTCGGGAGGAAAATTGCTAATAGCGATAAAATCGTCTGCTGAACAATTTCTTTCTTCGCTTTTACTTTTCAGAATTTTCTTGTAAGTAGCTACATTTCATTCATGGTAAGTTCATAAAGATGTAGGCATGATTTATGGCGTTGTTATGAGTATTTATGATTACGTTAATATTTTGAAATTACTTTACCATTATTAACATTTTTGGGGACAGAATCCAAAATCCATTGAAGTAGGTAATCTCACATTTGAAAGGAGAAAATCTTCCAATGGCGTATAGAGTCGGCTAGTCGGCCAAAGTAAGCAAATCTCGAATAATTTAGCTTTTATCTCGGAAGGAGGAAGTTGGTGTTGACCTATAAGCTGTCAGCTCATAAAGATATAGGCATCCTGATCTCCAAAAGAAACATAATCTAAGATAGAAAACCGTTTCCGCTAACACTCCGTCGAGAATATCAGGTTATCTAGTAAATGAATCCATAATATTTCATTCTACGAGACAAAAAACAATAACAATGGATAATAACACTTAGTCCTAACGTCCGGGAGTAGTGATCTGTTCCCAGCTGTCAGCTTCCCATGGAAATGCGGAGCTCCGTAGAATTGAGCCTCGAATCACTACCGGCTCCCGATTACATTTGGGAATAGGGGACATGGGGACAATCATTTATAGACCAATAGACGTGTGTCATTTTAGACTAGCTGTGCGAGGCATGGAATTTCCCATCGGCAGAACTTGGAACTTTCATAAAACATAAAGGTACGATTTTTTTTTTAAATCGCCCTTTTGCACATCTGCGCTATGCTAGGAACTTCCAAACAAACAGTCACCCATTTGGAAGATAGATTTGCAAAAACACTTCCATAAAGATTGCCGTGTTATTAAAAGTATGTCTGGGGAACTCGAGTAAATAATTACGTGCATCTGTGACCTAGACCCCGCGTCCGTCAGTGATTGAATAAATTATGTTTTTTTTAGGGTTCCGTAGTCCTGACCAGGAACCCTTATAGTTTCGTCATGTCCGTCTGTCCGTCCAAGGTTTTGCTCAGAAAGTGTTAGTACTAGAAAGCTGGAATTTTGTAGAGGTGTGAATATAAATTAGGTACTTCGACAAAATGGTACAATAAAATTTTGGAAAATATTGTTTTTAGGGTAACTCCCCTACATGTGAAGCGGGAATGATTTTTTTTTTCGTCGTCATCGTGTTGGGTATCGTTGAATAGGTCTTTTAAAATGACTGGGGTTGTCAATAATATTTTTCGATTTAGTGCTCCATTTACGAAATATTAAACTTCAAAGTGCAAATATTTATTTTGTTCTAGTAGGGCGTCCCCCCACTCTAAAAGCTAAACTGCTGGCTTGAAAAATCTAGAAAATTTCATGATGATAGTACATTTTATGAACTTTAAAGGGAAATTATAGCGGGTAAGATAACTTAATTAGTAGCATTAATAGTCGTTGAACTTGGATGTTGGATAATTTAGTACCAAAAACAAAATCCTTACAGTAAATCGTTCTTTATTGTGATAACGGGCTACTAGGGAACCCTATACTGTGCGTAGCCCGACACGTACTTGGCGGGTTTATTTATTTTAATGTTCAATCTCACAAACTGACATTGACATTGTTGAAGGTCTATTTTAGTAATCTAGATACTATAAAATAAAGCGGCTGACTCTAATCATTCTTATAAATTGAACTGGCAATCTTTCAGGAGTAAAATTAAATGTAGGTACGGTCGAACAAGCTATTTGGTTTACACTTTACAATGTAATTTGTGGATTAAACTGTAAACCAATTAGTTTGTTCGACCGTACTTACTCGTAACTAAAAATAATTTAACAATTCAGAAAATGCGAAAAAATAAGAATCGGTTTCGTTATTTTTGATCGGCAAAGCGCAAACATTTTTGAATGAAACAGCACTTTTTTTTTTAAAGATTTCTCAAGTACTTTCATAAACTGGAAGGATGCCAATGATTTCAGTTTCAACCGGTATAAGAAGAGAAATGAGTGTCTCATTATTTGTACTTTATAGAGAAAACTGTCGGTAGTTAGGTAGGTAAAGTCTACGGCTTTTAAAACGATCGATATCAAGCCATGGCTGATTTTAATGGTGTCTAGTATTTAAGTGTAGGTACTATTAAGTAAGATAAGAGATCAAAACATAAGAGGAAGTCTGAAAGTGGTGCCGGTGACTGAAAAGCTGTGTTTTCATTACTTACTCATACTCGGAAAATAGGTCTGAAGTTGCCTGAGGAGCGGGTTGAAAGTAATACTTTTCAGCCCTAGGGAGAATCGCTTTCAACTAACAGCTGTCAAATTATAAAAAAAACTAGTTCTATTTTCACCTTTCTATTGAACCATGTTCCGACTTCTACAGCCTCTAAATTACAGCGCGATGTAAAATTGAACTAACATAAAATTCTTCTTTTTAAATAACTTAGTTATAATTTGGTTACAAATATTTCTTTAAAATAACATAGATTTGGGCAAAATATTTACTATTTTTTCAGTGACGAAAGTGAAAAATAAAGGCTGAATAGCCGGCCACAGAAAAAAAAACAAAATTGGCGGGAAAGCGGCAATCCGATCTTAATTTTTTTTCGAATTGTTTCGTGTTTTTATTTTTATTTTCCTTGTATTCGTAATGAAAAGCACAGTGTTTAAAGACTTATTTAGTCATAATCATAATCATAATCATTTATTCATTTCTCTCGAACTATTAGCGCCCGCGCTACGCTTGGGCGCCAAACCCCGTCTCGGGACTAAATAAGTTACTTTCACCCCTAGGGTAACAATGTACTATTATTCAAAACTTTCCTCACGACAATTTTTCTCATTCCTCCGCATCATATGCTCATACCACGGCAACTCGGCAACCGATTATGTCGTGGTATGAGCATATGATGCGGAGGAATGAGGAAAATTGTCGTGAGGAAAGTTTTGAGTACGAATGTGGATGGGTATAAGAGTAGAGGAAGACCAAAGAAACGATGGATGCACGGTGAGAAGGATGATATGGCAAGAAAGAACAGCAGTACAAGTACGTAGGAATCGATATGACTCGATAAGATAAATTTGACAGTCATTCTCGATAAAATGAGTTTTTATGGAGTCAAAAACTCATTTTATCGAGAATAACTGTCAAATTTATCTTATCGAGCCCTATCGATTTCTACGTACTTGTACTGCTGATCAGATTGTTGTAACTGCATCACTATTTTGTATGTTATTAGTCTATACATCAGTATGCATTATCTATGTCTTGTCTATGATTGTCGACACTTGCACTTGCTTAGTAGCCGTCTTACTATGTGACCCTGTGATTAAACGTAGTGATTATATACTCTGTGGGTGGACGATTGAGTAGTATGAAAGACGAAGATGTGCTTCGCTGACCCCGAATACATTGAGATAAGGGCAGCCAAATGATGACTATCAAGTCAATGATTATATTTTAACTAATACATTGCATAAGTAATTCGCCTAAGACTTTCCTACTCTTAGGCCACAGGGCTTTAAACCACCCGGGTCCAGTGCGCGTTTTGAAAGCAGGGTAAATAAAATAAAACACTATATACGACGACACGAAAGCCAGTGCCAACCCTACTTCAATGCGACGTATAGATTGAACGCTCATTTAATTCTACAAGCAGCATTTATTTGACACGTCCATGTTTCCACCTATTAGCTTCCAATGGCAACTATTCAAGAAGCATTTGAAATAAATAGAGAATGTTGCGATAGTAATAACCGACATAAAAAAACTTTTTTGCAAAAAATAAAACCGACTTCACACAAAAAAGTGAAAAATAACTTTAGCTTCAGAAGTCGGTGACCTTTATTTGATTGATTTAGTTTTTTTGTCACCGACTTCTGTAGCTAAAGTTATTTTTCACTTTTTTGTGTGAAGTCGGTTTTATTTTTTGCAAAAAAGTTTTTATTTTTCACTTTTTAGTGGTTCACATGTGCATACCCTTTCACAGCGTACCAGCGTGATTTTTTGTTATGAACTGGTGTAAACAATAGACAGACATGAGATTTCAGCAATCCCAGTAAGAGACACACATTTGCTACATTTAATGAGGAGTTCCGTTGCCTTTCTCCGAAGTTTTTCATCTAATCTTTACCAAATTTAAATGGGATCACTCCGAGAAAGTAGTCTTTCTAAAACTACCCAAATCGCTTCTGGTGTGCCTATAAAATTTGAAAAGTTCTCTCTATTTCTCCAGGATCCCATTATCAGGATCCTGACTTGATGATTATGGGACCTTCTGGGAAGTATACCCTTTCAAACAATTAAAAAACAAATTCGGTCCAGTCATCTTCGAGTAATCGGGGAACATTGAATTGAGAACCTTCTCCTTTTTGAAGTCGGTTAATAACGACGTTATGGTACGTGACCCAAATATCCGGATAGCCTTTAAAAGATTTGGCCGAGTATCGTTAATTTGCTTCTAAGAATTGAAGAGCTCCGTTCCTTTGTCATGGATCCCATAATCAGAACCTAACCAAATTCTCATCAAACTACCCTTGAAGTACCCTTGCCAATAAAATAAAAAAAAACAATACATGTCAAGGTAATAGGCTTATCCCCAATAAATGGAACTTAATACACCTAACTGTCGAAATCTGGGAATATTGTACACATCTGCGTACCCCCTCAGAGCATACAGGCGTGATGTTACGTCATGATGCTGTATAAACAATAAACATTCAAGCGATTGCAGCAGTTACTGCAGATTTGCCGTGTATTTTTTAAGAGTTCCATTGTATATCTCCGAAGATCCGGATCAGATCTTCAGCAAATTAAAATATAACCACACGGGAAGCACCAGCTTTCAAATTAAAAAAGAATCATCAAACTCGGTTTACCCAGTCGAAAGTACTGAGGTAACAAACACTGTCGAAATCTGGGTATACTGTACACATCTGCGTACCCCCTCAGAGCATACAGGCGTGATATTACGTCATGATGTTGTATAAACAATAAACCTACAAGCGATAACAGCAATCACTGCAGATTTGCCGTACATTTTTGAGGAGTTCCATTGTATATCTCCGAAGACCAGCATCAGATCTTCAGCAAATTAAAATGGGACCACATGGGAAGCACCAGCTTTCAAATAAAAAAAAAATCATCAAAATCGGTTCACTCAGTCGAAAGTTATGAGGTAACAAACACAAAAAAAAAAAAAAAAAAAAAAAAAAAAAACATACAGACGAATTGATAACCTCCTCTTTTTGGAAGTCGGTTAAAAAGTGATATTACTTAGTACCTAACTAGTAACATATTAAGGTACTTAGACTGGTACTCAGGAATTCTTGGGATAAGCCCATAAATAATTCAGGACATGAAAAGGTAGGTAACCTTACTTAATACATGTATACCTGCTTAAAGTATGAAATATGTATATGTATGATGAGAAAAAATATTTCTAAGAAACATTTCCCTTCCCTTAAGCTCAAATATTTTTATGTAATAACATTTACATATAAAAGATGTTATCGCTTTTCATTCATCATTTTATTACGTTAAACGTACTTACGAGTTTGAAGCAGATAGGTAATTGCCATTTTGAAACATTACACCGATCTTTATGGGTAACTTTGCCTATTGTACTCACCTTTTAAATTGCCTCTCGAAGTTATCGGGCAAAGAAACAAAGGAATATTTTTTTTCAAACTAGCGACATTTTGCCGGCTTCGCACGGGTGCAATGTAGTAAGATACAGGGAGAAAACAACCTCATCACGAAGCCGTCAACCAAGCAATCTGTACATCAAACTAGGTAACTTTTCGCAATGAATATTGCTGGGAAACAACTTTTTTTTGGGGTGAAAAATCATGTTTTGTGGTAGAACACAATGTAACGCACTCAAAACACTGTGCTGATGCTGATGGATGGATTGAACAGTACAGGGGCCGTGGAGGTAGGTATTTCAAAAATCGTGCAATAAAAATTGTATTTTCAAAAAAAATGTTGTCAAAAAGTTGTAACTTTGACTCCCAATATCTCCGTAAATGGTGTAGAGCAAAAAATTATAGCAACGATTGGGAGAACAAGTGCCATTCCGCTTCGTTGAGAGGTTTCTAACACCCTTTATACTGTATAAACCCTCCTCTTGAATCACTGTCTATAGCTGAAAACTGCATTCAAATCCGTTGCGTAGTTTAAAAGATGTAAGCCTACAGACAACGGGAGCGATTTTGTTTTATACTATGTAAAGATATCATACATAACACGAAGAAAACAAAACTTTTTTTCAAAAAATAAAACCGACTTCACACAAAAAAGTGAAAAATAACTTTAGCTTCAGAAGTCGGTGACCTTTGTTTGATCAATTTGCTTAGTTTTTTTGTCACCGACTTCTGAAGTTAAAGTTATTTTTCACTTTCTTAAAAAAGTTTTAATTTTTCACTTTTTAGTGATTCACATGTGCCCTGTACCCTTTCACAGCAGCGTACCGGCGTGATTTTTTGTTATGAACTGGTGTTCAGCAATCCCAGTACATTTGCTATCATTTATTGAGGAGTTCCGTTGCCTATCTCCGAAGTTCTTCATCAGATCTTTATCAAATTGAAAAGGGAACACTCCGAGAAAGTACTCTTTCTAAAACTACCCACATCGCTTCTGGTGTGCCTATAAAATTTGAAGAGTCCCCTTTATTTGTCCAGGATCCCATTATCAGGATCCTGACTTGATGATTATGGGACCTTCTGGGAAGTATACCCTTTCAAACAATTAAAAAACAAAATCGGTCCAGTCACCTTCGAGTAATCGGGGAACATTGAATTGAGAACCTCTCATTTTTGAAGTCGGTTAATAACGACGTTATGGTAGGTGACTCAAATATCCCGATAGCCTTTAAAAGATTTGGCCGAGTATCGTTAATGTTCTCCTGAGAATTGAAGAGTTCCGTTCCTTTGTTATGAATCCCATAATTAGAACCTAACCAAATTCTCATCAAACTACCCTTGAAGTACATCCTTGCCAATAAAAAAAAAAAAAACAATACATGTTGCGGTAATAGGTTTATCCCCAATAAATGGAACTTAATACACCTAACTGTCGAAATCTGGGAGTATTGTACACATCTGCGTACCCCCTCAGAGCATACAGGCGTGATGTTCTGTCATTATGTTGTATAAACAATAAACATCCAAGCGATTGCAGCAATCACTGCAGATTTGCCGTGTATTTTTGAAGAGTTCCATTGTATATCCCTTTCAGACCTGAATTATTATTTTTTCTCCCATCAATCTAAAAAAAATCCTGTAACTAGATTAGGGTGTAAGAACAGAGGGAAAAATAAAGAAAAAAATCCTGCCGGTAAATTTTCCAAGAAAATATAGTTTTTCTTTTTGTGTACAAATGTGCACATCCGTCCTAGGTAATGAAAAAAAAAAGTGTTTTAGGATGTTTCTCCGAAATAAAGAAATGTTTAATTTAGTATTGTTTATTACAAAATTTTATTTTTTTTGAATTAACAAAACAAAATATTTATCATTATTCATAAAACTAACAAAAAAAATTGATTACTTCTTTGGAGCATATCAGTAATTGGCAAATAAATCAGTCTTAGATACAATAAGTTTACAAATTAGTTTATTATTTCAGGTATGAAATGGTAAGAAACAATTTTTATCTTTAGTGAGGCACAAGTGAACTTTGCATTTTATGCATTTTATCCGGGTTCTGCCCTTGCACCCCACCATTTTGCACCGCATCCCAAGTCCCTCATCATGTGCAGGAAAATGCCCAATACCATCTCGAGCTATTTCAGCTACAGGGCGAATCTCTCCTGGTCGTCCTGGTATGATCTGCGGAGTTGGGCTACTGCCTCATTGTAGGTGGCAGGAACTAGGAACATTTAGTTCCTGGTCAATCATACCGACCCAGGATGAGCTAGGTCCTTCTTCATCATCGTCCGAGTCAGGTGGGAATACCTCGCGTTGGTTGTGGTTTATGACACCTGCACCAACTCGAACAATCCGCAACTCCCTTTCAGACGTAAATCCCTACCGGTCTTCATCATCAGATGATAATTCCAAATCAGAGAGATCTCCTTCATGTAGCGCTCTCAAAGCGTCTGGGGGTAAACATATTGATTTTTTTTGTCTGAAAATATAAACTAAGGCTTTACACCAATGGGCACGCCACGATAGTGGCGGTAAGTCCCCTCTTTGAGGAGTGGCTAGAGAGGCGCCACGGCGTCCTCACCTTCCGCCTGACGCAGGTCCTCACCGGACACGGATGTTTCGGGAGGTACCTGCACCGAATCGGGCGGGAGGAAACGCCCGGGTGTCTCCACTGCGAGGATCGACCGGAGCACACGGTGGAAGTCTGCCCTGCGTGGGCGGAGCACCGCCGTGTCCTCGTAGCGGCGATCGGCGGCGGCGACCTCTCGCGTCCGGCCCTGGTTCAATCCATGGTCCGGAGCGAGACGGAATGGGAAGCCGTCACCTCCTTCTGCGAAGCAGTCATGCTAGCGAAGGAGGTGGCGGAACGAGAGAGGGAGAGAGCCTCTCTTCCCGGCCGCCGCGGGAGACGCACCGGGCGTCGGGGGCCACGTGGTGGCTACCGGCCACCGTAGATGCGGGCCTGTGGACGGTTAGCTATGGGCTAGCTAGCCGTCCGTCCGTCTAGTGACGACAGGCCGTGTCGACGGCGCGTTCGTGTTCCACGCGCGCCTCAAAGAGATGTCAGCAGAAGAGAGGGGCCCGCAAGGGCCGAAGCCTGCCGGGGTTGCGGGACTGTTCGAAAGAGATACCACGGCCCCGGAACATAAAGGGCGAGGAAGGAACATGGATGGGTTTTAGTCAGTAAGAGTCTGACACTCCCTCCCGCTCCGCCCAGAGTGGGAGAAGTCATTTGATGATTTCCCATCCTAAAAAAAAAAAAGGCTTTAAACCAATTTATAGGATGAAACTACATCAAATAGTATCTTCAAATAACAGTCATAATAGATTTTTGTAATATCGTTACAATAGTTGGACTAACCGTAAAAACATTGTTTACGCCTGATGTACATTTGTGTACAATTATAAAAAATTCGTTATTGGGTACAAAAATAGAATAAAAAACTCAAATATAGCTTACATTTCACTATTGTAATATAACACATCAGTTCATATTTTTGCAATGCGTATATTTCGCGATATTCTATTTTTTTAGAAACAAAATAATGAGCTTACCTACTCAGCTCCAACTTTGGTCGCCCACTGGTCGAAAATTGTCGAAAAAATTACAAAATGTGTTAACAGATGGCGTTAGTTGTATCGTATTTTGTACTTTATAATGTGAACTTTAGCGTACAATCGTCCTCAATTGCACTTCATGCGAAATTAATACTTAAATATTTTTTTACATTTAATGTGTACATTTGTGTACGCCAGGTCTGAAAGGGATATCTCCGAAGGTCCGCATCAGATCTTCAGCAAATCAAATAGAACCACAGGGGAAGCACCAGCTTTCAATTAAAAAAGAATCATTAAAATCGGTTCACCCAGTCGAAAGTTCTGAGGTAACAAACACAAAAAAAAAAAAAACAAAAAAAATACAGACGAATTGAGAACCCCCTCTTTTTGGAAGTCGGTTGATAAAGAGTTTAACTGCAAACACCTGCTTCGCCATTTTACAAATGCAGCATCAGTAAACAAATTGGAAAATACGAGAAAAACAACGCGCTTACAATTTCTACTAATTTTTCAGAGGTGACATGGTCTCACTAATATTGGGCAAGTATTTCTGCTAAGAATCCATTTCTCCGTCCCACACACAAATCCTTCAGATACCTAACCTAACCTAACCCAAACCAATATATCACTACCAAACAACGAATGATTGTTATAACTAACAAAGGTGAAGCAGCACTTTCACGCGCCATCGCAAAGCCATAAGCCTCACTAAGTACTAACGCTATTTTATTACCCACCGACAGCCCTTCTTCAAACAATATCCCTTTGTTCGCCTCACCTCTTGTCGGTTTAATGAGACTCTGACCGTCCCGTCACCACTCATAAATTATTGAAAGGCTAATTTTATTTACGGTACACGGTAGCCGGTAGCGCCCCCGCCGCGCCGTTCCAAGAGCCTTTGAATGCGTTTACGATAAGGACACCTCTGAGAATGCTTGTTGCCCTAGTACTTACGTACGACCGTTGATATTAATAGCGTGGGTGGGGCAAAGGTGTAGCGAAATATATGTGCTGTCCTGTCTATGAGATACAAACTTATCTCGATGTCATAGATTCGTTTACTATCCAGTATGGGCGTAGCTGAGTTCCGGCGTTGTCGAATTTCGTTGCGAATTATGAGACTGCAGGTTTTGTTCTCATTTCGAGTTGCCGAGGTACAATAAATGTATGCTGTGATCTAAAGATTCACCTGGTTTCCAAGATATTGGTTACGGGTAATCCTACAATTGTTCATCATTTTCATGCTCGAATCCCAATTCATTTGGGGTTGGCGCAGCAAGAAGAAGACATTCTTCTTCCATACTATTCTTTTCTCGTTATCTCATCATTTCTTGCCATATCATTCACAGTGCATCCATCGTTGTTTTGGGCTTCCTCTTCTCTCATATCCATCCACATACATATACTGAAAACTTTCCTCCCAATATTTTCCTCTGTCCTAGATCGTTGCCCTTAAAGATTATATTTGTATCCACTGTAAGTACAAAGTGGTCATCGTGGTTACTGTTCTGAGTCGTTAATACCCTGTATTTTTCTATTCAATAAAATTAATTCCCAAGACAACTAGATTCCTGTGTTGGCGTAGTCCGACATTCAACACTTTACTCTGTTTACGACCGATGAGAAACGAAAATAAATTAAACGTCTGGTAACCGAAGAAAACCATGTGCTTTTCTTCTCGCAGTGTCGACAAAGGTCAAATGGGGGAAACGCTATTCTTGGTACTGTCACAATTCTCTTTGGAAATAACATTAAGGTTCTTGTGGCGTGAGAAAACACTTACTGACTCATCATTTTTAAATCAATAATAATATCCTATGGACATAAAATTACCTTCCGGGGTTATGATACTATAGAAAATACAGTTACTTTCCTATTTGTATTATATGCCTATTTCTTCTAAAGGACTTTACGCTTTGTAAGGACACTTGTTACAGCAACAAAGATACTTATTATGATATCAGAACAAACAAGTACGAACCTAATTTATAGTTTCGCACCCACAAACAAGATAAAACGCCGGGTCTCTATTAATGTCAATCCGTTCGATTCGTGAGTCGACCTGCTTACGGGCCGATACCTTTAGCAGCTCTTTATCAGGCCAAACAATGGCGGACCGTAATAACCGGTGCCCTTAGGCCCGCCCGTATAATAACTATAAATTGGTGCCTAAACCCAGCAGATAACTGGTGGCACGATAAGGACACAATGGCCGATCACAAGAAACAAAAAGTGAAGACAAAGAGTGTGGAAGCGGACTCCCTGTTCCGAAAGCTTTTTAGACGTTTCCCTCCTTTGTAGAAGTTCGCTTAAACAGTAAAGTGTCTCTGTGGAAACAACATCGTTCATTCGCAGAGAAATAAAACCCTCTTTATCTTAATGCATTTCGTTCAATTTACTCAAAACAATGGTTTCAACAAAACCGTGTTGTGTTGCTTCTAAACTTTTAGCTTTGTTAGACTCTGCTGCTACTGCACGTTTGAAAACACGACGGTTTGTGCCAAAAGGGTTTCTCTACTTTGCTCTGAACATATACACCTTCAACTTCAAATATTTTGTAAACTTTATGGCAAGGGTAAGACAGTTATGGCGCTAGTGTAAATGAAAGTAGTTAAATCTACAAACGACGATTTTCTCGACAATAGTCAAAAACAAATTACTTCAGTTCAAAGACAAAATCTACTTCAAATAATAAATACATCAGCATCCAAGCAGACAAAATCATAAAACGTATTCAAAGCGACAAAGATTTTCATCAAACTCGTAAAAAAACTGGCATTATAAATTCGGGTGCTATTTCTAGTTTTCTAAGAAACGTTCCAAATTGTTTCCTTAGAAGCCCGTCGATGTAATCGGAGACCGTCGGGAAGCGTCCCCGGTTGCATCTTAATGCACTGTAAGAGCCACCAAACACCACTTACTGGAAACACGATCGTATTAATATGCGTCTCGTGATCTTATCTGACATATGGAGACGCATCGAATTTGATATTACAAGCCATTGATATCACAAGTGACCATTTGTCTGTTGATTCTTTTACTTACAATGAAATGGTTTATGCTTCGAGTTGTACATTCTTGTCTTTATCTTTTAACGGTGAATTCGGAATGTGGGCTGCAATATTGGAGGTTCAAAAAGAAAGACCTTTTCTCCTTCACCTACATAATGATGATGATGATCCTGATTCTTTCTGAGTACCTACTTTTTGGATAGGGATTCTCTATTTTCTACGGTCTCTGGGAGTACCTACAGCTACAGGCACGCATAGCTGGATGATGTTTGACACGATAAATCAGTGAGCAATTTTATTTTTATGCGTATCCTATTCTGTCTCACTACTGGGCAAAGGCCTCCATTCCTTCCCAACTCTCTAGGTGTTTTGCCTTCAAAAAGCACAAACATATTGAATAAAAATATCCTGATAGTCTTTTATTTTTTGCGTGGTTTTGACCTTCACGTTCTGATGGAAAAAATTGTGAATGACGTCTCCACGCTTCACATGATATTTTATCAATCAAATGTATACTATACTTACAGTAAAGTTATAGTCTTCTTGTGATCTAAGAAACAATGCATCTCCAGGCCGAAGTTAGGTCAAGTTTTAAGAACCTTCTAAACCGCCATAAAAAACATCACTCAACACCTTACCTCACGGGCTCCGACAAGGTTCTTACCTCCACCCCTGTCTACCCTTCCACAGGTGTGACGAGGGCTCTGGAACTCGCGAATATTTTAATAAAAAGTAACTCAAACACTCCACACATGCCTGCATTATTTAAATTGATCGCAGGCTCCACACTACTACTGGCGGAGTACACGCCTGACCTACATTCGCCAATAATTCTTTATTCAGTGATCAGTTTATGATGCGGGTTCTCCAATATCATTTTATTGATGGCAGCTATATTTTTAATATTAGATATTGTGAGGGAAGAATGAATTGGGATTATAAAGCTGTCACTGTCATCGATGACGTAAATAATATGGTCTTTAATGGCCGCGAAGATGAGAGATTTCTAGAAGTTATCAAGGATTAAACAAACGATTGTCTATTAGAATAGCGGAGTGATTGTATAGCTGTTGACATAAACAACGTTATTACCCAGTGGGGTGTATCGGTCGCAGCGGGACGCTCACTCCCGGCCGCTCCCGGTCGCTCCCGGTCGCCGACGCCGGCCGACGGATGCAGCCTAATGACTTAAATGCAAATTCGACCATTCGAGCTTCCTGCACGTCGCGTACCCGACCACTACACACATACCACTCTCTCCATAAACGGACATATTTAGAAAAATACGGCTCACTCCAGATACAAGTTTTTGTACGCAGCCAAGCCTTAATTGGACTTTAGCGGCTCCAACTATTTCATCAACATTTTTCCGCGCGTTATTTAGTTAATTAAGAGCTTATCTGATATGACTGATGTAGTTTTCGTACATTCCTTTCGTGTAGTGCATTAGACATGCTCATAAATCTGTTGCGGCAACCGTCGTTAAGTTTACTTGTCTGAAATAAAACCAAAGAGTAGTTTTGCTTGTTTTTATTACTCGGTGATCGTTAACACAATATAAAGTACTATATTTTGGTTCAGTCGGGAACTTAAAAAAACAACTAAACGCTAAATTTTGGTACTAGACAACTGTACCGGTGGTGTGCTATAGGTAGGTACATATGATACATAGCTATACGGTTTCTAGTTTATTATCATTCACCACAAAGTTTACGTGCTCTATATGGCTAACTTATCTTATGGCTTATGCACCCATCGTTTATAAGTTATCCACGTCACTTAGACCAATTTTACTTACTATGAATTTACTATATACACTCGTAAAGCATAAAAAAATATCAAGGCAATTTCCAAAATAAAGTGTTTTTCATGAATTTCAAACAAGGATTTTACTGCAAAACACTGGGTGCAAACTTTTTTTATATATCACAGGGCTTAGCGTTATTTTACACACAGAAAAATATACATACATTTATCGATACTTACTACTAATTCGATAAACTAATTTATGAGAGTAACATCGATTCTGAGATAGCTCTCAAATGAATGAGATAAATAAAAATATACAGCCGATGGCAGCGGTGTCTGTCAAAATATTATTCGCTATATTTTTTCACACCAATTTAATATTTCATCAGACCCGATGTCAGTGAGCGTACAGCTAAGTAAATAAAGTAATTCGTAAAAATGTCTTTTTATCTACGTATAAAGAAACAGCTCTATACACACTTCTTGCATACAATTCAGCATAAAGGACTAAATTGGAGTGACCTATTAACGTTATTGTCAAGAGACGATCAATCGCTCGTGTCGGAGCGTCTACATTGGATCTCGACTTCTGAATACATTATGTATTACAAATTATATACACGACTACATACAATCCGCACCATTTTGTTACATAGAGGGATGATTTAAACTGGATACAATGTTCTTTAAACAATTTTATTCAGTTTATACAATAGCTGCAAATGCTTACATTACGTTACATTTGAATGGTTTTTGTTCAAATACAATAAAACACGAAAAACTGAAACAAACAGAATGAAAATGCATTGATCATAAATAACGCTTGGTTTTAAAAACAAAGTTACTAAATGCAGCAAATATGGAATTAAAAAATGAAAAAATATTCGGGAAAAAAATGTTTTCAAAGTCTGTCGTGGCTTCGTACCACCGTTTCAAATAGTTTAAGAACAAAATTCGCTTTGATACACAATTCCCTTATACTTTACAGAGTTGAAAGTGCTATCGTAACTTTAAACTTTGTTACTGCGGAATACAGTTCAAAATAGCGTACGGAGGATGGAATACGAAATGCACTAGGACTAAGAATAAATGCAAACAGTCGGTATAGACTTGTTTGTTGCAGTTTACTTTCGCTATTGCTGTTCGAATGGTATATTTCGATTTCAATACATTTGGATTGCCTTCGTGTAAAATAATAGAAAGCTTTTTCCGTTCTTTTTCTGTTGCCAACTGAGAATTGAACGTGGCATTGTTTGTGCTAACATTCTTTTTCGTTTTTTTTTTTGACACGAGTATTCTCATATACCGTATACATAATGGAGTATGTTCACAACGTTTTACTAAGATTAAAAATAGAAACTTAAATCAAAACCATAGAGCAGGAGGTATCGGGTGTAGGTGACGTCTACAGTTTATTTTTTCAAATAAATAAAAAATATAACCCCGCGAAACGTGACCAAGATACAAAATATATATAGCTGATGAACTCTACAATCAGACTATATTTATTTAGACATAAAACAAAAACGAACTAGATTAAATATAAAAAAAAAAACCAGTAAAAATGATTGCAGAACTTTGAAAAAGATTCTTTCTACAAAATAGTATGCATAAAAATCTACCTAACAGTAAACAACACAGAGAACACAATTGTTTTATATTTACAGCAGCATAGCTACAGACTTATAGAGTACCTACTTTTGACGCACTTAATGAGTAAATAGTCTTTTAGTGATGGCTATAATTTAATTAAAACATGAAATTATACCAATTTTAATACTGGCCGCGTAAACGAAAAAGCGCTACAGAAAATATATTTCTCCTTTTTTCAGTACAATAGTTTCCAGTTTTATCATAGTTATTTTTTTAGTTCAAGTAAAAGTTGTTTGACATTGCAATCTGTCAGATGCAAAAAAAAGGTTTTATTTTTGCCTGAGTTACCAGTTACCGCTTTTTAGCATAAGAGGGCAGAATATTGCATGTGATTAGTTATGCATTTTTTCTTTCAAGGTTTTTTTTATAAGTTTATTGTTTTTAATTAAACTATCACCAAACTACAGACTTCCTTAACATAAAACTTAACTCAAACTTAACTCATATGCGAACAAACATACATAGCACTCATTTTTGTTCTTTGGTCAAATTTTTAATGAGAATTTTATTGTTTTACCAATCCATATAAAAAAAAAAACGAGTAGAAAAAAGACCCGACTTAATAGAAATAAACTAACGGCAAAATTCACCAATGTAACTGAAATTGATCAGCACATTTAAATCTTATAAGTATTCAGTGTCAATATTCCAAAGCAATGCAAAGAACGGGCATTTTATCTCTTGTAAATTTTGACGTTCAAAAAGTGCTGAATAACAGCCTAATTTGAATAAATGACTTTTGACTTTGACACTGACAGCTCTGTCAAATGTGCTGTTCGCATTCACTTTCTTTAGTAAAATTGCACTCAGAAACAAAAACACTTAAGGCGATTATACGAGCTAAACGCGAGTTTTATAATGAATAAAAGTATATGATTCACTGCAATAAACAAAACCAGAAAAATATATGATATTCTTCAGGATATATGCTAGCATGATACTGTTTTGAAAACATAATACAATTAATTTGGCTCGATAAAAAGAAATCACGAACTTACCTCTAAAAATATCTTTCAAACAATAAAAAACATACTAATATGCATGCGATCATTCTGATTTTTTGGCAAATAATTCTACAAGCAATATATTAGCATGATACTGTTTTAGTTTTTTAATCCAATCAATAGTTTTTTCGTAAATCGATCGAAACCACTGATTTCGCGCTATTTGGCCCGCAGTGGCTGACGTAACAACCACTTTGTAGTGCAAGCTGATTAGAACTTTATTCTAAAAGCATTTCAAACGAAGTTTGAACCACCACAAATAGAGTTGCTAATTTAGCTCGTCTAAGCGCCTTAACATTTTTGATTAGGTACAGTAGCTCTACTAAATATAGACGCACTACAAAATTGAGTGCACTTGAGATACCACCAACCCTCAAGAATGGCAAATGTATTAATATTTGCGGTGCATACAATTCCGTACCTTTGTCTTTTGAACTCGACTGTACATTACGTATTAATACTGGTATTCCCTTTGTTCGCGCGTCGGTACCGCTGGGGTTACACTAACGATATCGAATAGCGAACAGAAAGGGAAATTAAATATTACCAGGTGTTGTTATCGAGAATTCCCGAAGTACCAAATCATTCATATCGACGGGAAATGGGAGTACCCATTACAATATTGTTCGATCAGCAGCACAAATGTAGCAGAAAATAACTATTTTTATAAATTATTCCACGTTTTTGAGGTATCCTGATCAATTCGATTATTATTACTTTGATACTAAGGTTTGGACTCCGAGGTTTGCAGATAGTTCAGACTGTCTGATGGGTAGTTTCTATAACCCTCTCTTAAGATTTTACCACGCCACATCTTATCATGGCTAAAAAGTAGGGAATCATGAGATGACGACTGATAGAAAAGTATGGAAAAAAAGGCATGCTGCCCGGACCCCGATAAGAGAATGATGCAGACGACATGCATCTTATCCTGCCTATTCTGACCTTTTAATAAAATGCTAGAAATTATCGCAAATCAACTTAAAATTATTTAAAGGAACGGATTGGAATACAAGCTCTCAACACGAGCTCTAGTAAGCGAAAACACGTCATTTTTCTAAAGGAACCGGATCAAAATTCAATTGATAAGTAATCACTTTAACCTGAACGGCTACGTACGCAAGGATCGGGGTCATTCCTATTCTCTCCCACAACGTCCACACGATCAATCACCCGTTCCGATTCAATCAGAAACAATCGCAATTGACCGCGTCCGCATCTCTTTCTACGCTGGTTGAGAAATAAATTCGTACGTCATCGGACATTAGAATTTAAGCCAATGAGCTATGGTCCAAAATAACCAGTATTTGGTGAGCTGACACTGCCAGAAAGCGGGGTAGACCTTGTAGAAGATGGCGGAACGAAACCAAAAACCAGTGGCCCTCTTTCGCCCTGGATCGCAGTAACTGGAAGTCATGGGGAAAGACCTTTGTTCAGCAGTGGATGATGAAGGCTAACCAGTAACGTCATTGGACCCATCCGACTATATCCACGCACCTCGGAGTCCCTTCACAACATTTAACTGCGAAGGTTTAATATCCAAGTTTCCGAATCTCTGAACTTGTTTCATTCGCTTATGGGTGTTTGAACCTCGGAAATAAAACCTTCGCAGACGAACCTCTGAAGGTTTTTATTCTGGAAAATACTAGTAACAATACAACTATAGCTACACTTCGTTGGGTTCAACCTAGATGCATTACCTACCCTGTATCTATCAAACGTCAACATTCATTCAACAATATAGAACAACATTACATACCCACTACAGATATATTTATAATATATTGTATGTAATTATGTATAGTTAACTATAAGGGATGGATTTAGAGCGCATTTTACAAAATTAAAAATAAAATATATATAAAAATTGCCAAAGTAAATAAAAAAAATAATAGAATAAAGTTCCCAGATTTTTAGAATATCTTTATAAATGCACGACGAATAATAAAATTAAATAAACTCATTTGTACAGTGCGATCGTAATTCGTAATCGATTCCGTTGCGCACTATCCGGTCTGAGAAATGTACTTATCGCGTTCTTATAGTATTTACATGGTCTGAATGAGACTGACGAATAAAAAATAAATTCTTTATTCAATTTGTGTGGTTATCTATGACTAGTGTATGCACTAGGGTGGTGACGTCACAGGTGGCCTGTACTCGAGGAATCGAGACAGGTTACTTGCCTTTCGCCTTCTCAGTGGTGGCGTCCTCCATGTTGCTGTCCCAGTCGAACTCGGTGACGCCACTGCGAGCCACCTCTCCCAGGTGACGCCACCGATACTCGAAATCCGTATCTCGTTTCTTCAAAGCTTCGAATCTGTAACAAGTAATTAGGTCAGACCGTTGCTCGACACAGGTGTTGATACTACAGAACACGTACAAAGTTCCAAGCGCCCGCTACATATTCTATGAGCAAATATAATTGCTCCGGCAATCACAAAGCATTATATACAGCTCAATTAACAACACAAACATACCCCGAATACCTTAAATTGTACAAACATAAGCAAACCGAGCGCGGCTAAAATTCTCCCCGAGACAAAATTACTTTGACACAGTTATCCAAGTTTTGCTCCGTCCGAAGTATCGAGCCATAGTGGAGAAATAAAAGAAATTCTATCGAATCAAGCGTGGTACCACAAGCGTGCGGTATAAAGGGCACAGTTGATATCCCTTTAGATTAGAAACCCAATCTAAAGCGACGTTTCTCAACTTATATCCTCGGGGTCACGGCGACATGCCGAGGTCGCCACATAAATATGTATCGTATGCGGACTAAATCTGGCCAACCTTGAATTTTACGCCCAAATTGGACTTGTAGAATAATGTTTAGTATTTAAATTTTAAACACCATTTGACTGCTCGTGAATAAACACATAAACATGGCGTGGAGTTAAAACTAATTGTACTTTACTACGTGCGAACAGATGTACGCGTAGACATCCCCAACAAAAGGGTTTTGTTATCACCCCCGATATGGAACCCTAAAACCTTTCACGTCGTTAAACCACATTATTAGTGAGCCGTGCGAGACGTAAAACAGCCGATCTTTACTTGATAACATTTGGTTTGTGTAAATGTAAAAAATTCGGTCACGCATTCGGCGAGACGCGGAGAGAGTCGGGTTTATAAGGAATTTCGTTTTATTCCAACGCCGGGTGTCGAACTACTAAAAACGTTAACAAATAACGGTTTTTCTGCTATCAATGCGATACAAATATAGTAGGAGAGCGAGCTTAGTGTTATAGCGCTATCCTCTTTGAAATTGGATTGCGATTGCTGAGCCGAGATTGGTGCCATGAAAATTTGGATTTTATGTAAAACTGGATCCACGATTGGAAAGCGCAAAGAAATTGCGGGTAGCACTCAGGGCGGGAGAGAAATAGAATAGTGAGAGAGAGACTGGACTATTGACTTTAACATGACCATAGAATCACGAAGTCGTAGAGTTGACAAAAGTGAATTGAGACACATTGTTTGTTTTGTCCTTTACAAACGTTGGTTTCATACCGACCTTTGCTAATGAATACACAGTAAACATACCTTTTGAACATGAGGTTCTTGGCGAACTCGTAGAGCTCGAGATCGAGCGAGTTGAGTCGCTTGATGTGAGCGATCTGCGCGGGCGACAATGCTGACAGCGTGGCGCCGGAGACCGTGGCGTTGTGCTGCGTGAACGGTACCGCAAATAGCAGGTTGAAAGTCTCCTCGAAGACGTATTGAGATATCTGTGCGGAAAAAAATTAAATTAATTATTTAGTTGAAAGAAAAGGAGTTATAAGGATGGCCCTGCAGGCTCCGCAGCTTCACTCGCGTTATGGATGGGAGATATCCCACGGGATCATTTTAAATTATAGGCTATCATCAATCAGGGATAATGTTGCTTCCCATTAGTGAAAGATTTTTTGGAATTGGATCAAAAGTTCCAAAGATTACTCTTACATCCAAACTCACAAACTTTACCTCTTTGAAAACCTTCACCTGTTAGCGAAGTAGACACAATAGCTAAACAATGGTGTCAGACCAGAATGGTCGGGCTTCACAGACGCAGGGGATGAGTTTAGATTGAATAAAACTTACTACAATTATACACAATAACACAATAGGCTAGTTTCCACCATCAATAAATTGCAAAACTAATTAGTCCGTCAGTTAGAGTATTGGAAAATAATGGACACGTATTTTTTGTTTTTGTAAATCACTGAGTACTGACAAAGATAAAACGCATCAAAACTCGGGAGTGGGGGCTCGTGACGTCACAACGCACTAAAAACTATAGCACGGCGTGACGTATTGCGAATTTTAAAAGCGTCGTATCTTCGTCAATTTTGGTTTATGTAACAAAAGAAAAAATACGGGTCAAATACTTTTTTATAATCTAACTGACGGACTAATTAGATTTTTTTAGGGCACAAGCCTATTATACTTTAAAATTACACAGCACCATTAGCACCATCCGCCATCTTTTTCATTTTGATAACTAACTAGCTGTTTGATAAAGTAATTCATTTTGCTGTGCTTTCAAAAGTAAACTGATTGTGATTAAGACTGCGTTACGGATTAAGGGCGTAAGAGGCTTGACGCACCCCTTTTGTCGAATAAACAAAAAATCCTACCAGCCCCTTCGTGTCTGTCAGAAGATACGATTATTCTCGTCAAGGGGTATTGGGGTGTTCTAATTCAAACATGCAAGCCTAACAAATTTCCTCTGATTTGCCAGGAGACATTAAATAATTATGCTATTCATTCAGATAGCTTCATCGGATGTTCAATAAACTTTGTAAAAATCTAAAATTCAGTCATTCACTCACTCACTGAGAGACAGCCGAAATCAGGTCTAGCAGAACCGCCCAATGTTTTTCTCAATAATCTTACTAATATTATAAATGCGAAAGTTTGTGAGAATTAATAGATGGATGGATTTTTGTTACTCTTTCACGCCAAAACTATTGAGCGGATTTAGATGAAATTTGGCAAATAGATAGTTTATAACCTTTTTATATCGGTAGTATGATCTCTTGGTAGAGTTATCGGATTTATCGCGGGCGAAGCTGCGGGCACAAGCTAGTTCTTTAAATAACGAAAATGAGCACTAGTGAAGGAATTTGAAAAATGAATACCCCTTGTGCATTTTCGCCGATGGAAATGCCATCGGGACACGTCTTTTCATGACAAAAAAATCAAGAATTGCAAAAGTTGTAAGAAACTGTACAGTATAACACCCGAACTTTTTCCTGACACAAGAAAATCTTTTATGTCTGAGTCCGCCTGTTACGAAATAAGCCTGTTCTGTTGGGAAATGTAAATGTAGGTTTTGTTAAGTAAACAGGGCCATGTGCCGTGTTTGTTTAGTCATAATTAACGTTTTTATTAAGTTAGAAAATTCCACAGAGAATTTGGATGTAAGCGAAGTCACATCCAATATTTTGTCTGTGGTAATTCCAAATTTCCTAAGGGACATTAAGTTTTAATGACTTTTGAAATGTCACATAATACAAAATAACATCACGAAAATCCCTGAAAGGTTAGGCAAAGGTGTACTTAATAGTACTTATGTAAACATAAGTCGTGAAAATGTGTCACATGAAATAGCGGGCATATATATGTATGTATTGCCATCAACCGCGAGACTTTGTGGTAGTTACTGCAAAATTCTTACAACAAAACCCAAATATTTTACACTTTGCCCGATCTAAGAATTTAAATCAGAACCTAATGACGAGTCCATTAGGTTCTGATCAGTGGCGAAGGTTCCATACAACCCGATTCCTACCGGATTTCCTTTGAAAAGTCGTAGTTTTCTATAGAAGTATTGATAAATATGATAATAACATCAAAGATATATACTCTACTCCGGCTTACCTCTTAAAAAAATTAACCCTTCGCTACTGGTTCTGATTCCAATTCCTTGCAACGACTATACCAACGATTGTTTTATGTTCTTGCTATCGTCAATTCGTTACTATCTTCAATTACCTTGTGTCAGCTTCATTTATTTCCAAAAGCATTTGTTACTCTTTGCAAAACGAAATAAATATAAACGAAAAATAATATTGTCAGCACGCTTGGATCATTTGAACAAATATTTGTTTGTCAAAGCGCCTATATCTATGTATGCATAACTCTATGATCCTCAACTGAATGTTATCGTTTCAATTATGTATGTTATTAAAACAAACGCCCTGTCGACATAATAATTGGTACCTAGTATTCCATCTGTTTTCATAAGTTATGCTTTAGATCAGAACCAGGAATATGTTTGTTAGTCCTTAGACAAATAATTACAATGATAGCTCGTGGCTTAATAATAACAGCCGCACGGGTCCATCTTCAAGGTTAAGCAATACTTGCCGAGGTTAGTCCGTGGATGGGTGACCATTCATTATAATTAAGTATATCGAGTTTCCTTCGTGGCTCGAAAAGCATGTTCGGTCGTTGGTACCGGCTATCACTTATAGATCTTTGACAATCATTATGGGTTGTCAGAAGCAGGGACTCGAACTGTAACCGGAATAATGTGTTTTTAACACTGTTTTTAAAACAGTTTCAACAGAAAAACACTTTTAGATGTAACAGATACAATAATGTTACCGAATCAAACTGTAACCTTTTATATGTGTTAATATGTGTAACTGAAATAATCAGTTTTGCAACAGACTGCGACTAGATTTCGGCTATCTAATGCTTATTAACCATAAATAAGTACATTGTAAATTTGGCAACGCTGAGTTTACCTGTTAAACACTTATTGACACTGTTAAACCTTTTATATCTGTCACAGATATGTTACGGTTACACTTTTGTAAGTGTTTTGGGTTAACACATTGAAAACACATTTATAAGTGTTACATATTTGTTTCTGTTACCAATTCAACATGTAACACTTATAATTCTGTAACCTTTATGAAGGTGTTTTTAAGTCCCTGGTCAGAAGCCCTAAATTCTGACTGTCAATCTTACAAAGGGGTACCGTATTATCCGGTAACTGGTTTGAGGAGGTCAGATAGTAAGTTGTTCCATGTCAAATACTAGTCTACAGGCTGCATCGAACAAAGTTGGGCAAAGGCTAGGCAAATTATGATAGGTTACAAATACCTATTAGATATTAACCTTAATAGGTTACCTAATGATTATAACCTATTAGGTACTTATATTATGTATACCTAAATAGGTTCTGTCCATATCTTCTGTTTCCATAACTTAAACTATATTCAAATGATAACCAGCAACATGTTTATTTGTCCTTAGACAAATAATTGCAATGATAGCAACATTCTTGTGCATATAAAGTGTTGATATAAATTAGTGGTTAATTACTAATTAATCATGCATGTCCTTATGCATAACTACTTTATTGCATTAGAATTCAACCTTCTTAGTTTAGTGTTAGTCATAGCCAAGGTGGACGTTTAAAATTCAAACTAGACTCTTCTCAAGATCCTTCGCATTACTGCAAAATATTCATGAAGAAGAAACCGCAGCAAAGTATGCATTTTTAAGTTTATTCATAACAGTGTTAGTTCTATAGCCTTAGCAAAAGAAAAGTGTTTCAGATTTACTTAACAAATTCGTGTGGGGATAAATGACTTTAATGTTCACTACACGAGCTCAATCAACATATTGTATAGTAGAGCTTATTCTACATAAGCTCAATTGCTCAGTAGCCAAGTTTGTGTTACAATTTCAAACAAGATTCTGTTTTAAGGCGATTACACGACCTAAACGCGAGTTTTATAATTACTAAAAGTATATGATTCACTGCTATAAACAAGACCAGAAAAATATATGATATTCTTCAGGATGTATGCTAGCATGATACTGTTTTGAAAACATAATACAATTAATTTGGCTCGATAAAAAGAAATCACGAACTTACCTCTAAAGATATCTTTCAAACAATAAAAAACATACTAATTTGCATGCGATCATTCTGATTTTTTGGCAAATAATTCTACAAGCAATATATTAGCATGATACTGTTTTAGTTTTTTAATCCAATCAATAGTTTTTTTGTAAATCGATCGAAACCACTCATTTCGCGCTATTTGGCCCGCAGTGGCTGACGTAACAACCACTTTGTAGTGCAAGCTGATTAGAACTTTATTCTAACAGCATTTCAAACGAAGTTTGAACCACCACAAATAGAGTTGCTAATTTAGCTCGTCTAAGCGCCTTAAGCTATCCTGTTCACAACTAAACTTTAAACTGTCACTTATCGCAAAGCAATATGTTCCGTGATTTTTATTTTAAATATTAAGCTCCCGATTGAGCTCTCAATAAAAATAAAAGTCACGGAAGATATTACTTGTGTCATATTTTAAGTTATATATCTATGATTTTTTTAAATAATACACGTCATTCTTAAATCGAATTATTTTTCCACTACAATAATGGAAATAGAATTCAATATTAAATAGTTTAAGATAGAACTGGATGCGAGTCGCAAGGGACCGGTCAATGCGGAGACACTTGGGGGAGGCCTATGTCCAGCAGTGGACGTCTTTCGGCTGAAATGATGATGATGATGATATCATAACGGGGAGAATGAAAGATGATGATGATATCATAACGGGGAGAATGGAAGAAGAAAACGTCGGGGCGACCCCAAATGGCACAAGGGCAGGAAAATGAATGATGATGATGAATGTTGATATTTGTTTAAGTAGAAACAAGGTACTTACATTAAATTAAAAATTAAAAAAATATCCCCGACACACGTAGGGTCATAATTTCACAAGCCCTTTTATTTGATACCCATATTGAGGGAGTTAAAAAATGTAATTCACCATTTTGTGGTGGCGGCCATCTTGAACTGATTTTTATCAAACATAGAGCTAAGAACACTCCCGAATAATTCACCTTTCAAACAAAATCAAAATCGGTTCATCCGTTCGGGAGCTACGATGCCACAAACACACACACACACAGACACGTCAAACTTATAACACCCCGTCGTTTTTGCGTCGGGGATTAACAAGGGCTTACATAGACATTAGGGACTTCACGATATGTCAACTATTTCGAAAAGCTCAAGACTTCTACATTACATCACAGCTTGAAATTAAACAACTGAATACGTAGAACACCAAAGTAAATGTTCATTCGTCATACCGAACCCTACTACTTCGAGTAAATAATAAAGTAACCCCATGTACTAAAAGGATTCTATTAACACTTCATTGCCGACTACCATTCTTGTCACCTTGTACTCAAATCTTTACTTTACAGTGTGGTATAAAAAAGCTACTTTAGTACACGGTTTTATTTTTAGCTTGTTACGTTGGGTAATGTTAGACGGATTCTTGAAAGCTAATTTCGTAGAACTTCCAGTTGTCCTATCAAATTGGAACTTTGTATTCTAAATATTTATCCCGATGGCAATAGATTTTTTATTTGTAATTTGAACTAATGCAGCATAGGGTGTAATCGGCTCTGGATGAGCAAAACCTTTAGAAGTTATTGGCATCATCAGCATCAACATCCAGGCTTCTCTTGGCATAAAAAAGATTACTCGCAATTTATTTGAACAACTTTTACTCGAGACTGCGCCCACCTTAAGGTCGGAAATTATTCTACGTAGACGTTCTACTGGGATAAAAATAATCCTAAGTCTACGTCTTAATCCAGACCTCGGTTTACCCTCGGTGAGTCATAATTTTATGAAAAATAGTGAAAAAATGAGAGTCAGTTTCGCATCTATAATGGACTTACAGGTTCACTTCTCATAACAGTCTATAACATCGTGTTTAATTGTTCCACGGGGAACGCATTTCCTTACGGCGCCTGACGGGTTTCAGTTAAACTTGACAGTTAAGATTGATGAGCTGCCAGACATTAACTTCTAGACAGTGCTGCCCACATAACAATAAGTAATGACGTAACTAATTAAATATGGTTTAAAAATAATGTACCGTGTATGTTTCATGTTTAGTAGCGTTATAAGTACAAAACACACGAAATTCACAGTGAGGAAACCATGCATGCCTGATAGATATTTCTCGACGGCATATACACCCAAGTCAGGGGCCCTTGGGCGGCATAAAAACTCTGACACCAGCCCGCGTAGTATGACCACCGTAGACACGAGAGTCCACAAATCTTTTGTTCATCTGTCATTTTGTCGATCCAGTGACAGATGAACAAAAGATTTGTCGATTCTCTTACGTGTCTACAGTGGTCATCCTACGCGGGCAGGTAAGGCACTGACCACACCATAAAGAAGGAAATAACGTCAGCTTTTAATATCAAAATAAACCAACGACACAGTTTTTCATAAAAATAAAGCATCACGAGGAAAAAGCACGGTTACACAAGCAAAACACATTCGAATAAAAACTTTTTAAAACTCCGCTTAAAATGATAAACCGTTTACCATAAAAATTATCTCAGCTGCAATAATTTAAAGGACGTGTGTGCTGCACGTAAAGGCGCTTAGTAGCGGCGTCATTTGCTAGTTACATCATGTACGGTTCACTACCGGTGCAACCTAGTTTCCCTGCTTGAAACCGCGTTTAACATAACTCCTTGCTACTATAAACCATAGTCACGCCTCGGGGCTCGGTACGTAAGTCCGGTCTCACCTTCAGTGGAAGCCTCTAGAAGCCTTTAGGGGTTTCATCCAACAAAATGTCAGCTAACTACCTATTTTAGTTACGGGAATATCGACGGAAATATTTATAGACTTGTAACCTTTGTGAGTTTATGGGGGAGGCGGAGTTTAAATTGAGTTTTATTTGTATTTTGTGCAGTAATGGATTCGCTTATGGTTTTCATATATTTTCTGTCGTAAAAGCTTAGCACTTTAGGTCCCTGCTAAAAGTCTTGAAGCAATAACACTGAAGATTATTGAATTAACTAGTTTTAGCCCGCAGTTTCATCATATCTTTATAAATATAAGCACATGTTAATAAGTTATAATTGTAAGTAAATGTAAACTTTCATGACAATCAGTTCAGTAGTTTTGACGTAAAAGAGTAAAAAACATCCATACATTCATATTCACAAACTGATACTTATATTAAAGACATGAAGTAAGTTTTCCACATTGGTCAACAAATGAGACCATTTAGACATTGTGCTGTTTTAATAAAGCACGAGTAAACAGCATGCTGAAAATAGAACAATAAATCATAGCGTACTTTAGACATCAATGACATAGCACAAACGCACGATGTTTGAAGTCTACAGTATGCTTTTTGTCGCGCTATTTACAGCATGCAACAGTACTGTCTAAATGAGGCTAATGTTGTGAAAAAGCGTGTAGAAAAATCCTCTTTAAGGACCTTAGCAAATACGAAAATTTTACCAGACAGTCAGCGATTTGCGACTTTAAATTTAATCACATCTAACATTACTAGAAAACTCACAATGACGTTAATTCGAAGACATTAGTGGCATACACACTCGGCCTGAGTGGTGTATTACGACATTTATAACCCACTTCCTTTTATAGAGAGGAGAACCCAGTGTCCCACTAGTGATAAACTAAAAGGCTGATTATGCTAATGCAATGCTGCACCACGTTTAGGAAACTGCGTATTGCAGACACCAGAAATGGCCGTTTCTAAAAGTATCGTTTCTACTATCGCCCATAAGGAGCCACGATGCCTTTTACGACCCATGGTTAAAAGAAAAAAGGTTAGTAACTTCACGAAAAAAAGTCCAGTTAAACCATACTGTTTATAGATGAGCAATGAATATTCATTGGGACAAAGAACAGTGCGGGCTGGCCGGGGCGGAGCGGCGACAAATGGCGTTGCAGATACGACAGTGATTCAAGTGCAAATAATGGGCGAGCTTATCTCTGTGGGGTCACTGGACATAGAATAAGTAATACCAGTATACCAGTGGCATAACACGTGGGTTTTTGTTATGCATGCGGTGTAATTTCGCTTTGGTGAATGGTTACGATGATATACTGTGGTTTTCATAGACTGTGGGAAAATCTGCCGGAAAAAAATGCAACTGCAAAAAAGTTCAATCTGAAGTTTTGGTTTAATAGTAAGTTTTCTCAGATAAAGGTTAGGGTTGGTTTACTAGATCGAAACCCCACAGGATGCAAAAAGATCAATTCTTTATTTATCGTGCAGTTAGTGGCTAACATAACCCGACAGAGTTTTTATGCCCCCCCCCCCCCCCCCCCCATGGGCCTCTGATTTAGCTTTACATGCCTTCAAGAAACATTCAAAAGTGCCGTTATGGCTTTTTTATATTAGATAAAAAGTCAATAATGTTAACAGAAAAATATCAAATACAGTAGCGGTTTTATCCACTACGACTCCATTCGTGCATAGAGGCGTTAACGCAACATCACATTACGAAAAGCTTAGTTCCCAGTTCCCAACAATCTCAACTATACTTTTCAGGCAAAACTCACATACTGCACTCCGGATAGGTACATTAGTGTGAAAGTTTAACATTTTACATACACATATAGTTCAGTGAAGCGAGGAACATTACGTCGTACACGGATATCACCGAGCCATAAGGAAGTTGGCGACTTTTCGCCAGAAGCAAGATTAAAGACCAAATTACAAACCAAATTACTAAATTACCATTTTCAGAATAGAATAACCGTAAAAAAGGATTAACACCCATTTATATTCAGTAAGGAATTATAGATTTTATATCTAAGATAGTATTTTTTGTCGAAAGAAGATGAGTGTTCGGAATAAATTCGTGTGGATTACTTTAGCGATTGGGTTGGAAAAGGGATGTTTCGACTTATTGGCTGGCCTTGGGTGACGGAATTTGTAGATCCGATAATCGTAGAACGATATTGGGGACCTCTATTTTGTTTGTCTAAAGAGCTTCTATTGAATCTTTTGTTCTTGTGTCCATAAATCGATCTTCCTCTTCGACCGTATTACATTTACGGTGTTATAAGGATCTTGGGACGATTAAATGACGTTAACAGAGCGGTGCTGTTGGTGAGCATTTTTGAAAATCTGTGCTGTTAGTGAAAATTTCATTTATTAGATTGATTTGAAAAAAATAAGATGACGCCACACCATGCAGTTATTGTACAGAACTATATATGGGTGTACTTTCTTTTTCTTTCTTTCTTTATTGTCATATTTTATCTACGAACAACCTAATCTTCAAATACTTAAATAATTGATCTAATCATGAGTCGACGCGGCGCGCTATGAAGATAGAACGCTTAGAACTAGTGAGAGGCTTGTCTAAAGGTAAGTTTAATAATCAATGAGTTAAGTGCGATCTCTCGTAACACGAGGTGGAGGGCTCAAGGAATACCAAATTGCAATTTTAAGACCACATCAACTAAGTGAAAGGTGAACTAAATTTAAAGGTACCTAACATAGGAAAGACGCAGATGGTATAGTTAACTGGGGATTAAAAGTCTGTGATGTACCTAGCCAAGTCAAAGATCCATGGGTGGCGTCAAAATTCTGACACTAGGTTAGACACTAACCGCAGGATAAAGAAGGAAGTCCAGCCCGCGTAGCATGACCACCGTAGACACCGCAGAGAGTCGACAGACCTTTTGTTCATCTGTCATTTTGTCGATTCAATGACAGATGAACAAAAGATTTGTCGAGTCTCTCTCGTTTCTCCGGTGGTCATGCTAAGCGGGCTGAGTAAGATTTCAAACTTGACCAATATCATCATGCCTATAATAAATAGTACCTACACCCAAACTTCGCCAGATATGTTCCAGTGCCATGTAATTGGAAGCGAGCCTATTGTCATCTATCGGGTACTGAGAAATACCTGGAAAAAGTTAATAGAACTTTGCCCGACCAATCGAACACAGGACAGGTCCTGCAGCATCAGGATGCTCAGCAGTTGCACTTGCGACCAATAGATCAACGAGGCAGTGCTAGACCAAAGTCTGCATTTAATAAACATTTGTAGTGCCTAACACTACTCATCACTATGAACGTCGTGAGGCCGCGACCAAGGAGGCGGCGTTCGTTTGTCACTGGCCGGTGCTGCGATACTCTATTTATTTTGACTTGACATTGTCTGTCACTTTTCGACAAAAATTTTTTCATGTTGTGTTTTGATTTCTTGTTAATTTCGTAAGATAAAAACATTTTTGTTAAGTTCATAAATTGTACATACATTTATTAATTTAGTTTACAGTACGTTTTAGGCTTTCTATTTCTGCTCTCCGAACAACTATCGCCCCGGTATAGCACCTTCTATATATTGAGAGGCCCGCCACGCACATTCATAATATTTTGTAGATAATGGTCTCGCTATTACGTAAATGGTCCCATTAACGTTTCCTGGAAATATAAATAAAATTACATTCAGGATTTTAAACAAATGTTTCCAAATCAAATCCTTGCGACGTTTCATTACAGAGCAACCAAAGCTTTGAACGCGTTCAGAAGTGTAAAGCAAACATTGAACAAATCCTATTGGATTTATAGATTGTGATTATCGATACGCCGATATCTCGCTATGGAACCGAGCAGCACAAAATTTAGCAATTAGGTATCATTTGAACAGTCGTATTGGCAGTCAATGTGATCGTATTTACTGATAAGTTCAACTTCGTGCAGTGTTATAATTAGTTCAGTACGATTTGGTTGGTTGTACCTGTTTTACTATGCTTTATTAGGTACCTTTAGGTTTTGGAGAATGCATGTAAAAGAAACCTCACGGGGTTCATGCAAATGTAAGTAGCAACCAAGTTTTGTAACAATATTTTGATGTCCATGGAGTTTCTTGCCCATTCTACTCCATAGAGATCTACGCTTTGGAATCGGCTACTACAGAAGTTTCACAAGTTATTATGCCTTGTGACTGGGACTGTAGGTTCGTTTTCTTGTTTTTCTTACTTTGCAATGGTCAAATTGAAATGAATGCTTTGAGTCGAGTATGATTATCTTACGGTTCTTTGGGCCCACCCCTTGAAACCACCTTCCTAACTTTCATTATCTTTTACCGTGCAAATTCACGAAATCAGCTGTACTCATCATGCTGATACAAGGACTAAAGCGATTAAGGGTCGATTCCGAAGGTGACCATCACCAGACAGCAACGACATGACTAGCAGGCCCGAAGGCACCTTAGAAGCCCATTCCTACCGGCTTACTCTCGGGAACAAGGCACTCTACACGTAGTGTCAAAGTAATTACAAAAATAAAAATGTTTACAAAGAAAGCAACAGGTAGCGCCAAGTAAGCCGGAGCTCGGGTGTCAGAATTCAGAACTAAAATCGTATGGACGCGCACACGTGACTTCGCGGCTAGCAGTACCGTTTTGTAGGGACCTAGGTAAGCCGAAGATTATCGAGTTACGGCAGGGGCAGAAAAAGAAAGTATGTGTGGTAGAACGAGATAGAATGAGTAAGGGTCGGTGTATCGTATAATCGTAATTGGAAGTTACCAACCAGATTCATTTTTTTTTTTTACATGGTAAAATCACTCTTTTTGGGCGTCGCTGATAATGAAAATAAGGTAAAAATGAAAATCAAAAATGGCGCCGACGACATTTCTTAGATTTTTCATCATGGGTGTCGTTTTCGTGGTTCTTGGGGTCGCTGATGATGTAAATGAGGTCAAAATGAAAATTCAAAATGGCGCCGACGACATTTTTTGGATTTTTCATCACGGGTGTCGTTTTCGTGGTTTTTGGGGTCGCTGATGATGAAAATGAGGTCAAAATGAAAATTCAAAATGGCGCCGACAACATTTTTTGGATTTTTCATCACGGGTATCGTTTTCGTGGTTTTTGGGGTCGCTGATGATGAAAATGAGGTCAAAATTAAGATCCAAAATGGCGCCGACGACATTTTTTGGATTTTTCATCATGGGTGTCGTGTTCGTGGTTCTTGGGGTCGCTGATGATGAAAATGAGGTCAAAATGAAAATTGAAAATGGTGCCGACGACATTTTTCGGATTTTTCATCATGGGTATCGTGTTCGTGGTTTTTGGGGTCGCTGATGATGAAAATGAGGCCAAATAAAAATCCAAAATGGCGCCGACGAAATTTTTTAGTTTTTTCGCCATGGGTGTCGTTTTTGGGGTCGAATAAACATGTGAAAAAACGTAAATAAATTATTCTCTTTTTTTTCTTCGGCTTCCCCTCATACTATTTTCACCCTTCGCCACTGATGACTAGTATCTATTATATTCTATGAAATCGCTCCAGGAGATGCCTACATCACGCGTATTGTCGGGCTCTAAGAACATCAACAGACTATCGGCGAGGAAACCATTAAACGTTCAAGCATTTGTCAATCACTCCTCCATTCCTACCTAAAAACTAAAGCTTAGTAAGAAACTACTAACCTTCTGGAACTCCGTAAGTCCGAAGTACGCCATTGCAGCCAAGTTCCTCTTAGCAGAAGCGAGGAGTACTCTGTCGGTCTCAGCAGTCCGATGCTTCAGGGTTCCATTGTAGCACCCCACAAGAGCGAGGTCAGCTAGCATGCGAGTTTGTCGGTTGTTCGCCAGGTTCCAGGGGCAGGTCATGAACTCTTCGAGGGTGACACCGCGCCAGGAGTCGCCGGTGTAACATGCTGGTACCTCTGCACCTGTTGATAAAATAAATTGTTAGGTTTTTCTAAATAGCTCGAATATTTTGGCAAAAGCCAATGTGGAGTTTAGCTTGCCAGGTCAGGGGGAGTTTGAGTCGATAGGAAGCCGACGATAAGTCGGTGGTGGGGGTGATAGGTAATCCCCATAGATACCTGGGCACTGCCGGGTAGATCTCTGTGGGTAATGCTCATGGATACGCATACACGAGTATATCTTCACAGACGCAAATAAGGTATATTATTTCGTTCTACTGTTGGGCAAAAGAATCTCTCTTTCCCCTCTCTCTAATAGTACCTAGTAGGTGCGTAGTAGTAGTCTCTAGTGGTAGTAATTGTTCTTTCGCTTTTTTTTTAGACGGTGTACTTATAACAAAATAGCCTTTGACTTGTGGAGGAAAACAACTTCTGTCTCTGGTCAAACATTTACAAGTGACTTATTCCTGACTGGCTACCGTCTTGGCGCCTGTCGGTCATTATCACTTCATTCCTTATTACATAGTGGTTACTAATTAGTCATTAGTGTCTCCCGGTCATAATTAAACCGCGCTTAGTAAAGGTGAGGTGATCTATTCTTAGACGGGCATCACACTATGAATATTATGATATCCGACAGTCTGGTTTATTATAATTGAAGTTTTTAACTCTTTACTAATGAAATGTGCCTATGTTTGAAGGAGTTTTTTTGCAGTTTTATAACCGATTTAATAAATGTAAAGATAGGTAAGTTTAGGCATACAATTGTGGTATTCAGCTGCCCCTGGTTAGACGAGATGCAGACCCCAATGTAGCTTGGAAAAGGTTAGGCAACTGATGAAGTGACTGAGTAACTAAGGCGAACATAAATGTACTGAACAGCTGTTTTTTTTTAAGTATCGTACACTAGTTACCAGTCACCCTATATACGAGTAACTAAAGTGAGTCTGTGCATTTATATACTGTTTTTCTTCTGTGTTGCACAAAAAAAATATTGAAGTATCCATATATTTCTACATTCCTAGCCTGTCATGATTATAAAAATTCTAATATATTTCGAAGATACCAAATAAATAAAATAAAACTTTCAAAGATAAAGGCTTGAAGAACAACAGGCATCAAAAATATAGTATCCTGTAAAAACTTCAGACATAAAAACTCAGTTAAAAAGTTATCAAACAACTTCGAAAACCTGAGTTAATGGAAACATTTTTATGAAAGGTTCCACGAACTAAATATCAATAAATCAAAGACTAGCTCTTCGCCTGCGACTTCGTCCCCAAAAATTGTGATACTTGGCTATGACTAGCTGAACCACGCTACTTCGTCTGCGTCACATATGAGAAAAAGCTCATCATCATCATCATCACCAGCCTATTAATGTTCCCACTGCTGCCACAGGCCTCCTCTCAATGAGAGGGAATGGGCTGGGCTATAATCCACCACGCGTGCCCAGTGCTTATTGGTAGATGTCAAATGACTTCGAATTTTTGGTTCTAGGACATGCCGGTTTCCTCACGATGTTTTCCTTCACCGTTTTGAAAGCAGTGGTGATGAAATAATTTACACAAAGTAATGCGCCTGTCTGTGTTCGAACCCACGACTTACTGTTTGTAAGTCGGGGCTGCCACCAATGGGCCACCGCTGCTCCAGTTGAATTGAAAAAAAGCTCACAAAAAGAATAAATTTTCCCACATTTGTTTTTGTAACATTTTTCATGTGTGCTCCGCTCCTGTTGGTTGTAGCGTGATGTTATAATGCCTACTAGCTGATGCCCGCGACTTCGCCCGCGTACAAATTATATACTAAAACCTTCCTCGAGAACTACTCTATCCTTTGGTGAAAACAGCATGAAAATCGGTGCAGTTGTTTTTGAGTTTATCGCGAACAGACAGACAGACGCGGCGGAGGACTTTGTTTTATAATATGTAGTGATAACGTTCCTCGATAAATGGACTATACAACACAAAACATTTTTTCAATTCCAACCAGTAAGTAGTTCCTGAGATTAGCGCGTTCAACAAAACAAACAAATTCTTCAGCTTTATAATATTAGTATGGATATAAAAATGTTTAGCCACACTCATGTAATGTATAGCAGCACTCAAGATAATGCAGCTTTCTACCAGTGAAATAATTTTCAGGATTGGATCATTCGTTCTGGAGATTACTCCTACATACAAACTTACAAACAAATTTTGCCTCAATAAAATATTAGTATAGACTAGCTTCAGCCGGCTGCTTCGCTCGCGTTATGCTCGGAAAATATCCTACGGGAATGTTTTAAATAGATCCTATGACACCCGGGGATAATGTAACTTCTCAGTAGTGAAAGCATTTTCGAAATCGGACCTGCCCCCGTATTAACAACGCTTCGATTGTCTATCTCGGTCGTTTTCGTAATGCCAGAAGAAGACAGATATACGAGTTGTCGAATCGGAAACGAGTCGAACGTTTGTGAATACAGGGTCAGGAGTTCCAAAGATTACCCCCTACATCCCATTCACAAACAAAAACAACGTACGATCATAAATAAACTTACAAATAAACCAACTTACAAACATCACGTCTTATATTAGTTGTGGCACTTAAACATATTGTTTGTTATACAGAATAGGGAAACAAAATGGCGAACCGACGCCCTGTCAATAGATTCCCGCACGCAACAACATATTTTTATTGTTTATCACTTTTAATTAATGTTAATGTTCAGAGCTGATGATTTAATTCTAGCGAGAAACGATCGTGGTCACGCATGTTTGCTTTCTCTGCGTCCATTCACAGGAGATACTATTACTACATAGATATAAATCAGAGAATCTGAGGAGCTCGTGGCTCAATAATAATAGCCACTCGGCCCGATCTTTAGGTTGTAAAGGAACTCAGTTAAGCTGTGCCTGCCTAGGTAGGTCTGTGGATGGGTGACCACCCTTACATACCGAGTTTCCTCCGTCCCTCGGAAAGCACGTTAAACTGTTGGTCCCGGCTGTCATTTGTCCATCTTTGGCAGTCGTAACAGGTATAAAGGTTGTAAAACACCTCTTCACGAAGCCGAAAGGCACTTGTTCTCCCCATCATTGTGGTCATTTTTTTGATCTACACCATACCTGGGAACCTTCTAGTTACGGAGATACGGGGGGTTAAAGTTACAACTATTTGATAAGTTTTTTTTTAAATACAAGTTTTTTTGGTAAGATTTTGACTTTTAACACCTCCACGACCCCCGTACTATTCAATCCATCCATCAGCACAATGTTTTAAGTGCGTTACATTGAGTTCTAGCACAAAACATAATTTATAACCTCAAAAAAAAAAGTTGTTTCCCAGCAATAATTTTTGCGTAAAGTCACTTAGTTTGATGTACAGAATGCTTGGTTAACGGCTTCGTGATGAGGTGGTTTACACCCTGTATAGTCAGTGGCCCAAAAAGTCTGACAACCAGTCTTACCAAGTGGTATCGTATTACCCAGTATAAATTGGGTTGTGTAGGTCAGATAGGCAGTCGCTCCATGTAAAATACTGGTATTCAGCTGCACCCGGTTAGACTGGAAGCCGAGCCCAACATGCTTGGGAAAAGGCTGGGCAGATGATGAGAATATATTAATCAGATATTCAGTCATAATTTTTCACTTCCAGGTTAGTAAACTTAACCTGCAGCCCACAGGCGTTTTAGATGATTTAGGTACGATTCCAGATCAAGATCAGATATTTGTTTAGAACTTTAGACTTTGCTCGATTGATATTGCGATCGTCGAGTTCTTGAATATTCTAGATCGTAACGCATAAATCTTTATAACGTTAGTTAGTTCAATGAAACTGTCTCCGATTTTATTGACCGAATTTAGTCGATCGTCGAAATTGAAAAAGATTGCTGGCGACTTTTGATTCAAATGAAAAACAAAATTAACGCTGTTTTCAGCCTGATTACTAAGTTTTAAAAGTCTTGTATCTTCTGAAGGTGCAAGCGTCAAGGCCCGCAAAATTCAAATTTTCTTACCTTTTTTACAATTTGCAGGGCAGTGCTAAGTTGTATGTATGTTGATGAAAATATCGCGGGCTACCTGGAGCATCAGCCTTAAGTAGCGTGATTATGAATATAATTAAATGCAGTTTCCGTCCTGTTCATGTTATAAAACATTATCACATTATGGTAGAGCTATAAATTGAAGAAGATAAGAAATCCCTTTTATCGTCCTCCCAGTAAACCTAGCTATAACGAGTTCGCCCTGAAATCTCATGAAATCGAAGACAAATCGCTGAAACGTTCATATTCTCCCACATTTTTGTATCAGCATGAATATAACGTTATTTCTTAGATTACTATGTGGGTGTGAATAAACGTATTTAATGCTACGCTCCAGATACGTTACCAACGTAAACAAATGGCTTTTTCAAATTGCTTATTTCCTTTTTCATTTATTTAATCCGTACTTTGCAGTCCTCGGAAAGAGTTATCGGGGTTCAACTCTGAAACATTTTAAAACATGGGCCACGCTGTAAAGTGACCCCCGTCTCCTTGACCACTAATCCCACATTACGGAGGGGGTCAACCTTTCTGATCTTTGCTTCCAATTTGCCCCGAACTTACGCTCTCCTAAACTTAATACATTATCTGCTACGGAGTACTGACAACCCCAACGTATCAGTGTTGACACAGCTTTAAATTCCGTTTCAGAGTCGCCAGAGTGTAAAGATACGGAAAAGGTAATTAAAAATGATCCCCTGTGTACGCTAGCCAAAAAGCAAAGGTAAGAAAATGTTTACTTGGAGATTTTTCAATAAACGTTCAAACGGGCCTTGGAGATCAAAAGGATAGCACGTATGGGGCCATATGGATCCCACTAATATAGGTAATATTTATAGAAAATATAGCGTGTTTATTTATAAATATGAACCATTTTATACAAACGCGGAAACTGGAATCATCCGTGAAGAAAAATACACACTCGCTCGTATTGAGAACTTCCTCCTTTTTGAGATTGGTTATTAAAGTGTTTTCGAGTTGGTCCAACCTTTTCGGAACCGGAATACGAATTGAGTACCGAATTGGAGTGGTATAGATAGCGTAAATATTGATGATGTTTCTGCTTTACGAGAACATTTCATCAGTTTCAAAACTAATCAAATGTCAGTATGCTTAGTGCGAGTTTTTTGTACGTATCGACCGTGTCGACGTTTATCGCAAATATGTATGGCGCTGAGTAAGCGCCACCTAGCGTAATACGTGAGAACTACATATTGTGAGTGTTATTTCTAAACGCATCGACAATTGTTAACTTGCGAGTGTGAGATTCTAGAATACGTTCGTTCGTTTCACGTCAATTCACTGCAAGAAGTGGCGCGTACATTAGTAACCGGCCAAAATAAATTGACAGTCGTATTTTGTGTTCATAACAGAAGCGACTGCCTATTCAACTAGTTCTGGTTATACAACGAAGTTAGACGATATTATTTATCTGTGGTCAATGGTCATTAGTTTTGTTTGTGTTTACGAAAGTTTGTGTTGTGATTTGCATACAGTTTTGAATATTATTGTTAAAAATAAAGACTAGCCCGTCCCAATTTGAAATGTTGGTAACATAAACGGAGCAGTTAGTGTAATTTATATCTTTTGGTGTGTAGTGAGTGACCTTGATCCATCTGTGAAGTTTGTAAAACTATGTTTGTTACTTTTTAGGCACGGAAATCTAAGCAAATGATCTAATAATGGCCGAGTGGCTTGAAGTGGAGCACTCTCATCATTGTTTACGTGACCGTGTTTACGTGAACTTGTTTACGTGTTTTTTTTTTTGTGGCGTTAAATTACGCTTATCTTGTGCTTTTGCGGTCTCAAACATTCTCCAAACGAAATAATACGAGATTCCATTGTAAGTTTTATTCACAATATGAAATTAAATTAAATTACTTTGTTATTATGACCACTCTCGCGATGCTCTCACCACAAAATCTTAAGTGACAACTTTCGCGCTCGCAAGTGACTGTGTTTCGTATTCAAGCTGTCAAAACTGTCGAAATTGTAACTTGCACTCGCGTTATACATGAAAATGTTAGCAATGTGCTCGAAACGGTCCTTACTTTCTTAGAGGCACTGGATTGTCACTATCGACGACGTTAACTCGATCTACACGATACAGACGTTACTCGAATTTTATTAAGAAACTCGCACTAAGCATACAGTAGTTTGTCAATTTGAACGCGGCTTCACGTGGAGTTTGGAAAATTATCCCACGGGGACGAACTACCCGTACGTAAAGTGTTATATATCCTAACCTAGGCCATGGCCTGTCTTCGATTTTATACAAATCCGCTCGGATAAAGCCTGGATTCTACCAAAGTGAAGACAAGCGGATATGTGCAAAGTAGAGAGAAGCGGAAATGCGTAAGAGCTAGGGTGTAACCACCGAAGCTGTGCGGAGATGTCAAAAGCGGAGAGGAGAGAAGATGTGCACCGCACTCCGCGCATCAAGTCACTCACAGCACATCGCTCGCAGGACGCCGCTCACATGTTGTCTCCGCTAGGCGTCGAGTGCGGACGCTGGAATAAGCAATTACGAGACATCTCTAATTCTCTCTGCTCAAACGTTTCTACTGAAGCTAAGCGGAGAGGCGAAATGTAAATAACGAAATTCTATTGAGAGTTTACAACACATCTCTCCACTCGTCTCGTCTAAACGGTGAAAAGGTAACAGACAGAGCTACTTTCATATTTTTTATTTTTTACATTTTGACTATTGGTACGATGTTAACTGAAAAAATCTAATCAGTCCGTCACTTAGATTATCAAAAAATATTTGACCCGTATTTTTTCTGTTGCCACATAAACCAAAATTGATTGGAAGATACGACGCTTTTAAAATTCCCAATCCGTCACTGATTGGTATCATTCTTAGTGAGTTCTGACGTCACGAGCCCCCACTCCCGAGTTTTGATGCGTATCTTTGTCAATATTCGTTGATTTACAAAAACAAAAAAAATACGTGTCCATTATTTTCCAATACTCTAACTGACGGACTAGATAGATTTGCAATTTATTGATGGTGGAAAACTGGAAAGTAGCCTATTACATCAGTCTCAAGACTAATCAAGTCTACAACGTAACATTACATGACTCCATCCCCAGAAGGGTTTGGCAATGGTACATAGTACACCCACATTTCGCCTGTTATGTTAAAGTCCCATGTAATAGAGAGCGAGCCTATTGCCATCAATCGGGCGCAAATCCAGACTTCGTGGCTGCTACTGAGAAATTACTGATGTAAAACCTAATATAACTTTGCTAGACCCGGGAATCGAACCTAGGACCTGATTCTCAGCAGTCGCGGTAGCTACCACTAGATCAAGGAGGCTGATCAAGTCTACATTGTAATTGGGAAAATAGATATTCTGTAATCCAATCGAAATAAATACACACTACCTTAAGAATATGTTTGATTTACATTCACTTGCTCCGCCGGCCCTTTTTTTTTTTTAGGATGGGAAATCATCAAATGACTTCTCCCACTCTGGGCGGAGCGGGAGGGAGTGTCAGACTTTTACTGACTAAAACCCATCCATGTTCCTTCCTCGCCCTTTACGTTCCAGGGCCACGGTATCTCTTTCGAACAGGCCCGCAACCCCGGCAGGCATCGGCCCTTGCGGGCCCCTCTCTTTATGCTGACATCTTTTTGAGGCGCGCGTGGAACACGAACGCGCCGTCGACACGGCCTGTCGTCGTTAGACGGACGGACGGCTAGCTAGCCCATAGCTAGCCGTCCACAGGCCCGCATCTACAGTGGCCGGTAGCCACCACGTGGCCCCCGACGCCCGGTGCGTCTCCCGCGGCGGCCGGGAAGGGAGGCTCTCTCCCTCTCTCGTTCCGCCACCTCCTTTGCTAGCATGACTGCTTCGCAGAAGGAGGTGACGGCTTCCCATTCCGTCTCGCTCCGGACCATGGATTGAACCAGGGCCGGACGCGAGAGGTCGCCGCCGCCGATCGCCGCTACGAGGACACGGCTGTGCTCCGCCCGCGCAGGGCAGACTTCCACCGTGTGCTCCACCGTGTCCTCCGGTCGATCCTCGCAGTGGAGACACCCGGGCGTTTCCTCCCGCCCGATTCGGTGCAGGTACCTCCCGAAACATCCGTGTCCGGTGAGGACCTGCGTCAGGCGGAAGGTAAGGACGCCGTGGCGCCTCTCTAGCCACTCCTCAAAGAGGGGACTTACCGCCACTATCGAGGCGTGCCCTCTCCGCCGGCCCCTTAATGGTAATTCCGATATTAAGTTCAATTTAATCATAATGCCCCTTTTTTTTTTTTTTTTAGGATGGGAAATCATCAAATGACTTCTCCCACTCTGGGCGGAGCGGGAGGGAGTGTCAGACTCGTACTGACTAAAACCCATCCATGTTCCTTCCTCGCCCTTTACGTTCCGGGGCCGCGGTATCTCTTTCGAACAGTCCCGCAACCCCGGCAGGCTTCGGCCCTTGCGAGCCCCTCTCTACTGCTGACATCTCTTTGAGGCGCGCGTGGAACACGAACGCGCCGTCGACACGGCCTGTCGTCACTAGACGGACGGACGGCTAGCTAGCCCATAGCTAACCGTCCACAGGCCCGCATCTACGGTGGCCGGTAGCCACCACGTGGCCCCCGACGCCCGGTGCGTCTCCCGCGGCGGCCGGGAAGAGAGGCTCTCTCCCTCTCTTGTTCCGCCACCTCCTTCGCCAGCATGACTGCTTCGCAGAAAGAGGTGACGGCTTCCCATTCCGTCTCGCTCCGGACCATGGATTGAACCAGGGCCGGACGCGAGAGGTCGCCGCCGCCGATCGCCGCTACGAGGACACGGCGGTGCTCCGCCCACGCAGGGCAGACTTCCACCGTGTGCTCCACCGTGTCCTCCGGTCGATCCTCACAGTGGAAACACCCGGGCGTTTCCTCCCGCCCGATTCGGTGCAGGTACCTCCCGAAACATCCGTGTCCGGTGAGGACCTGCGTCAGGCGGAAGGTGAGGGCGCCGTGGCGCCTCTCAAGCCACTCCTCAAAGAGGGGACTTACCGCCACTATCGTGGATCATAATGCCCCTGGACCGTAATTGCCTGTACTTTGACAGATCGCAGTAACGATAAAATAGACGGTTAAAGAGTAACGATACGAAACATGATCTATGTAAGGTATTACCTTTAATTTAATACAGCACATGGCTGTCTATAAACTGACTGTAATTTATAGAGAACTACAATTTATTACAATATGGTGCGGGGAACTTGCAATAAGCGGTCAAACCAACACAGCCATGACTTGGCGAATGATTAAGTATAAAATGTTAATTAATACTAGAAGTAGTTCAGTAATTAATTTAAATTAATTCAAGTGGCCCGAAGTTATAGTACTTATTTTAATCATTTTAAAAGACTATCAATTATTTTAAGCGGCTTTCTTGTCACTTGTGGTTTGTTCGATAAAACCGATCATGAATGATAAACGGCTGTTGCCGAAGTCGAAAAATGCATTCGGCTATTTGGGCAACAGGTACAAATTGACTACATTATTATACCTTATATCAACTATTTTTATGAATACCATTTATTTAATTTAGAGCTAATTTCACTAAAAACATTGAACGCGATCACAATTTCTAAACGCCACGTCGTTTAGTCAGTGTCGAATTACTATGGAATATTGACACTGACAGCTCTTAAACGCCGTTTAGATGTGCAGATCGAGTACCCTTTTTGTTTGGATGGAAGGGATATTCTTCAGAACTATTGATTGAACTCCGTAAATTCTTTCACTAACTAGCTAGGGCTAGCTACATTATCCCTGAGTATCATAGGCTATATTTAAACCACTCTTATGGGATGATTCCCAAACATGCAAGCGGAGACGCAACCTAAAGCAAAGGTATAAATAAATAATAGTTCACGACATCTAAATCATGTCACAAACCGCAAACATCTCAACAAGATCTATCGTAGTCACGTATTTCTTTCATCAACCAATAAGTGCAAACCAACCATAGATGGAATGGAAAGGCAAGGGCGTTAAGTTATTAGTAGCTACTAATGATTTAATAAGGCAACGCCTTAGGGGCCTTCCATTAATCACGTGATGTTTTTTTAGCATTTTAGAACCCTCCCTGGGTGATACGTGGTGAGGTTTAAGACTTACCCCCTCCCCCACCCAAAATCACGTGTATTTTTAGTACCTACCTTAAAATTTTTGGAATATTTATTAACTAGCTTCTGCCCGCGACTTCGTTCGCGTGAAGTTTTGATATCGCAACGCATCGCCTGCTCAACGAAAGCTTTTTTCCCGCTTGCAACATTTCTTATTGCTGCTCCGCTCTTATTGATCATAGCGTGATGTTATATATAGCCTATAGCCTTCCTCGACAAATGGACTATCCAACGCAAAAAGAATTTTTCTATTCGAGCCGGTAGTTCCCGAGATTAGCGCGTTCAACCAAACAAACAAACAAACTCTTCTGCTTTATAATATTAGTATAGATAATATAATAATAATATAAATACAGGTTTAAAGTATAATCTAGTTTTATTCTGAAATTAAGGACCTAATAAAAATGTGTAAACAGAAAGGTTGCGCGCTTGTCAAAAAAGTAAATACACGTGATATCTTACTACACCCCCCTCCCCCCCTTTTCGAGCCTCACGTGATTAATGGACGGCCCCTTAGACTTGTTACTCATCCTAAGTTACTCATCTTCAAGACGTGGGTGCTATAACAGAAGTCAAGTAAGCGATTAAACTTTATACAATCTTCGTCCAATTCTTCGCACATCAGAAGTGGAATATGAAATGATCCTTACAGCTACGACATAAAGCTGTTAATGCTATCATTGCAGTTGACCGTACATTCATCCCGATCTTTTATTGAAATGACCTGTCTTTGTAGTTGTATGGAGCAATAAAATAATAAAGGATATGTGTATGATTTGTGTGGAAACCAATAATTTTTCAATTCTAAGCGCATTAATTTATTACCGCTTTTGTCCCTCAATCAGCTCAGTATTTCATTCACAGATGCTCTTTTGTTATCGTGTGATTATCCTCTTGAATAGCCTCTACCAGCCCGGCTAGCATGGGCAGGGTATAAAAATTTTATCCACCGGTTATTTCCACTGACAAGGGACAAAATTCAAACAAAAGTGGAAATAACCGGTGGATAAAATTTTTGGCTGAGGATGGATTATGTGAGACTTCAGCTGGCTAAATCCACTCAATGGCCGCCTATTCCACTTTTGGTGATCCGCTCTCATTTTTATCATCAAAATCATTTCAGCCGAAAGACGTCCACTGCTGGACATAGGCCTGCCCCGAGTGTCGCCACGTTGACCGGTCCCGTGCGACTCGTATCCAGCGGATTCCTGATTCGCTGATTCCTTTCCTCCTTTTCTGATTTATTTCGTCTCCTTTTAAACAAACCAAATGAGATTCTCATTTACTACTACTTCTGTGAAGGCCTAAGCCCGACAAAGGTTTACTCATTAACATCATCTGTAATCCCTGACGGGTTAGGTAGAGGAATACCCACATTTCCACATGAAATAGGGGGCGCCTATTGCCATCATTTGGGCACAAGTCCAGACTCCATGGCTGCTACTAAGAAATTCCTGATGGAAAAGCCCAATAACAATGGGCCGAGGTTAAAGGTTTTCTCGTTGCGATGACTACATTACACCTGATGCCATGAATCAGAGTCGCGAGAACTGTTTATGTCCGTACTATTCTCTCTCTCGTATCTAGAATAGCTTTCCACAAATTCTAGAATGCAATACATTTCTTATCCCAATAAGAATAGGTGTTATTTACCTGTAGCAGTTCTTCCCTGACACCAATGCCGGGAGCCCTTCCACGTTGCGCCGCGCTTCACATGTCTGTATTCCGACAAGTACCTGGACAAAATATTATCGAATTAAAACATAGTCAAATACAGCACACCAAGGAAAATTAGGGACACCAGAGGCTTCTAAAGGCTTAGACAAGCTGACATGACACAGGGCGGTTAACATGATATCTTAAAGCAGTTTTGTTTTTAATGTCACTCCAGCGTAGAAAGAGCCGGATTTATAGATATATAGCGCCATCTCTGTTCCACTCTAGAAGGTGGGCCAACCGGGACAGAAGCCAAATATCGATGAAAGAAAACTCAAAAATGTGTATAGGATTGACTGAGCTACTGAAAAGCTATTGTAAATGCTTTGAGAGTCGTTCAAGAAAGGGGTTTGAACTTATTGGCCGGATTTTTTTCCAGCATTTTGTTTTTTTTTTTCAAAGTAGCGGCCACGTATACGACTAATATTAAACGATAGCTGATATCAATACAAACAAGTTTTGTATTGGGCAAAGTGTTCTAAAGTGTCACGTTTCCGAGATATGAGCTATCAAAGTTAAAGTCCATTCACTTCAGCACAACTTTGATTTGATCGAACACGCATAAACGTGTATCAATCGATAGCTAGCATCATCATCAAATCAAAGTTGTGCTGAAGATGCTCAATGTATTTTTTTAACTTTGTAAACGTGACACTTTAAAACGTTTTGTTTTATACAAAACTTGTTTGTATTGATGCCAGCTATCGATTGATACAGGTTTTATACGTGTCTGATCAAATCAAAGTTATGCTGAATATTCCATCAGTGAATGGACTTTAACTTTGATAGCTCATATCTCAGAAACGTGACACTTTAGAACATTTTGTCTTTCACAAAACTTGTTTGTATTGATACCAGCTATCGATTTATATAGGTATTATGCGTGGCCACTACTTTGAAAAAAAAAAACAAAATGGCGGAAAAAAATCCGGCCACGCTTCATACAAAAATGTTCCAAGCCCTTTGAAACGATTTCAAAGCAAACAATGTTTTAAGCTTTTACGGTTTAAAACTCAAAACAATAAATAATCAAATTGCTTATCACTTTGCTACCTACCCTCTGTAATTCCTCAAAGTGATTAGAAAACAGTGGAAGTAAAGGGGCTGAATTTAATAATTTACCGGCTACCAATATTAAGCTATCCACTAAGAATTTTGAAAAAGGAACCTCAATGCTACTAACAGCCTATCCAATACCCATTAGACAAAGGAACCAAAGTAGACACTTGAGTACTTCATCAATTACTTTATTAGATTCAAACACAAAATAGACCTACCTTTACCTTTATTGCTCCATTTATTAAATTAGTTATTCAAAAACGTTGAAAATGATCTAACATAAGCCAACTATGAAATTAAAACCCGCCTACAGATATTTGAGCTACTTCAATTATTGTGGTTCAATTTTGGGAAGCTTGACGAGTTGAGATTCATGTAATTCACTACCAATTGAAACTAAGTCATGGATGATGGCATGGATAAGTGATAAAGAAGGATTTGATACCCATTTTGAAGGACTTGTGAAAAAAATGTAATTCGTCATTTTTTGGTGGCGGCCATCTTGGATTTGAAATTTATCATAGTGTAGAGTATTCTACTAGTCATGACCTTTCATTTGATACCCATATTGAGGGAGTTGGGAAAAAATGTAATTCGTCATTTTGTGGTGGCGGCCATCTTGGATTTGAAATTTATCAAAGTGTATAGTATTCTACTAGTCATGACCTTTCGTTTGATACCCATATTGAGGGAGTTGGGAAGAAATACGTGATCCGCCATTTTGTGGCGGCGGCCATCTTGGACCGATTTTCATCAAACATAGCTAAGAACACTCCCGACGAATTCACCTTTCAAACAAAAAAAAACCAAATCAAAATCGATTCATCCATTTGTGAGCTACGATGCCACAGACAGACATGTCAAACTTATAACACCCCAATCGTTTTTGCGTCGGGGGTTAAAAATGGAAAAGGGGAGGAAAATCAAACAAAAATGAATGGATTGCGGGAGGAATGAAATGAAATGAAAGAAAAAGAAGTAAATGATGCCGTGACTTGGGAGAATGGAAGAGGAAAACGTGGTGCGCCGACACCAAATAGAAAAGGACCAGGGCAGGAAGATGATGATGATGATGATGATGATAATGGTGATGATGATGATGATGATGATGATGATGATAATGGTTATGATGATAATGATGATGGTGATGATAATGGTGATGATGATGATGATAATGGTGATGATGATGATGATGATACCGTGACGATTAACAGGAGAGAATGGAAGAAAAGAAGTACTGCACTGACCCCAAGTAGTCCTTACATGGGACTAGGGCAGAAAAATAATAATAATAAAGCTACACTGTGGTAAAAAAAAACAGCCGCTCGCTAAATATCAATTGCCTTGGTTGGTCTGTGGATGGGTGACCGTACATACCGAGTTTCCTCCGTGCCTCGGAAAGCACGTTAAGCTGTTGGTCACGGCTGTCATTTGTCCATCTTTGACAGTCGTTACAGGTAGTCAATGGCCCAAAAGTCTGACAACCAATCTTACCAAGTGGTATCGTATTGGCTAGTTTTAACTGGGTTGTGGAGGTCAGATAGGCAGTCGCTCCATGTAAAATACTGGTATTCAGCTGCATCCGGTTAGACTGGAAGCCGACCCCAACATAGTTGGGAAAAAGCTAGGCTAAAATGTCTGTGGTAAAATATACATCACCAAAAAAAGCACAAAATCAATTTACTAAATCTACTCAAATATTACCCCAACTAGTTCAGTCAACTAAAAATATCATTTATTTTCTTACGTGTAACGAATAAAAATATTGACCAACGGTGTAAGCGTTTTCCGAAACGAAATTATTGACGAGGGTCCCTGACAGCTTTCGAACACAGCTTATTATGAAGCTTGCTAAATTACGACCCACGGGGAACTAGCATTTAATGGGCTATGTCACTTCGTATTAACTTGCCTATACATCTTTATTATGTGGGGGCTTTTAATCAATCATTATTATCAAATTGGTCCCTTTTATTTTTTTTGAAAAAAAAAATTGGGTGTTCCCGAAACCATTCCCTTTTCGAGGTCGTCATTGAGTCCATTTAGCAAAATGACTCACGGAAGTCACGGAGTTTCTTGTCCGTTCTTCTCCATAGAGATCTACCTCCGCTTTGGAATGGGCAACTACAGTACTTTTAGTTTTAATGTCTTGTGACTGGGACTGCAGCTACGTGTACATTTCATTGTTGTCTTTGTTTCGACAATTAAAAAAAACCCTGTAACTTGAAATAAATGCTTTGATTTTGATTTTGACTAACTGGGTTTTTTTAATTCTAATGTCTTTGTTAACAGTCCTACCAAGGGGTATAGTTATACCCAGTGCTAACTGGGTTGTATCAGGTCAGATAGACAGTCGCTCATGTAATATACTGGTATTCAGCTGCATTCGGTTAGACTGGAAGCCGACCCCAACATAGTTGGGAAAAGGCTAGTAGGCATGATGATGTCTTTGTAAACAATGTAGCACTTCGGAAGCCCTATCTCTTTACAAGCCAGCAAATTTTTCGCCGATTCCAACACGATGAGGTAAACAGGGTCAACATCCGCAAACAAAATGTCGCACCCGAATTGAATCATTTTCGTGACGCCCACAAGAGCAAAGAACATCACGAATTCATACACTTAACATAAATATTCCGCTGTCCCCTTCCATATAGGGCCCAATCTCACAATTTCGCAACCACCAACTGAATATGCGAATATTCTAAAAATCAAGAACAAAATCTCAGGAGAACGTTAACGCAAAATTTACGGGTATTGCATTAAAAGCAATTACACCGTAGTACAGCGGGTTTAAGTAAAATATATGCTATTAAAGGCTGCACATAAGCAAGTATAGTGTAATTAAGTAAGCTGAACCGGGTATATGGAACATTATTCGCAGGTTTAAGCTAGTACCGTGAACCGATCCAATTTAAGGCTACGCGTTCAACGGTAATGTAATTATGAGAATAGGATCAAGCGCACTGCGCAAGTGCGCACTATTTACTGGTTCAGCAACTAAGTCTTAGGTATAGAATTAAGTATTAAACTCGTTCATATTATCTTTATAAGCACTAACCACTACCTTAACCAAAATTGTTACCCTGAACGATTATCAACTAGGTTGGCCAACCTGACCACTGCATCCTTACTCTTCTCTAGTTAAAGACCTTTGTTGAGTTTTCCTCTGGCACCCATCGATACGACAAAAAGAATAAAAACTCTGTGCCTTTTATCATAGGACTATTTTTTCAGTAACTTCATAAACCTCACCTGGACACAGGTTCTCGCAACAGCGTGATGTAGAAGTACCGTCGATGCACCGCTGAGCCCTCATGCCTGTCTAGCTCACCACCAACACACGCAGTCAGCTCAGTGAAGTCAGCGTGTAGACCACATCTGGGAACAAACAAAAAGGATTAGTATGGAGATTAAAAACAATCATATCAGAGTGAAGAAGAACAGTTCCGTCTTAGCCACCGCCCTACCACCGGTGGCGATAAGATCTAGCAAAAGAAACACCGTAGCGGATCGGCTACGAGTGCTACGAAGCGTTAGGTGACGGTCACGCGAGTTCCATGATTTTTGTTCACCCAAAAATGCTCAACGCGCCTAAATAAGTTTTACTGTTTTTGAAGTCAAAATGTTTGTTTATTTGATGGAATTGAACCGTCAGCAATCCAGTACCTATTAATTATAATATGTAAGGATCTCTTGCTGACACGGAAACTATATACGCTCTTTTGAACGTCTCTAGAATATAGTCGAAAGCTAGGCGCTTCCCCAGTGGGATGCCTTAGAAGAACAACTGTGGACGGCATAAACTGCTGTATCTAAAGTGGAGATTAGTAAAAAAAAACATCAAAGTCATTACTTTTGGTAATGTTCCAAACTAAATGTAATGATGATCTTAAAGGAACGATGTTGGTGACTATCTCGCTCATTCATCACTGAATATTCATTTTGATAGAACTACTAACTACCCCTGAGAGAACTTATTATTATCCAGTAACGGTACACGGCTCTTGAAAATCCTGAGCAAACAAAATTATAAAGAGTACATACTTTGTCAAAAGTTCAACGCGATCCTCGGTAGTCTGAGAACGCTCAAGTTTTTTTATTGAAGATGCAACATAGTTCAGTAACAACTTCATCGTCTCAAAGTTACCTTAAAGGTCGAGACTTGAGACACAAGCAACTAAGCAAAGTGGAGATCAAAAGGTAGTTTTTGAAAGCGCCGATCGAAAGTGGAATGGTGGTAGATATTTCACGTTGGTTGAATATAAATTGTTAGGGAGACAGAACACAATGTGCGCTGAAGAGCTGCGTGAAGCGAAGCATGAAGTCACAGATAGGTCGCGACGACCACGCTCAGCTCACCGCTCCCGATAGCCGATAGCCGTCGCAATTGAATCCCTATGGCTTTCCAATAATTTCTCACGCTCCAATCTCGTTCGTAATCCCATTGCGTTCATATTCTATTGAACAGAATTACCTGTTATGCATCGGAGCATAAATTACTTTGATTCACAACAATACCCCAGCGATGTTGGCACGCCGAACTCGCTTGATAATGGATAATCGGTATTAGGCCCGTCGCGTTCACGTGTAATTGACATCAAACGATCTCCGCATGCATGCTGATCATGATACCGATAGCGCTGATACATTGTTATGTAACACCACGTAAATGGCGTTTAAGCTGAACCAGTTTAATGAAACAACAAGGATAAAAATTCGATTTGCATGTGTTTACCGTAGTTATCCATGGAAGGAAGAGGTTTACCTTCAGACGGCTTGGCGGCGAAGCGAGGGTTTATAGCCAACGTGCGTTTAATCAAGATACAGAGTCGTGGCTGGCAAACGGCCACACTACACCTTGTCGATACAACTCTGTTTATTACTCGCGGTTTATTATACTGTCATTCTAATTTTACGGTTGTTTATGCCATAATTCGTTGTATATTAGAAATTAATTGCCAATAACAACTTCCATATAAGCTGCACTAATGGGACCAAGATCTAGAAGTAATCATTACCTATTCATGATTAAAGGTGCAAATTGGTTTTTCATGAATATGTGACGTGACGATGTATGCAAACACGTATATAGGAAACGATTATGATGGTGTCAAGCCACTAACGTTTACCTACACATATCTGCCTCACAAATGTTTTTCTTCTTTCTGGCATAAAGCCACATTTCCACGTTCAACATTAGGACTATTTTTGCGGTCATTATCGTGGAGATTTTTGAAATAAAAATAAATAAGCATTATGTATTAATCTTCATCAATATAAGCCTAGTAAAGTGTGCGTTTTTATTTGTACGCGGTGAAGAGAAACGAAGTGATCGTTTATCGTAATAAATGAGTCACACATTCATTTCGAAGCACAATCTCTTTATTTTTATTCTAAGAGAAAATAAAAACAATCATTTCATTCAATCGTATTATACGCTCGCGAAGGGAAAATTGCTTAGCGTAGCAAAAGCTCGGTGCTCTTACGTACAAATATGAGTTGCTATCAGCGTTCTCTGAGCGCATCGCAGCGACACGCTGACAAATGTTATTGTCCATTAGCTAGTAGTACAGGCAAAGTGTGACGATAACGGCTCCCGTAGGATATTTGAGCGCGGATTGGCAATACGCCACTTCCCTGTGAACATGCACGCGAGCGAACGAGCTCACACAGCGGTTCATTCACCGACTGAATGCCAACAACACACCACTCGCCCCACTCGCCACTCGGCACTCCGCACTCGCCCCCGACGCCACACGCTGAATTAGCTAACGCTTAACAACAATACTGCCAACCTTCCCAATATATTACAGTCGTTACACATTATCTCTTTGCCGATCTAAATTCCGGACACAAAAATGTTGTGTTAGAACGTATCTTGTTTCTAATACCAATATCGTGTGTGCTGCGGGCAGACTAAACAATGTTTTTTTTATGAACACCCCAATCATCGTAAAATAGCTTAAATGTGCCCCGCATTACCGTAAATCAAAGAAGAACGGTCATTATTTATTGAACAAAAAACATGTCGGTAGTACTGATCGATCGATACGACGAACGGCAACGTCAGCCCGACCACCTAAAGATAGCTTGCAGTAAATCATTAGTTTTTAAAGAGATTTAGCAAGCGCATCGCGGTCGAAGTGTCTTCTTTTAAATATTCACACCGAAGACTGGCATTCTATATGACGTCAACAGGCTATTTAAGTTAGTGTCAGACATGCATAATTTAAAGAGCAGATAGACAGCCATTTTTCATTTAATATTTTGGGACATAATAGTTGAAAGTGCTAAGAAATACAAACATAATAATCATTCACGTTGCGCGACAGGACGTATTCATTCGGAAAAGCGGATTCGGATGATTAGCGCTATACCACACAAAACTAATGAACGAACTTCAAATGAATACTTTTGCGAGTAGTTCCTGAATTATGAATACCTGTCTTGGTAAGTCTGGTTTATTTCATCTGAAATGTCCTTATTGAAAATGGAACGAGACATAATCTATAGAAATACGGAAGCAAGCATTTACTTGGACGGAGCCAAACGTACCACATACATCAAGTCTTCGTTGAAATCCAAAAATAATTAGTGTCGCGGTCATTTCATAATTACGGTTGAAAACGTAAGTATCAAAGCGCAAGTCGGGTCTTTCAGTCGCGACAAAGACTAATGAGATTTGCTTCCTACGAGAGACAAAGCTAGTAAAAACGAGAGACGGTCTCACTGTGCAAGCCAACAAAAGCTAGGATATTGCTACTTTGCTAGTTATACCATTTTTCCACGCGTGTTGGATTGCGAAACCAACAAACTTTGTTTTCAATTTTCTTCTTTCGTATACAAAGGCAGACAGTTAAACCGCTCCTATCTGAGCACAGTTGCTGGGAAAATAAAATGTTTTTGCTTTGTTTACGTTTCTGAAAAGGATACCAACTATTATTATCAAAATGGAAGACTTGTTTAGACATATGGAAATATATATTCAAGTGGATTAAGTAGTTTGTCAACGTTTAGGAAACAAAGCGAGTTTCCTTGTCGAAGAAAACTCACTAGTGATGTCGACAGCTGCGCTAGGCAAACACTCGGAAAAAGAATAATGGAGGATGTTATATTAAAAGTGTGTTATATACATACGGAAGTGTCGCCCGTCGTCTGTAACGATCTATTGTGTCGGAACATGCGACGACGGCGAATGGATATGTTATAGGCGTTATAATTTGCTAGTATTCATTCATATTCTTATTATAACGTCTTATATCGGGCCCATTGTCCTTTGATGAATGAAGACGTGTAACAAATTGCTACAGGATCAGACTCCAAAATCATATATGTATGTTTCTGTTAAAAGCCTTTGTTATCCTCTCCAAATCCACCGCTAAGAAGTGTCCTTTATTTAGACGCGACGGCTCGACTTATTTAAAGTCAAAATCAACAGAAACACGTCTGACGCAAGCCTACCTCTAACGAAAAGGTAGTTACCAGCTTATATTTAAGGCGAACATAATCTGCTAATTCCTACGAGCGGATCCGACAGTAGCCAAATGAACCACTACCAAAAATACTCGTAGACTTCCAAAGATACAAATAAACTCATTTCGTTCCACGCTGCGATGATTGATTTACCCTCATTTGTTTACTCAGGAATACTTTCCTACCATTCATGCTTGTAAATGACCTTTTGAATACTACGTACACTCAGACACATCATGTTACTAATGACATACTTTATCGAGAATCCGTAGTAGGAGCTAAAGACTAATTTGATGGCCAGAAAGGATTTCGTCGACGACCCTCAGTCGTATTAACGCGGTTTCGACACGAGAAGGAAATTACATCTCTTTTTATTTCACCCGTCGCTCCCTTCTAATGAAAACCTTCATTGCGGTAATCCTCACATCTAGGGGATTACTCAGTGTAAGTCGCTAATTGCGTCTTTTGATATATTAGAAAAGAGGGTAGTTTATATTACGAGTGGGTTCTTCTGGACGAAATTGTGAATCAAAAAGAAAAGCTAAACCTAATCTAAAGAAAGAGTCGTCGAGAATTTATTATTTTATAACATCGATGCTCAGCATTTTCTTAGAACTGGAATTTCTCATTTCGCATTATGTAAAGACGTTATTTTGAACGTGACTGTACTAAATTAAGTAGTATAAAGGAGTGCTCACACGAGTGGTCCATAACTTATTTCTATGCTCATCTAAGCATTAAATACAGGGTGTAAACCACCTCATCACAAAACCGTTAACCAAGCATTCTGTACATCAAACTAAGTAACTTTACGCAAAAAATATTGCTGGGAAACAACTTTTTTTTTTGAGGTTATAAATCATGTTTTGTGGTAGAACTCAATGTAACACACTTAAAACATTGTGCTGATGGATGGATTGAATAGTACGGGGGTCGTGGAGGTGTTAAAAGTCAAAATCTTACAAAAAAAAACTTGTAATTTAAAAAAAACTTGTCAAAAAGTTGTAAGTTTGACCCCCCCATATCTCCGTAACTAGAAGGTTCCCAGGTATGGTGTAGAACAAAAAAATGATCGCAATGATGGGGAGAACAAGTGCCTTTCGGCTTCGTGAAGAGGTGTTTTACACCCTTTATATTAGGTGTTGTAATATTGCGGTTCGGGCAATTTGTACGAGTCATCTGAGTTATGGCTAAGAAGGAGCAATCTGTCCGTACTTATGCGCTATTTGCAACTTTAAACCAAAGCCGCTAAACGAGGCGCTAAGTTACATGCGCCACACGTAAATAAATGCACGCCAATGATAATTATCATAGAACTACTAAACATAACACTGAACAATGAACTACTTAATAAAAAAACATGAATGCTAATGAAAAAAAGCAAACAGGAAAACGTCCGTAACTGTTGCAACACCAAGGTCGATAGTACAATGATACTGAAAAGATATTATTTACACTGAAGCGCGGCTTTCTTCGAGCGCCGATAAGAGGCATCAGTCGGAAACGCCGAGGTATTATCCGGATTATCCTCACAACTCGGCCGAAGGACCACGCTTACTCCTTTGTAGAATACAGCCCAACAAACAGCCATCAAATAGGATTGCGACGTGACGGAAATAAAATAATAGGTACAAGATACTTCAACCTACAAGCTACCACGGACTACGAATCGACAGCTCGACCGAAACAATTAAACTTTATTACTATAAAGTTTCATTCAATTCGGTAATTTGACCACAATGTCGTAAAAATTACAGGAAAAGTGTGCGTACATAAATTTACATCGACTAAACAGTTACTTTAAGCCGATAACCGCTATAAAATTTACGACGCACAAAAATAGCTAACTGTGGAGTGCGTGGCGAATTAGTGTTTAGTGATGTGCGTTCAAATATGTCTGCGGCTGCAGGGTTTGGTAAACATGTTGAGCACTTCAAACTAGCCAAATATCTATTGGGTGAAGAGTTACGCACGTTACGCGTAACGCATACCTGTCGATGAAGAACGACAGAAATAACCAGCCGAGCGAACACGGAGTATTTCTGGACCACGCCTCCTCTCGTCTCGTCACCACAGTTCCGTCGAATGATGGATTTCATTTTAAGCCACCCGGCCGAAATTCGGCCTTCACTTTAACATTGGTATAATTACGTTTTGAGCACGCGACGCGTCATTCTTCCTTTAAGGGGCCAGCGGAGCATGCGTCTTTCATACAAACGTAATACCAAAATAATTTGTAAATCAAACATATTCATAAGGTAGTGTGTATTTATTTCGATTGGATTACAGAATATCTAGGTTCCCAAATATCTATTTTGAAAGGAAACTGATTTAAACAAGAGTTATAAGAAAAATAAGTTTTCTATAGAAATTTTAAATTCCTCATAACTCTTGTTTAAATCAGTGTCCATTCAAAATGTACATTTGGAAACCTAGATATGCTGTAATCCAATCGAAATAAATACACACTACCATAAGAATATGTCTGATTTACAAATTATTTTGGTATTACGTTTGTATGAAATACGCATGCTCCGCCGGCCCCTTAAGGTGAAAGTGTCAGGGTGGCCCGCGAAATTCAAATTTTCCTGCGTTTCTTGCAATTGGCAGGGCAGTGCTAAGCTGTATGTTGATAAACATATCGGTCGCGACTGTAAGACGTATTAAGTTACAGAATTATAATCATCAAAATCATCAATACAACCCTCAAAATTCATAAAAGTCGAAGAAGGACTTTGACCGTGAAAAATTCGTTCATCGACTCATTATGAACTTGGTGCACTGCCCTGCAAATTGCAAAAAACGTAAGAAAAATGGAATTTCGCGGGCTACCTTGGAGCGGCGCTACGACGTTAGTTTAGAAATATTATTCCACAGTTACTATAACCAAACGTTCACCGAGGGATGCATAATTATAAACTTTACTTTCAAAGTCATTAGGTACTGTTAGTTGTTAAACCGAATATCCTGTTTACGGTAATAAATTGCCGGTTTAGCCATAGTCTAGTCACACTCTGTTATGTGTAGTGCGACTAACAAAACGCATATTTCATCGAGCGCTATACATATAAAGCTGACACCATTCAAAGAGCACGCTATTAACCGATCATTAGGTGCGGCGATTAAATCTTTCATAGACAATACGCCGCGTATCATTGGAAGCTATGTTTCAGCTGTGGTTGGCTCGTTACGTTAATTTTCACGACTCAATTACAATCGTATGATCAAGAGCTCGCTTTGATGCTCGTATGTTCAGCCTTGTGTCCCCGCCAGACTGTTAATTAATACCTTCTAATCAGCACTGTTCAATGGAAGGCGCCAGAGAGGCCATTGATTCAAAATTGAACAGGGATGCTGGAAAATTATATTCAAATTCAATTTGCATAGCCCAGTAATTTCCCGTTCAATGCTATAATTTCAACGGGTTACAGTGCACTGTAACTACCTACTATTATACAAAACTAGCGTGTGCATGTAGTACTAACTCTATAGCTTCGCGTGACAGCTGTTGTCTTCAACACAATGGTGATTTACAATGGTGATTTTAGTGATTTAACAACAAAAGTCTCGCTTCAATGTAATGATTTCATTTACACGTTAATGCATGCCATATAAAGCCACAAATATGAGCGATAGTAAAATTAAATGTATTTATTGTGATGACGGGCGCTCACGCGACGTACCTACTCAAACATATTTATGCCGCTTAATTTTTATTACTCGTAATAAACAATGTAATCATTGCCTACTAATTGCGTACAACGTAGAGGACGATATGTGTCAGGCATGTCAAAGATGTAACATGGAGACGATAATTTGTGAAATGTGCTAAGTAAGCGTTTATATGCAGTCGAAGCGCCTAGCCGCTACCGAGAACACCGTATACGTTTTTTCGACATCCTCCAACCAACGTGTTAACTTGTCGAATGAAGGAGATGGGGAAAAAAATGTAGTCGTGTTGTATGTGCGGGTTGAATTTTGATCGTATGAAACCGGGCGTGCGACAGCGGGCGGTGCCCAACATAAAGGGAACTGCGCACTGCATTCGCAATGCATTCCCAGAAACCACACGCCTAGACATCACTGTCGCGCATAATAGATATACCTACCGGCGAAATTATACTAATAGTCTCACCTAAGCCACCTCATGCCCTTAATTAACTTAATAGCTCCATTGATTAAAGCTATTTGTTCCACAAGTCTACATTAATTTATTCATAGTGTTTACTCTACCCATTAACTTTGTTTAACTCCCGAAGTTAATCTTGAAGGAACGGAAAATTATTTCTCGAAACAGAATCCCTGGGGGTTGTTTGTAAATTTTTAATTTTCTGCTTGTTGGGCAAGCATCGGGAACATCAGGAACACTGTTTACAGTAAAAAATCTTATTAAAGAGCGAAATAAGGTTGTCACGATCAAGCACCCTTTTGTATTCGACCGCAGACAAAAAAGTTTGGGTCGAAAATGTCGAAATGTGTTGAACATTTTTGTTTTTGAGTGGTTATAAATAGGTTCGATTGAGAGGTTAACATCAAAGAGGGGAGATGTAACCCTGCGTGTGCCGACAATGGGGTGGGCCCGCCGCGGGCGTGGTTCATTATTGCGACTCGAACGATCGTCTCCGGAATCTCTTTGTCTGTCCGTCACGCGCCGACCAATCTATAGTTGGTCTAATAACATCAACAACTCCTCTACTGACACACATTCACGAAGCTTCTATTGGGGAATACTTTCGCCTTTGATTTAACTGTGTGTTTTGTTCAACATAATATCCAAAGCTCAGAACTATTCACCAATTTTAATGAATAGCATGCTGCTAGCTTACCTAATGATAAGAGGGCTCGCAAATCCAGGTGTATTGCTAGAAACAAAGAGTCACTTGCCTGTAATAGTACCTTCTATACCGGAACATAGCAATGCTGCTGGAAGCAGAAATAGGTTATGGTACTTCTCCAGATTTGCCAACTACGTTATAGCCATAGGTATGTCTCATCTAATATAACGCATACTTACCATTTCCAGCGTTATAACCCTGCGGTCAAAAGCCTCATGAAACTATTAGTAGTGGCAACTATAAACGTAACTTTCCGAATACTTCCGAATGCCCCCGATCGATGGAAGGCTCATAGTCTTGGCAGCCGAGTGATGGTAATTGCACAGTCTAGCGTGCTTGCGGTCTCTAACTATTTAATATGAACTCGTCTGACATGCATGACAGACTATGAGAGTGAAGAGTAAGTACAATACCAACAGGGAAAACAAGGCTGGTTTAATATTCGAGTATCGCAAGAATTTTCTTACTCCAATTCATTTGCGATCTTCATCTTCCATAGTTTTCTATTAGTCGTCATCTCGTGTGTCACCTTCTGTCTAGCCATTTCATTTGATGGTATTCGAGTAATAGACAAGAAATGGTATAGCCTGTGTTTGATCCCCAACATTTTGGGGGAAGGCGATTGAAAATACACAATGGCTGCGGTCCGAATATCGCTGAAAGTACTTTTAGCGCCCCAAAAGCGTCCCGATTTGCGCTGAAAGCACTTTGAGCGTGATTTTGACAGATGGTGCGACGTCATAAATGACGTCACCAACTCCGCCATCTTGCACTTACGGTGCCTCTGCTTTTCGGCGTTAGCACTGTAAGCGTTATGTCAAAGTTGTCAAACTGACATTCGTCAAGTTCGTAAAAAACTGTTTTAGTTGTTGTTCTGAGTAAAAAACTTAAAATCATTGAGTTATCTTATATACCTATGCTTAAAATGGATAAATTAATGCAAGTGCCAATATCTGATGAAGAGAAAGGAAGATCCTTTACCCTTCTATTGACAAAACAAGAAAGAGACAAAGCTCAATCAGGTAAGTAATCGAGTATATAATTGTACATGTTCCCTACGAATTGATAATTATCCCCATTTTTGTGGGAAACGAGCATACTTTCACGGGGGTTTTAATTCATTTACTTATTATAACCTATCTAATTAACTAGTGAATATGTTATATTCGTCCTGACCATTCTTCTTTCATGGTTTTATGGATATTGAGAACGATCCTTTCCTGTCAGTAGCGCTTATTCACAAGATAAGTAGGTACTGAGGCATGGCCGAGCAACCTAGGTTGTGCTTTTGTGACAAACCCCCAACATAATTTAGTAGTCTATGCCCCCAACTAAGTCACTAACAGTTTGTATTGTTTCATTGTTGTGTGTAAATCCTGCATTAAGATGTATTGTCTACATTTTGAGAGTTATGTAAAGTATTGGAGATAAATAAATGCTTACACTAATATTCTTACATTATCAACTACTTGTACTCATTCTTTCAGATAACTCCTATTTACAGGAACTAGTTGACAATTTCTATGCTGAGGAGGCACAAAATCAACAAAATAAAGATCACAACAGCGAAACTTTAACTTCTCAAGAAAATGAAGGAGACTACAGAGCTCCTAACATAAATGAAGATGGTACTTATATTAAAAAAATATTCTTGTTTATTTAACTTTATGGATCTTGAGTGGGTGTTGAGTAAGGCTTACAGTCATTGTGAATTCGGTATCGCAATTCAGTGTTTTATTTTATTATTTGTAGAAGCTGAAACTGAAGAAAAGTCTCTGTTCATCTGGAACAGTGATTGCATTCACTTATTTCTTACCACATATGAAGAGCTGAGGGACGAATTCAAATATAAGAGACAGAAGAAAGTTTTTGATAAAATTGCCAGGAAAATGGAATCAATCAATCCTCTATTAAAAATAAATGGATCACAATGCCAGTCCAAAATGGCAAGCTTAAAGAAGGCGTACAAAAAAATTAAAGACCACAATAACAAATCTGGCAACAACAGAGCTACATGGCCCTTCTTTGAAGTAAGCGGAACATGATTTACAGATTTTTTTCTTGCTTGATTGTTGCACTAATCACTATTGAGTCATTGCAATGTAGACTGCACTCCGACTTTGAGGCAGGGTGGGCTAATTTCAAAATTAGGTGGCAAGGATTTCATATCTAAGACAATATTGTTGGGTAACCTAATTTGTGTTTTGTTTTGATAATCCAAATTTGAAAAAGATGGTGGTAAATAAAATTTAATTTTTCAGCGCATGCAGGAAATTTTCGGCGGAGAAGGCTGGGTGCAACCTCGTGCTGTTGCCTCAGAGGCCGGGACTGCACCTGCACCAGTAGTGGTCCCGAGCACATCGACAGGAAATAAAAAAAGGAAATTAGAAAATATGTTCGAGGAGCTAATAGAAGATCGAAAAGAAAAAACCCAAAAAAAGCTAGACATATTAAATCAATTTTTAATAATCAAAGAACAACAACACATTGAAAAAATGAATGTGTTGAAAGAATTATGTCAGAATATCAAAAAGTAAATAATAAGTTAGATAAGACCTTCATCATTTAAGAATCATCTAGATTAGTGTCTAATTAACTAATTTATGAAAATGTGATATTAACTAATTAGAGTTAGTTTTGCTTATGAAGCGCTGTTAAATGAGTGATGTTCAGTTCAGGAACCTAATTAATGTTTTCACTTATTTCAAAAGTAGTTTATTCAATATAACTCTGTTTGAATGATCGGGCCCTCTGCCTAGCAGTGGTATAGTCTAACGGTTGATCATTTTTTAGGGTTCCGTAGCCAAATGGCAAAAAACGGAACCCTTATAGTTTCGCCATGTCTGTCTGTCTGTCTGTCCGCGGATAATCTCAGTGACCGTTAGCACCAGAAAGCTGAAATTTGGTACCAATATGTATATCAATCATGCCGACAAAGTGCAAAAATAAAAATTTAAAAAAACATTTTTATTAGGGTACCTCCCCCAGACGTAAAGTGGGGAGCGATTTTTTTTTTAATTTTGACCCTGACGTGTGATATATTGTTGGATAGGTATTTAAAAATGAATAGGGGTTTTCCAAAATCATTTTTTGATAATATTAATATTTTAGGAAATAATCGCTCCGAAAGTCAAAAACAATGTGTCCCCCCCCCTCTAACTTTTGAACCATAAGTTTAAAAAATATGAAAAAAATCACAGAAGTAGACCTTTATATGAACTTTCTAGGAAAATTATTTTCAACTTGATGAGTTGAATAGTTTTTGAGTTATATAGCACTTTTTCAAAAAAACGCAAATGATAACTTTGTTTTTCATACAAATACTATGAAAAACAAAGTTATTTTTGCTGACGAAAAATGTTGGTATTTTTAATGGTCTGGGAAGCTACGGAACCCTACAGTGAGCGTGGCCCGACACGCTCTTGGCCGGTTTTGTCGTAACATTTTTATTCCGATAAAACTTATTATTTAGCTAATTTAAGAAAATGTGATACTTGTATGTGTGTGTGTTTACAAATCAAAGTTAGTTCATTGTTATAAAGCCCTAATTAAAGTAAAATATAGATAAGGATATCGTAAAGATGATCTCACTTGTGATGTTTTGTTCAATTATTTGAGTAGGTAGTTAATTTGTTACTGTTGAGAAATGTGATGATTACAACAACCTAGATAATTATAATTTGTTTTAATTATATTATACCCTATGGAAAATGTAAGTGATGTAGAAATTCAAAAATGAACATTTCTTTCTTTTGAATATTTATTATCAAGGTGTTCATACAAAAATACGAATGTCTATCTAATTTGTTTAAGAACCTCCGAAATTTATTTCGGAGGTTCTTAAACAAATTGCTAAAAATTACAAAGCTGATAAAAATTTAAAATTTATTCAAAGTTATATGTGTCTGATTTCCAAATTATTCATAATATTGTTTCTTTTTTGAACTCCGGCTTCTCTTCCTCCCTCAATAAGAGGACTTCTTCTTATAGTTCGTAGCTGTGGTTGACCTGCCTCCATCAGGTCACCCCGTAGAATGCAAATATTGTGTAAAACTGCTGTTGCTAAAAGAAATTCTGGTATTTTTTCGACTGTTACCATTGGTAAGCAGTCTAAAATGCTGCGCCAGCGCAGCTTCCAAACTCCGAATCCTCTTTCAATGGCCATTCTTGCAGAGGACAAGCAAAAATTGAAATTTTGCTGGCGTTGTGTGAGATGGCCATTGTCTTTGAAGGGCACCATCACGCATTGGTGTATCCCATATGCAGCATCACCAATCAAGTGGGTGTTGTCGGGGAAATAATTATTCACTTCTTGTACATATTTATGCACTGGTGACAGCCTAAAGACTCGTGCATCATGCACTGACCCTGTATGCCCCGCAAACACACTAGTAAATAGCAGATTCCACGTACAAACAGCCTGTAATGAAAATGATAACATTAATTCAAGACATACATGTCACAATACACACATAATATATTAATTTTCATACTGTACTGATCTCCTGTACTAAACATACCTGCACTTGAATTGAATAGGTTCCTTTCCTATTTATAAAAGATTGGGAATCTTCTTTTGGGGCATTAATTTTGATATGAGTCCCATCTATGGCACCAATCACCCCAGGGAACCCACTGTATGTTTCAAACTCTCTGGCCACTTCCTGTGCTCTTGAACCCCTAGGCCATTGAATGAAACGTGGAGCCAAGCTATGCAAAGCGTGGGACACCCTTCGGACCGTACGGATTGCGGTAGCCTTTCCAACATCAAATTTTTCACAAACTGACCTGCAAAAACAAATGTCTGTAAAACAACTTGCACTGTTTAACAATGGTTTGGCATTGGTACTCTTAATTTCAATTTAGGTCCTACAGTCTAGGATAAAATACCTGTAAGAATCAGGAGTTGCCATAACCCACAAGGTTAGAAGAATCTGCTTCTTTGCATCTATGGGTTTTCTCCCACGTGAATATTCTGAATTCCCGATTGTAGGCCCTATTATGCCAAGGACGAACTCCATTGTCTCCGGAAATAGTCTGAAATGTAAAAATTCCAATGTAGATAAATCAGACCGAACAAGGTGGATTGTAATGAAATGACCTCAGAAATGACATTTAACTTTTGCACATACCTGAAGTGCGATTTAAAAACCTCTCGCGAGTAATTTGCCACAGTTCTTTCCACGTAATACTTTATACGTGGGATGCAATGGAGCTGGCCCCTAACTTTCGCACTTCTCATGATGGCTATGGCAACAGCTATTTCATCGTCATCGTCGCTGCTTACCAACGCCTCTATGAATTCTTCATCATCTGAATCATCTATTAAATCATTAACCAAACTCTGCAATGCAGAGTCAGACATTATTGTTTTTAAAGGAAACTATTTAAAGGTTATGAGGCGACAAATAAGCGGTCCGAAATGATTTGGTCGCTGAAAGCACTTTAAGCGATAAAATCGCACTTTTTAATTCGGACCGGGCGAAAGTGCTAAAAGCGCTAAAATCACATTCAGCGATATTCGGACCGCAGCCAATGCAAAAGTGTCATGAAACAGACACCTCATCACAATGTTGGATCACAGAAAGAACTTGCATTTTATTGGATTGTATTTAATTATATTGGCTTCTCTGTTCCCTGATCATTGTAATCTGGATCTTTACGAAGTTCGAGTAAATTGCTTTCATCAAGGCAAACGTGCTCCGCCCTGGGCCGCATCATCGTTTCACATCAGGTGAGTTTCAGCAGACGCGAGACTATTTAGTATAAAATAAATACAAATGATAATCTTGGAAACCAGAAGGAAGCTTTTAAACCACAGCTCGGCAGTAAAATGTTCAACAGATGGCAGAAGTTAAGGCTCTACTCCACGTACGTTACGTAACATCTCGCGGTGAGCCGTCAGATTAATTTAGGTTATACCCACATGTATATGAGGCAGGCAAATCTATTAAATTTGCATGGATCGATGTGGGCTTAGCATTCGCTCCGGCCGCTCCGCTCGCTCCGCCCCCGGCCGTGCTGGCAGCACATGTGTCATTACGGACTCCGGTTCGCCGGAAGCGGCACGCGTGACGTCTGGATGTACCTTAAGACGTGACCCGTACCTCTAATGTGGAATCGAAAGCTTTCTGCTGTTCTCCACAATACACGCAGTCTGTGCCAATGGCTCGGCCATCCGTAGGTGGCCAGCCATTTCAATATATTCAAACAACTTGTACATCCATATATGCAAATATAGTGTTATGATATTATATTTATGACTGCATTGTACAATCATACATTCAAGTCGGAACTTTAATGACCAAATATTTCTTCTGTGGTTAGAAAAGAACTGTTCCCACCGCTCAATGCAATCAATTACAAAAGGTGTTGCCACATGATAGAGTGCATTATTACTTTAAGAGCCCCGAGAACTTAACGTAATTAAGATATTAATATAAAATGTCGTTGAGTTCAGCGGAAGACGTAAATCTCACCGATGCATATGATTTTACGACAGCCAACAAGCTCTTATAATCACTGCACCCGAGTAACTAGCTGAGGACATAAATTTCAATATCATGAATATATTAACGATACAAGACTCATATTTAATACGCAAAAGTCTTATTGTGTATTATGAATCCATTTCTTATGCATGTCTATTGATATTTCGATTAGCATCTACATTCTTTCCCACCGAAACTGTAGTTGACATACATCTCATCAGTGCGTTTAATCCAATTAGTAAACTATCTAATTGAAACTCGATACAATCTCATATAAATCTGTCCTTAAACATCCGATTGTGTAATCGGATGTCATCGGCTGCGAGCGAAGCCGCCGACTGGTCCAATTAGTTACTGTTTACCAAAGCGTAGTTTATTCGAGCCACATCATTCAGTGGGCGTACAATCATCAATACTTCCTCGCTCACTGATTATAATAGTTAATAGTAAAGCACGACCATATCTTTGGTATATCTGGTTTTTCAATACGCGCCGTGGGAAAGCAATGTTGCTCGCGCGCAAGTCCCAGATGCGTGCTGCGATCCCATCTGGTACACAGAAGAACTTAATTTTTAACTAGAGACCGGTCTGACCTGTCATTATTTCACGTTTATCAATGCTAATGGGAAACGTAACGAAACCGTGAGTTGCTCTGTGATTGCCTTTATTGCATGTAAACACGACATGTTTATGGAAAACACTGAGGTTCCCTTGAACTTGGTGTTTACTGCACTCGTTAATTGAATTTTATGTGTTTCGTTTATTTAACTGTTAATTTTATTTTTTTAAAGTGTTGATTAACAGGTTTCCAGCTGTACATGGCTGATTTAAGTGCACGTTAATAATAATATCTTTTCATTCATTAACTTTAGTACCTGGTGCAATTAAACCGGTTGCAAGAACATTGTGGGTATTGATTGAATCATGGACCCACTCAGTGCAAAACGTATGAACTTTTTCCGTATGTTTGGCTCGTACTGAGATCAAAATATTTAAATGAACAGAGTAAAATAACTGTTATCAATATACGTTCCCATAAGGTAGGTACACCACTACAAATACAAGCATTGTTTTCCCATATAAAGGCATCCAGATACCTGTATATGTAATAGGACTCCATAAAAGAAGAAATGGTTATGTATAAAGCAATAAAGTGAATTGCCTTGCATCCTGTTTCCGAAATGTTTCCGAGCGTACGGACCGGGTAAATTTGTATGCTACGAATGATTGATCACTGGCACAGTGCAGGCCTACAACAGTAACTTAACACATACCATATAACACGCACAACGATCCCCGAAGCGATAACTTGGTAGCAGACCACTATTACCATACGCACCTAATCGCGCATTTCGAATGCATTTATTCATCGTTGAACTCACATTGACACCCGATTGAATCGACAACTCATTTCAATCACGAAATACAAATACCAATACATTTTCAACTTCGACTACTGTAAACTGTAACTATAGGTTCAATATTATCATCGCAATGAAATGGAACACAATGGACATGCCAATAATTCCATTCAGTATAAGCTAGCATATTCAGTAATCACTTATTGATAAGAGACTAATTAATCAAGTGTTGATTGATTTATCGCTTGTGTATTGGCGAATATGACGCGTGTTTTGGCTGTATTTGCATTTTTATCGTGTTGTTAGACTTGGTAGAAGAGCGAGCCTGTCATTATGTCGGTCATGCTCATGCGTCCAGAATGAATAATGTCTCGATCAATATAGTGAGCTAGTTTTAATCGGTTATGCATACCTATTCCTTTTAATAGAAAGTGTGTCATGTGTGCACTCACGCTTATACGCTATGTTAGCAATTTAGGTTATCTGGTTGTACCTACACACGTTCGTATGATACAGAACTGCCAAATTAATGCAGTTTAGAACATCAAGCCAGGCTGATGAATACTTGTTGTGTTGGCAGTTGGCACAAATTCGATTTATATCCTTCCTGTTCGAGCCAACAGATTGATTGAAATCCAAATTATCTGTCTTATAACACATTCAGTCTTTGACTTGAAATCTCGCTGTTATTCGGCACATGCTATCTCTTTCCGCGTTCAGTCTAAATTAATCAAGTGGAATGTATAGAGTGTATCTCGAGCGGAGAGGCCCCGAAGGCCCCCCGAGTGCCGCCTGACCCCGGGCTATATTTGTGGATGCCAGGCGATACGACAAAGAGACACCCTCCCCCAATACATGCACAAGATTCACGCCCGATATCTCGATACGAGACATTTTAAAATTCGCTGAAATTCTCGGATTTTACCTTGTCCCCCACGCTTTGACATCAAACACGGCGTTTTACACGTCGTATACAATTTGATTTATGTCGTATAGCTCGCTGAGTAAATAAACATGTATGGTGAGCCGCACACTCAGACCAAGTAAGTATATTTTCCTAAGAATCCCAGCGGGCCGCAGAATTAGGCGGACCATTAAATAAACGCGTGTTGGCGATGTTGATACATAACTGTAATAAAACAAAACGCGCTTTATATATTGTAGCAGCAGTACTGGTGACCTGTACAATAGCTGGCCCACTTAAGTACGGTCCAGCGCTTTCATGGCGGAACGAATTCTCCGGACCTGTCGTAATAAGCATCCGTGAGCAAACAAAGACATTTTCCGTTTGGAGCAGCCGGAAACATTACGCCCAAATTATGTATTTTAAGTCCACGAAATTGTTAAAAATACTTAGGTGCAGAGTAAAAATGTAATTCTAAGCAGAAAAATCGAGATCTCTTGGTTAGTTCAAAAGTTACGCCACGAATCCATTTAGGATTTCATTCGTTAACTAACTTTTATTAAAAGCTAAATTAATAAAACGTTAAACGGATTCTGTTCGTTAGTTACAAAGTTGTTCGTAGAAGCTTTTAAATGGATGAATCATTTTGCGGGCGATTTCCCTTCTGAGAAGAAACGCTGACGCGTTAAAAGATGCAATATGTGCACCCCAAGATACGGGTGGTCAGGGCGGTAACATTAATGATACGTGCAAAGTGGGAACATTAGTCTGTGTGGCTGCCGGGTTGCTGGGATGCCAAAGTAGGCACTGGGTAGCTCGTTACCGGCCACCTCTCCGGGGACCCTGCGGGTGTCCCCCATTTGTCAGACGACCGCTTCACAGTGAATTTTTTATGGACATAACTTATGTCTTGTGGGATTTTCTGGACGTTTGCGGTGTCAGCATAAACGAGGTGACATTTTAATCATCGTCGACTTTACGACCTATGTTACGTGGTTATTTGATACAAAGCCCTATTTAGGTGGTGATTTATAATTCTAAAGTCAACCACAATGTAGAACGGAAGCTCAAGTGCTACATTAATGACGCGATGTGGTAGGAAAATGCACAGCTGTAACTCCACACTAGGCATGCGCGTGCGCTCTCAAATTAAACACAATCCGACAAACTATTGCCCTAGAAAACAAACATGTCTGCGTCGATAGGAAAGCTCCGCAGGGCCGTACTCGAAGCAAAATCCTGAGACAAATCCGAGAAAAGGCATTTAGAATAGGAACATCAAAAAAGTATCCATATGAGAGCTACGGTTACGTATACATAACGATCACAATTTGTCACGTCACTTGCAAAAACGTACAAAAAACCAACACTAAGATAGATACTATAACAATGGTACGAATTTCGTACACCGAATCTCTGGCTACACAAATTCGGACCGCCACGCCATCGCCATTTCGCAAAGCATTTAACTAACGACTTCATATTCACTATCCGCCGACAGCCCTATTTGTTAGGGCCGTGTCGGCAGCATGTGCCGCCGGGCGACTCCCGAACCAAAACAATTAGATCACTACCACCCGGTGTCTCTTAACACATCCCTCGTATAAAACTTTCATAGATAGAACAGCCATTCGGACGAAACAAAGATTCTATTGACGTATACGATCCTTCGGCCCCAATGGACACATAAAGATAGACAATACCAATGAAATCAGATCGTAAACGACGCCATTAATGTTTCCAGAATGATTTGGTTTAAAAAGGTTTTCGATTATAGTTCAATCACGACATGAGAAATAGGTTTATTGGAAACCAAGAGCGTAACCGATTGATTAGGCACTGGTTTGACTCACTCGAGCGTTATATTGAAATGGACAGATGGCAGATCCGGTACAGACGTCGGTGTAGGGAAGTGAGCAAATTAATTAACCGCAAACACGTCCCCAGCAAACATGCACGGAGCCAAGAATAATAACAACTCTAATACTATCTCAGGAGACGAAGAGACTGACCGGGGAATGGAAGCAGCTAACAATACTGTTGTCTCGACAGTGATTGTGCCGAGAAATCTAATTTTGCGGTATAATTTGACCATAAATTTAAGTCATGTTAACGTAAATCACTCATGGTACAGAAATAGACCACTAACTAAATTAAAATAATACGCATTGTGACTTGTGGTTGTGAGTGACCAGAAATACTGACTCCTTACGATGGAATTCACATATTTCAGTGTCTTCTAATTGTAACTGAATAGCGACAAATAATACACAAGTGAGAGAGCCTGTAAATTAAGAGTTTACAAGTTTGGAGGTGGCGGCTAACTTGATAGCAAACTTGCTCCTCCTCTCGGAGAATCGAGTTTGTTCTTGGCTATCCTTTACAGCAGAAAGTGCACTAACAACCGAAATTGTGAATTCAGTGCTTCAATATTAACGACGTCCCGTCCGTGCGCTTTGGGACGATACTGTAGGACAGGGTCCACTTGTAGTTTCTATGCAAACTTGTGCAGAGTACGTTACGGTTTATAATTTCAAAGAACTTTATTCAGGCCACTATTTGTATGAACGATAAAGATTGTCAAATGTTTTACACAACAACGAGCGGTTGTACAAAACTTTCTTTAGCATTCAGTTCCGGTTTTCTTTAGCAGAATAGTTTCGAGTGGAGTCAATTCAGTTTCTTTACAAGTCTACAAGTATGCTGTTTCGTTAGACACGCTTTGTTCAAGTGACGAATACATTAAGAGAAATTAAAACAATAAAGAACATAATTGGACGTTTCAATGATCTCCAGGCGGAATGTTTACGAGCTGTTAAAGTGTTATATTAAAACAGGACGTTACATAAAACATTGTATTTGACAATAAATGAAATCATCGCTTAAAATTCTCCTAGCATGGTGAAGGCGATTTCAAGCTTACCGTATTTTATCATATTATCAAGCCTCTTTTAAAATATTCCATGGAAAACTTTTAGGGTCGAGATAGCCTTTCATTTCAATCACAATGTAACTGTCATCTTCTATAATTTACCTTTCAACTTTTAACTGTCATATTCCAGCAATAATAGGCCTTACTTTTGCATATAATGTCGTCTCCATTGTGCAGTAAAGTGAAAGAAGACTTTAATGTGACCATAAAAGTAAAATTGCCTATTTTCATGAATCACATTATCGTCCACTCTGCCCACACGTTCGAAATTACATTTCAACAAAGTTCAAGTTACATTGTACTCGAACGCTATCTTAATGTGCTTTCATATACCCGTACATAGTAAAAAGTTCAGTAAAAACATTCAATTATCAAGTAACATTATTTATGCGAAAATTTACACTCAAAGTTTTTGTTTACTGCCTTTAATTACAAAAGCAATCTACTTACTTTTCAATTACCAAGTTATTGCGAACCGACAGAAACGTTCGTGCAACATAAGAGATAAAATTATACAACGAAACGTTTCGCAATTTATCGGGAAACAAATTAACTGATACGGAATTGCCTGAGGAGATGAATGTAAAACAAAAACGGTGAGGTTGACATGACAAATCGTCGAAATCGCGTGGCTAGTCTCCCGATAGACGGCCGCACTAGCGGGAGGGCAAATTGCACGGATCCTTATAGTTTGCAATTTATTCGAAACTCGGCAGGCTTGTAGATTTATATCGGCCGCAGATTGGCGGCGCGCCTCACGCGAGCTCTATACTGAAAGCAATTTCAGTGTCGGCCACATGCGCTTTGCGACTCCCGATCCCAACAAATATAAACATCAGTTATTTCCACCCGAGAGGGGTGTGTGTATGACTTCAATATAACATTGATTTGATTTGTACGGTACGTTCCGTATCGGTTCCAGAAAGAAACTTCCGTAGCTACACGTACAAGAAATCCTATCACGTAACCCAATAAAGAAAATATTGGGGAAATATTAGTCGGTTGATATCGAACAAGGGACAGTTAAAGCCTATAGGGAACGTAACTGCCATTCCCACGCGTCAAATATTTCCGGATAGCGTGGTAATTAATGTTCGGATAGCAAAGCTAGACAATGCGTGAGTGAGACACCCATTAGCTGCACAATTAGTGCAATTGTCGTTAATTTATAGTTGTTCACGTCAACGGCAACGGAGTGGCGTGGCAGCGAGCGGTGCGGTGTGGCGCGGCGTGAGGCTACGCGTGCCGAATTCAATCACTGAGCTAACAAGTGAACTGTTATTGACATTTGATAAAGTGCACGCTATCGATAAGATAACTTTTTATGTAATATTTCGGAAATATGCGATAAAAGAGATAGGAACTTTACACCATTTCCTATTGACCTAAATGCTGTTCCGAATTCTGAAACGCAATACATCACAAAACTACGTGAAATTCAAGTCGCATCTGAATTTATACAAAACGATACTATATTATGAATAATTTATTTGTTTAAACGCCGTTTCCCACGCGATAAAACATGTATCGTGGCGCTTCGCGATATCATATTACATACATTTTATTTTTTTATTTTCAGTTGATGTTTTGTGCCTACTAATTGGAAAGGCGATAATATACAGTCGACGGTGTAACCAAAAACCAACTAATTAAATTCGTTTACGGCAAGATTGAGTCTTGCTTGATTACATTAACTGTCGTTCAAAATGAGATTAGTCTAGACAGTATTTGGTCTCGACAAGCGTAGGATAAGATTGACTCCCAGAATTCAGGTTAAAATTCACGGAATATACAGGTGGGCTTTAAAGGCGACTAGATGAGCTAAATTAGCAACTCTTTTTGTGGTGGTTCAAACTTCGTTTGAAATGCTGTTAGAATAAAGTTCAAATCAGCTTGCACTACAAAGTGGTTGTCGCGTCAGGCCAAATAGTGCGAAATGAGTGGTTTCGGCCGAGAAAATCTATTGATTGGACTAAAAAACGAAAACACTATAATGCTAATACTTATATTGCTTGTAGAATTATTTGCCAAAAAATCAGAATGATCGCATGTATTTTAGTATGTTTTTTTTTTGGTTGAAAGAAATTTTTAGAGATAAGTTCGTGATTTTTTTTATCGAGTCAAATAAATTGTATTATGTTTTCAAAACACTGTCATACTAGCATGTATCCTGAAGAATATCATATATTTTTCTGGTTTAGTTTATTGCTATGAATCATATACTTTTAAGCATTATAAAACACGTGTTTAGCTCATGTAGTCGACTTAAAAGCCTAAAATTTAGGAACGAGAAAATCGCGCCGAACATTATTTTAAAGGCTAGACCTTACTGAGACGATATAGAATCAATCAAACACTAACTACTGCCGTCAGAACTAGGCAAACAACATACATTTGAGATCTAGGCTAGAGAAGATAAGATCGTGTTAATAGATTAAACGGTAAATTAAGTTTGCGACTGTCACACCCTCGTTAGAGCGCGGAGGGACCGAATCACAAGCCACATGGCACCCACCAAGCTTTAAAGTAATAATTTATTATTACGACCGACTTAAACCACATGGACTATGAGAAAATTAATAGCAGATAATCCCCAAAGTAATTGCACTTTGAGATAAGTTTAGAATTCTCCACTCTAATTTAGTTTGAGCATATAGTTATTATTGCCGTAATAAACTGCTTTTCTATAGTTACCGATTAAAACTTTATGGGTATTTTATGAATCGAGGGAAGATTTGTTTTTACGTATATCTCTCTGGATGTGAATTTTTGTAATCGATTATGATTCACCACGGACTACCTGCAGTATTGTTTCTTCCTCTTCTACAGGAAGTGAAATGTTTATCTTTTATGAATTTTACTTGTATAATGAACATAATAAAGAATATTTTATTCTATTCTATTTCATTTTCATCATCAAAATCCTCTTGCACCACCGCAACTTATGTAGAATCGGTCTTCTTTTCTTTTTCATATCGGTACATTAAATGCTATGAAAAAAAACCGCAAAGTAACGCCTGACTCCATAACTTATATCGGTACATATTGTCAAATTACTTGGCCCAGTATGAATCGGGACTTTTTCTTTCATAATCTCTCTTCGCTTTCATCTTTCTCTCTTTCCTGTTCTTATTAGTCAAGATCTCCATTAAAATACCTGGGGTATTCCCAGCTACTTAGCAGTTGGTAGTGACTGTTTGGTCTCTAGTTTACTACGAATAGATCACATCACATCCCAAGGGGGTCGTAACCGGGGACGCGTGGTAATATAACAATATCCTTCCAGGATTGTTCCTTGTAGCGGTCTATAGGGGAAACCCATGTTAAAAGTGGATATTTACGGGCTGTTATAACACGTTGGGGACAGGCGAAATTACTACAGGACCGAGAAGATGACTTGATTATTTTAACTAAGAAATGGCGCCCCAAAGGTAATTGCCACGAAACTGTCACTATATCACAGAGAGGACTGTACATTTAAGACTAGGTATCCCAGTAAGTGATTCCATAATATACACTGAACATAACAGCCAATTTACTAAATGTAGCGCGATTTCTCAAGAGCTCGAAACGGAATAACATGTTTTTCATTAAAACTCTACGGAAACATTGCAAGCTATTGAACAATAAATTCGAAGTAGCAAACAGCAATATACAGTGACAAAAGTTTTTAAATTGTGTTCAGAATTGTCAAGCAATAAAGGAAATGCCTATAACCAAGTTAGTATTGGTAGTTAGTTTGCAGGAAGTGATTCAGTGAATTTGTTCCGCTACGGCCATTGGTCAGCGGGCGGTGCAAACGCATTAATTAATACAAAATTACTATCAGACTTGTTGATTCACAATTACGATACGACGCCATGATTTTGTCGCTTCTTGATTGACGTGCACACACATGTGTGTAAATATTTAATTTGTAATTAGTTTATAAATAGAGGTATGATAGAATAAGATAGTGGAGTCAATTGGTTGAGGGCAACATCGATTTATAGGTTCACTGCCACACAAGGTATCAATGTTATGTTTGTAGGGTTATTTTCAAATGCACATGTAGGATTTACGTGCAATGCTTGTTGCACACCTACACGGTTACACAACGCCCTGGTAGCGTCGCGGCCCCTTTTAAATCTTTCCATTTCAGCGACTACTCGTGTGTCGGCGACAAGTCGGCTTCATATTGACGGTGCATTCATGCGTTTAAAGTAATTCCGTTGACGGTATATTTTGTAGAAATCTGCGTGCTTTGGCTGTATTTTTCATTTCACACTGCTCTTCGTTTTGTCGAGTAATCAGAGTTGTAATCAGAGCCGACATCATTACTGTCGCGATGGGACTTTTCCGCAATTCGACTCGAATGTAATCAAAGATTTAACGGCATCACTTTATGTAATGTAATGTAGGTAAAACGTGGGTCTTATGTAGCATTGCGTAGAGGTCTGACAATGAACACCAGTATGTATAACAAAGGTGAATGACCGATTAATTAATGCGATAGTTCTAGTTCTGTTTATCAAAGTAAGTAATAAAGATATCTTGATGTCTCTTCTACTGCGCGTGCGTGATATATGTGGCGTTTTATTGTGCTGTATGATATTTCCAAGTTATGGAACGAGTTGGCTGTGTTGGGTTTCGTCCGTGATAAAAATAAAAGTATGTATCAATTTGATTCGCGGCGCGTTCTCTGATTATGTCGTTGTAGTGGTTATATTTGCGTGATCTTTTTAATGTTTTTCCTGATGTGTATTGTGTGTTAAGGACTATTATTGCTTTTACTACACACTACAGTTTTTATCTATGAGGTTACGATGCTGTCTCCGAGAGTTTTCTCATAGTTTATCGAACTTTACAACTGCATGCATGGACATTTCGTATATAGTTACAATGTTAACCAAAATCTCACTGACGTTTACCCCACAATAAAGTACAAAGAATATTCCATTTTTATATTTAGTTGAATTACAAACCAAGCCTTAAGAAGAGTTATGAAGTTCCTACTTAAACGAACTTACTTTTTTGACAAAAGTACTCTTTTGATGTTACACAATGTTTCAAAGAAACAACCCTTACCTTTATTTTAATTTCAATCCAACTTCTGAAATTCAGTGGTTCATTTCTCACTAATCTCAAAAGAAAACATAAAAGTTTTTATGTCTTTCTTTCTAAATGTAAATTCTCTAAATTATATTTTAATTATTTCTAGAATAACTTTTGCTGGAACAATAGTCAGTTGGTAACAAAGCTAATATATAATTTAACGGCGTCCATGTGTAAATATATTTTTAAATGCCACGTAGGACAATGGTTCAGCGTCAGCATTAAAATGCCTAGCGTTCAAAAGGTTAATACCTACCAACATTGTAAATTTAACTTGGCAGGCAGGAAAGTGGTGGTTTTCATGTACCTACATTAAATCATTTGTACGTCGTACTAAGGCTTGTGCAGACGAGTAACTTTTATCTGCGAAGGATAAAAATCTCCGCGACATGATTGGTGTAAAGCAGCGGTCGGCAACCCGCGGACGTCTTGCTTGCGGCCCGTGAATGTTTTGTAAATAAGTTATAAATATCAAAATGTAATGCAGTGTCAAAATTCCAAAACAAAGTAGGTACCGATAAAGCACAATTATCGAAGAATTCAATTGATTTATGCAGTGGTTTTTTTTTTTCATAAAACTAGATTTTTTATTGGCTTTTTGGTATTTTTTTTTCGCTTTTCATTTTTTCTATGGGATATGACTAAATATACCAAGGTACATTGAACTTCTAGGGTTAACATCACAAGTGCGGCCCGCCTTTAGTTTATTTTGTCACCTTGTGGCCCTTGCCTGTCTAAAGGTTGCCGACCGCTGGTGTAAAGTGAGTGTCCTATAGGTACTCTTCTGCCTAGGCTTCCGGGGAATACATGTATGATATTACTTTCATATGCATTGTCATCTGCCTAGCTTTTTCGAAAGTATGTTGGGGTCGGCTTCCAGTCTAACCGGATGCAGCCGAATACCAGTATTTTACATGGAGCGACTGCCTATCTGACCTCCACAACCCAGTTAATACTGGGTAATACGATACCACTTGGTAAGAGTGGTTGTCAGACTTTTTGAGCCACAAACTACCGGTAACGACTGCCTAAGATGGACAAATGACAGCCGGGACCAACATCTTAAGGCGCTACCACATGACTTTTAGTGATTTTAAATTGATCATCACATCTTAACTTCTAGGCTAATTTCTTTGAAAAAAATATATGTTAGACTAGACCATTTCTTTCATAATTTGATATGTGAAAATGTGAAGAAATATTTTGTATGCGTTGCAATGATAAAAGTACATCGTCTACGCAGGCCTTTAAGAGCCGTGTAGGAGAAGCGGCTACAGTACACAGACGTGACGCAATTACCATATCGCGTTACAAGAAACTATATACGAGATCTGAATCTATTGTTGCAATGCAAAAACTTTGAGAAGTTGCTACAAAATTACTATTGTTACAATTCTTAGAAGACAGCCGCGCGTGTGTACAGTGTGCATTTGAAATAGACGCTTCGACGGTTCGATGTGTCGAAATAGAGGGCATGCCCCGATTGTGATACGAGTTGAAAGAATAATGGGCGAGATAACGATTTAAGGCGAAAATATCAAGAACTGTTTGTACAGAATAACCAAAAAGAACACTAATTGAAAGCGATGTCAAAACGTACCAAATCCATTATCAGAATGAGAGTAAAAAAAAGTGCATCTGAAAAGCACGTGATCAAGTCACAAACTTCTGATACTTCAACATCAATTCAGCCAGGAATTAGCCACTGTTATAGGCATGGACCTCCCCTTTCTTCTGTCACATTCCTGGCTCTGCCTGATACCTTCTTTGACCAAAAAGTTACACGTCCATATTTAAATACAAATCTACTTTGGAGCACTACAGAACTCGCCCTTTGACGAATATTCCCGAAAGAGACACTTATCCGATTTCAGTCGAATATGTAGACCACTCTCCGAGATTGCACGAAAGTCGGAGTCCGTTTCCGTGTGACCCAGGGGTAAAACGAATCACTCATTAAGAACCAGCCTTACCGTTACGCGTTCGATATAAAAACGAACAACCGTGCTACTGACAGGTTCCTAGTTTGTCATGGTAATCCATTTCCCAGTTCCCACACAGTTAATTCTCGAAACGTGCGCAACCTGGCAAGTGGCTGTTTTTGTATAATTCCCACAGAAGGAAGTAAAAAATTAAATATTTATTTTAAAACTTTGTCTCCGTGAATATTGATAAGCTTTTAAGCAGCAACTTCGGGGGAGATAAAATATTCACCTCCAGACCGTAAAAGTCCAAGCCAAAAACAGTTTCTAAATTCTAAACACTAGCTTCCAACTAAGTCACATGGACCAATAAGTCTTGCAAGAAGGTTAATGGAATGACATCTGGCCCAAATACGTAAACATTACCACTTTAATTATGAAAACATAACCTAGATGTGGGTTATTACATCGATAAAAGCTGCTCTTATATGAATGCACGTCTCTTCACATACTCGAGTGTTTGTTCAGAAGGTTTATAACAGAAACGATCCTTTATAACATAACCCCTTCACCCCCATCCTCTTCGTGTTTTATGTTTATTCAGGAAGCAATGTCAAATATTTGCTGTTCGCTTCACTGTAAACATTCTATGGATACACAAAATTCCCAAAGCTGTAAAAACTTCTCCCGATAAACCTCATCGAACAATATCCATCGGCTGAACAAACAAATTGTTGTTTTCCCTACCAAGCGTTTCTAATAGCACTCGGAATTATTTTTCATTCGTCTTCAATGAACCGGCAGCACAACCTCTCTACAGATTTAATACCGTCTAGAATTGAGTTTAATAAACTCAAGGCAAAATCAATATTTTGAATAGAATTGAAATGACAGAAATTCTTGTAAACTCATCTAGGCAGTTAGGCAGTTATGTAACGTACGCGAGATGTCTAGACAAATTAATATATGGGACTGAAATTGTCGGCAGTTACGTTGATTTCAGCTCTTTCAGACGTGCGGGCTTGTAATAGCTTCATAATTTTGTGTCATTATTATGATGAAAGCTTTTCAGAATGACATTTCATTTTATATTTTGAATGGGAACCATTCATGACGAATGCGCTTGTTAACGTAAATTTTATTTTAACGTTCATATTCTAAAAGATCTGGGGGTCTAAAATGGCCGCTTTAGCAGAACATTAAATGAATCACGTTAATACTTTTAAATTCTAAAAGTGGACTTTACACTCATAACAACAAAGTCCATTTTAGGTAATTAAATTTTTTAAGGTGATTCGTATTATGTTCTGCTAAAGCGGCCATTTTAGGCCCTCTGACCTCTGGCATGAATGGCTCTCCAATTACGGTTGTATTCAAAACTGCAGCGATCTTTTCTGTCGGATGTAAAAAAGGATTTTATAATAGGATTCGAGTACCTCAACTACTCATTATATAAATTATCACAGCTTCCATTATGAAAACAATTAACTCCGTATTTAATTCACTGAGTAGTGGTAGAACTAGAATTCACAACAACTGACATTTCAGATAGCAAACATGCAAAGTGATTAATCTAGATACACAGTATTATACAAAGCGGCAGCTTCCGACACACAGGCTGGAGTCGACAATGTTTGCGAGTGGAGACAGATAATTTGAGTTAATTTACGATAGAGCGATAACCGCGCACCGGCTATCGCTAGACGTGACTGATTGAGGTCTAGATATAACACCAAAGAGAAGTAAGCAAATGGAGCGGTAAATATACCACAGCGACAGACGCCACGCCACTCAGAAATGTGCCTTATGACCCGAAACCGGCGGTCCTAACACATCAACAATTCGTCTTCGCGCGCCTCAAGCATTTAGGAAGTGAATTCAATCAAAGGCGAAATGTCCACTCCATTTACTGACTACTCCATAATAAACTAAGTACAGACAACTAAAACGGTCAGCTATTTGAAACAGCAATTGTGATACCACTTAAATATTGACGTTACTATTAGCGGAATGTGTTCCGCGTAACTGCAAGCTACTGTTTGATTAGATGACAGCTATGATAGCAGCTAACTGAGCTATGTTTCGAAACCACATACACGAATAACCGGCTAATGAAAGTTCTCTGAAATGAATTCACTCTAAATAGTCCACATTGTCGGTTGAGTTATGTGACACTTTTATCTGTCGACGATACTATAACACCGCGGTATCGCCGATCTCCTTTGTGTGAGCACAATACATCTGAACCTGTTTAAATGACACTGTCACAAAGAATCAAACCATCTAAAGCAGCTACTGGCGCATAAATAACAACCCACACTGGATTATGATAAATATTATGAAGTACACCGTGTCTAACAATCAGGTCGGTGGTACAAGATGGCCTTCAATCATATTAGACGCAGATCTTATCTGACGTTAATTCCATATAGAGTAAAAATATATCTTACTTGAACCACCAGTTAATAGCGGCCTGCCATTTAAGGGAGCGTGTTTACCCAAGCCGTAATGTGCAGCGCATTAGTGGGGAGACAGTGGAGCACAATAAGCCTAATCTCTGAACGGTAATAACTTGTCAAATAAGGGAAGAGTGCGACCTCCCGCCACCGCCGAACGACACTACTTGGGAGGTCCACCGGTGCTGTCGACGACAACCAAATTAATAGCTTACTAGTCATCCGAGATAACAGAGCCACCTATCACCCCGTGAGAAGATTCTTAACGACTTAGAAACGCATTATATTTAAGATACCTTGTCTTATAATTTGAAGTCACCTTGGTCGCTGGACGTTCTTCGTCGGCTTATTGAATGCATAAAATCAATTACCAAGCGATGACTTCTTGACGTTGAATGCGACATATTTCTTTCAATGTCAGAAAGCGTGGAGTGCCGCGTCTAATGAATAAAATATTCAATGTCGTCGAGTATTTGAATAGATCGTTACGAGGCCCCTAACCTAATCCAAGACCAGCACATTATCCATCTTGCGTGTAAATTTAAATGACCCTTTGTGACTTCTGTCAAAACACTTCGTAGGAGAACATGACGCACCCTGTACGTAATCAAATTTAGAAAACATGTAAACATTTAACATACGTTTTATATTTTCAAATACGTCTGAAGTTTGGAATTGAAATTGTTTGCTCGTAAATGATTCGAAATTTATTACGGTACATTTATTTCAATTTAAATCTCGCATGAGAAAACTAGACACGTTGCTGAGGTAGATAATAAATAATACTTTTTGAAAGTGTCAACTACAGCGTGTTTCACTACCCTTCAGTAAATTAAGTACGCTGTATAGATAATATTTTTGGGTCCAATAAAAATTCTGTTCGGGCGATAACACCCGCCCAAGTGCGGTCGATATGGGGAGGGTATGAGAAATAAGATTATTTTCGTTGCAAATTGATCAAACGAAATTTATTTTGCTCCCCTTCAGATAACACAAACATTCTCAGGGAAAATAAAGATACTTTTATGACGAAAACGGGGAAAACAAAAATATTACCGAAGTTAACAGCCCACACGTAATTACTTAAACCGAGACACTGGGTGTAGGGACAAAGACCAGACAAATGTCTCGTTTGACAAGATCCAGATTGCTTTTAAAATATTGTAGAGAATTACTTCAATAAATTATGATGAAAAACGTCTCGGATCGAATCAGTATCTCAGTGGGTGTGAAGTCGACATTTATAACAATTAATTCGTACCTTGGATTTTTCCAGTTACGCAACAATAAAACGAGTGGCTATATTTAATAGAGTTTATGATTGTATACGCGTACCTACTGTTGAGTAGACCACCGTGGTAATGGCTACCACCGGTAAGTCTATTTAGTGAGCTCACCGCGTGATCGACAGTTAATTTACGGCCTGCTAACCGGCATAGCAATGAGATGTCAACGGATTGGGACGCGACAAAATTGATATAATCAACGTCTCACAATATAACAATAAAATTGTTTCACTGTCGCATTTCGTGGTCAGGTGTCGGCAACATTTTGATGACCATTTAACATGATACGATAAGTTAGGCAGAGGTTTACTTTATAGTATATTCACATGGTGTACTTTATAGTATAAGTACTCACATTTTGCTGCTTATGTTTAAGTTCCATGTAATGGAAGTGAGCGTATTGCCATCAACTGGGCGCAAAACCAGTCTCCGTGGTTGCTACTGAGACAGTCCTAATGAAAATTTGTCCAGACTGTTAAACAGCAGTATGCTGGTATTTCTTACAGACTTGTTATTCGTGTATCAGTCAGGGCGCTGTATGCTCGGCACGCGAGCGTTGCACGTTGCGCTCGTAGTTCACTCGCAACATGACACGTAACACCGTTCTCCGACCATTATACGTAAAGACGTATAATAGGTGCTGCAAGTTGAATGGGCGATGTTTCTAAAGAGAAACATCGCCCATTCAACTTGCAGCACCTGATCAACTTCGCCGTACTTCTCGCGCTTTCTTACCGAGAGTTTCGCAATAAATATCGCTTTTCGACAATGTATCGTTAAAGGCATAAGATCAAATACATCGAGATTATGGGGGCTATTAAAAATTTAATAAGATATCACAGTAAATGTTCACTGATGCTAGCAAATAATTATGTACTTACTTTTCAAGATTTTGAATAAACGATAACGATCTCTAACATGGCCATATTATGAAAAAGAATTTCGCAACAAACCATTTTATTTACTTATCTCGCTCGGTATAGTAAGGAAGGCACTTTTGCCTCTATGTGTCTTGGTAGATTTCACAAATAAAGTCGTTTCCATGATAATGCTCCGTCGAGGCGGACCCGACAAATAGATTGTATCCATTATACCATACCATTTATTTCTATGACTATCTCGAAGGACCTAGTACCTCCGCCACAAACATTGTCTGCGTTAGATATTTACCTACTTACATACAAGTTGGGTCCACATATAAACGTTTACGATCCCTGTATACTGCGAGCGGTAATCAAATCGAAATTCGTTTTCAATCAGCGATGCTAACCACGTGCGGCCAGTCGTATAATCCCCAAGGGCGGAGGACAATAGTCGGGAGAGGTGATTTGCATGGTCCACCGTATCAAGTGCCTATTATTTATGTACCTACATTCGGCACATTTGTATGCCCAAAACAAGAAAGGCCAACGATGGGCCCAAGGACACGTCGCGGCGCCGCTGATGTAATCGTATGTCCCTGTTCGCGCCCGGCACAATAATAATTCATATTCAAATTTCGAGCCCGAAATAATTACCACGACATGAATTTATCGCGCTACAATATGACTTCAACTCTTTGAGTCTTTGTCACCATTGGGAGCAACACGGAATTGTAATGAGACACGTGTTGCAGTTTACACAGCTTGTGAGCCGCTCAGCTAGGCCACCAACAAAAAATGTTCGTGAGCCAACAAAAACTGAATGGAGTGCTTTAAATATTTAGAATTTTACCATGACAGCGATGAAACAGTTTTTTCTATGAGCTAGGTAGGTACTTACTTCCAACCGGTGGAGTATCTCGAAAACAGCCATATTTCGTTGCTGTGCGGCCGAAAACAATGGCATCGTTTTCGCGCTCGTTGACAGTTGCAAGGCCTCTGCGAAAAAATGGACCCATTAGTTTTTGTCCGTGTAATTTCAAACTAATAAAATTACGAGCCGTAGGTAGTCGAAGACAACGGCAACGCGAGCACAACACAATGGCCTGATCATCAATTACCTACTCAGAATCTTTCGTTATGCGCATTTATCTTAATATTAACAGAATTTAACAATGAACTAATGAAACCCAAAAGAGTAAATCATACACCATAGGTACAAATTCCCATACTGTAGATATCCGAATAAATTATGACTTACTTAAGTACATTTAAACACAAAAGTTAAATCGTTCCCTCGCGTACAATTTAAACGAGAGGGATTTTCATTTCCTCCATTGGGCGTGAGTTCTTTGAAGGGGGATCGGTTGTGTGCGGAAATTACCAGTGAAATCGGTATCGCTGCCGTAGCAGCGCGTGCCGAGCGGACGCACGAAGCGGACAATCGAGTCCCGACACCCGAGACGAGACTTCACGAAAATCTCGGAAAATCCGATGAAAAGCACACCCCTACGCTTTGTAACATTATCTCAACATTTTCATGTGATTCACATATTTTTTCCCGATTTTGCGTAGTATCGGCTTCGTAGGATTGTTATAAGAAACTTTTTCAAGGTAAACACAAGCTGTTTGTCGCCGATCCCTGGAATTAAAGAAAAACAGAATATCCCACTTCTTATAGGTACCGAGTAAACTGATAACGGGAAAACTTGTTACGATGAGGGCATGCGCTGGTAAACATCAAATTATCAGTGTGTGTAATATTGAGAAACCAATAAGTACCAAAGAAAATCAAAAAACAAGATTAAAATACAAAACAAATTAATGATAAGACTGAAATTTCTTTACATCATACGAGAAGAACATACGTTTATCGGAGACATTTAAGAGGGTCACTTACTTTAACCTCATGACTTGTCACCACGTTTTATAGATTAAAATAATCTAGGGGAAATCCAAACTAATCATAATATAACTGATTAACAATACTCTCTTACAATCAGCAGTGGGTGGACAGGACAAGGCCGATAATAACAATCAGTCATCCAACATTAAATGTAGAACCTTTTACATAACAAATCCGTAGTACGACAAACTACAGAGTCCGTACATTTCGGACACTGGAAGAGTAATGAAGCTGAATAGTGAATTCGTGGAGTAAATTAGAAGGACGGAAGCGAGCGGGCCGGATGTCCGTAGAGCAAGTGGCGCGAGATACACTCAAATACCAAATTACACGACGACTGTGCAAGAGTAAACACACGACGTAACACACAAGCCAGCGGGGAATACTGACCAGTATTTACTAACATATATGTTAGAAGGTTGGAATTCTAGAAATGCTTGCTAATAATACAATGATGGTACTAAAACAAGGTAACATTTGCTTCAGAGAAAGCTAGATGGTGATTAGTTTCAAGAACCGACGCACCTTGTAACTGAATGCTTTGAACAGGCTTCACAGTAAAGGTAAATTACAACCACTTTGAACAGAGCTGCTCGCATTAGATTAAAACAAAAATGAAAATTTTACACTAAGTAAACAGCTTTAAGAATGAAGAGTAAAAAATAAGCTCTAAAATATCCAAACTCGGTAAAATGGACACTCAAAACTTAATTTGTTTCTCAATCAGGGGCCTCGAGGATATAAAAGATGGTAATGAAATTTTGCACGAGGGAATATTAGGTCAAGGAGACGGACTGAATTTACTATTGATTTGATATTAAGAATGGTTGTAAAAGCGTACTTAAGAGAGCGAAAACGAAGGACAAAAACAAACAAGTGATGCTATTAGATAACCAGAAACTAAGGTCGGGAGAATACCACATGAAAAATAAGAACTAAGGCTGTCTCGTTCCAAAAGAGCACAGAAATATCTAAAACGGTATCAATGGTGAATACTGTCAGTATCTACTATCTACGAGTAGTATATATATGACTGTTAGGCGAGTAGCTCGAACAATCGCTCCTCGATCCAACGCACGGTGGTTTCGGTAGAGGTCAATATTCCAAAAAATGCATGTTGTGTTTTCAAATATGGAATGCTGTCATGTCATTTGCCGATACATATACTATAATTAGGTATAAATAGATCCTGGATAACTAATTACTTCATTCTTCAATGCAACTCGAAAGTGAACACAACTCCTGTTGCACGCGCACCCTTATCAGTGACTCATTACGTGACCGGTCATTAGTGACTGTTTTCTCAGAATTTTGTTATTCAAGTGATATTGTTTACAATGGAATTTCAAGAATCAGGTATGTTGTGTTGCTTTCTATATTTATTATGCTATTTTATTTAATAATATTGAAATAACGAGGGGTCTACGCAACCAAAACATTTTATTTAAAAATTCTTTTGGTTATTCTTTACCTAGACTTTTAACTATGTTTTGAATAAAATTGAACGATATATTTTTTTTAATTAGGAAGTCAAATGTGTCCAAAATAACGGCCATAAGCCATTGTCTGCAGAAATTTGCAGATTGACTAGTTACAAGCTTGCTACGCCTCCGTAGACGAAAGCTACGAAAATATTGAAATAATTAATTTTGTTATTTATTTTTTTCCAGATGCTCAGTACATCGGAACTTTCTCCAGGGGTTTTATATTTGAACTGTGGCTATCCACAAGTGGTTCAGATACAGAAAGACGCTGGCAAGTGATACAACAGTTAATGGGCATGATGTCGGATGCAGATAACGTGGATGTCAGCAATTTGGAGAAAGTTGTGAAATATATTTGCGATCGACTTCTCGTTTTATGGAAATCTTGTTCTCGGATGAAAAGCACAGTCCTCAATAAACACTCTAAGTGGCTTAGTGTGAAAGAAAGTGTCAATCTACCGAGAGCATCAAGTTTTAAAGAAAACACTTCTCATGATATTTCCGACCAACCATCATCATCGGGGATCGCAGCTGCTGTAGGGCGACCAAAAAAAGATTTCGCGACTTGCAGTAAGCGGTCACAACGAAGAAGGCTCGCAATGCTATCTCAGTTGGATGAGTCAGCAGTTAGCAATCTAATGGAAACATCAGACCCTGGTACAAATGAAATAATCCCACTCGATGCTGTGCTATCTCTGATAACGGAAGCTAAACTTACGAAGCACCAATACCTTTTAATCCGCAACTTTATAAATTCTCGGCGCAATCCAATTCTACCTTCCTACAACAAAATATTAGAAGCAAAACAAAAATGCTATCCTGAAGATGTCAGAGTTACCGAAACCACGGCGGAGGTGGAGTTGCAAAGCTTGTTGAATCATACTGCGGCTCGTATAATCGAATCGCAAAGAGAAGTTTTGTCTGCCATTCCTCAAGAGTCAATGGGTGATGTATTTTTAATAGGGAAGTGGGGCTTTGATGGCAGCACTGGCCATAGTGAATACAAACAAAACTTTGCTAGCTCTGACGACGTGACTGACGATGGAAGCTTATTCGTGACTTCGTATGTGCCGCTTCGATTGGTTTCGACGGACACGTCTTCAGAAGAGACCATACTATGGAGGAACCCTCGCCCATCATCTACAAAATATTGCAGACCAGTTCGCTTTCAGTTTAATTTGTTTTAATTCATTTTTTTCTTCTCTGTTTTTGATTTTATTAATACATTCTTCATGATATGTACCCACAATTGTGTTTCTATTTCAATATTCTATAATTATATATACTTTAAAAACATTTCCAATTGGTAAAATATATTTTATACGCAATTAAGTAAATATGACCGCCTTACAAAGGCGCGCGGACCACTGTGCAACGGCCGGATTAATCATTTTTATTTGTTTTCATGCGCTGAACACTGAACGTAACTTTGGATGGATATTGCTGAATTTGCTCAGATTTAATCAATGTTGATATTGTCTTTGTGTTTCTAATAGAAACTTTGTGTCGTTCCGAACTCTTGTGTTCCGAATTCCAAGACATCAAGACTTAATTCTCTTTGCTATCTCAGAAATTAATTTCGTTTTAGTAGGTCCTTTGTTCTTTTCTCTGTTGTTCCGTTTATGATCATGTTTACTTATTTAAAGCATAATATACTCTGCTTGTTGTATGAAAATGTGTGTGATTTTGAGTTCACATATTTTATGGTCTACTCAATCAAACTAAAACAATGGACCATGCTGTTTACACGCAATTTTTATGAAGCTTCGGTACCTCTGTGTTCAAAATTATTCAAAGCGGAACAAATGCCATAGAATTAACAATGGCCCGAGAGCGTGTAGTGGTACATTGTAATGCGTAGAAACAAAGCAGTTAGGAGGTAGCTAGGAACACATAATACGTATGCTATGCACATAGAATTAAAGTTGGGCCCGTGAGCACCAGAATATTCATCCTTTGTTGGTGGGACCCTGTCACGAAACTATAAACGAAGCAGCAATGAGGAACCAATAATTGAAACGAATTTTTATGTTATGTATTGTTCAGTGCTGCATATTAATGTGAGACTATAATAAAAATAGAAACCTATGGCAGTTGAAAAATGAACGCATGTCTGAAACTTTTGCATGAATAGACATTCCAATTTAGATGTCCATTAATATTTCTGTCAACAAATTTAGAAGAGCGAAGTTGTAAAACGTATCCGACGTGTTGTAAAAATTATGATGCAGTTATTTTTAAAATTCATACAACAGCTGGACATTCTACGAAAAAAGCTCAAATGAAAAGTTAGAGTGCCGTATCCAATAAAACGTTTTACGTTTGAGCATTGTTCGAAACCACATCCCAATACAGTAGGCAGAGGAGGGCCAAAACAGCCGGAGTGTTAAAATATTTACAGTGCGGTTGAAAACACGCGCCCCGTCTGAGCCGCCTCGCTCCCACCGAACATATGAACGAACTAAATATCTACACGTTCACAACCACACAATGACTTTGAAAAAAGTAGAAAACATACACACTTTCGAACATATGGACGGGCTAAAAGGATTTACTTACGCAAAATGAAATAAGCCCGAGTTATAGCACACATAATAAGTCAATGTTCAAGACGACATTACACAACAGAATTTTTAGATATTTTTCAAATATATTTTCTAGACTGAACAGACAAAAATAGTGTCTACGTCTGTCATATAAAAATACATTGGCTATAAGAAGATAAAGATACGATATTCGTCGGCACATGCAGACGGAATTTAATATTCTTCTACACAATGGGTTTACTTCTATAGAATTAATAAAACTTATACATTAATAACGCTGAATATCATTCATTGGCGGTACAGCAGACCTCTTCAATTGTTCGCTCGAGAAGAGCGAATGAAAGGCGTCCCATTGAAAGTGTTCAAAGTTTGCGTACGTGCCCACTTGCCCAGACCGTCCGTATAGAGTATCTTTTTCATTTTATCTTTGACCCCTGCCCCGATCCGTTATAATATCGCCTGTTTTTATTCAATTAACCAAAGAATGATTCGATTCAATTTCGGTGGTCGATTCCCGGAAATGGAATTATCTTGGCATAGTGGCAGAACACGTAAATTAAGATAACTATTATGTAAAAAAAATTGTTCAGATAAAGTAATTACAGCTCTAAAGCGGTCCGATTGAATTATTATATAACGAGGCGGAAACCCCTTTAAAATACTGGCAACACGTAGAGATAATCTAATCTACCACTATAAATAAATCCTGTTTTTGATTCTTTACACACGCCAACGCGAATTGCTTGGTTTCCGTCATGAATAGAAATCTATCTCACATGAGCAGAAATGATACATTTTATTGACGAAGGCTATCGTGGAAGTAGCTACTTGTGTCAATTTACATTCAAATCGGCTTTATTAAGGGGGAATATCAATGAGATACGATGCGGAGGATCTCGATATTGCTTTTTAATATGGGTAACTCGGGATGCTGATAAAAATACAACATCCACATAAATTCTATCAGATTATTGATGATTAAACCCAATCCAGCGTGAAGAACCTAATCTGCAAAGAGGAATCAAATAAAAAGATTTGAGTACTAGGCTATAAAAGTACCGGTTGTAAAGACCATTCAGATTTCATCCTGGAAAGCTTAATTTTTATCACATCAAGCAATCAATTTTCGTAACTAACATTAACTGCCTGCGGAAAATATAAAAATCCAATTACTCTTTTCGGATTATAGAGCGCGCACTCTGGCCAGCTTCGATACTGAAAATTCATTTTTAATTAAGTCTGAAAGCTCATCCACAAAGAGCGTTAAATGTTTGAAGAGTCAGCCGCAACGCTTCTAATTACACCGCCATTATCATTAACGTCTATGTGCCGACGTTTGACATAACCGCTTTTATGAACTCGAGGATTTTAGCTGCCTTGGTACTGCCAAACGTGTAATTTAATTTGTAACATTTGTAAGAAGTAGGCGGTGGTACAAAGTGTCGGGAAGTCAGGTCGTGAGACTGACTGTGCATTTTCTTTTAACGTGTTCGCCGTTTCCTTCAATTCTGCCATGTCAGCGTACCTCGCGCGCTTTAATAGCCTACTCCAGGTGTAACACCGTCGTTTCATATGTCTGTCACGTGCTTCAGAGATTTTTCATTCAAATTTCCTGATTCCGAATTGCTAGGGGTGATTACGGCATATTATTCACTGCATATTTTAACGAGACTCACCCAATCTTGCACGTTTTTGACTTTACTAACATGTAGACTTATCTACTGCAAATTAGTTTCTCAAAACGTGTTTCTTTTCGCTTTGCGCTGTACTGTAACTGACTGTCTCTCCACGATCGCGATCTTAAACTTTGTTGTGTAGGCGACCAAGTTTAATGCTTTCAATTGCAATTAAGTACATCTAGCTGAATCGAACCTTAGATCGCCCACTGGAATTCCAGCTCACCCACAGAGCTGCATGTCTAGACACCTACGGGTAGAACGGGAGAAACAGGTGTATTGACGAGATGTGGGTAGCTTGTTTATTGGTGACATTATGGATTTTGTAGCAGTTCTTTGTGAATCAGTTCGTCAGAGGACTGTTTTTGCCATGAAGTATGCGTTGCGGTTTTAAATTTAACGGTACTGAAGACGATGTTATTACAAACTCATTATATTTTTCATATTTTACCACTGGGATGCTTCGCTATACGACACATTTGGTTTTGCAGAAATGCATTAGCTGCCTATCAGACGAGCTTTCGTCATGTTTGCGAACAAATAACATTAAAAATACCAACCTTTAAATCCAAATCCATAACCAGATGCTTTCCAAAGGAGGTACCGCCAGTTTTCTGTATGTGCAAGAAGACCATGACGTCATGGGCGTTCAGGTCGAATCTGAAGTCGTCATGGAGGACTTCGTCGTAGGAAAGACCCGGCTGAGCGATGACGTCGGGGAGAGGCCGTCCGGGAGCTTCGGCGTACGAGAGAGCCAAGGATTCGGACACCCGCTCCCTTGCTGACAGTGCGCACACCTAGGAATAAGAAAAATAGTTCAGTAAATGTGTTTAGGTCCCTCAAAAGCCTAGAAACGAAGACATGTTGCAACCGCCAACCCTTAGACCCGGTTTCCACAAAAGCGGAGCGGAGAGGATATGTGCGGAAACCACCAATCACATGTTGTTGAAATCTACATCAGCCCCCGTATTCACAAACGTTTGGAATGAATTTCGATTCGACAAGTCGTATGTCTATACTTTTTTGGCATAACGGAAACGAGCGAGATAGACATACAACTTCCCGAATCGAAAACGAATCGAAGCGTTGTGAATCTGGGGTCAGGTCTCTCGTCTATCCAGTGTGATTGGTTGAAGCAATTCTCCTCTCCGCTACGCTCGTGTCCGCTTTGGTGGAAACCGGGCCTAATTTGTTCCGTGCAATGATACCATGTTTTATATCAGGAATCGCTAAATTCGAAGAGATCTAAATTATAATTGAAATATCATAATTAGCTAAGATTGTTCTCATTGATAGCACAACGAGACAGAAAATCAACAACAATTTAATTGTAAACGAGACAAATATTTCGCCCAAATCTTTAAAGCTTTGTCAGAATCAGAAACGCTCATTGCTTATAGCTTAATCCGATTAGTCGGCGCGGCGCGTACAACGCTTGTCAGCACTCACACAATGCCGCGGAACGAAAATGTTGTTTGAGGCTCGCGATATTTGACTGGAACGTATTTTGGGATACACACCGATTGTTTTGTAATGTAACGTACGTAATGTGCAATAGTACGTGTTTTGTAATGTGCAATAGTAGTAACGCAAACGCACGTATTGTAAAAGAGTTATGTTTCAATTTTGGTGTACAATAAAGTACATTCTATTCAATTCTATGTGTGCCTTAGTATAAAAAGTCCATACATTGACTCCACTCCTTAAACCGCTGGAACTAGACGCATCAGGTTTTACACCTTTTTTTTAAGTGAAAACTTCTTTGGGCGCATTGAGCACTTTTTGGGTGAACAATAATCACGGAACTCGCGTGACCGTCACCTAACGTACTCGTAGACGATCCGCTACGGCGTAGCACCGCTTGTCGTGCGCGGGGCACAACCCGTAGCAGATAAATAATAATACATACAGAACATTCGTTTTAGTTACTTTATTTAATACACCTTCTGTATCTTTAAGTTAGATATCCTTACTTGAACCTAGTAGTCGCGGAATTCAAACAATCCGGATACAAGTTTGATTTAAAACGAATTGTAATATTTAACAAAAATATCTGCTTTTATTGTTCAGCTTCTAATGTGTTTCTGTCATTATTATAGATCACTAACACCAAATCGGTTTGTATTATTATAATTTACGAGACTATTTTGCATCAAAATACGGATCGTAAACTCTTCTAGAGAGCAAATTAACATAAAATAATGAAAATGTCTAAAACTTGTTTTATTCGAAGTAGGTATATCGCTTTGTGATTCATATTTGTCACAAAGGTTGATGAGAAACCCTTGAAAGTTCATTTATTCTGACCCCTACGGTATCAAAATCAAGTAGATATTGAGGGCGGATGGGTTCATGTACCGCGGCTTAAACCTAAACACACATTGAGGGATATATAAGAGAAATATTACTCAAGTATTATGTGGGTATTTCTCATAAATAACGGGTCAATAAGCTTCTCTTTTAGGTTTGTATTTTATCTTATAGATTTTTTCGTATCTTCATCCGATATATCTACAGAGGAAAGTTACAACTACACGTGGTAAAGATTAGGTTCCTTTTTATTTCTTCCTCTGTAAGCAATAACTTTAGCTTATGGTTTATTTATTTGAATAGAAAAACAATCCTTTTCCTTTGTGGTTATACCTAAAATAAACTAAACACGTTAAAATAAACTCAATTGACGTTCGTGTCGTGTGAATCATAATTCTAATTCTATTTACGGTTAGTGTAGCATAACTTCTAAGTTGCAAACATCTCTATCAGCAGCCATTTGAGTATTCACACATTTTTCTAGTCTTAATACTGACTAGTCATAGTCTGACCGCTTCGTTGGTCTAATGGTCGTAAGCACGATTACTGATCTTGAGGTCCTTTTTTTTTACTCCGATGGGAAATCATCAAATGACTTCTCCCACTCTGGGCGAAGCGGGAGGGAGTGTCAGACTTTTACTGACTAAAACCCATCCATGTTCCTTCCTCGCCCTTTACGTTCCGGGACCACGGTATCTCTTTCGAACAGTCCCGCAGCCCCGGCAGGCAGGCTCTTTGAGTCGCGCGTGGAACACTGGCGCCGTCGACACGGCCTGACGTCATAAGACGGACGGACGGCGAGCTAGCCCATAGCTCACCGTCCACAGGCCCGCGGAGTATGAGGTCCTGGGTTTCGATTTACGGGTCGTACAAAGTGTTATTGGGTTTTTCTATCAGGAATTTTTCAACAGCAGCCAAGGAGTCTGGATTTGCGCCCGATTGATGGCAATAGGCTCACTCTCTATTACATGAGACTTTAACATAACTGGTACAATGTGGGTGTTATTATATTAGGTACACTTCTGCCTAACTCTTCAGGGATTACAGGCTTAGGATATTCTATCCCGGTAGGAGCAAATGTTTGTGTGATGAGCATGGACATTTGTTTCCAAGTCATGGATGTTTATATGTATAATAAGTATGTATTTACAAACAAAAAGTATAATTATATGTAGTATATGAACTATCTGGTGTCCACGACACAATACTTGCTTAGTGTGGCTCTAGATGGCGCTGTGTGTAATGTCCAGCGATATTATTATTATTATTCTGTTCTTACACAGATCAAAGTCATTTACAATCTTACATTAACACTTTTCTCAAAACGTATCCCTCATTTCTTCGTGTATTAAAACATGAAATGCTCCATCTTGAATTTCTCCGTAACGAATGCAGTGATAGTAGGCTACGCAAGCGCCCTTTAAAAAAGAAAGGTAATGAGTTGGCTCACTCCAAATTAACCTCAGCTCTGAGGCGAGAGAAATCTGAATATCAAAAGAGGTCATCCGTTTAACGCGAAGAAAAAGCAGTGTAAATTACCTTTTTAGGTGTCATTATGGAACAGGCGAAGAAGGACTAAATTAGGTTTCCTTTGATAAATGACAGTACAGTTTTTATGAGACTCTTTCTAAAAAAGAAGAAGAAAGAAGTCGAAGAAGATAATCTCAAGAGCTTCAGCACATCTTGATAAAGTTTGACATGGATACCAAAACTGCACTATCAAAAATCAAGATATTTTCACCACACTAGACCATTAGACTTTAGAATTGTGTTTCGAACGTCTTATTCTCTTTAAAACTTGCTAAGAATAAATTTATGACCACCACATCCAGGTTATTCTATAATTTCCGGAAGTTTAGAAATTTTCCTGCAATTCTTCGTACGGTAACAGCTTTCTTCGAAACTTCCACACGATACACCTTAACTTGGCAACAACAGCCATTTGTATTCAATATTTTATTCCATATCGCATTGTTCTCTCAAAAACGGGTTTATTAAGACAGATAATTTATTAGTTCAAGACAAATGGCCACCTCTACCTTGTGGAGACCAACGAAATACTGGTTCTAGGAAATCATAAGTGGCGTTAAATGTTCCAGCTTTTCAATGGAAATGGTAATTTTGGGTCGATTACGTACTACGTATTCTATGTAGCTGTAAGCCTTTATATTTAATCACTAAATACAGTTACGTAATAATGAGAGTCAACCCGCCCGATCTTGTTTCCCGAAAATGTTCTTTAACAAACTTAAGTTAAAGAAACAGGCTTAAAACGACCTCGTCGCCTCATGTACGATCATGAAAGGAGCTGTTTAACCCCTCTTAAGAAACCCAATTTCTCGAGTTTATTTCTCATTTCTCTGCATATTTTCGTGGTTTCCGTTACAATAAAATCTAATCTAAAAAGAAAAATTGTTTTAATATCTTTTAGAGACGCTTTTAAAGGTCGGTGGGGTTAGGAGGGTGACGGGATGAAGGGCGTCTATCCTCTCTCCTCTCCCTGCTTGTTTGTTCGCCTAATGAAGTGGGTAGAGCGCCCTGGCCCATTAATATACAGTTACAATCAGCACCGCCACCACCCCGACGATTCTACTCCACTTATTACGATTACTGAGACGACGTCGAGACGGCAAACAGTAAATATAAAGTACGTTACAGCGAATCGAAAACAAATGTACTTTACTTAAGTAGTATTAGTCAGGCAAATGGCAAAAGCAATTGCATTTATCGAGGCACTGGATCGATTATTACGATTCTCAATAAGTCTCGCATCGATCAAATGTTTTCGCGGCGGATTACTCATCATTGATCTATCGGCAGTGCGGTTTATAATAAGTATAACTTTACGAAATACGATACGGCGCCTGGCTCGGATGCGCTCCTGGGGCGCCTTATTATAATACAGGAATTCAGTTATTAAATGTTATGAAGTTTATCGCCAACTGCAGCCCCTCGGGCGTCGCAATTGTTTACCTTCATTGTTTTATCTTTCCTACTTGACACACAGTGTCGGCTCCGTCGCCGAAACTTTACACGACCAACTTGCGCTGTAAAGTAATAAAAGTCCCATGAGACTGTATCTAACCGGTACATGTACTTAGGAGGGTGTAACTATGTTTATTATAAGTAGATCCGTGCTTAATCAAGTCTCGAATTACATATATGTGTTGACGTTACCAAATTAACAAAAACCACAACGTGCCCTGAATGTTCACCTCGATCCGCTTTAACTTTGCTTTACTTGCACGTATGGCGTATTTATCTTAATTCAAGTTATTTCTTACCGCGAGTAAAATTTCTCTGAAAGCAAGACCTACTTTCGATATGGGTCAAGTACATAACGGGTTATCAACATGTTGTAACAAGGCTTCAGTTATAATAACCAACAAAATTAATGCGGCGATCGCGTGTGAAAGCAATTTAGTGCAGAAAAAAATGTTTCAGTTCCAAATTATCGCATTATGTAATGCCTAGGCTTCCAAATACTAATGGCTCGAAAGGAGAAACAGATGTATCGATTAGTAGCGTTTTCCTGAGATAACATTCTTCTCATTAGATTAACCTAGATTGTAGTTCCATAGGTAATTCAGAGTTAATCCTAAACAACTGCCCGTTCTGGCGCCATCTAATTGAGTTAATTGGCGCTAATGTTCAGCAAAGCACTTACAACATAACTACAAATCTTGAGTATCAAGTACTTAACAGTAATTAACATTGCTTACTCGATGACTAGGTAATGTGATTGGACAGGCTTACTTAGATTGGCCTCCTTTGAAGGTCGCAACCCAAACATCAGTCCTATGTATTTAGCCTCTTAGACCTTAGTGCTACTTTTGGTGTCCGTGATCGGCGATTTTGTAGCTTCACCAATAGTGAATCGAGTTCTGGGTCCGGTCGCGAACTGTGATGCATAATCGCGCATTCTTTGACTTTCTGCGTTTGAGCGTCTTATCGTAATGCTAATTGATAATCAAGTCGTGCTTCGTAGATGTCACGGCCTCTCCTAATTTTAATAGCGACTGACATACGAAATTCCAAATGTGTTTATCGTTCAGAACTTCCGAAAAACGACTAAAACTTCAGTCGCTGCTGCTAAAAGTAGGTATCATGTTTTCTAAAGTCCATACCACATTCTGAATGAAAAATGCTTTTGAAGCGCGCTAAGCTCTCTTCTTTTAAAATATGCACCGTGTCTTTGAACGCACGGCTAAAATTAACATAAATAAAGTCCTTATATCTGAATACGTGGTCGTCAGTGATGTAGGTGTATCTTTCCAGGTGTTATCCTGTCCATTATCAATTCATGGCGGACAACTCGCTGCGCCATATGAGGCCGCGGGGACACAGTACCGAAACGCAGCCCGCGTGCAAAGAGATGCAATTTTATCCTTTGTCTCGACTTTTGCAATTCGAATGTTAAAACGTATGACCATAATCGGAACTGGAAAGTGGTATTTCAAGGACCAAAGGTACTGTCTTATGCTTGATGGCCTACTGCAAGTTTGTCGTTATTTCGGCAGCATTTGTAGTAGGTATTTTTGGAGCAGTAACTGCAAGAAAAAATGGTTCCATGAATATTTGAATATTAATGTTTTATTATAAAAGGCTGTCTCCAAATATCTGGTGATATTTAAGCAGTTGGGAATTTACTTTTGTACGATGAGCTATGTTTGCACAGTTGTCGCTTTGAGCACAATAATGTTCTCAAAAAAAAGATCACATTCCATTTTAAGCTTTTCATTAAGTAATTCAAACAAAGCGTTTACAAGTATCTCGAAAACGTTTAGAGACGAGGTCAGGCACCCGACAGTCCGTAACACCTAATACAGCATTAAGTATTGCAATCTGTTAGCAGTTATTTAAATTACAAACTGTTTTCCGACTGCTAACACCCATCCGCCCACGAGTCCACGACACGTCTATTAAGCTGCGTCCACGACTCCACGAGATTTTTCACATCGGGGACCAGTTCTACGAAACAAAAGTCTTCATTAGCTGTTCCAATCGATTTTTACTGAGATTTGAAATTATTATTACCTACTTACATAAAAACTTTTTAAAAACCGGTTAAAAGGAGTCGTGGTACTGGCACGTTTGGGCCAATTTTTATTATTAAAAGTGATTGATCACTACATGTTACGGCCTCATACCAACTTGTAGTCTTGAGTGGAGGATGCAAGTCCTGCTGAGTATTTTTTGCGGGCGGCTGGTCCAACCGGCCTGCCTAATTCCTGACCACCTACTTATAAAAAACCGAGCAGCATGGCCGCCACGCTCTTAATTAGTAGATTTAGAATCACAAATGTACCTAGAACTCTTTCAGAGTTTATTTTAGCTTAACATGCACAAACACATGAACATTCGCAATAATTACTAACATTTAAATAGAATATGAAGTTTTAATCACTTTAATAAACACTTAATACATTGAAAATCGAATTAAGAAGGGAAGTACTAAAGAAAATATTAAAAAATATTATTTTCGTGAATTCCGTTTTTCGCAGGTCAAATTTTTGTTTACCAATATGTACATAAAACAAAAAAAAATATATGTTCAAGGTTGAGTACCTAATATAATTACAAAAACAAGACATGACATAAATACCTACATTACATATTGAGATAGTGCAAGTATTTTTTATTGTACTAATTAGCTACCTAAAAGTAATCAGCTGATACTGCTAAATAAATATTATTATCCTTTCTTGGTAATTAGCATAGCTGATAAGATAAGAAAGATAAATACTACTAGATCTGCATTTAATTATTGATAAAGGAGTTTTTTAAACAGGTTGAGGTGACAGCGAGATAAGTGATGACTAGCCAGAGAGACAGACCATTTAAAAATACCTATTTGTAAAGATTCTTGGCTCAGAATTCTGTTTAAAAGATTTTTGCATAGAATCGTATTCAATGATAAACCTGTGCCGCTAACATACCTATTTTAGTTGCTACCAAACTTAGTTGGTTACTTTTTCCTTGAACTTTTATCAAGGTTTTAATTAACAAAATGTTATACGTTGTGAGTGATTTAAATAGCCATATATTGCATCTTATCCTGAAAGAAGTTTTATAGCTATTCAAAGATTTTATTTAGCGAGTATGTATGACCCGCAGTACACGCGGAGCAAACTATAGTTTGGTTTGATTCAGGAAGATCAACGGAAACAATACCAATATTTGTGTGGGTGTAAGTTTGTTTATGGTTTCATACCTAGTACAGTCAGCAAAACAGATAGGTATGCAGGCTAGCAATCTTCTTACAACTATTATAAATGTACGAGTCTGTAAATATCGATTTTTGTTATTCTTTCATGCAGAAACTACTGAAAGGATTTGGATGAAATTGCAAGCAGATTGATTATAACCCTTTTCCACTTATAATAGTAGTAAGAAGATTGCTAGCCTGCATACCTAACTGTTTCGCTGACTGTACATAACAATTAAAGTTAAGTAATAAATAATATGAAACTTGTACTAACAACAATAAGATGGAAGAAGCTACTACACTTTTTGTATGAACATTACAGTAAACATCTTCACTGTCATTGAGGTTTTTGACTGCTATGAATATTTATGGGATTTTTTTTTTTTTTTTATTAATGTGTTTAAATAATATTTTCTGCCCAGCCTTTTCCAGACAATGTAGGAGTCGGTTTTTGTCTAACGGGATGCAACTGCATACATAGTTGCCTGTTAGAAGGTATTACAAAAAACATTTACAGGCTGAATGTAAAGAAAATCATAATAAACATTTTCATTCCTCACAAACTTAATTATAAAAATCAAATTATATTATTTCTGCAACATAAATTCATTAATAAAATTTATCAGTGAATGACGCATCAATTCCATAATATATTTAAATTTTATTTTCATACATAATAATTATGTTACAACCGCATTATAATATCCTCGGTTGACTCATATGTATACCTATCAATGTAAAACATACTCATTATTATTTTTAATAGTATAGTTTCCTCATGATTAATTGTTGTGGTTTTTAAAATAATAGGTAATGTGTGAGTGTAATTTTTTGTATTATCAAATTGTATTAACAGTGAATATGGAATATATAATATTATTCACTCCTGACTATAAGTTTCAGTATTGCGTATATCATATTATTTTTCTACACTAATATTATAAAGAGGAAAACGTTGTTTGTTTGGTTGTAATGAATAATATCAAAAACTACTGTGCCGATTTCAAAAATTCTTTCACCATTGGAAAGCTACATTCACCCTTAGTAACATGGGCTATATTTTTAATGGGAACTACGCGGGTGAAACCGCATGACGTCCGCTAGTATTGTATATTTTGAAAATTGTTGGTAAAAGGTTTTATTGTTGAAATACTGTACAATAACTACTTATTGTAGAATTATGGTATGATTTATTTATTACTTTAAAAATTGTTAATAAGTATACAGTCTTTTCAGAATTACATCAAACACATATTAAGTCTAAAAGAAACAAAATAACAGTGTCTGTTTACCAGATAATATTATTTTAGTGCTATTATTTTTATACTTAATATTGAAACAACATTGAGTTTATCTAGCTACTGACAAAATGCGAGAACTCAATTTTTTTTTTAAATAAAGGCAGAAATTAAATTAAAACAAATACCTATTTATAATGATAAATCAGTAGGTTAGCATGCTAACCGATTACTTAATTTAGTCAGTATCATCATAACAACAATATTTGGATTTAATTTTTACATGTTTACTGTGATTTTTCACTTATAGGCTTTAGAAATAGTGATAAACAAATCATAACAACTGTCAACCTAAAAACATAAACACTACAAAATTTACTTGTAGTTATGTGAAAATTTGTGAGTAGTACAAACGTGTGTGGGCTCACCTGATCGGGGCAGAAGTATCCAAATGCAACCATACCAAACAACGACAGTAGCAAACAGAAGAGTATCACTTTTCGCAACTTCGATCTTGGCTCCATTTTTTTTATTTCGTAGACACCGCTCGGCAGCAACAAAGCGAAATCACTATCTACTTGCACTGATACACTTTTTTGCATTTCGACTGAATGCATGTCTCATTTTTACAAAAATATCCCCAACCCAACACTCACTGATTCTGTCTACTGTCTTTCTTCCACTACGAAAGTACATAAATTCATCGTAACATTGATTTCACATTGTTCTTATCGATAGGTGATTATCTGAGTATGATACGGTTCGATAGCATTGTTTTGTTGATAACACTCGTAATATGTTATGCCATTAACAAAGCCGAAAATATAATGCGAGACGAGAACGATACTCAATGTAAGCCCGAGCGGGCCGACTGCGACTGACACTACGCGAAGACGACTGACGGACCTGAGACGCGATTGAAGGCACTGAACACAAACAAACAATCCCAGGGTAGAGCACGTCTAAACAGCACTCTGACTCACGCACCATGTTATAGCACCGATGGGTCACAACTTACAGCTTACATTAATACATTTACTACAGTAACATTTGCTTTTTTATTAAAATAACCGAGATTTTTTCATAGTAAATTCAATTTGCTCTACACAAATGTTCCTAAACTGGGATGTTCCATATCTATGAAAATGACGTAAACATTTGTAAGCATGAATGTGAAAGTAGGACAACAATAATGAAGTATAGGGAGAAAGTAAGAGATGCTATGATAGAATTGTTAAAAGTAAGAGAATAGAATGATTTTGGAACAAAGTTTTCGTTTAGAAACAATCCACTGTCACTGTATTTTGACATAAATAAATTAACGTTCAAAAAGCACATTGAACCATAACAAAGAAAGTTATGATTTTTAAAAAATTCAGAGAGCTCGTGAAGTTTTAAGGTGGACGTACACCTATCCGCGCCGAAGGAATCGATCGCGCCCCCTTTTAACAAAATCCTAGCTACGCCCTTGTGCCAGGTTCATCCACGGATCAACCTAAGCCACGCTTGCCTAGGTTAATCCGTGGATGGACGATCACCCATACATAGTGAGCAACAAATAATAAGTTTAGTTTTGAAAGTAGCCGAAAAATGGGCTGGGTGATCTCCTTTGAATTTCACGGGCTACCGTGGAGCATTCAGTCAGGATAGCCCGCGCGATTTCGCGGGCTACCCTGACGCTTCCCCCTTATGTAGGTGCTACTTTTTGTCAGTTGTCTACCTATGTCGAATTAGTAACATCAAGGGTAGGAAAAGCTAGGTTAGGGTTATCGTGCTTTCCGAGGTACGGAGAAAAGTCAGAAAAGTCACTACCTACCTATGTATAGGTGATCGTTCATCCACGGATCAACCTAAGCCACGCTTGCATTTGTTTTGTATAGTTTTTATACAATTTTTAGTGGCCTCGAATGTCTCACTACTGGGTAAAAGCCTTCCAGGCGCTCTTCTCCTGCGCCATATAGAAACATATTGCCTTCGTGATGCGCGTTCAGATCATCACGCCACCTCTTTCTGGGTCAGCCTCGGCAGCGCCGTCTATCCTCAGACACTCATCGTGTTGAGACCTTTGCCCAGCGGCAGCGGTCGTTGTGCATGCGGCTCACGTGACCTACCCAATCTCATTTGAGCTTGGCAGCGTTTTTGCCTACATCTGTAATTCCAGTTTTTGAGCGCACCATTGTGTTCCGTATTTTATCTGTTCTCTATACACCTAGAATGCTTGCTCTGTTGCTTTTTGGCCGACCCCAAGGCAGTAATTTTGGAATAAGTTGAGGGACTGGGTCTGAGCAACGTAGGTTAGGACGGGCAGGATAAACACATCGATGAGTTTCGAGCTTCAAGGAGATCGGCAGAACTTCTTTGATCATCAACCAGTAGCGTTTTTATTAAAGTAATGATTAATAGTTATTTAAAACTTGGGTATAGAACTTTGGTGTTATAATAAAACTGTTTCTATCCTTATGCTCTATTTAATTATTACGTTTATTTTAGTTGGCCGGCAAAAAAATATTACCCCAATCTGGGTGATCTCCACAGACGACTCTTTATACGTCGGTGGAATATCTTTTCGGTGAATCGAGTTACGACTTATTTGTTCTATCCAAAGTTTGGCACTTTTAAAAATAGCCCAATTTGGGTTATTTTTTTCTTACGTTTTTTTGTAATTAAGCTGGTCTTCTTGATTAAACAAACTAAGATTCGCGGCTGTGAGACGTATGTAGTTACAGAATTATAATCATCACAACCCTCCAAGCTCATGTAACTCGATTGGATGACTTTTTCATAAAATAGTCGTTCAAGCACTGGCCTGGAAATTGCAAAGAAACGTAAGAAAATTTGAACTTCGCGGGCTACCCTGGGAGCATCCGCGAATTTTTTTTCATAAGTTTGTTGCAATTTGCAGGGCAGTGCTAAGTTGTATGTTGATAAACGTATCGGTCGCGACTGTAAGACGTATTAAGTTACAGAATTATAATCATCAAAATCATCAATACAACCTTCCAAGTTCATAAGAGTCGATGAACGAATTTCGAAAGTCCTTCTTCGACTGAATTGCAAAAAACGTAAGAAAATTTGAATTTCGCGGGCCACCCTGTGAGCGAAACGAGCTCGAGAATTGAACCTACACTGGCCAGGTTAGAGCTGTTTCGACTGTTCATACATGACATGAGTTACTTGGTCGACCTACAAAACAAAGTCAAGATCCAAGTAGGCTGCTACAGCTCGAAAGTTTTCAGACATCCTGTCTTGGGCAGGTTAGAATTGTTTCGATACTTCATGCAGGAGTTACTTGATCCATATAAAGACACAATTAATATCCAAAGATAAAGTAGGTAGTCTGCAGGAGCAAGCGAAGCGAACTCCAACATATATAGGTAGGTACCTACACCCTACCTGGCCACTGGACAGGTTAGAATAACAGGAGTAACTTGGGTGATTTATAGCTAGAATGTAGGCTGTTCTGGCTCTATTTTCAACCGACTTCCTAAAAGAGGAGGTTGTCAATTCATGTTTTTTTTTTGTGTTTGAACTCCTCAGAACTTCGACTGGGTGAACCGATTTTGCTAGTTCTTTTTTTATTTGAAAGCCCTATTACCGTGACATGTAAGTACTGCTTTTTTTTATTTTATTGGAAAGGATGTTCTTCAAGGGTATTGATGAGAATTTGGTTAGGTTCTGATTACTTCTTCTGATTATGAGATCCTTGACAAAGGAACGGAATCTTTAACGATACTCGGCCGAATCTTATAATAGGCTATCCGGATATTTGAGTCACGTCGATATTAACAAACTTCAAAAATAAGGAGGTTCTCAATTCAATGATCCCCGATTATTCGAAGATGGCTGGACCGATTTTGTTTTTTTTTAAATTGTTTGAAAGGGTATACTTCCCAGGCTGTCCCATAATCATCAAATCAGGATCTGATGATGGAATCCTGGAGAAATGGAGAGAACTCTTCACATTTTATAGGCACACTAGAAGCGATTTGGGTAGTTTTAGGAAGTGTACTTTCTCGAAGTGATCCCATTTGAATTTGATGAAGATCTGATGAAAAACTTCGGAGATAGGCAACGGAACTCCTCCAATAAATGATAGAAAATGTACTGGGATTGCTGAAATCTCATATCTGTCTATTGTTTACATCAGTTCATAACAGAAAATCACGCCGGTACGCTGTGAAGGGGTAAAGCACAGTGAACCACTAAAAAGTGAAAAAAGCTCTTTTACAAAAAAATAAAACGCATTTTGAAGGTCGTAGATCATCTGGCAGTGGAGATACATGTGTCCAGCCAGCTTGAACTCAGGTTGGCTGGACATTAAGTTTTTATTGATTTCTCGTAAACCCTTACTTACATGTGACGCCATAAATCATACGTTATTACTGTCACACATTGCGTCACTTAAATGTTAGTTAAGGAACCATACTCGAAAACGCTACCGTTATTGAGATTCGTAAGTGCCAGCCAGAAGTTTTATACGTAAATTCAAGCTGGCTGGACACATATTTTTGCATTTTTTTACTGAACCACTGTACGTATCACAAAACTTTTAGCTCGATGCCTGTCACAAATTTATGTGACGCCCGTTGATATGCAAAAAGTCGTCAAAATAACTTCCGTTACCGAGATTGAGAGACCAGCGAAAAGTGGTTTTTCAACCTGGCTGGACACGTTTTCGATCGATTATCTAAGCTAAGATTCTGTAGCGTCACAAATTCTGAAATAAGGGTGTTTAGCCGTCACATAAAGTGCCCTATTGACCTAGTTAAATGCGAGCTATTTTGAAGATTTGTCCAGCCAGCCTGAGTCACATCCTATTGAAGCATGATGAGCCACAATCCAAGAGAGACTAGGTACCTATCTGCACTATCAGTTCAATAAATTGAGAGTTGACTGCTGCTGGTGTTCGAGTGTCGGTTAAGAATCATAAAAATCTCATTTATTTAGTAACAGCCGAAAACCGTTAGTTCGTATTTTTTGTTGTTTGTGTAAATGCTTTCATTTGATTGACAATTATTTTCATACACTCATACATAGGTAAGTGTTTTATGTATTCAGCTTTTGGCTCGACTCATTTAAATTGTCATCAACATGCTACGAAGAAGCGCATTTTAATTTTTAACTGGAAAATGAAAGAAGCCTCGCAAAGCGGTCGACAATCGATCTAGCGCCGCCACTGTACCTACACCATTGACCAGTGACACCATTCCCCAGCCACTCTATAATTGCAGCTATACCCGCTAGGAGCAATTAGGGTAATTTCTCAATTGACTTCACTGAAGCAAATCTAGGATAAATGCTGTGGACTGCTACGCACTGCCGGCTACTACCAGCATGCAGGCACATTACGCTGATGCGGCATGGCGAGTTCTCTTGTGCCAGTGTAAAATTAGCTTAAAATTCCTGTGATTTTAAAACAAAGCCCCTCTCTTATAAGTTGTAGATCACAGAATGTGTGACCATCACGGTTTTTTTGGCCTAACCCTAAGGGCGCAAATTTATAATTCAATAATGAGCCCTCCTGTCGCACGCGCTCATACTATTTTCCAATGCATATGTCACCGTAAAATTGTCAAACACGTCATTTTGTAATCTCTCTAGCGATATTGTAAACTCTCGAAATATTGTCAAACGAACATACTGCTTAAAATAAAACGCATTATTTTTCGTGAAATGCATGCGATGGTAGTCAACTCACGTGGTGTGGAGGGAAGGAGGGTCCCCCTTGCCCAGTGGTACCACTCTCATGAAAAATGTACCATTCCTGAGAAATACCGATTAATATAACCTAACCATAAAACACTTTATATTCCCCTAAAAAGCGTAGTCGACGGAGCCCCGCTTCGCGGGGCCCCTATTTCCGAGTGCAGGGTTTAAAGGAACCTAACGGGGAAGTGTCCCGATTATGGGGGCAGAGATACTTCCGTTTGTTCAGTTTACAATATTTCGAGAGTTTACAATATCGCTAGAGAGAAACACGTTATATTGTAATACTAGCTTCTGCCCGCGACTTCGTACGCGGATCCTATTGCTTTTGCCAGCGACACCGGGTTCGTCAAAATCGAAGATCTGAAACGTCTAATTCTAAGAGCCCGGGGACGGGAAAATAATGGATGTTTCCCACCTGAGCAACACATACCGTTTGTTTCTTTTTGCCATTTAACAGCTTCACAAAAAGTAAAGTTTTGAACCATACCTCCGATGGCGGAATATGTGGCGTATTCAATCATAGGAGTATACGTAAATGAACTCCGTTTCTTATCAACCCAAGGAAGGTCATCATGCCCTACGGCTATATCTTGAGACACCCGATTCTTCAGATGTTATCGACATTCTGTTCAGAGAATGTCGAAGTCTTCGCGCTCTTCTTCTGTCTCTTCATGCCAAAAACACTCAAATAACATAAGCTCGAAGACATATTTATTCGATAAAATAAAATAATAAATGGGAGTTTTGGCCAGTAGAGTCAAATTTTATTTATTTATTTATTTATTTAAACTTCATGTACAAAAGTGGTACATAGGCGGACTTAATGCCACAAGGCATTCTCTACCAGTCAACCATTGGGTCAAATAGACAGCATTGTGATAGAGTACAATAAAAATAAAAATAAACATACCATCTTGTAAGCCTAAAATAAAACACATAAATGGGTACCTACATACTAATACATAAATAAGCATAAAAAATAAACTAATATATATTAAAATACATACAAAATAGTCCGAAATACGAGAAACCTTGCGATATAATTACTACGACTCTATGAATAGCTATATTAATAAGGTAAACAATTTAGACCGACTTTAAATAAAATTTCCGAACTGCTTTTTTAAAAGCCAATTTGGTTTCGGCTTTTTTAATGCCATGGGGTAGCGCGTTCCAGAGTTTTATAGTGGAGATAGCAAAAGAAGAGGACATAAAACCAGTACGGTGAGAGGGAATTTGAAGGATAAGGTTTTTGGAAGCTCGAAGGTTCCGACTGTGAGAACTACCCAACACCTTAAAATAAGTTTTTAAGTATTCAGGAGCGCATGGATCATTCATGGTGGTGAAAAGCAAGCAGAGAGATCTGAGGGACCTCATGAGTCTGATAGGCAGCCATTTAAGCTGAGAGCGGTACGAAGAGATATGATCATATTTGCGAAGGCCAAAAATGAAACGAATGCAATTGTTCAGAAGACGATCCAATTTGCTAAGAAGTTCTTGGGTTAAATCAGGGTAACAAACATCAGCATAGTCGATAATGGGAAGCACAAGCGCCTGCACCAAAGTTGTTTAAAATTTTCAATGATTTACCATCGTCATCGAAAATCGAAAATCAGTCCTAAACTGTTACCTCCTTAACCGCGTGGAGGTACTCCCAGTTTTTGTCATTTTATAATTATACAGTGAAATTAGTGATAGCTTTGCAATAATTTTCACATCAGATGTTTCTGATCTTCGATTTTTTATAAGTCAACAGGAAATGCCCATCAGACCGAACAACTTTTGCTAAGACGTCATCATTCCTATGTGTTATAGTGTAGCTGGGCTCTTGTAGTTCCACAACAGGTGTTCCAGATCTTCGATTTTTATAAATTAACAGAGAGTGCTCATCAAATTGAACAACTTTTGCTAAGACGTCATTCCTATATGCGTTATGGTGTAGCTGGGCTATTGGAGTTCCACGACAGGTGTCCCAGATCTTCGATTTTTATAAGTCAACAGAGAGGGCTTATCAGATTGAACAACTTTTGCTAAGACGTCATTCCTATATGTGTTATGGTGTAGCTGGGCTATTGGAGTTCCACGACAGGTGTCCCAGATCTTCGATTTTTATAAGTCAACAGAGAGTGCTCATCAGATTGAACAACTTTTGCTAAGACGTCATTCCTATATGTGTTATGGTGTAGCTGGGCTCTTGGAGTTCCACATCAGGTGTTCCAGATCTTCAAATTTATTCTCTCAGCAGAAAATGCTCATCACGTGAAACAATTTTTGCTATGGTGGCATATTTGTATCTCTTATAGTTTAGCTGGTCTATTGCGGTTCTACATCAGGTGTTCAGGTTTCCAAGATAAATTATAGCCTATATGTTGCCCAGACATAATACCTATACAACAAAAAAAAAATCATTCAAATCCGTCCAGTACTTCCGAAGATTAGCGTGTACAAACAAACAGACAAACAGACAAACAGATAAACAGACAAACAGACAGACTTTTTTTTTTGGATTCGTGCTCTATTACTGTTTCTAAACCCGCTTCAATTATTATTTTTTAAATATATTCAATGTACAGACACAGCTTTTTTACTCTTTTATTATATGTATATATATATATAGATTTATATTGTTATTTATCGTGTTTGACAATATTTCACATACACGCGAGCGTGCACGCGCTGTTTTAGCTTACACCCTAAATGACATTGTCAAGAGAGCGCTGTTCAGGCCTGTGGACGGTGAGTAATGGGCTAGCTCGCCGTCCGTCCGTCTTGACTTCTTGACGTCCTGTCTCCGTGTCGACGGCGCGTTCATGTTCCACGCAAAGGTCGATGCCTGCCGGGGCTGCGGGACTGATCGAAAGAGATACCACGGCCCTGGAACACAAAGGGCTAAGAAGGAACACGGATGGGTTTTAGTCAGTAAAAGTCTGACACTTCCAACCGCTCCGCCCAGCGGCAGGGGTCATTTGGTGATTTCCCATCCGAAAAGAAAAAAACCGGCCAAGAGCGTGTCGGGCCACGCTCACTGTAGGGGTAGCTTTCCAGACCATTAAAAATACCAACATTTTTCGTCAGCAAAAATAACTTTGTTTTTCATAGTATTTGTATGAAAAACAAAGTTATCATTTGCGTTTTTTTTGAAAAAGTGCTATATAACTCAAAAACTATTCAACTCATCAAGTTGAAAATAATTTTCCTAGAAAGTTCATATAAAGGTCTACTTCTGTGATTTTTTTCATATTTTTTAAACTTATGGTTCAAAAGTTAGAGGGGGGGGGGACACATTGTTTTTGACTTTCGGAGCGATTATTTCCTAAAATATTAATATTATCAAAAATGATTTTAGAAAACCCCTATTCATTTTTAAATACCTATCCAACAATATATCACACGTCAGGGTCAAAATTAAAAAAAAAATCGCTCCCCACTTTACGTCTGGGGGAGGTACCCTAATAACAATGTTTTTTTAAATTTTTATTTTTGCACTTTGTCGGCATGATTGATATACATATTGGTACCAAATTTCAGCTTTCTGGTGCTAACGGTCACTGAGATTATCCGCGGACAGACAGACAGACAGACAGACATGGCGAAACTATAAGGGTTCCGTTTTTTGCCATTTGGCTACGGAACCCTAAAAAGGAGAGCGCTACTGGTAAGCGTTTGTGAAATTGTCTGTGGAAATTCATTGTTACACCCTGAATGTTTGGAACTGTGTTGTTGCAACGTGTACAGTCACGTCTAATAATATGTATACACTTTCCTTAATAGTATAGCTATTTTCGCGAGAAATAACGATTGTAACGAGGAGATTGGATCTGTTTCATAAAATGTGAGTTCCAGAATACCTACTATGTACGTAATAGCATTAAATTTTAATCAGTAGGTACATTTGGAGAAACACAATTTAAGTGTTTACATAATTATTATTAGACGTGACTGTACTAAGCGTGTACTTACACTAACCTATTCAGTGCCCAACAGTGCGATTTATAATGGCGGAAAATCAAATACTTTCAGCCTTCTATAAATAATCTCGGCATCGGCCATATGCTGGCACAAAAAAAAAAGACTAGAAGAAATAAGCAGGATGCAGGGTGAAACGGGGTGAATAGACACGTAAAAGTGAATCAATACAAAATTTTGAAAGGGATTTTACATAACACAACATCACGCCTGTAATACCAGAAGGTTTCGACAGAGGTGTACCTACTGGTGCCATGCTGAGATAGGAGACTTTTGGCCTCGTACAGGACCAATTTCGTTTCATTTTTGTTTTTGCGTGTTTTGTCCTGGCGGGCTAATATAGTACATTTTGATACAAGTGGAGAAAGTTTGTTATTGTAGTTCAAGGCGGTATTAACACACGAGCCGAAGGCGAGGGTGTTTTGAGCCGAGAACTGCAATAACAAATGTCCACGTGTACCAAACGACGTTTTTCAATACACTTTTGAAGAAATAAAATAAAAGAATGTAAAACATTTGTCATGAATTATTACGAGACTACGATTTAATTATTTTTTCCGCGCTTTGCTTTCGCCAGGTTGAAGGAGATGCAAAGGTATGAAGCCGATTAATTTTTTTTTTTTTTTACACATAAATGTAAAATATTAGTTTTAAATAATCATGTTTATCTATGATATTGAATTTATAAAAACAATTTGAATATTCAAAAAATGTTTACAAAGCGTAGATCGCTTTTCCGAAATTATAAAAAAAAACATTCATCTCTGACTATAGTCGTAGGTGAATTGTTTTTTTTTTAAATTATGCATTGAACCAATTTGGACTGTATGTGAGTTTAGAACTTTTCGGCCCCATCGGCCATCCGTTCTGCGAGCAATGTGACCTGCCCACTGCCACTTAAGTTTGGCAATTCTTCGGGCTACGTCGGTGACCTTGGTTCTCTTCCGATGACCTGGTGAAGGTTGCGGGAATCCGTTGGTTGCGAGTCGCAAGGAACCGGTCAATGTGGCGACACTTGGGGGAGGCCTATGTCCAGCAGTGGACGTCTTTCGGCTGAAATGATGATGATGATATGTATAGTTATCTGGCAATTTTGCTTTCCGCGCACGTGTGGAAAAAATAGCAAAAACGCACGTGTGTGAAATACACTGCATTTTGAACCTAATCGTAGTGCGAAAAGAACCAGTTTTCGAGGAAGTGTATTGAAAAATGTTTTTTCTTCTTATCTTTCTTTCTACACGCACATTTCGCCAGTTATTTTTAAGTCTCGAGGGATTTTAACGTTGAATTAATATGATGTTATGTTACTAACAAATACTCTATTTTATTTATGTAAGTATGTACTTTATTTAGAAGAGATCCCGGCGTTTCTATTTAACCCGTTTTACCTACGTTACTCCTGCAGATATACATATGTTGGCACTAGGGTTTTTGTATACAATGGGCTTTGCTGGGTATTTAAATTCAACCCTCTTTATTTTATTCAATCAAACCCGCTAAACCCAGAAGCACTGGAAACATTCAGTTGAGTTCACTTAGTTACATGAATTAAGTGGAATTAAAATATCGTATGCTCGTCTCTGGATTTAAATTAAATAACAATTACATATACAAATAATTTCTTTGCTATGTAACATAATTAATATCATCTATCTATAGGTAATAATAATATGTAAATAAACACACAAACTATAAATTTAGGTATGGCCGGATAAAAATAATAATTAATCATTTCAATGACAGGTTTTAATCCAGTATCACTTCTAAGTAAGAGAATTTCATATAGAAGTTACATAATTTTAAAATCAATTCATCATGTTATGAAGGAAATCAGTTTCCTTACTAAAACAGAATACAACAAAAAAAAAATTGTAAAACAAAAATGATGAATACAAACTAAAAAAATATGTAAAACAAGTGACATATCTAGACTGCATTAGCAAAATAACTAGAAATTAGTTTTGGGTATTAATAAATACCAATGTGGCACAACTACAAGACGTCTACACAAATTAAGAACAGATTCCAAACATTTTATTTATTGTAAACGAAAAGGCACTTTAAAATCAAGGTGGGGAGTAATGATGATACATAAATTAAAATATACATAATTAAGGTCAGAACAAGTTATAATGGAATACTCCTCTTGTTTGTCATCAATTTCTCTCGTCACACTGTAGTTTCACTTAAAAGTAGAAAATATTTTAAGAGTTCTTTTTATATTATATGTACACATGTTAAATAATTCAACAAGGAACAATCCATACATACCTACAACTTAGAAATAATTATGTGATCAGAATATTCTCAAACCAATACACAAAGTACCTCAAATAGATAATATAGATGTCATTTTACTCCATGATATTGCAATATCAAATACATTTGTAAGCAAATATGTAATATTGCCATATCGAAAATAAGTAAAACAGCCAGTGTATGGAGTAAGACCAAACCCAATGCCACGAGAGAACTCATACATAACTGTCCATTATATTGATATAAAAAAATGTATACAAAAGGTCCACACCTTATTTGATTACAATTTCTGCAATATAAAAGTTATAAGTCACCACTGATAATATCAGCTCTCCATATATTTATTGAATATCATAGACACTTGATGCCGAGGTATCGTAACACTCAGTCAGCGCACAATGTGTAGATACTTGTATCAACGTTTCTGTAACTTCACCAGTCCCTAAACTATAGGATCAACACCTCTCACCACAGAATTTTCTAGTTATAAAAATTACTATATTTTATCGATTCAGTCCACAAATTTGAAATAAAGTCCACGATTCCACTCGCCGTCACATAGTGCGTTACCAGTACATGACGACTGTTGGTATTTACTTAATGTTCTGTTCACTAGGCGTTTGTTTAATTAAACGTTCTTCCAGTACGAATATTATTTAGCACATTTTAATTTGTTGAAAGTTTTTTAGCGATGCACTGTTTAAAACAATCAATAATATCTATGTTACATTAAAAATTGTTCAATAGGAACGCAACAACCGCCGGTCACGTCGTTGTAGGACATAATTCCTCATTCCTGTCTATGTATGTCCACTATACATACGTCTATGTAATGCGGTACCAATTAGTCGACTACTAGTTGTCTATGGGGAGAAGCCAGTCCTCAAATTGTTTTCACAGAACAAGCACATCAATCAGTTGCGAGGACGTCCGCGGCCGCGCGACCCCTCCCGGTCCTGAAACAAAAAACTGTGTTAGCATCAGATACACAATTATTGCAAGGTAAATATTTCATACACAACTGACAAGTTTTCAATAAAAGCAGCACTTTTGGCATGGAACCAACCTTACGGGGCCTGTTGTAATCACGGTCGCGATACATATTAGACAGGGGACCGTCGCGGTACATGCCCGAATCATTACGGTCATTATGATCATTATAGTCCCGAGGTCCGTCATCGTCTAAGTCGTGATGACCGTCGCGGGGGTCCCGAGGGTCACGAGGGTCGCGGGGGTCGCGGTAGTTGCGCGAGTCCCGATGGTCGCGTGGGTCCCGGTTGTCGCGCGTGTCGCGGTGGTCCCGGTGGTCCCGCGGGTCACGTCCGTCCCGACCGTCTCGACCGTCCCGGCCATCGCGAGCGTCCCGCCCGTCTCGATTGTCGCGCCCGTCGCGACCCTCCCGCCCATCGCGGCCGTCGCGCTTATCACGGTATTCACGATAGTTGTTGCTGCGGTACCCGCGACCGTTGTCTTGCTCCTCACGATTGTTCTCCTGAGGGTGATGAACAGGAACTTTGCGCGAATCTTCTTCCTCCTGACGCCTCTCGTAGTGAATGAAGTCATCAAAAATAGATGTCGAGTGGCAATAACAGTGCATGATACGTAACACTTGCAGCCCCTTGGCGTGCGGCACTTCCTGCGTATCGCGAGAATTTGTAACCGGCTTGTTCTCGTTATTCTCTAATTTGATATGACGTAGTTGCACGTTCGGAACGTCCTTAACATAGATCCACCTTACACGAAACTGTCCCTTCCACTTGTCCTGAGACCACACATTAGAGTTGGAGTTGTAATCTACCGCACTAGTCATACGAGCCATTCCACAGAAATGGCCGCTACCGTTCACTGAAAAGAATAGGAAGACGGAGCCTCCCTCTCTCTCACGCTCGCGGAACGCCGCGTCCAGGCGCTTGTTGCCGTGCTCGGTACTGCACCATATCTCATACTTGATACTGCGATGGATGTCATCCTCTGAATAGGACTTGATCACAAAGAACCGAGCTAGAGGCGCACTCAGATCGAACTCTTTAGGGTTGTAGTCATTCTTGACGCGCAGCTCGTCGAGCACGGGGTGAGGCACAGCGGGCGCGGCCGGCGGCGGCGGTACGGCCAAAGCGGGCGCAGCCAGCTGCGGCCGCGGCACGTGTGGCGCCGGCGCCGGGTGCGCCTGGTGCGGCGGAGGAGCGCGAGGCGCGTGCGCCCACGCGGGCGGCGGCTGGTGCGTCGGCGGCGGCCCCCGCTGCTGCTGCTGCATGGCGGCGGGCGCGGGAGCCGGGGCCGGGGCCTGCGCCGGCATGGGCAGCGGTGCGGGCACGGGTGGCGCCTGCAGCGGCGGCGGCGGCGGCGCGGTCACTACAGGAGCGCTCTTGCCAGCGTCCCATGTGCTGATATCCATGTTGTGTTTTCCGGGAATTATCGGTGGAGGAGGCATGCCGGGGCCCTTCTTCTTCACGGCACCTCCCTGCGAGGACGGCGCGGGCTTAGCCGGCTGGCTCGCGATCGACGCCCATGTCATCTTTTTGGGTTGAGAGCCACCAGACACGTCCTTGAGCTCTGGAGGACGATCCTTCTCCGATTTGTGTTCGCCGAGCGAGAGCGACTGCACTCCCGTCTCCACGGCCTTGATGCCGTCGGGCACGTACAGCCCGTCGGCCCTGTAATAGTCATCGTACTGCTTCGCGCGACCGAGTTGTCCCCACGTCGAATAGTCGCCATTACCGTGAAAATAATTAAAAGTCGACGCTGGTTGTCCGAATGCAGCTGTCGAAAACGGTGTCGTTGAGGGTCCAAACACACCTGAAATTATAACGATAGAGAATTAGAAGAGTGGTTTAGTGTTGCTGACGTTGGGAAAATCAAAAATATAATAAACTTGATAAGCATTTATGAAAATGTAAGGTAAATGGTAATTAGGTGATATATTAACAATGTCTGGACACAAAAGATGGATGCGGTTTAACAGAAGCAAGATATTGATTCGAGGTATTGTCGTTTTTCTAGCATGAATATTTGATACGAAAATTGATGAAAAAAGTGACATCTTTTCTCTTGTTACTGTATGAATACTAGCTACCATCCATTCCATAAGAATCGTGAGGATTGTATCCTCCGAAAGTCATCGGGTCTGTTCCATTGGTGGACCATGTCCCATCCCCGACTCCAAAAGCTTGATAAGGAAGTGCTGTTGTACCGTAATAACCTGAAATAAGGAAAAATATTTGCCTCTAAACAAATTTCCCACTTTCTAGTTATAAATTAACTTAAAAAAGCAACAAGATACAAAAGATGTTTAGATAATTTAAAAGATTGAATTTAATCCTTATTACACGACAATAAATAAGCCTCAGTATCTCTTATTAGCACAATTTTATAAGTGAAGTCCCGCATTTAAGGTTTATCATTTTAACTGCTTATCATCATCATCTCAAACTGATAATAGTCTGAGATTCCTCTAAAATCAACTGATATAGCACGATAACTTCGTGAGCAATGTAATATCTTTGAGCTTGATGCAGTTTTCAAAGGTCAAAGTTCAACTAAATATGGACTTGACCTTTACATAGACCGAGGGACTCGACTATAGATAAAACAAGGCTTTAGGATTCTAGGGACTGTACAAAGGGGAATCATGGCCATAGATAAAACCAATGTGGAGTATTCTAGGACTAATTTTCAATGAGACACATTACACATTTCTTGGAACTGATAACTCTAAGGGCAAATAAGACCAATGTAACAGAAAACAATCAACACTTTCTATGCTCAAGAGCTGTCTACGTCATAATTACAATGGACTATGGACGCTGACAGCTCTAGAACGTGATTAAAGCCTCAAATTCGGAGAGGCGTTTCTTACAGCTTGCAGCGGGGGGCCTTAAGGGTTGAACCATACTGATCAGCACGATACTACTGACGCTGTTTCTCGCTCTAGCAAATGACGGTTCTGAGCGACAGGACAGGATAGAGCATGAAATCATGTGTTCCATACTGATTGATATGGTTCAACTCTTATAGAACTGCATGCTGCCAGAAATTCGACACCGACTTTGCAGCCGAAGATGTGCAGATTGCGTTCAGTTTCAGTGGTGAAGTTTCTATCCGGTTTTTGGACTATTTTTATGGTTGGGGGAAGTTGGTACTGTATCGAAACTTATGTACCTACCTGCCACGCTGTAGGGGTCGGCTGCGGACGAGATGGGTGGCGCATAGGAGGGCTGTTGCTGATGACGCCATGATACCTCGGCCAGCTCGTCGCCGCCGCTCTCTAAATGTTGCTCTTTCGGTGCATTTGTCACTAGAATCATAATAATTGCGCTATGAGTATTTAAGTAAGAAACTGGCAAGATGGGCGTGTCATATTAAAGGTGTAAGTAGCTGTACACTGATGTGCATCCACACTGCAGTTACTTTTTGTAGAGCAACATATCCAAGGTGTTATTTAGTGTTAGTTTATGTTGCCGTGTTAATATGTTAAGTAATAGGTATTGCCTTTTGAAAACAGTCAACACGTGTTAACAATTTATAACATGTAACCTCAACATGTGGTGTGGATGCACCATTTAGTATGTGACCAAAGTCGAAAATTCAAAACTAAAGCTGTAGTTGTAGTTGTAGTTTTTTTTTTTCAGATACCAACATGAACGCTGTAAAAGTCAATCGAACGCCAAGAGGTCCTTGTAGCATGTAATAATAAAATTAATTCTAAATAAAAAAGGTTTATTATGTACTTATGTAAAAAGTTTTAGGTTTAAAGGTTTTAGGTTTTACACACACACACACACACCACACACACACACACACACACACAAAACACAAACATGAAAATACTATTATTAATTTCATCTTGAGTGACTTAACTGCGGGCCTGAAATGGAAGCTTTAGCAGAACATAACATGAATCACTTTAAAAATTTAAAATTCTTAAAATGGACTTTATGTTAATGACTATAAAGTCCATTTTTAGAATTTAATTTTTTTAACGTGATTCATATTGTTCTGCTAAAGCTTCCATTTTATACCCCCTGGAGATTCACAGATAAAACACCACAGTAAGTATAGATGCACTAATGCACATTTTCATGAACAGTCCGCAACTAATGTAAATTCCAACATTGTTATAATATCTAGGTATTCTTTTAGGTGTTACTTAGTGTGAGCTAAAACAGGCATTGGTGAGTACTATTTATTTACTGTTTGTGCATAATAAGGTACTATATTTCTGCACAAGCAGTGCAGTACACAGGTAGGTGCATAGAATGGTGTACAATGCAATATTGCTACTCTCATTATTGAAATGTTCTAAGACCATTTCAAATAGAAGAAGCTTATCACTGATTTGTTTTGTATGAGTCATCTAATTTGTTGATAAATTGAAAGCAAGCGGTTATGGTCTTTATTAGTGTGTAACAAAAGATTGAAAATTGTAATTTTAAGCAACACAAATACTAATAGTTTCATTTTACAGTACAAAGCATACAAGTTTGTGTTATGTGTGTTTCTATAAAGTGCAATTTAAAGTAAAAATTCATCAAACATTTTTGTTGTTACCTATTAGTAGGTCATTGTGATTTCAATCCATATCTGGATTAAGAACTAGTAAGTTTTAAATTACTGCTATAGAGGGTTTATTCATATAATAATCATCTGCCTAGCCTTTTCCCAACAATGTTGGGATAGTCTTCCAGTCTTCCTTGGTGTTGAATACCAGTATTTGACATGGAGCAACTGCCTATCTGACCTCCATAGCCCAGTTACTACTGGGTAATACACTGCCCCTTGGTCTGACTGGTCAGAGGGTTTATTTGTATGACTCCTAAAGAATTAAGTTACAATGAATGTCTTAACCACAATTTTTTGATTGACTAAACATCTTACAATATTTATGAGTTAACCCCAAGTGTTGGTTATGTTATCCGGTAAGGAACTACTAATGTCAGTCAGGATTTCAAGAATGTTTATGCTCATGAGTAGCAATGACAGTTCATACAAATGCCATTAATTACAATTGAAGTAATCAATTGTCTACAATTACTATTCATAACAGTATTACACACAGATCAATTCGTTGCAGTTATTGAGAAAATGCTCATTGGGTTTTATGAAAAAAAGTAAAGACAGAAATTCAGTAGAAGGTGGATGTGACACTAACGCTCAAACGGTTACCACAAATATTCGGTACCCTGCACCAAATGTAGTTGTTGGAACAGCAGATACCTTTTTTAAATTACCAAATGATGTACTGAAAACATGGTAACGGTTGTAGCGTTGGTGTCCATTCCACCTTCTATATTCCAATATTATTAAAATCCATAATTACTATAAAAGCTTTCATCTTAATTGTTGTTATAGTTACGGTGAGTTGCACGAAACCACCATTAGTTTAACGGAGACTTCAAATTGATGCTGTCATTTTCTTTTTGGTACAAAATATAAGAGATGGCATCAATTTAAAGTCTCCGTTAAACTAATGTTGATTTCGTGCAACTCAATATTAGTATGAGAACATAAAGGGACAGCAACATTAAGCAATAACAAAAAGAATGCACCAAGCGCAAATATTTACAAATAGCATTTCAGTTATGGCACTACTAACCTACATAGTATGTAGGTAGACATAGAGTGACTAACATATTTTACCTCTTACGAATCAAAATCTAAATAAAGTTATGACAGAAATATGACAAAAGTAGAAAAAAAAGGGGCTTATTGCAGGAACTTGTCCATATTCTACAGTAAATCTGACATAGGGACCTCCTTATAAATAAAAGATATGCTAGGAGATCCCGCTCTTCTTCAATGACAAATTTTGTAATGGTAAAGGTACTAATCATATTTGTAATGCCTGGTTTTAAGTTTTGGAGTTGATTTGGGTGCATGACATGCTATTTATTTACTGTGCATCTTATTGCACTTCTTGAAGGCGGGTGGGTACATCCAAACCTGATCTTTTTCGCAGATTTACCTCTAAATATTTATCATAACAAAAGCTAAAAAAACATGGTTCTGTTAACAAAGAGTAGTTACTTAAATGAATAAAAGTGCACTCTCACTTTCAGCACTGAGCCGAGCATTGAAACGGCACGAGAGAGGGGAAACCTTTCTAGCCTAACTTGGGAAATTGGAAGATTCAGGATTATTAACAAAGACAGTAACATATTCTAGTAATTTGACCTACACCAGATGACATAATTATAGAACACAGACGTTTCATTTTACAACTGATAATGGTTTGACTATAAAAGTAGCACATAGTAATGAATGAAACCAACATACTATAAAGTTGCATGTATTCATTTGTGGTGTTATTATTATACAACTGCCCAAAAAACAGGGAGTGGCTCTACTATACCATTTCAGATACTGGTATTCACCTGCAACCGATGCTTTTGGAAGCCAGCCCCAATATATGTTTAATAAGGATAAGGCAAAGCAGATGAGATGATGATTTAAAATACTATTATCACAGTCAAGGTCAAAGGTTAACTGGTGATAAAGGAATGCACCTGCTGATTATGTATATTATGTGTATATTGTATGTATCAATCTACCTATTTAACCCACAGATGAAATGGAGAATTATAAATACACAAATACAAAGTAAGCACATCATTTAGGGAGTATTTACATGCAAGCATTTTTATCATAATTGCCTGACTAATCAAACAATTATAATAGCACTTGAGTGTTGGATGAAAGCATATAACAATTGTTTGTTTAGAATAGACACTAAGCAAATGCATTTTAACAATACTGCATCTCTATTGGACCTTAGATAATTTAAAATGAGCAATAGCTGATTGAATATAAAAAAAAAAAAACTTACTGTGGTCTACAAAATAATACATGTCTGCTCTGTAGTCACCCACCTTATTAACAAAAGTGGTACAGACACAGCCATTGATTATGAGTGGGTGGTAAAGATTTTCAAGTTATTTTAGATAGACGTCTGTGGGTTGATTGGGTGGGCCACCCACCTACATCCTCTCAGGTGTACAACTTAATCATTACATTCATTTCACATAATAACACCATACATGTGACAACATTCAGATATTACAGTTACATTCCCACATTTCACAAAAGTAACATGGTTAACTAAATTATTCAAGATCTAAAATCACGCAAGAAATAATAAAAGTGAAAGCTAAAAAGATTACGACGCTTATCGCAGCATCGCAATAACGAGAAACGACCGCGAAGCCGACCGGTACGCTGTTCCATCTACGGAGAAAACACTTTGCAACGTCACAACGATACCATCTTTACCTTGGTTCCCTTGCCCTTTCATCCGCTATGATCGCCACAATCATGAAACAAGAAACAAAACACCAATATTAGCTATACAATAATACGTTTTAACACGTAATTATTGAACAGAGATAGTGTAAATGCGAATTACCTGATCTGACACGCCTGCTGACATTGGCCGCGATTTTGAGAGTATGGAGCACTTATGGAAGTCTCTAGACACGACAATACCAAAATAAATCACATCAGTTACACTACACAACGTCCAAAGTGTCCGAGATTCACTTAATTATTTCTAAATGTCCGTGTTGTATAAAAATCCACTGAAGTCCGAAACGAAACGGATGGACGTTTGTTAATGGCGACCAAAACAGTGTTGCCAATAATATTTCGGAAAAAACCGGTTAGGTTATTTTACCGTAAATAAATAAACGTAAAGTGGCCTCATAGTCCACTGAAGATATTTCGAGTTCATTTCATTCCCTTTTCGCTAAAATCTAATTACTTTGTATCATTTTGAAATATTTCAAACAAAATGATTAAGGTTCTTCTCCATGAAATCGACCAACGCGGACCGTGCACCTTTTTCGACGTTTTCTAGGTGACCATCTAGGCCGTATATTACTTAAACAATACATAGAGCGCGCATATTGCACAAATTGTTCAGTACATGTTCAGTACGAAAATTACATACTTTCTTCAGTACACAAGTACACATCGTAGCAAGACGAGACGAGTCTCGTCTGACGAGTGCATGACAGATAGGGATGATGTGCCGATCGGCAACGAGCTATCGATGAGTTATGTAAATCAATATTTTAGAAAATATTGTTATGCCGGGGCTGCGGGACTGTTCGAAATAGATACCGCGACCCCGGAACGTAAAGGGCGAGGAAGGAACATGGATGAGTTTTAGGAGTTTTAGTCAATAAAAGTGTGACACTCCCGCCCGCTCCGACCAGAGTGGGAAAAGTCATTTGATTTTGATGATTTCCCAAGCGAAAAAAAAAGATAATTTTGTTAACTAAGTTATTTCTTAGACTAACACACGTGAGAAATGTTTGTTTAATCTCTTATTTATAGAGTCTGGCAAACGAAAGTAGAGACTGAAAAAGCACGGCAAATTAAAAAAATCTCAGCTTAAAAATATTTCATGGGAGTGGCAAAATCAAAATCAAAGGATTTATTTCAAGTAGGCCAGTTACAGGCGCTTTTGAATTGTCGAAACAAAGATGAAAATTGAATGTAGCTACAGACATAAAAACTGTGAAAGTACAAGTTTTTCTTTTGTAACTGTAGTTGCCCATTCCCTAGCACGCTTAATCCCCCCACCACTATGCAGCTGACTATTTTTTTTAAACTCAGTATGATATGACAAAACCAGTTTCAGCCGGCGCCGCGGCGTACTATGAGTTTATTTTTTTACTTATTTTTTTTTCTAACCTAACCTTTATTTATTTTTTATTTTTTTTAAACGGTGAAAAATGCCTGACGCATACCGCACCGTCCGGGGAGACGGTTTGGTTATGTGGGGCTTGCACCCACTAAAAAACACCGCCTTGAGCCTACTGTCGCCTTTGCGGATGGGCCGCGAGAACTGCTACGCATGACGTTCGCGACCCAACCAGCGCAGCCCGTCTCCGGGCACCAACTCCTTTGGCGATGTCCGGGCTCACCTGAGACATCGCCTCCACTCGTGAGGGCCGTGCAACGCGACGACGATAGACTCCCCGATCTATCGCCCGCTGGCACCTCCTAGGGCGGTATCAGGTCGCCATGGCGCCTTCTCCGCCGCCCTGTCCTCCTGTGACGAATCGCGTCAGCGAGGGAGTCTTCCTCCCTGACGGGCTCCGCCGCTTCCTTCTGCGAGATGACATCCTCGCAGAAGGACGCCACCGCCTCCCATGACCCCCTGCTGTCGATCATGGCCTTGGCCACGGCTGGCAAGGAGAGGTCTGCCCCGATTGCTGCTGCGAGAGCACGGCGCTGCACCACCCAAGCAGGACAATGGTCGAGGGTGTGAAGCGCCGTATCCTCGCTGCAGCCGCACTGGTGACACACGGGAGTCGCCTCCCGTCTAGTCACTTTGTGCAGGTATTTGCCAAAGCAGCCATGCCCCGACAAAACCTGCACCAGGCGGAAGGACAACGTCCCGTGTCGCCTCCGCACCCATTCCTCCAGGATCGGCTGGATAGCCCCCACTGTCCAGTGACCTGCAGTGGGCGTCTCCAGCCTAACCTTCCAAATCCGCAGGGTTTGGGCTTGGGCCTCTCTACGCCACCTCGTGACCAGCTCAGGCGGTGGGCGTCTGCCACTCTCCGCCTGCAGGTCCGCGCCGGCGAGCACCTGCGCCTCCAGGTCCCACGGGGGTTTCTAACCTAACCTAAACATCCTACACCAACCGCGGGCGCGTCTTCTGACGCTGGGTTTACTTGTCATTCATTCGAGATCTATTGAACAAGGTGGCAACCGATCGGCGTAAAAACACTACCTAATGGCTGCTACACACGTTACGATCGGACGGTAAAGTTCAAACTGCGACGATTTTATAAAAAACTGTAAAGTTAGTCCGATTTTTTAGAACTGTACAGTTGAACGGAACCGTATGAAATTTTGGATAGATAAATCGGAATCAAAAGAAACAGTAATCGTAACGTGTGTGCCAGTCGTTTCTAGGGATGGGCAAGTGAAAAAAATATATCGATATTTTTAAACAGTTTCGATAATTATAGAGTGAAAAATATCGATATATCGTCAGGTTTTGTATGATTATTCATACATATTCCCAAACCATTCAAGCTTCGTAAAAAAGAATAAAAGAAAATAGTATTTTCATTGATGCTTGAGCCTAAACAATATTATACGATTTAATCAAACCAGTGGTCATCAGATATGGACACGAAACCAGTTGCATTAAAAAAAAAATCGAAATTGATACGAATTCGATACTCTAAATTAAATATCGGATTTCGATATATCGCGATTAAAAATATCGACGAATATTTGTCGATAATTGTTTGGAAAAATATCAATATTTCGATATTTTTTGCCCATGCGCCATGACCGCCATGCGGCAGTCGTTTCAGTTTTCGCATGGATCGCGGCCTGAATGGTTGTGCGTGCGTTTGATAAAAATAGTGGCCACTAGTCTATCATGGGGAGGAATAGCAATACGCATGATTGTGTCTTGCTTTTCAATTACTGGCAATACCATGGACAGCAAATGTAAATAAGTATCACTATCCATTCGTAAAAAAATATGCCAATCCAAATACCTTTAGTTTTTCAATAAATTATAATAATAATAATAAATATCGCTGGACATTACACACAGCACCATCTAGTACCACACTAAGCAAGGCTTGTGTCGTGGTCACCAGACAGTTGATTTACTGTTGTATACAAGATCACTTTCTACACTTTCTAAACGTCTCGTAAATTAATATTCTGAAAAGACAGACGGACAGTCTTTTCTGAATATTAATTTACGAGATGTTTTAGACTGTCGTCTTGCAGTCGTAATGATGATGATCAAATAGGTATGCGCTTTTCAATTCGTCACAGCTTGCCAGCAGCGTAGTGATGTGCTTTTTGAACCAGTCATTACTTTTATGAGTTTTATACCGCCTGCCGCCGCTGCCCTAACACAGGCTTTTATGTTGATACGTATGCTTAAAAGGAGGCTCCAATCACTAGTTTTTAAGATTTACCTGTTGATAAACCATTTTTCCTTTTCTTTCATTTTTTTTTTATAGTCAGTCGATAGAGAACAATAATCAGTAATAATTATTCATTCTTAATATTTTATTCAACATCATAATATAATTATCATTGAAGGAAGTTATTGTTTTGTGAAAAATGATGAAATAGTCTTTGTTCCACTTGCTGCCTTTTGTCTCGCCTTTTCTTTTGCCGTTAAAGGCTTTTCTTTTTTTACTACATTGTTATCCTTTTCTGGGAATGTAAGTATATTATTTTTAGATTCATCATCTGAAGTTTCACATTTAATTTTTTTCTTGGATTCGTTATTCTCAATTTCAGACTTTCTTTTGTTTCCAATAGTTTCAATTAAGTCTGGCTCAAAATTGAACCTTTTCTCTAATGATTGTCTCATTTCATCTTGAAGATACTCAGACAACATGCCGCAGGCATATTTCAAGTAGCGTTCTAGAAAAAGAAAAAAGCAAAATTAGTCATGGTTAGAAGACAGAATCCAATTATGTAATTTGATAATTTCAATAAACATTAAAACAATGGGTAACAAAATAATACTATTTTCATACAGCCATATGGTTATATTGATTAATAAAACACTTTTAAAGAGCTAAGACAGTGTGGTCTATCTTAACAAAATCTGCCACCGATAATGCCGCCGCTGTGAATAAAAAGTGCACACCTGAGGAAAGGCAATAAGCCTAAGTTCAAGGACATGTAAAATGTTTTATACCTTCTTGCATATCTTTCAATGAGCTTGATACAAAAGTAGCAGAAACTGCTCCAGAAGTGACGTGAATGTTTTTCTCTCTCAGCACTTTAGCAAGCCTGCGGACTCGCTCTTCCAGCCAAATCATAGTCTTCTCTTCATTATATTTATATGCTTTCATATCAGCTGGACCCTAGAAAGTAAAAGACAATACTTTTAAATAACTATGCACTAAAAGAAACTTTTACTAAAGATTCAAGTACATGACTCTATAGAAAAGTATAACACCTACATGGTTGTAATGGGTCAGATCTTAAGTCACATTCGGCATCCGCGGTTTACATTTTATTCTGGGGGCTTAATGATTTCATAGCAATACTTAGTTTTTGTTTTCATGTCACTTACCTTTAAATCAGCAACATTTTCTAGACTAGGCATAAATTTGAGGATCTTATCATATCCCTTTTCAGAGAGCAAGTCTTCTAATGGTATTGCTCTATTGCTGCACTGTTCCTTTAACTTTGGTAGCACTGAAAATAGATTACTACAGAATCTTAGTTTTACTTACATTTATCAGCAAGCTTTGCCATTGTTTATTCATAAGGCCTTCACTTGATATTTATAATTAGCATTGATTCTGTGAGTGGTTGTAACCACTCACAGAATTTTAAAAATTATTCTGAACTAGTTTTGAACAATAAATCTTACCTAGAAATATGGGGTTCACTGGAGTAAACAATTGGATACTTCCATCGGATTTAACAGTTTCTCCAACAAACCACGAACGGCACGGTTCGTCAAATGTTCGGATTTCATAGATTTTGTTGTTTTTGTCATCTAGGCAATATTTTGAAGACTCTCCATGTGCCGGGTGTTGTAAAGTAATTATGGTGAAATTATTATTGTCCAGCAAAGAATCTGTAAATTCAATCATTTACAAGTGACGATAAATTTAAGAAAATAAAAACATAATGGAGAAAGAATATTTAAAGTTTATAACCTTTTACAAGTAGTAACCATGACTTTTCAACACGTTTTGGAGGTACAGGAGCAGCAGCTATGTTTAATTTTGTCTTGGATCTTGTCATTTTTGATTGTGATCGGAAATAAAGTTGTCTAATTATGTGAAAATATTAATAAATAAATCAACGATGAACTTTCGCGCTATTCACATCAACAAAACATACATGAAAGATGTCAAGTCAAATCACAAATGTCAATTTGGCAACTGGTTTCAGTGTTACCATAAAAGGAGCTTGTAAAAATAGAAAGGGTTCAAAGGGTAGACATAAGCAACTAAACAATTTTTGTATTCGACTAAAGAAACCGTAATTGTGGACCAATGGGAACAACACCTTATAATGCGTTCCAGCCCCGATTTGCTATGTATTCTAGCATTCTTTTTCAATCCATTTCGTTTTTATTTTTGAATTTTATTTATTTAGACTTCACGACGTAGCCTAACATAAGTGGCAGTGGGCAGAGCACATTGCTCGGAGAACGGATGGCCAATGGAGCCGAAAAGTTCTGGAAAGGCGACTGCGAACTGGAAGACGATGCGTTGGACACAGACGTATCTTTATACGTCTGTGGCGTTGGAGGACCTCCCACTAGGTGGACCGATGATCTGGTTCACCTGGTGAAGGTTGCGGGAATCCGTTGGATGCGAGTCGAACGGGATCGGTCAATGTGGCGACACTTGGGGGAGGCCTGTGTCCAGTAGTGGACGTCTTTCGGCTGAAGTGATGATGATGATGAAACTTCATGTATAAGAGGGATACATAGGTGGACCTATTGTCACAAAGCATTCCCTACCAGTCAACATTTGGGTCAAGTAGAACAGCATTGTGATAGAGTACAATAAAAATAAATAAGAAAAATACCATTCTCAATCTTTTTCCAGGCTGTCGAGGATTTTAGATCCTTTTTTCGTTTTCCTTGTCGGGCTAAGGGTATTCGCGCACTACGAAAATAAATCGTTGCGACTTTAAATGCGCGAAGCTACTAACCAGCACCGCTTCATATTGTACAAAATTTATGTACGAATAATTTTCGCAGTGCGCGGTTTGTAGTACATTTCTGTTGTTCACAGATTGACGTATTTTCTTTATTTTCGTAGTGCTCGCATTAAGCCAAGTGTTATTGCGTTTTATAGTTTGAGACCCTTTCGTATCTTTGAGGGTTGAAGCCTTTATATCTATCTTTGTTTCATTCTAAGCATGCTGAAGAACTTGACTGCAGTTTTAAAATTTTGAAGTCTGTCGTCTTTGCTTCTTCTTCTTTGCTGTTATGTTATCTGTGGCTGTCATAGTTTTTGACCTTTTTGACTGACATGTGACATTTAAAAGATAAAAACCGCGCTTTTGCAGAAACTTCGGACCTACTGAAAAAGGTTTAAAACTCAAAGAAAATATGCAAGCTTTTCTCAAAAGCGGAAAACTATCCGCATCGGACAAACCCTCGTCTTCGGGTGTAAAGTCTTCTGGCAAGAAAAAGCCTCCAGCGCCATGGGTTGAGAAATAGTAAGTGCTAACTTAAACCATCCATTTGTAAGTGAAGCCCTCATACATGTATGTCGTATTAACACCATTGTTATCGTACTTTCCAGCCGGCCGAAGACAATAGACGATATTGTAGATCAAGGAGAAGTGGTGCAAGTGCTGAGGGAGTGTTTATCAGGTGGTGATCTCCCACATTTATTGTTTTACGGCCCGCCCGGTACCGGCAAGACCAGCGCTATCCTTGCAGCGGCCCGGCAGCTTTTTGGTGATATATCCAGGGATCGTGTGTTGGAGTTGAACGCTTCGGACGAGCGCGGCATTCAAGTTATCAGAGATAAAGTGAAGTCTTTTGCACAACTCACTGTTAGCAGTACAAGACCAGAGTAAGTTAATATTGTTGTTATTTTACCTTCAAAGTTGATCATAGTAATCATTACTTACAGTTCTTTCTACCCTACTATCCTCCTGGTGTCAGAATTTGATGCTGCCCATGGGCCTCTAACTTGGATTTACATGTCATCAAGAAATATCTTTCAGACATGCTGATTTTCTCACGATTTTTTTGTTATTGAAGCAAGTGATATTTAAAATACACTCCTGAACCTGAAAAATCTGAGGTGCGTGCCTTGGGATTGAACTCGAGAATTGAGACTTGGCATTCCAATGTTCACACCACTAGGCTATCACTGATTTTATTGCAGTTGATACTATATGTAAGCCTTCAACCATCTATAGAAGTTCTTATTCACTAGACTAGACATGAACAACATAGAAAAGATCCAGAATGAGTTCTTTGTGTGTTTTTTTTTATATTGCTCGACAATTTACACACAGCGCCATCTAGTGCCACACTAATCAACGAGGCTTGTGTCGTGGACACCAGATAGTTGATATACTACTTAGATACTTTTTGTTTGTAAATACATACATTATTAAACATATAAACATCCATGACTAGGAAACAAATGTCCGTGCTCATCACAAAAACATTTGCTCCTATCAGGATTCGAACCTGGGACCCTAAGAACGTAAGGCAGCTTCTACTACCGCTACGCCATTCGGGTCGTCAATCGGACCCAATCTGTCAAATAAAATCCTATTGAGATAAATATAAGTTATCTGTAAGATCACAATCACAAGACAGATTACACATGCAGTTTTTTTCTATAAAATCCCATAGTCTCTTTTCTCTTGTTCTCATTCCAGTGGTCGACCATGTCCCCCATACAAGCTGGTGATCCTGGATGAAGCAGACTCCATGACAAATGCGGCGCAAGCAGCATTGAGGAGGACCATGGAGCGAGAGACTAGAACCACGCGCTTCTGCCTCATCTGCAACTATGTGTCGAGGATCATACCACCCATCACTAGCAGATGCTCCAAGTTTCGCTTCAAGCCTTTGGCGAGAGAGAATGTTATTAAGAGGTATGATTATTTGATTATTTTTAATACAGAAGGTGACGTCAGAGATGACAAGTAATAGATGCTGTAAGTATGGAAGAAGACATGCTGCACAAACCATATATGATGATGATTAAACTTTTTATATAAACAAACATAATATTTATTCCCTAAAATTTCCCTGAAAGGCTAGATAGAGGTAAATTCGCGATAAATACCCGTATTCATATGTTTTATAATAGATTGAGGTGTATGTATCCTACACACATTTTGCCTCTCTTTAAAAAAATACATTTTTATTTGCCACTTATGTTTAGCATGATCCTATCATGTTCCCGCTGTTGGGATCAATATCGATTTATTCAATCTAAGTTGACAATCGGCAATTTTTGAATGTGAAATACACAAGATAGTTCCCCGTAACACCCGCCCTTTACCATCTGGTGTTTTAGCTGGGAAGAAGTAGTGGCGAAACAAACTCCCCAGCAACCACGAAAGTAGACTGTGATCTACCACAGGGGCCCAGTGTGAGTTGGTAGCTGATGTCACATGTCTTTGAGTTTTTGCTGTTTTGAAAGTAATGTGCCAGACATTGATTCCATCACCGGTATATTGTGGATCAGGCTGGCACAAGAATGTGGAGCTTGGCACAAGTAAAGAGAGGTTTATACCCAGTATGTAAGTGGAAGCAGCCTGACTGGGTTAGAAGCCACGGGCCACGATTGGCCACGTTACTTGCCGCGTCATTAGTGTTGTTTAAGTCTTAAGTGGGGCACCAAACACTCCAACTCGGGTTGCTGTCTGGGCTGATCTGATTGGGGCACCGCAGTCCTCACACGTCTTAACCAAATCATAACGCAGACTGCGCGAGATATGTGAAGCGGAAGGCGTAGACGTCGGCGAGGGCGAAGTCTTGCACCAGGCAGTCGACACGTGCGAGGGAGACCTGCGCCGTGCGCTCACCGCTATGCAGTGCTGCCAGCGCCTGCTGGGCAAGATCACTGCTGAAGGGCTAGTGGAGGTACATCCATCCTACTAATATTATAAACTAGCTGATGCTGATGACTTACTCTAGAACCACTCTATCCATTGGTGAAAATAGCATGAAAATCGGTGCACTAGTTTTTGAGTTTATCGCGAACAGACACACAGACGCGGCGAAAGATTTTGTTTTATTATTGTTTGTTATGGATGTTTGTTACTCTTTCACGCAAAAACTATTGAACGGATTTGGATAAAATTTTGCACACAGGTAGTTCATAATCTGGATTAATCTGGATTACTTTTTATCCTGGTAGTAAGATCCCATGGGTGAATTATCAAACTTCATGCGGGCGAAGCTGCTGGCAGCAGCTAGATCGATATAATATCATTTTCGTCAAGGGTTTTAGTCATAGCGGCCTATGTCAGCAAAGTCATCGATGCCAGGAGATATAGCACACACACCCTCTCTCTTCCCTCATTCTCATGGTCCATTGGGACGGCAATCAGACAGAGACCAGACCAAAGAGAGATCAAATTCAGCACTCAAGGCATAAATGAGATAAATCATTATGATGATAAGGGAATTTTGCACTGGCGAAGATGAGACACGCCGAGGGTCGAGTTAAATTTCGTGCTGTTGGAGAGGCCTATATCCATTCCCCAGCACTAAACTTCTACTGTGGAACAATCGTCGACGAAATTATTTAGCTGTTTCCCGCAGGAAACCTTCGTCCGAATATTGCTTCCCTAATTTAATATTTTTTTAAATAAAAGTATACACATATTTGCACGGAATCCTAATTCTTTTTCTAAAATAAATGAAGACTTAAGTTACTCCTTTTAACATCAGCTATCTGCCAGTATAAGTCCCGTCCAAATCGGTCCAGCCCTTTCCGATATTATTTAACCCCGGCACAGACAAGGATAAAAAAAAGTTCATTTCTGTTAAAAGTACCGTTTATACTTGCCAAAAAAAGCTGTTTTTTTTTTTAAATTTAAAACAGACAACTCAATTAATACAAGGTGGAGCAGGACGATTGACATTCCTTTAAACCAAGCATTCTGTACATCAAACTAAGTAACTTTACGCAAAAATTATTGCTGGGAAACAACTTTTTTTTTTGAGGTTATAAATCATGTTTTGTGGTAGAACTCAATGTATCGCACTTAAAACATTGTGCTGATGGATGGATTGAATAGTACGGGAATCGTAGAGGTGTTAAAAGTCAAAATCTTACAAAAAAAACTTAGGTTGTAACTGTTGTTGTACTTAAGTTGTAACTTTGACCCCCCATATCTCCGTAACTAGAAGGTTCCCAGGTATGGTGTAGAACAAAATAATGATCGCAATGATGGGGTCTTTACGTGGTTTAAAGGAATGTCAATCGTCCTGCTCCACCTTGTATTTCTTTGTATAGATACCGAACTAGGTAGACTGTATTGTATCAAGTTCATCCCGCCATCTTTGCCTTGGTCTGCCACGATGTCGTCAACATGCAATAACCTATGGACAATATAATATTAAAACCATCTCAGACACAAATCTGCATTGTCCTCATGTGAATTGAGGAAGATTGTCTGGACTTTAAAGGAGACTACGACCTCTGAGTTTGTTTCGGCTGTTGCTTCTCTGAGTAGTCAGGTACGAAACACCGCTAGATGGGGGTTTTAAAAAATGACGTGTGAAAACCTACTTGCAAAATAAAGGTGAACGCACACTTATCAGAGCCGAAAGAAGCGAAAGAGCCGGAAGAATCGAATTTTAGAATTACTTGTATGAAATCCTATAAAACCTCGTACACTTATTCGAGTCGAATCGGACGAATAGATAACGTCATACGGATGAGAAAAAATTCTTTCGGTGCGGATAAGTGTGCACCTTAAACATCGTTTATCATTTATAACTTTTGTTGTAATAGCTATAACTTGTGAACAGGTAACTGGGCTTGTTCCTGAGGAGCTAGTCAACAAATACCTGAGCGTCAAGAACTACAGTGAATTGGAGAAGTTTGTGGAAAAGTAAGTCGATAAAAAACGTGCTATTTAATCAATTAAGGGCCAAATTCACCAATGATGAAAATGAAATGGATCAGCAGCTTATCAAGTAAAAGCTCAATATCATTATTATTGTAGAATACTGAGACTGAACACGGTTAGATCTGCTAATCACGTTTAATTTTGTTGGTGAAATTCGCCCTTGATTGTAGAAACAATATTTGAATATCTACTACTTCTACTTAATATTATAAAACAGAAGAGTTTGTTTGTTTGGTTGAACGCGCTAATCTCAGGAACTACCGGCTCGAATTGAAAAAATATTTTTGCGTTGGATAGTCCATTTATCGAGGAAGGCTATACATATATAGGCTATATAACATCACGCTTATGACCAATAGGAGCGGAGCTTCCGTTGAGCAGGCGATGCGTTGCGATATCAAAACTTCACGCGAACGAAGTCGCGGGCAGAAGCTAGTGATTATATAAAAATGGGCAGTTGATATGACACAATTAATTGCCTCGTTGGTCAAATGGTAGCAAGCGCGACAGATAAGCATGAGGTCCTTTTTTCGGATGGGAATTCATTATTTGACTTCTCCCGCTGTGGGTGGAGCGGGAGAGAGTGTCAGACTTTTACTGACTAAAACCCATCCATGTTCCTTCCTCGCTCTTTATTTTCCGGGGCCACGGTATCTCTTTCGAACATTCCCGCAGCCCCGGTAGGCTTCGACCCTTGCGGGCCCCTCCATTATGCTGACATACGAGTATCTTTGAGTCGCGCGTGGAACACTGGCGCCGTCGACACGGCCTGTCGTCATAAGACGGACGGACGGCGAGCTAGCCCATAGCGCACCGTCTCGCGAAGCATGAGGTCCTGCGCTTTAATGTTTACGCAACAACACTCCGTCGACATGTCCTGAAGCTATTGATTTTTATCTAACTCCAAACATGGCTAAAAGTTTCAGTACGAAGTATCTCATTTGCCCTTTTATAAGCCGAGTGCAATTAGACAAAAAAATCTCAAAAGGTGGACCGAAGTTTATAGTGGTCGTAATTTCACGGGACTTTTTTTATTGAGTTCCTCGAGGAGTGGAGAAGTAAGTTAAAAAAAAAATATCGCCGCTCGCGACTTTTTTTTTAATTTCCTTTGATATATTTTTTTTCCGTTGATGATTAACTTCAAATTCGACTAATTCATATTGTAGAGTAATAGTGTGACCTGCGTGCATCCATTAAACGCTAATTTGGTCTGTTTCTTTGTTCATTGTTGTCGATTTAAAAAATGTTTCAAGTATTTTTTTTTAATTTCGTATTTTCTGCAATTATTTCTAAAATTTCAAATTGTTTTTGTCCAAGATTTTTTTTGATAACTGTAAAAATATTCAAGAAATCCTTATTTACCAATGAAATGACTAAAGATTCATTCACAATAATTAGGAATCGTATGAGTAAAAGTTTAAGGTCATTTTTCTCAAAATGTTTCTATGACGGTTAAAGTAAAATATCCTTATTCTATGTGCTATCCATTGATAACAAAAAATAACAAAAAAAATTTTGGTGGTATTCGATAAAATAATGTAGATAATTGCTGACGAAGGTGGTGTGGGGCCGCTGGTAAATTTACAAAAAATATCATAATTATAACGTAACCACTTCTCACGATTTATATCTAAGATAGGTTACAAGCGTGGGTCTCTGTGCGTAATTTAATATCAATACCGATACCACTCCCACTTCTTAGTGATAGAGACCTTTTGTCATTTTTTACTTAATCAGCAGTATCCAATATTTAACAAGTATCCTTAAATATTTGATAGTTATTATACCTCATTAGATAGCTAATAAAATGAGAATTAAGACAATAATTTGCACATTGAGTTTCATCACAGAATTTGAAAAAAAAAGTCACTAAGATCATGCAAGTGATCTTTATTAATACTTTCTGGTCCAGTTATCTGTAAAAAGCATCAATTACCAATTCCAAAATATATCTTTGCATTAAAATTCGATATTTTTGAAATCATTGCAGAAAATAGGAAATTTTCAAAAAAACTTGAAATATGCATTGCATCAACAACAATGAATGAAGAAACAGCCAAGTTTATAGCGTTTAATGGATGAATGTAGGTCACTTTATTACGCTACAATATGAATTCGTCGAATTTGAAGTAATTCCAGAACGAAAAAAAAATATTCCAAAGGAAATAAAGTCCCGAGCGGCGTAATTTTTTTTTAACTTACTTCTCCACTCTCATCATCATCATATGCCTAGTCTTTTCCCAAATTTGTTGGGGTCGGCTTCCAGTCTAACCGGATGTAGCTGAATACCTGTATTTTACATGGAGCGACTGCCTATCTGACCTCCACAACCCAGTTAATACTGGGTAATATGATACCACTTGGTAAGAGTGGTTGTCAGACTTTTTGGGCCACTGACTACCTGTAACGACTGCCAAAAATGGACAAATGACAGCCGGGACCAACAGCTTAACGTGCTTTCCGAGGCACGGAGGAAACTCGGTATGTAAGGGTGGTCACCGATCCACAGACCAACCTAGGCAAGCACGGCTTAACCTAAAGATCGGCCCGAGCGGCTGTTATTATTTAGCCACGAGCTTCTCCACTCCTCTAGGAACTTAATAAAAAAAGTCCCATGAAAATCCGCCCGCTATAAACTTCGTTCCACCTTATTGTCTAATTGCACTCGACTATTTCTGGAAATTGCATCCAAAAGTGCTCTAGGCGCGGGCTTATGGTTTTTAAATAATCCAAGAAGAACTATAGTAGATTGTATCATAAGGGAGCAAAATAATATTTTTACGGCGAGGGCGCTTTTTTGAATCCAGAGCGAAGTGAGGGATTCTAGAGTAGAATCCCGAGCGTAGCGAGGGATTCTTTAGTAGAATCCTGAACGTAGCGAGGGATTCAAAGTACGTCGCCCGAGCCAAAAATATATTTTGCGCCCGAGTGATACACTCTACTTTTCATCACCCACTATGAGAAAATAAAAGGCGCCTCATATTTTATTGTAATATTGATATTTAATGAAACAGAGTAACAACTAAATTGAAATTAAGTAGTATCTAATAATAAAACAACTAAAAACTTATATTTACATTTGAGACATTTTCACAATTTTGAAAATTAATTGTTACAGTTTTATTAGGAATAGAGATTGTTGTAGATTTAATTTTATTCTTCGTGTTTGAAATAATGTCAGAATGTGGCTCATTTTGAGGAAAATGTGACGGTGAATCTCTTTGTTTGTATGTAGATGGGCGCGGCGACAGTGGCATGGATGGATTAACTGAAGGTTGCAATTTAATGTTTTCCACGATGCGTTCACATGTTTTCGCCTTGTTCTCAATGGAATCTTCTATATATCCCTCTGCTACAGCACTCGACTTCCATCCTCCATGTCGCTTGAGAACAGTTAAGTCCGCTCCAGAATCTGCCAACAGGGTAGCAGAAGTGCGACGAAAACAATGTCCTGTATATAGCTTGATATCTGGTAACTTCAAATAAGTAGCGATTTCTTGTGGCATGTAAGAAATTTTATTTTTTCCCATAACTTGTTTGAAGCACTTGCCATTTTGATAACGGATGAAAAACCGATTGGTCTTTATATCAGCAGGACGCAGGTCCAGGTATTTCTGTACAATAGTTTTGTATTCTCCTCGGATTACGAAGGATCGGTCAATTTTTGTTTTTGTGTCTGTCAGCTTTACTAACAGTAAATTATCCGAGTGATTTTCGACATCATCAACAGTTATTTTTAAAAGTTCATTGCCACGACAAGCTCCATGTACTCCGAAAATTAAAGCCACCTGTAACAAATCCGAATGTGAATAAGACAAGTACCTATCTATCGAAGTACAGGTTACAATAAAATGCGCATTTTAAAACACTGGTTATACTTTACTAATCCACCATATATACATACATAGTTACTTACTTTTACGGCAAGAAAGATGTTGTCGGGTGCCTCATTAAGGAAAGTCTCCACGTTTTTGACTGAGAACACTTTGGATTTTTTAGGTTTAAATCCATCAGACATCCTCTTCAGATACGCTATTAATTTCGAATATGTGTCCAGTTTTACGTCGTTATTAGAACTGACTGTTGATTTTAGCATTGAGTAGGTACTCCAAAGTGTGGAAGGTTGTTTAGTTTTGGCTAAGTACTGGAAGTAGGCCAAAAACACAGATTCTGAAAAATTCTTGGCGCCTCTTGAATTTCTCCATTCAATAAAATTACCATAAGCTTTCATATATTTCTCCCGGGATTTTGCAGGTAGTAGATTATCCATCACATTTCTTGCGTCAGTTCTAATACTATCAGGAGTTAATTCTATACTTTCACTGTCACTTGAAGAACTCATTTTTCAAAACAAAATCATGAATTTCTATCAATCCGTGAAAATTGACGAAAACGCGGGCTATAGTTCGCGCGTTTTTAATTTTATTTCTTTTTTTTTTTGTATTCAGCCGGCGCGCGGCGCTACTATGGGCCGTCGCACCAGCCAGTCTTTATTCAAACAATATTTGCGTTCGATTTCTTGGGCGCTGAACACAAGATGTTCCAAATTCAAAAAGTGCGCGGCAAAGATAATTGCGGCGCACTTATAAAGAGGATTAAAAACTCATTACTGCCCGCTAAAAGTTTCTTATAGAAAACACCACCTTTGGGTGCACTTAAAGGCGAACCAAGTCGTCTTTTTCGAATAGATGGGATGAAAAAGATGTTAGTCACCCTAATTGATTATAGACTTCAGGAGTACCCATAATATAATCTATCTGCGAAAACTTTTAATTGGCCTTACTTTTTTTACTCTTAATCGTGTGTAAATTTTTAGCTGTAAGCTTTCCTGAAACTGTAAGTCAATGCTACAAGAGAAGATTCTTCTCACAACACAATCTCTCTCTACCAGTTTCCTCATGGATGCATACTCAGCCTCGCAACTCCTGGAGCAGTTATCAGCAACCGTGGTGACCGCTGGCCACCTCACCAACAAACAGAAGTGTGACATCAGCGAGAAGGTGGCCGTCTGCTCGCACCGGCTCCTGGACGGCGGCGCTGAGCTCATGCAGCTCACGGATCTGGGCTGTACCATCATCATGGCGAATAGCAACCCTTAGGGAGTGTGCAAGGTCTGTCGTTTATATCACAAGTTTTATAGAATTGTCATGGAATTAAGTAGTACTTTGTATAGAACCGAAATTTTTGCTCTGATCGTGTTCTTAAAAGAAGTGTTGTTCATGTTATCGCACAGCTTAACCTTTTGGACGCCATTGTCACATATACGTGACAAGCAAGCGCGTGCCCTGTACGCCAAACGACACATATATGTGACAAAATAGTAGATGAAATTGTGGCTTGGCGTGGAGGGCACGCGCGAGCGTTTATGCTGTGGCGGTCAAAAGGTTAAACACTGCAAGGGTACAGCATCACCTCGCCTCGAGCTATTTTGGATTGTTTCTGTGAAACTCCATACAGCATCGCACGCTTATAAGCATCGACCGTAAAGCCATGAAGGTCTGATGATGCCGATGTGGTGCAGTGCTCATAAATGAACTTTCACCTATATCGGGCATATAATACCACTTTCGACTGTTTACGATGTTTTATTTGATTTTTGTAGTTGGGGGTCATAGTGTACCTCCAGTCCTGCTACTTCGTAGTTTTCCAAAACTTCCATTCAACTTTCAAAATCGCGTTAGTAGTCAGTAGACAAGTCCATCTAGCATCGGGCGTATAACACGCTCAGTTTCGCTTCTAAAAGTATAATTTCTTTCCATTTGGTAGTTTGTAGCTGTTGGGGTATGTGCCGTCATCTCTTGCGATGTAACTGTAACTAGATCGAAATACAGATGGATGCGATTGTATTGCGAAAATAATGACACATGGCCATTCGTACATATCAAGTTACGTCGTCAGGCGATATCCCAATTCCACAAATTCATTTTATCAAAGCTGTTCGATGGTAAAATGAATGTTTAGAAATACAAGTGAAATAATTTGTGATTGACTTTGCTACATAAAAATTAATCATAGGGGTAAAAACGTTAAGAAAGTTTTTAATTTGGTGTTCTATATATTATGATAGATTGTTGATTTGCGTTTGTGGATGCACAATAATGGAGAATTTGTATGATTGGAGGCAAAAAAACTGTAAAATAGATATTTCAAAATACCTTATTTCTTCTTCACCCGTATTCATCAAACGCTGAGTGACTTTACCCGGTTCTAGATTCCAGCATCCTAATTTGTCTGACACTGACCAGGTTGTCGGTCCATCTGGCTCGTGGGTAACCTAGGCTCTTTGGCTAAAACAAAATATTTGTAAAATGTATAAAACACTTAATTGTGAGGTTTGTGATACACAAACTAACCATGTAGGGGTGCCCAATATGCCCAAGGTGCGAAAAGTCATCGATTGGGCCCTTACGCTTTTCGATAATAATGAAACCAATTTTGCCGCGTTGTCAATTGCATTTATTGCTAGACATTCAGAGCTAGCAGGGCGGGGCATGCCTTTAAGTAAAAGTGAAACAAAGCGATAAAACATGAGTTTTACAAAACTGCTGAATTTTACACATATGTATTTTAAAAAACTTGAAATACCTTGATAATAACAGGTGTTCCATACAAAACTGCAAAACCTACCTGGGCCAGCAGTCTCGACAGAGATAACGACAAAATCGCTAACTTTCGATCGCTGATTACTAACGAATAAATTCGATTGCAATAATTATGCTTACGAGAAACGCGTCTAAGATGAATCATCTTTCATTACTGGCAAGCATCATTATTGCAACCGAAGTTATTCGTTAGTAATTAGCAACCGAAAGTTAACGATTTTGTCGTTATCTCTGTCGAGACTGCCGGCCCTGGACAAAATGTATGGAACAGCAGTTTTATCTGAATCCATTACATAGGCTTGTGTCACGCAACGCTATGTTTAAGGCTAATTAGTCAATAATGGTAATGGACCACTGTGTATAACTCCATCGAATCCCGCCTCATTGTCATCTGCCTAGCCTTTTTCCAACTATGTTGGGGTCTGCTTCCAGTCTAACTGGATGCAGCTGAATATCAGTACACAAAATATACATGGAGCATCCGCCTATCTGATCTCCAACATCTAGTTAGCTATACTGGGTAAAACGATACCTCTTGGTAAGACTGGTTGTCAGACTTTCAGGCTGCTGACTAATAATAGGTGGTCACCCATCTACCGACCATCTAAAGCAAGCACGGCTTAACTTGAAGATCGACCCCGAGCTTCTCCCTAAGGAGCGAGATTCTAAAATCTCGCTTAACGATGACTTTTTGTGTGGTGTTATTAATTCGGTCATTTGAACCGAAATCACACCTAAAATCTGACACACGATACTCCAAAAGACAAATCGTGCATATATATAGGTGTATGATGTTCGCAAAATACATATAATGTTGTCGTATTGTCGGTCGTTGCAAAACGCCTCATCCTGTCTAAGCCCGCTATTATTGTGTGCCGTGACCTCCTTGAACTTTGTTAGATAATCTTATTTGCATCTTGTGTTACTGCAAGCCGTTAGATATTGAGTATTGAATGTTTCTTGATCTGATCATTGTTCTTTTACGATTTACTGGGTAGTTTTTGACATGAGATGGGACCAAAAGGTGCAAATTGATAGATAAACAGAGCTAATAGGGCAAAGGAACCATGAGCTCGATTCGATATTATAAAATAGTTCAAGCAATAACTGACCCTAATGCTCTAAATATTAACTTACGCCCTAAATGTTGCCTGGTCCAGTTGTTGGATCTAAAATTCAAAATCGACGCCAAATACATTCTGAATTTAAAGCATTAAATTCCATTATCTAAACCAGTGTGAAGTTTAGGGCGGTATAATGTCTGCATAATGTCCATAGTATCTAAATATCTGATAGTTATACATCTGTAATTGTAGGTATGCGTGTTGTTAATATTTACGGTTTCAATGAAAACTTAATAATACATTTTGAATTCAATCCCACTCAGTTTGTAAATGATACCTTTGTGTTTTATGCATGAGATATTCAAAAAATAGTTCATTGATTATAATGTGCGCATTTTAACCGTGTGATTATTGTCAACGCGGAATTGTACGGTTTGTGAGCGTCACAGCACATTGCAATTACCGCTGCAGCCACAAACATGCTTCTAATACACTATGTTATCTCAATGGCATTTAGATTGGATTGCAAATCTATCGATGCCGAGCAAATAAATCAGCTTGTAGTATAACTGACTTTTAATGTAAGTACCAAACGACGACATGATTGACTGCCTCGTCCATAAAGTATCTTTTTACTTTCATTCATAACGTCGGTGTTTAAAATCTGTTGTCAGGTGGCTATAGCGCGACTGCGAGCACTACCACCGAGTGTGCAGTTTACGCGCGCGTTCATTTCACTTCCGCTGTCGGTTGAACGGACTGGCGAGTAGGAAAGAAGAAAATAACGTTCTTACAGAAAGATAATATCGGGCGGCGCAGCGGAGCGCCCCTCCACGCCAGTGCGCGCGCGCTCTGCGCCGCGATTGGTCGCCGCCACTCCCGCCTCCCCCCTCCGCCGCACGCGCAGCGTCTAGCTTTCCAGATTTCAAATCTCGACCGTTTATTTCGTAGTGAGCGGGCAGAGCGCGCGGGCCGCGCTCCGTCGCAGAGCGCGCGCCACATACAATCTTGATTGTTAAAAAAAAAACACGGCAACGTGCTCGTGAACGGTTCGGTGCTACAACGTGACATCGCTAACGATCAGTGCGTGCAGTGCGTCGTGCTCGACGGTTCCACGAATCAGCGGCGGCGGAAAGGTCAATTTCTTTCGATGAGTGGAGGTTTAGTGCATGTTTCTGTACATCATGACTAGATCCACACTCATCCATGGAAGTTGCGAGGTTCTACGGGAGGCAGCGGCTCGTCGGTGGTAGCAGTCAGCGTCAGAGCGGTGATTACGGCGGGTATGATTACCGTGCGCGTAATGATACGTTGAGCAGCAGGTACGCGCTTCTAACGACGAGGTTACCTCCGCGCCTCTACCTGCGCGCGACCGCCCAAATAATGTCATTTAGATACACTCCGCGCCGGTTAGCTATTGGTTGTTCAATGTAAGTTTTTGTAGTTGTTTTTCATCCATTTCAAAGGTAAAGAATTGAAGTTTTTTTGGCGGTTAAGTCACGGTATGTTCTTGAGCGTCGGTTGAAGAATGTGAGGTATATTTGTTAGATTGGACCTGTAAGGTTATCAGCGTCCATTCGAAAACCTCACGTGCGGCCGGGGTGAGCGCGTAGGGCGCGGGGAGAGGGGGTGGGCGGCAGATAGCGGCGCAGGCGCATCTGCTCCTTCTGAGAAAGGCCATTGTGGCGGTCCCGGAGTGGTCAGTGCGGTGACGTCACGGGCCGGGGCCGACAACCTTCCCCCCACGCCCCGCATGCCGACGCTTTACCTACACAACATTGAGGTACATCCGACAGCGTTCGCAAATGATTCTCAAAGAGATTAGTTTCCATGTTAATTGTTATGTAAAATGTTTTTGTTGATTGTTAGTTCGTTATCGAGTTATTTACATTTCGCATCCTGTGAGGCGACTTCAACTGCTCTTAGGAGCCAATGAATGAATATTTACCTAACAGGATAATGATATTTGTATGATATCAGCGCGATGGTTTTTCCGATTCACTTCCGTTTGAATACGCGGCAATTAAGATCCTCATAGTGACGCTTATCTGATTACTATGATCTATATCCTTCGACAAAAGCTGCTTTACAAGGACTGATATTTACCTCGTGCATTGCTATGGCGGGAATCTGCCCAAACCGTTTTTATAATTGCCAATTTTCTTTGGACACGGGCCGCGGACAATACATTTCAAAACCTGATTCTAGTTTTCTATCAGTCCTAAAAGTATATCCTGTCACAGATGAAGTCTACTCCAAAGTGTTACCTGAAAAACCTGTTCTACAAGCCTGTTTTCAGTTCCAAAGATCACAAGCAAATTGTGAAATCCTTAAAGATAACATCCAATTTTTTTGCTAAGGAACCTCAGTAATAATACCCATGCAGTGGTAATAACAATAATTTTCCCGCCAGTTCTAGAAACCGGAGTTGAAAACAAGCTATCGTTCGAACCCCTGGCGATTAACCCCTAATGAACAAATTGTTCGGCTTTCTCAGGATACGCTCGCCTTCTCAAGAACCCCAGCGCGTCTAACAAAGCAATTTCACAAATTCTTTTCAGACTAAATTATACTGTGTCCATCAAGAGTGTCGGCTCTCTGTTATTTCTACATGTTTTTATGCCTCGTAGAGTTACTTAATAGTGTTCCGGGTAGTGGGTTTAGTGGAGCAGGTACCAAGCCCCAGGTAGAAGGTATAAAAGCGCGGGCCCGACAAAAAATAATTATGTAAGGCTCCGCTTGTAAACGTTTTGTTAAAAGTGAGAATTAGAGACGTACGGACCATTCGCCTCGTGGGTAGAACACTCGCCTCTCCACGCTTTAACATTTCTCATAACAAATTATCGCATTAAGTTTATTACTTGTAATTTTTCCGCTACTCGGTTTTTCTACGAACGTGTTTTATTATCTTCTAAATTAATTAGATTGGCGTTTAATTTCGAGATTAACTTTGTTTTGAAATGAAGTATGGAATGGACGCTTATGTTATTTTTATGTTTGACCGTGTCCTTTGCCAGCTAGTCTGGTGTAGAACCTGTCAATCAATCATGTTTCTAAATCTAAAGCAATCGGAATACTTAGATAAAATTCAGGAGACCCACCGCATTTCCCAACATTCCAGAACTCGTGACATCATATCTAATGTAAACATGTCTGGGATACAGTTGACCTTTGATTTAGACTTTCAATATTGAGATTATCCTCAAAATGCTATTTAGATTTATTGCGTACCCACTACACGAACAATCTTCATGAATACTCAAACGATATGTATCTAGCGCAAATATTACAAGTTGAGTTTATTCCAGAACATGTTAGGGAAATAGAATACGAAGAATAACTATTCAGGCGTAGAGGGCAACTTGAATAGATCGTTTATTTCCTTCGGTTATAACTCAAAACTGGAAGCAACCAGCGCGGACAGGGCCGCATAAAGATGCTAAAATATAAGCGTCTATAAACAAGAGTGTAGCTGTGTAGGCCGTTGCGTTATTCCCATGAAGTCGGAGTTATGTGTATTGTATGCGCGTGCTCACGACGAACGCTATTTTTTTGTCGTGTAAACATCGCGCTTCCGCGTTAGCTGGGCCGTGCGAACCGCGAGGGTCGAGGGAACCGCCCGACCTAACGTAAGATTCCTTTGTTTAACTCTTTAACGCATTAGTAAAATGTTCGCACAGTTATTGCCACGCGGGTGCAGCACCGGTGCCGACGCGCGATGCTTCGGTACTTACTTAGATCATATCAAATGTAGACTTTTTTACTGTGTCTCTGAAATGGCAGTCGATGAGTCAAGCTTTAGTCTCATTTGACGAGACTCAACTAAAAATAAAGGAAATTACGCTGTATGCTAATTGGAATTGTTATGTATGCACACATTGCACGGTGCTCGAAATAGACGGCGAGGGGGAAAGTGCACCCTCCCTAGTTCCCATGGACGTTAAAATATTCAAGTACCTCGTAAGCATAGGTATTCAATAACAGTTACGAGGGCGACAAAATAGCAGGAATTTAAATTAGCTTTTGATTGTTTACGAAGATTCCCCAACCAGATATGACGCATGTCTATACAGTGGAGTACGCGTTAGAGATATTGATGAACCCCTTTTATAAATACAATACAAGCCGAACTTGAAAACACTCAAGATTCTCAGGATGTATGAATAAAGCCATTTGAGGAACCGAACTAAATAATAGACAAGCCGAACAAAACATCACATAAATAAAGTTAGAATTTGAATTGTCTGAAAAACGAAGTGATGCGACGAGAAAATTGTGCGGCACAAAAGCAGTAGCCAGCTTGATTGTCGCCAATTAGTTGTAATAACGGCCCTCGGCCGGCCGCGCTCGGATAACGCGCTGTAATTTGTTAGCGAACACCGAACACGGCTCACGGGGACTGTGAACAAGATTTATGTGTGAAATGTTCGAGGTCGATGCCTCTACTGGCTACTGGATTTTGTTTCAACGCGCCGCGGCCGCACCGGTCGCTCTCGCTCATCTGGTTTATGAAGTGTTGGACACATTTTATAGACTCCGCGGCCGACGATGCATAACGTTATTGATTCAATAATCAACGCTGATTGCTATTTATTGAGAGCTTTGTTGTTAAGGACCCATTTGCAAGGTGGCATTCTGTCTCTGCGACTCACTCACTATTCTAATGTGAGTTCTCATCGCACGTCGACTCGTATTTGAAGTTGGCTCTATAATTTGGTACACTTATTGTAACTCGGCTATATTTTACGCAACCGAAGCATGAATCATACAGTCGTTAAGTTACCACATTTCGTTTGAATGGTACTACCTACTACGTGGAACTAGTTTCCCATCTTGTTTTACATTAGCTATGTCAGAAGGTATCGAGTATCAAAACATAAAATTGTGTTTCGTATCGCATTACGGCATTAACTCAGCATAGATTTGTCACTTGCTTTTGATTAAATGCAATCAGCCAAATGTGTCGATATTTCATTTCTAATTATGTCATTCTGCTTATTAACTAGAAATTATTTTTTGTATAAGAATGTAAACAATTGTCTGTAATAGTTAGGAAATCACAAATTTAACATAGAGTGATGCAATTACAGCAAGCGATTACCTAGATGTAGTTCTCGGAGGATAATGTAGAGCACAGTAAGCTCCCGGCGGAGAGGCGAGTGCAACGTCCACGGGTGCTCAAGGGCAGCAATGTGAACCGCCTAACCCTGGATCCTGTTTACGCGCATTCGAATCCAATTTTCTTTGAAGGCGGTCTGCAATCTACAATCATTATTTTTGCAAAGACAAATCCATTTCTGCCTGCGGTACGTGACTGTGGGGTAATGAGAGCTAATGGCGGCGGAGCTGTCATTACGCGGGCTCGGCTGCGCGCGCCGATTGCGGTGTCAGCTCGCCGGTGCGCCAGCGCAGCCCGCGATGCGCCCGCCACGCCCGCCTGCCGCCTCACCGCCGCGGTCACGATTGCTGTCAGCTTGTGACACCACAATCATTATTGCAGTTTTATGTTCAATTCGCTGGTTACAACAGGCACGCCTTGTTTTCTCATTTTTTTTTCAATCAAAGTCTCGGTGCATGATAATCGAGTTTGGCAAAAACTTCTTAGTAGAATGATACTCTGTTGCATAACTTATCCTGTGGCAGTTAGTCAAAGGTCATTGATTGCAATAACGTTGCATTTAATACTGTACCGTTCTAAATGGCGCGGTTTGTTCAGGGTCTGTTAATGAATTCGTCAAACAAACTCCGAGACTACAAAGGAACGCTTTGCTTTGTTTTAATGACACACCTTTTTCATAAATATTTTTGTATTTTAATTATATTTTAGTCCTTTACTGGTAAAATTGTTATTACTGAAGTGCTGTATTAGCTTTAAGTAATAGGTATAAGTCTCGTTGTAATGTATTATATAAGGATTCGACAATTATTTGATACTTAATTAAACCGATTTTTCATTAGAAAACTTGTTTGATTTACTATTTATCATTGAATCCATCGATGATCGAAAAAAGAAGAGCTTGAAATAAGTATAGCGATAGCGTAGCCATCAAGTTGCGTTGCCAGTACACAATTGAAGCAGCCCCTAAAATCCAAAATGATGGGTTATTAATACAACAGCAAATTTCAATAGCAGAAATGTTGATGAAGGGAAACGAAGACCAAGAAAAGATGGACAGATTGTGTGACGACTGAATGAAAAGGGATTGAATGGTAGCGTGACGGTTAAAAGGGGAGAATGGAAGACAAAAACGTTTCATGCGGATATGCCGATCCTAAATAACAAGGCAGCAAGGTCAGGAAGAAGAAGCAATAGCAGAAGTCGAAATCTGTGTAAATAAACAAGAAGTCTGTAATATTATCCTGATTATCTAAATAAGCTTCCAACATTACAAAATTGCTAAATGCAACCGAACTTGTAAAACTAAGTGGCTATTCTGAATAACGTTCTCAAGAGCTCATAACTGTGGAAATATTGCCCACCATCGAATGCCGCTCCATTAAATCATAAAGTCACGTTAACGAGGCCCTTGCATTTAGCAGTAACCAGTAATACACATGAAGCTGTAATGGCCAAGAAATATATCTCCTTTTAAACAGCCCATTCGACTGCGAGCACGCATTATGGGTCTAAAGCGTTTACATTCACCTTAAAAGCTCATTACAATAATAAATGTAACCTTTTATAGGAAATGAAATGTGATATTACCAACACCTGTCATAATCAGATTGAATATCCATATTTGAATATTCATGAAAGTTGTAAATTATACCGTTGCTGTCAACGGATATAAAATCGTTATTTTATTTTGGTGACCACGCATTTACGCACTGTGCGTGAGAAAATTGCTACCATTCACGGTTCACTACACATTTTGCCGCCGAAAGATAAAATAAAAATGTTCCTTATTTTTTTTAATGAGATAGTTGCTTATATTTTACACCTTTGTACCATTGACTAAGACATAAAACGTGAGCAGCATCGTGTAACAAAACACCTTTACGAGCCCGTGAGGTGCGTCCGCGCAGACCTTATTGGATAATACGAATTGACCATTTTAGCAAGTCATAAATATTTTTGAATGTTAACATGCTCTCTTCATACATTCAGTTTAAAGTCCGCGAGCGCACGACTACGTTATTTTATGCTTACTATGATTTTTATTGATAGCCATAATTTATGTCGACACAAAACATTCAACGTGAGACTGCAAGGCATTTTATTAGGTATGTTTCGTTGTTGTTGGTATGCATTAACTATTAGCTAGTCAATCGTAAGATTATCTACGCGGCCTTAGAGCCAATATCCACGATTAGGAAGGACACTTATGTACGAGTAGTTAGAATTAAATGTATCGTTAACTGGGGCATAAATGTCCGTTCTATTGGTCGTTTGTTTATGATCGCGCTGCTCCGATACGAAGCCAGTACTGTACTGGTCACTAGTGCCGTGTTCATTCACGCAGCGACCATTCACTGACACCTTGAAGTTATTGTGTTGTACAACACCTGTCCACCGAGCACGGCAATGCTATGCGGAATGTTTTATCCGTGATTTCATTAATAATTCAAAGGAAACACTACCTGTGCAATCATAGTCACACCGTACGTTATGGGAATGTTATCAAAGTTTGGCGATCTATTGGATGCATGGTGCCATGAAGGTTTTGCAATGCAAATTGGTTTATCATTCGCTACATACAAAATTACATCAGTGCAAAAATATTTTCATTGGAAACAATGGTCCATATCGTCCGCTACGGTGATTTAACGACAAAACCAATAATTGTAAATCAAACAAGCGTTTATTGGCGGTTCGACAGGCAGCTGACTAGGTAATGTACTACTAAGACATAGGTATTGCGCTAGATATTCAATTGGACGGATTAATTGGTGAACGGAGGGCCTGTGGACGGTTGTTGGCTACGACAATCACTCAGTGTTATGCAATACGTTACTGGAGCTAATACGTAGCTAAATATGCGGAAAAACACATGTAACTACAGTAACTAGCATGATTTACTGGCAATTTGTAAAGCCTTTCTGATTGGTAATGGTAACGTTGACATGCATGAGCCGTGACGTGGCACAGAACTTTCTGCATTCTAAAATGAATTCATCAAAACTCACGGACACTTTTCTTTTTCGGAATTGTATAATAGCCAACTCAGAAGTCGGGTAGGACCGTTGATGAACCTCCAAAAAGCCAGATGCGAACTATCTATCAGAAAAAAATCGCTGATGCAAATACTGCATTTTGTGCCAAGTAGGCGCCGATAAAGGTTATTCTGCTTATAAAGCCGTCCAATTGATACTTTGTTGCCTGCAATTGATTTACGACTAAACACCTTATCACCCTTTGCCTTCAGCGCGAGTGTGCAGGTAAGATAAGTACCTACGTAGGTAGGTACCTACAGACGACATAATTTATATTCCCTATCATTCATAACATGTTCTGAATCATAATTTTCGTCTCTTTCAAAAAGCTATTGTAGCATTCACAATAATGCAACGTCGGAATTCTTTCACAATGCGACAGACAAGTCCCAGGAAACGGTGGCAGTTGGAGTGGTTATTTTATTCGCCACGTTGCACAGTGGCGGCATGCAAGCGACAATTTTATCGTTGCGTAACCGTAGGTAGGCAACAATTTGCGCACAGTGCGTGTCGCCGATGTTGGCTATCAAAGCGGTGTTTCATTGACTTCCCAGCGGCCGGCCCCTGCGTCACGCGGGGTGCCCACCGGCTGTGCCACCGGGCTGCGTCATGTTTTGTGAAACTAGTGTTAATGATGGGGTACCATTGAAAGCGCGCCTACAGTTCCTGTGTGAACATTCCGAATCAAACTATTTTAATTGATTGCGTGCTATGTACTCTGTGGAGGCAAGAGAGCTTTTACGATGTACCGTTTAAAGTAATGATGGCCGATAAAAAACTAAGTTGCATTGCTGAGTTTTATTTTGTTTCCGACACTTTTCTGTTAGGAACTAAAGTTGAAGAAATCACACATGAGGTGGATACTATGCCTAGTATTAAGTACCGAGGTACAAGCCTAGTATCCAAATGTACCTTAGTAATAAGCAAACATGCATTTATGTCTAATTCGAGGGCCATTACGAACTGTTTAATGCAACTAAGAATTGTGCTTGTATCCATAGGGAAGGAAAACAAACATACCTACCTAAATCTAAGATATTTTGTAGTAGAATGATTTAGTAATATACTGAGCATTTGTTATAGCAAGAGACTCTTGAAAGCCGTAAACCATTATTGTTATAGCTAGGCAACGTTTTGGCTAATTCATTAATTTTCTTTTGTTTATGCTTTACCTACTTTACTTGGTTGGGACCTAAATCGCCATGTTAAATACTTTTAAAATAAAATTAAATGTTTTTGTGTAAACAATGGTCTATTGATTTTCAGAAGTGCCCACTGTCCACAATGACAACATCTAATTAGACTAGGCTGAAAGTCGCACACTACACAAGACTGACCCCCCAAACAACGCATCTCTAAATTATATCGGTAGACCGTAATCGACTAAGGTCCATGTTCACCGAAAAGATAACGGTTTGATTATCTAAAAACAGCTGTCACTGTGACATGTTCCCATACAAAAATGGTGTTTGAAACAGCTGTTTTTAGATAATCAGACCGCTTTTTTGGTGAACATGGACCTAAATAACGCATTACAAGCAAAAAATCGACTAGATGATTAATAACACATCATTTCATTTTATTGATTCAGTAGGCCGTTCAACACTGAAACATAAAATGATTGTATTGTCTACCTAAGTATCTCCTAAGTTTGACCTAGGTGTTGCCAGAATGAAAAGTAGCCTTTGTCTTTCTCTAGGTCCCAGACAGCCCCAGATCTTCAATTTTTTTTAGGCGGGGCAAAAACTGAAAAATTCCGCCCTCACCTACTTGCATTTATTTTTATTTTACCTTTATCATCCATATAATTTCAGTTATCAGATGTCCACTAATTGATTGAAATTTGGACATAGCCTACATAGGCCTTCCGAAAATAATGCATCCATCGCTGTTCTTTCACGTCAACCAGCAAACCCATTATCGACCTAGCAAACGACCCAAGAGCTAGACTAACCCCACACTATACCGAAGACATCCCGGACGTCAGCCTACAGTACGAGATTAGGATGGCTCTGAAACAGCTCAATAACAACAAGGCACCGGGTGATGACGGAATTACGGCCGAACTCGTGAAGTCGGGTGGAAGACCGGTACTTAAGGCTCTTCAGAAGCTGTTTAATTCCGTCATACTTGAGGGGAAAACGGTGGTACTCTTCTTCAAGAAGGGTGACAATGCCCGGTTGAAGAATTACAGGCCCATCTCACTTCTATGCCATGTCCACACTCCACAAGTTGTTTTCAAGAGTCATCACGAGTCGTCTCGCGCGCAGGTTTGACGATTTCCAGCCACCCGAACAAGCCGGTTTCCGAAAAGGCTTTAGCACCGTGGACCACATACATACGCTTCGGCAGGTTATACAGAAGACCGAAAAGTACAACTTGACTCTCTGTTTAGCGTTTGTGGACTACGAGAAAGCCTTTGATTCGATCGAGACCTGGGCCTCGATTCTGCTATTACAATAGTGTCAGAGTATTCGATCATTGATTTCATAATGATCAAGTTCTGTCAAATTTTGACAAGTTTGTTAATTCTACTATCATAATGGCGCCATTATGACTTCTCAATGAACGACCACTGACACTCCATTGAAAGAAATGTCATAGAATATTAATCTCGTACATGAAATCTGGCATGAATAATGTTCGCATTTAGTAGTAGATTTCGAAAACCATTTGTAATAAGGGTTTTATAACAATGACAATACGACAATGCCATTAAAACACAATTTTATTACGAGACCATTGACCGACCATTGTGAATTTAGCAGATTACGAACTTTAAGCAAAATGACAATGGGATGAGAATGGAATCGTGTTGGAGTGACGAATTTATTAAAATAGCAGAATTGGGCCCCTGCTGGGCTGTACTGCAGTCTCTCCAACGGTGCCAAATTGACATCGGTACATCGAGGTGTTGAAGTGTTTGTACAAAAACGCCGCCATGTCAGTCCGACTTCAGGACCAAGCCTCGGAACCTATCCTGCTGCAGCGAGGTGTAAGACAGGGAGACGTCATATCTCCAAAACTGTTCACCGTTGCACTGGAGGATGTCTTCAAGGTTCTGGACTGGAGAGGGCTAGGCATCAACGTCAATGGCGAGTACATCACTCACCTTCGGTTTGCCGACGATATAGTGGTCATGGCTGAGACCATGGAGGACCTCAGTCCAATGCTCGACGACCTCACTAGAGCTTCCGAAAGAGTGGGTCTAAAAATGAACATGGACAAGACGAAGATCATGTTGAATGCCCATGTCACACCCATTCCTATCAAGATCGGAGACTCTACACTCTGCTCTGCTCTGCTCGGAGTTTCCTTGCGTGATCGAATCAGAAATGAAGACATCCGCAAGAGAACCAAAGTCACCGACGCCGACGTAGCCCGAAGAATTGCCAAACTTAAGTGTCAGTGGCAGGGCACATTGCTCGCAGAAAAGTTCTGGAGTGGCGACCGCGAACCGGAAGACGATGCGTTGGAAGACCTTCCACTAGGTGGACCGATGACCTGGTGAAGGTTGCGGGAATCCGTTGGATGCGAGTCGCACGGGACCGGTCAATACTTGGGGGAGCCCTATGTCTAGTAGTGGAGGTCTATCGGCTGAAATGATGATGATAATAAACATCAAATATATTATTGCATTTGTGAATTGAAATTACAATTTTACTCTTCAAGCTTTTTGTTTAGCAAATAAATGTCATAATTTAACTCGTGTGCAATTCGTTTTTCTATCGCTAAGATTGTAAGACTCGATAATCGTTCCTGGCCCATAGAAGATCGCAAATAATTGTTAGTTAGTTTTAGTTATTAGGAGCGTACTCATAGTTACGCGCCTCGACAATAATAAATGTTCGTGCAGAACGTCTCACTCTGCGCTCTGGGTATCGGTCGAGTTAATATGACCATGCTTCTGTACTTGTACTATTATTTATTCCGTGGTCAAAGTTAAGTAAATGATGAGTCGTCCATTCGTCTGTAAAATGTGAATTTGGCCGCCCTCTGAACTTGCCGCCCGGGGCATAGGCCCCGGCTTGCCCCCCCCTAGATCCGGGGCTGGTCCCAGACTATCGGTTCCGTGGTTTTGCCGTGAAAAGGTATGAGGCTTTTGCAAATATTGCCGTGTATCAGAGACATGTGGTCACATTGAAGAACGTGATACCGTTAGATGGTACTGTACCACACCCTGAAATGTAACCACACCTTTTTTTCGGATAGGAAATCATCAAATGACCCCTCCCACTCTGGGCGGTGCGAGAGGGAGTGTCAGACTTTTGCCGACTAAAAACCATCCGTGTTCCTTCCTCGCCCTTTATGATCCGGGGCCTATCTCTTTCGAACAGTCCCGCAGTCCCGGCAGGCTTCGGCCCTTGCGTCTTTCAGGCGCGCGTGGAACACAAACGCGCCGCCGACACGGCCTGTCGTCATAAGACGGACGGACGGCGAGATAGCCCATAGCTAACCGTTCACAGGTCCGCGTTTACGGTGGCCGGTAGCCACCACGTGGCCCCCGACGCACGGTGCGTCTCCCGCGGCGGCTGGGGCGAGAGGTGACGGCTTCCCATTCTGTCTTGCTCCGGACCAGGAGTGAACCAGAGCCGGACGCGAGAGGTCGCCGCCGCCGATCGCCGCTACGAGGACACGGCGTTGCTTCGCCCACGCGGGGCAGACCTCCACCGTGTCCTCCGGTTGATCGCAGTGGAAACACCCGAGCGTTTCCTCCCGCCCGATTCGATGCGGCAGGAGGCGTTTGCCCCCCCTGGTTGGGCAGGAGCCGCTTGAAGGCAGCAAATGTAACCACACCTGATGTCACAATTTCACTAGAGCTCTCTTAAAATATAGTGGAAAATGTGAGGAAAGCTTTCAGTATGAATGTGGATGAAGAGTAGGGGAAACAACCATAAAAACCGGCCAAGAGCGATCTCAGTATCAGTTTGTCTGTAGATAGAAAGGCGGATCCTGACATTCCTGACGATGAATAGGTACAGAAGTTTTGAAGAAGAAGACATGCTGAACAGGCTCTCAATAAATTGGTATACGGGTAGACACATGATGATATCTCTTACTAGTGTTAGAGATTCAATCACTGATAAAGTTGATGTATTCTCCTTGTGACCATAAATTCACGTCTAGTGGTGGTAGTGACGCTACCTGTCGTCCTCAGGGCATTAGGTACACGCGTGAAGTTGAATTATTTATGTTTTGATTTACTCACCGATCATGCTTGCTTTGACCATATAGGAACAACAAAATGGAAATAAAACTGAAATGTTGATACAGAAGGTGATTAAGTATCGATTTTGAGATTTTCAGGCAATTTGCAGGTTGGCTGGACCAGTTAATACCAGCATTCTGGAGAGATAAGTCCTTACAACTGACATAGTAGGTATAAGGTGGCCTCTTATTCTATTGAGACTAAGTTGTTGTTGTGGGGCAGCGGGAAGTCAAAGTGTTAGCACCTATTACGAGCGATCGACTGTTCTGTATCCAAAACGTCTGTCTCCAATCTTAGATTGAAGGATCACAACAAATTATGATCAGCAGAACAACAGTCTGAATTTCTTGACGCTTATCTTAAGCTGTTTACAAATCAACAGGCCATTCTTATTATGGCTGCGACACAAAAAATTGTGCAATCTAAACAACCTTTTTAAAACTACAATTTATTAAAAACCAACATACGATACGCCGCCGTGTGAACGCCCATCACTCATTGTGGAGCACTAAACAATATTACTCATCATATTTAGTGTATTCAGCCCGTGGGACCCCGATCTTCAAAAGAGTCGGTTAGAAAGGTTCTCCATGAAATGATTCTAGTTGCGTGACGGTAATTACTGTGGCGATGCTGATCGGTGTCTTGGACAGTTAATTGTAATGGCGTGGCGTGTCCAACTCACAGGCACTCACAGGCCGTTTCCTGTGCATTTATTCCTAGTACAATGTTATGGATGTCAACGCTTCGTATATTCTGTGCGTGCGTTGTGTTCTCTGTCTTATGTAATTGTTTTTGTTAGAATGTTAGATAATGTAGCAATAAACTTAAATTTCAAGCAGTAGAGAGTCATTCTCTGGGCCCTGAAAGTCGTGATAGTGACTGAAAATCAATAATTGCCGAAGTTTAGCAATAAAACCTGCCGTCGCATTAAAATGTGAAACAGTTATTTTGCTTTACACATACTCGACACTAGATAGGCAATTTGTTTTGTCTAAAGTGGATGTTCAGGAATCGTGGTGCTGTCAAACACATTTACGATATTAAATTTCCCAACTACGAGTATATTGGTACTTTGACAGCTTATAGCTTCTTTATTACAGCCTGGTAATAAACTGCAAGAATTGCAATTAATATTTTATTAAAGTTAAGGAACTAAGATAGGATTGAGTGCGATTGTTACGAGTAAATATACCGATGTTTGATTGTTTATTTTCCTAATTAGCATAGGAATGTGATGCACCGTTTTGCAATTACCTCCTCACACGACCTTTAGATATATCTTTTATATTGCTTCGATGGTGCTGTATTTTGTATATGTTATAAGTGTGTCTGGTGATGTGCGAACATGAGCCCTGGTGCGCAGGCGGTGTGGATGCCAGTGACTCCTAAACACAGGGCTGCGGTCAGCAGGAATGCGCGCGCGCAAGCGAGTGCGGCGGCCCGTCGCCGACGCACCACCCTCCTCTCATTTCACGCTTCTTGGAAGGGAATTTTCAATCATTTCTCTAGCATGCGAACTGTCATTGGATGCAATATCTAGAAAACATTAAGTGGAGTTAGTCGCCTCTGTAATTTTGTAACAAGAAGCGGTCGGGCGAGGTCCGACTGGTGAGTGGTGTTTACGCCAGCCTGTTTTATACACAATCCGATCGTGACTATCCGAGGGGATGCTTTAATAGTTAGTGTGTCTGAGAGACGCTGTGCCTTTAAATCGGTGCAAACAACGAGTGCATCTAGTATATTATTATCTCAATTGGCAAATAACAAATAAAAGCTCAGTTTCTTATAGCACTTGAGGTTCTTGAGAAGCGTTCTTTAGATAAATGATCGCATATGAACACGAAATTAAGTCCTTTGGCGAGTTCGTAAAGAAGTCTGTTGCAGATAGAGCCATCTATTTTATTTTTTAAAGTTCTGAAAGGACCACAAGCAAATCAAAGCTTGAAATTTTACGATCAGTCGTTGAAAAGCTAAACGTTGTAATAACTGTAATACTGGATGTCTACCTACCTACTTATAATTAAGTAAATCACCTAAACATAATATTGCGTTTGTCGGACATATCCATGTTCTCACGTAAGCCCATAAACCCGTTGATATATGGTGGCGTCAAAACCCGCAGTTCTTGGAAGGAAGCCTGTAGCTCATGTCAGGACACGGAACGGCCGCCGTATGAAAATGAGATCAGATTAGACTATATTATAATATCCATGCTAGCGGAGAACTTGCTTTTCGACGAGATCATGGATAAGGTTTTGAAAGAAACCGTTTTCGTTTTGTTCAAGGATTTGTGTGTGAACTTACATGTTCCACCGCTGCACCGTAACGAATAGTTTTGGTGTCCTATAGTCTTCCAATTTCAGTATTCTATAGTCTATTAATGCTAAGTTGCTAACTAGGTAGGTAGGTACCTAAATCTGTTACCTTGATAAATCTGAGACAAGCAAATCTGCAGAATATTTTTGGATTAGTGAGAATGGTGACTACGTACTAATTCGCCATTCTCGCTTTGAAAATTTAGCAAAAATGGCCGATTTCTTTTTTTTTCCAAATTTTCGGCCGGCGCGAATTGTCGGCGTTTTTAAGTGTGCATTTAACGATTATAACATAAATCTACTCGTTAAGTCATGCTACAGCTTTCGGCGTCGTAGTAATAGTATATTTTATAACGAGGGACTAAACGAAGCCATTATATACCCGCGAGGGAGTCATTAAAAAGCGAGGGTATATTAAGTTGGCGTTTAGTCTCGAGGTGCAAACTGTACTTTTCACTTCGAGTGCGAGAAAAATAGTCATTTAAAACCGAACAAATTTACACTCGACAAAAATTCTGAACTGAGCGATCAGTTTTTTCTTCTATCAGGTCAGTCACAGATTAACAATTTAAAACACAACACAAACTCTCAACATTGTCGCAATGAAGATAATCCACACCCCACAGATAATTAGTACCTATATTACTGCAGCGGCTAGCAACAGAGGCATTGCACATACTTTTCAAAATCAACGATGCACACAAACAACAATAATTTTTCTCGCGTTGAAGAGTTAATTTGTTTTTTTTTTTTCAATAAACCGCTTTCTATTTGCAAGTCAATTCGAAATTTAAATAATACCTTTGATCTATAAAAAAAAAGTCACTCTTTTGTGACCATATTTCAGAGTAAAAGATCGTTCCATTTTTAAATTACTTTTTACTCCCTAGGGAATAAACGGTCACTTTAATCCCGCTTCGTAGGGCTATAATGGCGTACTTTTAGAGCATGAGAAGTGAAAAGATATGTTTTTATCCTCTTGCTGTCGACCAAGAGGATGAAAACATTTTTAATTAAAATTATAATTTATTAAATAATATTTATATTTTGTTCGACATTTTTGCTTTCTCCTTGTTACGTTCAATAGCTAGGTACTGTTTCTATCTGAATCTGTTGAAGCGAAGGGTTTAGTCAACGAAATGCCAAAATGTACATACATACGAACATACATTATAACATAACCTCATGCTCCCGCCTTTTTCCCATGAGGGTAGGTAGAAACTACAAAACGCCACACTCGCAACATAGTAAAAAAAAGACACGATCCTTACATAGAAGGAGTATGTAAGGATCGTTACGAGTGGCGTTCTTTTTCATCCAAATAAAATATTAGGCAACTAGTAGGTGTTTCGGAGAAAAGGAAAACTTTTACTGGACTTTGATGACTATGATGCTAACTGATGATTATGGGTTTAGTGCATAGTCCTGATGATTTGGGATATGGTATGGTGGTAGTAGTACGGTAGGCCTCCAATTTATTTTAAGACGTCCCACACTAAAAATTACGAGTACTCCTGTATCGTGGTTGCGTTTACAAACATTTGAACTCACTTACACAAACAGCCAGACCCGGAACAACTACTTATAGGTCATATTACATATTTGTTCCGTGCGGGAACGACCCCCGACCCGCAGCGAATCAGCCGATCAAGAAAATTCACGTTCATTGATTGGGAATATTGACATAAGTGTGTAACTATGTAGGCACACTAGATATAATAAATAAAAGATCATAACGTTACGTTGGCAGGTTTATATTGAGTCCGTGTTTTTTTATTCCGTTCACCGGTAAAAATGTCCAAGTTTAACGTTGAAGTGGCGTTCAACGATTTATTAGAGAAAGTGGCAGCGTTGACGGTACAAATCACGACTCAAACAGCCTTGATCGAGTCTCAAAACAAGAAAATAGACGATCAACAGCAAAAGATGGAAAGTTATTTCGTCACCATTACTGAACAGTCGAGGGTACTTGCTGCGGTCTTATCCACTAAATTTGAGAAGTTCGAAGTTCAAATGTCTACGAATACATCGAAGAGTGAGATGGATAAACCTAGCGTAATACCAGCTACGCAGCGAGTGAACGAGGCATGTGTTGCGACTGATGCCAAAGAACCGCAAAGAAAGGAGACGGAACGTGCGCGCCGTGCGACAGAGCGAGCTAAGAATAAGGCTGCGTCCATACCACAGAAAAACAGCGAGCGTTTATTGGAAACTCCTGAGATTGCTTTGGAGAAAGACTTCTACACTGAAGAATGGAAAGTTGTCAATAACAAAAAGAAGGCGAAGAAAGTTGTTGATAATGCCATAAAAAAAGGAGGAAATGCGAAAATAGCTGCAATTCAAGCAATCCAGAGGAAAAAGTATTTACATGTATGGTCATTACATCCAGACACATCTGAGAAGGCAATATGTGAGCACGTGGCGGGAATATGTGGTACTGACGATATCAAAGTCGAGAAGATAATCCCTAAAAGTAAAAGAGACTATGCGTCATTTATGATTGGAGTCCCAGAATCACTATTTGAGAAGGTGAACAATGTAGATAGCTGGCCACTTAACGCCCAATTCAACCAATGGGTGTGGTTTCGGAACTCCCGTAAACCAACACAAGGCAACCAAAGCCAGGAATAAATGCATTCAAGTGTATTACCAGAATGTTCGAGGTTTGCGAACAAAAACTAAGACTTTTTTTACAAATCTATTGGCATCCTCTTACGACCTTTTTGCCATCACGGAGTCGGGTCTCAGTGATTCAATTCATGATGGCGAACTTATTCCACCGGATTATAAAATATTACGGTGTGATCGAGCAGATGGGCGCAAACAAGGAGGAGTTTTTTTTTTTTAGCAACATCGCCTCGGTTTGATTTAAAGCGCGTTCCAATCGCTAATGTGGACTCAGCCTTATTTGAAATTGTATGTGCTACCGTGCACCTGGGAAATAATTGTTTGTTTTTATGTTGTGTAGTTTATATTCCTCCGAAATGTGACAGTAATGAATATATGCGATTGTTTAATATTTTTGAAACTGTATGTGTAAATTATGAGAATGTATTAGTGTTGGGTGATTTTAATATGCCATCTGCATCAGTGGAAGTGCAAAGTTACTTGGAATATGTAAACGCTTTCTGTGGATTTCATCAGGTAAATAATATTTGTAATGTAAATAATCGTACTTTAGACTTAGTATTGACTACGTTTTTGGCGAGTGAGGTGGGGGTAGAACTGTCAGGTGAACCGTTGGTGGATATTGACGTTCAGCATCCTCCACTGATAGCTACAGCGAAGTTTGGAGGTGGTTTTAATGACCCATTGACGGTTCACAAACCGAGTTCGAATTGTGTGGATGAATCCGTTTTAAATTGTGAACCGAAATGGAATTTTACCAAATGTGACTTTTCGAGACTATATAGTATTTTACAATCGATAGATTGGAATGCATTGTATGAGATTGGGGACCCTGATAAAGCTTTGACGTTTTTTTATAGCGTAGTTAATGACGCCATTAGCGAATGCACACCGACGAAAAAAAACAGTGGAAATAAATACAAATATATATATCCAACCTGGTACACATCTGATTTAATACGTGACATCAAAACAAAGTGGAGGTATCATAAATTATTTAAAATGACTGGTTCAAGGAGCGACTATGATTGGTTTTCTCACTATAGAACCCAAGTTAAACATAAATTAAAGTCAACCTATGAAAATTACCAGTGTAGGCTGCAGGCAAATATTAAAAACGATCCTAAATCTTTTTGGAATTTTATTAGAAGTAAGCGTGCTAGGCGCAACAAAACTCGAGTCACAAATGATGGAAAGGAGTTGAGTGACGAAGAGTGTGCGGAATGTTTCGCCTCCTTCTTTCATTCGGTGTATAACGTGGTGCGCCCGGCGCTGGACCCCGCGGAGGCGGAGCGCGCGGCGGGCGCGAGCGCGGATGCGGCGCGCGTGCACGTTGGCCAGCTCGACCTGCGCGACCTGCGCGCTGCGCTTCGCCGCCTCAAGCCAAAGTATTCGGCGGGACCAGACGGGATACCACCTTATTTAGTTAAAGACTGTAGCACGGTGTTTGAAAGGCCACTACTCCACATTTTAAATCTGTTTTTAAAGTCAGGTCAATATCCCAAACAATGGAAAATCACTAGAGTGATACCAGTCCCAAAGGGAGGTTCGGGAACTGATGTTAGTGGCTACCGACCGGTGGCTGTGCTGTCGGCGTTTGCTAAAGTATTTGAGTCGGTCTTGCACAAGTGTATATCAGATCAAGTAACTTCTCGCCTGACTGACGCTCAACATGGTTTCCGGACTGGTCGAAGTACGGGGAGTAACTTGTTGTCTTTCATGACATACCTGTCACCTGTTGTTGACGCGGGGGCACAGGTGGACACTGCGTACTTCGACTTTCGGAAGGCGTTCGACACCGTCGACAACGATGTGCTGTTGGCTAAGTTTGCGGCGTTTGGTTTCACACCGCACCTTCTGCGATTCTTCGCGAATTACCTTGGCGATCGCCGGCAGTACGTTGAATATGGTGGATACGTCTCCAAGCCTTATTTCACGTTTTCGGGGGTGAGTCAGGGTAGTAATATCGGTCCATTAGGTTTCATTTTGATGGTTAATGATCTCCCGAAAGTTGTAAAGGAGGCGAAGTGCCTGCTATTTGCAGACGACCTCAAGTTGTTCCTGTCGATAGCAGATACTTCGGACTGTGAACGGCTTCAACAAGATATTGATAGGGTGGTGCAGTGGAGCCTAGATAATAAGTTAGGTTTTAACGTTCCCAAATGCTGTATAATGAGCTACACTCGCGCGCGGGAACCACTGCTGCATCAGTATGAGATGGAAGCCGCAGTCATGTCACGAGTCTCGCATGTGCGGGACCTGGGGGTGGAGATGGTTCCAGAATTGACGTTTCGTCAGCACATCTTAGACATATGCGGCAAGTCCTTCCGAAATCTTGGATTTATACTTAGGCAGTGCAAAGACTTTCATGGTACGGCAGTGGTTAAACTCATGTACAATGCGCTCGTGCGGAGCCGACTTGAAACGAGTGCGATCGTGTGGAACCCCCATGAGGCCAAATATAGTGTCATGGTGGAAAGAATCCAAAACAAATTCACTCGGTTTTTGTACTTGAAACAGTACGGCGTCTATCCTTTCTTCCCGCTCATGTACCCGAGTCTCTTTGTAATAGGGATGGTAGGGTACAGCAGGCTGGCAGTGCGGAGAGACGTCGCTCTGTGTAGCTTCGTGTTTCGGGTGTTACGCGGCTGGCTGCACCACCCCGAGCTGTTAGCGGGGCTGGGGATGCGCGCGCCACCCGGTTGCGGGGGCGCGCGTCGCTCCACGCCTACGCTACTGGAGCCATCCTGTAGGACCAACCTGAACAAGTTTGCCCCCTTGTCACGCGCCATAAGACTCTTAAATATTATTTCAGTTGAGGTAGATATATTTCACTGCAGCCTGATGCAGTTCACAGGAGTTGCGCTGAAGTGCATCGAGAATGTATAAAGATGTTTGTTTAATTGTAGGTATTTTTTAATGCAAGTCTGTTTATTGTGTTTTTTTGTTTATTCGTATTAAGTGATTTAGAGGTATCTTGGTAGTAACATCGCATTGGCGTTATAGCTGTTAAGGTGTTATTTACATAATTTTAAATAAATAAATAAATAAATAAATAAATAAATAATGTCGTGATTAGCACGTTTAAACTGATTTTCAGTATTACAGGTTAAAGGTTTTCAGTTTGTTGGCTCTTCACTTAGTATTATTTTAGAAGGCTGAACGAAGCCTCGCTTTAGGTGCGTGTTACTGTATTACTTAGTTCACAAAGGCTTCATCTATACAAGGTGGAAGGGATACGCCGCACAAGCTAAATATTATGTATTCAGTACGTCATTCTGAAGAAAAAAACTTGGGGCTAAGCTAAGGGGGAGTTGGTGAGCGTTTGTATGTCGATAACCTATCCATCCTGTATTTATTACTCCGGTATACTTATGAGTGTTAATAATTTTAATGGAAATTAGTCTCAGCCCTTTATAATTTATTTTACATTTCCGTTACTAAGTACCTACCTACTGGGTATTTATCGAGCCCATGAAAACCAAATTTTTCTATGTGACTAGGTACTTTTATACTTTCAACATAAGTATTTTTTATGCTCTTGTAATACCTTGTAATTTTAATGTAAAAAACAAAGTAAGTAAGTAAATAAAAAACAACCAAACACAATAGATATTTGTCTATGCTTCACGGGAAAAGGAAAACGATTGGGGACAGGCCACCCAGTATATTTTGAGACCCCAAAGCAGCGCTGCTTAAACAGACCAATGGAAAAATCAGTACACTTACATCTAGTTCCTTGACTCGCCGCTTGCCAATGTACGCTGGGCACACTGTACCACCATCGTATTTGTCAGTGATGGACGCGGATCACGGAGGTACTCCGTCAAGGGCAAGGCCGTCGGGTCGACGACCCACACGTTATGGCTATTTAGGGGTTATGCCACAGGTTATGCCGCGTTACGAGCCTCTCATTCGTTATCGTATATAAGTAAGCTTATAGTACAAATATGAATAAATTGTTACTTAAAAAGATATTATGGTCATGTCAATTTGTCTTTGTGTTAGATTGGCATAATACTGAGTTAAATTCTGAACTAAACATGCTTCCGAAATAGGTACCTTCTTTTAATATGGGAAATCTTAAGGATGAGTCCATTTGGCGCATGGATTAGCTAAACACCTGTGCAGCCATTGGGATTTTGGGGATTCTGCTAGCCATCGTCTAGGTGTGAAGTGTTTTAAAGCAGTTGCATAGGGGTGATAGGTTCGGCCTATATCGTGCAAGAGACAGATTTATCATCATTCCCGATCAATCTGTCTTAAATGAATTAAAAAATATATATAAGTAGGTACTTAAATAATATCAAATGAGATAAATTAAAATTGATAGTTTTTTTATTTATCCTACGAACCACACGGGTTAAAAGGGATCAATCGACTGGTTAAATAACCAATACAATAACGAGTAAATAAACTAACGTTCATTAAATTTTATTAAATAAATAAGAATATTGTATTGTTAGCACAGAATCGCACGAGGTTGAGTCATGACTGGAGAAATGCAAGTAACATTGTAATATTTTAAAAGACACAGCCTACGGAGTCACGTAGTTTTGGTTCACTTGGTGCCGCTACCCTACACATTTGTGTAGTGAAAGGAAATGTACTTACCTCTTTGTTGCACACCAAAATATTTATTTTACTACCACGCTAAGTCATTTCCTAATCTCCGTGCCATACCTAGAACTCACCCTGGTCTACCTAGTAACGTTTTAGTAGAACTCCCCACAAAAAGTTCCTACTAAAAGCTAAAGCAAAGTTGCTACTTAAAGGTAGGTACCTACGCGGCGGGATCTCTGAAAAATATCTTTAGTAGCCTTCGTGAAACCTTTTTGTGCAACGTGCATTCGTAGACACAGTTCTGAAATAGATCTGATTTTTAGAAAATACCTATTTACAAACGTTGTTCCCAACTTTACAAAAGCTGTGCAACAAACTAAAAGACCAAAAAGCATAATTTCTAAACCATCAGTCATCGTAATTGTAACAAGAATAAATCACGTGTCGCTCTAATCTTAATGAGATCAACATTAACTTAACAATATTGGATACTTTGACTATCTCGAAGTTAAAAAGCGTGAGAAATGCATATTATTAGTACGAACACGGTAACATTTTATGTTAATTAAATGAGCTTACTTGATTTTCTACCATAAGTAGCCTAGGATAGTTGTACAAGGATCTTTTGGCGCGTGGTCAAATCTGATCTGACCTAGCGTTGCCATCTTTTGCCTTCCAACTTCCAACCCCATACTTTTCACGGTCGTCGCCATGATAAAGAAGAATCAGCAAGCCAGATTTTAAGTGACAATGTCTGAAGTCCGTTGACTAAGTTTCAATTTTGGACATGGGTCTAACATCTCCAAAATTCGTTCTATCACAAATTGTTTACTAAAAGCACGCTCAGCGCCCCCACTCCTGCCAATGTCATTCGAGCGCCCAAATGTCCATGTATTGTATTGTATTGTACAACGAGCTGGTGTCCGCAACTCCACGTCAAAGCGCGTATTTTGCGTATGGGCTATAATCTACCACGCGGGCCCAGTGCGGATTGGTAGTTGTCACATGTCTTCGAATTTTTGGTTCTAGGACATACATCGTGAGGACACGATGTCCTCACGATGTTTTCCTTCACCGTTTTTGAGAGCAGCGGTGATGAAATAAATTACACAAAGTAATGTGCCTACTTGGGTTCGAACCCACGACTTACTGTTCGTAAGTCGGGGCCGCCACCACTGGGCCACCGCAAAAAAAATATCCATGTAACACTGTAGGTAGTTTTTCTGCTTTGTGTCAGTTTATTTTTTCAACATCTTTCATCATTTAATTTCTCATTGGGATACTGACAAGATCGTCATATAGTCAATACATCAAATTGCTGACATTGGAAGCCAATGATTTAAACATTTTCCGAGAAAAGACTCGTGAAAAACATGCGCAAGGGAATTTTATTGTGAGCCAAATTTTGGTGCCCTTGCGAAATATTATACAGAATTCTTAGTAAGAATAATATCTGATGTTAATTTTGTTTACGATGACTTGACAACTGACCTCTTTTTAGTTTATTTTTTTCCTTGTCATAGATTATCAAAACACCACGGTGAATGTGTAATGTGATCAACGGAGCGAGCCTGTTTATTTAAAGTTCCGTTTAAAGCAACTACCGGAGAAACTAATGATGTCTGGGTGCCATTTGATATTTACTGGAGTTTTATTAACTTGGCTAGACATGTTAATGGTATTGTAAACTCTTTTCTGGGATAGGTTTTTAAATAATTGGTAATAATCATCACAGTTGGAAATGGCTCTTTAAATTTTCTTTAACAAATAAACATATGCCCTTTACATTTTCTGTCAAATGATCTTCTTTTCTTAATTTCTTGTGCGGTTGGTACACCTGGTGTCAGTGTTTTTATGGCGCATAGGGGCCTCCGACTTGGCTTTACAAGTCGTCAAGAAATATCAAAAGATGATAACTTTTATTACAAAACATGAAAAGATTCGTTAACAATTTGATGGTTATCATTTAAATCTTTTCAAAGGATATACTTTGAAAGCCAGATAACCTTCTCTAAACCCATATATCTATGGCTCATATAAGTGAGTACTGCTGTTTATCTCGGTGCTTTATGCACGACAAACAGTGCCCTATGACTGGGACACGTAGATCGAGGATTGCGAGATTTCACCTGCATGTATCTACATAATAAATATTAGAAGCTCGTGGCTTAATAATAACTGCCGTTTGGGACGATCTTGCCTAGGTTGGTCTGTGGATGGGTAACGACCTATTACATACTGAGTTTCCTTCGTGACACGGAAAGCAGCAGTTGGTCCCGGCTGTCAATCGTTATAGGTAGTCAGTGGCCCGAAAAGTCCGACAATCAGTCTTTCCAAGGGGTATCGATCGTATTACCCAGCACGGCAGCACTAACTGCTGGGTTGTGGAGGTCAGATAGGCAGTCGCTCCATGTAAATATTCAGCTGCATCCGGTTAAACTGGAAGCCGACCCCAACATAGTTGGTAAAAGGCTAGGCAGATGATGTATTTAGGTACATAATATTGGTATTGCATACTGAAAATTTATTCGTACATAAATTATATTTGACTCTGATATGGTTTATACACTGACTCCCCAAATACAGATTTATTCTCCGCCATCGGCATAAAGCAAAACCTGCGATGCTGTTCTTCTTTTGACAAACCAGGGGGTTACCATGACGTCTTAAAGCAGCATTATTTTAATGTTACTCCAGTGCGAGAAAGAGACGGAGCTATAGATTACGTCTAGTGCCATCCTTTTCCCACTCTGAAATAAGATTAAAACAATACTGCTTTTAGACGTGATGGTAGGCCACCAGCATCGCAGGTTTTGCATCTGAAAAAAGCAGGAGTCATCGGAAACTTGACTAATTTCACTGTTAAATTCCTCAAGTGATTCAACTTCAGTTAGTCAGAAAGCCTAAGTTCCAAGGCGTCATAGATTTACGTTTCGATGGTTGTTTTTCCTTTATTTTGTTCCCATTTCGTCATTTTCCCGCGTCTGATTCAGAATTCCAGATTTATCAGAATAACGTGAACATTATTTACGAGTATGTACATTTTCCTCCGTGTCCTGTCCTTGTCAGTCAGTTAGAAGTACAGTTGATTAAGTATCCAACAAAAAAATGGAAAGTCAATATTATTTCTAACATATTCGCTGAACCTTTCTTGTGAACTGGCACGATCTGCGTGTGCGTTGAAATAAGGATCGACCGCAACCGTGCAGTTATTGTGACTTTTATTGTCGTTGTTATAGGGGCTTTTTTTAAGTGTCGGGTTGGTGGTGTATGTTGGTTAGACGCGGAAGTGTTGTTCGGTGTTCCCACACGTGTGATCATTAGCTGTTCCAGGGAACCAGTGAGTGCGGCCTGACGATGGGAACAGCACCATTATTGACACTACACACTTACTGTCGCACTTTATTGTTACTCTACACAATGATAGTTTTGTTTATTGTTGTGCTGTGATCTAGCGGATGATGGATGGTCTAAAATTCGCAGAAGAATAATTGCGAAACGATCAATTGTTATCGAAGTATCTGCTATGATCTTCCTTACTGTGCCATAGTTCGCTAAATAGCAGTCCCCTGAAATCCTTCAAAACCTTCTTTTATAACAATAACTTTAAAAAGTTGAATCTCCATCGTTTCGATCATAAACTCCAACGGCCACGTACTGCCATATTACTTAGCATCATTCTATCAGAAGTCAGTACAAATAAATCATTTCCGAGCATATCATTACACGGGCCGACACTTTCCTAAGAATTCGTGGTCCGGTCTATAAGCCTCAGATCTAAGCTATGATTACACTGAACTCCTCCCCCCGCACCGCGCGACACGTCATCAACATCATGGTAGAAAAAAAAAGATTGTTATTGCGCAATTTGAAGCGTCGTTGGTGTTCATTCTTCGCCGTAATTGCTGCGGCTAATAGCACCAGCTGCCGAGATATCACTGTGTTTTCAATTTTATATTATTTTATAGCTATTATTCTGAGTATTTTTGGTTCGTTATAAGCGTTTGAAATCGTTTAGTTCCTATGTTACTTGAGCTAGAATTCAAATGGTTCCAAATATTATTTCAATGGTCTTCTCGAAATGTCTGGGGGAAATCTTTTATATCTTCAATCAGGAGATGAGTAACAGATAATTTATCTTTTTAAATCAAACAAGGCCTACGATACCTACTGTTAATTAAAATGTAAAGTCAATTTGCATACTTTACGACACAACAGATAAGTAGGCTACTACTTATGTCAGCAAAGTACAGACAGTATGGCAGTCGAATCGTGCGCAGATAATGATTAATACAAACAGCAAATACAGTTGCAATTGACCATAAACATGGGAATTATCCGAGAAACTGTTAGTTGTGTATCTGTAATTATAAAATCTAGTGTCTCAAGGCTAAAATAATGAATATGAGACTATAATTCAATGCTGTGGTGCAGTTAGCCCGTTTTAAGTCGTCAGTCGTTTGTTAGTACCGCTGTAATCTTGCGATCAATGATTTATGAGACATGAACGCAACTAAAACGACTTCATTTTCAATAAACATGTTGTTTTATAAAGTCTGTAATTTAATTTTGGTAGGCCGTAGCACCACCGTAGGCAACGTCTACGGAGATTTGTTTTCGTAGCTAAGTAACTAGTTTTTTCGTAGACGTCGTGATTTATAAATACTGCCGACACTCTGTCCTGCAGTTTGGCAGAAGATTTGTAAAATACTCAATGTAGCTTTTTGTTGAAATAAAAAATCCATTGAATCAGGTTTATTTTTGTATTCGTGTGACCAAGACTGTCTGTATTCATTGAACCCCATGAATTTAAGGGGTCAAACCCTGCGAATTTTATTTGCTGAATTGTCTATAGGTGTCGGAGCGGTCATACAAAGGTCGCTTGGACACCTTTCAACAATCTGGAATGCCCAAGAAAGCGAAGGGTTTTGATTAATCGGATTAATTCTTTGTTACAAATCGCAAAAAAGTAAAAATTAAAAAACTTTTAGGGTCTTTTATCGCAGTTTCAATCAAACTAACTTAATGTGACAACGCGCGTGCATTTTATGAGAAAACCTGAAAAAGTTTTATCGTTTGAGTTATTTTTTTCAGGAGTTTGTTAAATTCACGTTTTTAAAATAAAGTTTGCATTTTGCAAAAAAATCTGCCTTTATTCACAAACTTCTGTCTAGAATAGAAATAATATCCGTTTCTCTACATAAAAATCTTTTAAAGGTTATTCGTTTAGTTACTTCACTGCCAATTAATTCCGCTCATTCAGAAAATAAAAACGGTTTACTAATTTCTGCTTGTTTCCCCCTTAGCAATCGCTTAGTAACACAATTACACAGTGTTATTAATACTTAGCAGTGAACGTTTTAATTGGTAGGTAAAGGTACGTTGGACAGGTGTGTGTACGGCACATGACATGTTGCACGACATGGAGTTACATGCTATATACTCCATGCAAGTACTTTGCAAGGCTGTGGTTAGCATGGAGAAGAGTGTAAATGAAGTGTTAACGTATGCATAATATGCATTTAACTGGGCAATAAAGATACCATTGGCAGTTTTGACTGTTCTATCTTGATAACTAGATTATTTTGGCCACATTGGTTTCCATAGGGTCTTTTATATCCTGAATTGTGCAGGAATTTCATTAAATTTTATACTATGCCTACTATGGACCGTAAGTTTGACTTTACTGGCTAAGTATGTGATCTGCTAATTAACGTTGATGCTAATAACGATATCTGCATTTTCTGTAGGTGTTTGCAGTGCATGTTGTCCTTTCGCGGCGGCGTCCGTTCACCGGCGCGCTATCCCTCCATTTATTTATTACTCCATGCTACGAGTACATATAAACTATGTTTACAAGCTGATACATACATCACTACTAGTTATATACACGTTAGGCAGTTTGTTCTTACCCGGATATAATACGTTAAATACTAGCCTTTCTCTTAGGTACAATAGATAGGCCCTAACAGTGGCGCAGGCTCCTAACAACTCAATTCCCACCGGCTTACCTTCAGAAGTTTAGAATACAACCACTCTCTACCTACCGTAATTGAAAAATTGCATAATCACTACTTCTTACAAGCATCACCAAACGCCTACTCGCATTGAATAAAAAAAAAATACCCTTCAATAACATTTTGCTATAAAATAACCCGCAGGCGCTATCGGCTTTTTGGCAGTATAATTTCTAAGCAAAATAAACGTCATGACGTCACTAGCCAGCCCGCCATATTAGGGCTCTGGTAAGCCGAAGCAAACCGAGTTATTCATAGAGAAAGTAATAGAAAATGCGTGCGCGTGAGCGAGATGGAAAGAAATCGTTATCGCTCGTTGAATTTCGTAAAGAATCGGACATCATTCATGCTTGATGAATGACATTATTTTGTGCAGCCGAATTTTATCGAGTTACGACAGGGGCAGAAAAAGAAAGTATGATAGGGGAAGAACGAGATAGTATTAGTAATGGTGGATTTCGTATTTGGTTATTTATTTGGATGTTTATTTTGTTGTTCACTTTTATTGTTTTCCTATGGTAACTCTGCATTTTATTCTATTTTTTTTACCATGCCAATTTCATTATTTTTGGGGTCGCTGTTAATGAAAATTAGGTCAAAATGAAAATACAAAATGACATTTTTTGGTTGTTTCTTCATGGGTGTTGTTTTCGTGGTATTTGAGGTCGCTGATAATGAAAATGAGGTCAAAATGAAAATCCAAGATGGCGCCGACGATAAATTTCGGTTTTTTCTTCATGGGTGTCGTTTTCGAGGTTTTTGGGGTCGCTGATAATGAAAATGAGGTCAAAATGAAAATCCAAGATGGCGCCGATGAAAAATTTCAGTTTTTTCTTCATGGGTGTCGTTTTCGTGGTTTTTGGGGTCGCTGATAATAAAAAAGAGGTCAAAATGAAAATCAAAGATGGCGCCGACGAAAAATTTCGGTTTTCTCTTCATGGGTGTCGTTTTCGTGGTTTTTGGGGTCGCTGATAATGAAAATGAGGTCAAAATGAAAATCCAAGATGGCGCCGATGAAAAATTTCAGTTTTTTCTTCATGGGTGTCGTTTTCGTGGGTTTTGGGGTCGCTGATAATGAAAATGAGGTCAAACCAAACATCAAAAAGTCAAGTAAAAAAAAATCATTCTATTTTTTTTTCTCGGCTTACCCTGACTCTTTTTTCACCCTTCGCCACTGGGCCCTAATGTTCCGAACAGCCAATTATATCGAATAGACGCTATTTATCTGTAAAGCAGTGAAATATGCGCTAAATAGCTGTAATTTAAAATAGGTACATTGTTAAAATGTCTGGTGTATAATTACTAGGAACAACGGAAAAATTGATTTATCTTCACAACTGATTATAGACTTAATTTGAAGTTAACTGCTAAGTACTAGTTATCGGAAAACAGGGATTACTTATAAAGTTATTTATGAGAAATACAATTCTGTAGGCATTATTATACAAAGTAAGCTGTAATTTGCCTGAAACTTGTAATACATACTTTGTGATTAACTAAAAACAAACAAGACGTCTGGGCGAGATCTCTATGTCTCTCCCGACACGTCTCGGCTGTCAGTGCACAGCCAGCATAACCAAAAATTCGCTGCTGTGACTCTGATCATCGGACTCTAACAGACAATGTACGTTGGACTGCATCAATTGGGTACCCATGTACCCTGGGTTCGAACGTAGGTCCCTTCAAGGGGGTATCCATATAGTAAAGCTGACTGTACTAAATAAAGTTTCTGCCGTGTCCGGTGTTCTCAGTCGGTCCGCAATCCGTCCGTACCAATGTAGTTTAACCAAACAGTTTATGAAACAAGAACTTTCAGCAAATTACACCTAGAACCTACGTGACATCTAGTTACATTTAGAACTCGCAGTCAAGTAAGTTTGAAAACTAAAACTAAAGCCATGAGTTCACAACTGTTGGTACAGGATACAAAATTGAAACCGGACCAAAGTTGATGAAACAAACTCTCCTACAAACTTGTATTCTCAATTTAACACATTTAGAGGATGCATTTTCAAAAAACACGAGGTTGAAAAGTTATCTTGCTATAATACTTAAAGTACTATCAAGCTACCCAAAACTCAAATTTTCCTTTCCACACACTTGGAGACACCCACAATAAAAGATGTCATGTTGGTGAAACGGATCCTGCGCTACTTGCAGGGAACCACTGACAAAGGTCTAATATATAGGCACACAACAGAGAACCCAATGAATTTGGTTTGTTACTCTGACTCTGATTTCGCAGGAGATCAAACATCAGGCAGATCAACATCTGGGATGGTGTGTCTACTCTCAGGAGGAGCTATTAGCTGGAGAAGCCAGCGACAAACTGTAGTTTCACTGTCGTCGACTGAAGCGGAGATAATCGCAGCCAGCGAAACTGCTCAAGAAATTTTGTGGCTGACTAGCCTGTTGAAAGACTTGAGTGACTTACAAAAACCACAGCTTTATCTTGATAACGAATCAGCTGTAAAGCTTTCACAAAATCCAAAATATGAATACCTTAAGCAGACCAATCACATTAAGCTGAAGCATCTGTTTGTGCGTGAATGTGTGAACAATGGTGAACTTGAAGTGAAACAAGTACCATCTGTCAGACAACTAGCGGACATGTTTACCAAACCGCTCTTTGGCCCAAGATTGGAAGAATTGAGCGGAAAGATTGGTCTCAAGAGAATTTCAGAATTCTAAAAAAGTTCCGAGGGTGTGAAGACACTATTACATCCTCTTTAGTGTGTCCTCTCTACATATCTATGTAGCTGTTGTTACCTTGACAACTGTTGTTACTATCTGACGGTTCTAATATAAAAATTATACTTCTTTGTCTTTATTTTGTTTAAATATTTCTCGCTTACGTTATTAAAGTTAGAACCTAACACTTTAACGATAAAGTTGAAAATCTATTTATCGATATCGATTGTATTAGCTTGAAGTGCTGGCCTTTAGGTCTGTACATAAATGGATAAAAATATGAAACAATAAGTAATTTAAAAGACAAAGTCCGTAGCACTGCACACAATCCAATATCCATTCGGAAACGACAAAATGCATTACAATGTTTCCTTATAACAGCAAAATTTACAATTGTTGTTTTATAGAGGCGGGCTGACGCAATTCAGCTCAGCCCTTCAGAGGGTCTAAAATGGCCGCTTTAGCAGAATCGTAAATGAATCACGTAAAAAAAAAATTCTTAAATGGTCTTTGTTACCATTTCCATAAAGTCCATTTTAAGAATTTTAAAATTTGTTCAATAAAATGAATCACGAATATTAAAAATTCTTAAAATGGACTTTGTGTAAATGGAAACAAAGACCATTTTAAGAATAATTTTTTTTACGTGATTCATTTACGATTCTGCTAAAGCGGCCATTTTAGACCCCCAGATGTCGGATTGTTCACTTGTTCTATTTAGAATCATTGCGGCCATAGATTGATTGCGGCACTTTAAAGCACTATACAATTTTGTATTGTATAACTGCAAAATGCCCGTTATACAATTATATCGGCTTATTTAAATTCCTGTACGCCAACACAACCCTGCGCTCCAAAACAAAAAATGACGTTGCTCATAAGCTGAAGTGGGACTGAACTGACCACGTCTTTTTTTTTTTACGATTGCAAATCATCAAATAACTTCTCTCACTCTGGGCGGAGCGGGAGGGAGTGTTAGACTTTTACTGACTAAAACCCATTCATGTTCCTTCCTCGCCCTTTATGTTCTGGGGCCACGGTATCTCTTTCGAACAGTCCCCCGGCAACCCCGGCAGGCTTCGGCCCTTGCAGGCCCCTTCAAGGACTGGCCACGTCTGCCGCATGCCCGAGAGCTATAGCCAAAATAACCACTTTTTGTAGCTCTGACACAGCCAGAAGGTGTTGCGGCAGACCTGGTTGAAGATGGCGGGGCGATCTGGACAAGAAGACCACATTGGCCTTTGATCGAAAAAACTGGAAGTCATGATGATGCAGGCTAACAGTATCAGTATTTAGATTCATCGGATATCTTTCAGAACCCTGAGATTTGAACTAGTTAAGACATTTTGTTAAATATATGAAAATCGTACTTATTACATAGACAACCAGACTTACCAAGGGATATCGTATTACCAAGAACTAATTGAGTTGTGGAGTTCTGTTAGGCAGTCACTCAATGTAAAATACTACTACTACTACTACTGGTGTTCAGCTGCATCCGGTTAGACTGGAAGCCGACCCCAACATAGTTGGGAAAAGGCTAGGTAGATGATAATGTAACTCAAAGTTTTCATCTGTATTCTATAACCCTATGCGTTTGTTTTCTATCCGGCACAGACCTGCATCTTTAGAACTGTAATAGTTGTCTCGGGATATTTGTAGCTTTGGTTGTTATCATGCCAACAAGACTATTTCAGATTTTTTTATATCAATGTTCATGAAAACGCCCGCAAAGTAAGTTGGGACCCTCAGGGTCGGAGCCGCTGGGGCGACGATCTTCGCAGAGATGCTGGTAGGAAGGAACTTAGGGAATATGCATGTATTTTTTTCTTCACTTAAATCAATTAATTACATCTATTATCAAGCCAAGAAAAGTATTAAAGTTAATTTCAACTACTGCTTGTCGCTTAAAAATAATACTAAACTCCTGCAATTTTCTATGACAGTTCAAACGTCCGTGATTGTCGCGGCCATAATGTGACGTCATTTATCAAAATCTTCCTTGTTTACATCTATTTTTTTGGCTTAATAAAGTTTTTTTACTAATTGTATGTGCTTTATTCAAGCAAAAATTGCGATAACGATATTATAATAAAATCGTAGTGAAACTTTACCTACATTTCAAATAAAAGTTATTTTTTGACATATGAATTTTGATGTCACTACGACTTGTTTTGAGAGTGCATTCCGTTTCACCAAAAACATGCTACATATAACAATAAATTGTCAAATAAGTGATGTTTTAGAAACTTAAACAAGTGTACCATAATGTTTATAAGCGCCAATACTCGTACAAGGCATTTTTAATAAATAAAAAGAGTTTTGTATTTCTTGCATATTCCCTATTGAGTTGAGTGGCGTGCGATTGAGAATGCTTATGTCCAGCAGTGGACTGTTGTAGGTTGATGATGCAGGATTGCAGCGTTCTGTTGTTCAGCTAAATCGAAAAAAAAAACAACGCAAGACGTGAGTTTTTGTATTCCTTATCTATGTTAACTTCGAAATATTCCCACTGAATTCTGAGAACAGCCAATATCTATCGACCAAATAACTTCCTTCGATTTTATTCGGGTACCAAACAAACCAGCTCAGAGTTATTACATCCGGAAGCCTTTAGATTATCAATCGATTTACAACTTTATTTCTCCATTCGATGTCGAGTTTATTTCTATGTTTTATTGTATGAAAACCGCAGAAAGTTATAGTTAACACATTTAGTGTTCACCACCCGAAAACCATGATTATTGACTCCGGAGGTTCTTGCGGTACTGAAAGCGAAGAAAGTTGGAATCGAAAAGTAAATTATACTTTCTTTTTTTGTTCGTAGGTATACAAACTCTTTTATATTAAGTTACAAGTAGAAGACAACGTATTTCAAAAATATTCTACACAAGTAACATTAACTAAAATTTAAAAAAGCCCCTGTCATCATTTATGTCATAATTTTATGTTTTTTTTTTGGATTGAAGTTCCTTAACGCGGCTTACCTACGGGTGTGAAGCCCTTTCTTGAAACCCATATTGAGGAAGATGTGAAAAAAGAAATGTAATTCACTATTTTGTGGTGGCGGCCATTTTGGATTTGATTTTATTTATTATCGGTCGGCTGCGCCAAAATGTCCATTTCAGCGATTATGTCAGATGGATTAGAAATGATTCTGAAAACAACAAGGAACCGTCAAGATAATAACGGTTAATTGCTAACAGGAATTAAAATCTTTTTCAATCGCCTGCTATGAAAATAACCCTTTTATTACTTCGGTAATACGCATAGTTTAACGTTAAACTTTACTTAGATACACTATCGTCGTTCTTAACAGGGGTGAATACAAGAAGGCTCGAGAGGGCTGCGCGGGCGCAGATTCAAGATGGCGGACGCAAGGGTTCAATGATCTTATGACTCACCATGACGGCTAGCTACAATGAACTTTTATTTAGATTTAAGCTGACATTTATCGTCAGTTGCATTTTTGTTAAAAAAAAACAATGATATTTGCATGCGTTTTAAAGTCAAAAATTATAAAATATTTTTAGCCTGCTAATTATATTTTTATTACGGTTTTTATATTCACGTGAATGACATTCCTTTTAGTTTCTTGAACTGCAGTCAGAATAAACATTGGGTTTTTACCATTGGCAAGCATCTTGTTAACAACATTGAAATTCTAAGATCTGCTTCGTGCTACGATCCTTTCGAATAAAACTGGTGTTCAATATAATTTGGCGTTTTCATGAACATTGATTTTCCGATGATTTTTATAAAAAGCAAATAATATACATATTTATAATAAGTTCGTCATAGCGAGGCGGCACTCGGACACAAGCTACGGCCGATTTACTATGACGGTACTCTCGATATTACGTCCAACAGCACGTAATAGAGCCGCGATCACTCAACCCCCTCCCTCACCCCGCGCAGCCCTCTCCCCTCCCCCGGCGAAGAGGCCCAGTACTTCAGTTTTTAGAAGCAGCCGATGCGAAGAGCTTGACGAATCAGCCCCGTGCCGTGACCGTTTGGACATACCAATCTACGAATCGAACCAAATTTCGAGGAAGGCATTACGCTCCATTAAATAACTAATCCCGCGATTGTTTCAGTTTACCTGTTGCTGGATCATTGGAATTGGTTACGAAATTGTCGGTAAATACATAGGCAAGCGGCGTTTCAATGATAGAACTAGAAATATAAATATTCAGCGAAAACTGCCTGCAACTGGTTTTCGACCGTGATAAATCTTTACGACTTCCTAATTAGTTGTATTTTGTCGGGTTTTCCATGTTTTATGAGTTGCATCCTTTCCCAATCATTTAGTATGCAACATATATCCACCCCACCCGCATCTTAGGACCAAACATGGCGAACATAGGACCACTGACCTGACACTTTGGACTTACATTATCAGTCTTTACATTACCGTCTACGTCTACTGAAAAGCTTTCTCGATTTGGAACCTCTATTGTCATCTCTTAATAAACCACGCAGCCTTTACAGGATTTATGATTCTCCTGCCCATTTCCCAGTTTATTTAGGGTCGTCGCAGCCTGTCTTCTTTCATACTTCTCTATTGCTCGTGATCTCATCAGACACCATATTCTTGGCATATCAGCTTTCACACAGTTCATCCATCGTTTCTTAGGCCTTCTAAGATACTCTAAGAGTAATCATTTACAGGATTATCCAATAAAATAAGCTTTTCACCATCGACATCGACAAAACCGCCGGCAAAAGCTATCTCCCGAACACAGATAAGTGGCCTAGCGTCATACTGAGCACATCATAGTGAGCTAACCGCATGCACGACTCATAATTTCACAGCTAACGTCTCTCTCTCACACATCAGCTTATAAGCGTGCATTGTTGAGCGACCGCTGTGCCTAGTGTGGGATCGATTATCACGTCACTACATTATTGTAACCTTTCGTATTTGTGATTGGAGCTATAAAGATATGGGCAGAAGGACCATGAGGTAACGCGCATCCGTAAAGGACAAATTCGAATGGTCTGGTTGCATTATCTAGATTTCGAAAGGGTTGATTTGATGCATTTACACGTGAATGATGTTTTACCAAGGTCTTGTAACAATATTCTGATTTAAAAGAGTGTCAATCAAATTTCTTGCCCGTTCTTCTCCATAGAAATCTTCGCATTTAAATGGGCAACTACCTTCAGTTCTTTCACAGTTTCTATGCGTTGTGACTGGGACTGTAGCTACTAATGCTAATGAAATCATTGTTGTTTTTGTTTGGATTAGTCAAAAGTGCCTCCTGGCCTACGAAGTAGATGCTTTGATTTTAATGGATTTCGAATGGGTTGCATTTGCTGGTTTTCGAATGGTCTGCAAAGCATTTGCAGACCATTCGAAATCATCCAAAAAAATGATTACGATATTGTTTTTTTTTTTTAATTTTACCATCGCCAACGGAAGTGTCTGTTTAGGTACTGGCTTGACAACAGTATATTAATTTTTATCATGCATTGGGATTTCTGTTCCATCTAAGTGATAATAACGGACACATATCGAAGGGGCTACTTAATTGAGACGTCATAATCATCGACGCTACTCAAATCTTACGAGTACATTGACATTAGTACTTTATAAATTAATGCACTATTATCTTTGGTTTTCCACTTCTCACGTTACATTATCATCGGCTGTCAGAAGTTGTTATATGAACGGACGAGATGTACCTATTATATTTATCTTTAATTTTATAACATAACTTTACTTATATTCCATTCCAAGATGTTAGATCCTTAGATTTAGATTTAATTGTTGATTACAAATATGCTACAAGGAGCCTTTGGTTGACTTTAAACTGACTAAGTAACATTTTTATCCACATAGACACTTTCTATCAATTTTTCCAATCATTATCAACTCAAAAGTTACCGCGCAAATTCCAAGCTTGTTTGCTTGCTTGCTTATTACAATCTTATAGTTTAGTGATCATATTTAAATGTTAACTCACATAGACGCTATCAAATACAATCTTAACACATTAGCTAGGTAATATTAAAATATACACAGAATTTCCTCATATAATATGCGGTAAGACACGACATTATATTCTATAACATAATGTGAAATGATGACAGGAAATTGTTGCCAGCACCGGTGGCAAAAACCTGCCTCTGTGTACGTAGACCAGACTCCTTTGCATCCGGGCGCGAGCTGATTGATACCGAGCTCGAAGAAACGCAGGAAAATGTTAAGTAAGCTTCTTTTAAATTATTTCTTATGGTAATTAATCGACTTCTGAGAATATTTCTAATTCCAATCGTAAGCGATGTCGTCCAGTTTGCCGGGAACTGCTGGATAGTTTTTGCATTGTGCAACGGTTTTTGCAATTTTGTTAGCGCAATTAGCTCCTTTTAAGTATTTTTTTAGTGCGACTTAAGCAACATAATTATTAAGTCAAAATAAATTCCGTAATTCCGCAACCAAACCTCGAAACTAGAACTAAACTTGTGTAGACCCAACACAAATATTTATGTGCACAGCGATTTATAGCTTTGACAAATGGTGTAGTGCTAAGTCGTATAATAATACGGCTTGAGCGCATTATAAATTGCGTTTATTAAAACTAAACACGAATAACTTCCCAAAACACGTGAGTCATGCATGTTAAAGCTGAATAGAGGTTTCCAACTGACGATATTTAATTTAAAAAAAAACATAGGAATGTTTAAATGTGAGGTGTAGAAGAATTAGTAAGTGCGTCCAATAAAGCATGGCTGGATGACAGGACATATGATAATTATGATCAATATTAGTTTAATGGAACGATATATTTCTCCCATCGTAAATAAATAATAAAGAGTAATAAAAACGTGGAGGGGTGCGGACTGCGGGCTGCGGGCGCGGTCGATACCTGAGCCACAGCCCCACAGGCCCGTGGCTCGCAGGAATAACATTCACACGCATCTAAAACGAGTTAGACATCTACTACACTAGTCTATCTAATCGACTTGTTCACGCTTTAAACTCCATCGACTACAATATTTCAAATGATCTGACCGCTCGCCTCGTGCGCCTTCAATGTCGGTTACAATTTAGATTACAATTTGACTTACGAATAAATATTTGGTCCAAATTGAGCACAAGACATATCCAGTAAAAATCACGGCAATCTGCAACTTAATTACGAGTTTTGGCAGATTGGACTGGTATGAGCACGTGAAAAAACTGCGGGAAAGATCCGGGTGGCGTAGGCAGGCAGGCTGCTTACGAGTGGCCAGTGGCGTGCGAGAGCACTGTAACGGTTTTCGAACGTACATAATTCTAATGTATTTATGGATATCAATGGTGTCCGTTTCGACACCTGTCTCTAATGGTTCTATTGTTCCAGTCGTTATGGTGTTTGAGTCCCATGTCTCAGCGATTCAAGATTTTCCACGAGGCGTTTCGGTTGCTCGCCCCAAGCAAGGAATTCGATGCTATCCGCATTTTTTTATAATTAGAAAATGATTAGTTCCGGGTGTTTTCGATTAGTTTTCGGTTGTTATGCTGGCCGAGCAGCGCAGAGCGGAGTTCGTCGGCGTGACTTGACGGATTCCTGCCTAGCTGTTCCTTTGTTTGAGGACGAGCAACCCGTAGTGATGTGCACTCGTCATGTCGATAGACGCGTCAACCTTAGTTTCTATAAGACAACCTTGTCGTGACATTAAACTGTTTATGACACTTAAACCACATTCAACGGTGAGACAAGCATTTAAAACTAGCGCTGAAATAATGTTTAAATTCGTTTGTATAAATAGCTATGAATTTATGTCTGTTATAAAGAACAGGTCTACAGGCTACATGTCCAAATAAGGTTAAATTTGTCTAAAATAAAATATTACCATTTTTGCACAAACCCACACCCACACACGCGGAAGCGGAAGCAGTAAATAACGCTTAACTGTGTATGTTTTTTTGACTAGAATAACAGACATTTTCGACCACGAGGTATCCACTATAGAATCAAAAACATTGACCCCATGAATACTGATGTCCTTGTGGCCGAAAAGCTGGCTCTGAAAATCATGGTATGAAAATTAATCAATTTCTGAAAGTGAAATATTCGCGGAACTCAAGACCAAATCGGATCCCACGTAGCGATCGAGCATGGGAATAAACATAATATTGTTCGATAAAACCGCGGCTCACAGGCCTACGGTGAGCGTAGTGCGCGGCTAGTGCCCTACGCCGGTTACTACAGAACCGGTTCCGACGGCCCTCGAGTACCACGCTCCACGTGCAGATACCATCGTTCGTCTTCGTCTATTTTACCTTGTACCCCTCGCCGCGACACGGCCAGCCTACCTCGACCCCAACCATTTCTTACAACTCCATTTTACGCAGCTAAATCAGAGCAGGCGTTCACAAATTCAAGGCTCTTGGTAACATGGTCCGTTCTTCGTACTTTGTGTTCATACAAATCTTTACTTGTGCGTACAAAGGAGTACATAAATCATTTTTTACGAGCTTTACAATCGTGTCCTTTTATGGCGCGAGGGGTTTGTACTTCTCTAGGTTTAAGTCGTTATTGAATATCTGTGACCTCAGGAGGTCGAATAGAAAGTAAACCTGTAATTTTATGGTTTAATGTGCCCTTGTAATAAGCTAGCAACAAGATATCTGGGTTTGTGCCAGTATTAGTCAGTGCTGCGAGTGTTTCCACAGTTCATATAATACCACTTGATTGCTTTGGTATAAAAGGTCAAGCACGTGTCTATTTTCCAGGTTGTTTTCAAGTCAGTGTTGTTTTGTTTAGTTCCGTTATTGTGAATCTTTTAGGTCCATGTTCACCGAAAAGATAACAGCCTGATTAGCTAAAAACAGCTGTCACTGTGACATATTACCATACAAAAATGTGCTTTAAACAGCTGTTTTAGCTAATCAGGCTGTTACCTTTTCGGTGAACATGGACCTTAGAGCAGCATCAAATTAAATGTCTGTCTTGGGGTGAACTCAATTTTATGGATCATTAGCATTAGATGCGTCAGCACTTGCACAGCGTTTCACTTGACACAAGTTATATTCGTATGTACCGTAACCTACAGTTTTTCTTGGGCGACATTATAGTGTCGTTACGGAGACATGAAATAATTTGAATTTTCGCTAATGTGGCTTATTAAACAGAAAAAAATATACATTGAGCCATGAATATCAAAAAGCTAAGTCGTAACCGTCAACGACAATGTATTGACGACGTAAATGTTGATTTTAGAGCCTCGTTTCTAGAAGAGCGTTGAGGATAATAGAATAACAACCATGTGGACTTCCCCGCTTGTGGACAATGCAATAAAACTAATATTGTGACAATGTATAAACAAATTCTATGGTCAATCAACTCATAGGCACTCGTGTGCGTTATCCAATTTCTGTTATTGGAATAGAACCTGTGAAAAAAACAATAAAATCACTTACAGCGTCTCACAGTCAAAAATGACACAAGGACCAAAACTACATCTGTATAAAATTTATTTTAATTCAAATAAAACAGATAAATCATAGAGTTGCATCATCTAAAAATAAATTATAATCACGTCAGTCTTTATAGAATTCCTTCGTCTTGTTGAAAGTAGCAATTAAATAATTTAACATTTTGCTCGCGGGTTGGTCTTTGGATACACTGACATTATCTAAATTTGCTTTGTGTTTAGATGTTAGGTGTTAATATCGTGTAGGTATTTGTCGGCTAGCTGTAAGACAGTCATCGATCAAGCAAACGTGTTCTATATTTATTTTGTCTGTCTTTAGCTTATTAAAATGAGGTTTAAATTAATTTTTAACATGATTTGGGCAAACTTGAAACTGGGACTTGACTACTAAGTAACTGTTTAAAATTAATTAATGTAGTTGGACACAAATGTAAAGTTCTGGACAAATTATTTATTACAAACGAAGATTAGGGTAATTAAAATTCTCGCCAACTATTTCACTTTTAAGCAAAGTCTGTCCTGTCGAAGTTATCGGTCGAAACAAAGTGCCTCTCCCATGAAATTAGTCAACGGATAAGACTGGAAAGTGCCAGTTTAAGTATCACGCTGGCCACGACTCATTCTTAATTACAAAAGATTTTCTAAGGGATCGCGTCGATAGCATCTCTGAACGGTTCTTTGGGTTGAAATGAAATAATCGTGGTACAGTTTAAATGGGTCCGTGTACTGTGTAGCTAGTTTATTGGTTGTTCAGCGTTTTAATTGAAGGACTAAAGAATAAAGCTTTCCTTTTATTAATTTGATTGCGGCCCGCATTGCTGGCACGTGTCGCTGGTGCGGGTTCGTTCTTCAACAGTAGTGTTGTTATCACCCCTTACTTACTCATTACCCAAAGTACCCCCATCGTTCTAGATTTTCACACGAAACGCGATTGATGTTTTCGTTTACAGTTAATTTGTATTAGGTATCGGTCGTAATAAGCAAACCTAATTTCATTCGCTAATGGTTTTGGTAACGAACGAGTATTTTAGCAGTGTGTGAAAACATTAATTGTAGAATTTAATCGTTGTTTGTTGATAAGCGATAATTTATTATATGGTTCGCACAACTTTTAATAACTCTGGCCAAAAATATACTTAGTCGGCAAAATAAATATGTAAATATGAATACTACTTCACTTCAGTCCGAACTTTAACAAAAAACCACGGACAAGCAAGACTAAACAGAAAAGATGCGTAGACAAAAGAGGTTTAAAATTGGGTTATGCGCATTTCGTCCTATTTGCACTTTGTCCCGCGTTCAAAAATCACCATTACTTAAGTAATTCAGTACCTAAGGAAATCCTTACATTTTAAAGCGGTTGATTAAATGCAGCGAGAGACTTCGGTGCATCAATAGAGTCCACCGACTGTCCAAAGCCTTGGAAACTTGTACTTAGCCACACAACTCAAAAAAATCAAGACTAGAAAAGCGGCTTTGTTACTTTAATCTGCACTAATTATAATGATGAACATTATACAGGAGCATAGGTCATTCGGCTTGTCTGACGATTCGGGACAAATTAAGACACGTAAGAGTTTTATACTATAACTACATACTTAGCTGGTAAATCCTCAACATCAGCTGGCTGTATAGCATGATGCACCAGTATTTTACACGGAGCGACTGGCTATCTGACCTCCACAACCCAGTGACTAAATAACATGATATCCCTAGGGAACAGAGGGGAATGGAAGAAGAAAACGCGTTGCGACGACCCCAATGGAATGAGACAGGGATGAGAAGATGATGTTGAATGGATAAGTACCGGTTGTTAGACCCTCGGCACTCGTCTGACTATCCGTAACGACTGTCATGAGACAACGACTTCACGTGCCTTTCGAGACACAGGGGTCTCCTCCACAAGTAATGGATGGACACTCGTCCACGGACCAACCTCGGTTAGCGCAGCTGTAAAGTACAGATGAGATAGAACCGTACGGCGGTTACTATTTAGCTACATAATATGCCCCAGGGATCTTTTTGCATAATGTTGTTTTTCCTAATATACTTTGGCATAACGATTTTGGCATAATTTGTTTTGCCATATTTTATTAACCCCCGACGCTAACACGACGGAGTGTTAATAAGTTTGACGTGTATGTGTCTGTGTGTGTGTGTGTGGGTATGTCTGCGGCATTGTAGAGCGCCCGAACAGATGAACCGATTTGGAAGTGAAAACAAAGAAGCTATGTTTGAAAAAATCAGTCTAAGATGGTCGCCGCCACAAAATGGCGGATTACATATTTATCCAACAACTCCCTCAATATGGGTATCTAATGTAAGGGCTTGACTAGTAGAATACTACTACTACTACTAGAACACACATGATAAATTAAAAATACAAGATGGCCGCTACCACAAAATGGCGAATTAACTCTATTTAACTTTTAGTACATTGTGTCGGGGGTTTTTTTAATTTAAATTTTACTTGTTTTGGCTAGCAGTTTATGTTGGCATAATTAACTTAAAGACTAATTTGTTTTGGCATAAATTGAATTCGCATAATATTGCTAGGCAAAATAGTATTTAGGCATACAATTAATAGAAATAACGTAGGTCATCAAATTGAAGTTATTTTGCTTTTTTATTTATTTTGTTATTTTGAAGTTTTGTTTATGTTTTTTAAGTATTTTAATTTGAATTAAAAATTCATGAAGCTGTGCTACAAAAGTTAGTGACAGAAACGAATCGCTGTAAATCCGACTCCACGTCAACGTAGTCTTGTCTGCCACCACCCCGAGGGTGTTATTTAAAATCCTTCCTGAATGAATTCCTTTACATTATTTCATCAGAATATTCAGGGTTTTTCTTCCAAACAATTAGAAATCGAACTATTTTTAGAAAAAACCAAGTTTGATATTATCTGTCTATCTGAACATTGGATGAGGGATTACGAAATGCAATTTAATTACGAGAATTATAGTGTGGGCAGTTGCTTTAACCGGAAGTCTAAGATGCGTGGGGGTTCATTAATCTTAGTTAAAAATTGTGTTAAATTTAAGCCTCGTAATGATATTGTCGATCTTTCGGTTGAACATAGCATAGAATTGTCTTGTGTTGAGCTAGATATGCATGTAATAGTGTGCGTTTACAGACCCCCTAATTACCTGAACTACTCTATCTTTGAGTCAGTAATGGAAGATGCTTTGGCAAAACTTGTGACTGGTAGTAAACTAATAATTATCTGTGGTGACTTTAATATCAACATTTTAGAGAATAATGTAAACAGCAGTAGATTTTTAAATCTCTTTAAATCATTTAATTTGTCAAATGTTTTTTCAGAACCAACCCGAATTACTACAAATACTGCTACTTGTATTGATAATGTTTTTTGTTGCTGCGACTACTTAGATAAATCCATCGTAAATTACCTTCCTTCAGATCACAGCGGACAGACTGTTTCTTTCGCGTCTAATAAACAATTACAAAGAATTCAGATTCAAACTAGACAAATAACACCCAGCAATTTAGAAAAGTTTAATAATAATTTAATTAGTAAGTTAAATATACCAGGCCATATTGGAAACAATGTAAATGAATTGTATGAAGAATTCTTTTCGGTAGTGCACACCGAGTTCAATAGTACTTTAAAACAGAAAACTAAGACTATTGGCCCAAAGTTTATTTTCAGTGACTGGGCAACACAGGGTATTAGGAAAAGTAGGGAACGATTGTTTGAGTTGTACGGCCTTAAGCCTTATATCAACACAGAAACTTTTAGTAAATATGTGGCTACTTACTCGAAAATTTTTAAAAACTCTTGCAAGATAGCCAAGTCTCTTTTCATTAGCAACAAGATAAAATCAGCCGATAACAAAATAAAGACGGTTTGGAAAATTATCAACAGTGAGACTAATAGATCTAAAAAACCAAGTAATGACATAACACTAGAGACCTCACATGGTCTCGTGAGTACTAATAATGAAGTCGCTCAAGAATTTGTAAATTTCTTTACCAGTATCCCACTTAAAACTACTGAAACCTTAAATTCCTCTCCCTTGCTCTCTATGGATTTATTGAAGGCGAACGTTTCAGCCTGCTCAAATGAATTTAAATTTCAGCATGTAAACCCCATGACAATCATAAAAGCTTTTAAGCAAATCAAGATCAAATTAACCGAAGATCTATGGGGTATGTCTATCAAAGCTTGTACCTCAATTGTTGAGACTGTAGCGCCGTATTTAGCCTCAATATTTAATTTGTGCGTGGATCAAGGGGTCTTCCCGGATCTAATGAAATTCAGTAAGGTAATACCGCTTTTTAAATCCGGGGACAGTAAAGACACCAACAATTATAGGCCCGTATCCGTGTTGCCGGTTTTCAGCAAGGTGTTTGAAAAGATAATGCTCGATCAAATGCTTAACCATTTTAACACCAATAAAATCTTACACGAACAGCAGTATGGTTTCACCAAAGGACGTTGTACGACTGACGCCGGTGTCACTTTATTAAAACATATTTTTACTGCGTGGGAAGAGGCACAAGATGCCATAGGAATCTTCTGTGACCTCTCGAAGGCATTTGATTGCGTAAATCACGAAACCCTGATTTTGAAGCTTGAGCATTACGGTTTAGGTAAACTTGCGCTCAGTTTAGTAAAATCATATCTGAATGATAGACAGCAGCATGTACAAGTAAAGGGTGTAAATTCGATGGGTTTAAAAGTAAAAATGGGTGTACCACAAGGTTCGATATTGGGTCCCTTCCTCTTTTTAGTATACATTAATGACCTACCCCATTTATTTAACAACCATCCGCAAATGGTGTTGTTTGCTGATGATACTTCTTTAATATTTAGGATAAACAGACGTGCCACAAATCTTGACGACGTAAATAGCGCCCTACTGCAGGTTCATAATTGGTTTACCGCTAATAATTTAGTACTAAATGGGAAAAAAACTAAGTGCATAAGATTTGCTTTACCAAATGTCAAAAGTAGTGATTGTGACATAGTATTGAATCAAGAGAAACTTGAATTTGTCAATAAAACGGTTTTCTTGGGAATTACGCTTGACCACAGGCTACAATGGGGTCCTCATTTAACATCTCTTGCAGGCCGGCTGAGCTCAGCAGCGTATGCTGTTAGAAAAATCCGTCAATTTACTGATGTTGATACGGCGAGGATAGTCTATTTTAGTTATTTTCATAGTATTATGTCATACGGTATTTTACTATGGGGACGTGCTGCAGACATCGAGTCTATTTTTATTCTGCAGAAAAGAGCCATCAGAGCCATATATGAATTACGTAGACGCGATTCTCTAAGAGAACTGTTTAAGGAAATTAATATCATGACAGTACCTTGTCAATACATCTATGAAAACATCATGTACGTTAGGAAAAATCTGCATTTATTCAGTAAAAGAGGTGACAGACACCACTATAATACTAGAAATAGGGACCAACTAGTTCAGCCAGGTTTCAGGCTTGCTAAAGTAGATTCATCTTTCATGGGGTACTGTTTAAAATGTTACAATAAAATACCTCCCCACATTCTACAACTGAATGAGACGAAATTTAAATCTTGTGTAAAACGCACACTATGTAGGCAAGCATATTATAAGCTGGGGGATTACATTGAGGATAAAAATGCTTGGCTAAATGCTGGTCCTGCTCCGCAACCTTAGATGCAAACTTATTGGACAATTATTGTGGTAGCTGCAGAAGATTGTAAAAATATTCTTGCATTGTATAGATTCCATCTCTTAGTATTGTATAATTGCATAACACATGTGTGAGTACCATGTACCGTAAAGCTACCATTTGCATTTAGTTATGTTTCATTGACTTGAATATGCCTTGGTGGCTGAGAGAATGTCATGCTCGCTTAAATGTCTTGCTGATGGTGGCGGGTGGGTCGGGTCATTTAGTTCCCTACAATATGGTTGAATTGAATGGCGCTGATTCATGCGTCATGTTCGTGAACGGGCGCTGTCAGACGGGACTGGTCATCTCTTAGCTGCCGTGGATCATTTGAATTGCTTTATTTTTAATTGTTGATTTATTTATTTTTACTCTGGACGCTCTTATTGTGCACGTCTTTCTACATCGTTCTCACATATATGTATAATCTCAACATGAAAGATGTAACCAAGATTTTGTAACAACATTTTTGATTGAAAAGAGTGTCCATGGAGTTTCTTGCCCGTTCTTCTCCATAGAGATCTACGTTAGGGAATGGGCAACTACAGTACTTTCTCAAGTTATTATGCCTTGTGTCTGTGACTGTAGCTTCGCTTTATTTTTCGTTTTATCGACATTCAAAAGTGCCGTAATGGTCTAGTTGAAATAAATGATTTGAGTTTGAGTTTGAGTTTGAGTTTGAATCGCGAAGGCGCGGAGGGGCGACGCGGGCCGCGAGTTAAGGAGCAGGTGGTTGTAACTGAGGTTGTAGCTGAGGCTGGCCGGCGAAGACAGCCAGCAAGCCGAAGCTGCGGTGGTGAGCGTTAGACACATTTGCGACGATAACCTCGCGTGGGACCGACGGAGGCCCGCAGCGCCGAAGCCGACAGAAACCATGCCTGCTGCATGTTGAATACTGCATGCTTGATTGCATGCTTCATGTTGCATACTGCACGCTTGCTTGCGTACTGCATGCATGGTGTGCACTTGTTTGCATGCTGCATGCTCGCTGCTTGCATGGTGTATGTTTGTTTACATGTTTGCATGCTGCTGCTGCATGCATGATGTATGCTTGTTAGCATGCTTCTTGCAGTGCAAAAACCCACTTGTGTTCACAATCAACTATGTTCAAAACAAATAATTATGTCTTTTTGTCCTTTCGTTTCTTTTTATTTTAAATTTTTTATCTATGTTTAGTTTTCAATTTATTGTAAATAATGTTAATTTTTATGTGTTTTGTCCTGTACGGGCTAATAAATGCTTTTTCTTTCTTTCTTTGTATTGGTAGCCTCAGGAGGTATTGTTTTTGTTCTAATCGTCCAAATAAATTGGTAAATCCAATTTTTAAAAGATAATTATTATGCTTCTTTGTTATGCCCTTATAAAACATGTTTTAATATCATTATGCGTAAATTAGTTTATGCTTAATCATTATAATGCTTAGGGAAATTATGCGTAAGCTGTTATGCGTAAATAATATTATGCAAAAATATACTTAGGAGTAACAAAAGTATGCCAAATTATATTAGGTCTTAAAATTTTATGCAAATGGATAGGGAACCAAGAGGGAACCCATGCCCCATGCCCCTAGATAGGACATAAACACAGATGTTTATTAGTAACAGGTTGTCAATAACGTCATTTGTGGCGAATGACAAATGATTGTCGAGATGGATTATGTCGTAAAATACGCACGAGCTCGAGGTAAAATATCACCGGTGTTATAGATGTAGGCAATCGTTCAACATGATTGGATCTTTCTTGAGGTTTCTTTACATAGTAAGGTTTTAAATGTTGATAATACCTGTAGTTTATGACTGAAAAGAAAGGTATGATATTCAGCATCGGTGCAAGCAAGCATAAAACAAGTTTTAGGCAAGTACAAAAGCAAGCAAGCACAAAAGCAAGGCAGCAGCAAGTAAGCAGCAAGCGAGCAAGCCTAAAGCAAGTACTAAGAGCAAGCAGATAAAGCCAGTGAGTGATACGCAGATAATTATTGCAACTATTGCAAGTAGTAAGTAAGCAGTTAGAGGACAAAGCAAGTATGTAGGAGTCATAGATAATACACTATATAATACAAGAATAGATGCGCAACTCTGGTTTTCGTTTTTAAAACTGTGTACCCAAACTGTTAGATGGCGTTGTTAGTTTTTGTTCAACCAAACCAAATAAATACAAAAAGAAATTCTGCCTCTCCTGCAAATCTCTCAGCACAAGTATGGTTTGCTGTAAGAAAACCCAATTCTGGGTTAAGCTCGCCGTTGTACATAAGCTATTTTTTGTAATTTTGTGTATATTTTTCTTTATAATTTTTTGTGTGCAATAAAGAATAAGAATAAGAATAAGAATTAGTCACAAGGGCAACCGCTGTCACCGCTAGGCTATCTACTTCACTAGCAAGTAGTCTAAAATAGCTGTTCTCGTTATGACAGTTGAAAAGTTGGTGTACCTAAACACACAGATGGCAGCACAATCTATGAAAATTTTGTTTGAAGCCAATTGTATGGAAGTTTCACCCCCCTGGTAGCAGTCCTTCAATAAAGCATGGCCAGCAGTTTTTTTGATAAGGATAGAACACGGGACGAAATCTAATCAACAGTTTCTAATTTTGATGCAAGTACAAAAATGAATCATATAGTAACCTGAACAGACGTAAGATAATCTGTGCTTAATGTAGAGTTATGGACAGGTTCTAGTTTCTGTGTTCTCAGAAACGGAAATAGATACTATCAACTTGGACTAACCGCGTACTTATGCATCATGCAATATTATAATAACCAAAGGATCAAAAGCAGACACGCAGGCAGCCCCCTTCAAAACTTGCTTATTCATTTTTATTACTTAGCAACAAATCCATACCATACAAGTTGGTGTGGATCTGTTTGGTAACAGTCAAATTAGGCGTAAATCCAACAGAAATTGAAATTTATCTCAATTTATAGCTCATAATAAGGTCTCCAATTCATAGTATTGCGACTAGTACCACGAACGCTGGAGTCCAGAGCTACGGGCAATTGAAAATGTTTTTTTATTTCCTGTATTTTGCTGACAATTTGACTACGACAGTAGTAGATTATGTCGAAAACATTTGGCTAAATCTAAACACACAGTATATTATTCAGACTAAAAAAGAAACCTAATTCAACAAGAGGAAACAGTAACACAACCACTGCAGTCCTTTGTCGATTCTAGAACCTTAGCGACCCAAGTTGGATTATCTATTAGGTCAAATCTTTGGCAAAATACATGCAAATAAAATGCTACTTTGATACTTTAGATAAACTCGTATTAACATTTATAAAACCTATCACTGTTTGGCACAGAGAAGAAAGCGTTGAATCGAAAAAACAAGTCTATTTCTGCCGTCAGATCCGTAAGTGTCGCTTGATTGTCGGCAGTAGCGGTCGGCGAACTCCGCTTTCCTCTGCGGTTCATTTCCTAATATTAACCGATTTGATATACCGGCCAACAATTGGTACCCCGGTGAACCGAATATTGCGATCAAACTAGTTTTTAACCATAAAACGTTTCGATAAAATAAGGCAGAGTCTTGGGGTTATTGGCAACAATCAGACGCTCGTATGCAAGGACCACTAATTTTGTGAGTATTTAAGTTTTACTGCTGACTGAATTATATTTTATGGCTTGAATATTTTATTGTCCCTGGACTGCCATTTATGACTTTCGGCCAAATGTTAAAATTGTATTAAGTAGTCCTTGATAACGAGTTTTGATCCGTTAACCTTCAAATGGTAAGGTAGGTCAGGCATCTTTTCTGTATTTTCTATTAACATATTCTCAGTGACATTCTCCCGTGCTCCGTCGTGACTGCTGGCGGGAAACGTCAAATTATGGATGCGTTCAGAAACGACGCGGCCGACCAGAACATGACGAATTATGAGCGCTCTCGAAAGCCGGTCCCGTAATTATTGTGGACAAGGCACTTTTTGCCTCTGACAAATAGTAAGAGCGTGGAATGACTGCGGAGCTTTGTGCCGCTGCTAATGACACTGGAGGAGCGGGCTCTAATATTAACTATTTCTTTTGTGCGAGGACCGGGCGTGGTTGTGATGCGTTCGCGTCTCGCCCGGGATGGGACAACGACCTCCCCTTTATTTGTTACATTACTTGAGCGTTAATATGAATCGAATGAACGCGACTGATGGGCTCAAATTTCCTTAGCCCGCCCGGCGGCTTTCTGCTGTCACGCGAACCACTTTTTGATGGATATAAAATTATTTATGGTCAGTTTAATGCTGTGACTGAAAAATGGACAAATTACACAGATTTTTTCGGAATTGTTACGAGCGTTTCTTGTTTTTGATACTAAGCTTAGTGGTGTCAGAAATGATTATGTATTTAGCAATATAGTACATGTACTATATTGCAAAACCATTAAATCAAAATCTAACATGTTCAGAAAAAGTCTTTATGCTGAACCATTTTGGACTTCTCATTTTGAATTATCTTGTGTAGGAAACAGTCGTACACCAGCAGGTAGATAATAGAATAGATGAACTACGTGCGTACTTCAATGGTAAACAAATTACATGTTTTACACCATCATCTGTCTCGAGGAAAGAGTTTCTCAGAGTTTTGATTGATGCCATTCAAAGTGGTTCAGTTCGTGTGATTTGATGCGTAAAATGAGTAACAACAACCAGCCGGCTGTTCGCTTTTTACCGAAGAATAGAAAGAAAACCACTCCATTCCAAGCGGATACGTTTTATCCGATCGGACTTGTGAAAAAATAAAGATCTTTCGACACCCAACGTAATTCTATAATCAAGTTGGATTTTCCACGAATTTTGTCCACCGGGTGCAATATGAGAAGCTGTGTTGGTGGCTGCACTCAATGGGGCAACCGAACGAAGTGCATTTTGAAACAATTCTTTCGTAACTTGAATATAAAGACAATCGGTTTGCATCTGTTGACAAACTTTTTAATTGTTATTCCATTCAAAGAGAAACTTAAAAACGGATTACTCGTACTATAAAGGAAACAGTCGAGGAATTCGTCGGTAGTCAGAATTTTGGTCCTTTTGTATTTTTTTTTTAAAGATGTTCCTCCTGCAAGGGATCCAATTGTTCATTTGAGCGACCTACTACAACTACACCATACAAAAGAATCCCGAGATTGAAACCGCCTTACAAAACTATCCCGTAACAAACCCACAAATATCAAAATTCCATTGTTATTGCTGCTCAATGTTCATAATGAGATTTTGTATGATGTCCAATTGGATCTACCCACATCGACGGCGGCTTGTACCGCGAGTCCGCGAGATAAAGTTTCCTATCGACGGGCCATCACATGTGCCGCCAATTGATCTTACACTGTAAACACCGACAGTTAAGCTATAAAACAACTTGGATGAGCGCTAGCGCCGTGGGTCGAGACCATAAATCAGGTTTGTTGCTACCCGCCTATTTTTAGACCTCATTCTTTTAACAGGCTACTACTACCATAGCAACATGATGGTACAATTTACGAATGCAACCTTATCTGCCTAGTTCGTTCTCGTTCCGTCCCTCTGGTTCCAGGTATTGTAAAGGTTAATTTATTGATGTATTTTGGATTAGGCATTCTAATGGGAAGAATATTTGATATGAAAGAGTTTAATATGAATTAGCTTGTTATATAGAACTTGACTTTTATCTTAGAGATGGTCTTTTATTTTCAGATTAAACTGTATTCAAAAGACCAACGAACTGTGATTAGAATGGTCCCTGCAAAAGTTTTGCAAAAAGAAACACGTGTATGTCACCGTAAAATTGTCAAACACGTTAGATTGTAATCTCTCTAGCGAGATTGTAAACTCTCGAAATATAGTCGACTGAACATACTGCTTACAATATAACGCTTTATTTTTCGGTAGATTGTAATCTATCGAAGCGAAACCGTAATATTGTGAAATGCATGCGACGGAAGTATCTCTGCCGCCATAATCGGGACCAGGGGCACCCCCACGTTAGGTTAGTTAGGTTCCTTTAAACCCTGCAGACAGAAATAGGGGCCCCGCGTAACGGGGCTCCGTCGACTACGCTTTTTAGGGGGAATATAAAGTGTTTTGAGGTTAGGGTATATTAATCGGTATTTCTCAGGAATGGTACATTATCTTTTCATGAGAGTGGTACCACGGGGCTAAGGGGGACCCCTCCTTCCCTCCTCCTCCCGCACACCGCGCGAGTTGACTTCCATCGCATACATTTCACAATATTACGGTTTCACTTCGATAGATTACGATCTACCGATAAATGATGCGTTATATTGTAAGCAGTATGTTCGTTTGACAATATTTCGAGAGTTTACAATCTCTATAGTTATATTACAATCTAACGTGTTTGACAATTTTACGGTGACATGTATCTACACTAATCTACACTAATATTATCTACACTAATATTATAAAGAGGAAAACTTTGTTTGTTTGTTTGTTTGGTTGTAATGAATAGGCTTAAAAACTACTGGACCGTTTTTAAATATTCTTTCACCATTCGAAAGCTACATTATCCACGAGTAACATAGGATATATTATATCCCCGTACTCCCACGGGAACGGGAACTATGCGGGTGAAACCGCGGGACGTCCGCTAGTAATGTAATAAAATTATAATCGAATTCTCGATTCATCCGAAAACAAATGTTATAATCGATTTAACAAAGATCATTGCTAAAACGAGTCTTAATTTGCTCATTGCCAAAGCTAACCCATCACATGCCTATATAATGAATCAAATAATCACGATCTTCTGCAACCAGAAATCAATAAACGGCTTCTCAACATGGAATTTATGAAACCTGTTTTGAAGCACGAATACAATAACGTTTTTGACGTAACGTATCCTATCATCAATGGCTGGAGCCTAAAAATTATAACCAACGAATTAAAATAAGCAAATGCCTTGTTGGACTTCTTTTAAGATGGGTATCGCGATTCAAGGAAGATTTCAGGTCTACAATTTTGGGAAACTTGGTATCTGTAAATCTAAGTGGAACAGATTCAGGAGCGGTATTCAAACCTACAAAACAGAGGACCAAATGGCGAATTTAGGTAAAAAATATTTATATTAGTCAAACAGGTAATTTTAACATTAACGTAAAGACCACTAGATTCTATATGCAATAACCGCATTCTAACATTTCCATTCTAACATTTCTATGAAGCAGCAAAAATGTTATATACTTTTTTATTAGATAAACAATTAGAATAAATTTATGTTTGGTTTGGGGTTTTTTATAATCTAAATTAGTTTAGGACGTAAGTTAATACTTGTAAAGGTACGATGGGATTGACATCGTCGCAATTGTGAACAAAAATCCCTTAAATAAAGAAGATTAAAAAAAAAAAAAAAAAAAAAAAAACATTTCTAACCAACCGTCTTGTTCTTTAGCTCAGACAGAGATATAATATTAAGTTTGTGTGAACAGACCATTGTCAGAATTTCTTGGCGCATGCAATCAAAGCTAGGGCCCTTAGGCTGCGACTAACTAACCAGTCAGATAGCTAGAATAGCACAAGCTGTGAAAAAGAACCGAGGTTTAGTTTCACACATCCCTCGCTACGCATCGTCGATCATCTCTGGTACTGAGGCCCTACTCTCTAACGTTTCGTCCGTATATTCGGATCCATCCGTCTCTCTCACTCGCACTCGTTTGCAGACGTGCGCGATAGAGACGGATAGATCCGAATAAACGGACGAACCGTTAGGGAGTAGGGCCTCTGGAAACGCAGCCTTACCACCACCTCTTTTAGCAGTATTACTTTAAATGATGTTTATTCAGCAAGTAGGTTTTTACAAACACTTTTACACGTCATTTTTTTTGGTACGAGTATATGGGAGGATGCCTTCCATCTTCATCCCGCACTGAAGTAAGATCAAAGCAATATACTGCTTTAAGAGATCATAATTGGGCCACCTGATCTTTGAAACTCGAAAAATGTTGTAAATTAGAAAGAGCCGCTCGGCTCGATCTTTAGGTTAAGCCGAGCTTGCGTAGGTTGATCTGTGGATGGTGGATGCCTGTTTGTCTGTTACATGTCCAGTTTCCTCTGTGCCTCGAAAAGCACGTAAACCATGGATCGGTATGGATCGGTAGATCTTTGACAGTTGTTGAGTAATCAGTGGCCCGAAAGTTTGACAACCAATCTTACCAAGAGGAATCGCATTGCCTAGTACTAACTGGACTATGGACGTAAGATAGTCGGTCACTCTATGTAAAATACTGGTATTCAGCAGAATCCGGTTAGATTGGAAGCCAATCCCGACGCAGAAAAAGAAGACAGATGATGAAGATGATTAAAAAAAAACAGAAAAATATTTAAATTTAAGTAAATCAGATTGACCTATTAAGGGCATTCTATTACGTCCCAAACAGATTTCCGCACTCAATACCCATTACCGGTGTTAATGTTAATGAATATCTTAATTTTCAATCTCAATGACGTGTCGTGGAATGAGAAGAAAATTAAATATGTAAATGTATTCATATTATACTATTATAGTTAAACGATCAATTGATTGCTTAGCAACTAACAGGCGCCACCGAGCGAGCTCCGACCGGATTGTCGTTATTGTAAATCTTATTAATTGTATTATTAATATTTATGATATGAGCATTAGTGAAATATGTTCATCAGTTGAGAATTATGGGTGAACGAGAGGCCACTCGTCAGAGGTAACGAAACCAGTATAAGCTGATATCTTGTTTTATTCAATTCAAACTCTATACTTCACACGGCTAGCTCATTGTAGAGAACGCAATTGCGTACCCGCACGCCAGCCAGACACAAGTGACGAGGAGGAACATCATGTGTTTGTAGTCGGTCTGAGTCTGCTAGACCCCTCCCAGATAACATCCATTGAGGATTTCCAAAAAAAGGGTCGGACTGTTTCCACTGAAGAACAGTTGTGCAGCCTGCTCTACCGGGATGGATTAGAAAACTGGGTTTTCCATGTAAATAGAGAAATCGCAAATTGCCTAGATGTGCACTGCAAGATGTAAGATGTGGATGATTGCTAATGAAGTGGCAGTTAACGCTCCTACCGCGTACTTACGCATCTGATTTATGTATAGCTCATGAATACACTCAAGATTAACGCAACTGCATTACAAGTACACATTTAAGTTACTAGCACTAATTAGTATGATATGGTGAACCGCGAATGAAGATTAGCGGGCCTGACATGCTTGCTTTAGCACAATCATAATATGAATCACGTTAAAAACTAAAAACCGGCCAAGAGCGTGTCGGGCCACGCTCACTGTAGGGTTCCGTAGCTTCCCAGACCATTAAAAATACCAACATTTTTCGTCAGCAAAAATAACTTTGTTTTTCATAGTATTTGTATGAAAAACAAAGTTATCATTTGCGTTTTTTTGAAAAAGTGCTATATAACTCAAAAACTATTCAACTCATCAAGTTGAAAATAATTTTCCTAGAAAGTTCATATAAAGGTCTACTTCTGTGATTTTTTTCATATTTTTTAAACTTATGGTTCAAAAGTTAGAGGGGGGGGGGACACATTGTTTTTGACTTTCGGAGCGATTATTTCCTAAAATATTAATATTATCAAAAAATGATTTTAGAAAACCCCTATTCATTTTTAAATACCTATCCAACAATATATCACACGTCAGGGTCAAAATTAAAAAAAAAATCGCTCCCCACTTTACGTCTGGGGGAGGTACCCTAATAAAAATGTTTTTTTAAATTTTTATTTTTGCACTTTGTCGGCATGATTGATATACATATTGGTACCAAATTTCAGCTTTCTGGTGCTAACGGTCACTGAGATTATCCGCGGACAGACAGACAGACAGACATGGCGAAACTATAAGGGTTCCGTTTTTTGCCATTTGGCTACGGAACCCTAAAAAATGGACTTTACTGTCATAATCATAAAGTCCATTTTAAGAATTTTAATTTTTAACATGATCAAATTATGATTCTGCTAAAGCGGTCATTTTAGACCCCCTGACTAAAGTGCGATTTTACTCATATCATTAAAAAAAACCTCTCCAAAAGGCCAGCAGCCTAATTGCACAATTGTAATGCTTTTCTAGCCCAACTCGTTGAACAAACAAATTTTTCAATTATGAAGAAATAGATAGGATTGTCTTTCAAAATCCTTCAGATTCTGATTAAAACAAGTAATGCAATTTTAGGGGGTGATTCGTTTTGGCCAGTTTGCAACTTAGTTGCTGAAAATTTCTTGTTATTAAAATCCAGTTCTACTCCTAAAAATAAATCCTACAAAGAGTTTTTGCTATTTTTTTTCGGATGGGAAATCATCAAATGACTTCTCCCACTCTGGGCGGAGCGGGAGGGAGTGTCAGACTTTTACTGACTAAAACCCATCCATGTTCCTTCCTCGCCCTTTATGTTCCGGGGCCGCGGTATCTCTTTCGAACAGGCCCGCAACCCCGGAAGAGTTTTTGCTTGACATGCTAACCAGACTATTTTATATTTTCCCTCGAAATCAACGTGTCAGCATGAAAATAATTTCAAGTAATTTCCATTTGCATGTTAACATTTTTCACAAACAACATGTTGGTGTAGTGACGAGTTTTGAGAAAAGCGCCTCAAACCGCGGCGCCATCTGTTGACACTGATGACAATATTGGTACGGTCGAACAAGCTATTTGGTTTACACTTTACAATGTAATTTGTGGGTTAAACTGTAAACCAAATAGCTTGTTCGACCGTACAGATAGAGACTGTTGAATTTACAAAAAGTTGTGCGATGGGGATGCCAAACCTTTTTTAATTATTCAAGGTGATTTTAACATTACATGACATAAACTATTAAAGGTAGACTTTGTCTTGGGAAACCATTTATTTGAAAGTTCTAAAAATACTTTTAAATATTTTTATGACAAGACTTATTTCTATATCCTTATTTTTTTCTAATCTTAGGTACCTAATCCTTTTCTTCTCTCCTAAGCAAAACGTTATTTCCGATACCTAGATAATGTAAATACGCTACAGATTCAGCACCTAACCACAAAACGGCATGCCCACAACAGAATCATCACTTAACCCATCACAATCGTAAAAAAACAGAACTAATTTCCATAAACACTTGTACCTAGCTACATCCGCTGAAGGAATAAAATCTCCATGACTAACAGATTCAAGGTGGATTGTTTGCCATTACACGATGACGTCATCACCGCCATAGGTAGGTACTTACCGCCATAAGTTGTACCTACGGCCTAATACACAAACAACTTTTTGCCCACCTACACTATAACCAAACTGTTATATGCTTTTGGAAATTGTACTGTATCACTTCGTAATAAAGGACATGATTAAAAATATAACTTGTTCTTTCCGGTACCTATTTACGCCATACTACAATACGGTGAACCTCTTTGGTAAACCACATAAGATAATATGGCAATACAATTATTGCTCAGGCTGGAATATTTAATCTCTAGCGATGACTCCTGGTTGGGTACTGGCCTTCTATTGAAAGTCTTGCTGATGCTCCAGGGTAGCCAGCGAAATTCAAATTTTCTTACGTTTTTTTTGCAATTTGCAGGCCAGTCCTACGTTGTATGTTTATGAAAATATGCCTCGCGACTGTAATACGTTTGTAGTTACAGAATTATAACCATGAAAATCATCAAAACAACTCCTACGCTTCAAGTTCATAAGGGTCTAGGAAAGACATTTTCAAATTTAAGTCATTCTTAGACGTATAAGAACTTGGACGGTTGTAATTGTCTTTTTCCCTGGAGCATCCACCTTTTTTTTACGGATGGGAAAACATCAAATAACTTCTCCCACTCTGGGCGGAGCGGGAGGGAGTGTCAGACTTTTACTGACTAAAACCCATACAAGTTCCTTCCTCGCCCTTTATGTTCCGGGGCCGCGGTATATCTTTCGAACAGTCCCGCAGCCCCGGCAGGCTTCAGCCCTTGCGGGCCCCTTCACTATGGTGACATCTCTTAGAGGCGCGCGTGGAACACGAGCGCGCCGTCGACACGGCCTGTCGTCATAAGACGGACGGACGGCGAGCTAGCCCATAGCCTATCGTCCACAGGCCGCGCCTTTGGTGGCCGGGGGCCACCACGTGACCCCCGACGCCCGGTGCGTCTCCCGCGGCGGCTGGGGCGAGAGGTTTTCTCCCTCTCGCGTTCCGCCACCTCCTTCGCTAGCATGACTGCTTCGCAGAAAGAGGTGACGGCTTCCCATTCCGTCACGCGAGAGGTCGCCGCCGCCGATCGCAGCTACGAGGACACGGCGTTGCTCTGCCCACGCGGGGCAGACCTCCACCGTATGCTCCACCGTGTCCTCTGGAGCATCCACCTTAAGGGCTCTTTCAATAATTCCTTCTAGTTTGCTGTACGCATCGCATCCTATCTTTACCAAGTCCCAGCCGCCTTAAGGCCTACGCAGACCGGGACGGCATGGCAAGGGATTTATGTTTTTACCAACGGACATTCAAACGTATTGATATAGAAATACAACATAAATTGCTATGCTTTAAAATCATGCCGCGACATGCCGTGGCATCTAAAGGGATTTGCATAGAAAGACGCGCCACGGTCGTATTTCTATATCAATACGTTTGAATGTCCATTGGCAAACATTTAAATTCCTTGCCATGCCGTCCCGGTCTGTGTAGGCCTTTATCCAGATCTTTGGATGCCCCTGTCATCTCCGAAGGGTTAGATAGGTGTATGTAACAGGGATGTTACGGAGCTCCGATTCCGATTCCGATTAGTCGGAACTTCCGATTGTTTTTAAACCTCCGATTCCGATACCTGTTCCGAAACTTTTCAATCGGAGGTAATCGGAGGTCGATGCCTTGCGGCGGGCGGCGGCCATACGGCCGCGGTCAACGCGTCAACCTACTCGAATCTGTCAAATTTTGCCAATCGAACGTGAACTTTCTTACTTTGCGATAAAGTTGAAAATCTTTTGCAGAAATTTAACCGACTGTGGTAACTTGATGTGCTGGCGTCTGTACAATGCATAATTATTTTATTAATAATTATTGATTTTTTTTCAACGCTTCGTCAGACGTTCTATTGTTTGTGTTTGAAATTAAAAAGACTGATTAGCAATACAGTACTTATGTATTATTTTATTTCACTAATTAACCCTACTTTCTCACACATTCTCTTCTTCAGCTTCCACCTCCGATTCCGATTCCGATTCCTGTTCCGATTCCGACATATCAAATCCAAAACCTCCGATTCCGATTCCGGTTCCGATATAATCACATCCGTTACATCGATATCCCTAGTATGTAATAGTTCACCCACATTTCACAGTTAGAGCCAGCCTATTGCCATCAACCGGGCACAAATCCATGCTCCGTGTCTGCTTTTCCGAAATTTTTGTCAATAGCAATTTGCCCGACCAAGGAATCAAACCGATGACATGTTCAGCATTTTCGCGATTGCGAGCACTGGACTAACGAGGCAATCAAAATCAATAATTTATTTTAATATCATGCATTACATAATATGTATGTAATACATATGTAAGACAGTCCTCCAAAAATACACCCTTCATTTCTTCCCTCTGTACCCAGTACTTTATCACCAGCTAAGGTACCAACATAAGAAGTGGCGGAAACTCACCAGCAAAACTTCTCTGAACTAAAAAATTGTTTACTGCGGAAAGACTTTAAAGTAACCGTTACTTTATAAAGAAATATTCCGACGCTATTTTAACGGTATCTCGATAGTGATGTCAACAATTCGCACATTAAGTAAATACCACTTAGATGGAGTCATGAGAACGCAAAAAATGCCAAGTTAACTTTTAACTAAACTACAGTATCTTCATAAAAATATATGATCGGCCAAAATCAATAAATTATTAACGACACGACGATTGGTTTTTATCGATAATAAATAAATTATGAAGCTTACTAATAGATTCAATCCATAAACCGTCACAGACTGATCACCGACGCATGTAAAATTATTGATTTCTCTAATATTGGACACAAAGGTACACGTTTTCGCACTTTACATTTATCATCAGAAGTAGAACCGTGTAATACATATTGTTTATTGGAAAACCGGGGCTTCGGCGTCGGAGACACACAAAAGCCGGAAGGCAGACCGCGTCACCGCGGTGGGCTGCGCGCAAGTCTAACGTACCGGTACTTCATCTTTGAAAAACTCGATTAAAGCACAACTGATAAAGAACGTGATTTAAAACGTAAGTCATGTATCTGAAGCAAGTTCAACGAGGTAAGTTCAATAGCTGCTCCAGAAAAAGTTGTGCAACTACTTTATATTGAATACAACACCGACTCATTTTATACTTAGACTCTGCGTGAAATTGACTCCTATTTGAATGTAAAAGCGTCTAAATGCGCATCACACGGACTAACTAAAAAGGTATGTATTAAAAAGAAATCAGTCAGTTGAAATTGTTGTGTTCTATCTCAGATAATATCTGGCGCGCAAGATGGAAAGAGCATACACGATGCATCGCATGAACACGGAGTGGTTAATTTTCACTCTTCCGCTTGGAACCCCAGCACTATAATAACAAAGAGTCTCACTTAAGGGGCCGGCGGAGCAAGCGTATTTCATACAAACGTAATACCAAAATTATTTGTAAATCAAACATGTTCTTAAGGTAGTATGTATTTATTTTGATTGGATTACAGAAGATCTATGTTCCCAAATATACTTTTTGAGAGGATAATGATACAATCACGAGATATGAGGAATTTAAAATTTGTAAAGAAAACTTATTTTTCTTATAACTCTTGTTAAAATCAGTGTCCAATCAAAATATTTATTTGGGAACCTAGATATTCTGTAATTCAATCGAAATAAATACACACTACCTTAGGAATATGTTTAATTTAGAAATTATTTTGGTATTACGGTTGTATGAAATACGCATGCTCCGCAGGCGTCTTAAAACAAAACTGTAATGACTTCTTGAACATTAAGCGGGCACAAAGGCTTTTACACTCTGTTTAACAAAATAGTTCATTCGACGTTTGCATACGCTCGGGTAATTATCCGTCGTATTGTTATACACAATGGCAGAGTTATTTATTATTTCAATTTCACAATATATTGTTGCGAGGAAAACAATGTAAGCACCTAACGTACCGTTCTTGTTACAAATCTCGCTACACACTTTCTATGGAGCTAACTTATTACTACGCTGTGGCTTGTGATTTGTGATATCAAATCTATTGTCATCATCATCAAAATAGTTCACATTTGTATAGTTTAGGGCGTTTCGGAATGTGACATTTTGATGAACCAACGGCTAGATAGTCATTTACGAAATTTCTTTCTCTCCTAGAGCGCTCTGCAAGAACATGGGAATAATAGCTGCAATAGATCAAGATCAAGAAGGATCAATGGTGAGTGGCAATTGAAAGCTAATTATATGGTTGTTGTATATTTATTGCTTTCAATATTATAAGTGAGGTTTTGGCGCACCTTCAGCACCTTTAATTTTACCAGAGAATCAAAGGCCAACCAGGTAGTGGCGTGCATATGGGCAAATAATACGGTAAGTTCCTAGGAAAAGCAGACTGATCAGAACCTAACCCCTAACCCTAAGAGTAGTAGGTTATGAGGCTAGCCAAACTTTTAGGCTTGTATGAAAGTACCACCTACAACCAGGCTACTAACTAAATACATAACTAAAGAAAGCATTACAAAGACTCGTGCGTCAATCTCAAAATCTCTATCGCAAAATTCACGATGTAGTAACGTCTCGGTATCAAGATTTAATTACAGCAGATATTTGCTTTTGAGGATACGATCAAACAATCTAACGGAGAGCCACAAAAGCTTCCATTGTAAGTAAGTGTGTGGGAAACAGGGCGCATCCTTACGAGCTAACGAGGCAGCTAATTATTTAGTCATGTCCCTCTCCCTTCTCACTAGCGAACACTTAACTAAGAAAGCATCCCTTCTTAATGACTGGCGAGTTATTACCAAAGAGTCTGTTTGTATTCATGATCATCATCACGACTGACATTTTAACTTCTAATTTTAAGTATTTTGACATTTACATTTCTTTATTTTTTTCTTATTTTTCTTGTTTTGTTTATCTAATTATTCGGTTTCATGTATATTTTAATTTTAGCATGTAAGAATATATATACACTAACACTCTAATAGAAATAAAAATATGTACAAGTATCAAAAAGGGTTACAGGGGATCGAAAAATTCGTCCACATCGCTGCCAACGGGAAAAGTGCCCAGAAGGCTGGCAGCATTGCCACGTTGGATGGCAATGCTGATTCTTTGCCCAAAAAATAGGCCCACCCTCTGGTCACGTGAACAGTCGACAAGTTTGGCGATTTCTCGAAATACTAGAAAGGAGAAGATTTTGCTGTGCCCTGACAGGGTCTAACACGGTGTTTACGGTGTTATGGTGTTTGGTGGCTACCAAACACCATAACACCATGTTAACACCATGTTTTACCTTGTGGAATGCAAATAAATGAATATGAATCTTCCGACATTCATCTAGCCCTATATCTCAATGTATTTGGGGTCTGCGCAGCATGTCTTTTTCTATATATACTTCTTTATTACTCGTCATCTCAGCAGTCCTGTCCCGTCCTTTCTAGCCATATCATCATTCACAGAGTCTATCTTTCTTTGGTCTTCCTCTACTCCTTCCACCATTTCCATTTCAGACTTGTTTGTACCCACGCGTACGATTACATCGACTATAGTAGTTGCGTTAATAATGTTTACGAGCATATACCGCTACAGTTACGTTCATTTTCCCATCAGTACGAACAACAATAATATTGGAGCATTGTGCGCATTCGGCGCGGGCGCAGAGAAAGCGTTGCCCGCAACAATGCGCGCTCGTGTAGATGCGCTAGATAGCGCCCGCGAACTTTGAACCGCGTTTTATAACTTCCATACAAGTCTCGAAGTCTCCCACTAAGGAAAGTCAGGTACTAGTTTCAAATCGCTACAGATTTTATGGTGTTACTTTATCAGCGTTCGTTTGCTTTACTTTCCAATGTATTGGGTGCAATCGTCATGCGGGCATCGTTTCACTGTTGCGTAGCGAAAGAAACAATAGGATATTTTGAAACTGAAATGCGTTTGTGTAACTAGTTTCTTTTTTTTTGTTTTAGATGCAGTCTTATCAAGATTAGGCCTGTTGTCGTTACCGAGTGAGATGAAGGTCAAACATGGTCCCCAAAGAACTGGTCTGCTCTTATACAAATTAGGAAACCTGTAAGAAACAAGATTATCTACTTTCCGTATTTAGAAGAAGATAAAAATGTTGTCCAGAACGTCCATAACGATTATTCTCCCATAGGCCATATAATATATAATTATTATAAGAAATAAAATCGATGCAGAGTATTTAATCGGTGGAAGTCACAATTATTAATAATAAAATTGTGATTTTCTATTCATAGTTCTCATCCCGCTAAATGACAGCTTTATAATACGAGTAACTAACGTCCTACATCTCATTTCTCCAGTTTAGAGCAATAATGAAATAAATAGACATTCATAAACATGTAATAACATAATAGGTCCTTATGCGGTCCACAAGTAAAGAAAGGATATCCGTGTCGCATACGCACAAATCGTAAGACTCAGAAGAGGGAGTAAAACATACTTTAATGTATTGTAATCGCAGGGGCCGGATTCGTGGACCTGCATGCACTGTTCTTATGTCCATGACGTTTCATGTGCGGTCCAACCAATGCCAAGAATAATCATTAATTATTATGGAATGTAGGCAAGCCTCTTTTCCTCTTATGCCTGAACGAGGATTTGTTCTGAAACGTGGGTAGATTCTTATTAAAGTTTCGCGTGGCAGTTTTCTGCATCTGAAATCCGAAGCTCCGAAAAAGTAGCACTGATAACACCAACTGCATACTGATACAAAATATCAAAATATTCCAGATCTCCAAGATTGACCTGGCAAAACAAAAACATTTGCCGAAAAATAAGGATAAGGTTTTTTCAAATAAATTGTTTTACACCGAAAATCTTTGGCTGAGGCTTTCGCCCCAAACAGCTAAAGTTCGAACAACAAAAGCCATCGCAAGTACAAGAGACAACGAGTCCATAGACTAAAGAGTGAGTACCGAGTAGTGAGGTGAACGACTGGCCCGCCATTACGGCAACCGCATCATTACGGCAGCGGCAGCCGGCAGCGAGGCCCCCAAGCCTTTCATAACGTTTTTTATCCCCCACTACCTCCACCACTGCCACTGTTGACAAACCCGTTGAAAAACTCAGCCCCAGAACAAATTACATCGCGTTCCATTTATATAATGAAAACTATTTGGTTTTTTGGTATAAAAAGTGTTTTTAAAACAAATGGAAGCTAAATGTCGAGTAGAGTTGGGGAAGATGACTCATTTAATCAGATCATTGATTTAAATCAAAAGGAAACATTATTGGTTTCTCAGTTCCTTTTTCATGCAACTCGATAGCTGAGTAGCTCGGTAATAAAAAAATATATAAAATTCTCAGTAGGTACTTCAATACAAGCGGATAACATCAAAGCCCTACTAAATGAGCGGCTGCACACGTTCCTTTATCGGCCATCTCCCATTGTTGGCACGCCCGACACATTTACAACAACTACCCGCCAACCACAGCTCGCACACATCAATATTTAATACCATAAAGAATAAATGCGCATTGATTTTTATTATTCAAAATGTAAAATGTTGATAGAATCTCATCCTCTCACGTAATACGTATGTATTCGTCTGTCTGTTTGTATGTGTGTGTGTGTGTGCTAGATAAAAACGTATCATTTGAATGTCCAGCAGTCATCCTTGCGCGCATAATTATGTCTTACTTGGAAATTGTTGCTACTCTTTGTACTGTGACATTGTGCTGTATTATACTCAGGGCTGACAAAATGTTTTGTTGTTATTAAAATATTAATAAAAAAAATAAAATAGTTTTTCGCATGTATTTAAAATATAAAATACTTTCAAGTCGTGTATTTGAAAAACAAATTACACTCAGAATGTTTAGATTGCAGTTGTTGTAAGTACCTACCCTAATCTAAGATCGGCTTTACCTTGCACGCTTGAAAGTATACATAATATTGCTTATGTAAATTTAGAATACGGCACAGATCCTTTTATCAAAAAACTTTCATAAAATTCGCCAAAATTGACCATTTTTTCAACGGAAAATATATAAAATTATTTTACTAGTTACAAAATACCTCAGGTATTTTGTAACATCAATTTGAAAAATCAATTGCAAATAACGTTTTTAGGAAGTAATTGAAATAACAAATACGTAACAGTATTTCAAATACATAGTGCCCAGCCCTGATTTTACATAAGTATGGAATGGGACTTTACCACAAATAAGTGGATTGTCATTTGTAACAGACGCTTTAATTTTTGTTTCATTGTGTAGATTTGGTTGCGATGGTTATTCAAGTCTCAAAAATAGTTCAACCAATACTGATTATTTAAAATTTGTCTCTACAAAAACAAACAAATATAAAATAAGATGAGGGTTTCTAAAGCATTAATTAAAAGCCTTCAGTTGCAGTGTAATATTTAATTGACTAACAAATAAATTCATATCTTCTCAAATTGACATTAAACATTTATTTTCATATAAGTACGTACATTATAATAATATAAATTAAATAAATCATATATTTATGCTTTCAACGCATAATGTGCTCATTTCTTACCAATCGAAGCATTTGTCATTATTTCTAGCGCGAGTTTGAGCTACATTGTGAAATAAATTATTAAACTTGCCAGTTTTATACACTCTATTTACTTAATACGATTGATATGACACACAGCGCTCAAGGGAGATCGACAATATAATTTATTCATTACTTATGTTCTTTCAAATTGACAATGATCAAATAGAAAATTATATATTTAGGCATGCAAGTTTAAATATAAGTATCGTATTTAGCATCGTGCCATACCAATTATTATAAAATATAAGAGTGTATAAAAATCAATTGTGTACACAATAAAAAAGAAACCTAAGCACATTATGCGCTAAAGTAATATTCTGGCAGTTTCATTAGGTACATGGTAAAAGATTATAATGATCATTACTTGCAAATAACTCTCATTTACATTACTTATTTATATTTCATGTTTTATCACATTTTAACAATATCAAAGCTAACTTTAATTTAGATAGTAACATAAGATCCAAAAGAGGCCTAAAACAACACCTTGTGTTTGTGGCATAAAATTAACTGTATATGTGATAAATTTACATAAACTAAAATAAAACGAATAAATTGGTAAAATAAATAATAATAAATATAACGTCTTGATCGATTAGTACTTATTTGAAGCCCAAACAAGCTTCTTGTACCCTTATTTCAACGTTTAACTGTTAAAACTTAAACCCTGATACTTATAGAAAATAATTTACCGTTTATTGCACGCCAAAATTGAAACACAACTGCTTTTACAATATTGCTAACTCTATGGTTAAAATGGCGGTCTTATCGCTGATAACGGTATCTTCTTGACCACATTTGAATGGACTTACGAACATAAAATACATATAAAGCGGGGTAGTAACTGGTGTACTACTGATACTAGACATACATAAAAAATAATTTAAGTTAGGTATTTAGTTATATATTTATATAAATAATATAAAAACAACGCAATCTTTTCTAAATAAAATGACTGCAGTAAATTATTACTGCGGTAATAATTTTAAACCTAAGGTACGTAATGGCCAATACATAGATTGCTATTTACTAAGACTAAACGAATATTATAGGCCGTTACGTTTACCTAATAAATAAAGAAACATGTACCTGCTACATAAGTTTAACGATTGCATTATTTTAAATAATTCATAATTGTATTGCCAAGTAAAAAAACCTTATAAAATTATATAAATAATGGATTTATCCGTTGGAATGTAAATTATGACACTTTAGAATAGCAAAAGATGGCAACTTTGAGAGAGCCATACTGTAAATAATTATAGGTAGAAGAAATATGTGGTTTACCACAGAATCAGAGTTTCTTTTGCGTCATTTTTATTGCGCAGGTGTTAAAAAAATCGTAAAAATGTTAATTTAATATTTTCATCAGTATTTTTATTTGGCGACTTCATAAGTTTGGTAATCGAAAAGGATCCATTGCAGTCTTATTTAATCATTATATTTACGCATAATTATGTCATTGGTGTAAAAGCGGGTGCCTTAACTTAAAACTATCATTACTATTCATTTAGGCCTAGCACAGTATGAAGCTCAGACTGGTTTAGAAAAATACATTAATTAAAAATAAGTAGATTATTAAATAATTTTAGACAGTGACACTTTTATTTATTTGTGTGTGACATACTCTCATTATTTTGTTTTACAAACTAATGTTGCTACAAAAGGTCGGCGGGCCAAAGGTTGAGTACGTCAGGATTACTTTAATGTCATTTCAGTGTGGGAAAGAGATAGAGCTATACAGGACGAAGGGCTATCCTTTCCACTGGGCACACAGGACAGTTTCTGTAACTGTCAAAGCTGTCAAAAGAAACTTAACTTATCCCAGGCTTAAATGATGAAATTGGCTTTATTTTACGCATTATTTTATGTGATGAATGTGTGAATATGGACTGTCATTTTTACCCATTATTTCTGTATGAACTGTCACACGAAAACCTAAATTATCCTAGGCGGCGAGCAACAAAATTCGAGCTCGCTGCGCTCGCTCTTGCACCCTACGAGGGCCCCATTCTTCTCAAGTGCCCAGGGCCTATATAGTTCGTTAAAAACGTCTCTGACAGGACGTCTAGCTCCACCTCTTTCCCACAACGAACTAAAATTAAAGCACTACTGCTGCAAGAGGCCATGGTAGGCCACCTGATACGTAGAAAAAGACAGGGGTAGACAATGTCAAAAATCTTATATAAAAGTTTAAATTAAACTGTACAATTGACAGACCGACATTTATTTCAGATCCAATTTTGATAGAAGAATTATTGATATAAGCAGTATTTTATAAGCTTTAAAGCTCCTTTTAATTCGTATTACATTATTAAAGGGTTGCAATAGCTTTTTATTAATTATTGTTAGAAATTTATTTATATGGTAACTTAATTATGAAATTCAGGCAACATGAGTAAGCACGTTTGGTTCCTTTTTCTAAAGTTAAGGTGCTCCCTCATCTCGAGCATTCGCCTGTAATGTAACATTACTTTTAAGATTTAACTTGTATTTTTCGTGCGAATTCTAAGTTTGAATGAATATATTATTATTATATATTATTTCAGATTCGACTTCGAGCATTTAGTTGATTCCACAATGTCAGACGAAGCGGTCGTTATGCTGATCGCGGCAACATTAATTTTACACATTGTATCATCAAGCTGCGCACTGTAATGCTAGGCTCGCTTCCCTCAACAATGTAATGCTCGATTCTTGTACAAAAACTTCGTACTTTGAGGTGAGTGTTTTACTACAATAACTACAAAAATACAAGTGTATAGTGTCTATCTACTATACGGCGCCTCCATATCCGACGTTGATTGACGTCCTCGTATCGAAACTTATTTCGCGTTACCAGGGCGTATTTATACGCCTACTTACACTATATGCTAAAGGTGCGTTCTTGCTAGCCGTAACTTAAGCTGATTAAGAATTAATAGTATAATACTCTTATCATAATAATTATAGAGGTCAAATTTAGTTGGCTAGCTAAATTCCACAGATGTGACGGGTATCGATATCTAAAGAAGACAAAAAAAAAAACTGACACACTTAAAGTAAACTAAATTACAATTGACCTTTAAAAAAATCCAGGGTAAATTCAATTCAATTAAATAAAGGGTTCCGTACCCGATGGATAACCAACGGCACCCTAATACAACGCCTCCGCAGTCGGTCCATCCTTCTATCAGTCTGTCCATCCTTCCATCAGTCAGAAAACAGTTGAAATTTTCATAGACTAACCCCCGAATACTGAAACTTCACTCAAAATTTAAGGGTTGTTTAACATTTGAGCAGTTTTTAACTTTAAATTTTATATGGCCAAACGTCATTTTTGAGTATCTGTTAAATATAAGTAGTACTTAAATTTTGAGTTACGTTTCAGTATTCGGCCATGAGTATTTTTGTTGCCGCTATGCAAACATCTAATCAAAATTAAAGGGGTTTGCTTACTACGATGGTACGGTGGTATGCGCGAGTCACGGTCGCACTTGGCTGGTTTTTGTTCTTTGTTCTATCTTATTGAGGCGTCTGAGTTTCGCTAGCTAATTAAACTTGACCCTGTATACACATGTTCCCGTTACTTGGTGTTACATGTACATATCAAATGGTGTTTCAAATTGGTCTCAATACTTTAGGCCATAGCGGTTTATATTAAGAGATCTTTAAACAGCAAAGCTCGACTGGCTTTGGGAATAATTATATTATTACTAAAGTTTTTAAATAACGCTTAGACTCGTAGACATTCGTTCTTCAAACCTTTTGTTTGCTTTTAGAATACCAATCGTATTTTATTATTGCAATTTCGGCGGGGTACATTTATTAAACTGCAGTTCGTATGCCACTTCTTCATATTCTTTCTTTAAAAGCGGTCCACTGCTAGTATACGCATCGCTTTACTGAACAAGAATGAAACCTTTCTCTGAAGCATTTATCAGAGTTTTGCATAAGTTCCATATCCTATTAAAAAGTATGTTAAAGAGGATTGAACCCTCTTATATTAAACTTATATTGTCACTTATGGGATTTCTTCCGTGATTATTTATTGTTTTCAGCTCCCGATATTTCGGCGCTGTTGCAAGCGCCATGATTGCGGGTTGACTGGAGCATGCGGGTGGATGGAAAATAAATTGTTAGGAGCCGACAAATCTGTCTACCCTCTTTGTCTTTGCTACGCACACTATTGGAACTCGACACTAATTCAGGCGAAACACACTCACTGTATCACCAGGTTTTGTGGAGTCCTTATTGTGATGCCTGTTGATACTTTTGAGCATACTCAAAACAGGATTCCACGTACTAGACAATTTGAACCTATCCTCTCGATTTAAATTTGTATGTTTTCTCATTTCAATTGCTTCTCTTGTCAGCCTTGGTAAGTAATGTTTCGGGAACCGGGATCTCAAAACAATCACGAAGATATCCCGTAAGTGACAAATGACAAGATAAGTTTAGTTTTAAACAGTGTTTCCTATATTAAGCTTATAGTTTTACGTAGAAGCTCTTTTATTCCACCTAAGATGAGGTTATTATTTAAACCATCCGTATACAAAACATTTTCTCCTGAACAAGAACTTTTCTTAATAGCTGTACAGCTTAGCTTAAGCTACAACCAAAATTCGGAATTCGAGGACAGTCCACTCTATATTGACTTCCTTTGTCCATGCCAAGGATATGCTATCGTACATAGCTCTATCGTGATATGTGCCACAGTTCAAGATCAAACTGTCATGGCGCATATATACGTGTATGTTAGCCCGCATTTGGACTGACTGACGCTCGTGCGCTTATGGAATTCGGGTTCTTCGCGAAGCATACATCGAAATTAGAGCGAATTTCATCAATAAATTGCGCGCGATCAGCTCATCTCTAAACCGAATTCAATACCAGCCATTATTGGAGAATATTGATAGCTCTTGAACGTAATAAAGCGTGTCTCAAAAACACGTCATATTTTAGGATGTAGAGCAGTCTATTAAATTGACCGATTTACTAAAATAAAAGTATAAAATAACAGTTGCTCGTTGCCGTACATTGAAATGCGCTAAAATTAAAAATCTGTGACACAAGTCTTTCCCGACAGCCTAGCACGCACTCCTGGGACTTATCTCCCAGATCTGTGACAAAACTGACAATACGCCTCTTAGGCCAACTAATGATCCTCTTAGGCCAACTACATCCTCTTAGGCCAACTACATCTAGCTACACTAACTACAGACTAGCTAGTCTACTTATCGTCCCGCTCCTGTTGTCCGTAGTACAGGTGCGCGATGTCGAACAGCTCTCGGCGCAACTGCTGCGCGTGCGCACGTAGTTGCTGTTCGCGCGCGCGGATCTGTCCGTACTGCTCCTCGCGTTGTTCTGTGTGCTGTTCCACTAGCCAGCGGAGGAAGAGCTCTGGAAGAGGGAGGTTGGGTGAGAATTATCGGTCAAGTAGTGTTAATAAATATGTAATTTTTTTTCTGAAAGTATCTGGAAGTCAATTCTGGTACTTAAAACAAAGTTCAAATTCTTTCAGTCTCATCTCAGTCAAAAAAGAAAACATTTTTGACTTTAATATGTTAAAAATGGTTTATTTTAACAAATTCAGATATAGTTTGAATTGTAAAGGTTCTTAATTATACAGAAATGTCCCTATTGGTCTGTTTTCAGTTATTACCTTACAGCTACACCATTTGCAAAGAATTGTTGATAATTGAGATAGACAATAAGGCAGATTACTTTTGATTTATGTCGATAAAGCGTAGCCACCTTGGATACTCGATTGTTTCAGCATGAAATTTTCAATTCTCGATTCCTTCAATTTAGACCCTAGAGCTGAATGATAAACGAAGCCGACAACCAGCGATTGGTGCTTTGGACTATTAGCTTCATTCACGAAACCTCTAAGTCTTTGCACTCTAAATATGGTAAATATCCTCACCTTCCCATATAACAAAGCTCATGGGCGCGACGGAGGGCCATATAACGTTGGGCGTGGGGTCGTACAGCGGGTTGATGTACTGCGGCAGCTCGTCGGGCTGGTTGAGCCAGGACCACAGGCTGGTCGTCGTGGAGTGCACGCCGCGGGTCTCGCGTTCTTGTTCGTTGTCGCACATGAATGTTCCTGGGGAAGGAGAGTGCGAAGTCGAAATAACGATGCCTGTTTTCAATGACAGTGGGTGTTTTGACATGAATCTACACTAATCTACATCAACACTAAAGAGCAAAGATTTGATTTTTTGTTTGTTACCGTTTAACTCAAGAAGTACTCAACCGATTTAATAAATTCTTTTTCCATTAAAAAGGAACATCTTTACCGAATAACAAGGGTTAAAATTATATTGATATCATGCAAATTAGCAGATCTATCACAATTTTCGAGGACGAAGTGCTAGTTTCTAATAAAACACTAACTGTTGGATTTTCAATGATCAGTCTAACGAGCCGGCGGAGCGTGCGTCGTTCATACAAACGTAATACCAAAATAATTCGTAGACGAAACATATTCTTAAGGCGATTACATGAGCTAAACGCGAGTTTTATAATAACTAAAAGTATATGATTCACTGCTATAAACAAGACCAGAAAAATATATGATATTCTTCAGGATATATGCTAGCATGATACTGTTTTGAAAACATAATTGTTTATCCTATTCATAAATAATATTGGTAACTGCTTCCGCAACTCAAAGTTTTTGCTATATGCAGATGACCTTAAAGTATACAGACCTATTCAAAATATTCAGGATTGCTACCTTCTCCAAGAGGACTTGGACAGACTGACAGACTACTGTTCCACAAGTAAGCTTTTTCTAAGCGTTCCCAAATGTTGCTATATAAATTTTACCAAAAATAAAAATATTATTAGGTTTGTGTACTCCTTATGTAGTATCTCTCTGACCAAGGTTAACTCGGTACGTGACCTGGGTATATTGTTTGATGCTAAACTCTGCTTGGATTTACATATTGAACAAATTATTAATAAAGCATACAAGATGTATGGGTTCATAATGAGATCAACTCATGACTTTAAACGGACCTCTTCGTACCTCTGCCTATACAAAACTCTTGTCCGCTCACAGCTTGAATACGCGGTGCCCATCTGGAACCCGTATTATAAAAAATATATAGATATGCTCGAAAACGTACAACGCAAATTCCTTCGTGCAATGTATTATAGATGTCACAGAGCGTATCTGCCTTATGATCAATTGCTCGATAAATACAAACTTCTGACGCTCAGCTCCAGACGCAAACAATTAGAAGCAATGACCCTGTATAATATTGTTAATGGCAATTTTGACTGTATCGACCTGAATAATGTACTGTGTTATGCTGTCCCCAGAACTGTTCATAGACGCCAAGTGCGAGCAGGTACACTATTTGCAATAGGTACCTGCCGATCAAATACTGGCGAACGTTCACCAATTCGGCGAATGGCAGCATCATACAACAAAGAACTCGAACACATAGACATATTTACATGCTCCATCCAAAAGTTTCGAAGCCTTTTGTATGAGACACTTAAGCACTTCGATTGATTATTAAATGCTTTTTTTTTTTTTTTTTTTTTAGTATTTTCATAATAAGTAGGCATAGTACTTTATTACTTTATTTCTTTTTTAATTTCGCTTTTTTTTTTGTAATTGTAATGTGTTTTAACTGTCATGCATGAACAGCTTTTCCTAGCAATTTAAGGTTTAGTTTAATGGTAATCTGTGAACAGCGCTGTGGGCTACATTATTATTTAAGTTACTAATGTTATCATGTTGTAATATCCCATAATGTAGCTGTTTGTTGTTCCTATTTGATAAAATAAAAAATAAAAAATAATACAATTAATTTGGCTCGATAAAAAGAAATCACGAACTTACCTCTAAAAATATCTTTCAAACAATAAAAAACATCCTAATATGCATGCGATCATTCTGATTTTTTGGCAAATAATTCTACAAGCAATATATTAGCATGATACTGTTTTAGAGTTTTAATCCAATCAATAGTTTTTTTGTAAATCGATTGAAACCACTCATTTCGCGCTATTTGACCCGCAGTGGCTGACGTAACAACCACTTTGTAGTGCAAGCTGATTAGAACTTTATTCTAACAGCATTTCAAACGAAGTTTGAACCACCATAAATAGAGTTGCTAATTTAGCTCGTCTAAGCGCCTTAAGAAAGTGTGTATTTATTTCGATTGGATTACATGATATCTAGGTTCCCAAATATATATTTTGAAAGGACAATGATATTTAGACGAGATATGAGGAATTTAAAATTTCTATAGAAAACTTGTTTTTCTCATAACTCTTGTTTAAATCAATGTCCATTCATAATATATATTTGGGAACCTAGATATTATGTAATCCAATCGAAATAAATACACACTTCCTTAAGAATATTTTTGGTTTACGAATAATTTTGGTATTACGTTTTATATGAACGACGCACGCTCCGCCGGCCCCTTAAGTTCAAAAAATCTTAGTCCTAAACAGTCCAATTATTTTTTGGCAATGATTTCGATGTCGCCTACTGTAAGTGAAAACGGGTGTTGCACTGTATAATAAAGGGATTAAATTGATAGTGATACAAATAACTTTGAAGTGATAAGTTAGTCAGGTTTGGTTCTTTACAGAATTACAGTTTTTGGTTGGCGTAGGAAGTGACAGATAAAACAATACTATATTGCTGGAAATCGCACATTGCTTGTCAAATATAGACCTGTTTTTGACGAAAATTTACTCACTAACACACAAAAATATTGTGTATGGTATTCAGAACTCAGTAAGGTTGTAACAAAAACTAAACTTATATTGTCACTTACGAGATATCTTCCGTGATTCGATTTCTTGAGCTTGAAATGATAAATGATAAGTGACAAAGTAAGTTTAGTTTTAAACCGTGAAAGCTTAAAACAGTGTTTGAAGTTTGTTACAATCCTTAAATATCCATCACACCAAATACATAATCAGCACAACTCACCAAATTGACTAGCATAAGAATGCTCAAAGAGCGTGATAAGGAAAGACTGCCTGAACTCGAAGCTGCAAGGGAACTGCTCCAAGAACTGCCTGATGCAGTCCAGTAGCAGCAGGAAGGTAGGGGCCGCGCGGGGCGTGGAGGGGGCGTACGGGCCCACGCGTTGGCGCGAGTACCACGGGTGACCTGCTTGGACCCACTCGCGCTCGATTAGGGCTTGGAGACTGGGGAACAGAAATCTATGGTTATTCTAATGCAGTAATTTCACAAACTGTTGATGCCTGTCTCAACGCGTCCACCTGGTCAAGCGACAAGAGCTAGTACTTAAAAGGTGAACGCACACTTCCGCACCGAAAGAAACATTTTCTTATCCGTATAACGATTTATTCGACCGATTCGAATAAGGGTGCAGGATGTGATTGGATTTCATACAAAAAAAACTAAAGTTTTATTCTTTCGGCTCCTTCACTTCCTTCGGCTCTGATAAGTGTGCGTTCAGCTTAAAAATGAGTCATTTGTTGACAGTGTTCTCGGGGGTGTGAACATTCAGCGATCAACTATTCATATTATAACATTTCCCTTTTACCTACATCCACTGTTTTCAGTTAAATTTAGTGAGTCCCATGCATAAATAGGCGAGCTCAACTGCCTAGAATTTGGAGTTCTGTGTTTGAACACACAGAACCCAAATTCTAGGCATTTGCTTAACCTTTAGACCGCTGCTGTCACATATTCCTATTTCCTATGTGCGTGAAAAGCAAGCACGTACCCTGTACGCCAAACAACACAAATATGTGACAAAATGGTAGGTGACATTGTGACTTGGCGTGGAGGGCACGCGCGTGCGTTGACTAGTTCTGATTTTGAATAGGCTAGTTTCTACCATCAACAAATTGCAAATCTATTTAGTCCGTTAGTTAAAGTGTTGGAAAATAATGGACACGTATTTTTGTTTTTGAAAACCAATGAATTTTGACAAAGATACAACGCATCAAAACTCGGGAGTGGGGGATCATGACGTCAGAACGTAGTAAAAATTATACCACGGCGTGACGTATTAAGAATTTTAAAATCGTCGTTTATTCGACAATTTTGGTTTACGTTACAAAAGACTCGGACTAATCAATTTTTGGAACGAAGTTCCTTATCGCGCGTTGTGAAAGGGGGCTAGACGGAAAATTCTTACGAAAAAGTTGTCACGACACTTTTTAAAAATAAATGAAGGATGCAATGCGTTTGTTTCATTTCTATTTCGCATTGAACAGTGTGGTGTCGCGACGATTATTTATGTTGAGTGAACATTATATTTGTTAATAATAAAAAAAAAAATAATATAACTTAAAAAAAAAAAAAAATTATTACAATTCCTTCACTAGTTAATCGAAAGAACTTCGTTCCATCCAGGTGTCCCTTGACACCTCTCAAGTTTTTTTTTTTGTCAACCCGCAACAATCTCGCTGGTGACAACTTGACTATCGATTTTCGTACTTGCATTCGGGTAATAGCCAGAATAGACGACATTACGTAAGAAATAATAGCCAGAATAAACGCCCGCCTTACCCTCTAATAGTTCTGCAGTCAGGGTTCAGTATGATCTGGACTAGAGAGCACACCAGTAACGTCGCATCTTCGCCGCGTGTGCCGTGAATTAACACTGGTTCCGCTTTCTGAAACCGCAAATAACAAAGTTTTCTTTTGGACTTAATAAAGCGCAATATAACAACTCTTGAGTCAGATAGAAGACATCGGATAAGATCCTCTTTCCCAAAACTTTTAAGAAACTTGTTCTTTACTTCTTTTATGGTGTGACCAAACATGGCGCCGAAGAATCGGTTTGGGTCGGTCAAAAAGAGTTTGTAACTTGTCAGTGACATCTTTAGGTAATAAACGCGACTCGATATCACGTCGGGCTATTTCGTCACGATATCGAATCGCGTCGTCCTAACCGAAACGAGGCGCATTTTGTCTTATTTGCTGATATTGTATTGACAGGGCAACCCTTGGTGACCGGTGCATGCAGATTTTGTGTCTATTTCAGAAAGAGACGCCACTTGCGTGTGGCCGGTCTGGCATTTCGATATGCATAGACTTGTATGATAGCGTTCACTGTTCAATTGGTCGACGCCGGTCGCCGGACGCCGGTCAAGGTCTGAAATAGACCTTAGTGGTGATCACTGCCTAAAGAATGACCCACGCTAGACCGTATCGGGACCGAGACGAGTGTCGGCCGTAGCATGGTCAACTAAATATTAAGTATATTTTGTATGGACACACTCACACTATACCGAGTGGCAACCTAGTGACGGCCGAACAACGGACAATACGATGCAATACGGCCGACACTCGACTCGGACCCGACACGATCTTGCGTGAGTCAATCTAAAAGCATAATTCATATCACAAGACAGCAACCTGTACTGTATTTTAGAAATAACAGAGCTTTTCTGGGATACAAAATCAGTTGCGATGGTGCACGGGTAAGCAAAATAGGATGTGTAACCTGGTGTATATGTTGTGAGACGATACACGCAGTATGCAACGCGTTCCGTACACTCTCGGGCCAGCCGCACGACTCCAGTCGCGAGATCCACTTGTCACTAGATATCTCGCGGTCATTGCAAGCTGAAAGATTTTATAGTCATCATTACTAGTTGTTTATGTCGTTAGAAGCAGTTAGAAGCCCGAAAGTCTGACACAGTAACCAGATGTGGATGTCAGATAGGCAGTCAGTCCACCATGTGAATAACTCATCGACTATATAGAAAATTTACAGGTGTGGTGTCCGGTAAGACTGGAAGCCGAATCAAAATTAGATGTGAAAAGACTAAGCAGATGATGGTGATTTTTGCATGTGATATACGAGTATCATTAATAGTATTTTATTTAGCATTTGTTCTTAAAATGAACATAGGACAATCGGTAATGGTGGGCCCACCTCTCAATAGAAATAAGTTACTCATGAATAAATAGGTAGTTTTATACAGATTAAAATTTAGTATTATGACTAAGGTTAAAAAAAAAAAAGTTAAAAGTCCCGGGTGAATGATTAATATTTTTTGTTTTTAAATACATGTATTATTATTATTCTTACTTATAATCCACTAGCTGATTCCCGCGGCTTTGCTCGCATACAAGTTATATACTAAAACCTTCCCCGAGAACCAATCTATCCATTGGTGGAAACATCATAATCGGTGCAGAAGTTTTTGAGTTTATCGCGAACAGACAGACAGACGCGGCGGAAGACTTTGTTTTCTAATATGATGAAGTGATAAAGAATATAATTAGACTGAGACGACTTTAAGGCGTCGTATCTCCGAAACTACTAACATTTGACGATATTTTTATTGGTAACCAATGTTCCGATTAAAAAGCCCTATCAAACGGTATATCAAATGTTACTACTGAAGGGTGACCAGACCCCATACATTTGTTTCCCACTCTTTTTTCATTTTAAGAGCACCAGCATAGCCATAAATGCAAGCCTGAAGATATACAACCAAGTTATGTTAATAAAAATAATTGTATGTTATGGGTGGCAAGAATAAAACTACAGATATGATGTTACTTTATCGTTGTGTATAAGTTAGGTCCGATTACGCGTATAAGTAAACACTTTACCATCGATTAGTTTAGAGTAGCTTTCTAAGAGTGGTTGTTGGTTGTCCACTTCATCCATTGATCTGTTGTATATTTTCCACTGGGAGTAGTTCGAATTACTCTCCGTTCCACCACCTGTAAAGTAACCAAACGGGATTATTTAGACTTCGGCCGCGTTCCGAATTAGGCTGTAAACGATTTGAGCGTCCATAAACCCGTTCCGAATTACTGTGAGCGCGATATCGATGTCCCTTGAATCATCATAGATGACGTCATGACATGCGCCATCTTGCGATAACACCGACCATGCCCCAAATAAAATAATATCACCGTGAGCGCTGTCAAATGACCTGATGACAGCTCTTAGCTGTCATAATCGTGAAATAGAAAATTAGTCAGATTTGAGATTTTAATAAAATACTGTCCAAATTTCGTCACTGTACTATCTCCTTCGTTTGATGATCTATCATTAGATGTACGGGATATTGGCAAAATTGTGGTGACTCTCTCACAAAAGCCATTAACTAAGAGTTGAAGTTGAAGTTGAAATCGAAATCGAAACGCAAAATATTGATGTGAACGCTGTGAGTGATTATTTTCTAAAACGGAATGCACCCTTCATCAACATCTTCCTGCCCATGTTATTTCGGGTCGGTGCAGCACGTTTTCTTCTTCCAGTCTCCCCTGTCAATCGTCACGCATAGCATGGCATTGATTCCTTTTTATTGGAACTATTTGACTATTTTGGACCATATGACGACCCGAATGGCGCAGCGGTAGTGTGGCTGCCTTACGTTCTTAGGGTCCCGGGTTCGAATCCCGGTAGGAGCAAATGTTTGTGTGATGAGCATGGACATTTGTTTCTGAGTCATGGATGTTTATATGTATATTATGTATGTATTTACAAACAAAAAGTATAAAAGTAGTATATCAACTGTCTGGTGACCACGACAGAATCCCTGCTTAGTGTGGCACTAGATGGCGCTGTGTGTAATGTCCAGCGATATTTATTTATTTATTTAGACTTGTAGAAATGTGTACAAAACACAACGACACCAACACTCAAGATTGACACTTGGCGAAATTGGAAACCAAAAATTAATAAAACTAATGATATTTTAGATTCTATTATGTTCCCACAATTGGTAAAATAACACGACCCCGGAAAATGAAACTTGAAGGTACAAATAGGCTAACTACTACTACTATGTTAGTGTGTTACTAGACCGACGAAAGGATTTTCTTCATACATACATAAACTCAAGTTTTTCATATGGGTATGGGGTAGGCAGAAACCGGCACCTGACTTTTTTGAAGAACCTCACCAATAAGGTCAGTTAATGTCCTTCTAGTACTTCCCTTTTTTTCGTCGCTTTTCACTTATCCTCTCTACTTGACCAAACCTACATAATATTTTAAACCGCAACATTCAACAACAACAACTGCAACTCTTGTATAACCAAACTGCTCAATTTATCATTCACATGTGTCGCAATGAACGCATTTCCACAGAATTAAAAATCTGATATTTACAATATTCCTGCATCTATGTTACCTTTATTCTGCTGTTGTGATATAGAGTTGGAGCTCCTGAGGTCGTATATGATGCCTTTGGTACCGACAGCGACCACCGCGTTCAGTATCGCTTCGTCGGGCCTACACCGCCGGTGCTTCGGGCCGTACAGGGGCTGCCCGGCGCGCATCAGGACTGCCTGTTTGAATAATTACAAGATTGTTAGTATTATCACTACATTTATAAAACCCGATTGTCATGCTATTTTCACCAATGTATAGAGTGGTTCTCGAGGAAGGGGAATCAACTAATTTAGCATAAAGATGAAATTTTAGTTGAAATATTTAGAACCCAGTGAATTATCTCATCTTACTACTTTTATCAATGCTAAAGTTTGTGTGCATGGATGGATGTCATATTTTTTACACTTTCACACAAAAGCTACTGAACGGATTTTGATTATAACATCAAATTTTGTGATAAAAATTGAACTAACGCGAGAGAAGCCGCAGTCAGAAGCTAGTTTGAAATAAAGCCATGTGATTGACTGATTTTAAGCTGGCTTGCGCGCGCACGTAAGAACGATTTCGTATCACTCTCTTTCGTATTATAATGGCTTATTTACGTAACGCGATAACACGTCACAATGTCATGAATAGCACGTTGCAACTAATGAACTCAATGATGCGGGGTAAGAGAGTCATGATGCCACAAATTGCTACTACTTCTAATCAATCGATAGATTTTAAGGCACCCTTGCCTTAAAATATCGATTGATTTCGATTTGACGTCACATAGGCATGATTGTATTATAATGGACGTCACCTTGATGCGCTGTTACCTTTTGCGCAGGGTACTGTCACGAACCAAGACTTGTAAACTTAGCAGAATTCAGCAGTTTTTCCTAAAAAACGGTTTCTACCTATTTAGAAATAGTATGGCTTCCAAAGAACTAGGTTCATGAAAACGATATTCAACACAGTAGAAGAAAATCGCTTTTTTTGCTAAGTGTATTCATTTCATTGCTCATTGCTGTACAGGATTATGATGTCAACCAGACAACCAGTCTTGCCAAGTGGTTTCGTATTACCCAGTATTAACTGGGTTGTGAAGGTCAGATAGGCAGTCGCTCCATGTAAAATGCTGGTATTCAGCTGCATCCGGTTAGACTGGAAGCCGACCCCAACTTAGTTGGGAAAAGGCTAGGCAGATGATGTTATGAAATATCACAGAAATCAAGCCCATTCACAGTACTTACTCCATTATTATGTCTATAAGACAGTACAGGGAACCGTCCGCCATGCCTGAATGTGGCTGCAGCAGCCAGGGTATCATCATCAACACATTTGGGCACCACCACTGCCTTCCCGTAGCTGGAGCACACGCCATAGTTCTGATTGACGCGGGAAACACGCCACTCTTCAGTTGCCAATACTTTTGTGAATTCACCTTCTACACTGCAATTAAAAATGTAAAGTTATGAACTTCACATAAGAATAGAGGAGACCAAAGAAACAATGGATGGACTGTGTGATAAATGCTATGGCTAGAAAGGTGACTGCTGAGTCGACGAGTAATAGAGAAGTGTGGAAAAAGGAGACATGGTGTACCAACCCCAAATAGCTTGGGATTAGTGCAGGAGAATCATGAATTTTTAGTGAATTTTAAATATTCTATCAGTTTAAACCCAAAGAGATTGGTTAAATGATATACATAATGACTTGTCTCTTGATTGCCTACAATACACCATCTCCTCGTTAGAACTACACCGTTTTAAAGATTATGTTTATTGTCAGGCCCATTATATTTTTCTAACAAGCTATCATTATTTCATACAACATTTGTTGTTTGTCAGGCTGAAGATATTCACATTGTAATTTTCACACAAGTAGGAAGCTGATAAGCTTAACTAAATATAGGATATTATTGCATGAATCTCAGGATCATTGGTTGTGATAATGATTGTTGTTGTGAATTCACAGGGATATAATCTATCTAATATAAATCACAGTGTTTGTAATTGAACTCCTCTGAAATGGCTTGACCGAGTTTTACGATATTTTAGTGTATATTTATTTAGTAGGTCTGAGAATAGGTTGAAGGTTATTTTTAGACTCACACACACACATCAATATTTCTAGCGAATGAAGTTGTGGGCAACACCAAGTAATTATTGAATGATACAGTAGTAGTTTGCAGTTGAATATGAAGATTCATTGGTATGATTCCCATTGATGTTTTGCTTCGATTCCATAAAAATATTTAATAATTACCTGTATAAAGTATATCCATTCTCCACAATAGGGTGCATATGTCTATAGAAGAACGGATAGAACAGTCCAGGGTCTTGTAAACCAGACAAGTTCTCAAGTGTCTGGGCCATTTGATTCAACTCCGTAGTGCCGGCAATATCAAGCTGGAATATCCTCAAGTCTTTGCATTTGAGGAATAGGGAGCCACCCTGGGTGACACCAGCTATAGGCTTGTTCTCTTTCTTTTCTATACTGTCTATGTTCTTGTGGAGAAGCTGGAATTAAGATAAGACGGATATGATGATTTGATCTATAATATTATTATGACCCAAGAGGTATGGGTGTTTTAAAAGGTGGGTAGGCGATTATGTTGGTGTGAACTTAAATATTATGATATGTGTGTTCATAACAGGCTGTTAGTTATGGCTATTCGAAACTTCTTTTTAGGAACTTTGTTGAGTAAGAATCTTAACTAAATCAAGGTATTTAAACCGGACCAACAGTTGTCACTGTTGAAGCAGATGTATTGAGCTTGAATATCAGCTGATGATAATGGGTCTGATTATAGCTTTTATATTAAAACAATCGATAGCAGGGTCTGCATTGGACACAACTGGCAAGAAAAAATTATTATCAACAGCAAGGTATTTAAAATAAAGTCAATAAACATACCCATAGTTCGTGAACGCCTTCTTTTCGCGAGCTCAAAATAAGGTGATGGCCTGTGATACATACAGTCCCATCCACGTTTTCCTGGTGCGGGTACTTCAGGATAACACCGTCCAATTTATTTATATGTATTAGCTCTATAAACTCCATTCTTAGAAACACTTACACGCAGTAAATAAATAATTGTAATATAATAAATAACCATCTGAGCCTTGACGTTTACGTTTCATTCATTCATCAAGTTTTTTTATGCTGGCAATCAGCTGTAAATTCTTTCAAAAATATCAATCACGTACTCAGTTTAAAAATAACCTAACAACCAAGAACGACTTTATAATTATTTAATCAATTTATTGACTAAATCCAAGACATATTGGTTAATTTTCAATAACAAAATATATGCGAGCTGCGTGACAAACTGGCAATCTAAAATAATAAATAAAGTGAAACTAACTTCATTCTGATTCATGGAAGAGTGCAAGCAACATTGACAACAGCCGTTACCGCTGTGATAGAGCGAGCTGCATTATATGGTTTATCAAGCTTACGAAAGAGAAGCATAAACTGAGTAAAAGGGATGCAACCAAGAAGTATCGTACGTTGGCTAAAGCAGGAGCAGCTCCATCTGTCGGTTACCAAAAAACAAAACGTAGCTGTACGTGCGATGGCGATGTGTGGATTTTTTCGTTGGTTGGAGATATTTTTTGATCACAAAACAATTGCTAATTGAAACACAAACCGTATGACAACACAAAACGGCTACTGCGTTCAGTTATTAGTGTGTGGTGTTTTCGTGAAGTGCACAAAAAATAACAAAACCGTGTGGTAAGCCTATGTATTTGTATGATTGTATTGAAAGTAGGTATGTAAGTGGTTGGCAGGGTGGTTGAGCTTGGGTAATGACCGGTTCCTTTAATATTTAGATGTCTATTGTTAGGGCATGACGCTGGACTACTGTTCAAGTTAGGAGGACCACGTTTTCTTACATCACAAAAGGTCAAGCTAAAAATACCAGCTTCTTTTGTCACAGGTGATGGAGGAGAACACGGAGCCCCACATGGAGACCGACGTGTCGTCCACCACTAATGATGTTCCTGAGACACAGGAAGTCACCGGCTCTGACGGGAACGTCGAGATGATCGTAATTGTAGAGAAAATGGATGATGAACCATCTGCTGATGAAGAAACTGTGGAGCAACTGTCTCCAAATTATGAACATATAAACAAAGCAATTACATCAGAGGATAAATCGCCTGAGATAGAAACACAAGTACCAAAGTCTCCAGCAAAGTCCCCAGCTAAGTCCCCAGCAAAGCCTTCAGCAAAGCTTCCTGTGAAGTCCCCAATTAAGTCTCCACCCAAGTCTCCAGCGAAGCTCCTTATTAAGTCTCCAACAAAATCTTCAAACATAGAAACTGAAGTTCCAGATGGTCAAAGTGAGCCAGAGGTGGAGCATATGGTTGTGATAGTCCAGCATCAGGATGAAATGAATGAAGTTACACCTGCTGCTAATACACAGCAAATAGAAGCTGCGGATTCCTCTATGGAACCTGTACCAATCCAATCTGAGGACAAACCAACCCAGATACAAAAAACTCCAAAGAAAGAAACTCAGAAGCCTGCTGAGAAGTCTCCTATTAAAGATCTGCAGTCTCTGGAGTCAGAGGTTTCAAAGGACTCTAAACAAGGGCTAATTGACATAGTTGTAGTCAATGGCAAAGTCCAAAGCAATGACACAAACAAAATAGATGATGTGAGCACTAAAACTATAATCAATACAATTTCCATAGATGTAATAAAAGAAACATCAAATGACTCTCAGGTTGAAACATTTTCTGATGTGTCAGAAAAAGAACACAAGAGCATTAGCAGAGAATTAAAATCTTTAATAAACTCTGCAAAAGAGTCTAAGATTATCAGTGAATGTACTCAGCTCACAAGTAAAACAAGAAAGTCTAGATCTGCCCTAGACACATCTAGTTCAAGCTTGAACTCTTCCCTGGTAGAACCTAATAAGATACACAACACTAGAAGAACAAGTGATATGTCCCAAAAGAGCAACTGTAGTGAGAAATCTGATAAGGTTGTTCTCAAGAGGTCAATGAGGTCACAAAACCCTGAGTTTGTAAGTAAGGTAAAGCAGTTCCTGAGCTCAGTCACTGGTAGAGTTAACAAAGACTCAGATGACGAGGAAGAGGAAGGAGATAAAACTGAGCTACTTGAACCTATTACTAGGCCAACTCCTCCAAAACGCAGAAAGTCTATAGCTGCAGTAAGTAAAGCTAACTTTTAATTTTTATTTGTTTGGCATAAGATCCATTTCCTCCTCTCTTCTATAATTACAACAACTTATTGTAATTCTATGTAGAAGAAACAGTTTGATGATGTGGTGAAACACCTGTGATAACATCTCATAGACATGATATTTCTTTTCTTTTTATTAAAAATGAGTAAAAAAACAGTGTCACCTCCTTAAACATCATATTCTAGTTGCCAGTTAGAGAATTTTCCAATAGGAGGGGGTATATTGACAATTGTATGTACAACAAAATGGCTGCCTATGCTTTTACTTGTCACAATAGTTTGTCCATCAGAAACTTGTGTGACATCTAACACAATGGTTAGTCTGTGTTATTATTAATTCTAAGATTCTTTTATTCAGACTGCAACTAATTGTGAATAATAAAAATGCTATCAAATAAGTAATTTGGTCCAGAAGACATTTTTTTTTACAACTGCAGTCTACTGCTTTCCACTAAGTAGGTACATCATTATTAATGAACTACACAATGTTGAAAAACTTGTATACATTTTTTCAATTTGTCCTCAGATTTCAGAGAAGAGCAATAAACTTCGATCTGATTCATACTGCTGGCGATGTCACTGGGTTGTGGAGGAAAATGAGTTGCATCCTCCAATGCAATGTACGGTCTGCCCGCGAGCCTTCCACTACAAATGTCTGACTGGGTCGGAGAGGAACAAGATCAACTTGGAGAAGAACTGGGTCTGTCCTGAATGTATGGTCGTACTGCAAGCGGAGAGCTCAGAGAGCAGGTGAATGAACACTGTAATTATAGTACCTAGTAAAGATTGAAATGGTTGCATGTTCTAGAACATGATTCCCTCATTCTAAAGCTGAACTCATCTTTTAGAACTTGAGTTCAGTTAATGAACTTTGATTGGTTTGAAATCTTTTTGCCCTGAAAAAGTAATGTCGTTTTTTTTTAAACTGCAGAACTTGCTTAGTTTTTGTGTTTCTGGTTACTTCACTTGTTATCTATTTTTCAAGCTAGAAAGTGCTCAAAATGTAGTTGACATCCAATAGGCTAGTTTCCACCATCAATAAATTGCAAAACTAATTAGTCCGTCAGTTAGAGTATTGGAAAATAATGGACACATATTTTTTGTTTTTGTAAATCACTGAGTACTGACAAAGATAAAACGCATCAAAACTCGGGAGTGGGGGCTCGTGACGTCACAACGCACTAAAAACTATAGCACGGCGTGACGTATTGCGAATTTTAAAAGCATCGTATCTTCGTCAATTTTGGTTTATGTAACAAAAGAAAAAATACAGGTCAAATATTTTTTTATAATCTAACTGACGGACTAATTAGATTTTTTTAGGACACAAGTCTTGAAACTTGTTTGTTAAACTTTTCTCTCATATGCCATCCCAACAGAGTATTTGGCAAAATGATTAAATTTGTTGTTTCCCATTTTTTCTTATCAGCCTTATTACATATAACTGCATTACATTGCTTTCCTAGAGTGAAGAATTAACCTTTGATCAACCTCATCATTTGGTCTCATAAAAAATCTTGTTCAGTTTGTAATTTTCCCCCACAAAGTAGGATGCAATTTAAAACACTAAAAAATTGTTATAAGAAGCCACATGACATTATCACAATAATTATTTCATACTAGCTGGTGCCTGCGCGGCTTCGCCCGCGTACAAATTATATACTAACATCTTCCTCGAGAACCACTCTATCCATTGGTGAAAACAGCATGAAAATCGGTGCAGTAGTTTTTGAGTTTATCGCGAACAGACAAACAGACGCGGCGGAGGACTTTGTTTTATAATATGTAGCCTAGACACTAGGTTATCTATCACTCAGCAATACAATTTTAAGCACTCCAAATTTTCTTAGACCGATTCAAAACTTATAAAAGATATTGAGAATTTGATACATTGCAAAGATGTTACAAAAACTAGCTACGGTTCAAATAGTTTTTATAACATCTTTGCAATGTATCAATGTTTGATTACAAATACAAACATGTTTTCCATCACTTTATTAATATTTTAGCTAGTTTAATAAACTTATGACACCATATCTCATCTTTGCAATAGAAAGAAGAACATATTTTTAGCATCTTACTATGGTTCGCATGCACGTGTAAAAAAAAAATGGCTGATTCATGTCCAATTAGCAAAAGAAAACGACATTTATTTCTCCGATCCCAAGGATGAGGGCAGAAAGGCGACGAATAATGTTGATTACACTGTAAAATAACAAAAGAAAGATGATTCCAACTGTTTGTGCTTATTTCCAGGTCTCCAGCCATGAAGAAGATATCCCTAGGAATGCTCTGCGATCTTCTGAAGCATGCGCTGGAACGAATGATGGACCTCAATGGGGTAATATATAATTTAATCGTTTAACCTACGTTAATACTTTTTGAGTAGTCATATTACGTCTGTCCCAATTCAAAGGTCATACGACATGAATTTGTTAGGTTTCTAGCTATTGTTTTTCGATGTTAGCATGGTTTCTATGTTACGTTCTCGATGAATATGTACCTAGTTTGAAAATATCGGGACAAAATAATGTAGTCATCATGAAAATATCCCACCAAAAAGATAACATCCTTTTCAGTCTTGAAACTTGACAGAAAATCGATATACATTCACCCACGTCATTGTTTTAGCATAAATATTCTAGAACAAAGACGTATTCCTACTTAAAGCTACAATATCAGCTATAAGGCATCATACGCCGTCGTTCGGTACTTTCACCGGATTAACGCATAAACCAACAGCCGGACCGATATTGAAATATATGTATGTAGCGCTCCAACAACGGCGCGCGCCGCGCCGCGTCGTCGACGGCTGGCGGGCGGGTCTCGGCGGAATGACCTTGCCACTTATCTACGTAGATGTGGACCCCGCGTAACGACTCTCTCCATCTCCTTCTAACTGCAGCAATCGATACTGCGGCGTCACTATCGCTGTCTCGCTCCAACGCCGCTAATAATAAACGTGTGCGAGTGTTGTACATAATGTATTGTCGCTGTAATGTGTGCTGCATTTTTCTTGATTCGTCATTTTGACACGCTTTTCAATAACTAGAATTTGTTTATCAAACTAACTACTGTTTGAATGATCAAAGTTTTTCAGAAAAAAAAATGCTGTATCACATAAATAAACTATAGTTTTAAGCAGAAAAATCATAAACACACATTCTGACGATGCTCCATTTTGAATTGCGGCCCTTATTTCGCATCTCGTACACTCCTATGCAACCAGTCATTTGCATGCGGATCGAAACAGTGAGCTATGGCCACCTACCAACTAAATACATCGTCTGGCACGCCTACTTCGATAATGTTCTGCATTGAATTAACGTAGGTGCAAACCGGAACAAGCTAACATGCGCCCGAAGTGTTACGTCAAATCTTGATATAATGGAAATTTTTCCACGTCAAATAACGGGCAAAACATCTTAGAAAGTTAGCACTCAATTTGGGCTTACTGTTTGTAATAAAAAACAATTTATGAAATTTATTTAATCTATGTTCACGTACAGATACGTTTGGTATTCAGGGCAATGCGAATAAATAGGAATTTGAATAAAGTACCGTTATAGTTGCGGAATAGAAACAACTTTTACCGAGGGTCATTTCACATACAAATAATGAAATGACATGACCTGCAGCTCAGATTTGCAATAAAATGAATGCTTTCGCAACTTCTCAATTCAGGCCTAGAGTATCCTCATCATAAACGGCTGTTTTCCATTATTTTAGTCGTTTTATTCACTAAGTTACGTGCATTTTCCGCTCAGGACACTCGAACGACGCCATCAATACGCCGTTCTAGCCGAACAGATGTTCTCAAAGCTTTAGAAAACAAGCCCATAATGACTATATATTATTATAGTGATTGAATTAGCTGATACGCACAGACCCACACATCCATAACCCTATTGAAGCTAGTGCATATAATTGCCGCGTTGGGCCTGTGCGGCAATTTCGAGCGGTTCGAATTCCAGGACAAAAAAGCTCAATTGTAGTTAGCAACGAAGATACAAACTATAGTTGCTGCCAATTAAAATCGCAATTGCGGTCATTGACGCACTTACATTTATTAAAGTTCTTAACTTTGAAAGCCAAAAATAAGCCTGTTCAAGTCTTAAATCGTCTTTGGCGGAATTCCAGAGGGTGTCACTAAGCATGTTATCTTCTGTATAAATGGTGCTTCTACACAGACCCGGTAGTTGGGGCTGGACAATTTGCTATAATGACTACTTTTGTTAGCTTGGGTTTTACCTGTTAAAACAAAATGTATGTGTTATTGAATAAATAAATAAATAAATAAATCTATGATGATCTTCAATTTTTTTCTCAGGAAAAGACAAGGATATTTGATTTGATTCGTTTCGTACGAAGAGATATTAGGGAAAGGGGAATGACCGCTATTGCGATCATATCTGACAGCAACTATACAAATAGTACAAGTGAGGTAGCGAGAATTTTGCGTTGCGGTGCGGCTGGCCTCCTTTTGCTGATGATGCTGATTCAATAATTATGTGCACTAAGACTTGTGTAGTACTCACAAACGGCGTGCGTCGCGTGTATGAACGTGGACGAATTAAAATAAATATGCAAATACCGAGTGGCGATCGCGAACCGGAAGACGGTGCGCTGGAAGGCCTCCCACTTGGTGGACCGATGAAGGTTGCGGAAATCCGCTGGAGGCGAGTCGACCGGTCAATGTGACGACACTTGGGGGAGACCTATGTCCAACAGTGGACTTCTTTCGGCTTGTTATAATGATGATGCAAAGACCATGAGCACGTAGTGTTGAGTAGTCTCGCTACCGCTATAAGAAGGCATGAGTTTATGTTCTTATGTATGTATTGAAACTTCTTTCTCATGTTTCCAGGTGGAACCATTCATGCAGCCCGTAGACCGCACAGCGTTCCCTGACTACGACAAGTACGTGGTGCACCCCATGGACCTGTCGCTTATGAAGGACAACATCAACGAAGGTCTTTACGGCAGTACTGAAGCATTCCTTGCCGACGCGCAATGGATACTGCACAACAGCATTATCTTCAATACATGTAAGTATTGCTTGGGTTCTTTTTCAAAAACGCCTTTATCTTTTTTGATAAATGTAGTAACGACATGTGTAGAAATAATTACGAAATGGAAATTCCGGCGTTAAAAAATAATCATACGGGATTTCTGTCGCGTAATTTTCAGAATGTGTATAGCTACGCTATGATCATGATAGATAAACGACCTAATGTGACATGGAACATATTTTTTTTTATGCAACATACAATTATAGCTGTTTCACCATCTAAGTTTTGCATAAATAGAATAACGCATCTTGAAAAATATGGAACAGAGCTTCTCATGAGTAACAGGCATGAATTCTTCTTATCTTCTAAGTCAAAAGATTTCTGTGTAATCTATACAGTGCCATATCACAGTGACCAACACAGATATCTCATTGATAAATGTTGTAGGGAATCTTAAGAGTCAACAGAATAAATTGGTCACTCGATGAAACGGTGTAATGTTTCCTTGACAAACTGTTCAAATAAGTTTAGTATGAAAGTGTGTTTGTCATCAACAATTTCTGTCTTATATTTTTACTAGTTTTCTTTTGTTTTTGCTAAGCACAAAATCAGTACCAACCCAAACTGGGAACTTGTAGTGTGTGTTCAACAAGCAAGCTCTGGGGACAATACAAATAATATGCTAATTATGTTATCTATGAATTTTATTCAAATTATGATTATGTTTTAACAACTTTCATAGAGTCTGTTTAATTTAGTTACCACTTTTGTTACTTACTATACACATCTGCCCCACCCTTCGGCCATTGTACTATGCTGAAGCCCTTTAAGCATTATTCGTTTTATTTGCTTACTTATTTTGTATAATTTGTAAGGTATTTTTATATATAGACTTAATTTTATTTATTTTCTTTCTTTTTTCGCATATGTTATATTACTTGGTTTATTAAAACTTGTTTTAATCACTTAGTTTCGCATGACATTGGTTCTGCAGTGCAGTCGAAGTTGACGGCGGGTGCGCGTGCACTGGTGCGGTCGTGTCGCGCGGAGATGGGCGAGGTGGAGGCCTGTCCCGAGTGCTACGCCGCCGCGCATGCGCGCAGGCCCACCTGGTTTACTGACGTTTGTACTACGCCGCATATACTGTTCTGGGCGAAGCTGAAAGGTATAGCAATTCTTTGTTCAATTGAACTTGTAGTGCGACTGTTTTAGTTACAAAAGAATTGTGCATCTGTTACAGCCGTTGTTCTGTTGTACTTGTAAATTGTATGATAATCGTAGTAGATTTGATCGTCTTACTTTCACGTGTAAACTCTAGAATACTCCATCCATAGCTGAAGCGGAAGCAAACGCGTTGTGTGATTTGTGACGCCTGTGATAAAAAAGTACAACTTAAAAAAAAAAGAAAGGCAAAACGAAGTTTGAACACCATTTGAATGAATAAAACTATAGTCCAATATAGACAGACTTAAGTACAAAAAATGTCAACAAATGGCATCTAATTTAACAAAGCGCAGATCTAAAAATACCCTTTTCCATCTTCCAGGCTTTCCCTACTGGCCAGCGAAAGGCATGTCAGTGAACAGTACAGGTCTGGTAGACGTGCGCTTCTTCGGAGCCCACGACCGCGCCTGGGTGCCCGCTAAGGACTGCTTCCTGTACTCTGAGAAAGATCCCAACAACTTCCGGACTAAGCGGCAGGATATTATAGATAGTATGCAGGTAAAGAAGAGAATCGAAATGTAGACATTTTTTAATAGACAAGAATGTGTCACTGTGGCTTTGCAAGTCTTTTAGCCAAACTATCGTCTTTTTTTTGTAATTGGCCAAGCATGATCCGTTTCTAACTAACATGAATAACATGTGGTCGAAATACCAATACGACCGGCTTCTGTGTAACTTTGGAAACGCTGCCGTAGATAGTTACTTTCCCGCCGCTTGCTGTTTTCATATTTACATAGAAAACACTCGTGAAATTGTGCTTTTAAAAACTTATACCAAATTGTTTTCATGTCAAACAAACAAATCTAGGTTATTCACAGTTATATGTGACGGTTACTGTAGCTAAGTTTCTTTTTGGCCGTAATGGTCTAATTGAAATAAATGCTTTGAGTTTGAGTTTATGACTCCAGAAGCTAAAACCAAGGTCTAATTGTGTTTTAGGAAGCAGAACATCACATTCGGAACATATCAAGAAAGTACGGGAAATTCGTTTACCCGCCTTTCAAGACACAATTCGACCCAAGCAAAATGTATGAGCAACTCAAAATGATGGTAAGTGGAATATTATACAGACACGTCTATTTCTGGGGCATACAGGGTGGAAGGGACGCCGGGGCTGCGGGACTGTTCGAAAGAGATACCGTGGCCCCGGAACATAAAGGGCGAGGAAGAAACATGGATGGGTTTTAGTCAGTAAAAGCCTGACACTCCATCCCACCCCACCCAGAGTGGGAGAGAAAAAAAATGGTGGAAGGGACACCGACGCTAAAACGATAACCACGTATTCAGTAGACAGTACATAATTCTCGACCCGCCCCCCCCTTACCTTTTTTATAGGAAATTTTAAAATTACATGAAGTGTAACTTATTGTCAGTTATGTCCGCCCGATGTGAATTCACATCCCTTCACCCCTAAACTTTCATCCCTATTTAACCCTGTTATGGAATGATGACCTTTGTTAGAAAAAGAAACTTGTGCAAAATATCAGGCCTTTAATTGTCTGTCTGGTAGTGATTTGAGTCTTAAGAGGCTATAGTCATAAAACAGTTAGGCTGCTTGATGATAACTAGGGTATTTGTTGAGTTTTATTTTAACAAACAGATAAAAATTGACAACTTGCACATAACACAAGTAAAATTAAATTAAAAATTCAAAAAAAAATCCGACACATAACATACTAAAACTTAAGTAGAAAATAATTCTTAAATCATTAGGTCCTAGGTACCAGTTATCACTCCACTTTCCTCATTTCATTTCTTTGGTATTCCTCATTCCCTTTCAATATAATTAGTGTACATTATTCTATTAGTCAAGCCCCTTCATTTGATACCCATATTGAAGGAGTTGTGAAAAAATATGTAAACCGCCATTTTGTAGCGGCGGCCATCTTGTACCAATTTTCATCAAACACACAACATACACACGAACATAGAACCTCCTCCTTTTTGGTAACCGTTCAATAAAAAGGGTTAATGAATCATCGGTTAGTTCAAGGATAAATAGTAGTATTTGTTCATGGGACATAGGTATTATTGACTGCAATCCTGTTCAGTTAGCCGTTTGGTCGACATTCACCGCCCACGGGTTCATACGTTCAAAAAAGGTCTATCAAAGTATACAACAAGTCATATATTCAACAAGTCACTGTGCTGTGTAGAAATGAACAGTTTGAACATTTCTGTCGTAGCGTAAAACTCATGAATTTCCTTTGAATAGTTCGAATTGTAACTGAACTGAGAATAGCTTTGTAATAGAAGGAGCACACGACTTGATGAATGATGATCAAAGTTTTTTTCACAAATAAAAAAACGACCATTTAGAAATAGGTAAACGAATTGGTCACCCTTTTTTTTTTTTAGGATGGGTTTCATCAAATGACTTCTCCCACTCTGGGCGGAGCGGGAGTGTCAGACTTTTACTGACTAAAACCCATCCATGTTCCTTCCTCGCCCTTTATGGGCCGCGGTATCTCTTTCGAATAGGCCCGCAACCCCGGCAGGCTTCGGCCCTTGCGGACCCCTCCCCTTATGCTGATATCTCTTTGAGGCGCGCGTGGAACACGAACGCGCCGTCGACACGGCCTGTCGTCATTAGACGGACGGACGGCTAGCTAACCCATAGCTAACCGTCCACACGCCCGCAAATTGGTCACCCTTAAAGCTTCTGAAGACAACCTTAAACCGGCGAAGATCATCATTAAAGCACCGCAGCGGCTAAAGCGATTCTCACACGACAACGATCGTCCGCGCGGTCGAATGAAGGCTGCAAAGATTTTGTGTCCTGGCAGGATCCCCGCACAAATACCTGATAGCCTGTAGGCACCGACACTTTCCATGATACTGCTCTTGGGGCCGTCCATTAATCACGTGAGGCTCAAAACGGGGGGAGGGGGTTTGGCAAAAATCACGAAATATCACCACTGGGGAGGGGGGTGTAGTAAGGTATCACGTGTGTTTTTTTTTTCGTCAAATGTGCGATTTAGTATTTTTATGCCAGTCAAAAACAACGTGCAACCTTTCTGTTTAGACATTTTTATCATGGTCATTAACTTCAGAATAAAATTAGATAATATGTACTTTATACCTGTATTAATAATATATTTGTTAATATTGTATTTTATAATAATCTAAAAAATTCAAGATTTTTGTACTAAAAAATACACGTGATTTTGGGTGGGGCAAGGAGGGGCGGTGGTCTGAAACCTCACCACGTGTCACCAAGGGGGAGGGGGGAGTCCAAAACCGCTAAAAAAACATCACGTGATTAATGGAGCCGTCCATAAACGTATTAATTTGTTCGTTGCAGATCCCAACGTTCGAGGGTGAAGTAAGATCTCTCGTAAAGAAGCCGCCAGCCGCTAAGCCGAAGAGCAGGTCCAATTCCGACAAATCTACTAAGGAGTCATTTAATGATGGGTTCGTACACATTCTAATATCTCATAAAATCCACAACATATATAAAAAATATGTAATTTAGAGTTCTGAGTATATTGCGTTCGAGTGTAATATCATCATGCAGTAAAACTAAGCTCAAACGGGATTTTTGAGACGCATAGATCAATGTATGTGTCTTTAACAAACGCTAGTGCGAAAGTAAAATCAGTATAGTTAGTGAACGCTTCTAGCCCAAACATAACCATCTTTTTGAGCCTCACCGCAATCGGGTAAAAAGACATTATGTTCAACCAATACCGATACACTTTTACTAACAAAAGCCACGTGATTGACAGAATAAAACGGTATTTAATCTAAAAGGCCTGTTCAAATATGAATTTTATTCACTTCAAACAAGATTTAATATGAAACCAGCACAGAACAATACAAGTTAATGTTATAAACATCAGGTTGCTGATTCACTCGGATAGTTCGGATAGTGACGAAGAGGAACTACAGCGACTGTATGATCTTCTTGACAAAGACAGGTATGTATCGCCGCCGAAGGTCAGTACTTACTTTAAGTCACACCACAAGTGCTTATAAAGACTAGTACACTATGACGTCACAAAATAATCACTTTGTTTGCTTGTCAGTACATTTAAGCAGACGTTAGTGAATATTGCTAGTATCTGAACAGGCCTAAGTGGTGACGTTTTATCATCTATCTGACACCACTAACCTTATAACTGTAGTTGGGTCATATTGTTGTGTGTGGCCACCTAGAGCTACACCGTACTAAGGCCCGGGTTCCATCAAAGCGGAGAGATGTGCAAGATTCGACCAATTACATTGGTTGAAGTCTTCATCGCGTCTCTGGTCTTTCCTGTGATTGGTCGAATCTTGTACATCTCCGCTTTGGTGGAAACTGGGCCTAAAGGTTTTAGTAACACGACTCCACTACCACCTGGCAAAAAGAATATACATAATTGAAATATGGGCTTTAAGTATTTCTCTTTTGATATACTTTACATGGGCAACAAAAATTAGCAGACAGCTCGCTGTCAGCGGGCTTACCGCCGTCAATGCCAATGTAAAGTATATTATCTAATTTGTATTTTTTTTTGTAATTGAATCATATTCTTTTTGGAGCGGAGTCGTTTATGTGAGCTAAGACCTATGTTGAGTACAATCCAGCCCGACAAAACGCAATCATGCTATGGCACCGAGTTTTCGTCTGTGACATACCTCTGTTAGAGTCGTGATGGTTTGTGTTGGTATATTTTTAGTTGAACTAAAAATAAAAGAAAGAAAAGAAATAAAAAAAATCACCAATCTCAACTGGTATCGTTCAGGCGCGTTGTGACGCACGCCTTTACAGTAATATGAACCCAGCTTTACGTTTATCTATACACCCATCAATCATATCCATATTAAGTAGGAAAAGAAAAGCTTTTTTTGCAAAAAAATCGGATTTCTTAAATTAAAACACTAAAAAGTGATAAATCAGTTGTTTCATTGACATTTTTGCCACTGACTTCGCAAAGTAAAGCATTTTTTCCCTATTTGTTGCAAAAATGTTTTTTGGTTGTGTATCCCACACAAATTCTATCCATACACGGTTATTTTTAGGTCTTTCTAGAACCGAAAGCCAAATACTCGATCATCGAGCTCGAGATTTTTGATATTTAAAAAATAAACAGTCCCAATCGTTGAGTCGATGATCAAGTTTATGACTTTCGGTTCCAGTTCCAGAAAGACCTACAAATAACCGTGTATATAAGTTTGACTTTGTAGAAGTTATTATGATGTCATTAATAAAAACGAAGTAGCTCGTTATTTCTTCTTCTAGACAAAACTCACGTATGTCTTCTCGTAACCTACTACAGCGAAGTGAATAAAATTTATATTATATGGCACGGCGCGGGCTTCCTCTACCATATGAAAAAACCCACATAAAACGGCCCAGTGATAACAGAAAAATCGGTATACATAAGTAAAAAAAAAAAAGATAAAAGCCGAATACACAACCTCCTCCTTTTTTGGAAGCCAGTTAATTAAAGGCTTTTTAAAATACCGCCTTAGCTGACGCAACAATTTTTCTTTCGACCTATGTTTCTTATTTGATGGCCTGAATCACCGCCTCAGAGGCTCTGCGCTTGGGGTTCATACATATCTGACGGAAAATGCGTTGAGCGTATCTTCGGTCGCATTAACGCATCATAGGTTGAGTGTGAAAGGTTGAACGTTTTAATATATATTTGTCTGTTCTGGCGTTACGCGACGCATTTTCCGTCAGATATGTACGGACCCTTATTCTGTTACATGCTGTATAACGGTCTTAGTCCAGGTACACGACTCTGCTCCCACCTGGCAAATCCTTTGATATACTTTACATTGGCCTGCTGACAGCGAGCTGCCTGCTAATTTATGTTGCCTATGTAAACTATATCTAAAGAGCAATACATACAGCCCATATTTGAATTATATTCTTTTTGCCGGGTTGGAGCGGAGTCGGTGGGCTTTACCTTTGACCTTTACCGACACAGATCGTAGCGACACCTACCACGACTTCACGTTTACTACGTAGACGCTCGCGAACTACAAGTTGTAGATGGCGCCACCACACACACTCTCCCTTTTCAATGGGAGATATTTTCACCTAGTAACACTAACCTGATGACCTAAATATAAAATGAAACCGATTCAATATAGCACATTCGAAACAACGCAAGCCTTGGCGTTAGTTAACATGTTTTGTTGTGGTTTTAGCGATGCGAGTGACAATGAAGACACAACAATAGCGCGAAAAATGGCGGATGGTGCGGAAATAGTCAAAATGGAGGACGATGATTCTATTACTCTGGATAAGTGCATTGTTAATTCGGAAAAGTAAGAAAATTATTTAACAATTATCACAAAAAAATGCATTTCTTTTTGTACGATTATTTATTATTTTTTTTATATTTACAGAGATAAGGAAACTGGGACGCCTGTAATAGTTAAAACTAAAGAAGATTCTCAGTCTACTACGTTAACAAGTTCTTCTAGAAAGCGTCGCCGATCGGCGGCTCTGCTCGAGGAAGCCGTCGTTACTATCATTGAGTCTAGTGGCGGCAGCAGTAGCACTAGCGAGAAACGAAGTAAACAACACGATTCTGAAGAAGATAAGAAATCTGATGAAAACGAACCAAGCAGTAGCAAGACTGATGAGGCTCCCACAGCTGACATATCCAACGAAGAAGCAACTGAAGCCTCTCCATCCCAAACAAATGTAACGCCGTCCAGAGTAAAAGACACTGATCCATGTAGCAGTGCCGAGAAAGAAAAACAAAGAGTCACTCCTATAAGAATAGCGCTAGTAACAAATGAAAAACGGAAAACCAGAAATAGTTCCTCCTCCAAAGATACCACCGCTAAAATCATTACCCCTATTAGAGATAAGGACAAAGAAAAAGAGAAACCAATGCCGTTGAGACGGAAATCAACTAGATCTGAAATAGAAGATGAAAAGCCGATGCCGCCGAGACGGAAATCAACTAGATCTGAAAAAGGAGATAAGACACCCTCTGCGAAAGTTGAAAAGGTCGAAAAACCTACGCCCAAAGCTGAAAAAACTCCAGCCTCGAAAGCGGAAAAAGTTTTAAAACCATCAACATCAAAATCTGAAAAAGTTGAAAAACCATCTACCTCAAAATCTGAAACAGTTGAGAAAACACCAAATTCGAAGGTAGAAAAAGTTGAAAAGACACCAAATTCGAAGGCAGAAAAAGTTGAAAAGACACCAAATTCGAAGGCAGAAAAAGTTGAAAAGACGCCAAGCGATAAATCTTCTAAAGGGGATCGATCCAGAGCTGAGAAAAGAAGAAATTCTAGAAGTAGCAGATCAACTAACAGTACCAGTTCGACTAGATCCACTGACAGAACCGAAAAGAAATCTGATAAGACTTCTGAAAGCTCTAAAACGAAAAGAAGAGGAAGCTCTTCTTCAGCTAAAGAGAAAGACAAAGATTCAGATACCGACAAATCTATAATGGAGAAGCAGATGTCTCCTAAATCAACTCCAGAGTTACTAAGTCCAAAGTCTGTGAAAGACCGATTGCAATTTGACGACGACACTACCCTAGCTGACATGGCGCGTGGAACTAGTAAATCAACTGTATCAAGTAACAATACCGGCCTTCCTACTATCACCTGCGTGCGAAGCTTATCGACCATCGCTCAGCTTACCGGCGTAACTATAACTAGAACTACGACCAACGCCAAAACTACACCGATAGATATCAGCGAAGACCCTGCTCCCGACTCCAGCATTGTCACTCCCACTAGTATGGAGAATGTGACGACTGTGCAAAATGCGGTCTCAGACCTGCAGCCAGTACGCACTAACCCGGAGCCGGTCGTAGGTAGCATTGGCGTCTGCCCATTCGCGAGGATGACGTCACCGGAGAGACAAAACACTAACGACGAAGTACAAGTGGAAATTAAGGCTGAGCCTATCGAACCCGACGAGGTTGATAGGCATATGGAGAAGATGGATCACATGAGCTCGTATAGATTGCAGCCGGTTAATCCGCAGACGATTCCAAATCAACCGATTATGCCAAATCCGCCGAAGAATTTGCGGGATGTTAGGATAAATAAGGTAGTCGTTACGCCGTTGAACGCTCGGAAGGTGATGCCACCGATGGCGACGGCTACAAAGGTTCCAGAAGTCCGTCCTAGGGCGAAGAAGACCTTCCCTCAACCGAAGAAGACGGAGGACGGTCGGTCGGAGCTGAACAGTAAGAACTCGATGGTGTACATCCCCATACAGCCGCCCATGACACAGGCGCCTCTGCGACTGCCGCGCCCGCAGGTCAACGCCCTGCCTACCGTCACGTCGGTGCTCAGACCGCCCATCGCTTCTGTTGGTGAGTCTTTTTTTATTATATGACACAAAGATACTCAAAGGTAAATTGTAGTAAGTAGCAGCACATTCGCCACTGTTAGCAGCAGTGGAACCCATTAAATTTAATCTTTGCATTGTTTCCTGTTAATATGTTGTTAGTTTCTCGTGTACGATTTTTGAAAAAGTAAAATTTTACTGTACAAAACCTTTTAAGAAATAGGATCCGTAATGTTGAGCAGGTATTTTAAATAAATAACACGTCTCAAAAACTCAACATCCTTCCTCCCATTTTGTTCCAGCAAACAACCTAGTGAACACAGTAACAACGCCTCTAATGCAGCCATCGTGCTCCTCTACGAGCACAACCGCGACTGTGACAGGCACGAGCGTGGCGACCGTGCCGACCGTGCACACCGTGCCGCTCATGACGTCCGTCAACGGCCAGTGGATGTTCAGCTTCCAGCCCGTCATGTCCGTTGGCGCCCTTGATGTGAGTGCAATTCAACTATGCGCTTCGCCAATCATCGTCCATCTTCGGAAATACGAAATACAGTCCTTTCACCGTTCATTTACCGCTAGTTATGTTGGCAAACCTGAAATTGATTGTTATACCCTGTCGAACGTATTTGACATAAATATCAGGTTAGCCAACTTAATAAGCGAAATGTGAAATGCAGCACTTGCCAATTTTTTATTAACTCTAGAAAATTTTTGAATTCTATTCAATGCGAATTTCTTTTGCGAACGGAGGAGATATCCGGAGAGTAAAGAGAGAAAACTTGTTTTGAGTGCAATGATAGGTTAACTACTACAAAACATGTCAGTTAGTAGTTTTGCCTATGTGTTTACTCTGTAGCACGGCGTTCGTACTATTCCGGAAAAACGAAGTTAGCCGAAGTTTGCTCTTTGGTTATCCCCGTGATTGTGTTGTCGTTTCTGTTTTGACGTTTAGTATCTGCGGCGCCACTGTACGTGACGTCATTCAATGGAAAGTGAGAGTCATAATAATTATTATCCTCCATCAATTATAAACCTGATTGCAAAGGATTGTTGAATTACTATTCAGAGTACCCTGTTGAGAAATGATGTTGGATTATGTAACTAATCAATTGAGGAATAAAAATAGTTTGCTCCTCTATTACTTAATTGATACTCCGGTAGGTATTACAGGTTTTAATCGGAGACTTAAGATAAACGCCTACTTATCCGCGCTGAAAGAACCGACCGCGCCGAAGGAAACATTTTCTCATCCGTATAATGTTATCTATTCGTCTGTTTCGACGCGGATGTATTCGATTTCATAGGATTTTATACAAGTAATTTTAAAATTCAGTTCTTTCGGCTCCTTGCTTTGATAAATGTGCGTTCACCTTTAAGCATTACTTAAAACTCTTTTGGAGTCAGACGACTTGGTTAGAAAACTGTTTTATCTGCAATTTATCTCCAACAGAATACCGTTTCCCCTCCGATGCTGAACGGTATCGCCGAGCGCGGCATCCCGCCGGGCGGGGCGGCGCTCAGCAGCGTGGTGTCGGCGCCTGCAGGCCCCGCGCTACTACCTGCTCCCGCGCCGCCCGCGCCGCCCGCACAGCCCGCCATTCTATTGAATAATAGAGCTCCTGCTGAAAATACGCTTGGCGAGGTATGCCATATCTTTGTAAGTGCTTATGTAACCTTAACATTGTCAATTGCTATTGTTTCGAAAATATATTGGGTCAGTCTTTACAGCCAGTCATCTTTAACCACCCGTAATGACAAGATTGTTGACATTGTTGCAAGAAGAAGATTCTTCATGCCGTCGGTATTTTGATAACGGATTTCATTTACCAACCATGGCCATCAACGCTTGGTTAAATTTCAATTTGACTTCAGACTTAAGAAAAAACCATCTGTGATCGATCTACGTGGTCATAATAATATAATAATAATATGTAATAATATTCCACAACTATCACACGACGCCATCTAGTCCCAAGCTAAGCAGAGCTTGTGTTATGTTGTCATATCACCTTTTAATTAAAAACTATGTCATCAACAGCCGCCGCGACTCAAGCAGCGTCCGCTACTGAACCCGCTGGACACCAGCACGCCCATCGGCAACATGCCGGCGCCCTCCACGGCGGGCCCAATCACAGCCAAGCTCAACCAGAACGCTGTCAAGGTAACGTGACGTCACAACCCATTACTATAGGTACAGGACCAAAAAAAAACGAATTAGTCCGTCAGAGAGATTTCCTTAAAATATTGGACACATTATGTTTTCTTTTTTCACATAGGGGCCGTTCAAATATTACGTAAGCAGATTTATTACAATTATTTACCCCCCCATCCCCCTTGTCAGCAAAAGTAAGCAAAGCTCTTACCCCTTCCCCCTATGCTTACGTAAACATTTTTCAATTATAAATGTATCTTTTTTATTTATGATTATAATGTTATATTTATAATTTCAATAATAAGAATAGATTTAGGATAGAGATTAGATTTTACTGAACAAAACAATACACTGACAGAGGAAATTTAGACAAGTGAATAGCGCGCGGTAATTCCCCTAATCGGTTCTAAAGCGAGTGCCTAAACGTATGCATTACTTGCGGGAATCCTCGAAAATGCGTTTCGTTTTCAAGCATAGATAATGTGAGTGTTGCCATTCGTGTAAAAAAGTAAATAACTACCGATGACGTAATCATCATCTAGACTCCCCTACCCCCCATGTCATCCAAAATAAGCAAAACAAAGACCCCTCCGCCCCCCAATAGTGCTTACGTAATACTTGAACGGCCCCATAAACATAAAATAAAGACGATATAGTGCGTCGAAAACTCGTATGACGTCACTTTTGAGTACATCTTTTACTGGAAAGTGGCGTCACAAGCCACTCATGATCTTACGCGTCTTATCTTCGTCTATTCATTTGATAAAATAAAAAACATGTATCCAATATTTTTCGAATCCAACTGACGGTCTAAACCGAAGCATATTTTTTCGTTAGGAATCATCCCTTTTACGTGTCACTCGTGACTAAATGCCATTAATTATTGCGAAACTGGACGCATTATCGCAATAATTAATGGCATTTCTCGTTAGTGTGGCCACAGCATCAACCTCTCAGTGCTAAGGATAGTGACAGGAGGATCGTTTTGTTCTACCGTTTTCGTCGAGCCATAGGACATTTCCATGGTGTCTTTCCACTGAACAAGACTCTCCAAACAGTTGGAGCTATTTCTAAATGAATTGCGAAATACATGGAATAGGTGATTGCCGAGTATTGCCTTTTACAGTCTATTGTCTTCTGCTGTTCAAAGAATTTGTAATTTATTTTTTTGCACGATATCCGACCTTTTTAAACTGCAAATCCTGCAAATCTCCTATTTGTACTAAAACTATAAACCATTGTTCTAGTTGACAGATTTCTTCCGCACGTTACTTGAGGACTCGCTAGAGAAGCTAGACGAGCCGTGGTCGCAGCTGACGACGCTACGACTGCAGCAGGAGCAAGAGAACTGGAGACACCAGCAAGAGATCAAGGAGATCAAACATAACCACGGTAAGTACGATGTAGGCGCTTACTGAGAAAAACTTATAAACACGCGTCAAAGCAGTGCCCATTAGCGCAATTTTGAACTTAATAATAATCTTTACACGGTATAAAACGAAGTCATGTTGCGTGTCTGTATAAGTGACCGGTTTTTTTGCGATAGAATACAAACCGGCCGATTGTTTTGTCGGGCTCTTGGGGACTACTTACACTTATTCAGCTCATGCCCATAGAAAACAACGATTTTGTATCAGATGCATCCGCATACGCCTTTTTCGCATGCCTACCCAGGCAGAAACCTCAGAATGCCGACTGATACAATACAACATTAATATGCCACAAATCTCGATATTTGGATATGTCTTCGATTAGGTCGTTCTGGAACCGAATGCCATAAACTGAATTTTTCGTGTAATAAATGTAAGTTTTCGTGTTTTTTTTTTATTGTTATTTAAAACAAAACACGAAAAAAAAAAATGGTCCTTCTGCGCATGTTAGCGAGTTTCGCAGTGACGCGACTAAAGTAATCAATATACCGTTCCAGAGCTGACGCTAGCGGAGATGCGCACAGTGTTCGAGAAGGAGAAGCTCCGCGCCGTCAGCGAGGCGAGGCGGGCCGCGCACATGGAACTCGACAACGCCGTCAAACTTGCCAAGACCAAACAATGGTAAGGAATGTTGACTCTTACAGGAATCTTATATTAATATGAGGAGCTTGTGGGAAAATAATAACAGCCGCGCGGGTCAATCTTTAGGTTAAGCCGTGCTTGCCAAGTTCCAACTAACTGGGTTGTGGAGGTCAGACAGGCAGTTGCTCCATATAAAATACTGGTATCCAGCTGCATTCAGTTAGACTGGAAGCCGACCCCAACATAGTCGGATAAAGCCAAGGCAGATGCTGATTACATTAATATGAGACATGATAAATCTTTTATCTGTTCTAGAAAAAAATCTAGTATATTTTTAGAAAAATAAGTTAATTCTTCTTTCAAATGATTTGGTAAAGAAGAGATGCGGAAAGGAAATATATAGATATTGTGGCGTAACTTTAGGGAAGCCTGTATCTAATAGTTCATTTACTTGATGATATTTATTTTCTTTAAACTTTTGAAAACTTTGAAGTGTGACTGTTTCGTACTTTACGGGTTTTTGTAACATTCTTCTAGTTAGCGTGTGTGAGCTGCTAGATTACGGCGCTTTCGTTACGTCCATCAGTTCCTGTAGTGAGCAAACAACAGGGCACGATATTAAGTGCCCCATCATTATTTTGTAACATTACTAAAGTACCTTTGCGGACAGACTGTTAACTCCAAACTTGTTACTGATGGCATATGGGTAGAAAGAGATGAACCACCAGTAATAGTAAATTGCGTGTTCCAGGTGTGCGAACTGCAGACAGGAGGCGCAGTATTACTGTTGCTGGAACACGTCGTACTGCGACCTGCCGTGCCAGCGCGCGCACTGGGCGCAGCACTACGGCTCGTGCCAGCAGCGCGACCAGGTAACACACACCTCTATCAGCAGCCCAACGCCAACATTCATTCGTTGGCAGCCAACATACACCCAAGGCCGGGTATAGGCCTCCTCACATTCGTGCTTTCCTGGTCTGCGCGAGTGTCAACTACGCGAACAATCCTGTGGGCAGTCGTCATTTATTTATTGTGTTTATATAAATATCTGTAAATAAAAAAAAAGTGAAATAAATATCATTGTCTGACTCGATCTTTTGAATGTCATTCACTTAACTGGTTATTGATAATATCGCCGGGTTAGAGGCAAAACCAACTATCGTGATTTTTTGCAGTTTTTCACTTAATATAAGTACCATTCGAATCGGTATGTAATTCTTTATCCAATCGTAAAAAAATTAAAAACAAAAAAATCGAGATAAGTAGTTGGTTTTGCCTCTAACCGGCGATATTGGTATCACCACTTGTTCACAACGCTTTGGGTTGGTTACTCCCATATCTACATTATCAACCGTCTCAACATTTATCTCACCTAATCACCTCATCCTACTAACCCTACTAATATTATAAATGCGAAAGCTTGTGAGTATGGATGTATAGATGTATGGATGTTTGTTACTCTTTCACGCAAAAACTACTGATCGGATGTGGATGAAATTTTTCACACAGATATTTTATAACCTAGAATAAACATAGGATACTTTTTATCCTGGTCGTAAGATCCCATGGGACAGTTATCAAACTTCACGCGGGCGAAGCCGCTGGCAGGAGATAATTTAACTAATTTAAAAAGATTTTTAACGCTATCGCATCGGCCAGTATACACCAAGTCTCACGAGATTTGTGATGGAAAAGTCAGTACAATACATGAAAAACAATCATTTGAAAACTTTAGAGAAGTTTGACTTTGAAAACCAGACAACTGTGTATAGCTGTGCAGTACAGGCCTATCGTTACCATCGTGGGTCACGGTAACTTGTACTTTTCAAAGGATTTATTTCCTTCTACCACATCAAGTTTGATATAAAAAGCAATATGTGGTACATGAGTTCAATCAAATAATAATATTTTCAGCATGATGGCAATGGAGAACCGCCAATGTCACCAGAAAACAGGCTACAACCTCAACCGGATTTAATGCCAGTAAGTTTATATTACAATTTTATTTCACTTATAATCTTTCATTGTTCAGTGCAGAAAGTGCATGTTAAAAAAAAAACATTCCTATGTTAGAAAACTGTCATGTTTTTTTACGTTATTACAATTTTAATTGAATAGTACCTCAATTTGAGTTCCACTTCTATTTATGTGTTACTTTTATTTTCTGTAAAATGCTCCTGCATGTGTAAAAAAAGCATTACTAATATTTTACCATTTTTTGTCGTTCATTTCTATTGGTAAAAGCTAAAACAATAAAGATTTTATTTATTAGGTACATAATAATTAACTATATGCGACGACTTCTAAAGCTGTCTTGTATAAAATCTAGATAATAGCTTCTTAGCCATTTTATTCCAGTATTAGTCTTTCTTACGCACGCCGTACTCAGTGTTACAAAAGGAACACATATTTATTACACAGCTGGGGTGTATTGGTGTTACAGAAAAACACGTCTTCGCCGACCATGACGGTCGGCGGCAAGGTCGCCCAGTCGCGCCCCTTCAACCCAGACCCACATAGCTCGAAGTTAATTGGTGCGTATATACTGTTTATAGTAAAAAGTACTTCTTTTCTTTCCATAGACATTAAAATAAATCCACGAACTACTGACGTATCCCATCGCGAGAGCAGAGATGAGTAGCGACTAGCGAGCTATTCTGAATTGTATAATGAAAACCCAACAAAAATTTTCGGACAGGAGCCCATCAGACACAACATCCGCGTGTGTATCCCTTTTTAACGAAGAATGAGGAACATTTCACCTTGTTCCTAACCTTCCAAAATTAATTCCGTGCATTTTTATTCATCATCTAAGTTAAGTGTTTGTCGAACACGTTAGCGAGGCGTACAGCTGTCACAACGCGGCTTTAGATTCGAAACGGCCATGTCTACGAAACGCCAACCCTCACCTCACACATTCATCCTTAGCACTAACAAAAAGTTATTCAAAATTTATTTGCTGGCTTTAAATAGTACTGCAACGCGATCGCGCCCGTAATTTTGTAGCCAATCGATGAAGCTTACATCGCATGCGCGAACTACGGGCATGCGTAAAGGAAACCACGCGATTCGCGGCGTCCAATCGGAACACTCGCACGACTAATGGTCTATGGTCGGGCCGACGAGCGCATGTGCCAGAATGACGTTTAACTTGAAAAAAATAAATTTAAAGTCCATTCACAGGTATATTGCCAATAGCCATTAGGTTGACTAACCTTATGTTTGATGTTAGCCAACATAATAATAGTTAGCGGTAAATAATTATTGAAAGGACTGTACAGTGGAATCATTCAATCCTCAGGTTAGCCAACTAAATAGCAAGCGGTAGCATTATTATGAATAGACTGTAAAGTGCAGCATAGTTCTTTTGGCCTTGTCAAGAGGGCGCTGTTAGTAAAAACAAAACTTGTTCAGTGCCACCAACTTATCTGTTCATCGGACGGCGTCGCTAGTGGTGATTTTGGTATTGCCATTTTAGAAACTCACCGAGATTAAAGGGAAGTAAAACATAAAGCATGCTTTCAAGTCCGTCTTTTAATATCATAAGAATGCAATATTAAGAAAGTAGGTAGGTAATAATGTACAAACATTTTGAGTAGTATGTACGAAAAGTAAATAATGGGGCGAAACTAAATAAATCAATCCTACAAGTCTAAACTAGCATAGTAATAATTATAACTAAGCCATACTGACTCTGGCTTAGTTATACAATAAATACTAATATTATAAAAAATACCATATTTTAATATAGCTATGAATTTTAGTAAGTGAATGAATAAAACAAAGTTTTATCATGGTTACTACTCTCGAAGTTCGAGCCGCCGCCGCACCAAAGGAATTCATATTCCTAGTCACTCGAATAGCAAACAGTGGGTGATTACATTTTCCAAATGTGGCATCACTTAGCTGTCACAGCTGCAACGTGACGAGACGTTGACGTTGAGCTAATAAAATTTCTTATTCTTACTTTCATAAAATGGACTGTAGTTCCAACTTTGTTCACGTGCACAGCTAACTTGGTGGCACTAGAGTGATTTGTGAAAATTTAACTTAAAAATCAAGAGTGGCGTCACTTCCGACTAAATTATGTAAAATTATGTATTTCCGTGACTATTTTATTTATAATTTACCTCATAATAAGTTATTGATGTATGCATTTCAGTAAGCTTGGTAGAAGACACAAGCGGCACCCAGACAATGAAATGTGTCGGCACGTACAAGTCCTCCACGCCTTCCGCGCCCAACCAGATCATCATCAACAAACAAGTACGTGTGTTCATTTAAAGATTCGATGAGTGGTCGAACTCACGGTAATAATTATTCACATAACAAGGATAAGTATACAGGCAGCTAACTTTACTGCTTATCTATAGTAAGTGCCAGTTATGATCGAAATTGCGGTGATTGACCCATCTACATTTATTTAAGTTCTTAACTTTGAAATCCAAAAATAAGCCTGTTTAAGGGGGAAGCGTCAGGGTAGCCCGCGAAATTCAAATTTTGTTACGTTTTTTGCAATTTGCAGGCCAGTGGCAGGTTGTATGAAGTTGAAAATATCGTTCGCGACTGTAAGATGTATGTAGTTACAGAATTATGATCATCGAAATCATCAATACAACCCTCCAAGCTCACATAACTATAGGAACGACTTTGACCTTGCAAAAATCGTTCATCGACTTATATGAACTTAAGAGGGTTGTACTTGATAAGGAATGCTAAAATGCACCATCAAAAAAACTGCTATTTATTTACCTAATCCTGTTACAGTATACTACTCGGAGCCTAGTTTAAAATTTTTGTCTCTCCCAACAGTTAATGAACAACGAAGAGTCCGCGAACACGAACAAGAAGGTGATGTCATCATCGGGCGGGTTCATCATAGTGGGCCCGCCGAACAACACGTCCGTGGTGACGCCGGCCCGGCGCACGCACACCATCCAGTACTACTGAGGAGCTACGGCTCTCCCCGTGCTACGGTCGATGCTAGACCGACCACCTGTCTACCAGCCTATCAACCTCCCAATGAGTAAGTAGTGCCGCACCAACAGGAGCACTAGAGTTTGTACAACCATAGGGCGTATACACGTATAACGACCCGCCAGCGCTTATCGGCACCGGTCCGCGCAGGTACTCTGCGCAAGCAGTCTATACTGTGTGCCAACCCAGCACAGATAAGCGCCGACAATTTCTGACGGTGTAAGCAGGTCAGAACTTGACGGCGACGTTCGGCGCTTATCGCGGTAGCCAGCGTTCTACGTGTATACGCACATTCTCCATTTATCATAACATTAGACTAATGTAGACCATCCAGATGCCTATACTTTTCGACCCATTTAGGACGCACTTTCCGTCGCAAAATCGGCTAGAGCCGGTTAGAAACAGCTGAAGAGAATGTCCATGCAATAAAAACGAATGGTCCGCTGCGATATAGAGTCATTTCCGAATTAAAAGAAGACGTATGCCTCCTTTCTGAAAACATTTTGGAGTCATCTTGATTGAACTTATAGTTTCAAAGTCTTTAACTGACTGTTGAGTCCTTGCTGGCTTGCTTGCTTCAAACTCGTAGTTTTCTGACACTAATGTTATGATGAATGATGTATTGCTTTTAAACATATTTTCGTGGATCGCACGCGGTCAATATTTTGATGTCACGTACAAATAGAAAAGACATGAATTTATGGCAATCAGTCGTAATACAGTAATATGGTAATGTGTTAAGTAAATTGCAGGTAATCTTAAACAGCAATAAGTACTGTTTTCAGTAAAAGTTATACTTCATACGAGTTTTTGCTAACTGTTTTGTATGTTTTAGTCAGTAAAGTTGTTTATTTTGTCGCTTTTCTTCCAAGTCATAGGGAAGTAGTAACCTCTTTGACCGCTAGTAATAATTTGCAGTGATCTTGAATTGGTCGCTTTGGATTCCATATTTGCTCCATTCTTGAGGAGCGACACAACTATGGACGGCCATGAAGATTGTAACATTAATATTTTTGACAAACTTCTAGTTAAACCATCAATTGCCTATCGTTTATACCTGTAGTACTTAAATTTATACATGAATCAATGTATGTGGCTAGGTGTAGTAGTTGTTGATAATGACTTTGATACTGCGGTAACTTTTAGATGTTGTTGTCTGTACTTAGCAGTAAAGTGTACATAATAACATATTGTTTCAGTGATATAAGCCAAGCGCATACAACAAACGAGTAGTTTTTCCGTTCAATGCATTTTGTGCTATGTGAAATATATTCATAAAGTTCATGAAAATCACGATTAGCTTTAAAATAATGGTTAGTGTAGTCAGTCACACATTATCTACAACTAAAGCGTGGAAAACGATAAATATTTTTTTTTAAAGCAAGAATGTATGCGCTCAGCTGCCATTTTTAAATCAGTCTTTGGCTAGATACTCATTTCAGTAAATGATAAAATTTTAAATTAAAATGTAAATAATTAAATTAGCAATGTGATTTTACGAAAATGTCTTATCCTTTTGTTTTTGCGTATGTTTTTCGTTATTTATTATTTTTTTGAGCCAGTTTCCTTTGAATCCTGCTTTAATAAAATATTAATTGTATACCTAGTCGGTTAAAACAGATTTTCAGCGCAGAAGTCAATAGCAATAACGAATAGTAAAGAAGAAAAATAATGCAATGACAGAAAATTGTTGTCTTGTGTTCTTTGAAAATAAGCAAAGCGCGCCCACTTGTTTAGGAGTGAAGCTCATTGTAGTAAGCATGTTATACTAAACATAATGTTAGGTTTTATTCTTTATAAAAATGTCGTAAGTTGAGCCTATCAATTAAGCTCTAAAAAGGGTTTTAACAATTTTATTTCAATCCTAATTTATGTAAATATTGTAAATTGATTGATCAATCGATTGATTCATTATGTTTCGAATAATAAGTTGTTATGATACTGTGTATTATTATAGCAACTGAACTATAGTTTAATGTGGCTTCAGAATTTTTACATAGTTGTCACGATGTCTGGTGAATCCGATGACTCATGTAATTATACTTTCTACGGAGAACGTAAATGGGTATTCAAGGTCCATGAATGATAAAAACCGCGAATAGAAATAGCGAAGAACTCACTTGTCTCATACTGAGAAAGATTTTGAGCGTCCATATGAAATGCTCAAGATAGTGAACGTTAGTAATTTGAGTATTTATGATTGTGATACAAGTAGATATTCAGTGCGTCATTCTGGGGTGGCTCGCGATATCTGTTTTTTTATTTCTGTATCGGGGTTTTCTACACTAATATTTTAAAGAGGTAATTTTGTATTTTTGTGTGTATGTTTGTAATGAATAAACTCAAAAACTACTGTGCCGATTTAAAAAAATCTTTTACCTTTAGAAAGCTTTGCTTTGTTTGTTTTGTCTGTCTCAGTGCTGTTCTCGCCAGTATCCTTTTTATTAATTACTCAAGTTATTAAGCTATTCTTAACCCAGTTATACAACTACAACGTATTGTTTACAATAATTTTAAGACTGTTAATGTTAAGTTCACTTTTAATGTGCATTTTAGTTGTTATTTACGACCGATATTACTAGAAACAAGTCTGTCAGAGGCGGAAGCTTCATTTATTTAATTGTGTTTTTATATATTGTTTCTGGCTAAAAATGAGGCAATCCAAGCACGCGAAGATTAATCATTGCAGTAAAATCACTTGAAAACAAGAATTATTATTAATATTAATTTATGATACGCTTAGCAACTTGGATAGTATCTTTCAGCAAGCAAACATGCAACTCTATACAATTTTAAAGATCATATTTCATTAGTTAGCTTAAATCTCTTTTCTGAGAACGGAAGTGGACGAGTGTCAAATGTTGTCGCTGTTTGTAAATAGTATGATTATGTTACTATTAAGAGCTTTTAGTACTTAGGGTACCTACGAAACTGTTTCATTCAATAAATAAACGATGAAACTGATTTCATTCTTTTATTTGTCTGAACAACGTTTCCTTTAGAAGTATGTAGTATCTACTAGGAAATGGAGGGTATACCTAATTTTGTTTAAGAATAGAAAATGTTGTACATCATTCAGCAAAACAATACTTAAACATAAAAAAACAGAGGCCAACACAAGTAGCAACCAGACATACATACATAAGTATTCGAATATGTGTTCTAATGTTATTGGCGAAATAATAATAATAATATCGCTGGACATTATACACAGCGCCATCTAGTGCCACACTAAGCAAAGCTTGTGTCGTGGACACCAGATAGTTGATATACATACTTATTATACATAAAAACATCCATGACTCGCAAACAAATGTCCATGCTCATCACACAAACATTTGCTCCTACCGGGATTCGAACCCACGGCCAGGACCCCTAAGAAGGTTAAGATCGTAAGGCAGCCTCACTACCGCTACGCCATTCGGGTCGTCAAAAAAATGTAGATATACTATTAGCACAGCTATTAGTTAGCATCGCTGCCTATTTACTTTGGGGATATCAGTCGTGATGTTACGTTTATGTGATCTAACTTAATATCCACTTTTTTACTTTTCCTCAAATATCTCAAAAAGTAAACGTCCTAGGAACTACAAAACTAATGAAATAATCACCCCCTTGTATGACACCCCCGGTATAATTATTATTCGTATGGTATGTGATATGGGCCCTTTTATTAGTAACCTTGACCTTGGTCTAATTATTGTTGGATATAATATGTAATATGTTTCGCATGATTTATTTTTTTTACATTGGTATGGTACTGTTGTAAGTTGCGAATAAACTTACGCATTTTTTCACAAATATCACGAGACTTCGTTGGCCTAAATCGTTTCATCACCCCCTTGTATAACAATGCCCTTGAGTTTTGTCTATTATGTACCGTTCAATTCATATCGCACGTAGCCGCTTGTTGTGTTGTAAACTTGTAGGTACTTAGCTACCTACGTTGTTTTGGTGACTGGTGATTTCACACAAACCTGAATTAAACAAAGGAAATCCTACGCCTTACATTCATCTTTTCATAAAATCGTTAAAAATAAATTTAGGGTACATTTGTGAAGATAAACTATCTTTGACTATTGGCTACACGTGTGCCCAAGGACCTTGTCTTTATTTCTATAGAAAAGCTGTTACCTACGCTACTTGGGTTATTCTTAACATGAACCAGATGTCGATATTTTTTGTACATACACTTTTTTATTATAAACAGAAACAAAAACAGTCTGCCATTATCCTTGGACCATTTTTTTTTGTAAGTACCTACATTTCATAATGGCCATTTGGTCAGGCTAAATAGTGACATGCTTACTTTTTAACCGCCGAAAAAAAGGAGGTTCACAGGTCGCGCGTATTTTTGTGAGTTGATGAGCACTTGAAAATAATCTCATTGTAAACTAACACGTTATGGTGTTACGTACCTACGAATGCAGTTTTCAGTCACATCACTTACTCATCAGAACGTAATATAATCACCAAACCCGAGACGTTTTTATTGCGGGAGTGCTGGACTGTGTTATTTTTGACGACACTATCCTCTAAATGAGCGAACTGATGGAGGAATAAATAAATATATGTACCTAGTTCTGTTATAGTGCACATTGACTCACTTTGTTTAGTAGGTACTATTTGAAATAGTTTATGGGTCCAGAGTTTACAAAAATAATGATGTCGACTAAGTATGCCTTTTCTACCTAGGTCCTTCCTCTCAAGTTTCAAATGTCTGTAGTGTGTAGGTATAAAACTAATACTTCAACTTAACTTGGTACCTACTTACATGGAAGTTTTCAAGTGCTTTGCATGTTGTTTTAGTGTGGGACTATTAAAACAAAAGAATTCATATGAAATCACATTTAATCTCTTTGTTCATATTTTAACACTCTTGTCCTTCTTAGCAATCAAGTATAAAAAAACCAAAACAACTTCAATGAGTCTTAAATAAACAGTTCTTAAACATATCATCAAACTTAAACCAATACCTACTGGTACATAGCCAGATTCCTATTTGAGGAATGAACATATCTTATATCTAATAAGTAACAATAACTATTGATTAATCAATAGGAATGTAAAAGGTGACACAATATACCTTTTTATATAAGTATAGGTATGTATTTAGCAAACAAAATCTATGATGATGATCTCATCCTTAAACCTAATAAAGATATTCAAAAGAAATGTTAGTAACAACAAAATAATCAAAACCAGAAAAAAAAATGAAAAGTAAATTTTACACACCTCTAGCTTAACGAGATTATTGAGAGGTTGTAAAGCAGCATCATGTTTATAAGATTTTTAACCGTTATACATCATGGCCCCTTCCCTGGCCAGTTGGTCTGCCATCTCGTTCCCATAGATTCCCTGATGTGCCGGTACATGCTTCCACCTCACTTGAACGAAGCGCATGGCATGGTCGAGCTGTTTGAAGTCTCGCACATTCTTCACTGGTTGTCCTGATGCTAGCCTCCAGCCATTTTGTTTCCAACCTGAAATACAAAGTAAATGCACATTAGATTATTATTTTAATAGATGTGTTATTGGGAAAAGGTTTCTGCATATTTTTTACCTACAATTTTGTAGGTACCTACTTTTAAGTAGGTAGTTATGTACCCACCTAATATTTTAACAAAATTGAGGATCAGTGGGTGTAACCCTAGGAAAACATTACAAGAATAAATTACCTGGCATCCATTTTGTTACGGCGTCGATGAGGAACCGGGAATCGGTGTTGATCTCTAGTTTGCGGATGCCGTTCTCGTGAGCTAGCTGTAAAGCCCAAGTAGCCGCCTGGATCTCGCCGCTGTTGTTTGTGGGTCGGCTCCCTTTGACCGGCGCACTCAAGTTCAAGTGATGACCATCACCCCAGAATACGCCGCAACCAGCTTGGGCTCCACTCATGCCGTTTGAAGGACAAGCACCATCCGTAAAAACTTGCACGTATCCACCTTGCCCGTAGCTCAACATGTTATAAATTATTATTTCTAGACCACCCAGAGAACTTCTGAACTCAACGAAATTATAAGTACAAGTAGGTAAGGGGACGCTCTGACCCGGCAAACAACAATTTATTATTACTTAAGTTATAACGACAGTTTGCCAGCGCTCAGCGGTCACGTTACACTTCACTCACAGGTCGGGTTTCAATTTTATTTCAAGTATTAAAATCTACGCCTGTGTGCGTGTCCGTTTGCATTCCATCGCTAGCCACCAATCAGGAGTAAGTTTTTTATCGTATGATGGCGTAATCCTCCAATGATGAGAGTTCTATTCCCCCGTACACAAAAAAATCTAAGGAGGGAGAGTTGCGAACTGGAACTGCGCGCCGTCGTTTTGGCGGTTACTGGCAAACAAAACAAATGACATAATTTGATGTATTGCCATGATTGCCATGTTATTTTTTTGCCTGAAATCCTTATTCCAGAGCTGCTGAAGAATGGAAGGAATATATTTGAAACCCACCGTAATTTACGTATCATGAAAGACGAGATACTATTAGTATTACCTAGAGGTCTAGACTTGCTACGAAATTACGAACTCAATCAAATACCATATATGATGGCTAGGCACAGTTTATTCGGAGCGGGAAACTGGTGTACCTAGGTTTTTCTGCGGCGTATTTTTGCTTCATCATAACAGTATAAAAATTTTACGATAGTGGCACAGACGCTAGCACATAGTCACACGGTATTTTATGTTGAGATTTAGGCGCGGGACAAATACACGGGGCGTCGGGCGGAGGCGAGGCGTGGTCGCGGAGCGCGGGGCGGCCCCACTTTGCTATTTCATACAAAATGTACTTAAGTTAGAATAGGTGTGGCGCGATCATAATAGGGAATATGCATGTATTTTTTTCTACACTTAAATCAATTAATTACACTATTATCAACCCAAGAAAAGTATTAAAAGTTAATTTCAACTACTGCTTGTCGCTTAAAAATAATACTAAACTCCTGCAATTTTCTATGACAGTTCAAACGTCCCTGATTGTCGCGACCATACTTTGACGTCATTTCTCAAAATCTACCTTGTTTACATCTATTTTTTTGGCCTTGATAAAGTAATTTACTAATTGTATGTGCTTTATTCAAGCAAAAATTGCGATAACGATATTATAATAAAATCGTAGTGCAACTTTACCTACATTTAAATAAAAGTTATTTTTTGACATATGAATTTTGATGTCACTACCGCCGTTATCGAGGACGACGTGTTTTGAGAGTGCGTTCCGTTTCACCAAAAACATGATACACAAAACAATAAATTGTAAAATAAGTGATGTATTAGAAACTTAAACAAGCGCACCATAATGTTTATAAGCGCCAACACTTTAATAAATAAAAAGAGTTTTGTATTTCTTGCATATTCCCTATTGTGCTTAAATTAATTTAGATGTGTCAAAAACAGCAATTTTTTTATTTCATTTTTCTTGATTCGTGTGTTCTTAATATTTGGGTTAATAACATATCGAACTTTTTAACTTGGACACTAAAAGGGATCGTTTTACATGTAAAAATAAATAAAAACATTTTGACGATTTTTTAAAAAAAAACGGCATTAAATTTTTCGTCCGATCGCCAACCAAAAAATCATAAATAATTAGCACTATGACCACCTCCAAGGATAGTACGGTTAAAGGTGGACGCACACTTATCCGCGCCGAAGGAATCGACCGCGCCGAACGCGCCGAATTTTAGAATTACTTGTATGAAATCCTATGAAACCTCGCACACCTATCCGCGCCGAATCGTCCGAATCGAGCAGAACCCCAGAAATCCTAGAAAAATTCGGATGACGTCATCAGATTCGACCACAGAGTATATAATCACTACGTTTAGATTCGACCGATGCGGTCGCATTCTATCAGTTGCGTAAGTTTGGTCAACGAAAGCTGTCCACGAATTATTTTCAGAAGTTTTAATATGTATGGCAATAATTTAAGACTGCCAAAATTGACACGTTTTGTGGTAGTCATCTTGATCTTGTGTTTACGTGTATCACATTTACATTGGTTTTGTTTAAGCAGTGTCCCGCATTTTTTCTTGGACAGCTTTCGTTGGCCAAACTCTACTTCTTCAAAAATGAGTGATTCCAATCTTTCGGCGCGTTCGGCGCGTTCGGCTCGGATAGGTGTGCGAGGCCTCCTTGACTTCGATTCGTTCGGCGCGTTCGGCGCGGTTAGATGTGCGTCCACCTTAAACATGCCGTTTAGGAGATAATTCGATTTTTCATACTAGCTTCATACAAATTTTTCGTAAAAAAATTATATTTCCTTTGTTTTTGGGCAGAATTAACTCGGGTGTCATTTTTGTACATAGTAATGACTAATAGAAGCGATATCCGACATAAAAACAAGCACTTGCAAATTGAAATCCCTAAGTCTATGTAAGCCGATTTTCAGCCCACCGTGCGGCGTAAGGCGAAGGCGCGGCGCAGGCATCTTGCCGTTTCAATACAAAATGTAGGGAGGCGGCACGTTTTGAATTAATGTCCATTTCAACCACGCGGACAACTCATAATATTTGATGAAACTTTGCCAGGAATTAGTCGTAATTTGTTACTTTACACACCTCTTTTCTTGAATTTGTTCCAAAAAAAACCAAGACGCTATGACAAAGAATAGTTGGCCGCTAGAACCGCCACTTGCCGTAGTCACCGCCCGTGATTACACAGAAACTATATAATGCAGATAGACGAATGATACATCAAAAGAAAGGTCTTACTTTGTTTAATTTGTCCCAAAAATAAAAAACGTCAAAACGTAAATAAACAAAAAGTTATGCAATGTTTAGTTTTCAGGTTATGAGTAGGTAGGTATATCACCATAAGTATCAAATTAATAGAGGCTAATGTGTATAGACAATTAGATTTTAATTTGTTACAGCGAAAAAACACAAAAAAATACTAGAAAGTAGGTTCAATAATATGTTAGAGTCGATTTTAGTTGGCCGCTCGGACGGCAATATGCCTAAAATACAATGGCGTTTATCTCGTTATTAAAAGTAGGTTTAAGCTTAATTAGAGTACTAATCGACGGGTAACGTAACCTAGTTTGCATAAATATGGCGAATATAACTGCAGCATTCATATTTTAGAAGATATTTACAAAAACACAGAGTATGAAATCGTATGAGAGTAGGGTGACCATGAATTTTCACATTTTCGGAATTTTCGATATACAGTATTCACATCTTATTTTTTTAGGGCGAGTGAATACAAGTAGAGTAGGGTGACCATTATTACATTAGTACAAAGGTATGTTGTTAATGTTGTATTCTGAACGAATATGCGGTTCGTTTTGCGGTCATATTGATGTCTATTGTTCTTAATCTTTAAAGTACCCATTTACTGATAAAAATTTCGTTTCATTGACTTTCCGCAGGTGTTTTATGATGGGAACGATTCCAAAAAAAACAAAAAAGTGAAAAATAACTTTAGCTTCTGAAGTCGGTGACCTTTGTTTGATTGATTTAGTTTTTTTGTCACCGACTTCAGAAGCTAAAGTTATTTTTCACTTTTTTGTTTTTTTCTTGAAGTCGGTTTTATTTTTTGCAAAAAAGTTTTTATTTTTCACTTTTTAGTGGTTCTCATGTGCTTGATATACATGGAAAGTGCATACCGTTACAATTACATCAAGCCCAAACACGACTAGGGTACATTGTCTCATTATGGAGTTCCGTGACTCTTGGCTTCATCATCAGATCTGATGGTAGAATGGTTCTTATCAAACGCAGATGCTTCACTTGTTGTAGAAAATACCAAAATTGCAACACATTTTCATATAAAATTTGAAGAGTTCCCTCGATTTCGCCAAGATTCCATCATCAGATCCCGACTTGGTGGCTATGGGACCATTTGGAAAGAATACCCTTTCCAACAAAAAAAGAATTTTCCAAATCGGTTGGCAAGCGACGGAGTTATGCCCGAACAAACATAAAAAAAAAAAAAAAAAAAATAGAAACATCCGAATTGAGAACCTCCTCCTTTTTTAGAAGTCGGTTAAAAAAGAATCTCTTTTGTTTCCAAACTATTGTTAAAAATATTTGTCGCAAGGGGTTTAAAAAGCGATTATTTTTTGTTGCGAATAATATCATTACTGTACTGAATTTTGAAGTGTATGCTTGTACCTACGTATTTAATTCCCGTGATTTTCATACTACTAACTTACTGAGACAATTATCATTAAATCCAGAAGTGTCTAAAAGTGCTTAGCTATCAGTTGTGCCCACTTATATGTTGGATTTGTTAATGTAGAACTCACCACCAAAAGTGTATTGCAGAGGGATCCAAATCGACTGCGGTAAGTTTAATTTTACAATTTTATGATGACTTGAATAAAGTACTAAACTGTTTGTAGTATGATTACATTAGTACAAAGGCATCTTGTTAATGTTGTATTCTGAACGAATATGCGGTTCGTTTTGCGGACATATTGATGTCTATTGTACTCAATTCTTTAAAGTTATTTATCTTGTTGACTTTTATTACTTGATTTGTTTGCCTTTGTGTTGATTATGAATTAAGAAATTTTAATCGATTTGTGACTTTTACTTTTATAAATTATGCACTCTCCCTAAAAAAATAAGATGTGAATATCGAAAATTCCGAAAATGTGAAAATTCATGGTCACCCTACTCTCATACGATTTCATACGGTACTGTGTTTTTGTAAATATCTTCTAAAATATGAATGCTGCAGTTATATTCGCCATATTTATGCAAACTAGGTTACGTTACCCGTCGATTAGTACTCTAATTAAGCTTAAACCTACTTTTAATAACGAGATAAACGCCATTGTATTTTAGGCATATTGCCGTCCGAGCGGCCAACTAAAATCGACTCTAACATATTATTGAACCTACTTTCTAGTATTTTTTTGTGTTTTTTCGCTGTAACAAATTAAAATCTAAATGTCTATACACATTAGCCTCTATTAATTTGATACTTATGGTGATATACCTACCTACTCATAACCTGAAAACTAAACATTGCATAACTTTTTGTTTATTTACGTTTTGACGTTTTTTATTTTTGGGACAAATTAAACAAAGTAAGACCTTTCTTTTGATGTATCATTCGTCTATCTGCATTATATAGTTTCTGTGTAATCACGGGCGGTGACTACGGCAAGTGGCGGTTCTAGCGGCCAACTATTCTTTGTCATAGCGTCTTGGTTTTTTTTGGAACAAATTCAAGAAAAGAGGTGTGTAAAGTAACAAATTACGACTAATTCCTGGCAAAGTTTCATCAAATATTATGAGTTGTCCGCGTGGTTGAAATGGACATTAAAATTTGAATTACACAAGCGACGCGGCGCAGGCACGTCGTTTACTCGCCGGGGCTTACTATGAACTCTTATAGCAGGTCAATTTTAGACGAGAAATAACCTGTCGTGCTAGTTTGTACCATGAGCGCGCCAAGTAGCAGGCGAGCCAGCGATCACGTGACCTAAGCCGGTGAGTGACTACGTCACAGCATTTCAGCCGACTGACCTGCGACTTATCCTTACCATCAAGTCTTTTTTGACATAAAAACATTCAACAATTGAACTGCCCTGCCGTCATAATTTGCAGCTTTGCGAAAGGAACTTAAATTGAACTGTTTTAATTAAAAAATACTGCAAAAACGTGAGTAATTCATCAATTGTGTTTTTTTTTATAAAATATAATTCGGGCGAAGTATTGTAAAATATAGAAAATCCTATTTAAGCACTGTGTTACCGTTTATTTTAGATGTGTGATGAAGATGAAGTTTTTGAGTTTCTCGAGGAAGATTATCGTTCCAACAGCGCTAAACAAAAAGCCAAAATGCAAAGAAGCATTTTAAGAAACACAATAAAACCTTTTGACATGCCGGACAATGCTTTTGTAAAACGCTATAGGCTCACTAAAGAGATCGTACTTGATCTATGTAATGAGCTACGAGCTTTCATGCCACGCCCTACAAAATCAACAGATTTGTCGATTGAGGTCAAGGTTAGTATTGACTGCAATTTTTTTTATCCTTCTCCCTTATCCGGCTGATATACTAATATACTTAATGCTATGTGTTTCAGGTTTTATTAGCATTATCTTTTTACGCGACTGGTTCATATCAAAGACCAACCGGTGATATCGCTGCACATTCTGTTGCACAGCAAACAGTATCCACTGCAATCGCAACAGTAACAGAATGCCTAAATCTGCCACAATTTCGGCGGAAATATATAAAATTCCCAACTAGTCCTAGCGAACGGCGAGCAACTGTGATTGGGTGAGTTGAATACTTATTGTAAAATTCTTTTGATATATTATATCAATTAAGTGGTGAAAAGGGATCAACAAAAACAATATTTATGTGTTAGAAAGAGAAAGACTAGTGAATAAGTAGGATAGATTTGTTTTTACTAAACTCCAACACTTTTATTTTAATCGTGTTTTAATCTGATGTGACAGTACAAGTTTGTTTCACTTATTTCAGATTTTTTAACAAATTTGGTATGCCTGGAGTTTTAGGTTGTATTGATGGAACCCATGTAGCAATTAAACGGCCAACAGATCATGAAGAACGTTTTTACTGTAGAAAACAATATCATTCTTTAAATGTGCAAGTGGTAGGTATTTTTATTATGTATTTACAATAAAGTACATTACAATCATATTTTAAATTACATATTCACACAAAGTAGATCTAAAAAAAAATAACATTATTAAGTACAGCCCATTTACACAACAAAGAAAATGTATTTATTTTAACGTATTTTGTAAAACCCAGTTCCAATTAATGTCTTGAATTCCTGTTTAGAATTTTATAACATACAATATGTTACAAAATTAAATGGTATAAATATAAAAAACTATTATACTATTTGACTATTAGGTACACAAATGAAATACAATTAAACAAGAAAAATAGGTTATTATAAGATTAGTTAATATTCTAGTTAATGATATGTGACTACCATTCTAGATATGCAACTCGGACATGGAAATTATAAACGTGGATGCCAGCCATGGAGGAGCAACTCACGATTCATTCATATGGACCAACCATCCATTAAAAGTTCATATGGAGGAGTTAAATAACATGTGGTTTTTAGGGTAAATACTCAAAAATATCTAAATATATAGTTACGTATGTAAAAAGATTTTCGGATAACATCTAAAAGTCTTTTTAATAAAATGTAGTTGGTAATCTATAAACCAATAATCAATTTGTTTATTTTTTCTAGGTGATTCTGGATATCCATTGAGGAAGACAATGATGACTCCTATTATAGACGCCCCTCCAGATTCACCCGAGGCTCACTACACTGGATTGCATGTGAGAACTCGTAATGTGGTAGAACGAGCAATCGGACTTCTTAAAGCACGCTTTAGATGCCTTCTGGTGCATAGAGTTCTACATTATGAACCTCAAGTAGCGGCATCTATTGTAAATGCATGTGTTGTCCTGCACAACATTTGCAATAGAGCCAATGTTCCTGTGCAGGATTTGAATCCTGAAGATGTTTTGCAAGAAACTCAATTGCAACCTTCTTTTCAAATTATGACGGCCGGCACTTCAGAGGCACATTCTTCTAGGAGGGCCCAAAACCTCGAACTGCAACTTGGCCTCTCTACTAGAAGACGACTCATTGTTCATTTGTGGGAGCGCCGCCAAGTAACCTAGAATGTAAGAGCATAATTTAAGTACATAATACATATTTTTTTTAATCATTAACATATTTGTATGAAAAATGTATAATAAGTTTATATAATATTAGTCGTTTTGAGTGTTAACCTAGTTAGTTGTATCCTAGTTAGTGATATATGCACGCAGTTAAGTAGGCATTCCTCAGGATCGGCGTGCCTCACGTAACTTAGAATAAATTTTACTAACACTAGTTTTATAAGTTTACATTGTTACTAACAAATATGGATGCTGATTCCGAAATAAATGTTTATTATTATCTCCTTTATTCGTAATTAAATATTCTCGCCTTTTCCCAATTGGGGTAGGCTGCAGAACCTATAGAACTATAGTAAATTTATGTTTTAAATTACAATGTAAATCAGCAACTAATTACATACCTATTGTTCATGCTGCGTAATGTTGCAGCTATATCGGATAGAACATTGAAAATATTTCTAATCTCAGTGCTCATGGCTTGTGTTGCCTCTGCTCTCACTTGGCTTGATTGGACGAGAGCTCTTCTTGTCATCTCTTGAGACATAGGTGCCGACCGACGCCGCCGTCTCCGGGACTGAGCAGACGTCATTGCTTCTGCTGGCTGAGTGGGTTGTGTCATCGACGTATTCTGTTGATCCCCAAGATCTTCTGGGTCGGGTATTGACAGTACTTGCACTGACGCGGACGGTCCAACAACAACGTTTTCTCCCACAACTTCTTCAGGCATAAACAAAAAGATGGGGAGACATCTTGAGCACTTGATGTTGATGCCTGAAAATAATTATTACGAAAGTTAGTTACGCATATAAGTCAATCTTTGAATAAAAGGTATATTATATGATTAAGTTTTTTGTATTCTTTACTAACTGTAGATGCGATGTAAATAAAAGGGTGATGTAATTAATGTATTTGATTAGGCTGAAAATGTATTCTTCAATGTAAATGTGTCTACCTCTATGTGTTATAAGGATATCATTATTAATTCTCATAGATATCGTGTATCAAACAAACAAAAAGTTTACTGCTTTTTATTACAAACTAGCACTTGACTTAATCCGCGGGAACTGTTATTTTTCCTAGGATAAAAAGTAGCCTATATTACTTAAGTACTGATAAATGATAATATAGCTTTATATTGGTGAAAGAATTTTTAAAATTGGTCCAATAAACTTTCGAGTTTATCCGTTACAAAAAAGTAACAAATCTTTCCTCTTTATAATACTATAGGGTAGATGTAGATAATTTAGCATATATATAATTTTATGATTGAATATTGTGATTATGTGAGAATTATAAAAAAAATAATTTTATACAACATTTTTTATAACAAATTATAGTAGGTAAGTTAGTTACACCATTGCTACTTTAATAAAGTTGGAAATATGAACCTATTTTTATTTACAAAAAGTCTACTTACATGAGTGCTTTCTGTGTCTAATGGATCCACTTGAATTCCTGGGAGACCTGCACCATAATCCTCGCCAAGAATTGACAGATATTTTTTTTCTATATCTGTTAGTTTATTTGCTTCACTTGGTCCCCCACCTGTGCGTGATTGTGACATTCGGATTGCGACACATTTCCTTTTTAACTTCCCTTTGTAATCTATCCAATACTGTAAAAACAAAAAATAAATTTAAAGACCTATGTAATAGTTTATGATTGATTAATAATAATAAATACAATTATATTCAGGTTAGTAATAACGTTTAAAATTTATTTAATTGAATTATAAAACTTACAGCTGCCCAAGTTTTCCAATCTTTATTAGCACCACCAACAACAGAATTTAGATTTTCTGCCACCTCAGTCCACATCCTTCGGGACATTTCCCGAGCTTGAGCACTTTTATTGTAGCCCATAGCGATATCTCTATGAGTATTCAAAAATTCCCACAAAGTTTCTAATTGTTGATATGAAACTCTTCTTGAAGCCATCACAAAAGTCACTAGAAATTGCGCTTGCCTACCACTCACAGACACGGCCACAAAACTAATGTCTATTTTATTTTCATTTAATACAAAATCTTTAAACTTTACAAAAACAAATCCACTTAAATTTCAAAATTGGCTCGTAAATTTACTTTTTTGGTGATTGACATGTACTCAGTGCGTTCGAAAATAAATGTGAAGTGTCAAATTTGATAACTTTTTTGTTTCAGGTTTTATAAGTGGATGGAAGGGCGTGTGCTCTCATAAATAATGTCAAATTCCTTTTTTTTGCTACGAAAGAACATTTCCTTCATCACTCTTTTTATTTTAAACTGTTATCATAAGAACATATTTCATTAGTATAAAAACCGTAAAACCGCTTATGTATTTTAGAACGTTTGTTTTTTAAAATCTTATTTAATCTGTGCTACCACCTTACAAACCAGAGACTATGAAGCAGGTCAAAAGTTGGCATGCAACTGGAGCGCCGCGCAAGCAGTATGACGTTTTGTTATACAGTATGAGCATAAAAATAAAAACGTTTTTGCAAAAAATATAACCGACTTCACACAAAAAAGTGAAAAATAACTTTAGCTCCAGAAGTCGGTGACCTTTGTTTGATTGATTTAGTTTTTTTGTCACCGACTTCTGGAGCTAAAGTTATTTTTCACTTTTTTGTGTTAAGTCGGTTATATTTTTTGCAAAAAAGTTTTTATTTTTCACTTTTTAGTGGTTCACATGTGCTTACCCTTTCACAGTTATCGGTGTGATTTTTTGTTATGAACTGGTGTAAACAATAGACAGACGTGAGTCTTCAGCGATCCCAGTACATTTGCTATCATTTATTAAGGAGTTAAAATGCCTATCTTCCGAAGTCACCAGATCTTTATCAAATCGAAATGGGACCACTCCGAGAAAGTACTCTGCCTAAAACTACCCAAACCGCTTCTGGTGTGCCTATAAAGTTAAGGAGTTACCTCTATTTCTCCGGGATCCCATTGAATGGAACTTTACACGTCTAACTGTCGAAATCTGGGTGTATTGTATACTACTGCGTACTCCCTCAGAGCATACAGGTGTGATGTTACGTCATGATGTTGTATAAACAATAAACAACCAAGCGATTGCAGCAATTACTGCAGCTTTGCCGTGTATTTTTGAAGAGTTCCATTTATATCTCCGAAGATCAGCGTAAGATCTTAACCAAATTGACATGGAACTACACGGAAAGCACCAGCTTTCAAATAAAAGAAGAATCATCAAAATCGGTTCATCCAGTCGAAAGTTCTGAGGTAACAAACATTGTCGAAATCTGGGTATATTGTACACATCTGCGTACCCCCTCAGAGCATACAGGCATGATGTTACGTCATGATGTAGTATAAACAATGAACCTACAAGCGGATGCAGCAATCACTGCAGATTTGCCGTCAATTTTTGAAGAGTTCCATTGTATATCTCCGAAGATCAGCATCAGATCTTCAACAAATTAAAATGGGACCCAACGGGAAGCACCAGCTTTCAAATAAAAAAAGAATCATCAAAATCGGTTCACCCAGTCGAAAGTTCTGAGGTAACAAACACAAAAAAAAAAAAAAAAATACAGACGAATTGAGAACCTCCTCTTTTTAGAAGTCTGTTGAAAATGCGTGGCGATAGTGAATTTAATGGGGAGTTGTGAAGACCGTGTTTACTTAATTTCGACAGTAGAATGTCGAAACATTCTAGTGACATTTTATACACTGCAGGAAAACGATCAGGATATTCGCATAATTTTTCCATTATTTTAAAATATCTATGCTCTTGTGACATTTTCCACACAGGGTGCACCCAACAATATCTTCGCACGTTAATGAGTTGCAGCAAAGCAAGCGCATCTTCGTCGTCTGAAGAGAAAGACATGCTATCACAATAAAGTCAGTGTAGGATAAAAGCAACGAGGTGATAATAATTTGTTAAATGATCTCTTGAATATTATTCAAGAGATCATTTTATACAAGAAAGCAGACACAACAGTGACAAGAAGTCACAGCTGATGAAAGTAGGTACTTCAGAACATACTTAAATTCAAACTTACACCATAGACACATCCAATAGTCAGCCTGTATAATGACTAGTTGCGGCGTCTCTTCGCCTTCTTTGATAAAATTGAAATCTTACCTTATCTGTTCCATGCCTGTGCCGCGCCTGCACCGTATGCCTTTTCTGTATAATCACGCCTTCGCCGTACGCGCGCGTTCAGCTGAACGCGCGCGTACGCGTCGCATACAAAATCGTTGATTTCTATGGGCATAAGCTGAATAAGTGTGCGTAGTCCCTTAGGCGTGAATTATACAGAAAAGGCGGCATCAAAGAGGCCACAGACGTATAAAGAGTATACGTCTGTGAAAGAGGCGAAGAGACGCCGCAACTAGTACATTATCATATTAGTAGTACATTATACAGGTTGACTATTGGATGTGGGTATGGTGTAAGTTTGAATTTAAGAAAAGCATGTTCTGAAGTACTTTTATCAGCTGTCACAAGAGCATAGATATTTTAAAACAACAGAAAAATTATGCGAATATCCTGATCGTTTTCCTGCAGTGTATAAAATGTCACTAGAATGTTTCGACATTCCACTGTCGAAAGTAAACACGGTCTTCACAATTCCCCATTAAATTCACTATCGCCACGCATTTTTATGCTCATACTGTATAACAAAACGTCAAACTGCTTGCGCGCCGCTCCAGTCACGCCTGCTAGCGACGCGGAAGAGGCGAGGAAACGACGTGCCTGCGCCGCGTCGCTTGAGTGTAATTCAAAACGTGCCGCCTCCCTACATTTTTATTGAAACGTTTTAAAACGGCAAGATGTCTGCGCCGCGCCTTCGCCTTACGTTACGCCGCTTCTGTGTAATTTACGCCTAAGGCGTGAATTATACAGAAGCGGCGTAAGGTAAAGGCGCGGCGCAGGCAGAGAGCAGGCATGGAACAGATACGGCACGGACGCGATTTCAATTTTATCAAAGAGGCGAAGAGGCGCCGCAACTAGGCATTATACAGGCTGACTTAATTGTGATAGCATGTCTTTCTCTTCAGACCACGAAGATGCGCTTGCTTTGCTGCAACTCATTAACGTGCAGAGTCACCAAAGATATTGGGTGTAGAAAATGTGTAGAAAATGGCACATCATCATCATCTCAGCCGAAAGACGCCCACTGCTGGACATAGGCCTCCCCCAAGTGTCGCCACATTGACCGGTCCCTTGCGACTCGCATCCACCGGATTCCCGCAACCTTCACCAGGTCATCGGTCCACCTAGTGGGAGGTCTTCCAACGCATCGTCTTCCGGTTCGCGGTCGCCACTCCAGAACTTTTCGGCCCCAACGGCCATCCGTTCTGCGAGCAATGTGCCCTGCCCACTGCCACTTAAGTTTAGCAATTCTTCGGGCTACGTCGGTGACCTTGGTTCTCTTGCGGATGTCTCTTGAAAATGTCACAAGAGCATAGATATTTTAAAACAATGGAAAAATTATGCGATTATCCTGATCGTCTTCCTGCAGTGTATAAAATGTCACTAGAATGTTTCGACATTCTACTGTCGAAAGTAAACACGGTTTTCACAACTCCACATTATATTCACTATCGCCACGCATTTTTATGCTCATACTGTATAACAAAACGTCATACTGCTTGCGCGCCGCTTCAGTCGCGCCTGCTAGCGACGCGGAGCAGGTGAGGAAACGACGTGCCTGCGCCGCGCCGCTTGAGTGTAGTTCAAAATATGCCGCCTCCCTACATTTTGTACTGAAACGTTTTGAAACGGCAAGATAGAGAGAAACGGCCTGCGCCGCGCCTTCGCCTTACGCCGCTTCTGTGTAATTTGCGCTTTACGCCGCTTCTCTGTAATTCACGCCTAAGACGGCGTGGCCCGGGCGCCGCTTCCTCGCAGTGGCAAGCACAGAAGAAAACAAGGCGGCGAAACTGCGTGACGGTAGACATTAAACACTAGACTAGAATGCACCCGCGCCTCGCCTTTCCGACACCGTTAGCGCACCGTTCTGCGCTGCACTGGGGCGCCGCGCCCGCACCTCGCCCTCAACCTCGCCACGCCGCTTGTATTTGTCCCGTGCCTTAGGTATTATAGATAGATAATATGGAAAGAAATTCAGCTAATTTCTTGAGCAAAAATAATGAAACTTAGTCAGGTAACGGGTAGCTTGAGAAACTCGTAACTGACAAATCCCAATCAACCTTTTACCTAATGCTGCAGCCATAAAGTCTCATGGTAAAGTTTGAGATTGTGGTAGTTTGATATGCTGGCGTCTGTACTACCTTATTGTTTAACTGTACCTACCCTTGCCCCTTGTTCTTCAATATTGTTGCTTTATATTTTGACATGACCCCAAAAATAAAAACTGGTTCCAGAGTATCGAGAGGGGACTAGAGGTTACGTAATCTTTTCAAGTGGTTCCTATTGCTTGAATAGGATGAATAGTACCTTGTCCTTGACCGTTCGCGAATTCAATTCCTATTCATGAGTAGGTACGGCCGTGACGAGAAGCTGGACCTTTTCATCTCCGCCTACCTACTAACCAGAAGTTGAGTCAGTCTGAACTTGTATGCCTAAATAATATGGTTTATGAATTCATCGCTTATGTAAAATACTTCGAAAGTTAATTATGAGAAGTTTTGGTGGCTCTTAGTATTTCCGGTTATAGTTTATTTATATTTATTTCTGTCTGTCTCTTGTCTTGTCTATAGTTCTGTCTTTCCTGAAAATTTGTCACATAGCCCGCGAAATTCAAATTTTCTTATGTTTTTTTGCAATTTGCAGATCAGAGTCAGGTTGTATGTTGACTAATATAAGATTCAATACAACTCTCTATGTTTATGTAACCCTGTTGGAATAACTTTTTCCATAAAATAGCAATTCAATCAGGATACATGAACTCATAGAAAGAAAGAAGAAAGAAAATACCTACATTTATTTGGCACACGCCACAAGTGCACACAGTACCTACCTATGAAAAAAAAACAAACAAAATAAATCAACAATGGAAACCAAAAAAAAACTTGGACCTGGGTAAAAACAACCTGTTTTGCACGATGACTTTTCTATGCTCAGTATTAGTTAATTAATTTATTGCATTTCGTCCACAATATACTGCAAGCTGTCGAGCGCGACGGAATAATTTTGATTTTCCCTTATCAGTGGTTTGGTGTAAACGTGTAAAAATAGTATATTTTATAACGAGGGACTAAACGAAGCCATAATATACCTACCCGAGGTGGTTTGACTCCCGAGCTTGAGAGGGAGTCAATGAAAGCGAGGATATATTAAATTGGTGTTTAGTCTCGAGGTGCAAACTGTACTTTTCACTTCGAATGCGAGAGAAATAGTTATTTAAAACCGAACAAATTTACACTCGACAAAAATTCTGAACTGAGCGGTCAGTTTTTTCTTCAATCAGGTCAGTCACAGATTAACAATTTAAAGCACAACACAAACTCTCAACATTTTCGCAATGAAGATGATCCACACTCCACAGATGCTAGCAACAGAGGCATTGCACATACTTTTCAAAATCAATGATGCACACAAACAACAATATTTTTTCTCGTGTTGAAGAGTTCATTTGTTTTATTTTCAATAAACCGCTTTCTGTTTGCAAGCCAATTCGAAATTTAAATAAAACCTTTGATAAGTTACTCTATTGTTACCTGCCATGTTTCAGAGTAAAAGATTGTTCCATTTTTAAATTACTTTTTACTCCCTAGGGAATAAATGGTCACTTTAATCCCACTTCGTAGGGCTATAGTGGCATACTTTTAGAGCATGTTATTTTTTGTCTTGTCTATGCTTCCCAGATACTTTTTCACATGATGACAAGACAGAGTAAAGGGGTGTACACTATGCACTGGTTAAAGAAAGATTAAAAAAAAGGAGACAAAGTTATTCTGTTATCAGAACTGTTATATTCATAATATAAATCCATAAAATAACATTTTGATCAAGGTACAATAACAGTTTCATTACAGTTCACAATACAGTTTCTTGAGTTTGTAAACAATTTTAGAAAATTAGAAAGGCATCTCATTGACATATTTGCCATTAAGAGTAGCAAGCATGATTGACAAAATCATATTTAACATGAGATAAACCAGTCATTTCATGTTTTACAAAGAAAATCAGCATTAGATTACATTTTATAGTTGTGTTGTTTTTCTCATTTATTATACATCATAGCCCCAGCCTTTGCCAGCTCATCAGCCATCTCATTACCATGTATTCCTCGGTGTGCTTCCACATAATTCCATTTGATTTGTAACTTATGCTGTACACTATCTAAGTCCTTGAAATCTTTTTCATTTTTTACTGGCTCCCCAGATGCCAGCTTCCAACCTTTTCGTTTCCAACCTGAAAATTTATTGGAACAATTATTATTGTTTACTTACTTCATACTAAGTCAGTATGTCAGTCAGTATTTGAGATTTGAAAAATGCATGGTTTTTAGGTGAGATAAGCAATATTGGCTTAATTGATATTTAAAGTATTACCAGGCATCCATTTGGTTACAGAATTGATGACGAATTTTGAGTCTGTGTTGATTGACAGTTTGTCAACTCCATTCTGAAGCGCAACCTTTATAGCTCTGGTGGCAGCTTGGATCTCTCCACAATTGTTAGTAGCCCGTCCAGATACTGGCTCACTGATGTTGAGGGGGTGGCCATCACCCCAGTATACTCCAAGACCAGCTCGTGCTCCACTCTTGCCATTGGCTGAGCAGGCTCCATCAGTATACACCTGCACATATCCATCATTATCCATTTCAAATTCTTCTCCACCGTTTGTTTTCCGTCTCTTATTCTGGGGTGGATCTATTAAAATGGTTTTCTTGGTACCCTTTTTAATTATTTTATCAACTCCTTTCTCAAATGTTTGCAGTCTTTTCTCTAAGTCATCCATTTGTTTTACTATTATTGTATTTAAGTCGTCGGAATCGTCAGAATTATCCGCATCAGAATCATTTTTCTCCTTAGCATAGCCGATACTAACTTCAGATTTTCGTTTGGGTTTTACTGAAGCACTATTAACTTGATTATTACTAGTAGTGGAATGTGTCCTTTTGAGGTTACTACTTGAAGAGTTCGGGGTGAATTTGGGTTGGTTATTGGGTTTCTTCGACTTGGCACTAGTGCTTGGTCCACCTTCCGCACTGATGAAGTCTTGTGCACTTGTGATAGCATCAAATTTCTTGTATCTAGCACCAGGAAAACCTTTTACTTGAGCTTCACAATCAGGCCATGTCATAAATATTCCTGCCGTCCGTCCTTTTGCTACGGCGTAAAAGGGCATTTTTGAAAAGAATAGAGGCGCGCTGTACAATATTTTAATACTTTTTATAAGAACGTTAGAAGAAAATACCCTCAACAGTGACATTTAACTCTTGTTTACATATTTGACATTGACATGACATCGTTCGACAGTTCGTTGTCAATTATTTTAGTGATGGCCCATGTCCGACTCTACTTGGATACGTTTTTTTTTTACGTAATCGACTAACAAGTTGAATTCGTTCTTCTTGACTGTCTTGTTTTTTGATATAATTTTGAGCTTTATCTGGTAGTTTTGATTACCATTATTAGGCTAAGTTCACATGACCGCGCGAAGCCGCGCGACGCAGCGCGGTTGGAGAGTTCACATGACCCGGGCATATGTACGCGCGCGTGGGTCGCGGCGCGCTGCGCGTCAGCGCGCGGTACCGCGCGGTCATGTAGACGATAATCACTGTTTACTTTGATCTTGTTAGTGGTTAGTGATTCCGCGTGGTACCGCGCGGTCATATGAACTTAGCCTTAATCTCAATGTTTTGACACTTCGTCAGCGCCAAATTAGTTAAACCCAGCTGTATGTCTTTACATAACAAGTAACTTGTAACGGCTTTGATCCCTGAATAGAGGGCGTCCGTCTCATGTAATCAGGGGTGACCCTATTGCCATCTATTGGGCACAAATTCAGATTCCACGTCCAAGACAATTATTACGAAAGTATATTTTGCTCAACTTGGGAATCGAACCCAGGATTTTATGCTCAACTGTCGCTCTTAATTGCCACTACTCTAAACTCTTTATTGCTGATGAGAACGAACGCACCGATTGCTTTCTGTCAGGACAGAGGGAGGGACGGGGTACCTAACATACGGATACGGTCTACCTACAATGATATAAAGCATATTTCAACAAAAAAACAAAATGGCTGCCACATAGCGGGTAAGTGTATTGGACCCAAGCCTAGGGTGTACTTTAAAATAGTTTATAATTCACTTTAGTATTTAGAATATCGCTAGTCCATGTCCGGACACACTATAGGTAAAATTAAACAGTTTTCAACAACCGGTTGTGGGTTACTGAAACAAAGAAAGAAATGCAATTGTCCTGCGTCTACACTGCAGCTTGGAAAACAATTATGTTATACATAATTATTATGTTAGGTCAAAACTGATAGGTCAATTTATTTTAGAATTACTCCTACCTCCATATGCGAGTACAACAAAAATCATATCTCTCAAAGTTTTAGTCATACTGAGATAAAAATAAGCTTATTCAAAAGGCAATAATATTGTCTACCCTCTGCATTACAAAACAATGTGTTCACAATTCCATAACTTCTGAAAAAAAATTATGAAAGTCGAAAAAAAAACTAAACATTATGCGATTCAACTAATAATTGTTAATTATTACAAGACCACCCCAGACAACTTTTTCATTTTTTTTCTAGATCGACAGATTTTGGGCTAAGCTACAATACAACATAAAATTTACAACTGTACGTTTAATACTTTAAGAGTTATTGTTGTTTGAACCTAACGTATGTGCAAGCACAAAAGGCCTTTGTCGGAACCCTCAACAGGAATTATTTAAAACACATAACATTCACATTCAATTTTATGTAATATTAAAAGACGATTGAAATATCTAAAGCAGTTGCTCAAAGTGGCCACCTCCAGCTTGTAGACACACTACGGCTCTCTGAGCCACCTGGGTTGAAGCTATGTTTAAACAATAATAACTCTTAAAGTATTACAAACATACAGTTGTGAATTTTATGTTGTATTGTAGCTTATATCAAAATCTGTCGATCTAGTAAAAAAAATAAAAAGTTGTCTGGGGTGTTTTTGTAGTAATTAACAATTATTGGTTGAATCGCATAATTTTTCGTTTTTTTTTCGACTTTCATTTTCTTTTTCAAACTTTGTGCAGTTGTGAACAGTTAAACATTGCTTTGTAATGCAGACGGTAGACAATATTATTGCCTTTCAAATAAGCTTGTTTTTATCTTAGTATGACTAAAACTGTGAGAGATATGATTTTTTTTTTGTACTCACATAGAGCATATTTCAACAAAAAAACAAAATGGCTGCCACTTAGCGGGTAACTGTTTTGGACCCAAGCCTAGAGTGTAATGTACTTTAAAATAGTTTACATTTAAGTACCTATTTAAAATATCGCTAGTCCATGTCCGGACACACTGTATAATAGATGTTCTTGAAAACCGAAATAAAAGAAAGTCAATATTAAATACAGTTATGTACTTTATTAGGAGACTTAACAATAGGTCTGTCATCGTTTATTAAATGTTAACACACCATTTTCTTTGTCACCACTAATGTCTGTAAAAAATCTTATACTTATTTAGACAATGAATCATTGTGATTAATCTCGCGGCACTAAGTTATTCAACTAATTTGTTAATGACAGTCTACAACTGTGCATTATATTGACAATAGTGAAATTACGATTAATATTTCGTCTAAAAAATTTAAATATACCTATGCAAACTAAAATATTTTAGACCGGTACCGATATCGATAGATATAAAAACGAAATATTGTACCTACCTATTTTAAATTAAGGAAATCTTAATTAATTTAGAGTGTTACAATTTTGAAGCTACAAAGTTCACTAAAAGATGAACCTAACTTTTAATTATTAGGCTTCATAGGAACGTGTTTATTCCATTCGTACCAAATGCGTACATTACAAAGGTTGAAAGATATTTTTTTCAAATGCAGTAAATATTATTTGAATGATGAATTAACATCTTGCATGTGATATTAGTCTCCCTATGTACTAGCATTGCAAGTTTTAAAATTGAAGTATATGTTGAAAACACATTGAAAACAAAATGGCACTATTACGAAACATGGCTGAGATGTTCAGATACAAAGTATTCAGATTCACGTTATTTTAATAAGATAAAACAATTCAAAAGTTTACCTGATTATTGATTAAAACACTTACAACAATACTATTCAACTCATATAACAACTAGTTACAAAAGAACACTACGACAGTCAATCTCTTACTGAAAAAAATTACCTTAAAAAACCGGTAACTTAGGTATACAGCCCTAATCTAAATAATTAACTAAAGTATTCCAACTTTAAAACAGCTTAGCTCAAAACTGGTAGGTATTTAGAACATACCTCAATAAAATTATTCTAATTTAACAGTACACAACATATTAATAAAATTTGTTAAAATGTGAACAATCGTTTTGGTTAATACTTGGTAAAATTAGTTCAATTGAGGATTGTAAATAGAAATGATTTACATTTTATGGAAATGACTAGTCTTAACATTAAATGAAGCTAAAGGATAGGTAGGTACGGGTGAGTTCGGTGATCTCATGTTGCAGTATTATTCGTGATAAAATGTCATAAATGAGGCACAATTTTTACATGTATGTTATGTCACACATCAAGTTTTTGAAACTACACACTTGAAAACAATGGGATTTAAAATCGTAACTAACATTAGAATAATATAATGAAATTCTCGTAATTACAATTTATTCTATCAAGAATTCATTAAATAATAACTGAAATATAAAATCCATGAATAATAAAACTCAGTACTTTAGGCGATTATAAAATCTAACAACCGTTTCTTTGGCTGTGACATACTTGCTGGATTGAAGACTTGAACAAATTGTTTGGAAGTGGTAGACCGTCAGTTGGCTTGTTACAGCACCTGTAGACTAGAGCATAACGTAATCTACCTAGCATTACCTAGAAGCTTATTATTTTTACAGCTGCCTTCACTATTTTACCGCGTCCTTTATATTATGACGATACAAACTCCTCCTTTTTACGAACATCCATACACTCGCTTCAACCGGCATTGCCCTTACTCAAATTAATATTTCATATACAATTTAAAAGACAAATTTAATTTAAGTTTCGAATTTGATCGAATAAAACAATTCCTTTACTCCACACAACATGAATCCGACACACAGGTAAGAGCGACGCCTTTCAACTGATCAATCAACAGACAGTTCAACTATTTTAATTACTGTAATACATAATTCACTAGCGTCAAGGCTCTCCCACGCTACAGCTCACAACAATACAATCTTGTTACACACGTTCACTTACACAACACACCACGTCACTATGAATATCTTCGAAAAAAGAAGGTAGATGCAGGATAGAGTCAACCCCTTATCAAAAATATTACTATCTACTATTCTAAATTAATCTGTGCGTGTTTATTATACTTACTGAATTTTGTCATGATAAATAAATAAATAAAGCTTTATGGACGACTGATTTCCAATGACCGTGTGATTCTGTTATCAATTTGAATTTTATGATTATTACAAATTATGAATACGAACTGGATGGAGGAATGATATGATTTTGTAATTAATTGTAGTGATGAATACATTATAGATCACATGACCAGAATTTAGTTGAATATATTTATATAATTCAAAATCAAAACACATAAACTCCTGCGCAAACAAAAATACCATTGTTTGATATGGTTAATTTGAGACGTAAATTAAAATAATACATACATAAATACTACGCTATCAAAATGCTGAAACTAGTCTATGCGATACTAACACAAGGTTCCATACAAAGAACAGTTTATTTTGTTCAAGGATAATGCACTTTTTGTTCTAATCCACTAATCGACTAACAACGTCCGAACGCGGAATCGTCTAAACTCGCTACACTGACACAAGGCACGTATCGACCACTAGGATACGCTGAAAAAATATTTCTCTGTTTCGATTAACGGCTGAGACAATATTACACACTATTCTAATTTGATATCAGGTAAGGTAGGTAATCTAACGTTTTCACGAATTGCACGTTCATCGTGTAATCTTTGGTGTTCACTGAAATAAAACTGTTGCATAATTATTGCATATGGCAACATCACTGGGTTCGCGAGTCCTAAATGGAACATTCGTCACTGTCGCGCGCGTAGTCGTCGTCCTCCTCGTCCTGTCGGGCGGGTTTCTTCTTCACTTTGCTGGAGACGACGCCCGTGTTCACTTTACTGAACAGACTGGTGCGGTTCATTCTGGAGATCTCCCTCTGCGGGCTCAGTCGCTCCGCCACGGCGCGCTCGTAGTTGTCGGAGATTTTATTGACTCCGTTGACGGGGCTCGTTACAGGCGACTTAGGTTTGACGGGCGACGTGACAGTCTTGGTAGGGTCGCCTGACTTGTCGAAGAGTGCGCCGCTGGTGGCGGCGGTGTAGGAGGGCGGGTCTTTCGCGCGCGCGCCGCCCGAGCCCAGCAGCTGCGAGTACAGGAAACTGTTGTTGCCGAAGCCCGCGTATCTGTTGTCCATCTTGCCGTTGACCATCATGAGGCTGACGGGTTTCTCGGGCGGGACAGGCTTCTCCGGGAGCTTTTTATCGGAGAGGCCGTTCTTGGCGGAAGGGTTTGCAGTGTTGGCCCAGCGGTCGCCGCCGATGGAGTAGATGGAGCTGAGGTTGACGTAGCCAGCGCCGTGCGGCCCGGGGCCGGCGGGGCCTGGCGGTCCGGCGGGGCCCACTGGGCCAGGCGGGCCAGGGGCCCCGGGCCGCACGCGCGCCGCGGCCCCGCACTCGCTGAGCGTGGACTCCTCGACGCTGGAGTCTTCGATAACGTCGGTGTTGGTGATGTCGTCTAGGTTTGGCGATAAACAGTCCTCGTCTGTCTCATCGTACGAGCTGAAACATCAAACCATATGTTAGTGATATGCGACGCCGCTCCATGCGACTGTCAGCCGAACTCATATGTACTGAATGCAAGTGAAAAGTTCATCTTTGTTAGTTCGCTCCATGCGTTGCTGAGTGTCGGGATTATTGACAAACAAAAGCTCAAAATGTTCAGTTGTGTACGGAGTGGGGAGATGGGGGGGAGAACATATTTACAGGAATAATAATATGTATTTCATCAGTAAGGCAGACAAAGACTTTCAAGCAAAATCAACAGCAATGAATTCTGGGAGAGGAGATTTAGAAGTTTCTTTCGATAGGTATATCTTTGGTTTTAATGTGATTACATTTGAGTGCAATGTTCATTCTTATAAGCGACAAATCGTAAATGAGCAAAATGCAAAAATGGAAGGCCGCACAACGCCAAGCTCAGTGTGCGCGCGCGACGTGTGTGTGACGCGCTCGGCTCGGGGCTCAGCGCAACATGGCCGGTGCACAAAGTATCACAAGACATACACGGCAAATCACCAACACAGTCTTACCCTAGCATAGCCAGATCTGTCTTCCTCCCTGATGAAAGAAATTACAATATATAATGACCGAAAGAAAAATACATAAGTTCTAGAATATATACATACATAATAAAACATAGATAAATATAATAACAGAAATAAAAGTACTACATGAGTCTAATGTGATGTGTTAAAATGAAGTAAGATGGAAATCATCCCTTGAATTAATAACTGTCTAGGTGATATTATCGTTTGCATTCAGAACATATCGCAGAAGATATCTAAGTATGTATATTATTGTTACGAGGAGTTCAGGGGGAATAAAATGGCCGTATAAGCAGAATCATGATAGGATGAAAACATGAATCACGTTTCAAATCTTAAATTGTAACGTGATTCATATTATTACACCTACTATTATGATTCTGCTAAAGCGGCCTTTTTTTAGGTCCCCAGTAGTTGTAAGTAACGAGGGATGTGCGGGACCTACAATACACAGTCGTGATCAAGTGCCGCCCAATGCTTCACAATGCTTGATGTTACTAGTTTGTTCTAGTGCGAGATGGGCTCAAGACATGTCTAATCTATAGTCTACTTTACCACCGAGTGACAAATTATTTATTTGTATAAGCCGAATCCATTCAGCCCACTAGCTCTGCACAACTCTAAGAATCGATTCATACACTTCTTTTTCTCTGCCTCTTTCATTATCCTATATAACTGCCTGTTTATGGTAAGAAACAAACATTATTATTGCATGTGTTTATTAAATATATAATAGTAATATAATAGTGATGGTTGGTGGTAAGACTGAGGGCTTACATTTGGTCTTGTGCGTCGCTGCCACCCTCCTCGGCTACCAGCAGCTCATACTCTTCGGCTGCGAATCTGTCCCATTCAGACATCTGAAACATTTGCAATAATATGATATTAACACAAGCGTTGGGTATGCTAGATAGACGATCTTTCTTTCCCAAATTCAGGTAACTATTTTCATTGCGAGATGCAAGTAAAAGTTGTCTTTGGAGACAAAAACAAATAGAAAAAGCTATGTTGGGTAGATCTCAAAAATATGGTGTCAGTGAAAAATGATGCGGCGAAGAAATGAATGAAGTATTACAAAAAGAAGCGCAAAACATTCTGAAAATGATAAAATAAAACAAACATCGTCAGCCGATAGAATAGACCTTCTGAAACCGGAGCTGGTTGTGATACAAGTAGTTTAATGGTCAATTTGACTGCACTAGATTAGTCTACAAGAGCCGAGATATTCCACACCACTGGCGAATATACACGCGCGGTGCAAAAGGCGAAAACAAACGTATAGAAACGTACTAATCGTGCCTCGTCCCACCATTTGTCACTACGGATGCCCCATTATCAGTATCCTTACCTCACAATCCGAATCCCGCTGGGTAGCGAAAGGATCCCTCTGCTCATGGTCCAGATACTTCTCCAGGTTGAAGAAGGTGTCGAAGAAGATGGGCGTGAGCTTGCAGCGCTTCAGGTCTGACAGCGTCACCTTGCCATCTGTCGCTGGGTGTACCATGTCCAGCATCTGTGGGTCGGGAGAGGAAGTTGTATCCGGGGTTTTTGGTTAGCGGTGATTTGTGGTGACGTTGGTATTGTCGCAGCGAAAAGTGCCTTTCAATTGTAGATTTTATTAGAAATAGAATTGGTGGAGAAGTGGACTCTTTCAGAACATGTGCAATCAAGAGAAGTTCATAATTATTGTTATTTATTTTCTTGGAATTAAAGGATAGTCATCTTTTAACATTCGACACAGTAACTTCACCATTTAACACCATATAACCTTTAGTCGGGCAAGACCTGTGATTTGTGTGAGGTAGTGTTTTGGGAACCACCGACGTCACCACACCAGTGTTTCTTAAGCAAGCGAGCTGATGACCGGGTGATGAGGGCCGGGTGCAAGCGTACACTGCCTGTTGTCTATAATCTATAAATATCTTGACTTGTCTAGATTTTTTGTGGGGAGCTTATGCACTACAACTACGTATTTGGCTTGATTTTTGACGAAAATCTTGTGTGAGAATTGGGTTGTATGCGTTGTGAGATACGGATACGGACTATTTGGAATACGGACCTCTCACAGAGGCCTCTACTTTTGCAACTCCTTCAAAATCACAATGATATTTTGAAGTGACTGCGAAAGGACTTGCTTTTGTTATCCCGATCCTGGACAATTCAAAAGTGTTTGTAAAATGATGATGAATGTTTTTTTTTTTAATTTTATATAATGCAATGATTTTTAGTTTAAATATAAATCGAAAAAAGACAGGCTAGAAAAAGGTTTTTACTTTTTATGGCTGAATTTTTTGCATGCGTCATACGGAATATTGTGTCCATTATGAAGCATAGCCACGGAAGCATAGCAGAACTCACTTGACACAGGCAGTCGTTGAAGGGCAGCGTCTCGATGCCGATGGCCTCCATCCGCTGCATCTGCTCCTCGTAGAAGTACTCCAGCTCGTACATCGAGATGAAACCGTCGCCGTCCACGTCCATGCATCTGGAGGATAAGACGAGGTGTCTTAAATATCCTTCGTTGTCACTAGATAGTACCATTAACAGTTCCATGATGGAACTCCTGTATGGCCTAATGGGAGTAGCTAGTAGTAGTAGTGGGCTAAAAAGAATCTTGGCAGGAGACTTCAATTAGTAGGACCGCATAAAAAGCCAGGTCCCTATTGAGACTCATCAAATTTGGGGCATTTTGGGGACTTGAACTTTATGAAACATGAGGTAGGCATTCTGGCTTGCGGACTTAGATCCACATCCCAGATAGTGGCCTAGTCAGCGATTATACCTACCTAGCCCACTACATGGTACATCATCATCATTATTTCAGCCGAAAGACGTCCACCGCTGGACACCCCAAAGTATCGCCACATTAATCGGTCTCATGCGACTCGCATCCAACGGATTCCCGCAACCTTCACCAGGTCATCGGTCCACCTAGTGGGAGGTCCACGCATCGTCTTCCAGTTCGCGGTTGCCACTACAGAACTTTTCGGCCCCTTCGGCCATCCCTTCTGCGAGCAATACATACCTGAACCAATATTCGATGGCCGTAGGATGCGTCTTGTCCTCCTCAGCCAACAGGAACCACACGAACTCCGTGTAGGACATGCGAGGCTCCCCGTCCGGCGTGACACGGTTCTGGTTGCCTCGGGTCACACAGCCCGAGAGCACTCGCTCGATCATACGGCTTGATAGGGCTGCAGTAGAGGGATTTTTGAAAATGAATTTCAAGGTGATCATTATTCATGATTATTTTAAAGTGTGTTATTTTTTTTGGTAAAATTAAGACATTGGCGATTTAGTTTATAAAGATCGTCCGGAAGTATGAAAAGTTGGAGATGAATTCGATACGTAAGAACTGCTGTCAAATAAAACGAATAGAATAAAAGTGGATTTTAATCATATTAATTAAAACGCTAGTTGTTTAACCTTTTGGACGCCATTGTCACATATACGTGACAAGCAAGCGCGTGCCCTGTACGCCAAACGACAGAAATATGTGACAAAATAGTAGATGAAATTGTGGCTTGGCGTGGAGGGCACGCGCGAGCGTTTATGCTGTGGCGGTCAAAAGGTTAAATCATTATTATTTTTTTAAACACAAGTAGATCGAGTTTTGAAACGAGATGGGAAACCTTGATAATCCCACTGGAGTATCTTAATCTAAATACAATACCCATAAAATAAGTTAAAAGTAAATAACAAGTTCGACACACCGTTTAAATATTCTTCAATGGCAAACGCAATATATGCATGGAAATTCTTGTTTATACAAAAAAAAAAAACCATATTTCCCTCCCGAGACACCCTTCAACAAATAAAACTTTTAATGGAACATGACAGGAAGTTTGGATGTGTTCCGCAAAACAAAAGTTGAAAAGTTACTGCTTGAACGATGATTCGCGGGGTTTGAAGGCTTTTGAAGCCAGGTTTTATTTTGCATGAAGAATTCGATGGAATTATCTGCCGTGGTGATATCTTGGTAAAGTATATTATGGTCGATATTTTCAGCAAAAGATACTACGAGTCCTCATAGCAAATTACGAGTACTATAGTTACTGTTAAAGATGTTGGCGACAATCAGTGAACTGTTGGCAAATATAACCGTAATCTTTGTAGTGATAGTTACGAAAGCGACATATTTTGATTGAACGCATGGAGCAAATTCTGTATTGTATAACTGCCAAGAAGGTCATTGGCCCCATTATAGATAGGTACTTCCCTAGACTCCTTTTTTGATGCTTAAGAATAAGCAAAACGAGACCCTCTTTTACATACAGAAGAAGAATAAAATTCAATAAGCTTACCATGGTCATTGTGCCGCGCGAGGTCGTGCTTGTCTATGAAGAGGTCGTGATCTCTGTCCAGCTCCCAGAATTTACAATAGATGACGTAGAAATGCTCATAACTGTAAAAAGAAAAACAAATTAGGAACAAGGATATTTTCAAGAAAAGTTGCGGCAGATGAAGATCGAGAAACTTTTATTGGACTTTTAGTAGTACCAAAGCTTCACTTGTTATAAAAATGTTGCTAATGGTTTGAATATTTCCATCCAATGTGCTAGGAAGGATATTTTCTTTGCAATATCACAAAGAAGTGTCTTACACCTGCAACTTCGACTGACTTAAATCTGTTAAAACAAAGCTAACTATAAATGGACTTAAGTGAAGATAAGATATATTCTGAACTAAGTTATTACCTAAAATATTGTGTAACTTGATTAATGTCTTCTTCGTCTTCTAACAGCTGTATCACTTGCAGGAGGTTCGATCTCCTCAGCTCGGGGATCGATATTCTGCCGGACCACGTTCGGTTCACGCAATAAAATATCCTAGCGATCACCTGGAAAATCAAAGTTTTACTATGTTAGATTTAATCTTCATACTACCTGCCTATATCATGTAGCTATATCTATCATCAATTCTGATTTCTGTCGTAAACCCATAAATAGATACTTTTCATCATCATTTTCTTGCCCTCTTCCCTTTAATTATTCCTGAAATTCATGTGATTGGACTCGTTTTCAATGAATTAAAGAAAGAAAGAAACATATTTATTTGGCTTATGCCGCAAGTGCACACAACATAACAAAAAATAGGAATATAATAAAATTAAAAATAAAAATAAGATAAAAAACTAAAAACTAAAGATTAAAAGGTAACTAAAGAAACTTAAACTGTACAGAAAACAAAAGAGATATTGTGTGTCTCACGGCTGCGCCAAAAAGGCCCAGTTCAGCAAACTGCCGAGCAGCTAGTGCCCGACGCTGGTTAATATATCTCCATGAGTTGTTCTTTATCTCATGCAAATTTCGAATGTGAAGAATATCTTTTATTTCACGCTATAGAACTACACATTAATCGAATCTTTGGAACCGTTTCCTAATCTTGTGGTAATTATTGCATATATCGTTCCCAACATCTCGAAAGTAAAGTCGCGTGCGACTAAGTTTACTTTTTTGACTGTTTATCCGTGAAAGAGTAATTTCACGAACACAAACAGTCAAAATCCAATAAAAGCGAAAGTGGTCGATTAGTGAGAACCACTATCAAAGGTGACCCACGTGCCCAGTACCTAATTGTTAAAGTGGAGGAAAAACTGGGCAGAATAAATATTTTCAGGTTAAACTGGGCAGGTATAAAATAAATACGCGGTCCGCTTCCCGTAATGTGTGTTCTTTTAGTATGCACCGCGAAATTTCCCAAAGGGCTGAGTTACCGATGTGGGCCACTCCAATATGTTAGACGCTTCCGGGTATTCTCGACTTGTTCAACAAAAACGTGTACAACACGGTCACGGTGGAAACAACTGTTGTATTGGGCATTGGATTAAAATCTCCGTTTCGTTTCCCACACCTGAGATTTTGAAACGGCTGGGCATTTTAACGCATTTTAAATAACGAGCAATAGACATGACCCTTATTAGAAAGCCTAGCGTACGCCTCGGCAACCCTATTCATTCATTTTTATCCACAAACGGCGACAGTGTTTTATTCCAAGGAACAGAACTTCCCGCTGGTTCCAGTTTTCCTTGTAATAGTCTAGCTAGATAAATCTATAGCCATTTGCGGACCGCACTCCAATCCACAGATAAATTCGAGAATTTCCTTTCAGCAACAATAGGAATTGTGACCCTCGTCCTCGGTAGTCGTATTTTTCAACTACAGGAATAAAAGGATCATGAGTTCATAACTTACATTTACATTTATCGTCTATTCCATGTGCTTTTATGAATTTATTGGTATTTTGCGTCCAGTCCAACCGGATGCAGCTGAATACCAGTAGTTTACTTGAAGTGACTGTCTGTCTGACCTCCACAACCCTATACGAATAATAATAAACCCTTGGTTCTCAGTAGTAACTCGGAAATCTACTTCTTCTTCTCGAATCGATGACTCAGCTTTTGTTAGACCAGTAAGTAGCGATTTGGACAGTTTTGTCATTTCACAAAAATCTACTTTCAATTCCATTTCAATACAGTTCATTTTCGTCTACTCACAGTATGCACATATCGTGAGTGGAACTCGGTGGCCTCCTTCAGGAAGGACAAGCCAGGGTGTGTATCGACGACATCCTGTACAAGAGGCACGAAGTCCTCCGGTGCTAATGTGTTGCTCTTCCCTCGCGTCAGGATGTACACGAAACGGGACGCCATGTCGTGGCACTGGGATGCCATTCTGGAAACGAGAATATGGAAATAAGAATTAGTTTTGTGGGTATATAATTTCTCTGGTAAAATTGTGTGTGAATTCCGTACTCATGGGAGTCGGAAGAATACCACAGGGTTTTAGTCTGTCAGTGTCCAGTCTAATCTATAGTCCAGTTTAATCATACGGTTGGTCCTATATGGTGTTTCTTTCTTTCTTTCAAAACCCTCACTTAGGAAAGTTAGGAATGACCTTTTTGACTTGAACTGATCATGTTACATGATCAGTTCATTGTCATGTTACATGATCAGTTCGAACTAGAGACAATGGTGATGATGATTCAAGGTGGTGATGATAGTGTTCATGATTCATCTATCACCGTGTCGAGTCGAGTCTCGCCGTCCGAACTGAATGACGTCTTTTCTCTATTTATTTTTGTCGATAGCGTGTCAATAAGTGTGTTCACTTCCTAATCCAAAAGCGAGTTTCATTATTTTGTTTGTAAAAGACAACTGCGCTGCGTCTCATCTCAAATTGAAGCCATTAATAGTAAATTAAACCAGCATTTGGACATTCATCTTCCCCGGCCCAACTGTTATCTGTTCCAGATGGGTGCATCCATCAACAATGCTCGCTTGGAGTTGTGTGTCACTGAGCATTTGGGGCAGTAAGACAGACTGTGCTTAAGAGGCCTGCGGAGCATGCGAATTTCATACAAACGTAACATAACCTTAAGGTAGTGTGTATTTATTTTGATTGGATTACAGAATATATAGGTTACCAAACACATATTAAACAAGAGTTATGAGAAAAATAAATTTTCTTTAGAAATTTTATATTCCTCATATCTCGTCTATATATCATTGTCCTTTCAAAGTATTTATTTGGGAACATAGATATTTTATAATACTACGAGTATTATAAAATATCTATCTATCAATCGAAGTATATACACACTACCTTAAGAATATGTTTGATTTTCATGTTATTTTGGTATTACGTTTGTATGAAAAACGCATGCTCCGCCGGCCTCTTAAGGCACTGTGCGGGCCTATGTTACGAAACTATTTGATGTAGTCGGAAACCTACTACTGCTGATTGTTACTGTCAGTTTTGTACGTTGATAGTTTAATTGACCAAATAAAAGATGACGATCTACTTCAGGCAGGAGTGTATGGGGCTGGTGTTAGTGGCTGTCTTTTTAAATGTTCCTTACAATTCTTTTTCTCAAGTGGAAATCCTTAGAGGAGGCCTATGTCGAAAGACAAGCTGTTAAGAGGGGTGATAAGCCGATTGGTGAGAATATGAGTTTAGTTTAAGTTAATTAATACGAGTTGTTTTCTCACCTCTATTGTAATAATTTTATGTAATGTTCGGTCAAATAAGTTAACGGCAGTAAAGGGTTATTTAATTTTATTTAGTTTATTACTATTCTTCTTAGCATGTCGATGACAATAATTTTAATCGAGTCAGCATATAATATTTGGCGACGAGTTTGGCAGTTTCAGTAGCGTCTACTTCTACCACGATTAGCGGTAGCTTATGTCAATCGACTTGTTACTTTGTTTTACACCTTGAGGTGTCCCAAAAAGTAGGTGAACTCTAAGAGGATTTACTAGTTTTAATTCTAAAAGAAAGCTTCTAAGCATCTGTATAATAAAGTAAGTTAAGCTATTATTTTCAGGGGAGAACTTATTTCTGTCTTTCCTTACTTAATTATTTTTCGCAGCTTTATTTTCTTAAGATTATCCAAGGGAACCGTAATTAATACTAGTAAAAGTAACAATGCCGGTCGGGCTCGTTAGATGCCTGTAAACTTTTCAGCCTGAAGAATTTGTGAGATTTATTAATTTTCTTTTATGATATTACTGAACTTATATTACGTATTTAACCTTGATATTATCGCCCTTTCAGAATGTTTCAGATTACGGTGACGGGCGGAGTTTTCGTGTTATTTTAATGGTCCGTAAGTATGGGCAAAGTAGGCGGGGAAAGAACCTAAATAATGCTTAAATATTTTTAAGTCTATAAACTTTATCCCTGAGGATCTTTATTCCAAGTGTGCTGATCAATATAATTTGCTGATAGCTGAACAAGCAATCACTGAATTTGGTTTTGACGACAGCTTTTACAGGTTTTAAGAGTATTGGTTAACCCAATGCACTTAGTTATAATGCAGTCCTAAAGTAGCCTGTATTGCACTTACTCTCTCCAGAAGTCTATAAACTTGTGTCCGTCGATCGGCACGTGTAGGTTCTGTTGTGTGGCGAGGAACAACGGCATCTTCCAGTACAGCGGACACTCGCACGCCTTCACTATGTGCTTGAAACTGTCGCGGGGGACCTGGAGACAAAGAAACACGGTTTAGTATTGAGAGGACATATTTGTAACTATAGTACAGTGTACTATAATACAGTGTCATTGAGCTTGGACCTGAGTTTGCGTCATCGTAGTGAACGAATTAGTTAGCCAGACTCTGCTTTAGTTGCACAATGTTAGTCTGTTGTCCAGGGTGAGCATGGCGCTTGGAATTGCAGTTCGTAAGCATCCTGCATGTAGGCACGCATTATTTTCGACAAGAGAAAAACGAGAACACTACCATAGTACCTAGGTATAGTTGCTAAGTCACAGCAGGTTCTATAAGTAACGTTTATTGGTGTCGGCCTAAGTACGGATAAGTTAATTTACCTACTTAAATGACTGAAAATATCCCATTTGAGCATAAAAATAAGGAGCACCATACCGATCACAGTTTGTAATATAAATGAATGCTGTTCTTGTGAACGTAAAAAAGGATCGAATTTCTGGGAAAGAAGGATCGTTGTAATGAGATTTAAACCACTTCTGTCTATTCATAAAGTCTAATAAAACTTTAGTCCTGAAGAGATTTTATTCTCATAAATTCATCTAAGTAAGAGATGGTTTACCAAATGGAATTTATTTATCTCCAAAAACCGCGACTACTTTTTCTGCTCCCAAAATGGTTCCAGATTTGGTACAAAAAGTGTTACTAATGGCCCATTGTTGTCCAAACACGACCATCCGACAGTTATGAATCCCAAACCTTTTGGACTGGTTATCTTTCGCGTTTCCGTTTCCTCCAACGAATGTCAATGGTCATGACAGGTGGCATGGAACTGCCTGTATACTGTACTGCGTGTTTCCGCACTTAAGGTAGGTATATGGGCCAAGAACCTTAAAATGTGCTCTCACATGTCTGATTTAGATATTTGTGTATCTCTATTTTTGTACTCGTAGGGTTATTTATTTATAATTAGCCCACCAACAGCACAGTTACTTACAATTCAAATTACTTAACAACTAAAATTGGTATTTCAGTAACCATTCAAATAACAGGTATGCATGAAATTGAAACATGAATATTAGAGAAAAAGGGAAAAGAGAACAATAAAAACTATGTCTAGTAGACCTTAGAACACTACAAACCAAACCAATTTAAGCTACTTAGACATGCACTCATCGCATTGCTTAAATACGGAACGTCTGTATGGAGAAAATATCAATGGGGTAATCTGTCCAGTAGTGGACGTCTTTCGGCTGAAATTATGATGATACTCGTAGCTAGTGCCCTAAAAGAAATGGCAGTCCACGTGTTTGAATCAGCAGATGGTTTCACCACCTGTTTTGCCTTTAAACAACTATGTCGGGGTTGGATTTCAGTTCAGTCTAAACGGATGCAGCTGAATATTCCAGTATTTTACGAACCTCTTTCGAAACAGCTGTTTATTTATGAGCATTATTAGGTCCATGTTCACCAAAAAGATGACGGTCTGATTATCTAAAAAAGCTGTTTAAAGCGCATTTTTGTATGGGAACATGTCACAGTGACAGCTGTTTTTAGATAATCAGACGGTTATCTTTTCGGTGAACATGGACCTTAGTCGAATACAAAGACAGAATGGTTTTCTCACAAACATGACGTGTTGGTAATAAAAAGGCCTTATTCTATGACGTGAATTTTATTGAAAAACCTCCTCTTCAAGTAACATACGAGTAGAACGATCTATGTATAAAACATAAACACAAAAAAATACGAGTATATAAATGAATGTAGCTGTTTTTCAACCCTACTCTATGTAGGGGCACAATAACAAGAGTGGAGGATCTCTCCAATATTTCGAGGGAATAAACAGAATGAATAGGAAGGATCAATACATCCATACATATAAGTATGATGGTATAGGTATTAGGTAATCGCATTCTGCCTTTATTCGACCCTATGCGATTGTTATAGGTATTTTCTTGTGGGAATTGATTTTATTTGAATTTTTTTATTTTTTGTAAAAAAAGTTTCTATTTTTCACTTTTTAGTGGTTCACATGTCCATCCCTTCACAGCGAACCGGCGTGACTTTCTGTTATGAACTGGTGTAAACAATAGACAGATATGAGGTTTCAACAATCCCAGTACATTTGATTTCATTTATTGATGAGTTCCGTTGCCTATCTCCGAAGTTCTTCATCAGATCTTTACCAATTTGAACGGGATCACTTAAAAAAATACACTTCCTAAAACTACCCAAATCGCTTCTGATAAAATGTAAAGAGTTCTCTCTATTTCTCCAGGATTCCATCATCAGATCCTGATTTGATGATTATGGGACAACCTGGGAAGTATACCCTTTCAAACTAATTTCAAAAAATCGGTCCAGCCATCTTCGAGTAATCGGGGAACATTGAATTGAGAACCTCCTTATTTTTGAAGTCGGTTAATATCGACATTATGATAGGTGACTCAAATATCCGGATAGCCTATAAAAGATTCGGCCGAGTATCGTTAATTTGCTCCTAAGAATTGGAGAGTTCCGTTCCTTTGTTATGGATCCCATGATCAGAACCTTACCAAATTCTCATCAAACTACCCTTGAAGTACATCCTTGTCAATAAACTTAAAAAAAAAACAATACATGTTACGGTAATAGGCTTATCCCCAATAAATGGAACTTAATACACCTAACGTTCGAAATCTGGGAGTATTGTACACATCTGCGTACCCCCTCAGAGCATACAGGCGTGACGTTCTGTCATGATGTTGTATAAACAATAAACATCCAAGCGATAACAGCATTCACTGCGGATTTGCCGTACATTTTTGAAGAGTTCCATTGTATATCTCCGAAGATCAGCATCAGATCTTCAGCAAATTAAAATGGGACCCAACAGGAAGCACCAGCTTTCAAATAAAAAAGAACCATCAAAATCGGTTCACCCAGTCGAAAGTTCTGAGGTAACAAACACTGTCGAAATCTGGGTGTATTGTACACATCTGCGTACCCCCTCAGAGCATACAGGCGTGATGTTACGTCATGATGTTGTATAAACAATACACCTACAAGCGATAACAGCATCCAGTGCAGATTTGCCGTACATTTTGGAAGGGTTCCATTGTATATCTCCGAAGGTCAGCATCAGATCTTCAGCAAATTTAAATGGGACCACACGGGAAGCACCAGCTTTCAAATAAAAAAAGAACCATCAAAATCGGTTCACCCAGTCGAAAGTTCTGAGGTAACAAACACAAAAAAAAAATACAGACGAATTGAGAACCTCCTCTTTTTGGAAGTCGGTTGAAAATGGAGAGACTTGGAAGAGACCTCTTCTTAGCATTGGGCGGCCTAGGGTTGAAGAAGAAGAAGAAGAAGAGAAGAAGAATGTAAAACTGGAGAAAGACTCTTTTTTATGAAAAAAAGTACCTAAGTAGTATGGGTACCTACGTGAAGTGGTTTGTTTTCGCTGTAGTTTAATAAAAATCCTATCAAATTGTATCTGATGCTTACTCCAGTCCAGAGAACAGGTCAGACAGTCGGCCACATCGGCGAGACAGTCAGACGCCTCTGAGTGACTTTATTTGCAGAATTTACTATCTAAATGTTTGTGCGTCTGTGTATAGTTGTGTCGAATTTCGCGTAGTTATAAACTTTTTAATTAGAAATGTTTGCAATTTATTTTGTGAGGTTTGAAAGCTGAGTAATATTTGTTAATAACAGTGAATTAAGTTGCTAGCTTTTGTACTTTACGCTGTACTAGTTCCTTAGTTTTATTAAGAGAGGTCAGGGGAGGTTTGGAGCTGTCAGCTGCAATTGAATTTTGACATTTATAGGATACTCAAGATAGATCTAACCCAGGCAATCAAAGCTAACACAAGCCCACAATGCCAACACTCCTAGTCCCAAGTTACTCAAGTTCTCATTCTAAATTCACATAGGAAGGGCGTCTCACAGGCCGCCGCGCACCGGCCGCGGGGCATCAAGCCGTGTTGTCAAACCTAGCCGTCCATCGACTATAAATAGTCACGTCAAGCCGGCGTGACCCACTTACGGCCGGTCGGTGACCCCGCACCGGGCACACTTGTCGTTCGAATTAGGAATATTGGACCATTAATGCCATAACGCCTTATCTGTCAACTGTTTGACAAAAAACGTGCCGGAAAAATGTTTGTGTTTGTGAAAATTTTATTAGTACCTTGTAGGTACTATGGACAGAGAGGGACGCTCGTGTATAATAAATAATAAAGTAGATTTATTGGTAGAGGGATCCAAAGGTAGCTTTTTTATTTATCAACGAATTGGGGACGGCAATTATATTATTAGTGCGTCGAAGTGTGACAGATTGCGTCTAACTATCGTGCGACGCTACGCGACGCACTATTTCTGTTGCCAAACATTCGTTAAGACATGACAGGAGATCTCAATAGCTGATGAAGATACTGTGCTTACTAGATTAATAAAGTTCGCAAATCCTACAGTGTTCACCAGAAGGATGGGAAATAAATAACAAATGTGACAAGTAAATAAAATATAGGTACAATTAACCAACCAAGTATAACAGGAAGGTGTCGTCATATTTCAAAATGTCAACTGTTTCAGCTGTTCCATACATTTGGATCGTGCAGGTATTGAAGTTAGCACTTGACACGTGGTTTTTTTTTGCAATTTCGATGGTTGTCCAAAGAAGAAAGTTGTTCAGTTTGATGTTCTGAATCACACCCTAAAATATAACACACCTTCCTGGTATACACTGTACCTATATATTTTTTATTTGTCTCATTTGTATTTGCGTAAATACTTTTCCTTGATCTTGGTATTATTTCCATATGCTTTTGCTCATTTTTGTTAAATGTGAGACAGCTAGAATAATCCAATGCAGCAAAAACATTACAAAATGTGATACTAGAATGCGGATTCGTTTCATGAACGGACTTGACTGTTTGTCATTGGTGTCGATTCTGTTGTGCACAAACTAAACTTAATTTAGACTATTGCTATCTTTTACTAAAAGGCAGTGCGAGAAAAGGACGGCTATAGCTATGCACTAAGTTAGAAATGTCAAACTAGTTTATGCCTTGCGCTTCACCGTGTTATTAGTCGACATGTTTTTACGTGCACCCTTCATTTGTATGGAAATATTAGTTCGAATTAAATTTGACAGCTTTAAATTACGTCTGTCTCTTTCTCGTTTTATTGGTGAGAAAAAGATAGTAATAGCCTAAATTAAGTTTAGTTTGTGCACAACAGAATCGGCACCATTGTCGCCTCTGTATAATTTAAATGAAACTGATACGTAGCCATCGCAGTATTACTCAAAGGACCTTCACAGTTATGAATATGAATTATTTATTTAAATTATGACAATTGGAATAATTATTAACATATTCACAGCTATAAAGTTGAGCCCACTTAGTGCTATGTAGATTTGGCGACTTTACGACTGAAAATAATTTTAAGACCACAATAAAAATCGACGTCAAGTTTAGTTGAGCACGTTAATCATGTAGAATTTATGACATCTCCTTGTAATGTTGAGAACTTTTTGATGATACTTTACCAAATAAATAAACTTGAATTTTAATCTTTACTAATCCTACCCTTATTTAGTACAATAAATTAAAATTACCTAGGTTTAAAACTGCGTTTTTCTTCGCCCGGAAAATTTGCAAATGTTTTTCTTATTTTGTTTCTTGATTTGAAAATCGTCCGCCTGTTTGGTGTCTACGGTAACTGAGAGACATATTCTCTATCAGTAAATTGATTTTATTTTATGGTCAGTATAAAATTGTATGCGTCGATATAAAACCCTGCGAACCATTGTTATCCGTAAGATTTGTTCATTCTAAGATAAAACGTAAGTATACCTAAGTAATAAAAACTTTAGGGTATATGACACCGCCTATGGATAAACGATATCAAGCACATAAACTAAAATAGAACACACCATTTAAGTTTGGAACCTGTTAAAACGAGGTCGTAATTTGAAAGTAGTTTTATTTTCAAACTTCTAAGGATTTAAAAAAAGAAGAATGTGTTTTATGCCAGGATCGAATGTCTCTTAAAACATTTTGAAGTTCATCAACTTTGAAGTTATAAAGAAAAGAGATGAGTTTGATCTAATGGCTTTTCGGAAAATTCGGTAGATAATAATAATGCTGTCTTGAAAATGGCCACAAAATTACACAGGACCGCAAAAGGAAATATAGGATCTGTCCAATGTAGAACAGCACTGGCTGGAAAATATATTCGAATATTTTTGAATTCATATCAGTATCGATAGATATGAGTTGCTCTATTCTCGCGAAAGTTGTTGGAATTGATTTGGTTTACGGGTCAGTCCGATACAAGTACTCATAAGGGTTGGGCAAGCAGCCCGACAATTTTAAACATGTTTCGCTGTGGCCCAGGTGCTAGGTACACCATTTATTACTAAGTTTACTTTGCTTTAGTTTTACCGAACGAATATTTTGCTAAGTTGATTTATTATTCATATATCAGCTCGTCAACGCATGAACACTCACTGCTGTATAAACAAAACTTGAAACAAAATTACCGCTAAAATTAACGATAAAAGGAGTTTTTGGGATTATCGCCACGTCTGGTATAAATTCTAGTAAATTGCTGATGGGACAACTTTGATTGCTAGTCAAATCAATCGACACGAAAAGAAGTGGAGAGACGGAGGTGCCGCACGGATATGTTAACGCTTGAATGTCTTCGTTAGGAGGGCGCTATTGGTCTTAATTAATTTTGAAATTGTCTGTGGAATTGACGGCACGGTTGGCGCAGTGGCTAAGCGATTGGACTGCTGCGCTGCGTGTCGCGGGTTCGATCCCCGCACGGAACAAATATTTGTATGGCCTACAAATAGTTGTTTCGGGTCTGGGTATTTGTGTATGTGAGTTTAAATGTTTGTGAACGCACCCACGATACAGGAGAAATTCCTAGTGTGGGGCAACGTTTTAAAAAAAAAAAAAATTGTAATGACAAAACGAGATTGCGACATAGTTCCCAAAATGGCCACGCGCCAAAATATCCCTGTAAAACTATAGATTTTAGTTATTAAGTACAACCTCTCGTCGAACTCCTTGACTTTAAACATTGCCAAGTTGTCATTCTTAGCACTTAGTGTGTGAAGTGATGCCATTATTTGCTGGGAAATCACACGCATGTCCACACATCAAGCATGAAAAACTATACTATATATATAGCATGAGTAAGAACAATAATTACAACACGTATTAAAAACTTGATATCTCCACACACTGGCTTATAGCGCAGCATTTAGTTACCGTCACGCTTCACCGAACCGCGACCATCACTCGCTATTAAACGCCTCTCAATCTCGATGACAATGTGTTCATTTAGCTTGCCGCTTATATCAGAAGCTGTAGTGCCTACAATATGTAGCCGTCAATGGATGTCGAATATTGCGATGTATTGTATCGCTTCGATGACAGGTCGGAACAGTATCGATGCTAAACTCGATAAGCTTAGTGATGCGTGATGACTTCTGTTATTACGGCTAGAGGCGTATGAGTAATTTATTATATTAGGTGTACAAGATTAAGTTAGGTATGGCGAAACTGGTAAGAGTTATAGCAGTTATAGTAATTATACAGGCACATACAGCAACGCGCGAATTGTTGCCATGAATTCAATGATTCGGCAAGCACAACGTCAACATTTTTAATTTTATGGAAAAGCTGTTTTTTTTAAATCGGTAAAACCTTTCAACGTTTGGTCTCAAATCATGTTGGTAGGTACAAAAAACAGAAAAAAAAAATCAGAAAACAATATTTATAAGATACTGTATCTTCTAAGGTATCGTTAGCGCGTGTACAAAAAAGCTATTTGTGAAAGCTTGTAATTGGCAATTTTGTTGTTATTAACTAAACTATTGTATCTGCCTAGCTGTAAGTTATCCGAAAATAATAAAATAAACATTTTATCGGCCAAGCATTCTTTTTCCAAATAGGTACAGGATACAGACCAAGATGGGAAACTGGCAAGGGTTTGTGATGCAATATCTGACTTCTTGACTTTCTTTCTGCCGTGTTTTCATTGTGAGGATCGACCGGAGGACACGGTGGAGCACACGGTGGAGGTTTGCGCCTCGTGGGTGGAGCACCGCCGTGTCCTCGTAGTCGGTCGGCGGCGGCGACCTCTCGCGTCTGGCCCTGGTTCAATCCATGGTCCGGAGCGAGATGGAATGGGAAGCCGTCACCTCCTTCTGCAAAGCTGCAGTCATGCAAGCAAAGGAGGTGGTGGAACGCGAGAGTGAGAGAACCTCTCGTCCCAGCCGCCGCGGGAGACGCACGACGATGATTCACCATCCGTAGGCTGTACTGATAAACAACACTGATTGCTCTGAATAAGGACAGACACAAAGAGTTTACTCCCCGTCAGAACGAGCGTATTATGTAAATCAGGGAGATGAGAAATTGAAGCATTTCAACTTGAATAAAAAGCAAGATCACTTTAATCCAACGTGTAACAAATTAATAGCTTTATAATCGACCGCAGTAAAATATCGCGTTGATTTTCACTTTCAACATCCTATTTTCCGCTCGGCTAAACCACACGGATTAAGTTATTTTATTTATTTTGCTAGGGTTGATACTCGGGCACAAGCCGCTTAAGCTTGTAGTAGACATGCTCCCATCTGTCCCTGTGCCTCTGTCCCTTCATAGAGCCAGATGGAAAAAGATAAACTTTCCTATCTGTCCGGCCCTGATCGGAGGATGGCCATCTAGTGTCATCCACCCCTGAGAGGTTAAGTACTTAGTTTCCAAAAAAGGTATATCTTAAAATAAAGCAATTTACGACTGAGCATGAGATGATCGGTCTTAGTTTTGATTTCCAGGTCGGGCAAAGTGTTTGGTACTGCGTTTGTCGATCAGGAGAATTCCTCAGTAACAGCCCGAAATCATGGCATGTGCTAACTAACTAAAATGGCTTACTTACCCCATATTACACGGGTCTCAGACATAGCTATTCTGGCAAAAGTCTGGTGAACTACAAGAACAACTTCTGCCTAACCTTCTGATATGCAGGCGGGATGAAATTTAGGAGTGTAGTTTAAACTGTCAATTCACTTCCAGTAGAGTGATACTCGGTGTCCAGTAGGCTCTCGGTTGGGGTAGCGCAGTGCGGTAATACTCGATCCGATGACTGGTTCGTGATATAGCTCGTTTACAAGTTGATTAGTGTTTAGTTCGAGTGATGTATTTAGTGTTTAGAACAGCTTATGTGGAGACGCAATTTAGGATATATGCAAGTTGAGAATTACCTATATTGCCATCAAATCTATTGAGGAAGATCTAAGTCAGGATGCACATTGACCTAGAGGAGATTGTATGGACTGGATGCAGACGTGTCAGGGACAAGACTCAATTAAAGGACTTGCTCAAAAGTTCATAGACAAAACCCCAGAATCGCCAGCAACGAAATGGTTACAAATGGGTTCACTTAGTAAAACCATTACGTTTTAAAAAAATCTGCCTCCTAAACCTTATTTGAACCTTTTTTCTTGATCTACTCTTTCTGCCTCGTCTGCATCTCGCCACCTGTGAATCTGCAATGTGCCTGTCTAGTTCCAAACTAAATCTAGAGGTTCTACGAGTTATTCTAAGTAGGTAAGGCAAGTCCCTATTCATTCACTCAAGATTTTAAGTCTGGGTATATAAAATTACTATTATCACAGGAATTTAATCATACGACTTCCTGTTACAAAATTGTCCAATGGATCCACGGGTCGTCGTTTTGTTTCTTAGCTGTCTGTCAATCTGGATCATAGTGTGAGAGAGACGCCAAGATAAGATAGCACATCATGCCTATATCACACAATGTCAGAAGCTCGCAATACTTTGGTACAAGGATCATGAGTTTACGAAGTCCACGTTATGAGTTAACTTTACTGTTTTATTATTACGCTGTAAAGATGTGTCAGGTACTATACCATTTTTAGTGCAGTTTTACAAGTCTTCTTATTTTTCAGCGTTTTCATCTGGAGTCAATTTTATTCATTTTTTAGTTTCATAATTAACATTGTATTATGTTGGCGTTTCTGGTCATTCCTTTAGCTCGCATAAACAGTTGATGAAATGAATGAGCAAAATATAGGGATTTTATTATTCGATTTAATCCTCAAAATCAGATAAAATTGTGTAAAGAGAGTAAGTAACCATTGTTATGTCCAAACAAACAACGAATGACAAAATGACTGCCGCCATAACAAATCCAATTCAATAACGTTTTTCATTTGTTTGTGGTCGTTTTCAAACTCATTGATTAACTTAATTGGGCCATCACCAAACAATACTATTATCCAATCAACTGGCATAGGGCTTTAGATGTATTTCAACAAGTGCCGTTTTCAAGAGGCCATGATAGCCACTTACCTACAAGCAGGAAGTGGCCTAGAATTTGAATAGATTAAAGGCGCGAGGAGTGTTTTTAGAGTTGCTTGCTGGAGATATTGTTATGTTTTCGTAAAGTCGTCTTAGTGAAGGTTTTTTTCCTGCTTCTATTGTGGAACGAAAATATTAACTATTTGAGAATTGGAATACTTTAAAAAATCCTTCAAAGTTTTTCCATGAGGTGAGAAATTAGCAGTATTTATGTAATACGAAGTGTTATAGGACTGACATTTTGTGGACTGTCTTTTGATATTCAAAAGTGCGGAACACAGCCTTATTTTATAAATTAGTTTTGGTACTTATTTGAATTTATTATGACTATGACTAGCCATTCGCTATGGTGCGCCATTTTAGTGTCATCGTGTGGACGCATTTTATAAATGGTACTCAATAAAAATAGCACAACTATCTAAAAATAATCTGAAAGCCATTTTACTAAACTAGGTAGGATTAACTTCTTTAACGATGCTAATTTTGTGTGTGTGGGCCAAAACTGATATATTAGATACTGTCTTTTATCTTTTTGATCCACACTTGACCGATTTAAATTTTATGAGCACGCCCTCGTAATATACTCGTACATTTATTGGGCACAGGCATACATTTATTAGACATATTTTCTAGGATGGGTGGGTGTCTGATATCGGACTGACAATAATCAATCTTTTTTTATAGCATCGTCGCGTCGGCAGCAAGTTCCATTTTCTACGCTTACCAAAACTTTATCCTAAACCAATTCAAATTCGTAGATGTTACTAACCCTTATTTAATTTGTTTTACAATTGCGCAATTCGCACACCATCAATTCATCAGTGATACACATTTACTACTGGTTACTAAACTACCTAGATATAGAATTAGGTCAGTGATTCCCAATCTATGATACCACTGGTAGGAGCCTCGAATGTGGTCCGCGAAAGGATAAAACACTATTCATACTTTTTAACTTAGGTAAATACACAGAAGATGCAAGCTCAACCTAACGTACTTGAACCTTTCAGAGGCGAGGTGCACATTTTTTTGAGAATCTAATAACTTATCCCAATTTCCGTAGGTATGAATGATTGCTAAATTTTTCGAGCTTACTTCAATCCTTGACTATCTTAATAGTAAAGGTTTTCATCCCATTTTCCAATTTTTGCATTGTGTGAGTTACCTAAACATTCACCCCTCTTGATAAAATTCTGTAGGTGACCATGTTTATCTATGATCTTATTACCCCTGCTAACAATAAAGACACCAAAGTGGTCCGTGGTCCAATAAATGTTGGGAACCACTGATTTAGGCAGTTAATGCAAAAACATTATAGCGTCTAACAAAATTTAATAAGAATCGATTACTTTTTCCTACGAGCTACGTGTTTTTCGCTACACGCGAAAAATGCACCTCTGAAATGAATTCTTTGACAACTTCCTTTAAAAAATACAGCAACGTCGTAGCTCCATGCTGAATTGCTAATCTAGCTCGCTGCAAGTTCTTCTGTACTCCTACAATACGTTCATTCATACTTTACGTCGCCATTTCACAAGTCACAAAAGGCCACAAGCTGTATCGTTATAAATATCGCATTATACTTTAGCTGCACCGTGCTCCGATTGACCCAAATGTGTTGAATAGGGAAAGAGGTCGCGAAACGGCTGCCAGCCCGCGAAGTGGGCTCGGCTTGTCGAACAACCGACCCTTTGATGGACTTTCCGTGATGGCGTTTCCGATACCGAATCGGGCCACAATGACATAATTCTTAGGAATGCGTTCCAGAAATAAATTACTTACAGATCGATTTCATTCATTCAATGTGTAACTTTGAACGAATGATTTATGATTCGTAAGTTGAAATTAGAACGCATTTGTATCAATAAAAATCTGAAAGAATGGGTCTTTTTGCCTGTTTTAACGAGATTGGAAAAGTTACTCTAATTTTTCACTTCGATTCGAATGCTGTAATTTACTAAAATCTACTTTTTAAGACCATAGCTGTTTACTTATTCAAACATCAAAACATAATCTAACAAAGTTGACGATGTATTGCTAGCACCTTATTAAAAGTTAATAAGCATAGACAACACAAGCAAAAAATGGAGCTAAAAATAACACGGCAAATAATAATGATACCTCAAATTAATTATTAGGTAACAAATGTTTTGTGCCAAATTTCGTCGCGCTTCGGCACAAAACATGTAGAAATCGCAATAAATACTTGAAAAAAAAACCACAATTACTTGTAATTACTTCCCGTAGCCGTAAATACGGAACAATGGGTTTATGTGAGGACGTCATTTGCATTATGTGGCGTGTTGTAATATCCGTGAGAAGAGTCCCACGTCCTCCGGCAACGCAGACATGCTGACAAATTGTTTAAAGTTAAGATTTTGATTTGTGGTAGGTATCTAACAGTTTTTTGGACTGTTTTTGTGCACTGGTTTTTAGGCTTGATATTTTTTTGGATGTGTATGTAATTAATGATGGCATGACATTTTTGCGACCGTTTTTTGTGAACTTGAACAAGGCTTGGAATCTCATTTAATAATGCAAGTTTTTTATGTAAATGGTCATCCCAATACGTAATTTTAACATTAAAAAACTTTTTTGCAAAAAATAAAACCGACTTCAAAAAGAAAAAGTGAAAAATAACTTTAGCTTCTGAAGTCGGTGACGTTTGTATGATTGATTTAATTTTTTTGTCACCGACTTCAGAAGCTAAAGTTATTTTTCACTTTTTCTTTTTGAAGTCGGTTTTATTTTTTGCAAAAAAGTTTTTATTTTTCACTTTTTAGTGGTTCACATGGAAAGTGCATACCGTTACAATTACAACAAGCCCAAACACGACTAGGATACATTGTCTCATTATGGAGTTCCGTGACTCTTGGCTTCATCATGAGATCTGATGGTAGAATGGTTCTTATCAAACGCAAATGCTTCACTTGTTGTAGAAAATATAAAAATTGCTGTACGTTATCCTATAAAATTTGAAGAGTTCCCTAACATACATAAAAAAAAAAAAAAAAAAAAAAATACATACAGTCGAATAGAGAACCTCCTCCTTTTTGGAAGTCGGTTAAAAAGAATCAAAAAGCTCGGAACTGAGGAAACATATATAAAATTAAATATAGGTAGGTACCTAAGTACTTGTAACTCGTTTTAACTTGAAATCATCATCTGCTTTGTCTTTTCACAACTAAGTAGGTATGTTGGGGTCGGCTTCCAGTCTAACCGGATGCAGCTAAATAGGTACCAGATTTTTACATGGAGCAACTGCCTATCTGACCTACACAGCCTAGTTAGTACTGGGTAATAGCCCTTGATAAGACTGGTTGTCAGACATTTTTTGGGCCACTGACTAAGTACCAGGGGCCCTACTCCCTAACGCTTCGTCCGTATATTCGTCGTATTCGTCTCTCTTGTGCACGTCTGCAGATGAGTGCGAGTGAGAGACGCGGATAGATCCGAATATACGGACGAAACGTTAGGGAGTAGGGCCTCAGTAACGACTGTCAAAGGTCTACAAATGGCAGCAGGGAGCAATAGCTTAACGTGCTTTCTGAACTCAGTATGTAAGGGTGGTCACCCATCCACAGACCTACCTAGTCAAGCACAGCTTAACCTTAAGATCGACCCGAGCGGCTGTTATTTTGTAGCCACGAGCTCATCATTTCAATTTGAAATATAAACACACAATAACACAGCTGGTGTATTGCCTATAAACAAAATAGGTACGACCGTAAGACTAGGTAGGTACCTACCTATTATTGTGTTGTTCCTGAAAAGGAAAACTTAAATACCTATACCGAGTTATTTTCACAAAAGAATAAACTTGTTTACATGCGCAGAACTGTAGAAGCCACAGTAACAACGGGGATAATAATCGTAAAATCTAAATTATCGTCGTCGCTCGTTGATCATCGGCTACTGTCGGCTTTTAGCGAAGTGTTGCCAAATTTTCAGGAGATTGGCCTATCTCAATGGGGACAGATAGGGTTCAATTTATATTTGCGATAAGTTGTAGTTGTGCGTGTTTGTTTACAATTTAGATAACATTGCTCGAAACAGTTATGTATCAATTCTATCATTATCATAAGAGGAAAATGCATGTTGCTTAATTGCTTACAAAACAAAAGCATCTTTTAACTGAGTTAATGTCACCTTATGAGTTTAGATTTTCAATGATATGACATTGTGTTCACATAAAATTCTTAGACCTCAGTATTCATAAATACACTAATACACCGCCACGCCATAGGTAAGTAGGTAGGTACATCTCGGGATTAATACTCGGTTGGACATTTTTAATAATTTGCCTAAAATAATACATTTTTGACAGTTTGAAAAGCTCTTTCTGGGGGCATAAAATGGTCACAAAGTGACAATTTACGTGTATAATACTTATTAAAACTGCGTGCGTGCGTACGTGTTTCATATTATAATCCTAAATAGTGTCTGTTATGTTAGACATTATTAGCTAAGTATATTGACTAAGTAGGTAATAGGACATCCTAAGACCAGAATACTAATGCAGCAACCATTGCAGAGAGCAGCAAACGATAGCATCTTTGTTTTCTCCGCTTTCCCTAGGCGACAGCTGCGCTTGTTTGCTACACTGCACGTAATTATACAACGAACGAGGACTCGCATTCATACATTCGTCCGTCAACCATATTAGGTCTGTAATAAGATGGTCTATGGAAAATGGCAAGGATGGCAACCTTTTTGAATTTGGACGTTATGTTGAATTTACCGTGCCACTGCCTATCAGAGGAGTAAATCGAACCTACTGACAGACAAATTCCATACCTTGGACCACTATTTATTATTGTACTTAAGAAAAATGTGTAAATCTGATTTTCTTGATAAAAAAGAAAAATTCGAAGTCATTCGATTTCATAATAAATTCAAAGATGGCGCCAGAATTTTCCCACAAAGAAATCGCGCGTACCATATGTTCGCCGCCCCTGCCTGGTGTATGGTAATTACCGCTGGACCTACCTAGTGCATGCGTGTGGGATGGACTTGCGACCATAGATAAGTGAGAGATACGGACAATGTCCTTGTTGTCCTTGCAAAGGTGTGAATGTGTTATTTGCATAAGAGAATACATTTAAATAACTAATTTGTTAGTAGCGACTCATTCAAAAAGTATAGGTAATCATTGTTGTTATTAGCGTTATCATGGACGGTTCAGAGGCCCTACTAGCTCGAATTTTGAAGTTTTTCGTAACGTATACGTCAGAACTCCTGATCACATGTGCGTATCATGCATGCGGCGTCTTTCCACAGATAATCACACACATGCCCTGCCACCTGTGCTATTCAGGCAATCTGACACAATCAGGGATTCATCAAGCGGCAAGTCTTGTGCGGTTTTACACGTTCTTCATCTCTTTCGAATAGGCCCGCAACACCGGCAGGCTTCGGCCCTTGCGGGCCCCTCCCCTTATGCTGACATCTCTTTGAGGCGCGCGTGGAACACGAACGCGCCGTCGACACGGCCTGTCGTCATTAGACAGACGGACGGCTAGCTAGCCCATAGCTAACCGTCCACAGGCCCGCATCTACGGTGGCCGGTAGCCACCACGTGGCCCCCGACGCCCGGTGCGTCTCCCGCGGCGGCTGGGAAGTGAGGCTCTCTCCCTCTCTTGTTCCGCCACCTCCTTCGCTAGCATGACTGCTTCGCAGAAGGAGGTGACGGCTTCCCATTCCGTCTCGCTCCGGACCATGGATTGAACCAGGGCCGGACGCGAGAGTTCGCCGCCGCCGATCGCCGCTACGAGGACACGGCGGTGCTCCGCCCACGCAGGGCAGACTTCCACCGTGTCCTCCGGTCGATCCTCACAGTGGAGACACCCGGGCGTTTCCTCCCGCCCGATTCGGTGCAGGTACCTCCCGAAACATCCGTGTCCGGTGAGGACCTGCGTCAGGCGGAAGGTGAGGACGCCGTGGCGCCTCTCAAGCCACTCCTCAAAGAGGGGACTTACCGCCACTATCGTGGCGTGTCCACGTGTCACCACCTACATTCAAACTCAAACTACGAGCTACTGAAAAAATCCTAATGGAAAAACAAAACACCCTTAGCCCAACATAGAAATCAATTTTTTCAGAAGGGGTGTATGGGTTATACTTACATGTCACCGTAAATTTGTCAAACACGTTACATTGTAATATAACTAGAGACATTATAAACTCTCGATAGATTGTCAAACGAACATACCGCTTACAATATAACGCATTATTTTTCGGTAGATTGTAATCTATCGAAGTGAAACCGTAATATTGTGAAATGTATGGTGACATACATATCTGATAATATTACTGGTTTTCTCAAGTAGCACCAACCGCGTCCAAGTTTTTCTTTCGCGCTAGCAACTACCTACTCGTACTATAATTCTGTAATCCTACGTACTTACTTATAGGTAGGTACTGAGTATAAGTAGCGGTCTGTGGTTACTTATTGTGCGGTTAGCGGTTTACTTAGAACATAATGTGTAAATGAGTGGAACTACTTACTTTGTTTGTAATAAAGACGGTGGAAAGCTAAGGGCGGGTGCACCGATATCGCGATACTGTTTTTACGACCGGGAGTGGTGAGCCGAGTTGTGTGGTTTTGTGAGGTGATTATAATGTTAGCTACCTTCACGATTTAGTTAGTGGTGTAATTAAATATCAGATAAAGATTTAACTACAGGGTAAAGCTACAATAATACGCTAAGCTAAGTTAGCTTAGCGAGTGGCTACCTATGCTTCAGCCACTCGGATTGATCTTTAGTTGAAGTCGTGCTTGCCTAGGTTGGTCTGTGGATGGGTGACCACCCTTACATACCGAGTTTCCTCTGTACCTCGGTGTCCATCTTTGACAGTCATTATGGGTAGTCAGTGGCCCAAAAAGTCTGACAACCAGTCGTACCAAGTGGTATCGTATTACGCAGTACTAACTGGGTTGTGGAGGTCAGATAGGCAGTCGCACCATGTATGATGTATTCAGCTGCATCTGGTTAGACTGGAAGCCGACCCTTGACCTTGGGAAAAGGCTAGGCAGATGACGATGTAAAGCTACAAAAAAACGTAAGTAACAATACACTTTTTGATGTCTTTTTGTAGGATGGTATTTAAAAGTACTTCAATTTATTCCCATTTCATTTACCTAATTTTGCCTGTGTTCCACCAAATATACTAAATGTGCACCAAAATATGTTAGTTAAAATATGTCATAACGAGCATCTATTTAACAATTAAACACTGTATATTCTCCTTAAAGCGTAGTCGACGGAGCCCCGCTTCGCGGGGCCCCTATTTCCGAGTGCAGGGTTTAAAGGAATCTAACTAACCTAACGGGGGGGTGCCCTAGGTCCCGATTATGGGGGCAGAGATACTTTAATATTTGGTGCACGATCAGTATTATTTGGTGCACGATCAGTATTATTTGGTGCACGATCAGTATTTTTCGGGGAAGAAAAGATTTTTGGTGAACACAAAAATATTATCCCTTTTTGTATATCAGTAATTTGTAGGTAATATGCTGTTATCTTGCTTTTTATGCGAATGTGATCCGAAACACCATTGGTTACAAACATTAATTTAATTTTGGGTTGAAAAAGAGAAGGTCTGAAGAATTCGAATGTACAATTTATAGTACGTAGTTAGATTCATGGCTTCTGGAGTTAGCAAATGCTTTACTCATAGATTTTATATATTCTCATATAAGATGGACGTTAGTCGACAGTCTCTCCTTTTTTTACTAACTTAGATAAAGCTGTACATATCAATTTATAATCGGCGTTTAAGTAGTTTTTCAGTTAGCAAAATCAAAGTTGGCAGTATTGTGAGTTAGTGACCATTCAACGCAGGGAGCTACCCTTGTGAGTGGGCTAGAGCTGCGCCAAATTTGCCCACTCTAGTGAGTCTAGGGTAGATATGGGTAGGCAAATATATAATATTTACGGTCGGGACAAGACAAGGGGTCTTACATATTCATGCATGCCTGCCTGCGCAGAGTGCCCATGCAGTCACAAATCAGTCAGTAACTCACCCAGTGCTTTTCATTTTAATATCTGCTTAGAAAAACTGAGTTAATTCAGAAAAATAAAAGGTATCGTGATTTAAACACAGTTTTAATCTTTCACGGCTTAAAAGCGTGACGCCCGTTCATGGCGCTTGCAACAGCGTCGAAATATCGGGGGCTCAAAATAATAAATAATCACGGAAGATATCGTGATTTATTGGTGATGAGAGGGGGACCAGCGGTTGTGGACCCCAAAAATCATTAAATATTTTTTGCTTATAAACATAACATCACGCTTGTAATCCCGAATGGTAAGATTGAGGTGTATCGTATAGTACCCACATTCATTGCCAGATAAGTCAAAGTCCCATAGAGCCTATTGGCCCCACGAGCCTATTGCCATTAATCGGGCGCAAATCAAAATTCCGTGGCTAACGCAGAAATTCCAGATGGAATAACCCCATATCAATTAGCCCGACCTGGAAATCAAACCAAGGACCTCATGCACTAAACGAACGAGGCAGTCTTGCTTCATCATGTTTAGAAATCGATAATCTTTACGTATCCTAGCTAGCTAATTTATTTGACCTTTTATCGGAAAGTAACCTAGAAAAGCTGTCACGGCAGATTCGATCTTATCATTAGTGTAATTAGTTTTCATAAAGTGATTGTTCATATAACAAGCAATAGATACGAGATCTCAATTAAAATGAAATAGTTTCTTTTCATAATACAAAATAATTATATCTAGTAAAAGTGAATTGCTGTGAAGTGATAATAATAACATATTATACGAGTGATTCCTAATGTTCAGAGATATAAAAATTGTCGTAGTAGTAGTGCTTACCGGTGCGGTGTGGGAACTTCCGGCAGTTCCACCATGGAAGTTTTTCTATATCAGATATATAAATAAGGAAGGAGCATATCGTTTTTGTAGACTAGCCTCTGTTCGCGGCTCCGCCCGCATTGAGGTCGGAAATTATTCCAAAGTACACACACCTACTTGGATTAGAAGTATCTGCGATGTTCAAGCCCAGGCCAGGTGCCACAGACACAGCCTGTGCAAGATTGGGGAATCTATCTTTTACGACATCAAAGCGCACTTAGATCTTACAGGCCCTAAATCGAATACAACTCTTCTATAGCATTTTAGTTAGTAATTTAACAGACTGTGTAAGTACGAGTATTTACGTTTAACATCGTTTCCACGTTACTTCTTCTGGTGTCTGAAACACATGGAGACCAAATTTATGAGAAATATGTACCGGGTAAACCGAGTGGCTATCCAAAGGATGAATTTGAGTTATGGAGTGCGACGCAAGGGTTTTGGCTCTCAACCAATAATATAGCTATCTCGTAAATAATGAATGCAGATCCCTTGCCGTGTCCAGGGAGTCTTTAATGGTGAACTATATCAGATATTTAGGATGAAGCATTTAAAGCTACGAAATATTCCGTGAGGAACTGAAAATCCGCTACTATGAAACTTTTGAACTTTGTGTAAAGTGTTAAGCGTCTATAACGAATAGGCGTTGAATATTGGAAGGGAACTAAACTAGTAGAGCAAATCGTCGGTTTCCCGAGCCAATATAGGCGCCAAGCAACGTGTTATGTTATGAACTGCGAACTACGCCGTGAAAAAAAAGGCCTGCACTGTATGTTCTCTTTTTAACTTGTTCGAATTTTTAACGGCTTTTTTTTTTAATCTCAAAATCAAATTTTTTAAGGCGCACCTTTGAGTAGAATTGGTACAGTCCTTCCACAGGAATTTTACCTCTACCCATGCATCGCTGTCAAAATCACAGTGATCCTAAATGTCCGTAGCAATCTGGTCGTTGTTCGGTTGCTTGTTCACTGACCACTTTCTCAAAATTATAGGTACTTATCTTTATTTTTGAACTGAAAACTTCTTTAGGCGCATTGAGCACTTATTGAGTGAACAAAAATCATGGAACTCGCGTGACCGTCACGTACGCTTTTCGTAGCACTCGTAGGCGATCCGATCGTAGCTCTTCTATCGGCAATTCGGCAATCCCCAAAGACTGCCCAGCATGTTTTCTTTTTGTGATGACAATTACGGTCTTTAGCTGACAAGAGGTAAAATTACTGGGAAAGGTTTTTAATGCGAAATAGGTGAGTACGGAAAAAATATGAAAGGTCTGTCTATTGTAGATTGACAGGTAATCGATGGTTTCGTTCGAATTTCGAAACGTTTTTGTTTTTTGGGTATTCCTTTTTAACCCCCGACGCAAAAACGACGGGGTGTTAGAAGTTTCACGTATCTGTGTGTGTGCGTGTGTGTGTGTGTGTGTGTCTGTCTGTATGTGGCATCGTAGCGCCCGAACGGATGAACCGATTTGGATTTTGTTTTTTTTTTTGTTTGAAAGGTGATTTAATCAAGCCATACGATTTTCAAGTTACGAAAAGTAAAACAGACCTCTTCAAAACCCTGTTATTATAATTACTTATTGTTTAAATAACAGAAAACTTAATCAACTAAGTTCAAAACTTATTCGAATTAAATTTAAGTTAGTTTTTCCGGTCCACGAAAACGTATTTCGTAAAGTATACATTTTCAACCAAAACTAATTTCAAGTTCTATACGTACTGCCTCATTTGATAATAACGAAAAGTACGGCGGCTTAAGAATAACATAAGGTCAGTTCTGGCGAGTTGCCAAGTGCACTAGCATCGTTCGGCCGATAGCCCGACGTACCACGATGTACAATCGTGAACAGTAGCGGACTTGCGGTAGATCACCCCTTTTTTTTTAGGATGGGAAATCATCAAATAACTTTTCCCACTCTGGGCGGAGCGGGAGGGAGTGTCAGACTTTTACTGACTAAAAGCCATCCATGTTCCTTCCTCGCCCTTTATGTTCCGCGGCCGCGGTATCTCTTTCGAACAGGCCCGCAACCCCGGCAGGAGTAGATCACCCCTTAGACGAAAATCGGAGTCAATTTGGTGTTCACTAAGGTTGTCGGTTTAGAATAGAAGTACCAAATTATTGGCAAGGAGAGAATAACTTAATTGGGAATGTCCATTGCCTTTCGGGAATATAATTATCGAGACTAACTTGAGACGCCGCCGTAACACTGTGTTTCCATCAGAAATTAGCCAGAATGTGGTACTAATTAATCACACACATAGCTTACATAGCTTAGAATACTGTGAAAAAGAAGCGATAATTGATTAGTTCCACACGCATACGCTACGCATCCTGGCTCATCTCTGGTGGAAAGCTATATTTATTTGTAATCACAGACCGCAAAGCCCCTGGCAGATCCAGGACGGCCCAATAACATCCAAAACATTTTAAATATTTAAAAAATGTATAACCGGGAATGACCGTCAATGTATCTCGTTGTACCGAGTGACCGAATCTGTTGTTCAGTGCACGGCTGACTGAAATCGAGCGAAAACGTTGGGAGCGGCTTTATACGGGTAATGGTCCATCAAGCACTGATGTATAGCTGTTTTGTGTGACGGGAATTCGAGGAATTGTGAGAAATTAATGACTTTGTTAACCAGCTATTGGCTTAACCTGACAACTGGGCTTAGGGTGCCGAAAATCTATTTGTAGACCGAAATCTCTTTATTACTGAGTTTCTTGCATTTTTCTGTTAACCTCTTTTGGTGTTCTTGTGCATTAAATAACTGACGAAAGAGTTTTCTATCTTTGGTTTCTCAACGACAATGTTCTAAATTCAAAATTGATGAAAATGAAAAATTTTGTCTTATCAGCCAATTAAACAGCAATATTTTTTTTGTAAGACTAATGCCGGGGTGAATTTGGGCAATAAATCTGTTAACGAACCTGCGTGAGCATAAGCACTTGAAGCAGTATGCAACGTATCGTTAAATCAATGAAATAGTGCCCACTGCTATTACAGACGGCCATTCATGAGCACTACAAACGACCTAATTCCATATCCTATGCTTGGTAGTAAACCGTCTCTTCAAATTCGAATGGAATGTGCACTAAGAACCTGCCAGAAGCTTGCATAAAATGAAGTAGCTCTTTAAGCTAGTGTACAAAGTGTATCGGTGAGAGAAAAACAAAACATTTATTTTCTGTGTCCCTGATTTTTGTTGTCCATTTGTTTTTACTAAAGTATCGGGACAAAAACTACGAGCTAGTTATTATGATTTTATGAAACGCATTTGTATGTGCAAATTTTGTAGTCCCAAAGTTGCAACCACATTTATTTTACAGTAACAAGATGCTTGTCGTGGTGATCATACTACATATTGATGGGTTTTAAACTTTAATGGACCTCTCACATCTCGAGATGACGGATGGTACTATAACACTATAGTGTCGTCAGAATGGACCATTAATTCGACATCCGATCTTCATTCGCAACATGAAGACTGGGAGCACTCGGAGGGACTCAGGGAGATCCCCCAGTTGTATATGAAATGACTACTATGTTCTAAATTCGAGATTTAAAGACCGTGTCTGTCTATAGTGTCCATGACTTAGTATGGCCCATTCAAATAGTCATGAGGGATTGGCTATTCAATTACGACGCTTGGCAAAATAAGTGATTATCGCAAGTAAATCTTGCTGCGCTTTTATAATAAATATTTTATTACATCACAGAGCAATCATGGTTAAATTATTTTAAGTAAGTACTTGTTAATTTACCAAAACAGCGAAATATTTGACAGCACTTTGCGACGTTGCCAACTTTCAAATTTCGTAGCCTTTGTTTGACAATTCCTCCGTCGCACCATGCATATTCACAGTCCATCGGACTGCTGTTTCTTTTTATTCAAAATGGAGATAATATAGTGAACATTATAATAATTGTAGTAATATCAGTGTCAGGCTATCAACGCGTCCCTAATTTGTAATTAACACCAGCTTTACTTGGCCCAAGTCCAGCTGTTCCAGACACATGTCAACACTAACGCCATTTAAATTTAATTTCAACTTTGACGTTAACAACTAAACTAATAATGAACTTTGCTTTGCAAATCAAATCCGTCGTCAGTTTGGCGTCTTTCTCGGCCGGTTGATAATATAATTTTATAGTTGGTTTATAAATTTGATTCAACTAGACTCTTTGTAAAAACTCAATGAACGGTGTTACTTCTGCTTCGATATCAATCGTGCGGAATTTAACACCTATCAAAGATAGCAGATTATTGTTTTAGGGTTCCGTTTTTTGCCATTTGGCTACGGAACCCTAAAAATTTAAAAGTCAATCGCATATGTCACTGCACAGAACCATAGCTCCAAAAACCTTTGTTTCTTTGATGAATTCAAACTTTCCCAGGAAAAACAATCTCAGGAGATAATCTAAATGGGATCTTTTATTGATTTATTTTTACCCTTTTTTCTTTTGCTCGTTTCACGGAAACTGAGGAGGCAATTGGTTTAGGATTTCCAATATTCATGGAATCCAAAAGCTTAGAACTCAGAAAAACTTTAGGCCTAATTAATATTTAAACGGAGATGCGAACCCAAAGTTATAATTAGGACTAGAGACGCGATTCAATAACTCAGTCCAGATCATCAGCCTAGATCATTTGCGTCAATGTATCACAGTATATGTCGTAAAATACAAGGAATGTTGTATTTCATTCATTTTTTCTAATTCACAGTAATTTTTCATTGCTGTCACATTTTATGTATTCGTACTCATCTCGTTATTATAAAATATTATAAGAAACTAAATGAATGGATCCTGGACACGATGTTTGCTGCAGTTTACTATTTGAGTAAGTACTTGTTTCATTTTATGAACGGTTATTTTGATCGAATGATTTGTATAGGATTCTGCATGTTTTACCACAAAGAATTGACAAAAAGGCGTATTCTTTCTTCTAAATGATTGTAAGGTAGTAAAAGCGAACACGGTATTTGACAGGAATCCAATAAGGACCTCCAGTGCCTTATTGTCAATAGTGATTGTATGCCAATCAAAATTACCCTTTCTAAACGTTCTATGAAACGATATGCTTAAATATTGTAAAGGATGACTGATTTGACAATCTTTACACGATACTAAATCGTGTACACAAATGTATATTGTTGTATAATTAAAGTTTATATTACCAAGCCGTGCACCACAGCTTGACCGCGGGCGTCTTTTACGACATGGGATCGTAGCCGAAAAAATGCTGCGACTCGTGATCGGCTCCGTTCGCCTGTTGTCGTATCCGATCAGCCCATTTCGGCTCAAACACGGTAGGAATAAAACGAGAAAAACGGATACTTCGCAAGCGACGGTACGGAGCCGATCGTATGCGTCGACACCCTATTGGACGCGATCGGCTGTCGTCGCATCCGTTGGTATCCTTTCCGATCCGATGCGATGTGAGCAGTTTGGTGGAAATCATCCTTAAGAAACCAGTCTAAAAACAAAACAAACTCATGCCAAGTACTTTCTTCCAATTACATTCTACACATCTGAACATCATTTCCTGTTATATCTCAATGGGCAATGCTCTTTCAACAAGCCGCCTCGGAGCATCGCCGATCTTTCTCTAGACCTCCACTTATTAGGTTATCTAAACATTTGACTATTGGCATGCCTTTTGCGGCAGACAGTCGTGCCGATACCCTTTTAAGGAAACTTAGCTTCAGCAGATAAGCATTTCTCGTCGTATTTGCATTTCGCAGTATTGAAGCTGTTTTTAGATAGTTCATCCTTTAGTACTTATATGTGTGAGTTGGTATCATAATATTTGCTGCACTTTGAAACTGTGAAAATTGAATTTTAAATATGGAAGTGGATGCACCTGGTGGCGGTGGTATATTATACATAGTAAGGTTGGTATTTCAAATTTTCGCGTTTCAGCAATATTTTATGACAACTTAGGAAAAACACTTATAATGTTTTTCCAAAGTAGAGATCCTATTCCACTTCAACATCCAAATCAATTTCGGAAAACATCTCTAATGTATCCAATCTGGCATTATATCAGATAACTATGAACAGAATCGGTTTGAGGTAGGGCCATCCAATAAAGTGGCAAACCAGGTTTCGGCCTTCTTCGTCCAATCACATAAACTATCCGCTAGTGCTGTCCAAGACGGTAAAATGACCGTATTTGGAAGTCGCCCAACTCTGATTGGTTTTTTTTTCGGCGAACTTATTGAAATACGAAGGATCGTTGTCCGTCGATGATAAATGTCGCATATATTTGTCACGGCACCGTGTTATTGAACGATATGTCCCTTTGTCCGTTGTTTCTGAGCGATGTGAAGGCAGTTTTTGCGGTCGTTTATTAAGGGTTGATGTCATGCTGGTTATTTTTTACGGTTCAGATATCAAATTGTATTCAAACTCTCGCAATATTGCATCACTGCGTAAAAACTCTGACACATGGTGCTTGGCAGATAAAAATATGACGTAAACTTTAATGATTATGAATGCATCAAAATAACAACACACTGTCGTAGGTAAAGGTGTCCAATGACATGCCCTGTCACCACAATAAAACATTGTAGCCAAACAAAAAGCTGAACAAAAAGATACAACATTTGACGAAGTAAACAGTTGTGTTTACGCATATTATTATTTCGACGTGTAACGTAATTTGTGTCAGATTTTGCGTTAACATCGTAAATTCAGCAAATGCAAATCCGAAGCTTAAATGGAATTTGTACTAGATTGGATTTATCGATTCGGTTTAGGGCTGTTTGGTGGGAAAATTGTTTTTTTACGAGCCCGTCGAGGTTTCGTCGATACTCTCGTTCAATCGAGTGAACAGATAACATTTGTATAGGTACTTAATCCGAAATTACCCTAACGGCTTAATTTCGAATAATGATGCGATAAAACTCAGCCATCTTTAATTCTAAACCGATCAAAAGGTCAGCTTGTGTCGAAATCGAAATTGATTGACATGGCGTCTAAATTGAAGTCCCTACACAAATGTCGCGATCGTGCCAATGATATTAATGGATTGTTCTCTTATTCAGATGTATCATTCGTTTGACGGCATCGATTACGAAGAGACACTAATAGAGAGTAATTGCGTCTCGTCGGTCTCATTTTCGTCATGAACTTTGTTTCAGAAGCATCTACACATATGTAGGTATAGAGCATGTTTGTTGTATTTGGATGTATTTGGATGTGGCCGTCACCTGCTCCAGGGTGAAAATCGATTAATGGGGTGGTCCGATAGACTCACCTGAGTTTTAGCGGATCGATGGGCAGCTAGACGCACACATTCTATTGAAAATTTAGATAGACCAATTTAGTATACAAGCATAAATGGTGTACACAAATTCACATATTGATTCTATGATGTGACAAACCATTTACTTTTGCTGAAATAGCAAAAGTGTGTAAGTTGGTAGAGTAAACGTATTTGGATTTCTTCTACAAACAAAGTTATAAATCTTGCGTACATGGTCGATACATTTCTCAAAACGGTCCACTCACGTAACTTTTTTACATGTATTGCTTTCAATTCAGAAATTTCTAGAATGCCTCCAACTTCGTACACACTCGTTTATTAAATATTAACAGTAAAAGTATCAGGAATGACGAAAGCTACTTTGGTTTTTGCTGATACAAGTGACTTCAGGCCCGGCAGTCTCGACAGAGATAACGACAAAATCGTTAACTTTTGATTGCTAATTACTAATCAATAAATTCGGTTGCAATAATGATGCATGCGAGTAATGAAAGTTTCTACATCCTGGATGCATTTCTCGTAAGCATAATTATTGCAACCGAATTTATTCGTCAGTAATTAGCAACCAAAAGTTAACGATTTCGTCGTTATCTCTGTCGAGACTGCCGGCCCAGGCCTGGGCTGGCAGTCTTTCATCCGCATGCATCATTATTGCAACCGAATTTATTGATTAGTAATTAGCAATCAAAAGTTAACGATTTTGTCGTTATCTCTGTCGAGACTGCCGGGCCTGAAGTCACTTGTATCAGCAAAAACCAAAGTAGCTTTCGTCATTCCTGATACATTGTCGAGACTGCCGGGCCTGGCAGTCTCGACAGAGACTGCCAGGCCCGGCAGTCTCGACTGTAACGACAAAATCGCTAACTTTCGATCGCTGATTACTAACGAGTATATTCGGTTGCAATAATGATGCTTGCCAGTAATGAAAGTCTCTACATCCTAGATGCCTTTCTCGTGAGCATAATTATTGAAACCGAATTATTCGGTAGTAATCAACGATTGAAAATTAGCGATTTTGTCGTTATCTCTGTCGAGACTGCCCGGCGCCCAGGAATTCTTCCATTTCGTATGTAGCATAAGAAAAAATACCCTGGGCCTGGCAATACCTGGCTTGACAATTAATTTAATAGTTGTTAGTTTTGTGAATGCAATCATTCTTTACTTGGCCTTTTCCCAACTATGGTGGGGTTCGTTTCCAGTCTAACTGAATCCAGCTGAATACCAGTATTTTACATGGAGCGACTGCCTATCTGACTAGTGTGAATGTAACAAAACGGTTAATTAAATGCATTTCTGGTTTGTCCAGAGCACAAGAAGAACTAAATACTCAGTATTTATCAGGCTCAGTAGCTACATCCAGACTAATGAGCCACTTCAGAAGAATATAGGTCAAAATGTACGAAGGAATTGAATAAGATTTCTACGTATGAAATGAAATGTTTACGTCGAAAGTTCTCGCGTCTTGAAGTTTCAGGGAATACTCGAGGCCTTCTTAAGCCGAGAAAGTAATTTAATGATATAGAATCTTCAATGTCTTGTCATGATACAACCAAATTGGTTTCTTAGAATTCTTTTACAGATTTGCAAAGGTATTTTACTTTGAAAGGGCATAATTAAATATTGACGTGAATCCGTACGTCTGTCACGAATAAATTAATCGTCGAACGGTGAATAGAAAAGTTGGACCTTCAGTTCAGCAGTAAGGGGCTTAAGTTGGCATTATTGACAATTTGATTTACTTGTAGGTTGTCGTAGACAGACGTAGCTGGTAAGGAAATTTTATAATGTGATTTTTGTAATCACTTTTGACCGTATTCACTTGAGCTTTGACGTATTTATTTTTCAAATTGAAGGATGTACATTATGAATAGTTGGAACACTTTAATAATAATTAAAAACATCAAATTGAAATGTAGCTCGTGCGAGCCTGTCTGCTGCAATGTGCTATCCGTGACCAGGTTCAAAGACGATGTTTGTTTTGACGTTAGGGCGCAAAGACGCAAAAAAGGACGCAAGCTGGCGAGCTTGCTATGCGTACAGATACTTTCAAGTAACCGTTTAGCACTGGAGTTGTACTTTACTAACGCGTATGACGTTAACTTCACTGCTTCCATTGCATCTTAAAATTGTACTAAAACCAATGGACGACTTCATTTTTGACAAGATTATTTTTAACAGGCATAAATCCCCACTGTTGAAAGACCTAGACTTAGTTTATCTAGAGTCTAGACGACATTACACTATAAACTCACCTGGCTATTAGGGAAGGTGGCAAACGCAGATTGTACTTTATGAAGCGCATGGTCCTGCTGGTGACCAGGCGGTGGTCTGCCTTTGGGGAAGTGGAAGCGAGGGATGACCCGCGCGGGTGCTCCACTACTGGCTGCTCCGCGCACACTGCGCTGTAGCGTCGTGTGAGGTGGTGCTGATTGCGGCTTTGGAGGTGCTGAGGCGGCATAGCTCTGTAGAGAGAAAAAGGATATTAATATTAGTAGAGGATATAGGCTAAAACTACAAAACGATCCTTACATACTACTTTTGCTTTGTCCACGTTGGTTAACACGGACGCCGCTTGCGAGTGCTACTGACCGCACTTATGTGTATTATAATAGGCTAGTTTCCACCATCAATAAATTGCAAATCTATTTAGTCCGTCAGTTAGAGTATTAGAAAATAATGGACACGTATTTTTTGTTTTTGTAAATCAACGAATATTGACAAAGATAAAACGCACCAAAACTCGGGAGTGGGGTCGTGACGTCATAACTCACTAAGAATGATACCAAACAGTGACGTATTGGGAATTTTAAAAGCGTCGTATCTTCGTCAATTTTGGTTTATGTGACAAAAGAAAAAATACGGGTCAAATATTTTTTGGTAATCTAAGTGACGGACTAATTAGATTTTTTCAGTTGACTAGCCTATTGGACAAAATGTTGGATGAACTACAAGGGACTAAAAGAGTGATGAATGTAATGTTGATGAAAGAGAAAGGAGGTAATGATGCCGTGACGTTTGATAGGGGAGAATGGTAGAAGACATGTTGCGCCGACGACGTCAAATAGAATGGGATAAAGGAAGACGATGATGATGATTAGACAAAATATTGAAAGATTAGATATTCAGACTGTTACATTAGAGTTATAAGTTGTGTGGGCCTGACTTGATAAAGGTGAATTTCTCTTTACCAAAATCAATACGCCCCAGAAAGCTTATTTAATTTACTGGTTAACATTGTATCTTCAATTTCAAACAAATTTGGGCAAAAGCCGTCCCAAAACACTCGTGTAGTAGGTGTCTAACTAAAAACGTATCTCTCACATTTATCATTTTTATGATTCTCTAACACACGTTATCTCCAAAACTGCTATAACGCGCAAACGTAATAGAAATAGAAGATATAGTTGGCGAGGTGAGTGAGTCGCAATTCTTTTGATTTATTGCGTAGTGGATTGTTGATATTTTCGCAGTTCGCTTGTTGAGCGAGCGATGAAATAGGAAAATACTGATAGACGTCTACCGTCGTTTTATTTGGAGTACATCCCGGCGGATGAGCGACAGTGAGGGTTTTTCTATTTGTGATGCGACGAAAATAAATTGATTTAGATGAATCAACTGGTTTGGCTTTAGCGAGATTAGCTGCAGACTTTGTGGTTGTTTCACTATGGGTGAATTCGGATAAATGATCAATAACGTTTTCATTATGCTTCCATGAACTGATATGGCTGGAACGCTTTTTAAACTAGCTGTTAAATATTATCCGTAGAACTGGTTTTGTAGGTCATCTTTATTTTCTTGCCCTTATCCTAATTCATTTTGAGGTCTGCGCAGCATGTCTTCTTTTATGCTTCTCTATTACTCGTCATCTCATCAGACACCTTCTTTCATGACATATCATCATTTCCACCAGTGGTTCCCAACTTTACTTAGAGACCAGGGACCACTTTGGTGACTTTATTCTTAGCAGGGACCATATAAGGTCGAGGATAAACATGGACATCGACAGGATTATTTCTAGGAGGGCGAGTCTTTAACTCACACAATGCAAATTCAAATTCAAAATAATTTATTATCTCTTCACAAACATGACTTATTATGAATATGTACAGAGCTTAAAGTTTCGTTTACTATATAAGTTTGTGAGAGACTGGTGTCTGCACTAGGAAAACCTGTATAGCAGACAGTGGCGGCCTTAGGGGGTGGCGAACAGGGCAATCGCCCGGGGCCTCGCTCTTGCAGGGGCCTCGCGTCAAGCAAATTAAAAAAAAATAGATTTTTTTAACTATTTTTTTTTAATGTAAACTTTTGATTAGGATTCTCAATTATTTATTAAGTTTATAGCATAACGGTAAATTAAAAAAAAAGTTAACTAATTCATTCATTCAAATCATATAATAAATTGATAATCGCTCTATCTATCGCTTGGGGTTTTTAATACAGAAACAGCTGAAATTGAAGAAACATTTTATTGGTTTCATAGCTGTCGAAAAAACCACAGCTGAGAGTGTGACTAATTAAATAATCACAGAATTAGAACAGTTAGGTATATCATTGCAAAACTGCAGAGGCCAAGGATATGATAATGGTGCCAAAATGCGTGGTGAAAAAAGTGGTGTCCAAAAACTTATTATTGAAATTAGTCCCCTTGCTTATTTTTTACCTTGTGGGAGTCGTAGCTGGAATCTCATCCAAGAAGATGCAGTATCGTCTTGTGTCCAACCAAAATCTTTTTTTGGTTTGCTACAAAGGTTGCATTTACACTCTGTTTGTCGGCTCAAGTCAGAGGTGGGCTATTTTAAATGCTCATGTAAAATCCTTATCGCTAAAACCACTTTCTGAAACTATATGGGAGTGCAGGGTAGCATCGGTGTAGGCCGTTTAATACCAACTAATGCTTTAAAGGATTTAGCAGAAAATACAACAGATTTTCAGTTGGTCAGTGAATGCAATTCTATAGAAAAGGAAATAACTACCTACGAATTTGTAGTTTCACTTGTCATATAGCATATGACAGTCTTACAAAAATAAATGTTATCAGTAAAATGTGGCAAAGCGAAAACATGCACTTAGATGTGGCTATAGAACACCTAGACGCATTCACAAATTGGCTCTATAATTATCGAGAAATGGTTTTCAGTCATCCCTTGTAACAGCGAGAGAAATAGCCGAGGAAAATGATATTGACAGACAGTTTTAAAGAAGTCAGAAGACAACGTAAAAAAGGCATTTTGATTGTGAAGGGGAAGATGAAGATGAATTGAACGCGGAAGAGATTTTCAAAATAAACTATTTTTATGCTATTTTCGACAATGTGCGCGCAAGCTGCCATCCTAAGTTTGAGGCACTTAAACATCATGAGATCATATTTGGTTTCATGTACCTATAATATAAAAAGATTAAAGGAAATTAGTGATAGTGATTTTGAAGTAATGCAGCGACTTGCAAATTTCTATGACAGTAGGAGAATCATGTGATATTGATGGACATGAATTGTACGAAGAACTGAATATGTTCATCCGTGTGTATGAAGGAAACGATGACATTATCTCGGTGCTGAAATACTTAATAGAAAAAAAAATAACTGAAGTTTACCCCACTATCGAAATAGTTTTGAGAATTATTGCCACCACACCTGTTACGGTTGCGTCTGCTGATTTAAGTATTTCGAGGCTTAAAATTATTAAAACATAAGTATTTGAAGAACAAGCAATCGAAAATGAAGTAGCTTATTCGTTAGATTATTGTGCTTTAAAAGCGTGTGTCTCTGTATTTGTTAATTTTGTAAATCTTTCAATGTACGTAAAATATTTTAAAACTCAAATTTTATTTATTTGTATAACTTTAGCAGTTCTCGCCAAACATAACGAATACCTACCAAACAACCAGAACTACTTTCGCATCACATAGGTCCGTAGGACAAAGGGCCTCGCAAAGACCTACCGCCCGGAGCCTCGCAATGGGTAAGGCCGCCTCTGATAGCAGATCACCAGGGTCCCACCACACGGTATTTCGATTATATCAAACCTTTAAACATTATTATGTAATTAAATTAATATATGTGAAGGGAAAATGCTTAAACTAGAAAATAGTAATAACAATTAAAAATTAGATTTTAAATTCATGTTATAAATTAATTTATGATTTATGAAATGCAAAATTTGGAAAATGAGATAAAAACCTTTGTAATATTTAATATAGTGAAGGATACAACAGCGATCGAAGTGAGCTCGAAAACTTTGGCAATCCGAAATAGGAATAGGTTACTTTTTTTATGAATCTTGCAAGAGCGAGAGCAGCAAGTTGGAAAAATTTTAACACTACACCTCTGATAGGTTTTCAATTTGGTTGGGTTGAGCTTTCATCTTTTGCGGACCATTTCTTAAGCTGGGGGTCCGCGGACCATAGGTTGAGAACCACTGCTTTACACAGTCCATCCATCGTTTCTTTGGTCATCTTCTACTCTCAACTAATTTTATATATGTCTACATCTTTATTTAATGGATTTGTTGTATTGTCTATTCAGAACACTAGCACAAAAATATATATTTTTATTTCAGACACTTTCATACACTTGCAAAATGATTTGCTTGTACTTTCTTTCATGAAGACAGTGTTCACGAAAAATACGTTTACCTAATATCAAAGCCTGTATACCTTACAGTTCATACATAGGTTTACCACGTAGGTACATAAGTATATAATAATATGCATATGTTTTCATTTACTCGCGACTCGGTCGTAATATTTGCAAATGCTTGATATTACCAAGTATACGAGGCAAAAAGTACTATGTATAAAGTACTTTGTCTACTGCTTAATAACTTTCTTTCATCTTTTTAGGTTTTATAGTAGACTTAACTGGGTATAAACTTACTGGAAAATATTTTGCATATACGTGATTGTTGCGTCTTTCTTTCGATTTCAACTAAGCCATCTTTTTTTTTTGTTGGAGAGTTAACTGGGATAAAACCAGTAGGATCCTCTGTAATTAGTTATCCGTCTTCGTCGGTAAGACTGAGAAAAAGGTAGCAGAAATACTAGCCACAAAAGTCTATACTGCGGTGGGCAGCGGTTAACAATGAAAATTCTTTGTTTATTGAATCAAGTTCAAGTTTTCACATGATGAGTAATGGAAGAAGGAGACTCGTTGCAATGACCCCAAATTAATTGGGATTAAACATAACATCACGCCTGTAAACCCCGGAGGGTTGGGCGGAGAGGTACCTAATAGAACCCAGGACTTCAAGCTCATCAGCCAGGCTTGCGACCACTCGACCAACGAAGTAGTTGGATTACAGGATTAGACCAGGAAGATAATCAAAAAAGAAAAATATTTAAAGAAGCAGCTTAGAGTACCTACGCAATATAGTTGGTAACTTGCAGTTAGGGACCGTTCAAGTAGGTATTACTTAAACACTATTGGGGGGGGGGGGGGGATCTATGCTTTGCTTATTTTTGATGACATAGGGAGTGGGGGGGTCTAAATGGTGATTACGTCAGCAGTAATTATTTACTTTTTCACACATATGGCAACCCACAATAGTCTATATAACGCATATTTTGGATGCCCACAAACAAAAAACACGAAACTTACATTAAAAGAAAAATCCATATATGTACCAATGTTTGCCGACAAGGGGGAGGAGGGGGGGGGGTAAATAATTAAGAAATTGCTTACGTAATACTTGAACGGCCCCTTATGTAAATTCTAGGTTCTTATAGTAGTTTTTATTCATTTACCATTAAGTAAGAAAAAAAATGAGGGCTGCCGATAGAAATGAAAACTAAATAATCTATATCTGCTACGGGTTGTGCCCCGCGCACGCCTAAGTGGTGCTACGCCGTAGCGGATCGGCTACGAGTGCTACAAAGCATTAGGTGACGGTCACGCGAGTTCCATGTTTTTTGTTCACCCAAAAAATTCTCAATGCGCCTAAAGATCACTACAACAAATATTTCACAGACAGCATTGGCTGGTAACTGTTCCTAATTCAAACTCTCCATTGGCTTGTAATGACATTCCGATGTGACCGCGTGCCTATCCCGCCACGTTGGCACGGATACCGCCTAACTACAGAAACAGAACCCTTTGCATAGACAACTATGTACTATTTATTTATTTATTATAAACCAACCCAATGTAGTACGAGTATGCACGAGTTACGTAATTGTATCTCAGGATCAATTTTTAGGGCTTATGCTAACGGCTTACGGCACTTTTTTATGCGCGTGTACGTGCGTTCCAGTAGATTCGGAGAAAATTGTTTGTGACAGACAAACTTTATAAGGTTCCTTTTTTTTCATTCAGACGGAACCCTAAAAACCAATGTTATTTTGCAGCTCGTATACACACGTCGACAGCAATGAAATAAGAGATGTGATATACTAATAAACGTATAGCGTGAGCTTTAAGGTTCCGTGTCCCCACTTATCCCGGGCAGCAAGCACACGTACCCCTAAAGTAGTTCATCTACTTACTGATTATTTGGTGGTTTTATTCTAAACCCTAACTAGTGTTTTTAGTGAACACCACATTTAGTGTGTGAAGTTAATCTCGAGCGAGCTCAGTCAATTATTAAAGATTTGTCGTCCATCACAGGTAAATGACTGACGTTTTGTTGATTTCTGTATGATTACCTATGTGAGTAAACAACCGAACATCGTTAGCCTTAAACAATAAAATTACGACGAAAAGTGATGGGGTCGTCTATTTGCAGCCGAGGCCAACAGCGTGCGATATTAATACAATTATGACATAAAATGTTCACGTAAATAAAAACCTTTTTGCAAAAAATAAAACCGACTTCAAAAAGAAAAAGTGAAAAATAACTTTAGCTTCTGAAGTCGGTGACGTTTGTATGATTGATTTAATTTTTTTGTCACCGACTTCAGAAGCTAAAGTTATTTTTCACTTTTTCTTTTTGAAGTCGGTTTTATTTTTTGCAAAAAAGTTTTTATTTTTCACTTTTTAGTGGTTCACATGGAAAGTGCATACCGTTACAATTACAACAAGCCCAAACACGACTAGGATACATTGTCTCATTATGGAGTTCCGTGACTCTTGGCTTCATCATCAGATCTGATGGTAGAATGGTTCTTATCAAACGCAAATGCTTCACTTGTTGTAGAAAATATAAAAATTGCTGTACGTTATCCTATAAAATTTGAAGAGTTCCCTCGAATTCGCCAAGATTCCATCATCAGATCCCGACTTGGCGACTATGGGACCAACTTGGAAGTATACCCTTTCAAACATAAAAAGAATTTTTCAAATCGGTTTAGGCGTCTTCGAGTAATCGGGTAACATACATAAAAAAAAAAAAAAAAAAAAAATACATACAGTCGAATAGAGAACCTCCTCCTTTTTGGAAGTCGGTTAAATAGTTAGTTTACACAATTCTCCCGGATAGCAAAATAAAACTGATATTTAAGTGTTCATAGAAAAGGAAGGAAGAGGTATGAAAAATGTGGAAGGCATAAAAGGCCTGACGCCGGTGATTGAGTCTTTGTCGCCCACATACTGCTTCCGAACACAAAAAATAAGTTTTAGGTCGCTTTTTGTCCGCCCAACATCGTAATTAACGTTCAAATGAATTCTCGGTGACCTACGCTCATTCTGCAAAGTTTTGTAAACGACACTGATGAATGTGCTCGCGCCAAATCCTAGAGAATAGCCCTACAGAGTAAATAACACAAAATGACTGTCGTAGTTCCAACATTTGCCAGGAGAAATTCTTGTTGGAATATTATTCATGTTTTACAAAAGTAATTTTCGCCCTCGACATTTTCTGTAATTGCTACATAATTTTCCGTTCTGTGGTCGCTTTAGTGATTATATTCTCAAAACAAAAACTCTTGCTTACTCTTGGTTTCTTATACAAACAAAGAAAACTGACGGTTACCAAGTGATTTCACTGAATGTAATCAAACAGTTTGTGTTGTTTTCTTTGTTGTGTTTTTAAAAAAGTATGCTAAAATCTTTCGTTATTTGTGTGAAATTACTCCATGGTCCGTCTTGAATGGGCACATTACAAAAGGAGTACCTACTCTATTGCTTATATTGCTTAAAATTCTACCAATATCATACTTACATTGAAAAATTCAAAGACCTTTTATTATAATAACAATACTTGCCTACAAAAATACCAAGACAAACAGGAAACTACTTTAGTAAAGAAATAAAAATGGAATCTTCACTTCTTCAATAGCTTCGCGCTTGACCTGTTTCTTGTAAAGACGGATCTTAATAATGAGGTCCATTATAAAGCCGACCTTAGGAATATTTTTTGCGAATATTTTATGTATTCTGTCTCTTTCTTGGTAACTGGCATTATCCAGCGTGACCTCTGTCTAGATATTGTTAAAATCTTCAACGACGACGTTTCTGGCAAAGGCGCCATCTTACTATGCCAAATTTCACACCTATTAGGTTTTTTTTTGTTAATTTTGTAAAGTCGATGAACTGGCTGATTGGGTTAATGAAGAACACGTGTTGAGGTGTCAATGGGTGATGGGGTGATGCCCATGTCATAAAATAGCAGCTACAATCAATGAGTACATCGTAATGTAGAAAAAAAACCGTCTGTCATTTTGTGGCGATGCGCGATGTTAGGGGAAGCCTACATCCAGCGAACTGTAGGGATCGTATAAGCAGACAATTAACTCAAACTACTTCAAATAAACGGTTGCGGTTTCTAGAGAGGAATAAATTGCTATCTGACCTTCCCAGCTCAATTACTTTCAAGCCGATATTCATATCATTTTCCCTCTTAAAGTAAGGCAAACAGTCGGAATATTTCTGTTTCATAGAGATTATTTGGGTCAGACTATAAGCCTTGAAGCCCCACAAATCCTCTTAAATCCGGCTGTAGGTACAACCTGATAAAACTACATACTTGTAAGTATTTTTTTACGTCAGTAATTTGTTTTGTGAATCTCCACAATATGGTCTGGCTTGTATCATTTATGCTTGTTTCTTGCTTGCTTGTATGCTTTGTTGAAGGGTAAATTATAAAAAAATACAATCATCAATGACTGGTGGCTCAACATAAATGTACAAAATACATAATATCATTGATTACGAGTAGGTAAATCCGATGTAATCCTTTGAAACCGTCTCAAATAATCAAGTTTTTTGATTGGTAACACCAAAGCTAGACATTTTCACAAATATAAAACCAACCAAAACCAGAAAAAGCTTCCTTAGGCCACCATATCGTAAAGCTGTCCACAAAATATTGTAACCGCAGCATATAATTCTGGCTAACGAAGTCATTAATCTCCTAAGCTCTGGTAACCACAAAAGGTAACTCGACAACCTCAGATATTGTTTTCCAATATAATGAACAGAATGCCATAACATATTATATGTCTTAACAATAAACCAAATGGCGAAACCGCCTACGTTGACGGTGCCAAAACGAATAAAGACCAATTCACACGACTCTGCTAGATTTAGCTACCGTAAAATCTGACGTAACTATTAATATTCTAAACAATGCGGATGTTTTTGTAAACGTACTACTAAAGTCTCGTTAAAGTCAGAGATTGTTAAAGTACCATAAAACGAGATCTTTACTATGATTTTATATGATTTGATCTTTTAATATTTTGCAACACAAACAAGCGTTAGCGCTTGAATTCATGCATTGCATTTCATGAACAAAAAAGCATTTTTGGTGCATTTTGTCGCACGTATAAGAAACATAATTGTACATCCATTGTCAAAACTGATCACAATACTCTCAAAACATGAATTGAACCGTGAGACGCAAGCTTAGCAACAGTCATCCCATGGACCATTAATCAATAACACCTGTTTCTCACCTAATCAATAATTCAATTAGATTCAACATCCGATTGATTTGACAATACTTATAAATGGGCTCATTTATAAAGGCATATGTTAATGAAATCGTCGATCCATCATTGACTTCCATCTTTGATTGGGATTAGATGAAGACACTGATGAACTCACAATGATGGTGTTATCTTTGGGTAAGAATTTCTCTTAACAAGAAACAGTAGTACCTAGGTACTTTTGACCTAATTAAGGTTTTATGTATTGAATTCGTACGTTAAAAGTAATTCTATGAGGTCAGATGTCAGGTTAGATGGTAAAGAGGAGGAAAAATTAGAAGAATAGACTCAAAAATCTAGTCCCTAAAATATGGTAAGTAGACAAAACGACGAATATGATCCCAGCCGGTGCATCTCCCGCGGCGGCTAGGACGTAAGCTTCTCTCCCTAATACGTTCCGCCACTTCCTTCGCTAGCATGACTGCTTCGCAGAAGGAGGTGACGGCTTCCCATTCCCTCTCGCTCCGGACCAAGGATTGAACCAGGGCCGGACGCGAGAGGTCACCGCCGCAGATCGCCGCTTCGAGGACACGACGGTGCTCCGCCCAAGCGGGGCAAACCTCCACAGTGATTAGGAGACTCCCTTTCTACTTATTATTGTAGGATACTGATCGAATTTTCAAACCTAATCATTCGTTAGGTGTCAGTCAAATCATACCGTAATTCCACTTTGTTACGATATCCTCTTTATTAGTGTTGTGACTGGCCAAGATTGTTTTATTACTGGGTTTACATGTTTTAATTATAATTTACTTTAACGAGTTCGATTGACTGTAATAAAATCGTGCCTTAGCTAATGTCTTTCGGAATTCATTAGAACTTTCTCTTACAATAAAATGGTTAATATCTTAATGAATAAAGTACGAGTTACTCGTACTTGCTAAAGTTAAGAGAGTTTTCACATCATTAAAAGTTATAACCAGAATACCCTATTTATATTCTAGAGAAGCTTAATTGTTTTATGGCTGCGAAAAGATAAGACCATTTGTTATTATTAGTTCGTAGTCCTCTAGCATAATTTCTAATACCTATATTGTAGGACCAGTACCCCAACGACTTTCTAACACATTTTGAAGGAAATTCCTACTCCATTGCATCATATGATTTGTAAAATTCGTCTGCCCGACAACGTAAACAATGCAATGAATGTAAGTATGTAACACACAACTACAAATTACTACTTACAATAAACTTCCCTTTTTGTTTGAAGTGGATTTTCACATAGGCATATTCAAATATAGATACTCGTTTTGTATGGCATTGGTACATCCTTTGTGTCGCGGTTTTACAAATCCGTGCATGGTATATTCTGACGTGCTCTGTGAATAATTTATAATATTATTCTCCTTTTTCCACACGGGTGAAGCCGCAGGCACAAACTAGTTTACAATGCGACAGAATCAACCACGTGAGGGACGGTTAATTAATTTAATAAGCAACACAAAGGGTGAATATTTTATTGTATCAAATGATGGTAATATGTGCCTATCTATACGGGCTCTGTTAGGTATAAGGGAGGGTCATCATTAGCGTTAACTTTGACTTTGACTGAAAAGTCAAAAATATATCCTAAACTACTGGGAAGCATAGGTCAGTCCCGTGGAAAGTCGTCATAGAAATAACGAACACGAATTTGGAAACGAAAAGACGTAACTTATTTAGGTCGTCTGATATAGATTATAGTTTTTAACCAAGACATTCTTTCAAGAGTTTATGGAGGAAAACCTTCTCAACTTTTATATTGTATGTATATATAAAAATATCTGTATCTTAAATGATTCAATTTTACTGAAAATCGCGATTATCCACTGGCTACCGAAAAGCACGTCTCGAACTCTACACCCACGATTTTAAGGACCAAAATAACATAAATTCGTTTTAGAATAAAATAAATTCGCTCAAAGATGTCTGTACAATTTACGTGGGATAGTCGTTAAAATAAATATAATTATTGTACGGAGAAACATTTATTTAGTCAGATGAGCTTCGAGGAAAAAGGTTTAATTGCCTAGCGTCCTCATTTTATTTCTACAAACAATGGCTGAAAATAACTGGCTTTCAGGAATTTTTAATATTTACCTCTTTTTAAAGATTTGCTTTGTAAGGTTACGCGGGAACGTGAACGACGATGTTAATATTCAGGATTCTGGGACCCGACATTTTAGGGATGTTCATTTTGATGATGAGGTTGAGGCATATGACATAGTATTTTAAGCCTCGTTTTTAATACTTATACTCGTTTTAAAACCACAGAGGAATTATCAAAAAGGTTTCGTGTCACCATTTTCCTCAGTTCATTTTAGGGTATTTTCTTTTCAGGCTACTTTAAAGTAGGCAGTAAGTCCTGGCTATAACCAAGCGCCACAAAAGACACAGTATAAATTAAACTTTATATAGAAAAGGTAGGTAAGTCAGTTTGAGAGCGGCTTCCGAAAGTTGTAACTTTAACTTTATAGGCAACCGTGGAGACAAAAAACTAGAGCTTTTTGAAATAAGGGCTTTGAGAAGTAGGGGAGATTTTATTGGTAGTAAATTTTCGGGGTCTACTTGCAAATGAACGTATTGTTTGATTAAATATACCAGAGATATAAATTGACTAGTTAGCAAACTACCTACCTACTACATATAATTTGATAACCTTCTTTTCGTATTAACAAAACTCACATACAATTCATAAAAAAAAAACAAATTTGCATTCAACAATAGACAGACTTTTCTGATGCATGTATGAAAACCTACTTTTTTTCACGAATCGGATGTGAATTTGTTAAATATCACTTGGTAATACCACCAATCACTTGGTGTCGCCTCCTTGAAGGATACAGCTAGTTTACTAAATCGCCACCATTGCCTTCATTAAATATGTTGGGCGGGTTGGGCCTAGAGTGGCCACGAAAACCACGTTTCAGTGGCGTCTTTGAGGTTCACGGAAGTGCACGTGTTAGGGCATTTTGTTCACTCCAACATATGGAACATGGTTTGGCCAGAAGCACCGCATTTGTACTGGATTTTATTTATACATAAGCTTTTATTTTATAGAATTTGGAAGTGAAAGTGAAAAACTTTCCTTAAATTTGGTTTAGGCAAATAATAATCCTCTAGCTCTCATCTTCATAACATGGCATCAAAGTGAGGTAAGGTAGCATAAACAATGGTATATATAGAGGAGAGATAGCTTTTAGTCATAACTTCACATTATTATCTAAAGTAAACTGAAATTATGAAACAAAGAGAAATGCGGTCAAAGATGTATTAAATTTCGTAAGGCAGTAAATCTTTGAATGTTGGTCGGATTACCTACTTATTCTGATTTAGAACAAGATATCATTGGCTTCCTTTAGACATTCTCGGCTCGGGATTTGAACTGATTCGGTTAAGATTCGAAATTCAAATTAAAGTATATTTGACACGTAATTAGCTTAGCAGCGAGATGTCAATTTGACGATTGTTTATGATTCTATTCAAATTCGATTCGATTTTGTTTTAAAGGCCATTTTTTTTTAAATGTTGTTATATCACAACGAGATGACCTTTTTTCCTGAATAACTTCAAGGAAGTCTTCAAGGCATAATTTACGACGTAAGTATATTGAAAGTAGATCAATAGGTTTTATGGAATCGAATTATGACTTTTTTAGGCTAGGAATGTCACAATATAGTGCTGATAAAAGTGCCAGGAACAAAATCATAAAAAAGCAGTCTCATTCATGGAAAAATATTGTAATAAAACATAATCGCTTTTATAAAAATTCTTCGTGTTAAATGATCAGTGATAAAAAAAAATCCGTTGGAAAACCATTTCCTGTTGCCGAAAAATTTGAGCGAATACTTTAAAAATCATCCGGAAAATTGACTTCTGAATCGGTTTTACCGGATATCGCTTTCGTAAAAGCAACGTTTTTAATTGAATGCCAATGAGTATTTGTTTGCGCAGCCTTTAATATTGATAAAGGGTCTGTTATAAAAATAAAGGTTTGATTGGTACTTTTGAGTTAATTTTTTGACTTCGGTTGTCCTGAAAACAGCTGCAAGTCCCCATTTAGATTTTTCTAAGAATTTCAATATCTCAAAAAGTTGGCAGAAATCCAATAGTTTTAGTCCAAGTTCAGTGTCAATTTACTAACTGATAGCTCGAAGACGTAAAAGGCCAATTTCCAAGATTTCCGCATAGCGATTGATGCAGTAGCAATATCTCCACTTCCTGCCATTCCTTCTGTTAAACTTTAAACAACACATTTTTAAACACGATACTTCCAAACAATAAATACAACATACGTTTGTCATACGAGAGGTCGGATTCGCCTTCTATTTACAATTTTACTGGCTGACTCACTCGTTTGGGAGTATTCAGAGCATCGATAATGTCCAACAGCGTGCTGTACGTACAATTCGCAATGGATTCCCTCGGTCTATATTTATAAAGAGCGGGATAGACGAGGAGGACGGTGTGGTCCCGAGGGGGCGGAGGGGTTCGACGCGACCGAGCACGTGGTATAAATAGTCGTACGCGCATGTCAGCGCGCACCCGCGCACTCGCGCCACACCAAATTGGGAAACGGGAATGGGCGAGCGATGTTTGGGTTCAATGATAGACAGAAAAAACGTTACATCTTCAAGGGTAAGCAACGTTTGTCGAGGCCGAGCAGTCGATGGGTGACCGATGATTGTATTTCAAGAACCCACCGTGCCTCAGAAAGCCGTTTGTCCCGGCTGTCACCTGTAGATCTTCGATGTTCGTTACGGGTAGTCAAATGTCTGAAATTCTGACATGATTGTCTTACTAAGGGGTGTCGGTATTACCATGTAAAATACTGGTATTCAGCTGGATCCGTATAGACTGGAAGCCGTCTTCAACATTGTTGGGAAAAGGCTATGCAGATGATGATAGATAGAACATAAATCCACGCACTAGTTCAGTCTGATGCATTTTATAGTGTTTGTGAAGCGTGCCCGTCTCATTAGTTGCTGGAAACTTTGCAGACAGGCTGCGAATAGCCCTAGACGACGAGGTATGCTTAATTGATTGTTACTAGTCGTTTCTTGTCCGCGTTGGTTAGGTAATCTTGGCTGCTTCTACTGTTCACCTGTAGCTGTACTTTGACCAGTCTGTAACATCAAGGCTTCAAACAAAACACTGTACAGTTTGAATATTGTTTGTTTTATCCATCCACTATGAAAATGTAAGCCATAATATATTTATTTAGATCAATACGATTTGGCATTTTTTCAAGTAAAACCCGTTCTCGTTTGATATTAATTTGTACTTATAAACTGTAGAACCTCTAGAAAACACCAAAAGCAAGACTAATTCACATAGCGACTAGCGTACCAATAAAATCCAGATCAAATATTTTGGATAAGAGAAATCTATTAACATGGCTGAAGACATTTTGTTAGTAGAAAAGAAATTGGAATCTTGGCTTACTGGCTTATCTCAACGCCTATAAATCTGATGCTCTTTATAGATTTAGTTTATAGGATAATGAAAAAGACATAACGATATCTACGGGACCTTCAGTCACTATTTTTTCACTTTTTTCAAGTTGCCAGACTGCTGTCTCGTTTTTGATTTAAACTAACAGTGGGTAACTAATTTAATAATATTAGACACTAATGGGACAAATTCTAATGGAAAAATCAAGAAAGAAGTGGAAAATGAAAAATAAGTAAGTATAGTGACAATAATGTAAACACAACAAACAAGTATGAAGATAGTTTTGATGGACTGTGTGAAGGATCATATGGCCAGAAAGGAGGTAAATGCTGAGATGACATGTTATACAGTAGTATGGAAGATGAAGACACCAGACGGTGCAGCAGCACCGCGCCAATAAATTGAGATAAAGGCGGTTAGAATGATGAAACACGTACCTATAGAAGTCAACAAAAACAAATAAGTGAGAAACTGTTGGAATGTAAATATAACTCTCCACATCCCTGAAACCATAACAATCCGAAGACGAATGCAAATGATTGTAGGTACTTATTGCTTGTTAATCAACCGATCACAACAATCAACAATTTATTTGACACCAGATTAGTTTTTGCCTTTGGTTGATTTACTGTCAATTTAGAACCTGCTGTCTATAAATTTTATAGACAGCAGGTTCTAAATTGACAGTAAATCAACCAAAAGCAAAAACTAAAGCACAAGACACAGACACGTGCGTCCCACGTGCAGGAAAGACTTTTTACATAAAACTCTTTATTGATATTCCGTAATGGGGTCACGCCATGGTAGAAATTAGGTCGTGATGTGACTACACTCGGGTTTAGTTTAGATTAGCCGTTTAGAGGTCACGGCTTTAATTTACGGGAAATAGATATTCTAGTAACATACATACTTCTTAGCTTTTGTTAAAACAGATTAGCACATCAAGCTACTCAAAACTGTCAAATTGGCCTATTCGAGAAATTTGACAGATTGTATTAGCGTCTGTACTTTATTATAGGTACACCAAAATTGTTACATAGCTCTTTTAGAATATTGTTAATTCAAAACATTGGTCGCTCTTATTGCACATAGCGACAACCCACAAATATCGCTTTGATTAGCAGCTACAAGCCCATAATATAGAACAAAAGAAGCCATCTTTTTGTTCTATATTCTTCAATAACCTACAAGTTTTGAAGTTCTTAGATCTGGTAAACACAAGCCAGATACTGACGAAATAGACGAGGAAGGCTGTTATGGCAAAACCTCTCAGGGCCTGTCGATTATTTAGAGAAAGTAGGTACATTGAAATGTGATTGATTGATATCTAAACTGTCTCCCGTATCTTGTCTGCAGGTAAAAGGTGTGCTTAATGACTTGAGTTTAGTTTAGTTTTAAACCAACGGTTTGGAGATATATTTCTTAATCACCACGTTAATTACACAAGCGTCAGTTTCAAGAAAGAAATGGTAATTTTGTCCACCAACTCAAGTTTTCACAGCAAACATACGTATTTTCAGAAAAGCAATTCCCACAGTTTTCAATTACCTCAGAAAAAAACGTATCAAGATGAATTCCAGTTAAAACCGCATCCCAACTCCGTTCCACCGCTTTCAGGCGATTAAATAAAACATACGTAAGGAAAACATTCACGGGTTTCAGCAAGCATTAATATGTGCGGGGTGACTTGAAAATGTATACTTGTAACGTGTGGTTGCAAGGAGTGCCATCCTCTTTTCACCTATGAGTTTAGTAAGAGACGGGGCCGGAACAAAAGGTTGGGCAGAGGCGTCGCTCTGTCTGCGATTAATAACTGTGATCGATCTGTCTACCAAGTGTGGTGATTGTGATCCTGTGTTAAAGGGTTTGCTGGTTTTTAATTACTAGACAGTAGACTTTCCAGTTGTCCATGTGATTGCAATAATACCCGTACCCGCCAACGGTAAAGACTTACCAAGAGGACGCCTGGTTACATGTCTTTATGATTACACTGCCAACGCTGACTTAAAGTTGCAAAACCATTGGGGCTTTCTTTCAGCAATTGTAGTGAAAACGTACAGAAGTAAATCTACTCGTATAATAATATTATATAATACATAGAATAATTTTATAAAGCTGAAAAGTTTGTTTGTTTGTATGAACGCGCTATTCTTAGGAACTACTGATTGAAATTGAAAAAATCTTTTTGTGTTAGATAGTCCATTTATCGATACATAACATCACGCTACAACCAATAGGAGCGGAGCATAAGTGAAAATTGTTGCAAAAACGGGGAATATTTTCTTTTGTGTTTTTTACCTCAGTACTTTCCACTGCGTGAACCGATTTTGATGATTCTTTTTTTATTTGAAAGCTGGTGCTTCCCGTGTTGTCACATTCAATTTGGTTAAGATCTGATGCTGATCTTCGGAGATTTTAATGGAACTCTTCAAAATTAGACGGCAAATCTGCAGTGATTGCTGCAATCGCTTGGATGTTTATTGTTTATTCAACATCATGCCAAAACATCACGCCTGTATGTTCTGAGGGGGCACGCAGATGTGTACATTACTCCCAGATTTCGACAGTTAGGTGTATTAAGTTCCATTTATTGGGGATAAGCCTATGCTTATCCCTAATAAATAGAACTTAACACACCTACACACCTACCTAAACAGTACATGTCACGGTAATAGTACCGTGACATGTACTGTTTTTTTTATTTTATTTTACTGGAAAGGGTGACTTCAAGGGTAGTTTGATGAGTGTTTGGTTAGGTTCTGATTATGGGATCCATGACCAAGTAACGGAACTCTTCAATTCTTAGGAGAAAATTTACGATACTCGCCAAAACTTTTATAGGCTACCCGGATATTTGTGTCACCTACCATAACGTCGTTATTAACCAAAAAAGGAGGAGGTTCTCAATTCAATGTTCCCCGATTACTCGAAGATGGCTGGACCGATTTTGTTTTTTTTATTATTGTTTTTATCACCTGGACCCTTTCAGGGTATACTTTCCAGGTGGTCCCATAATCATCAAGTCAGGATACTGATGATGGGATCCTGGAAAAACAGAGGGAACTTTTCAAATTTTATAGGCACACAAGAAGCGATTTGGGTAGTTTTAAGAAGAGTACTTTCTCGGAGTGATCCCGTTTCAATTTGGTACAGATCTGTTGAAGAACTTCAGAGACAGGCAACGCAACTCCTCAATAAATGACAGCAAATGTACTGGGATTGCTGAAACCTCATGTCTGTCTATTGTTTTCACCAGTTCATAACAAAAAATCAGGCCGGTACGCTGTGAAAGGGTAAGCACTTACGAACCACTGAAAATTGAAAAATAAAAAACTCTTTAGCAAAAAATAAAACAGACTTCACACAATAATATGAAAAATAACTTTAGCTTCAGAAGTCGGTTATAAAAAACTAAATCAATCAAACAAAGGTTACTATATCTTTTATATGACGCAGACGAATATAATAAAATGCCAGCCTATAACTGTCCCACTGTTGGGCTAAGGTCTCTTGTCAACAGAGAAGGCACGAACATTGATCACCACACTTGCTCAAGATGGGATGATATATTTTATACAGAAGTATCATAGAAAATATACTTACATCCTATATCGGTCATAAGAAGGCCCATATTCTTCAGAGAACCTGACAACTTCAAAATAATTCCCCTCTCCGAGTGCGCCGTAAAACAGGGCAGTATTTCAGGATTTGTGACGTACACAAAGACGATTCGGGCTCTCGTAAAAACGTTTAGTATTAGGTCTTTCTTCAGTCGGCTATAACTGGATTTAATTTCGTCATTATTGGACTTTTGGGAATTTAACGGCTTCACCTTTGGCAATGTCAAGAGGATTGCGACCATTGCTCCACTAGCATAAAAGAGTTTATTAAAGCGGGTAAGTAAGCGAGCAATGAACGGTACCCAGACTTCAAGGCGAAGGATTATTGCGTCAATTAAAAGTCTGTGTTCTTACAAGTTTTACATGGTTATTACTTTTCATAAAGTGCGTAATGTTTAATGTCCGTCTGTATTTGGTGGTCGAATGCATGTTTATTTCGATGATTTGTGACTTATCTGGCCTCGATTATGACAGGAGCATTCGCACAAGTTTGCCTTTTTTGGACGTCGTTTTTTCAAGGCTTCATCGTCGATGTAAAACTTTCCTATATTGTTGTCGAGTTCGTCGACACGTGTAATTGCGTTCTTCATCTGTTTTGGTAGGAACATTTATACTTCACTCTCTATATTCTCGTGGTATTTTTGATGCATAAGCTCCTCAAAGAGAGGAAGATAATACTCTATAGATCAAGATGTATATTTCTTTACGTATCTCTAATATTATTCTGAATAAAAGTATCACAAAGAATATCGTTGCTGGTAAGCCCTCATTATAATTTGTTTTCCAATAAATAGGTACCTACTCCACATTTCTTTCATTTCTAAAAATATAACACAATAAAGTCTCGAATCATTTATCGAATGAGATGCTTCTTTGCGCCTCAGACTCAGGAATAAACAGTTTTATTACCATGGAAATAAACCTCTGAAAATGTAAATTGTTATGCCTCATTAGCATTTAGAAAAGCTTACGAACATAGAATATATTTGGCACGTTAACTCTCTTACTTGGGCATGTAAATTTATCAATAAAGAGTGTCGCAAAAGGATCGGTTCCGTGGAGCTTCTTTACATTTACATATTGGTCCTTGTTGGCCGGAATTTTCGTCCATCACTGTAATTTAAGTACTTACACAGATTTTATCTGACTTTTTCAGATCGAATCCTTCTTAGGCTAGTTTAGGATAGCGATTAAGCAACCGGGGATGATCAGTAGGTGGAGTTCTTCTTTGTTAACAAAAATGTTATCAGCTGTTAAGCTTGGTAATTAAAGCAAACCGGGCTTCTCATGGATACTAACTTGAAGTCATGGTCAATAAGGTGTTTAAAACTACGCACTAAACCACGTTTAATAAAAACGTGATTTAGTGCGTATCAATCACGTTTCCCTCGGACAAAATCCTGAATGACGTCAATTTAAAATAGATATTTCGGTTGTCAACAATGACAGACAATGAATAAAACAGTTGTTCTATTCGAACAGCTGCGGGGGTATGAGCAAGTCATTTTAGGAGAATTTTTAGGGTTCCGTAGCCAAATGGCAAAAACGGAACCCATATAGATTCGTCATGTCTGTTTGTCTGCCTGTCTGTCCCTCCGTATGAAACAGCCACTTTTTCAGAAACTATAAGAACTATGCTTTTGAAACTTGGTAATAAGATTGTATTCTGTGAACCGCATTAAGATTTTCACACAAAAATAGAAAAAAAAACAATAATACTTAGAACTGAAACTCAATTTTTTTTTCATCAGACCCATACGTGTGCACTGAGAAAAATTGATTTCTGGCATAAGGTGTATTCCGCCTTCGACGGCTAAATTGTAATGTCGCGAGGCGATTTTGTAACGCTTACGGTTATTTTGGCTTAGCTAGGCGTTTCCGTTAAAATGGTACGTCTTTTATGATAAACACTAACCGACAAAAATGTCTTACCGTAAGGCAGTCTTAGAATTTAACTTTATACTGTTAATACAGCAGTAATGGACTACAAAAAACGCTTTAAATTTACGACGTCGAATATGTGGTGAATATCACCGTAATTATGGCAATATTTAACTTAAATTAAGGCGATATATACTTCACTAAAAACTAAACAAACGTAAACATAAGTCATAAACAAACTTTCGAAAGCGTCATAAATAATCTTTAGCATGGCAATATTCACCTTATAATAAGGCGGAATATACTTCAGTCACAACAATTTGAACGTAAACATGAAATTTTTCAGCGACATATGTATTCGGCAATATAAACGTATAATGTGGCCACATTTGCCCTATCATAAGGCGAAATATGCTTAGATCACGACGAATCAAATGGTAACCTTAGGTTATATAACGACGGGGTTGCGGGACTGTTCGAAAGAGATACCGCGGCCCCGGAACGTAAAGGGCGAGGAAGGAACATGGATGGGTTTTAGTCAGTAAGAGTCTGACACTCCCTCCCGCTCCGCCCAGAGTGGGAGAAGTCATTTGATGATTTCCCATCCTAAAAAAAAAAAGGTTATATAACGACGTACTTAAACGGCACACATAAACGTAAATATGGCAATATTCACCTTATCATAAGGCAAAACATGGTCTAGTTACGACTGATTGAACGGTAACATTACGTCATATAACGACGTACATATTTGGTCAAAGCAACCGTATATTTGGCAATATTTGTCTTATCATAAGGCGAAATATGCTTAGATTACGACGAATCAAATGGTAACCTTAGGTTATATAACGACGTACATATACGGCACATATAAACGTAAGTATGGCAATATTCACCTTATCATAAGGCAAAACATGGTCTAGTTACGACTGATTGAACGGTAATATTACGTCATATAACGACGTACATATTTGGTCAAAGCAACCGTATATTTGGCAATATTTGTCTTATCATAAGGCGAAATATGCTTAGATCACGACGAATCAAATGGTAACCTTAGGTTATATAACGACGTACATATACGGCACATATAAACGTAAGTATGGCAATATTCACCTTATAATAAGGTAAAACATGGTCAAGTTACGACTGATTGAACGGTAACATTACGTCATATAACGACATTTGGTCAATGCAACCGTAAATTTGGCAACATTTGTCTTTTCATAAGGCAAAATATGCTTAGATCACGACGAATCAAATGGTAACCTTAGTGAAGTACATAAATGTACTTAGAATAAGTAGAGCCTTATGTTAGGGTAGTCAGTAATAAACGCTTGTATTGAACAGACGTGTTTGATTCTACCTGCATACTTCATGGCGACCCTGCCACACATGTTCCGGGAACTGAGCTGGCAAGTTATCCGATAACGGGCGCAAAGTGCAAACGCGGCGGGTTCCTGTGTGCCTTGGTGCACCAAGTTACAATGTAAAACAATTGGAATATTACGAGTATAAGCACGAGTGAAAATGGGAAAAAGTTATTCGAAGACTGAGGATAATGAGGTTATCATCGCCCAAAACGCTTCAGGAGGCAATAACAGCGCTAGTGAAACAGAGCAAGAAAATCACATAAAACTAAATAACATTTTGATGATGACCTTTTTGGTGCTGTTGCTTATTGTGATTCTTGCAATAATTTACAAAAAAATCATGCAAAAGCATAAGAAATGGATAGACGAGCAAGTGGATTCTGCATTTGTAAGAAGGATGCGGCAGCGTCTATCCGGAAGGAGAGACCAAGCTCACGCTGAAGATGTTTAGGCGCTTATAATTCAATTCGAGAGAAGATTTGTGAGTGCATAAGTGGAAAAAAGTGAAGAAACCGAAGTTGTGAAGTGAAGTGTTTTACGCTTAAGAGTATTGACAATCTTCGATTTAAAAGTATGTATTAATATTAAGTTCTAAAAATAGGTTGCGCGTTGCAGTACCGTAGTACGTAGATTTACGACTCTGCATTTTTTTATCGGTGCATTGAATGAATGAGTTACGATAAGTTAAGTTGCGATGAATGAAACATGATATTATGGTGCAACTTTTATTTTTAACACTTTATTTTCTAGAAATTTAATTATATTATGGCTGAAAATTAAATCGTATTATATGAAGAATTGTTACGAATACGGAGATATCTTATAAAAAAAGGGCAGAGTAGATACAAAGGTTCAGTATCGTCAGATAAGTTGCAAGAGGCCGAGATATTGTTAAACAAAAGTAAAACATTATTTTCCACTTTGGGTTAAAAAGCAAAAGAATCAAAATTTGAGTTAATTAATGCCACGTACAAAGAGATTTGAGTCGCTCAGCGGAAGAGTGACATAATCCACAAATTTACAGCAACAGATTTAAGTAGATATTTGTATACTATACTATGGACCTTTAAAACTATAGTGGCCTAAAATTTGTGCAAGGCTTGGGCCACTATTCCGCTGAGCGACTCATTTGTACTTTATTTCAAGATATATCTAAATTGTGTACTTTGTCTAGCATAGAATTAATATCAGAAACAATGAAATTTGATTTAAAAACTGCTTGTATGTTAATACCTCTATTGGATGAAACGGAAAATACATCGAAGCGATTGATTGACGCGGTGGAGATGTATGCAGATATGCTTTGTGATGTAGGTCAACAGTTATTAATTAAGTTTATATTAAAGGGTAGGTTATCTGAAAATGCCAAGTTACGAGTAGCAGACACTTACTCGACAGTTAGTGACATGATTAAGGATTTTAGGAATAAACTATTAATAAAAAAATCCTTCACAGCAATTCAAAATCAAATTCAATCTCTGAACCAAGGCTATAGGACCGTTGAGGAATATGGGTCGGAACTTGAAAGATTATTAACAAATTTGAATATTGGAGACACTGCCAAATGTGCGATTCTTAAGCCAATTAATGAAAAAATGGTCGTGAAAAAGTTTACAGACGGACTAAGGTCCATGTTCACCGAGAAGATAACAGTCTGATTATCTAAAACAGCTGTTTAAAACACATTTTTGTATGGGAACATGTCACATTGACAGCTGTTTTTCGATAATCGGGCTGTTATCTTCTCGGTGAACATGGACCTTAAGAGTGAAAGGTTGGGCACGATCATTGCCTCACGTAACTACACATTGCTGAAGGACGCAATCCAGGCAGCCAAGGACGAGTCCACACCATCATCGTCTTCTACCAGGCCTGCAGAGGTTATGGAGGTAAATAAAGAGTACGTACTTCCAAAAAATGGGTATCATTTATTTTATATAGGTATTCAAAAAGGTATTTTTTAGTACTTTTTGCTGCACATATTAACAGTAAACAGACTTTTTTTTTTGGTTATGATAATGGATTTGCATAATATTACATGACTGGCACTAGTATAGTAAACATTGTGTAAAAAAACCGGCCAAGAGCGTGTCGGGCCACGCTCACTGTAGGGTTCCGTAGCTTCCCAGACCATTAAAAATACCAACATTTTTCGTCAGCAAAAATAACTTTGTTTTTCATAGTATTTGTATGAAAAACAAAGTTATCATTTGCGTTTTTTTGAAAAAGTGCTATATAACTCAAAAACTATTCAACTCATCAAGTTAAAAATAATTTTCCTAGAAAGTTCATATAAAGGTCTACTTCTGTGATTTTTTTCATATTTTTTAAACTTATGGTTCAAAAGTTAGAGGGGGGGGGACACATTGTTTTTGACTTTCGGAGCGATTATTTCCTAAAATATTAATATTATCAAAAAATGATTTTAGAAAACCCCTATTCATTTTTAAATACCTATCCAACAATATATCACACGTCAGGGTCAAAATTAAAAAAAAAATCGCTCCCCACTTTACGTCTGGGGGAGGTACCCTAATAAAAATGTTTTTTTAAATTTTTATTTTTGCACTTTGTCGGCATGATTGATATACATATTGGTACCAAATTTCAGCTTTCTGGTGCTAACGGTCACTGAGATTATCCGCGGACAGACAGACAGACAGACAGACAGACAGACAGACATGGCGAAACTATAAGGGTTCCGTTTTTTGCCATTTGGCTACGGAACCCTAAAAAGAGTATTTTTGCGTACTCTATTTTTGTTATAGATTATAGAGTACGTCTACTTGATATAGAGTACAATACTCTATTTTAGAGTACGGTTGGCTACCCTAATCATAACCTACCCTTCACATTACATTTAAATTAAATAATTAATAAAATAAAATAATAATTATTTTTTATTTAATGAAATTTAATCTTACCAATGACTACTTGTTGATATAAAAGTCTGATTACTCGTAAGTTTACTCTAAGTTAGACCTCTGTTTTAGTTTTAAATTGTTTTAAGTTCTTTTACCTAAAGGTACAGTAAACGGAATGAAAAGGTTCGTCACACCCTTCAAATTTAATTTAAATTAAATAATTAATAAAATAAAATAGTAAATCATAATTAATTTTTATTTAAAGTTAAATTATATGTTTTTAAATTTTTCTTACCAATGACTACTTGTTGATATAAAAGTCTGATTACTCGTAAGTTTACTCTAAGTTAGACCTCTGTTTTAGTTTTAGATTGATATAAGTTCTTTTACCTATAGGTACAGTAAACGGAATGAATAGGTTCGTCACCTTGAAGTCGGTTTTCGCTTTGACATTTTGACAAGATAAACAGTCAAACAACTTTGACCTGAATAATTTTGAAGTTTGATTACGAATAGTTAAAATATTATTTTCTCTTATCTCAGTGTATTCTGTCTATTCAGTTTCAAAAGGAACGTATCGTCACGAGCACATGCTCGTTACGTTGAACAAATCCAATTGAAAACTGACGGAACCTTTTCGTTCCGTCAAACCTATTACTTATAATGTAAAATATTGAAAATTTGTATACTAAGTACGGTCGACCAAGCTATTTAGTTTACATTTGAACTTGCAAGTTACATTATAAAATGTAAACCAAATAGCTTGGTGACCGTACCCATATTTTTTATCTTGTTTTAAGTATCTAAATATAGTAATGTATCTTGATTTTATAATACAGATTTTTTTGATTTTTATTTAATGGTTTTATTGAAATGCCACTATCATTCCTATAAGATACAGACGCTATCGGCTTATTATTAAGTTGAGGTTGTAATGTTGGGTTGAGGAGGTACTAATCTATTTAGTATGTTTCTTTAGTACAATTATTATTGAAGTGTTTTATACATTTTTGTTCTATTGATTGCAGAAGCTTACAAAGACTGGGAGAACAGCTTTCTGAGAACAGCAGGTAACGCTGTTCACTGAAGGCACGGTTGGCTGATCTACTATCATGAAGTTCATGTGAAGGATATTAGCTCGCGCTACCTTAGAGTAAACGCGCACTTTGAGCGGCCCAATACCCTTAATATGAACTAATAAAATGATAGTCAATCATGCCCTTAGGGAAAATCGTTACCAGCCGTTAGAAGGCTTTTTTTCCGGTCTTCATAAAACATTTCTGCTCGAAAAGAAAGCATAAATTACCTTACGATACGGCTTACCTAATCGTATGGAACATTCTAAGACAACTTACTAGAAGGTGAATACGACTTAGTAAACGTTGAAAACGCTTAGTGGATAGGTTAAACCACAGTAAGGAAAGACATAAGACGCCATAAAAGAAGTCGATTACGAGTTAGTAAACGTTGAAAACGCTTAGTAGGCAGGTTAAACCCACAGTAAGTAAAGACGTAAAACATCTTACTAAAAGTGAATTACGACTTATGAAAACATCAATAGCGCTTAGTGCACAGGTTAAACCCCAGTAAGAAAAGACGTAAAATGCCTTACTAGAAGTCAATTATTACTTTAAAAAACATTAAAAGCGCTTATTGGACAGGTTAAACCACGGTAAAGAAAGACTTAAGATGCCTTAGTAAAAGTCGATTACGACTTAGGAAACGTTAAAAATGCTCAGTGAACAGGTTAAAATACAGTAAGGTAAGACGTTAGACGCCTTACTAGAAGTCGATAAACGTTAAAAGCGCTTAGTGGACAGGTTAAACCACTGTAAGGAAAGACGTAAAACGCCTTACTAGAAGTCAATTGGGACAATAATACGTCGGAAAGTTTTGTGTGTGTGACCCGAGCACCTCCCTTTACCGTTTATATTGCCTTACCGGAAGTTAAATCTCATCGTCAATCAGACGATCCTATCTGACTTACCACGTTTATAGCTTTTGAATTAAGGCTTATCTGTTAATAATTACGTCTAAAATACACATAAGAGAGTATATTGCTGCTTATTTTTTGCGCCTTACGCTTAAGGCGTAAAACGCCTCCAACCTAGGAAGGCGTTTTCGGTCGGTTGACTATTGGTCGTTTTTTCGCCTTCATTACGAATAAATCCGCCCTCGTTACGAAACATTCGGCTTTACATTTTTCTCAGTGTGAGGTACTTATCTATGGATAAGTCTTCAAAAATGATATTAAACTGAATAGTTTGCGCGAGAGACACTTCCAAAGTGATGAAATGTGTGCCCTGTAACTCTAAAAAAATAAGAGAATGATAAAACTAAAGAAAATTGGTTTGATCGAGATCTAGTAAGAGTTTTTAAATCGTAAACAGCAATTTAACTTTCATTCAATCTGCTACCCTTCATGGGCGAGTGCGACTCGCATTTGTCCGCTTTTTTTTAGGGTTCCGTAGCCAAATGGCAAAAAACGGAACCCTTATAGTTTCGCCATGTCTGTCTGTCTGTCTGTCCGCGGATAATCTCAGTGACCGTTAGCACCAGAAAGCTGAAATTTGGTACCAATATGTATATCAGTCATGCCGACAAAGTGCAAAAATAAAAATTAAAAAAAACATTTTTATTAGGGTACCTCCCCCAGACGTAAAGTGGGGAGCGATTTTTTTTTTAATTTTGACCCTGACGTGTGATATATTGTTGGATAGGTATTTAAAAATGAATAGGGGTTTTCTAAAATCATTTTTTGATAATATTAATATTTTAGGAAATAATCGCTCCGAAAGTCAAAAACAATGTGTCCCCCCCCCTCTAACTTTTGAACCATAAGTTTAAAAAATATGAAAAAAATCACAGAAGTAGACCTTTATATGAACTTTCTAGGAAAATTATTTTCAACTTGATGAGTTGAATAGTTTTTGAGTTATATAGCACTTTTTCAAAAAAACGCAAATGATAACATTGTTTTTCATACAAATACTATGAAAAACAAAGTTATTTTTGCTGACGAAAAATGTTGGTATTTTTAATGGTCTGGGAAGCTACGGAACCCTACAGTGAGCGTGGCCCGACACGCTCTTGGCCGGTTTTTTAAATATGTCTGTAGTTTGCACAATACGCAATAAAATATTTTTTTGTGAAGTTATTGGTACTTTAAAGTATCAAATAAAATTAATAACAGGACCTTACGAAACGAAAGCTCTCTTGAAGGGAACCCCAAAAAATGTGTCAATAAAGTGTATAAAAGAGAATATTAGGCATTATGATAGCGCCCACACGGCATATATCGAAGAATATTTCGATACTTTTGTCGCAAATCTGAGTCCCACCTGTTATTCGCTTTGATACTCAGAGAACGTGCCCCTCGTTATTATAAAATGGCCGGGTGTGTCCCCGGAGTAATGTAAACTGTTTTTGTCGCCACTGAAATACGGAGATAATGCCTTAATTTTTTTGCGTGTGATAATATTTTTGTGTAATTTTCTTTTTACTATTTGTTTATAGTAGGGTGATAGTTTTGGTTGTGGCCGCTTTTCTGCATGGCGTTTTGATATGTTCCCAGAAGATTATCTAAATACTCATAAAAGGGCCTCATTCCAGGTCTCCACACCCTCCAAGTACCCTCCAGTTACTCGGAGTGTGGCTTTGTGCAATTCTGTAGATAGACGCACTGTGTCAGAAGAATATACTTTATAATAGTGAACTTTTCGTAGAAGGTACGAAGCAGTGTAGCCTGTGTAGCACTCAATTCCTGGTTTCTGAAGTATTTCTACTGGGAAACCAAAACATTCCTAACGAGTACCATATATGCATTTGCATTTTGTATCCTACTTCCTAAAGTTCTTTCTACGAGTAATATTAAAAATACTATTTCTTGTGAGGATGGATGGATGTTTTTTACTCTTTCACGCAAAAACTACTGACCGGATTTGGATGAAATTTGGCACACAAATAGTTTTTGACCTGGATAAATACATAGGATATTTTTTATCCTGGTAGTATACGATCCCGTGGGATAATAATCGATCCTATCGATACGCGGGCGAAGCTGCGTGCTTAAGCTAGTAAACAATAATTTATTAATAGGGTAGACGAAAAAAAAAAACGAATTAGTCCGTCATTTAGATGATCAAAAAATATTTGACCCGTATTTTTTCTTTCGTTACGTAAACCAAAATTGACGAAGATACGACGCTTTAAAATTCTCAATACGTCATGCCTAGGTTTTTTTTTAGTGAGTTATGACGTCACGAGCCCGACTCCCGAGTTTTGATGCGTTTTATCTACGTCGATATTCATTGATTTACAAAAACAAGAAACACGTGTCCATTATTTTCCAGTAGTCTAACTGACGGACTAAATAGATTTGCAATTTTGTGATAGTGTCGTCATGCTTATTCACTGAATAAAAGCAAATTCAGACGGATTACCTGCGATGAATAAATTGGATATGTTGAAATATTTAGTTCAAAATTTTCTGTTGCTGAGTTAGTTTGGAACTCGATCCGTGTTTGAAACAATCAGACAGTTTAATAAATAAACGTTGTGTACGACTTTGTGAATTGTTTCCAACTAATACTCAGATATTTTATAAATTAACTAGGCAGTCGAGTTTTCAAAATTTATATTCAATGTTTAAATTAAGTTGTTGAATCTGTTTGGAAAATTATCTATTTTAAATGTAACTTTTTAATTTAAAGGACGTCGCCTGAAAATTGAGTGAATAGGTACCTATTGTTGCTGGGCAACGACTTTCACCATAAAGATAATCTAAAACTTTAAATGTTTGACTTTTCAAGTGACAGTTGACAGATAAAGGTCATTGACGTTCCTATTCTTATTTGAAACGCATTATACGCTAGCGTGGCGGCATTATAACTCTTTAAATACCTAGCCATGCTAAGGCAATTCGTTAATAATTTTCCTTTTTGATTGAATTCAGGGTCTTAAAGTCTTAGGCTGACATTTGCTGCCTAATTAATGTAAAGTTTGCTACAAGATTGGGTCTTCTATACCTTTTTTTTTTCGGACGGGAAATCATCAAATGACTTCTCCCACTCTGGGCGGAGCAGGAGGGAGTGTCACTTTTACTAACTAAAACCCATCCATAATATGTTCCTTCCTCGCCCTTTATGTTCCGGGGCTGCGGTATCTCTTTCGAACAGGCCCGCAACCCCGGAGGTTCTTCTATACCTAAGCTTCTGCTGAAGACCTACAAAGACCGTTTTTACATAAAATCCCAATATTTTCATGAATTTTCTATCAGGTAGAGTATTTTGACTTTGTAAAACCAATTAAAAATGGTACAGAGGGAAACAATTAGCAAAAAGGTGTTTAAGTAAATAAGATTTGTTTCATTTTAAAAAAGGTGTATCGTTGTTACGTGTTTCTTTCGTGCCTGTTCATTTAGGTTTGCAAATAAATCGGCGAGAGGACGACGCGATTTTTGAATTCGTTTTTTTATTGTTAAAAGCTGAATGCGAGGTGTATTCAGCTTTAAGTTTCTGGTCTCCTGGTATCTTCTTTTGTAAGCAGCAGCAAGTTTAGTTGGCAAAATAATAAAATTACTCTGTGAGGATCGTAGTAGGTAGTGCCTAACCTGGTGTCAGAGTTTTTATTGTTAATATTTAGGGTCTTTGAACGCACTCTATGTAGATAGTTACGTCACTGTCACTGTCAGGTAGCTATGACAGATAATGTAATGCTGTCTCTTCTCTTCTTCCTGTCTCTCTCGCTGAACGACAATGCATTGATCTGTTTGTAGTAATTAAATCTAATTATATCATAATCGTTTAATCTAATTGACGAACATTGAGTGTTATGTTTTAGTGAATAAAAAAACAGTTTCAATGGACCATTGAAACATATTTTTCATTTGTTTTCTGGCTGAATCAACTTCCCGACAGTTCCCGAATAGGTTTGGTAAATGTATAGTGTCCTATCTACTGATCAACCTCTAATATTTATGCCGCCCAAAGGCCTCTTACTTGACTTTACATACCGTCAAGAAATATCTCTTTACGCAGGTGGTGTTTGTTGTTTCAGTCTACTTCCATATTTTTTTTTGTGCTTCCATTTGAGCACCTGTTTCACACATTATGGGTTTCCTTATCTATCCTTCGTATAAAGAAGATTGGCCAATTTGCCTCAAAACCATCGATGGACAGCACTGAGCTCAATGTAGGTCACTGGACAAAAGAGTAATTAAAACTATAAAAACTGAGGCAAACGAGGGGAGCGTAGCAGCCGTAAGTACTGTAAGTGAGTTTATTGAGGCGGATACAAATACATTAGTCCTAAATGAAGAGAAACAATCTAAAAACGAGTGTTACGTGATTGTCTTTTGTTTAATGAAGAGACATGTTTTCACTTACTTCTTTATATTCTTCAGAAAACAAAGTAAGTACTTAATTGATTGTTTTGGGCAAGCTGGCTATGTGCATTAGTTTACCTATTATAGCTTTCTATCTGACGTTGTCGTCAGCGTCACGTCAGCTTTTAACCATCGCTAGCTTCAACTATTGCAGTCTTCAAAAGAAGAGTAAAAGAACACTATCTGTCCAATTCGCCATAGTTGCATAGGTATTTTTTTTTTAATTTTTATTATACGAGTATATTATACTATTGTCGTCTATAGTTGTGTTATATATTTTTGTCTTGTATGTATAAGTTTATTCTTAGGTTTATCGTTTGTTATATTTAAATTGGCTTTAAGTTTGTATGTATTCTATTTTCTCATCTTTTACACACTACATACTGTCTACATCTCTTTTTATCTACTCTCCTTTCGCAGGTATGCTGGAAGAGATTTCTTTAGAAATAAGCATCACCTTTGTACCTATTTTCTATTCCTTTCTTCTTTTCTGTATGTAGTGTGAACATAAATTGTTAAATAAATAAATACACAAATCTATGGTGAAGATCAAAGTCTCTGCGAACATAAGGGCCTAACATAAGGACTTTACACAATACTCTCTGGCTCTTGGCTGAAGTGACCAAAGTGTCCCTGCACTTGAGACGGCTTAAAAACGCTACTGCCGCAATTAACATGGCTACCATGTCCAAGTAATGTTATAAGATGTACTTAACATCTAACTTCACGCTTGTCCCAAATGTACCTCCATGTTTCGCCAGTTGTGTCTGTACTCTGTCCCCTGTAATAGGAGCGAGCCTATTGCCTTCATCCGGATACCAATCCAGACTACGTGACCGCTATTGGTGTCGATTTTGTTGTGCACAAACTAAACTTAATTTAGGCTATTGTGCTACCTTTTTCTCTAATAAAACGAGAAAGAGACGGATGTCATTTAGAGCTGTCGAATTTAATTGGAACTAATATTTCCATACAAATGAGTCGACATGTTTTTACATGCATCCTACGTAAAAACATGTCGACTAAAAACACAGTGAAGCGCAAGGCATAAAAACTAGTTTGACATCTCTAACTTTGTAGTTCATAGCTATAGCCGTCCTTTTCACGCACTGCCTTTTTAGGGTTCCGTAGCCAAATGGCAAAAAACGGAACCCTTATAGTTTCGCCATGTCTGTCTGTCTGTCTGTCTGTCTGTCCGCGGATAATCTCAGTGACCGTTAGCACCAGAAAGCTGAAATTTGGTACCAATATGTATATCAATCATGCCGACAAAGTGCAAAAATAAAAATTTAAAAAAACCTTTTTACTAGGGTACCTCCCCCAGACGTAAAGTGGGGAGCGATTTTTTTTTTAATTTTGACCCTGACGTGTGATATATTGTTGGATAGGTATTTAAAAATGAATAGGGGTTTTCTAAAATCATTTTTTGATAATATTAATATTTTAGGAAATAATCGCTCCGAAAGTCAAAAACAATGTGTCCCCCCCCCCTCTAACTTTTGAACCATAAGTTTAAAAAATATGAAAAAAATCACAGAAGTAGACCTTTATATGAACTTTCTAGGAAAATTATTTTCAACTTGATGAGTTGAATAGTTTTTGAGTTATATAGCACTTTTTCAAAAAAACGCAAATGATAACTTTGTTTTTCATACAAATACTATGAAAAACAAAGTTATTTTTGCTGACGAAAAATGTTGGTATTTTTAATGGTCTGGGAAGCTACGGAACCCTACAGTGAGCGTGGCCCGACACGCTCTTGGCCGGTTTTTTTTAGTAAAAGATAGCAATAACCTAAATTAGGTTTAGTTTCTGCACATCAGAATCGACACCATTGTGTCATTCCTGTACCTACTTATTGATAGACTACCACAATATACTTTGACTTATGTACTTGGAGAGGTCGTTTTTGGAAGGACGAACCCTGACCGTCTTATTACAAAACGTGGTCTTAAAAATAGTACCGGGTTTAGTACTAGGTCTAAACCATGAACTTGAAAGAACGTTATTACAAAACGAAGTTTATCGCTAGTCCTAGAACTATCTATGGTACCAAAGTTAGACCATCGCGACCCCTAGTTTAACTATGGTACTAAATTGTCAAACGGCAAATTCTTAACTTTGAGGTTAGCAAATTATCTTTCGGAAAGTATTATTTTGTGATAAAAACCAAAAATGAAAAATACTGTTGTGTACGTAATCTAGCATGTCCTTTATTACTAACCTTTCTTCTGGACTCCAATTAACACCCCTTTTTTCTTAGGTTTTTGCATTTTCTTAAAACTTGAACGCACACACGATCTCACCACAAAGAACTGTACCTTTACTTGTTTTAATAATCTTGATGTTTCTCTTGTCTTGAGTTTACTTTTAAGTTGTAACATAGACATTTCGATAACATTACTCGAATTACGCGCGCCGCCAAGTTCACTTCGTTATACGTGCTAGCTCGACAGTTGTTCCAAACCAGAACAATGTAAAATAATTGTGAACATGCATTAAAAAAAAATACAACTCGAAATATTTAAATACCTTTAAATAACAAAGCTTTAATTTTTATCACTACAAATAACAATTTATAAAATAGTTTTTCTTTAATTTACGTAACAACATTGTGTAAAAAGGAGCGGCACATAGAACGCTGAACGAATGAATGAATGGTTTAAATATTTTTTTGCTTATAATCTGTGGATAATGTTTGAACTAGGGACTGTCTTTGGTACTAAGTAATCCTCTGTTGGTCTACGATTTGTAATACGAATGTAAGAACTAACGTTAGTACCGTACTAAACCAAGACCTTTTAGTTCTGGTTTAAACCTGGTACTTACGGAAGTTTTTATAATAAGACGGTGAGAATCTTCAGTCAGTGCGAAAATACCAATAACTTGAACTCAAACGATATTCAATCCATTATATTGGTAACACTGATTTCTATCGCACCTGAGATAGTCGAGTATCTATTACTTTTTAGCTGTCTGTCTGTAGGACGCACGACGACCAATACAGCTATACAAAACTAGTTTAAACGGGTCTCTCATTGTACGAGAAATCTATACCAAGCGAGGCCATGTTATACTAGAAATGTTTGGCTTGATATTTCGCCGAGTGTACTACGAATAAATATTGATGATATTTTTATTGCGTGTTATTGTAATTGGGTTATTTCTGCATGAAAGGGAATCGACAGTAAAATAAACAATAGCTGTTGGGAATAATGAGCCACGAGGCATCCAGGTGATATCCAGGCTTACCGGGATTACATTCAGTCGGGTGGCTGCTGTATTATCTGTAGATAATAGTGGGTCATGTTTGGCATTATGTTTATTGTTTACAGATTTTAGTTCAAGTTTAAGCATTTCGAAATGTCTATAAAATAATATTGTCTATACAGCACTATTGGCGTAATTCTATTATGTCTGCAATCGTAATAATAGTGTATGCTTTCTCGAATTAAGAATATTACGAGTAAATATCCATGTCTTGCTTTTCATGGCTATCTCATTTAGGGTGGCAATTGTGGTGGCAATGTACTGTACATTTACGACGACGGGACCCGACTTATAATTGGGAGTTATAATTTAGACTGGCATAGTGGTTACTAACTTTCCTTTTAACTATGTTGTTGACTTGTAACTCTAATTACAGGCACATACGAGGTATTTGAAAAGAACTTTTAAGACCTACTACACTACATTATAGAATCACAATCATCATTATGTCACGTCAATCGTCCAATAGGTATACATAAAGTACTTACGCCTTTCGGTCGACCTGTAAGTCTACTTTAATAGCCCGCAATGACCATCACTAGACCGCAAGAAACATTCGTTGAAGTCATCAACACTATCATAAAAACAGTCATTACATATGAATGAATGCAACATACAAACAGACATACATACAGACGTGCAATGTATGACACACATTGTGATGCATGGTATATTTTTGACGACATGATATTTATAATCTGTGCAGATAAAAAAAGGCGGCAACAGTGTCGTTAATTTATTTGTGCAAGTTCTGTAGGGCTGTCGATTTTCCATTTTCTTTGAAAATAAATAATTCTTCAAATATTAGGAAATTACCGAGTTTCCTCCGTGCCTCAAAAAGCACGTTATGCTGTTGGTCCCGGCTGTCATTTGTCGATCTTTGACAGTCGTTGCAGGTAGTCGGGGGCCGAAAAAGTCTGACAACCAGTCTTACCAAGGGGTATCGTATCTATTACCCAGTACTAACTGGGTTGTGAAGGTCAGATAGGCAGTCGCTCCATTTAAAATACTGGTATTCACTATTCAGCTGCATCTAGTTAGACTAAAAGCCAACCACAACATAGTTGGGAAAAGGCTAGGCATATGATGGTTGATTTCAATTCAAAAGTTACGCGCTCTTGCTCGGAAAACAAATATAATGAATGAAGAGATTAGGCATAAGCAGCTGCAGTGTATCTATGACTGTGGAAGTACATGTCGTGACACAGACATCAACCATCTGGATAGATGAACGCAGCTTATGTAATTTAACTAAAGTCAACACCACGCAGGAGATTGTATCGCAGTATTATATTGATCAATTGGGGGCGGTTTAAATTGGTTCAGTAGGGGCCTAAGACAATTGACTGTTACCGTTTTATAATGAGTCAATGAAACCAGGACAAGCATGTGCGCTTGCAGCCCTGTTGCGCTAGCGTGCGCGTGTTCCGAGTCCACTGCGCCCACGCACTCGCGGCAACCTTGCGCGCGAGTATCGGGGACACTCGCAGTCGCCACTTACATCAATCAATCCATTATGTATTCACCGCGAATTATATAAAACAATGTTAGATGCTGTTGTGTTTTTCACCAATGAGTTTTTTAGTGAAGTAGTCGCGTTTTTCAGTGAGGTATTAAAAGAAATTGGGGCGACCAAGGTCAGGTTGATTTCGTTATGCTTACTCATCATAACCTAAATAAAACATAAGTAAGCATGTTTTACGAAGATTCAGTTTGTCTGTTTTCGCATAGCTGTAAAAATGACCCTTCAATTGAACAAATTGCGAGAAACTAAGTCTAAATAAGACATCTACACACACAAATTCTATTCTCTGTTAATTATCTGATCTGAAATTAATTCAGATCAGAAGTTGATTAATTAATGTTTGTAGTAAGTTATTTTATTCATAATTATTGCTAGTAAGTAAGTGAGTTAAAACCGACGCAACGTAAGTTCTTTAAATAATCATTGTGAGTTAGTAGTTAGAAATGCATTTTTTTTTAAACCGGCTTTATGTTCAGATAAAAACCGCCATTCTAAAGGTAGTTTTCTAGTTTAGCCATAAAATCTTCGCAAACGAGTTGTAAACAGAGCAACTCTCACTCATTACATAAAACAGTGAATGAAAATGCCAATTAAGAAACATATAAAACATGTTTTCTTAAATCATTGACTTCCACACAGTTGTTTCAACAAGTTCTCGTGCCACATAATTAACTTGTAATTCGTCACAGAGACTGCATGACATTTAGCCTTTGCCCCGTTCGTGAACTGAATTTCTGAAATAATCACCTCCTATAACATTACTCGTTTATGGCCATTTGCCTTATTACATCACAATTATGTGCAATCTTTGTATGTTAAAGGCATAGGACTCATGGTAAGTTAATAATTGAAAGAATATTGTGTCACCATAACTTTAAATAAACAAAGGTAAAATATCCCGCTCAAAAACAAAGAATTATGGCTAAAAAAATGTAAAATCTTTCAAATGAACTAGTAACGTAGGTACTAAGTACTCTAAATCGATTAGAGATTAGATGGTAGACCTTAAGTAGATGGTTTTCATATTTGATACGAAGTTATCTAGCAATTTTTTCAGATCTGATGTGTATTTAGTAGCAGATTTTTGAACAAACAACCTATAAATCCTTTTATAATAACAACGACTTTGAATGCTAAAAGTTCCCACTGAATTAATGTCCATACAACTGGTTGATAAGGTTGAAAATAAAATAGGATAGCCATTTAGTTTTTTGAAGAAGAAAAAAAAAACTGAAATGGCATCTCACAATTTTTTGAACGTAAATGGCCAGCGACTGTTTAAATTCCTCAATAAGCGTCACCAAAAAGGTTAACCAATCAATCAAACTACTTACTTTTTATAAAATTATTCTAGAAATCTAGAGCCATGAAGTCAATATTATGAAATTATTTTTATAAAAAATAAATATTCATCGGCGTAAATGAATAAGTTTTGCAATAAGCAACACCAATAGCGTAAGTCTATTAACAGACAAAACAAAGCCGCTAAGTATTTACACAATTAAGTTCCCACAGGTATCCAAGCCATACTTAATCCAGAACAAATAATGCCTGAAGAAATCTGTATTATCAGTAAACAATACATAGTCACACATACAATAGATATATCGAGCGAAGGTAAACTTTACCAATTACGAAGCGTAATTTGATTAGTACCACCACAAACAGACTGATTAGCGTCTTCACACGCAGGGTCGTGAACTGTGCTCCGAATTGTAACAAATATTCTGCTGCCAAAGTCTGGGGGAATATTATGAAGTTATGAAGAACTTTGTATATTACTTTATTGACTTAATAAGTAAAGGAATTGAGTAGTACGATGTTCGACGACGACGTTTTATTAGATACGTGGTGAGTAATTTAGTTTTCGACAAAGAAACCGTATTAAATCTTTCGAAAGTGTGAAGGGGATAAGAAAGGACAAACATTATGTGGAATTAAGAGAGAAAGGTAAGGAAAGGAACTGGTTACGACTGTATCCTATTTACGACATAATTATTTTGGTTTCTGTAACTAATGGAGAGTTTATTACAAAATGGGCGTGCTCTTGACCTCAATCACACCTGATGGAAAGCAATGGGTGCGGTCTATGATAGAACGAGCGTGCCTAGAAGATGCCTGTTCACTCTTGCTTTGAAGGCAGGCACGTATCCAGGTCTCGAGGTGGCATTGCACAAGTCCGAGGCCATGTGCTTTCATGGGCCTCGGAACGCGCCACCGTCGGGATCCACACTGACGGTAGGAGGGGTATCCATCGGCGTCGAGTCGACGTTGAAGTACCTAGGACTCGTCCTCGACAGCCGGTGGAACTTCGTGGAGCAATTCCGACGTTTGGCCCCCAGGCTGGAACGGACCGGGGCTGACTTCAGGCGGCTCCTGCCCAACCTTGGGGGGCCAAACGCCTCCTGCCGCAGGCTCTACGCGGGGGTCGTGCGGTCCATGGCCCTTTACGGGGCCCCAGTGTGGGCGCGTTCTTTGAGGCGGCGAGCCGCCCACTATCTGAACGCGCCCCAAAAAGTGGTGGCCGTGAGAATGGTCCGTGGATACCGCACGATCGCCCGCGAGGCGGCGGGCCTGCTTGCCGGATTGCCGCCATGGGATCTGGAGGCGATAGTCCTCGCGCGCCTACACGAATGGCGCGCGGAGGCACTACGCCGGGGGGAAACTCCGCTGCCGCGGCAAATCGCCGTTCAGCGGACAGACCTCCGGCGCGATCTCATGGCGACATGGAGAGAGCGACTGTCGCAACCCCGTGCAGGGCACGCCACGATAGTGGCGGTAAGTCCCCTCTTTGAGGAGTGGCTTGAGAGGCGCCACGGCGCCCTCACCTTCCGCCTGACGCAGGTCCTCACCGGACACGGATGTTTCGGGAGGTACCTGCACCGAATCGGGCGGGAGGAAACGCCCGGGTGTTTTCAACTTTCCACTGTGAGGATCGACCGGAGGACACGGTGGAGCACACGGTGGAAGTCTGCCCTGCGTGGGCGGAGCACCGCCGTGTCCTCGTAGCGGCGATCGGCGGCGGCGACCTCTCGCGTCCGGCCCTGGTTCAATCCATGGTCCGGAGCGAGACGGAATGGGAAGCCGTCACCTCCCTCTGCGAAGCAGTCATGCTGGCGAAGGAGGTGGCGGAACAAGAGGGAGAGAGCCTCTCTTCCCGGCCGCCGCGGGAGACGCACCGGGCGTCGGGGGCCACGTGGTGGCTACCGGCCACCGTAGATGCGGGCCTGTGGACGGTTGGCTATGGGCTAGCTAGCCGTCCGTCCGTCTAACGACGACAGGCCGTGTCGACGGCGCGTTCGTGTTCCACGCGCGCCTCAAAGAGATGTCAGCATAAGAGAGGGGCCCGCAAGGGCCGAAGCCTGCCGGGGTTGCGGGACTGTTCGAAAGAGATACCGCGGCCCCGGAACGTAAAGGGCGAGGAAGGAACATGGATGGGTTTTTAGTCAGTAAGAGTCTGACACTCCCTCCCGCTCCGCCCAGAGTGGGAGAAGTCATTTGATGATTTCCCATCCTAAAAAAAAAAAAAAAAGGCACGTATCCAGGGGGGGGGATAGTTGGGATTTATCCCCCCCCTCGAAATCTGACTTGTAATAAACGGGATCACGATTTACTGCGAAGCACGTAAATTATAGTACAGTGATTACAGTGAATTTAACACAGTTCACATGGTTGTTTCAATATTTGTCCCCCCCCCCCCGAACGAAAAGTCTGGAAACGTGCTTGTTTGAAGGCAGACGCTTCCCCCATATTACCACGCTTGGCAGGCGTATTGGTGTACCTAATAAGGTATGTACCTACTCAGATTAGTGCTAGCTGATGCCCATGCCCTGATGTAATTCTTTAGTTGCTTCTTCCGATCCACCGAAAGAAAAAAGTTAATAAACAGACTAAAATCAACCCCAAAATCGTTTCTAAGTTTGTTGTTTAGAAATTAACGTGCAATTACCTACAGATAGCTAAGCAGGGCACGATTTAATTGAGCCGGCAGTCGAACGAGAGCCTGCCGTGGGAATGGCTCATGAATAGGTATCTGGGTATCTAGGCACTGCGACTATTATAGGTGGCACGCTTCGCAAGTCCGCACGACAATCGCAGTTCGATAGGGTTGTGAATTATGGGGAATAATGTTGATAATTTTAATACTTGATTCCTAGTTTGTAAGGAGAATTGGTATAGCCGTAGGATTTGCTGGAGAGTTTTTAGGGGCCCTTTCTTATTTTCACCTCAAGCCCTAGGAAGTGTATAGGGGTTTTGGGTGCTGCATCGTTTTGCATTTTGGTATTCAAAATGTTGATTCTATGCTTCTTTTGTGAAAGTAATTGCATCTACGGGTCTAGCTTTTGGCATAATCAGCATGTATAACGTTACTTCAGCATATTTAACGACAGGTCTTCAGTCTATGATTTAAAATAGGTAATCATCACGTAGGTGGTAGATGTCACATGGCTTTGAATCTTCGGTTCCGCTCGATGCTTTTCTTCATGATTTATGAGAGTAGTAGTGATTGAATAAGTTACACAAAAGAATACGCTTACATCTGATACACGACCCGTATAAATAGCACCATCGAAGAATCTAGCCAATACGTCACCCGTGTAGCACTTAAGAAATACATTAGTGCTCTTATATTCTCATTTATTTCTTAATTAAGACCTAAAGACACGGGTCAGATTTCTGGCCTGAACAGGCAATTAATTAGTCCTACTGTCAGGGTTAGTTAAATAATGACATGACCTAAACCTATTGCCGGAAATAGGGTGATTCAGCAGGACAATATGACCTAAAAACTTGTGGGAAGAGATGAGCCTCTAAAATTAAAGTTAAAGTCAAGTAAAGTCACATTCAATTAACTTGAAACAGTCCTTGTTAGATGTAATGTAACTTGATATTTATTGCCTGTTCAAATAAATGTTGTTTCGTGGATCGCTGGATCTTTCCTTAGGGAATGTTGCTCAGTATGAAAGTGATCGTCAAATTGTGTTATGTTGGATATCGGAACGTAGTTCATTCGTAGTTACTGATAGTTTGGAGACCTATTGCTGTTAAATGGATTATGTAAATAGCCTTTGTTGAGTTTATTAATCTCTTGGGTATTTGAGATTGAAATTAACGCCTTATTCCGATGATTTACCAACGGCTTGTTTTATTTTCCATTTGTTATCGAGCTAAAATGAAATTAACATAGTTTCAAGCATAGCAATGAATTAGTAAAAACTGGGAATTTTATTTGTTCTTATAAGAAAGAAATAAACAAACCATTATTAATTATGAATCCAAAAGTCTGACACCAGTTTTACCATGTGGTATCGTATTTCCCAGCATTAACTGGGTTGTGGAGGTCAGATAGGCAGTCGCTTCATGTAAAATACTGGTATTCAGCTGCATCCGGTTAGACTGGAAGCCGACCCCAACATAGTTGGGAAAAGGCTAGGCAGATGATGATATTAATTATGAATCCTTTGAGGATCCAACGAGTTATATAATTTTTAAAACACAATTCAATACACCGATCGCTAATTGTCTCTAACCATATACAAACAACATACAGGGGAATTCAGGGGATCAAAGTGCTCGTTTCAATATTCAGTACCATACACACGTATAGCAACAAATATATACCTAACAAACAAACATACATAATAGATCCACACGTGGCCGTTATATTACCGTCTGGTGCTCTCATTACCCGGCCTACGTTTACACATAAAAATGTTGACATATTTAACATGGATTTAAAGGTTTTCGACTTCGTTCGAGGCCTTGTCCTCTCATTTATCTAATTTTAGGCCATTCGTTTGATAAAAGAGATTTGTATGTAAAAAGACGGCCTGTCATTTAATATTTTTCATGTTTTCAACATAGAGTTTTACCGACCCAGTTAATCATTTTTCTCTGAACGAATTTTCACACCTCCAACCGTGCTGTTTATTCAGAAAATTCACAAACTTAATTATCCTTATGGTATCCTTTTCACAAAGTTCCCCATAATTTTCCCTTCGATGCCCCCTCTCTTTCATACATAAGCCGTATAGTATAAGTGTATCTCTGTCGTGTTTTGGTTTCAGCGTGTTTCAGGAGCCAGCTGAGCGGGCGTGACGCGTTGCCATGGTAACCATTGATCGGTCGCCATCTTGAATGCAGCCGTCTGCAAACCCGTACTCTAGACAATAATGGGATTTGGCGCTCGAGTTAAAAATAGGTGTGGTGTTGTATGGGAATTCGGGAGAGTATCCCTCGGTTATGGCCTCCTATATGAATTGTGAAAATATTTGAGGGTAAATTGATTTATTTGGATGGAAAATTGTATTTTATGCTTTGATGTTAACTGGAAATAAACACTCAATTTGTAGCAATAAGTATTTGAGAAAAAACATTTTTTTGTTTTTTTTTTGTCCCTTTATTTTACGGCAAAGTGGTTAATTATCGGAAAAACTGGTACTTGCACAAAGGCAAAACCTGGGTAATCACGTGTGACCAATATAATCCGTAGTGTAAACTACGTTTTATTTGTTTAACTTCTGTTAAAACAGACAAAGATTCAATCTCTAAACCAGCCAAGCCCCGGAAACGATCCCAGACACAATAGCGTAGGATAGTTAGCGGGTCGCTTTCTATGAATTTCTATGGCGGGCCGCCGGGCTAGAGGCTGGAGAGATGTCGCATCCTCCTTATCGACCGAGATCCGACTGCTATCAATAATACGTGAACGGGACCAATCGGATACGTGTAGGACTTTACTATTTCAGCAGTTTAAAAGCCAGTAGGGTGTGTAACTCACTATGGCAATACCATTCAATAACTTTTATTGCGTAGGGTAAATACGCCAAACATCGGCCACCCCCCAATCTTCGGCCGTCTGCACATTTTCGGCTTGCGTTCATTCAAACGGTAATTAAGTGGCAATTTTACCACTTGAATTGCAACCTTAGTTCATACTCTATAGGTAAAAAGCGTTACTATCCGTTTACGTCACTCGCTCGTCGCACACTCAGCATCAGTAGCGATGGCGCCGTTGAAGCGTCAAGTTCTTAGTTAAAATAGCTTACTTCCTGAGAATACCCACGATCCGGGGATTGATAATACAACGTTAAGACGTTTACTATTTTTATTTTTAGCTTTGTTATCACTAAATAGTTATTTTTACTATATTTTCAGATAGTTTTTTCAATGTTTTGCGTATTGCTTTATGGGAAAAATAGGGGGCCGCCATTAGAATACCAGTTTCGACTTAAAATCGTATTCTCGGCCGGGGCCGGCTTTAAAGTAAAAGCAGTCTGTTTTATAAATTCCAATTCCACCCGTTCCATTGGCTTAATAGGAGAATTTACAAAGCATTACGGTAAATAAATCTATTTTACGTTTAGTCGCCAAATACCGGCCGGGGTGATATTACTTGAATCTCGAGAAATAAGGTACACAAAACAAGGGCCGACTTTAGAAATATTAAAGATCGTAATGTCGGCCAGTCTCGAATTCGAGCACCACTATACAGGCTGATTACTTTTGTATGTTTTCATTGATTGTGTGGGTAGTAATTTTTTACTTATTTATTTACTTTCTTATTTTCTCAAAATTGAATAATTATATGTATTATTATAATTTATTAGTATGTATTACAAATAGTTTGGATGTACGAGTTACAATTTGGAAACATCTATGATAGCTAAATATGGTTTGGGATACAAATACCTATAAATTATTGCTCTTTTGGAACTTGCTATTGCTACCTATCTATTAATCACAATGCCCCATGTGCTTATAAAATATATAGCTTGGTTTAGTATTGGTTATTGATTTATATTGTTAAATTTAATTTATAATTAAATAAATGCAAATTCAAACTTATTGTGATATTAGACTCCTGCCAAAATAAATCATATTAATAATATTTTTAAATGTCTTAATTTGAAACACCCTGTACCCGGCCGACATTTGGGAAAAATACGACCGACCATGGGCCGCGAACGGCCGACTTTAGGGTTTTTTCGACCTGGACGCATTTAAACCTTATTACTTTTTTCTTTTAGTAGTAAAACCAACTTTTTGCCTATAAACATAAAATTGATTTATCAACCTGTCTAAAACCGCATCACAAGCTATCCTTTTGTTGCAAACTGATGGAGACTGAGCGATGCAGTTTAGAAAAACCGTAAGGGGGCCGACATTTAGCGTATTTACCCTAATTTATGATGCTGCCGATATTTTCGCAGTCGTGAAGCAATTGTTTAGGAATATTATTTTTAAGTCTTTCCAATGAGATTAAATGTGTGTTACGAAGTTCAGGTGTAGAATGGGTGGGTTTTTATTTTGTAGGCATTAGTTTTTAATTTAGACCAAGTGTTAGTCTATGTCTAATAAACGTTTACAAAATTACTTTTTCAGGAAATGCATACTCAACTAAAACTATTTAGGTACCTAATATCTGAGTTTGCTTTGTGAGTTCCACAGCTGAATTTGTTTCATTATGGACGATTTTAGGTAAACAAATATGGAAATGGAAAAGAAGGAAAGCTTAGTTCATTCATGAGGACTGAATTGTTTACAAGCGGCTAGAAGTTACGACGTCGGACAGAAGGTAAACAATTTGTAGAGTAAAAGAGATACCTAGGTACTAGCCTAGCTTACAGCAGTTCCTGAATTAGTAAAACGTACCTAGGTACACTGTGTAGTAGTTGGCCAGTGTCCTTTTATACACACGTCTTTGCTGGGTGTAGAGTGGTTCTAATGTAGAATCGTCAAATAAATCGCCGACTATGCAACGTGCTTACTCATCTATTTTGTCTCTGAAGGCCTTTCGTTTTTGTGCTCAAGCATATTTAGTTGATAATGATAGTAAGTGGTTTATTTCTGTAATAAGTCAACATAGTTGCTAGTTGCTTGGTACGAACAAAAATCAAAATGCCTAAACAACCTTCAAACATTTATCCCACACTCATCTCCAACAATTTTGGTCCGTTTAAGTAATTTAGAAACTATTTCATAACTACCCCATAGAGCTTTTCGCTCCCATGAGAAAGAACTCCTTTGCATTGTGGGGTAGGTATCTATCGACCGGTCCGGACTCCTGGACCAATCAATACGGCCCGTGACCGGGAGCCGGACGCAGCCGGACGGCTACCGGCTGGCACCCCGACGGGCGGCCGATCTAAATTTTATTGCAACACCACGCTCCACTGGCATTTGTCTCACTCGGCATTTTTTTGTAAGACCGGGAAGAAAACGGCCTGATTGGAAACAGCTGTTCGAGAAAACTTGGTGAAATGAGATGTTGTAATGTTATTGGTCATGGAAGGTGGTGTATTACGGATAGGTAAATTAAAGTCCTGTTAGGAAAGGAGAAATCAATGTTTTAGTTTTGCAAGTTGGGGCTTCTAAGGGTCTTTTGTAACTACATCAATCCTTACACTTACTTACTTTTTTGAAATATTAAAATTTGAAATTTTGATTTTATTATTGCTCAAGTGCTGATAACCCTGGATAAATGTTACCAGTAACAGAAAATAATAACCCCTATTTGAAAGTTCATACTACTTAATTAACATTAAAATTTAGTTTAATGTTTTCTGTGCATAGTTTCTTATAAAAGTCATAATTAAACAGAGCTACAAGAATTTATCCGAGATAAACTTAGCGCTTTCATTTCTGTCAGCTCAGACGTTTAATTTTGTTTTTGTTTACAATAAAACAAGAGTTTCTCTCCTAACTTCGCTCTGGACAGACGTTTCATTAGCCATAATTAGTCACTATGATACCGTCTAGACTGTTTAGCTTGTAGAAAAGACAAGTCACTGCATAAAATCAACTGCATAGACAAAGGCAAAATTTTTAAAAACAAAATGGCGATCGTAATGTCAAATAATTGCAGAATGAATTCTCGTGAAACTACGACCCGTTGAGCGAGTTAATGATCCATGTGTCGTATTTTTAGTCTGGTAACACCTCTGAAATACATGCCGTTCCGATACACATTTCGGCTTTATAACGTAGCGTTTTTCGGGGAAAAAAAGTACCTGTGAAAGCCGCACGTACACCTACAGGGTTTATAACCCAATTTGTTGTCACCGAAAGTGGCCAGATTCGAGCTTGAACGGTTTAATTAAACCTAGTCTCGTAAAACGTTCTGAGTACACTAGGGAAAGAAATAAGTATAGAATGATGCATTCATGCATATACACTATAACCTCACTTATGGGAAACGCATCTGAAAAGGACAATGCTTTTTCAAAATTAGAATTTAAAGCCAATCGGCTTTTAGAACACCTATAATCCCCCTATGGAATACGCTGGCTGGATGGCTTTAAATTCTATTTTTGAAAGAAGCTTACTTTGTCAAAATATCTATGGTTTAATATCCTAGGTAATATGGCAACATCGTCGGAGAAAAACGCTGAATATAATAACAGAACATAACATCTAACAGTTCAAACAGTTTATATTAAAACTAATTTCAAAGTAAACGTAAGTTTACACCTTTCTCATTACACAGTAATTCAGCACATTCACATTCTAGTGGTGTCGCGTAATAAAGTTTATTATTTAATTTGAAGGCTTTAGTAAACGCACCCCGCTCTCCACACCGGTCAAGGGCATTGCACCAGTGCAGTATTCAAACCATCCCACGCAAAACCCAACCTTAACCCTCTTTATTAAAAAGTAACTTTTGGAATGGCTAACGGAAAGCCTAGGAAAATTACTTTGCATTTCGCTGCTACAGCCACTCGGGAAACTTTTGACGGAAACTTTAGGAGTTAAAATTGCGGATGAAAACTTTTACGGACATAACCAGCTTTAAGGTAGCCCATCCATAAAAGATCACACGTTTAATGTTCTTGGTGCTTCATAAAAATATTTTTCTTTTCAATTTTTGTTTTCCCTTTCATGGTACAATTTATATCTTATGCCAGCCAGTACGGTCGTATCGACGGTATGAGTTTGGTGTTTTTTTTACATAGTACCTAGTTATTACTGATAAAATATTTATTTGGAGATTTAGGTCCTTTGAAGAACAGTAGCGTAAGTTTTTTTTTATTCTAGCCATGTCCTGAAAATTACAATGAAACCACCTGCATCGTCAAACAAAAAGTGTAATGTTCCGAAACTGCAGAGGTGTCTGACGTGGACAAAGGCGAATTTGCTATTTTTTGACATTGTTTTTTCAACTGGCAACTCTATGTAACAATGTTAGTCAAAATCCCACGGTACAAAAATAGGCTAGATTCATACCAGCGCAGCGGAGGTAGCCCTGTTTTATTAAGGATGAACTTCTAGGATATGAGTAAGTTGACTTTTGTAACTTACCTACGACTAGATTTATGAAGTTCTAATACATGGAAGAACGTACTATGTTACTTTGATACACTTAATTATAATTCAGTGAATGTAATTATTACGAGTATACCTATCCTCAAACTATGCTTGAAAACTGTTTTTTTTTGTGTTTAGTTACGGTGTGTCTTGTATTTTTAAAATGTTAAAATATAAAGGCTTCTTAAATTAATTGTGGATCAATGTTATTTTTGTAACAAAATAAAATTAAACTGAACACATTTCTGTAGGCATAATTGAATGCCCACACAAAAGTTTATTCGGATATAAATGTAGGCAATTTAAAAATAGAACCTCTATCTGTGCGTAAAAAAAAAACAAAATATAATTGCCATATAAATTGGAAACGTACCTAACTTTTTTGTGAAAACCTAATCGAGATAATGGAATTCCCTAGTTAAAATAATAAAGATACTTACACTTTGCTAAGTTCAGAATTCCATTTTCATCATTATTATCCTACAGCTTATGTAAATTACTATTTGCTTTACATATTAACCTTGGAAAATTCTACGCCTATTTCTTTGTTAAGATGGTAATTGTCTTTCTCGGTCTTTCCATTACCTTCTTACTTACTGGAACTATGGTAAGGAAACTGCTATGTATGTGTAAGGTGATCTCCAATAATATGGTATGTATCAAAACGTATTTAGTGTCAAGTGAAAAAAATAAGAAAAATGTAGTGTCAGAAGCTATTAATGTAGGTACTCAGCAAATTAGACTTGTTCATCTCTTGATAAATAAAATGATGATCTGGCAGAGAACCACAGCTGTCGACGTGCCTCAATAGAATAGCAAGCTGACTAAGGAATATGCAAGAAATACAAAACTCTTTTTATTTATTAAAAATGCATTGTATTGGCGCTTATAACATTATGGTGCGCTTGTTTAAGTTTCTAAAACATCACTTATTTTACAATTTATTGTTTTATGTAGCATGTTTTTGGTGAAACGGAACGCACTCTCAAAACACGTCGTCCTCGATAACGGCGGTAGTGACATCAAAATTCATATGTCAAAAAATAACTTTTATTTAAAATGTAGGTAAAGTTGCACTACGATTTTGTTTTAATATCGTTATCGCAATTTTTGCTTGAATAAAGCACATACAATTAGTAAAATAACTTTATTAAGGCCAAAAAAATAGATGTAAACAATTTAGATTTTGATAAATGACGTCAAAGTATGGTCGCGACAATCACGGACGTTTGAACTGTCATAGAAAATTGCAGGAGTTTAGTATTATTTTTAAGCGACAAGCAGTAGTTGAAATTAACTTTTAATACTTTTCTTGGGTTGATAATAGTGTAATTAATTGATTTAAGTGAAGAAAAAAATACACGCATATTCCCTAAAGTGAGGCAAGACATCCTGAGACTAGATGGAGTAACGAGCCTCAAACATAGGCTAGCTGGACGCAGCTAGATGAGAGTTACCATAGCGTTCGATTGAAGAGGCCAGCAAATGCCTGCAATCATGAATGAACACAGGACGTGTTTTGTGTTCATGGATGGCGACATGGTAGCAGTTACCGCGTACCCATTTCATGGTCACCAATGATCTATAAAGTACATTTAAAGCACGGACCAGCACCCGACCACACACCTGGGGCAGGGGACAGTTAGACGCCGCATACAAATGGCAGTGCTTTGTTCGCGACATTACGCATCGCAGTCACGTGATCCCTCTCTCCTCACGTACGGCTTAGTTCAATGGAATGCACAGGTAACACCATTGTTGGTCAATACTTAATGTTGCTGTGATTTGTAATGGACGTCATTGCGATTGGTTTTTGTGAGGCACTATTCCAACAGTGCAGCTGAATATAATCAGAGTATCTTAAACGCGTTTAAGAGCTGTCTGTGTCAGAATTCTTATTGGAGACATTGTATTGACTCTGGCATGTGTGATGTCTTGCTTGAGATGTGTTTGTCGCGTTCAGATTCGTTGGTGGGATTGACTTGAAGTTTGTCCACTTTAAAACGTACGGATGTCAGAATGACAGTTTCTGGGACTCTACTGTTGACCATAAATAATGAATTGATCTTGTTGGAAGATCTACTGCACTGGGCAGTAATTCTGTTGATTTGCCCAAATAACCTCGTTTCCCATCGTCGCCTTAGCTTAGTAACTATGCAACACGCCAGCATTGTGTGTCGTTGAAGGAAGTCCCTGTGTACTTCATCAGATTTCGATACTCGCATGAGTACTCCAGTGCAATTTATCCAATACAAGGACAAACAAAATAGATGTTATTACAAACTTCTAGGGTGTATATTACATTGCCAACCATGTTTGATACTAATTACAAGCAAATATCTAGTCTGAAACCTGTTGACCATACAGTTCGAAACTACTATACTCCCGAGGCGGGAATAGTAAACGGTCCAATTTGCGTCGTCAAGTATAAAACGTATCAAACATTCGGAGATATTGAGTTTGTTGCTATAGCAACTGACACAAGAGGGTATAGAAAAGAGATAACGATAATCGAAATTTCAAACATGTATTAGATTGACGTTAGCTACCGAAATGCTTGGTCAATCTTGTTGAAAATTTATACAAGATGAAACGTAAGACATCTCGAAACTGAACCACTTTGATTCTGTGAATTTTGAAAATTCATGAGTTTTTTTTTTTAATTTTGCCATAAATGTTGATTGTTGCAGAGTCAATTCCTGTACAAAATCCAATAACTTTTTTGCGAGTTTGAAGAACTTGTAGAAAAGTAGTTGTACAGTTTCTAGGTCCGAAACACAACACGATCGAGAGGTCTTGTGAGTATTATGTGTAGCTACGAAACGATTACCTTGTATAGCTACGAAACGATTAGGTACCAATTATTTCAACCCTGACCTTCCGAAATCTAGAAGTACCTAAAACTAATTAGTCAAAATCAATACAGGATTTCAGTGTAAGTTGCTAGAGTCGACTTCGTCAATTAGAGGACTTCGCAGACAGGCTCAGAATCGGTTAGCATCTACCGTCTACCTCGTGACGAATTTGCAATTGACTGAGTAGCTTAGCTGGGATTCAGAAGCAATGTCAAAAAGGCATTAATTATTGATGTAACAGTTAATTGATGTGACCGGAGCCTAGACAATCTGTTGTTTCTGATTGAATATTTTTAAAGACCGCCTGATGGTAAGTTAATTATTATGAGGTTGATGCTGATGCTGTACGATTAAGTACCCTAGTTTTACTGCCTGATGGAAACACAGATTATGGTAGGGACTTTCCCTACCAAATGAGGATTTATTACTAAAGTACCAGTACTTCACCCGCGACTTCGTCTGTAAAAAATGTGATACCTCGGCCAATTTGCATGATATCAGTATGCTATTCGGTCAAGATGTAGCTTTCTAATGGTGAAAGAATTCTTTAAATCGGTGGATTAATTCTTGTGTTAAATCGTAACAAACAAACAAAAAATCAAATCTTTCCTCTTTATAATATTAGCGTAGAAGTGTCCATAATGTGTTGAATACCTAGTGAAGTTTTGTCACTGTCTTAGGTATAATGGTTGGTTTTGTTGAAAATTATTGATTGGTATTGGCAAATAATGTATTTGGCATTTTATCGCTATTGTTAAGGTGGACGATGTTACAGTATGTTCCAGGTTTTAACGTGTATTCAGTGATGTATTTGGAAAGGTTAGCAACACTTTACCCGCCCCTATAACATTGTTATTTCGGTCTACCGGCTCACTCATCTGATTGCGAGCGAAATTTCATCAATTTGCGAACAGTTTTGATGAAATTTCACAGCCGATGCTTTTACAGTAACAAGGTCAGGGAAACAGCAAATTGTACGAGAACGTTATCAAGGGTGGCATCAAGGATGGTGGAGCGTTTGTGGAGTTAGAAGGTCTAGCAATTCATACATTGTTTCAAAACTTTAGCATAGTTTTGAAACATAACATAACTTTATTGTAAGTACAGTGCACTCACATGGAGTTTGCTCTGCCACTTTTCCTTCTATGCTAAAACAATAGGAAGAGTTGAAAAGCGGGCGTGTCGAAGAACTAGAACTAAATCATGTTAGTTTTTGAAGATGTTGTTTTTCAAACTCCATGCAATATCGGTTTCCACGCTGCTATCAAAAACTTCGTGATGGAGAAACCAGACTTTGTTTTGAAACTGTTTCACAATACCTATACAATACCGAATACTAACTAGATACTTTAGTACCCTATCTAGCCGATAAAATAATAAAAGATAAATAAATTACAATTAGATAAAAATTTGATCGTGGCTTTCTGTCTTGATTTAGGCTACCATCATGGAAAAAGAATATTTCTGAATTCATAAAAACGTCTAAAAAGGCAATACTGACCATATTTCATCACAACACCAAAATCACGTGTCTAAATCAACATAACACAATAATACGTCCTTGTTCATGAACGAGATAAGGCGCGTTCGTCTGATAGCGGCGCGCGCGCAGGTACACCGGGGACGGCGTCGCGGCGGCACTTATGCGCAGGGCAACGTACTATCGCGTCGCTTATCAGTGGTTGGGCAACCAGATTATGTGCTGCATGGTAATCTTCCTTCCGTGTTGTCTGTTTAATTAAACGAGGTGGGGGTTTATCTTGCGGGTGATGCATTGTTCTTAGCTGTCGGTTGGGTGGTTCTGTTCGTTTATTTGTGTATGTTTTTGCAAATGCTTACACATCATCTGCCTATAGCCTTTTCCCAACTATGTTGGGGTCGGCCTCCAGTCTAACCGGATGCAGCTGAATACCAGTACCAGTTAATATTGAATACCAGTTAATACTGGGTAATATGATACGACTTGGTATATAGGACTGGTTTTTGGACCACTGACTACCTGTATCGACTGCCAAAGATGGACAAATGACAGCCGGGACTAACTGCTTAACGTACTTTCCGAGGCACGGAGGAAACTCGGTATGTAAGGGCGGTCACCCATCCACAGACCAACCTAGGCAAGCACGGCTTAACCTAAAGATCGGCCCGAGCGGCTGTTATTATTAAGCCACGAGCTCCTCCAAATGCTTACACACTCACTACATAATTCTGAACCTACTTTTATTGTTTTTCCTACATGTGCACATTTTGGCGGATGGAATCTTAGACCATTTTTCGCGGAAATAGAACTACGAGTACCTACTTTAGTAAAAATTTTGCATAATATTTAAAAGTAACTTATTTATGATGACGAGATAACCTTATGCATGATCTTGGCAATGAATGAGTAGGACGGACGAGTAGTATTCTTTTCCGACTTTTTTTTTGATCTCCAATATTCAGTTGTCAAGGTCAATAAGCAGCCGTGAAAACAATGCAATCAAACGAAATAAAAACAATTTAGTAGAGAGTTACTCGTTGATTTCTTCAATTTAGAAACTCCGGCTGTTACGCAAAAGTATATAACGTACCCGTCCATCTACTAGCAGATTTTAAATTGATTTCGAAACATAGCAATGACTTTGTGAACTCGACGTCATCATAACGGCATGCGGCACTTTGTACCTAATGACTTACGCTAAGCATCCATTGCTGCATTTCTATACAGTAAGTTAAATCAAGAAGCTAGTCATCAATCAATGTACCTCGAAGTCCACACGTAAGGTTGTAAATCTCAATCTGTCCAAGCAGTAAGCACTAACATTGTCCGACTGGAAAATAAATGGTTAAATCTTAAGGTGCTTGTCACAACAGAGGCTAACTTGTAAGTACCAAAGATATTATAAAGAAGTAGAATTTTTGAGAAGACAATTTATAAATACAAAAGATTTATTTTCTGTTTAATTTACAGGAAATAGCCACAATGGGGAGCTCTGACACAGCCAGAAGATGTCATCATCTGTATTTTACATGGAGCGACTGCCTATCTGACCTCCACAACCCAGTTAATGCTGGGTACAACGGTATCCCTTGGTAAGACTGGTTGTCAGAAATTTTTGGGCCACTGACTGCCTGTAACGACTGTCAAAGAGCTAGAAATCACAGCCGGGACCAACGGCTTAACGTGCTTTCTGAGGCACGGAGGAAACAAAGACCAACCTAGGCAACCACGGTTTAACCTAAAGATTGACCCGAGCGGCTGTTATTATTTAGCCACTAGCTTTCAAGCCAGAAAACTCCAACAGAAGGCAATAGGATCACCCAATGTTACATAGAACTTAAAAACATAACTAGCAGAATGTGGACTACGGGGATTAGAGGCGTATGTTATTTTATGTTAATAATATTATTCTATTCGTATTCTGTCTTTTAACAGGCTTGCATAACATGCTAAATTGAAGAGGGATGGCCTTTCCCCAAAGTGGGGAAAAGGCCACTCCATTTCAATTTTAGCACTGAAATGTTAACTCTATTAAATACTAATAGCTCGGACAACTCACCTCTAACCTTCAACCAATATCTGAACTCGTAGCTACTTCTTAAGTTCGTTCGAAGTTCAAATATATTTACCAAAGAGGATTTAACTCAAGCCTGCTTTCATTCCAGATTCTATTTATCCATCGACAAGTTTCTAGCTCTATGTGACAACAGTACACACTTGTAGTTTCTTTCAACATTAATCAGTCACTATTCAACTAAGAAAAGTGGTTTCAACAGATAAATTGTATAGAGAGAAAGCCCGTAATTGCAATGAAAGTTAAACAATTAGAAAAGATAATTTTATTATTCCATTAAATTCCGAGTTCATAGAAAAGTGTTTTAATTACATGAAACAATAAACAAGGCTGTTTGTCAATTTAAATGAGACTGAAATTAAATTAGAAATTCGATAATACTTTGAAAAGAAAATTCCTATTCAAATGCTTTGTGTAATGTATCTCCTTTCAGTCGCATCAAATAACTTGTGATCGTAATGGAATGTTTTATTTTTGGGTGATGCGTGAATTAGGTGAAACTAAATATTCAGTCATGCCATGTTTATGTACTAACGAATCTACTGATGGTCTGTCACTATACTAATGACGATTTCGTCGATGGTTTTTTGAGTAATAAGCTGAAAAGATCTAAAGAGTTTTCTTCAATCTCATAGATACTTTACTAGCGGGTAAAAGTGGTAAACGAAAGCTAAGTCCCCTTTGAAAGATCATGCTTCAAAACATACGCCGCACTGGCTGCGCCCTTGCTATTAAATGGTACCCAAGTTTTCATGTCAAATACCTCTTACGGTAACCTCAAAAACGTCTATAAAAAGACAGTCCTTTCATACAAACATCATCAATCAGTACGCACTAATTACAGACACTCGTGTCGCGAAAAAAAGAGTCAAATCTGCATGAAAGGCGGCGTTTACAAAGGCTACTCATGCACGTGACGTCAGTTTATGCGTTCACCACAAATTGCGACACTCGACTTTTTTTCGACACAGCTGTTCACTGACTCTGTTCTCTGATTAAATTATAATTAAGGGCTGCGTATGCGCCAGTGTTGGGAAGTTCTGTTTGATGTTCGTTTTTAGTAAAATATGAACTGATTTGATGACAACTACACAAAGGAAAGATCTTTTTAAGTGATAGTAATGAAAATTTCACAGCGTCTTAACCTTTATTAAGTAAAGGTTAAGATGCCTTTTAATTTTAACGTTACTGTTAAATTATTCGGTTGAACGGTTTGTACTGTAAGGACTTATACCTTTCTTAAAAAGGGTGTTAACTTGAAAATAACCTGTACAGTTCTTAAGTATAAAACTTTTAGCAGGCAGTACATTAATATAAAATATATAAACTGGCCAACTAATGAATATTCTCAGAAACTCCAGTATGAATTATTGAGCAAGCGAGAACTTACTAAGAATGGAGCGGTATCGAAATTAGTGTCGATTGACATCTACTAACTCGTGGTCCGTAGACCGGGCTAGACTGGCAACTTGCCACACTGCTATATGTACTGATTTCTAACTATATAGGTATACTTATGTACAGAATCTGACAAGCTTCGACGGTCGACTATCAGTTTTGTATCTCGCTTTTCGCACGCATCGCATCGCATATCGGACTCTACCTACCAAATGCATTCCAGTCCATTTCAATTACAATAGGTTCTGTCCGGTCAGCGTCTAATTTACGATACTTTACTTTATACAAAATGTACGAAAGTGAGACTGCGTACCCGTTGGACCTCCAAGTTTGGACCTCACTGACTATCATGACCCTTTGGACCTCCTTGTGCCGTTTCGACCTTAAAACTTGGATTTTGCCTATACTTTAGTGCCCATTGGACCCCCTATTAAACAACGTGTTCCGTTGGACCCATTTTTTTACATCTTCGTATGAAAAGCTAAAGTAAAATCGTGCACAAAAGTGAGACACTTTATCAAAAATAAAACACGATGCAATAAATAAATCAATATGTTTATTCAAAGATATAAAAGCAACAACGTCAGCTTTATAGGTTCAGGGGTTTGGGCCCTGCGTTGGTGACTTAGTGAATGAGTCAGGACTTTGATTTTTATATGTATAGATAAAATCACCTATTCCAATTAGATCACGTATTTACCCGATTATAAATCTTTAAGTTGGTATATTCCTACAGGTTGTACCAGAAGGGTGTGGATAATTGTTAATATAAAATAATGTGTATTATAAGTAAAATAATGTATATAAATCACAGATCAAATATTAAAATCAGTTTTATCCTAAAGTTAACAGACTGAAGATATAAAAATAATAATTATTATATTATACATGGTTTAAGATCACAAATTCTAATTACAATTAAATAACAGTAATGCCATTACATGATCTTTATTTTTTTAAGCAATTAAAGTACCTATATTATTGAATACAAATCATATAAATGATTATAATCACAGTATATCATAGAATTTACTTACATTTTTGCAAGCAAAACCTAAATATGGCGGCTTTTCTCAAAATTAAAACGTTGTAGCCTGACATGTCAGTGTTACCTAATCTGACGACTCAATGTCGACGGTAATATTCATAATGTTGCAACATTAAGTTATTTTTTTTAAAATAAATTTGTAAATATAACTATATATTTTACATGTTTCTAAATCACTGTTCAGTGTTATTATCGTTTATTTTGTTCGTAAATATAAAATATTGTATATTTTAAGTAAAATAGAGTATATAAATCACAGATCAAATATTGAAATCAGTCTTATCCCAAAGTTCAGACAAAAGATATAAAAATAATAATAATAATGATTAACATGGTTTTAGATCACAAATTCTAATTACAATTAAATAACAATATTGCCATAAGGTGAGTTTACAAAAATAACATTACATAAATGTTAAAAAAAAAATAACATTAAATCACAGATCAATTTATAATCACAGTATGTCTTTAGAATTTACTTAGACTAAATTTGGACCTAAATTAACCTAAGTATGGAAGCTTAGTTAGCTTCCATACTTAGGTTTTACACATAAAAAATAACATCATCAATCTCAAGTCAAGCTCAAGTAACAGAATTTTCAAATATAATTTTTTGGAAGGACATTAAGTATTGTTAAATGACAAACACTTAAAATACATATGTAAGCAGCTTCTCTAAGCAATGACCTACATTAATATAATTGTTATCTAATTGCTCTAGAATATAAGCGATTTTTTCATCTTTTTCTATGTACTCTTTGCGCTTATTTAGTATTTGGTGTCCATTTTCTAGTTTTGCTATAGTTAAACTTGTCATTGATGCGTCTGTTTTAATTATGCTCAAAAATTGTAAAATATTTGGCTTTGTATTACCACACAACTTTTTATTAATACTCGAGTGCCATGCTTCCACGCTATTAGTTGTACGATGTCTTTCAGAATTGAAACACCAGATTCTTCGCATGTCTTCTTTTTGCAGCCATTGTTTTGTAAAATAGTCATTAAATTTAACTAAATTTTCATTTTCTTCGGACCAGTCCTCCATAATATAAAACCAACCTTCATCTGTGGCTTGTTCTGGTAATAATGCTAAAGCGGCACATAAAGCAACATGTCGCTTACACGCGCGATTTTTTAAGATGTGCAGACTCTTTGCTTTTTTACTTAAAGCCTGAGTAAAATGAAAAAAACCGGCCAAGAGCGTGTCGGGCCACGCTCACTGTAGGGTTCCGTAGCTTCCCAGACCATTAAAAATACCAACATTTTTCGTCAGCAAAAATAACTTTGTTTTTCATAGTATTTGTATGAAAAACAAAGTTATCATTTGCGTTTTTTTGAAAAAGTGCTATATAACTCAAAAACTATTCAACTCATCAAGTTGAAAATAATTTTCCTAGAAAGTTCATATAAAGGTCTACTTCTGTGATTTTTTTCATATTTTTTAAACTTATGGTTCAAAAGTTAGAGGGGGGGGGGACACATTGTTTTTGACTTTCGGAGCGATTATTTCCTAAAATATTAATATTATCAAAAAATGATTTTAGAAAACCCCTATTCATTTTTAAATACCTATCCAACAATATATCACACGTCAGGGTCAAAATTAAAAAAAAAATCGCTCCCCACTTTACGTCTGGGGGAGGTACCCTAATAAAAATGTTTTTTTTAATTTTTATTTTTGCACTTTGTCGGCATGATTGATATACATATTGGTACCAAATTTCAGCTTTCTGGTGCTAACGGTCACTGAGATTATCCGCGGACAGACAGACAGACAGACATGGCGAAACTATAAGGGTTCCGTTTTTTGCCATTTGGCTACGGAACCCTAAAAAACATCCCTTAATGTCCACTTCAGGAAAAACTGACTGAATAGCATTCATTTGCGCAGTTTCAAAATCTGTAGTAAATTTTTCTGGCTTCCAAGATGGATTTTGCGATAGTAATAATTGAAAAATAATTTGATAAGTTTCTTCTTTTTTATCAGTAACCAAAGCATATATCAATGGTTTAATATTTGTGCTTTTTTCGGTGCTACCGAGATCTCCGTGAATACTGTACATTTGTACAAACGGCGGTACTACGCATTTAAACGTCCCATCTGCAAAAAAATGTTTCACCGTTTTCAATTTTTCTCTTGCTTCTTTTGATGAAAATATTAAAATTCTTCGAGCACCTTCTTGATAGTCAGCCATTAAAAAGTCGTTGTATTTTACAGGAACTTTGACATCTGTAACTGTTTTTGGCTTAATATTATCGATGCCAAATTCTTTTCTGCGACTGTTATAGAGTCCATGCTTCACATTATTAAAATTAGGTATCCGGGTCAATAGGTTAAGACCTCTATCCTTCAACCGGTTAACGCCTTCATTATATATTGTTTGCAGAGGAAGAACTCCTTGTCCAGATTCAACTTTCCATGTACTTATTTCTTTCTTTATTTCATTGCCAGCGTGATCACGTACACAATTGTTACTGTGACTGACTTTGTTCATAATCGTATTTCCTTTAATTGTTATAGTGCCGCGACACTTCGATTTATATTTGCAATTCCACCGTGAGGACCCATTTTTATTATCTTTTTTTTTATAGTACTGGTAACCATCATTTAGCAGAATCTCACCACCTCTTTTAGATGTCACGAAACAAAGTTCTTGTGTTTTATCTATATTATTATGTCGACTTGTTGAAGGGACTACTTCTATTTGAGACATTATTCATTAACAATGATTCTTCTTTAATCTGAAACAGGCCATTAAATATATTCGTTTTATTTAAGTTATTATTTTACACGAAATAAGTAGTGAGTAAATTTACCACAACATAAAAGACAACTAATTGAGTAAACTCAGCTATAAGAAAAAGAAATAAGAAATTAAAAATAAGAAAAACAATTGGACTAAAATCTATAACAATAATTAGGTAACTTATGAAGAGTGTCCATAAAACAAAGTTCCAAAGAAGACTAAAGTGTATTATTATGTTTTTTTTTATTTTAATCATAACCAATGTTACTAATAATGACACATTTTGCACCGGCTAGTCGACGGTCGGCTGGAGTCGTGTGTGTATGAACAAATTAATTAATGTATAATAATTTGGTGGAATGCTAGCATGACTAATTTTACAAATTCACAGTATGGTAAGTAATAATTGTTCAATAATTAGCAGAGACAAATTAAATATAGAAATAATAGTGACAAAATTATCAGAAAAGAAAACCACGGAAGATTTGAAATATACATCCAAATAAAATCACTTAAACATGCAACAGATAAAGTAATTTAATACTTACCAGGTACTTAATTAAACGTTTCCTTGTTTTCTTATTACTTGTGATTATCACCTTTTACCACACGGATTGCACAAATGCACACACGTCAACAACTTAAAGCTCCAACTAATTGTAATGTAATGCAAAATGTCACTGTTTTGTTTTTGCTGGCCAGCGATCCCTCTAATACTCACCCCGCACCATACCCCTTTGTCTACTCCCCTCCCTGCGCCCCCGCGCGCCGAAGAGAGCGAGGAAAGGTCTAGCTTAGACGCGAGTTTGCCTTGCGTATGTCCAAAAAATGATAATGTTCGATTGTCTATTTTACTTATAAAACATATTACACTTTATATACATAAGTTTCATTGGTGTTTCTACATGAAGGTTACCAAAATAATAATAATAGTAATACCGTGTATTTGCTTAGGTACTTGTTTCGTCAATTTTTTTGATTTTACTTATAAAACATATTACACTTTATATACATAAGTTTCATTGGTGTTTCTACATGAAGGTTACCAAAATAATAATAATAGTAATACCGTGTATTTGCTTAGGTACTTGTTTCGTCATTTTTTTTGATTTTACTTATAAAACATATTACACTTTATATACATAAGTTTCATTGGTGTTTCTACATGAAGGTTACCAAAATAATAATAATAGTAATACCGTGTATTTGCTTAGGTACTTGTTTCGTCAATTTTTTTGATTTCCATTTAACAATTTTCAACATAACTGTACCCCTTTCCCAACTAAATAACATTGAACGAACAACAAATGAACACATATTTTTTGAAGGTCCAAAGGGTACTAAAAAAGAGGTCCAACGTTTACTTTTTTACTTGTTTTAATTTTGAAGGTCCAACGGGTACTACAAATGAGGTCCAATGGGCACATTGATTATTTTATTTTGAAGAGGGTCCAAAGGGACCTAAAAATTAGGTCGAACGGGTAACATTTGTAATAGGGTCTAATCTTTGAGGTCCAACGGGTACGCAGTCGAAAGTGATGCAGAATTATTTGACGGATTGTTGAATCGGAATTCTTAACATGAAATGTAACACATGTTGAAACAAAACCTAGTTGCTGTCTCAGTATTATATATGGTGACTGGTAATTAGTGTACGATACTTAAATATTACAACAAACAACTTAAAAGTTGTTTGTTGTAATGTTTATGGGACCAAACTTGAAATCTCGAAAAAAAAAACAGCCGTTCAGTACATTCATGTTCGCCTAATGTACTAAACAGCTGATTTTTTTTTCACGACTTTAGGTTTGGTCCCATAGTAAAAGTTGTTTGTTATCATGAGCACAATCACGTGTTTAAGTATCGCACACTAATTGCCAGTCACCCTATAACATCATTGGTTGCTGTGTTACATTGTGCACCAGGTTAGGCATTAATCACACGAAAACGAAAGAAGATTGTGCATTACATAAGTTGGCCCGACTTATTTGTATCGTCTCTAACGTCTCTTCAATCTGAACCCACCAAATATGCAGGCTACACCGCCGCAGGCAGCAGGAGCGAGCGCCTAACATGGATGGGTTTTAGTCAGTAAAAGTCTGACACTCCCTCCCGCTCCGCCCAGAGTGGGAGAAGTCATTTGATGATTTCCGATCCGAAAAAAAATCAGGAGCGAGCGAGCGAGCCATGCGAAGCTCTTTTCACTCTTCGATTCGGCTCTTTCGGTAGTTGGCGGTGGGAACCAAAGAATTAAAAAAACATACGGGGCAGTCTTTGGAGACTGCAGACAGATAGAAGTGCTATGAAGCGTTAGGTGACGGTCACGCGAGTTCCATGATTTTTGTACACTCAAAAAACGAAACCTCTAAAACGATAGATACGATGCCAGCTCGCTCGCTCGCTTGCCAGCAAGCGATGTGGCCTGCGCTTTATGCACTTGACCAAATCAAACTTGGTCTGCTGTGCTTTCCCGAACACAGTCGACTGTGGAGGTGGTACCAATTAGCTGCCATGGATGCCCTCTGATCTGTGAAGCTCTCTTATTGAAAGCTTTACAAGATTTTGTGGCAACACATATACAATAGGAGCAGCTTGTTTCAGATACTCCACATTGTTTCAGTTTCGAACTTTCGAGGTAGCTTGTTGAGGTAATTCGGGAGTCTAGAAATAATTTTCGGTTTTGGTTGAAACTTTAATAAGATGATGTATTTTATATTTTACAGAGAATTTTATACGTGTGGACGCTTTGAGTACTGAGAGTAAAATCTTCGTTATTTTGTATCCAGAAAAGTGGATTGCATTCGAGATGACCGAGGCTGGGTGAATACGGTGAATACTGAAATTGGATGTGGAAACCAGAAAATCAAGTTTTCAGGAGGTATTCGGGAGATGTTATATCCACCAGTGCAACACCTGAGCTGATTAAAGCATTTGTCAACTGCTACATAATATTTTGAAAAGACATATTGTAAAGGTTTTAGCCCACTTGGACTATAGGTTTGAAGAAGATACGACTTACGAACCCATTGTAATTTCAAATATCACAAGTTCAAATAGCAACCTGGAAGTTCAATAAAGTTTTCCATGGCGTTTATTTAAAACTACCCCGTTTATGTTGCAGTTTCAAAAGTTTCCGGGTAGGTTTCGGAGCAGCTCCAGCTTTACACGTTGTCACGACAGACTTTGGAGTATTTAAGTATAAACGGAGTTGCGACGTCAGCTACTTTTACTGACTAAAACCCATCCATGTTCCATCCTCGCCCTTTATGTTCCTACAAGAAAGTAAACTACAGGCTGACGAAATACACTCAATCAACAGTAACTCAGCTTTTGCAGACACTGCTGAACATGCCATGCTCGGGACGCCATATTTGTTTACCAAATAAAAAGTATACGGACTGTTATTGTTTGATAATCATATCTTTATTCGCATTCCATAATGTTTAACTATTACCTATACATGATTTGTTTGTATTAAATACTCAGCAATTAAAACGTCCATGAATTTACAATAGACTTTTTATAACACTACAACACCCTATGATTTCAGAACCTTTTATGTAGGATTCATATCATGGATGTAAAGTCTTGTATGTTGTACACAATTAGGTATTAAAACACTCATGTGATACTATACAACATTTGCATAAATAACTATAACAATGCATTAAATTGTTATGATAAGAAACGTAGAGCAGATTTCTATTTGTTGTCAACAGAATTCCGATTTCCCTGCTAACACAATAATCACCGCACATTATTGGAATGAAGGCATCGTTTCCACACTAACTACTACCCACATATAGAACAAACAGTGACATCAATCACGCCGCAGCCGATACCGACGGACGTCGTTAGTCTCGTATCTCTACGAATAACAAACTTCCTTACTTCGACTTCCTTTAACAAATGGTTATATTTACGTATAGCTTAGAACAGTTAAGAACTTTGAGCGGTGATGACTTGACAAAATCTTGGAGAACTTTTAGCTTTAAAATGTTGTGTTGTCAATTTAGATATCTGAGCTTGATGCATCTTTTGACACTTGAATGACATTGGGGTTCAGGGGTAGTTGGTCAGCATTCGTGCAATTGTTTTGATTCGGGCAGAGCGCGTCAAAAAATCCTTGCACAGATATGTTGTTTTTAAGTCAAAGTCGTGAGCTGCTATAAATTTTCGTCGCTAAATTGCAATTTATTGAAGACAAAATATAAAATACCTTTAGCCAGGCATGGAACGCACAGGCTAATAAATGACAACAAAGGTAATTTTGAAAGTTAAGTACTTAGGTATCAATTTAAAAAGAAGAACCAAGACTCTTACATATTAACAGTAAAAATTACACGGAACCTCACACACAAACAGAGTTAACATTAGAAAAATGCTACAAAGAAATAAGAAATAAAGCCGTCAAGTGCCTAACCATACTAACGTATAACAGAGCTATCAAAAGCAGAAGACATGAGTGCTCGCAACAAAAGTCCATATTTCAAACGAGCTGTATCCTCGCGTCGTCGTACAAGGCTCGCTGGGGACTATAAAAACTACAAATGCCGGATATACATTTCCGTTACAAATAGACGATGATATACAAAATACACCGGCTTACACCCCAAATGATGATCAAAGAAGGATTGACAACTTGCATTCTAAGCATAACAAAAAAAAAGTGTCGACAATTACTGTTCAACTGTGTATTCGGTATGTCTGCAAAAAAACTCGGTAAGTACCTATGCTTTTGAAAAAAGATCAAAGAAATTGGAAACTGATGAAAGTATATTTTTACAAACTAGTCAGTTTGATAAATGGTGTTAGATAACATGTAATGCATATTACCGAAACCAGACTTTTTCTGGAAAATACACGCAACTGATAACAGTCTAGCTAGATTGGAAAATACTCTATTACATAAGCCAAAGAGTAGCGCTTAGTCTGAGGTGGAACACAAGCCAGATGATGAATAAATCTCTGCTCCTCATTCCGATTTCTTCGGCACACATTCTACTATAAACAATGACGTAGGTCGACCGCAAAAGATTTATATATATAAAAAAACTCATTGTATGTAAAATTGGAACATTCGTCACTTGCTACATGTCGCGGACGATTCCTTCGGACGAACATAAATTACACGTAATGACCAATTTTAAGGGGAAATTGAATCGATATTTACGATTATTCGAAATGTCCCTTTACAGATTTCGTTAACCACCCACGGAGAATGTTTTTTTTGGCAATAAACAACTGTTTTTGGCAAAACCTCATTGTCAGGTCTACCGAAGGCTGCTGTTTTCGGTAAATTTGGGCGAAACCAACCAATAAATCTACCAATATATTCACGATCCGCCTAAATCGTATAAAAAACAGTGATTTCTAAAAGATTTACGGTGTTATATAATCAAGATGATTGCTTGAACACCTACGTTTGAAATAGTTTTATCCATTATGATAACAAGACAGTTATGAATGTCAGACATACCAGTTACGTGTCAAATCGCGCTGTGCCCTCAGCTTACCTGTAACAAGAAAGAAACACTTGATAAATACAAAATGTCGCGGAACACAACACAGAAATGCAATAGTTATCTGACGAAAACATTGCAGGCTAGACACTGCAATTGTAGCAATTTTAAAATGGCCGCGAGGACTTAACAAGCGGGAGTTAAGAGATTAATTGACGTGATTAAATGAATGACAGTCGCGAGCACAATATTTTTGTAGATAAAATTAAATGCTGTAATTTTCCATTTATACAATATGACCTTTTCTAATAATTTAGACATCTAGTTTTGCAGCAATTCATAGTTTCAAAATAATAGTCAGTACGAAAAACACAATGACTGCAATAATTTTGTGTAACAGATAGGTAAGGTATGTTATCGTGTGTAATATCGCGATGAACACTCGGTATATTAAGTAAACTAATTCCCTGTAAACATAATTATTCGAAATGTCTCCGCGCAGGCGGACACTCTGCTTTGTCCTTATATTGCTATCGCTCAAAGTAAGTTTATTAAGATTATTCAACTGTCTCACTTTTAAGATTATTTCTCTGAGATTATTAAATCTTCTTTAGTATTTATTCTTCTTCTTTTTATTTTTGTTTTCGCAGGATGGCTTTGTTGCCAGTTTACCGGTGGGACCAGTCTTGACGGAGTACCATCCATGTCAGAGATCGCCTCCTCAGATAGCTAATTCCTTATTAACTGTCACTACAGGTAATAGAGTGTTACCAGAATGCCCACAGAATCCATTCCCTACCCAACGATTCAATGAAGTATTTTCACTTGGATCCTATCCTCCAGGTCTGTCCATCAATACTATTGCCACAACCAATTATGGTGTACCTAAACCTAGTTTGTTTCCCACCTATTCTACGTTTGTTCCAGTTGAAACTTCAATTCCACTGCCGTTAGTGGATACGATAACTGAAACATTGACATACCCAGCAGATATTGAATCAGTAACCATAATAGAGAATTATCCCCCTGTAACACAAACTATTCAAGTTGAAGGTTTCGCCCCAACCGCAAATGTAACAGAAATCTATCAGACACCAATTACGGTTCAAATTCCTTCGACGCCTCAGTTATCGCCATTCGTTACCGTAGCTTCTCCCCTTCCCGAGAAATTGCCATCACAGAATATAATACAAGAAGTTATTACTACAAACGTTTGGCCGGAAATCTTCCCACAGACAATTGAAACTGAAATAGCAACTGTAACTTCACTGCCGGTTGAGACCACAACTTTAAATATTCCATCTTGCGATGTAGGATGTGGATTTGGCGGTCAGCAGTTGCCGGTTACTTTACAAATTAGTATGGCTTCGCCGTCATTCCCTGAACCTATGCTAGCTGTGGTTTCACAACCTGCTCCTAGCCCTTACTCGTCTTTCAATCCATCATTGGACATGCCTCCGCCTCCAATAATTGTGATGGAGAAGTCTAAATCTAAGTTGAAGAGTATACTCCCAATTCTTATCTTGTCTCTCTTCGATGGTGGGTGTGGGAACAGCGGTGGTAGTGGCTGCTCGTGCTCTCAATGCAGTGCTCCTACTCCTGTTCCGTTCCCCATAGTCATCCCTACTAACAGTCCTGTCATTACTCGGGGTCGTAGTAAAGGGAAGGGTAAAGCGTCCACGCCGTCCGCGCCATCCATTGACACACAAAGTTGAGACGGACTACTGAAGTAGAGGTTTATTTTGACGAAAAAAATAATTCCAAATTGTGATTCTAGTTTGTGCATATGAAAGAAACAAGCATTATTAAGTTTTTTTTCTCATTGAGTCAAATTAGACATTTGTCGTGAACAGAGAATTTCAATGCAGAGTAAGCATGAAATATTCTGTACTCTCAAGCGAATTTGTTTTCATCATAGCCCAATGTTATAGCAACTTTTGTGTTTTGAAAGTTTTCGGCAATATATAACAATACTGTGGAAATTAAATGTTATTCATTAAATTAAAGCTCCTGTACATTACATTGTTCTTTTATTTCCCTGTCCTTGAAATATGACACGTGTTGGTTAAGTCCTTCCGATCCAGTTGGTTATTCGTGGGGCCTTCCGACTTGAAGAGGCATAAGACAGAACCGATCGATACCTAAGCATTTCCATTTCCGTTTTTTAAATAGTGCAATCACTAATCATTTAGCAAGCTTAGTGATTTATGAGAAGTGTCAATTTTGGGATGTTTGATCAGAAAGCTTGTATCGAAATTAGTGGACAAGATGAGATCGTTGACAAGAAAAGAATTTTGTAGTGTGTGAAGAATTCAACGATCTCTTTCTTTTTTTGTAAACAAAAATTGTAGTGAATTTGTTTGCTGAAATGATCTAACGGCCTTTGTACTTGTACAGTACGTATTCGTAGTTTCATACGTCACAAATAAAACGACAAATGTGATAAAATAGGCGTACAATGTTAAAGCAAATTATAGTGAACGATGTAAAAGAAGGCATATTATCTGCCAGACATAAACACAGTGCTCTACATAAGGCCAGTGACAACGTTTCGCAACGTAAGAGATAAACAGTAAACAATATTTATACTTAGATTCTTTTGATGCATTTAAAACTTTATTAGATAGAAAGATATATTATATTGAATATACTTTATTAAATGCCTATATTGTTACACAGCAGCTCTTTTACGTTATTGCTGATTCCTCGGGCACAATGGCGGTCTTATAACTGATAGCGATGTCTTCCAGACAACCTTAACTAATATCAGACAAGCAGAAGCAAGATTTTGTTATCTTAATTTTCAATAGATAAAAACCCCTGGCCAATATTACTTTCAGCATCTTCAAAAACGAAGGCATGATAAAGTTATCAAATTATTCATTTATATCTCTCAACCGTCGTGTTAATTGGTCTTCATTTCAAATCGCTGCTCATCTAAAATTTATGGAAGCCTTACCTTTAGTTAATCGCTTTATGTTCGGCGCTTTCAAGTTGTCTGCACGGCCATTTTACATTGAGAGACTGCCTATACCACAACCCAATTACTAGCTGGTTTTTTGTTGCTGGTTTCAGGTATCTGTCAAAGATCTACAAATGAAAACTGGGAACAGCTGCTTTACGTCCTGTCACTACATGATGCTGGCAGTATAGTCGACATGGGCTCAGATGCAAAAAAGAAAAACAAATTGTTTTCCGTCTTTACTTGGGAGCACTCACTCCGCCACTCATCCACCAACCGAAATATACGATCGCCAATCCTTAGAGCTAATATTATTTGTGGGACAAGCCTTGTCTGTCTGAACGGCCAAAATTGCACATTTATTACTTCTACGTCTAACTGAATATCATCGTAATAGATGACGTTATAAAACCGTGCTCGGAGAGCCTGTGGAGTCTCATATGCTGGTAATGTGTTCCTTACATAATACGACATAGGACGTCAGGGACCACTAGACTTAAGATGAATAAAACGGTCTGTGACGAAATACTGGATGATTCAAGGGACGAAGTGGACAAGGGTTTGTCGTTATTAAAGTTAGTACTTGGAGAATTTATTGTACGGACTTTTACTTTAATTGGTTATCCCCTTTGGCAAGCTTTCATAGCCTTTGAAGATGTCTAAATGAATAAGGCTGTACGTAAGATTTGTGTTAAAGAAATGATGAAAAATGAAGTGAAAAGCAACTATCTGACGCCCAAAACTGGCCAATTGGCTGAAGTAAAAATATTGCTTCAAAAGGCCCCTTTTATCGGCAATAGGTCCCCAAGGGTTTAATTCTTGGATCTCTTTAACATTAAAGACACGCGGTCTGTCTCTTACTTACGATGTAAAGCTAGCAAGGAGATCTTTATGTGTATTTACTTTGACTGTAATTACACTGGAATACTGGATGGGCGAGTCGAGGCATACCGTTACCAGCAATTATTGTCAGATAACAACAATTTGCACGCAAGAACGTTACCCTCACGCAAAAACAGAGAAATGTTACTGTGTTTCTGTATGTGTCATGTATGTTTATTCGCCTATTCAACTCTTCATACGGTTTTATACCCAAGAAATCTCTTTTTCCTTTCCTAGTACCGTTATTTTGTGCATATCATCATCATCATCAAAACTGGCATTTTTCTTCCCAGTAAGTCATCATCTGGCTAGCCTTTTCCGAAGTATGTTGGGGTTGGCGTCTAGTCTAACCGGATTCAGCTGAATTTCAGTAATTTACATGGAGCGACTGCCTATCTGACCTCCACAACCCAGTTAGTACTGGGTAAAATAGACAAAGATAGTTTGGACAGCTAGATAATAACAGATTAAGCTGCACTAACCGTCTACAAAGCAATTTGACAATATAATGGCCTCCTAACAGTAATAACACGGGTACATTTTGTCTCACACGTTTGAATGTGTCCCAAAGGATGCTGTCCTCAGTAACATTCGATACCAAATCACTCGGCATGAGGAATGGGCGCCGCAATCTATTACGATAAAACCTTTCTTTTTCTTACCAAAGGATAAAAGAATGATGGCGTGTCATGCAAGACACGTATATTCTTTCGTGCATTAGATGTGAGATATAACTTTTGCCAGTTAATGAGGTTTTTCTTTTTGGTGATTCCCTAATTTATTGAGAGGAAATTAGTTGTCATGGTAGAGAAAATATGGCGCATTGTGATGAGGACATTTTTTTATTGAGAATGGAAGAAAATGATGCGTTACATTAAGTTATGGGCAGAAGACTGATGAGTCAATTGATTAAAATAATCAGTTTACTTTGTTGTAATCATACTGCCGTTTCTGATGCCAATTTCATAGATCGTATACAACGTGTAACGTTAAATGCGCAAAACTTATGACACCCCAAATGATTTTAAATTCAGTTGAACTCATTTTGAGAAAAAAAAAACATTTCAAAAAATTTAAAGGCAAACCCGCCAAAACCTATCAATAAATAGACAGGGCAACATTTTTGATGAAGTTTTTTTGAAAAATGTGACCTACATTAAAAAGAGGTTCAATTGATTCTGCTCGTGATTCTGATCAAACTATTTTCAGGTTTTGCGCATTTAACGTTAGGTACACGTTGTATACTTAAGTCCCATTTAATACGGGGAGCCTATTGCCATCAACCGGGCACAAATGTACAATCCTTCCCTGAAACGAAATATTGAAGTTCAAATTTATAACGTAGGCAAGAGCTATAACGATTCTATAACAGAATCTAAAGTATCCGACAGTTACATATAAATTCAATTCAACAGTGCCAAACTAAAGTTTCCAATTGGGTGAATTGTCAAAGCCGTTTCAACTAATATACAGGCACTACACTTTGTAATAGAACTTAGTTAATTAAATCCCAGTTCGATTCTATTTCATTTCCTTGAATATTGGAACTGTGAAAAGAATTAATTGATAGATTTTCCATTTCAATTTTCAATCCAAACGTCAGTTATTTAACCGTCGAGAATTTAATTGATATGATCCACGTTTAGAAAAAAATATCTGTGTGGTAGCTATTAAAAATATCGACCAACCTGGGGCCCAATTCTGCTATTTTTATAATTTCGTCACTCCAACACGATTCCATTCCCATCCCATTGTCACTTTATGTTCGTAATCTACTAAATTCACAATGGTCGATCAATGGTCTCGTAATAAAATTGTTTGAATGACATTGTCGTATTGCCATTAATAAAAAACCCTTACTACAAATGGTTTTCGAAATCTGCTACTAAATGCGAACATTTATTCATGCCAGATTTCATTTACCTATAATAGATTTTATTAATGTGCGAGATTACCATTCTATGACATTTCTTTCAATGGACTGTCTGTGGTCATAATGACGCCATTATATTAGTAGATTACCAAACTTGTCAAAACTTGACAGGACTTGACCATTATGAAATCAATGATCGAATATTCTGACACTATTGTAATAGCAGAATTGAGGCCCTGGTTTAACAAACTTACAAAAAAAACAAGCTATTACAAAAAAGAAAATGATTTATCTATCAACATTGAACTATACAAAGTTTCGTGTCCGTGCATGCGTGTATTAACCGTTGAGAAGTTTTCTCGTGAAAAGGTACTTATTCAGCTCAATCGGTTGGCGGGAACTGGTTTGAAATTCAGCTGAAAGATTTGGCCCATAAAACAAATCCTAACTTAAAAGGCTAGTTTATAGAAAAAACAGCTTAAGGGGCCGGCGGAGCATGCGTGTTTCATACAAACGTAATACCAAAATTATGTGTAAATCAAACAAATTCTTAAGGTAGTGTGTATTTATTTCGATTGGATTACAGAATATCTGTGTTCCCAAATATATTTTTTGAGAGGAAAATGATACAAAGACGAGATATGAGGAATTTAAAATTTCTATAGAAAACTTATTTTTCTTATAACTCTTGTTAAAATCAGTGTCCAATCAAAATATATATTTGGGAACCTAGATATTCTGTAATTCAATCGAAACAAATACACACTACCTTAGGAATATGTTTAATTTACAAATTATTTTGGTATTACGTTTGTATGAAATACGCATGCTCCGCAGGCGTCTTAAACTACGAAAAATGTTTTGTTGTCAATCATTTTGTGGAACGCAGTTTTAAAAATACAAGTATATCTAATGCCTTCGATAAAAGTAAAATCAATTTCCAAACTCACATTGCCACTTAACTGTAACAAATTAAAAGAAGATCTATTTCTAATAGAAAAAAAAATCAAAGAAAGAGCGATAAAAAGTATTATCTTTTATAGCACGTGAGAAAATTTATATTTACGATTTTATAATGTAAAGATAAGATAAGAGCAGAAATTCATTGATATAATCTTTACATAAATATAAAATATCTTCCCATTGAGAAAGTTTTGAAGTCTTATCGGTAGGCAGTGCAGACGCATCAATGAGTCACTATTTATTATTAATATAATTAAATATGAAATTAATAATTTATTTGAGTGCCACTTTTTCTATTATTTTATTTAGTTTTATGGTGAGTCAATTGATTTTTAATCACTACATTTTATAGAACAAAGTCTCCCGCCGCGTCTTTCTGTCCCTATGTATGCTTAGATCTTTAAAGCTACGCAACGGATTTTGAAGAGGCAGATTTAGGTATATAATTTTACGCGGGCGAAGCCGCGGCATCGGCTAGTTTAAAATATGTTATTTATTTACTTACATATCACTAGTACTGAATAATTTAAGTAATTTTAGGATTCCGATTATATTGGACAAAACTAGTAATGAAAAACAAAGAAAAGCAGCACATTTCCTTAAAACTACGGAAAATACGTTGTGTTTTCCGTAGAAACAATTTCCAGCACACGGAATCTAAGTTGGCAAGCAAACACAGAGAGTTCTGCAACCTTTTTAACTTTCGTAATAGGAAAACAGCATTTCCTTAAAGTATATTGACATGTTCAACTACAGCCGTAGTTGAACATGTCAACATGTCACTTGAAGATGTTACGAGTTTTCTTCTTCAGGAGACACCAAAATATTTTGTCTATTTTAGAATTTTGATTAGCCAACTTTGAACAACCTCCCATGTCGCCTTCTCATTTTCTCAACTTACGTAATTATATTTTTTTGTTTACAGGAAACCGAGGTCACAGCACAAGGACTCCAACAATTTTATGGCGGCAACCCCATAGCATACTCACAGAGCAATGATGACGATGACATCGGCCTCCTCCTCACCGTCCTCTTACTAGCAACCAGAAACAGAGGCAACGGCGGCGGTTGCTGCGGTTGCTGCAACTGCGGCGGCAACAACATACCGATACCATATCCGATACCGATACCAACCAACAATCCAGTCATCACAATGTCTAGATATAATGGTGATGGAGGAAGTAATGATGATGGACCAGATCAGGTAGAAGAAATTAATATAATAACAGAAAATACCTCAAACACTGAAGCAGAATCGGAAGTGACACAGAATATTGAAAATAATAACAATAATGAAGCATATTCGGAGTCGAATGCTGTTTCTGGTGCAGGAAGCGACAGATAGATCATAGAAATATTTATTTTTAACTTAATGTATGACATGACATCACTATAAAACGATTAATAAAATATGATGAGAAAGCTGTATCATCAATTTTTACTGACAGGCAATTTCCCCTAATATGCCTGTTCTTGTACACACCCAGTTTTAAGCATCCACGGCCGAAACTAGGTTGATGAAAAAACAATTTAGGATATTAGCGTTTAACAGATTTTGGCGGAAAAGGTTACTGTTAAATTAAATAAAAGTATTTTTTCTAAATTGCTTGGTGAACCCTGAGCCCTCGGGTAGCATCTATACCCTGGGAGATTGGCGTCTGCGAGCGAGTCTGACACATCGGCGAGCGGCTGAGTTTAGTTGATGAAGTTAGTTTATTAAGACTAGGGAAACCAATACGAAGCTGGTACGATAATGATCTAGGTCCAAATCTCTACCAAGCAATTTTATAAAAAATACTTTAATTTGCTCTATGTGACCGTGTCTCAAACACGTTAGGTATTATAGTATTAACATAATCAACAAATAATGTCCACTGCTGCATGCCAGCGACACTTCAATTGCCTCAGTCAGTTTTTTTTAATGTTACATTTGTGTCACACTTAATCTGTAGTAAATGTATAGTTTTTAATTCTGAGAAATAGTACTTACCTGTTTGTATCAATCTCAGTTAGCATTTCTGTATAAACATAAGAAGATGTGAAATTGTTTATCGCTTTTGAAATGGTTTCTGTGAGTTTATTATCTGTATCCTGCGTCGTAAACTTGCTCCTCTAAATCATAACAAATGGGAGACTAGGATCTAGAACAATCACTCGTCATAGTTGTCAAGATAAACTACTATTTAGGACTTCAGCCATTCAGGCTACTGAAAACTATTTGAAATATCATTTTTCTAATGTTAAATATGTCTAATGGTAAATGCATCTATAGCATTTACCATTAGTTGATAAAAACTAATTTCGTTCCAAGCTCCAAAAGGCTTGATTAGTTTCTGAGAACTTTTAAATACTTACTAATTATTTCCATGCAATCTCCAGTATTAGTATATCAATATTAAAATTAATTAATTAAAAACGATGGAAGTACGATATAAAAAAGTGGCGGGTCCAGAATGGATCCGAGTGGCAAAAGACAGGGAAAAATGGAAAAGTTTAGAGGAGGCCTATGTCGAAAGACAAGCTGTTTGTGAACCGAACGCCGATACATGAAATTTAATTAGATATAAGTAAGAAGAAAAATATAATAAATGCATAGTCAGTGAGTTAGTTATATCCAATCTTTGTAAGTTTAAACAGCAATAAAGGCTAATTTTATTTTATTTTTTATTTATTAAAATTAATTAACTTAGAGATGTGTATGAACGAGATTGTAAGTGTCAGTGACAAAAGCGGAAGAAGGATTAAGTCATTTCTTTATGGCATCTGGTAGGTCAAACTGTGACCTTTGCTTAAGGCGCTACCCCAGGCAAAATTAGCAACTCTATTTGTGGTGATTCAAACTTCGTTTGAAATACTATTAGAATAAAGTTCTAATCAGCTTGCACTACAAAGTGGTTTTTACGTCAGTCACTGCGGGTCGAATAGTGCGAAATTAGTGATTTTTATTCTTTATAAAATCAAATTTCCGTCTTTTGAAAAAAAAAAACTAGCATTATGTTCATTATTAAATTGTCTATCCATTAGTATAAGAAGCAAATCAAAATAATGTTAACTTTACGAGAAGAAGCATGTTATAAATATTTTTTTCTCATTTTTGTGGTTTCATTGTGAGGGGATTTATTACACATTATGAGACTTAAAATAAAAAATAAAACTACCACTTTGCAGTCTAAGAATATGTAGAAATTTAATGTATTTTTATTACTTGGTATTTCTTTTGGATAAAGAGGAGTTGGCTCCAAAAAACTGCACAAAAAACGGCTTTTGCCTGGGGTAGCGCCTTAACCGGACGATCTTGTATTGCCTTTGACCTTCAGCCAGGGGCATAGCTCAATAGATTTCTGTAGGCATTTAAATAGGCTGCCAGCAGATAAAAAGATCGAACTCTCATTTCTCCGTCTTTAATTTAACAATCGACTTTCCGTAATCCTTCCACCACTTATAAAACAATCTGCATTTTGTCCTACCGACATCGCTCTGCATAGACTTGAAACAAAGCATGAATTTTTTTCTCTCGTTTTACTTCGATGTTTTTGTTTTATAGTTAGCCAGCTGCCACGGGCTGCTGTGGATTCTGCGTGCCATAAATATTTATGGTGTCAGAGATCGTCTAGCAAAAAGGAACTAGTATTTGGAATACAACAGTGTTGTATTTTTTTTCAAGAACTGCAGAATGCTATAAATCCCCCTTTAAAAAAAATGGGCCAATCTTTGGGGACTACCGATAGAAGTGAAAACAAAAAGTACACAGGCCCCGCCCCAGTCGTAGCACTGCTACGGTTTATGGTGCTACGCCGTAGCGGATCAGCTATGAGTGCTACGAAGCTTACGTGACGGTAACGAGAGTTCCGTGATTATTGCTCAAAACGCCTAAAAGAATTTTCTCTTCAAAAAATATTTATCATGTTGAAAATCTACTGCCTTTATCCCAATTTTCTTGAAATCGGCGCAAAATGTCTATTTCTTCCATAACTCTCGATGAGTAGCCATCTCAGTAGTGAGACCACACACACGGGTTCATACAGTCTTGTCACTTAGTTTACTTCACTCTTATAGTGATCCACATTCACAATAAAAACATTCCTTACGAAATTTCTCTCAAAATCATATGAAACCATAAAATTGAATGCATTATTAATGTTTACGATACATTATGTACTTAAAGCAGGAAACAGCCAGAATCACAATCAAACGCAGCCAACATGACAAAATTTACCAAAACAAAACTGAGAGAAAAACTGTTCGTAATTTTTCACAATGCTTTCACATGATTGCGTATTTAAAAGGAAAGGTTTTCTTCTGAAACTCGAATCATTTGATCGTTGCGTCCCCATTCTCCCCTGGAGAGCTTAATATTAACATCGCATTGATTCCAAGTAAACTGAGGATCTTAGGAAAATGGCTACAAAATCGAAAATGTTTAACAGATAATTTACTGGATCGTAGGCTAGAATTTACTAATTTAGTTTAAATAATTTCTAGAAATCTGGGACTGTTCAAATACCTTTATGTAGTATTTGATTTTTAGATATTGGATGTCAAATAACAGCGGAATGAACTCAATCGAAAAAGAACTCAAAGGTAAATAACACACAACATTTTTTCAAGAGTTTTACTCACGTGACTGTTACGAGATGTTCGACTAGTTTCAGACTTGCAAAATTCAATAAAAAGATGTAGTACTATGTGTATGGTTCAAATGCAACCAATGCTACTTACTTGGCTTGTACTGGATCAAGCAACAGTAGGTACTGTTTGCCATTGAAGCTGAACGGAGCGGAGATCAAGCGATCAATCGATCAATCAATCATTTATTTTGTGAAACATAGGTATAGTTACGGATAGTATACCTTCTAAAATGTGGTGCACTATGTTTTGTAAATATATAGATTACATTAAAGTAATAATTTACTCAGCTCTACACCGCTCAACTCTGCTCCGCGCCACTCATCTCCGTCGGCGTCGGTACCCTTTGATTACAAAACTTTACGCGTAAAAACACGTGCGTCAAACCGTAAACAATAACAGACATGACTCACGAAAGCCACTACATAAGTGTCACACTCAACAGTTTCTATTGCTGATTGTGTCAGATATCATGCAATATCACAGAATACAGTCCTGCTACATTTATTTTCCCGCTGACAGTTGTTATCCAACCGCAACCTTAGTTTTTAAAGCATAAAGTTCACAGTAATTTTGACAAGCTTGGTAAATTATCTGTGAAAGGACTGTGGATGACTATCGATCATAGTACATGTTGACACTTCATATTTTGTCGAACAGAATATAACCGGTCTCATGGTCATTACATTTTGTTTTTTGATGCTTTGTCAAATGATAACGCTTTCCTTTGTAAATGAGGGCGCTGTGTCTTGATTGGATATTGTTTTTAGGGTTTTGTAGTAAAAGATTATACCTTGTAGTTCGTTTAGTAAATCTGAGTTAATCAAGTAAATGTTTAGAAAATGAGAACCTTCGGTGTGGCATTAATTTTATCTGTCAATGATGAGATGTTTGCTTGTTAGAGTTTCATGTCAAAACTTCTAAACAGAGTCCGACTAAATTGCACAGATAAATTAATATTATTTATCGGAGTTCAATACAGTAGGATGAGAGACACAATAAATGGGTACATTCTCACAGCAATATTAACATTACGACACGCGGTGTCTTTTGGAAATTAATTTAATAATGGATTGTATTCTTGGAACACGCGTAGCTTAGAGTTTCCGAGATAAATGTGATTTATAGTAGAGAATAGGGGATTTAGAAATTACCCTAATGTAGGTTATGCTTTCTGTTTCTGTATTCTGTCCCATAGTATGAAATTAATCTCTCAAGCTACAGTTTGTAATAGAAATAGATGTTGAACACAGCCCGAAGGTGGTGTACGCATTACATAAAAATATAACAAAAACACTATTAACATGAAGAAAAAGAAAAGTAGCTATTAAATACTGTAGCCAATAAAAAGTAATGTTCTGTCTACTGCAACGAAACAGAACAAAATAATAATAACTTAGCGATAGATCGAACACGAGCTATCTTGTATCAATTATGTATCGTTCAATTATCTGTTAATGCTCCGCTGCCTTTCATTTCTGCGCGCCTGGTAGCTGCTCCTAACTTTGTGCTGACTGACACTACGTCTATTTATCTTGATTAGGGCTTTTATTTGAAGTAAATTATTCTGTTGATTCAATTATTCTCAAATTCCTTAAAAGAACTTGAGAAGAAATTAATTTAAATGTAATCTTATACTTTATTCAATGATCTTTGAGGGTTAGGTCAAGGTGAAGAGCCATTTTTAAAAGTCTTTGAAACTTCCGTGAGCATGTGTACTAGACGTTCAAATACTATTGTTTTAGCCTCAAGCATAAGTGCTACGATCTTAGCTTGTAAAAGTCTCAACATACTTTCTGCTTAGTCAAGATGTTGTTCGAACTCAGGAGGCGTGAACAAAACACTCGCTTTTGTTATTATTGCGGGCTCAAAATCGATACCTACCTCCTTATGTCGACCGAATCATCATGGCAAGATGTTATACACAAAGGCAAATGAGCTCATACAAATTAAAGGCACATTATCTTAGCCTTATCTTCCATCAGACATTTCGTCTGATTTCCATTGAAGAGACGTGCCGAGATAATACAAACTCCCACATCACGCACAGATAAAAGATACACAGATAATTGACTCGCGATTACGTCACATCTACAAGAAAGATATAATTAATCGTATATAAGAAGAAATAAAAGAAAAATGTACAGTTTTTCAATATGGCGGCAGCCATACTTAGTTGTACGTTCGTCCTACTTTTATATCTACAGGTAAGTGTTTACCTTTTTTGCTGAAGTTATTGACTGTTTTATATTACTGATATTGTTGCTTATGTTACAGGGGAATTGCGCGCAACAAAGTTTACCCAACAATCAAAATGGTGGCATCAATAACGCTATCGGGTTCCAACAACAAGCGTTGCAGCGGACGAACGGACCAAATAACATGAACCAGACACCGAACGGAGGATTAAACATGAATTTGCCGCAGCAGACTAATTTCCAGCAGCAAGGCAATTTGCAACAACCTATGAGCGGAAATTTCCAGGGGAATTTGCAGCCGTCATTAAGTGTGCAAGCCAATTTGCAGCCACAAGGTGGATCAGTGTCACTGGGTAATATACAGTTCACCAAACAGGGATTACAGATGCCTCCTGGATTCGTTTTCAGTCCATCGAAATCACAAAGTGGCTCCGCGCAGACTAATAACGGTTGCAGACAAAACTCTCAAACGAATCAACAGCAAAATAATATGGCTATTACTTCAAATGCGTGCCCGTCACAAACACCGACAGCGCCCTACTCATCTAACTCACTCGCGGAGTTAGCAGCTCTAAAGGGTCAACCTTCGTTGTTATCCCTTTTTGCATCTCAAAATAATATCGCCCAGCCCCAACAGAACCAACAGATGGCCAATTTTAATCCCTCGCAAAATCAATTAACGGACGTACAAAAACAATTTTTGGTGAGAACTATCCAATCCCAGTCTTCTGGACAAAACCAACCTGGCGTAAACTTCGCTCCGGCTCAATTTCGCGTTGCTGGTCCGGACAATCGACCAGCTATTACTGTCCAAGGTTCGCCATCCACACCGCAGCAGCAGGCAATAGTGACCCCTATAGCCAGCCCACCTCCTTTCATTACTGTGCAAGCTCAGCCTCTAACCAACTACATGCAGAATCAGCAACCACAATTGATAGATGAACCTTCAATACTAAACTATATTCTATCAGAAATGCAAGCCTCTGATCCTCAGTATAACAATATGTATCATCCTTACCCAGTACAAAAGAGGGAGTCGAAATCGAGTCTCAAAACTTTGATTCCATTGATTATCAACTTGTTGAAGGAGAAAAGTAATTGTGGCTGTCAAAATTGTGGGTGTCCTAGTAATGGCGGCACCAACAATGTTCCTGAACCCACAATATTCGGCGGGTATTCCAGTCTCATGAATTATGGCCAAGGAGCAGTAGAAGCTACTACGAAAACAAGTAACGTTGAAGAGGCAAAGAGTAAAAGTAATAAGAAAGAAAAGAAAAATGCTAAGAAAAATATAGTCAACGTTGACAGTGAAGAAGCATCAGATGAAAATTACTCTGACGAAGTGGAGGACAGTGAAGAAGAATAAATGTTAGTAGATCCTGACAAAAACTAGGAGAGTATTGAAATGTTGACGGTGATAATAATTAGGATGTTTTTATGTGATAGACTAAAATAAGGTATTTATTGGACCATTAAAATAAGATTTCGAAAATTTGTAATTGATGTTTTATTTTCTATTGTTGGTTATCAAATTTATTTTTTAACTCTCATCAAGACTCTCATCGGGTTCGGGTCGCGTTCGGCTGTTTTCGCGTGCGTGTTCGAAAGATCCGAGCGCAGTGCGCTTGCAACGACCGATACTTGTGTGTTTTGTCTGTTTATGTTACAAAATTAAATACTTTTTGTTGCTATTGGTTTGATATTATCATGTCAACGAACTAATAAATCTACTAAGGAAACTACTAATTTACCAACACACTAACTACCTGCCACCCTATTTAGTTCATAAGTACAATTATATATATAATATGTCACCGTAAAATTGTAAATTCAGTTAGATTGTAATCTATCTAGCGAGATTGTAAACTCTCGAAAGATTGTCAAACGAACATACTGCTTACAATATAACTGATTATTTTTCGGTAGATTGTAATCAATCGAAGTGAAACCGTAATATTGTGAAATGTATGCGACGGAAGTATCTCTGCCCCCATAATCGGGACTTGGGGCACCCTCACGTTAGGTTAGTTAGGTTCCCTTAAACTCTGCATGCAGAAATAGGACCAGACGAAGCGGGGAATCGGGGAATGGTTAGGGGAATCTAAAGGGTTTTGAGGTTAGGTCATATTAATCTGTATTTCTCAGGAATGGTGCATTATCTTTTCATGGGAGTAGTACCACGGGGCAAGGGGGACACCCCTTCCCTCCCTCTCCTCCACACCGTGCGAGTTGTCTTCCGTCGCTTATGTACATTTCACAATATTACGGATTCGATTTGTTAGATTATAGTCTACCGAAAAATAATGCGTCATATTGTAAGCAGTATGTTTATATTACAATCTAACAGTTTTTACAATGTGACGCTGACATAAGTATACCTAACATTTTCTATTACCTATTAAAACTACATTTTCATAATAAACTGAGTTTTGTTTTATCTTTGTTCTTATATTATAAAAACAAGGAAATAATAATATGTCGAATAATAATACAGGATAATAGTAAAATATTCTAGAAAACCAAATTCTACTTGGCTTAAGATTAAAGCATGAATCCGACTGTTCTGACTTTTTAACGCCTGAAATAGGTACCGATATCGAAGCATACCCGTGGTAGGTAAAATTCATGATAATATGATGCAAGTAAAAGTTATTGTTATAAGTACATTTTTGTATTTTATAAGTTTCTGTATAACCACTCAGAATAATATTTTCAGTATAATTTTACAGTTAAAATAGCACCACAGTCTACGAAATATGAAAGGTAATTTATGAATTAATAGTGGGCAAGTAAAGATTAAAATTACAAAGCATAGTTTTCAGTAGAACGTAATTTATGCTGGTAGAAAAGTATTATAGCAAGAAACAACATGTTTATTTTTTCGAAGATTTCAGTATCTCATTCGGTCGTTTCGTCATTTTTATTCGGAGAAAAGTAGTCGGGAAGTTAGTATTTTTTAGGCAGTAGATTTAATATTTTGGGTAAGGACATTAATAATTCTTCTTTTTTTGTCGGAGCTTTTATTACTACCCAATTTATAATAAGCACTGAAGTAATATACTCGTATGGAGTAAATTAAGGCTCTCTGAGCCTTAAATGGATATTTTATAAGGCTTCACCAAACATCAATTAGATATTTACAATAATGTACTTATTACAATTATAATTAATAATGCAGGCAAGGACGTTGATACAGAGCTGCAAAAGAACTTGCTATCCCACACGTATATCAGCTTAAAGACTTAAAATATTTGCTGATAATTTAAATTTCAATAAATTAGCCGTCGACAGTAAGCTAACCTGCAGGTACAGAACTATTCAGAAATAAATTGGACCTGAACTAGGCTTCCGAGTTTTGTGACGCAGTACGTAAGCGGCTACCACGAGATAAGAGCGAACTATCTAACTAAAACGTTTAGTTGGCTACTTGAGCAGAAGATTAAGCATAAACTCATTGCACAGGTGACTCATTTAAATTTATTTTCAGCACCGTCACATATCTACCTGTCCTCTATCTCTTCAAATACCAGAAGAACAAAGACTTTATAAAAGACAAAGAAATATCCGTCTTCATCGTTTTGTATAAATCTGTGTGCACTTGCATTTTAGTAGTAATCACCATAATGTCGTCTTCAAGTCTCATTATTCTTCTCACAGTCGTCGTGGCTCTTAATGTGAGTTTCTAACTTTATTATATCTACTAATTTTCTTGCGTTGTTTATGGGTGGTTCGTTGGTAATAATGTTTTTTTATGGATAGTGTTAATTAGCAGAAATGAGTAAAGTTTTAGTAAAGCTTGCGAGGTTGACGCTAGCAAGTTAATGATTTCAGTAACAGTTACTTCTTACGTTCTTACATAAAAGGCTTTACACAATCTCTTTATACTTTCAATTATTGCCTACTCTTTTAAAATATTTTAGTGCCTCTGCCTCCTAAACCAAGATATATAGAGATAGATCTACCTAAGCTAAATTCTGGACACGTTTTTTTACGCTCCTTATAGGGTTTTTTAAACTATAAATATAACATTCATAGAGAAAATAAAACATGTGATATTAGTCGACGACCTTCGTAGAACTCAGTAAAAAATCAGTTGAAGATGCTTGATAGCAGAGCTTGTTACGAACATGTTAGAGGACATAATGGGTCAGTTAACTAAACCTGAACAACTAAGTTCTGTTCATCTTAGAGGACATCTATTGTGGGTTAGAACATTTCAACACGTAGCTAGCTATCAGCAAGGTTAATTTTGCAAATAACCGTGACGGTGTCCAGTAACAAGGCAAAAACAATCTGACTATGAAATATTACTACTTCATGATGTCATTCCTATTCACACTTATTCAATTCTTAGTATGTACAAGGAATTAAACACACACAAACACACAGTACAAATTGTGTATGTTTGAAACCGTGACTCTAGTAAAGAATAACATGACGTCACTCTTAAAATCCTGGAAAGGTTAGAAAGAGGTGTACCTATAGTACACCCTTTTCAAGTCCCATGAAATAGGAGCGAGCCTATGACCAGCAATGGCCAACAATTGAGGGCAAATACGGACTCCGTGCAATTCCTTAGATATTTCAAAAATTTGAGAGCAAATTATATTATTTTTGGAAAATTCCCCCTCGGTCGTTTCAATTATTTTCAGCATCTTACTTTCATTTTAAGAAACGTAATTATCGTAATCGAATTTCACTCGCTTCCAGGTTTAAATGGTTAATCTTTATAAGGCTTATACGTACTAAAGGTTGTCGAAATATTATCCTTAAGAAAGTGAAATTATTTGAAGGAATTTAAGACTGAATCTTTATAATTCTACACAAATGTATCGAGGCTTTGTTCAATAGATTGTTGACAATGCAATTTTTTAAATATTTAGAGAGACTAACATTGTGAGACTAATATTAAATTTTTCCCCTCTATTCTGTAACAACTTATTGAAAAAGTTTAATTTACTCGGTCATCAGTCAATTTGTTTTTGACATCAAGGATCGAAAGCTTCAGAACATCCAGCAGATGAGCCTACAATTTACCTTCGTCTGCAATTCTTTCAGGCGTAAAGTAAAAGTCATGCTTCTCAATAGGTCATTCACAAGCTCCTTAGCACTGTAAGGCTTTGAACATGGCGTAACAAGCATCATCTAATAACATTAGTGGAAATCGGCTTAGATCGGCTTAGCGAGCGCACTGACCGAGGTGTCCCCAGGGCCTCTGACCTCAGTCCTCATTGTATGAGAGGCAGACGAAGCGTTAACGATACATATGAACATTACATTATATCGTCACGGTCGTCACGCGTGTGGGACCAGCTGAATTCTAAGCTTCTCTAGTTTTGGTAACTTGAGTGTCAAAGGATTGTGTTTGTGGAGATTTCTACTATTTGCGTTGCGGTTGACGGACGTTGCTATCAAAAGCTTTTGGAAACAATGAAACATATTGGTCGGATTAGGTTGCATATACGCTTATAAATAGGTGGACATTATAGAATAAACCGAAGGGCTCGCACTAACACATCATAGCTGTAAATCACATTTGACGACGTTGGAACCAGTGTTCTAGCATTTTTAGCAATATCGAGGTTATTTCACAATGGCATAGAAAGAAATCATGATTTTTCCATGCCACACTGATCTAAGTTCTGTTCAGTGCTTTCTTCCTTGAAGGATCACAACATATCACTATGGGAATTAGTGCAAAGTGAAGACCATGCCATACGCATCTAAGTAATGAGGTCCACTTACATTCTGTTGTGCCCTATATCATTCTGATTCCAACTTCACACTTCGTCACTTTTCCCGCTCATCTCCACCTTAGTAGCCACCTATTTATCCGTATTCTCCTTACAGATGGCAGACGCGAACCCCTACGGTTACCCAGGACCTGGCTATCCTGGGCCGGGCTACCCTGCAGGATGCAGAGGTGGCTACAACGGCCCAGTACCTTACGGTCAACAACCGTACTTGCCTCAACCGCCTATCATCATCAGGGAAGATGATAGTAGTGCCTTAGAGAAGTTTCTTCCGTTCCTGCTCATTCTGCTGACACAGTAATGTTTTAGCAAGAGTAACGGCCCGTTTACACCGTCGATCGCTCATTGCGTTTAGCGCTAAACGTTCTGTTTCTATCAATGGTTTGAAGATGGCAGAGATAGAATGTTTTGAATAATTATGTGGTGCAACTCGGCCAAAGTAAATGATCCAAGAAAGGATCTAACTATGTGTATGAGTGAATGGTATGAAGAAAAACTGTTCGAATGTATGTTTTGTAGATTGGTTGTGTTTTAAAATAAACAGTTAAAAAATAAACATTGTTTGATTCTATATTTTTTCTTACTGTCTACTTGCAATAAGTTACAGGCAAATGTCCACTGTTACCGATTGGCGAAGGTAAAATAATGTAAATAACACTTCGATACACGAAGCGACAATCAAGATAGAACAGCATGAAATCACTAGAAATCCACAAATAGAGTTAACATATCGATATTACATATTTTACATAACTTTACGTGACCAATTAATCGATGTTAAGTAATTTTGGTGGTCTCTGATAAGGGAATAGTATTGTTCGAAGAATATTACTTAAAATCAGTGATGTTATGACAAGATGGTGGTATAAATGGTGTAGATTAGTGTCGCGAAATATTATAACCTTTACAATGGCTTCCCTAGCTTGGTTCGCTTGCTTTATTGTCCTCTCCAACGCCGTAAGAAACTATTCCTTTTTTTTTAATAATTATTAGTTGTACTGCTGTCATCATAACTCCTATTAACAACATACTTCTTGAATGAAGAGCTCCGAAAGTGTTTGAACAAATATTAATGTTCATTGGGAATATTTATATTAACCTCTTTTTACTCAGCAAACTAAATCACCAGAACCAGTGTTTGTTGTTGATATTACTCGGCAGTTCCGTTCTAACTTAAAACTTTCTTTTGTTTCCCAGGTATTCCTGATCCAGGCCCAGTATATACCACCGGGTTTTGGACCGCAAGGATACGGGGCCCCACCACCATACCCAATCATTGTGAAGTCCAGTAATGATGATGACGGTATGAAGACCATCCTGCCGATCCTGCTCCTCTTGTTGTGCGATAATGGAGGATTTGGAGGATTCGGCGGCGGTAGTGGTGGTGGCTGCGGTGGGGGCTGCGGAGGCGGGTGTGGCGGGAACTGCGGCTGCGGCCAGACCATCCCCATCCCTTATCCCATCCCGTTCCCCATCAACAGCCCTGTTGTTTGCAACTAAATAGTGCTTTTTTGTACTCGACTTATTTGGTAAACAAATATGACTGAGATTAGTTTAAATTGTTTTCTGATATTTTCATTCTATATTGGTGTAACAAAATTTAAGAAACCTCTGAAGCTAAAAGTGATTTGGTGGTTAAACTAATAAGACAACTTCTTTCTTTTTTTTTGTATCGTGTAGTAGCTAACCAGTTTTTACGCCTCTGACTTGGCTTTACATGCCAACATAACATAACTGGTAGAATGTGAGATAATGCCTCTGCCTAATCCTTTGGGGATTTCATGTGTGATATTCTCTTATATCTTAAATACGCCTTTGTTTAACATTAGAAGTTTTATCAATTGTTTGGTTCGCAATCAAAGAAGGCGTCTGCAAATCTTGTGGCTGATACTGTGGTAAACACAATTTGAAAATCAGTTCACATGGGTTGGTTTCTGTTTACTGCCATTGTTTCCATTCAAGATTACAGTAGTATTTCTGTTTGTTTTGTTGAATAAATATATATTAACTTACAACATTTTATTGGTGTTTCATTTTTTAATTTCGGTCTTGGTTTTAAGAATTTGATTGCCTTAGAATTAACTAAGCCTAAAAAAGTACTCTGTATGAGTTGTAATGAAACTATATAGGCCTGGCAGAAATGAAGAAATTTCATTAAGAAATATTTATTTCTATGCCACTGCGAAACAGATAATACCAATAAAATTACATGTTTTTAATGCCTACGTGTCAAAGGTTGCAAAGGACTACATTACATCACTTACTTAGTAACCGAGTTAGGTTTAGAAACACACAGTATATATAGAGTACACAATATGTGTTATTGATCACATGTCAGCCTGCAAAATGGGTTTTAAGAACCTTTTCGTGTTTACCGCTCTCTTGCTGGTGTGGAAGGTAAGTTAAACAAACCAACAGATTAAGAGTAGTAATGAAGTGTCGATTTAAAATTAAAGATTAGAAGGAAACTCTCAAAGTCTTTCTTTTGATCATCATCATCATCACTATCTGTCTCTTTCTCCCAAATAAATTATGGTTAGCTAGTCTAACCAAATGATACATGGAGACTCCATTTACCCCCTCTACAATTTAGTTACTTATTCTCTTGATATTTATTTATTTTTAAAATACGTGTTCAGGTTTGCAAGGTCTACGGCCAAGCAGCCCGCGTGGAGTACATCACCCAGCCTTGCTCCTCATCAGTAGCCACCACCGTCCAGGCAGCTCCTCAGCTCGTAGTGCCAGCCATCATTAAGCCAGTCGTCTCGCCTTACGACTCCTACATTCAAGAGTCCGCCCCCTGCGTCCCCAGCTACAACGGCTTCAATAGCTACTCCAGCTACGCACCCAGCTACCCTCAGCCTATGCCCCCGATCATCATTGACGACGATGACGATGACAACTGGCACCACCTTCTCTACTTCCTCATCTTCGCTATGAGAAACAAGAGAAACTGTGGTTCTGGAAACTGTGGAGGGTACAACGGAGGTTATAATGGAGGATGTGGCTGCGGAGGAGGATGCAACGGAGGTTGCGGAGGCTATTATGGAGGATACAACAACGGATGCGGATGTGGATGCGGAGGCAACTGCGGCTGCGGCTGTGGCTACGACAACTTCAACTTCGGTGGATACTCCAACAACAACTGCGGTTCTGGTGTCAACTATATCCCTTACCCCATTCCGTACCCCATGAGCGGTCCCTACCCTTACAGCTTCCCTGGGTTCGGTGGCTATCCTGATAACTCCTGCGGCTGCATCGAGGAGCCCTACCAACCAAACAATGAAATCAATCTTATAATTAGAACTGATAATTCTTGTACTTGTTAATTATTTTTTTTCTCTGTATTAAATAAAGTGAAGTTTTCAGTATTCGCATTTTTTATTGCATTCACTAAATCTGCGAAGGGTTCGGTACCCTGGAGAGACAGATGCGCTACAACCCAGCTGGCTAGGGAATCTTCTTACCAGGGCATTCTTACCTATGCCTAGTGCCAATACAGGTGAAGAAGACGCCATAATCTCAACTCTTATTGACCTGATGGGTGCTGGTAATATATCCTAGGTGGTAGGAGAAAAGGTACCAGAGAAACAGTGGCGGCGTTTAGGTCCCTACGTCTAGGATATGTTGAGGTGTTGTCATAAGAAAATGATGATGATGAATAAATGAAAGATGAAACCTTCGGTTCAGGATAGAATAATTTAGCTGCACACTCAGATGACCCAGCAAATTGTAATGTTTTGAAATGTATGGAAAACAAAATTTTCTTTAGCAACTTATAATTTTACTTGTCGATTGAGCAACTCGGCCACGTCCTTGAAAACATTTCTTGTAATTATTATTTTGTGTCCCAATCATTACGAAATATCTTTTGACCTATATATCGGTACTACGAATTGGAATATAAACAGGTATCCAATGAGTCCACTGGCATAAAGAATTGTGTGAACGACGAGATGACTCGACCAAAGAAAATAATTTTCAATATATTGCTGGTAATAATTCAGGTTAGTAAGCTCACATATTAATTATAGAAATTAATAGTAATTACGATAATAGTAACTGTTTCACTCGTGGTAATGACAATTCAATCTCTTTGACAGTTGCAGTTAGACAGTTTGTACACGAAGTTACTTTTTACAAATTCAAGACACAAATGAGTAGCCGAAATGTCACAGCACTAGTATTTCAGTATCAATTCGTGCACGACCCCACTAATTTTCGCGTTATTAAATCATTTGTGAGTACGGACCACCATTGAAATACTGTGCTGGCGACTCATTTGTGGTTTTGGTTTAGAACTTTTCATAACCTACATCATCATCACCACTATCTTGCTCTTTTTCCAATTTATTTTGTTTCAGCGCAACATGACTGTCTTCTACTTCCATACTTTTGATAAGCCTAACTATTCCAATTTCTAATAGTCCATCACCTTACGATTCATAATGTTATTGTGGCAAAATGCAGTAAAGCAATTTTAATCTTTTCAAACAAGTCCTAGAAAATTCGAGCCACGTACCAATTTCTTGTTGAAAATATTACAAGTTTGTAGAAGTTTTTATTGCGAAAAGTGTCAGATGAAATAGGAGCCAGCGGTAACTGGAAAAGTCTTGTTTTCTTTGTAAATGAAACTGTCATGATAAGAAACGAATGTTTACGATAGTTTCGTGAGTCCTTGGTAGTTTTCGGCCTAGGTAACTTCAACTATCCTTAAAGAGTTACTGCAGCGTTTGTGTTATTCATATAAAAACATTATGTTGTAAAGAGTCACAATAGAAACGATATGTCCATTACTTTCGATGTAGTTATTAATCTTAGTGGTTTTTGTTTCAGCTCAACCTTGTACTGTGTCAATGGCTGCCCCAAGATCCATACAGTCCATACGAATACCTGTATGGCAACCAAAACCGCGGACTTTGCGGCAACCTGGACTACAACCCATATGGCAATTTGTACAGCACTGCATGTACCAACCCAGCCTGTGACACATGTGGCATCCCGACTTGTAACCCATTCGGTGACACATGTGGCATTCCTAACTGCAACACTTGCAGCGATGGACTAGGTGGCAACTTAAACCTCAATCTTTATGGCAACAGCTGTGGCAATCCTAGCTGCAACACATGTGGGATCCCAAGCTGTAACACATGTGGGATCCCAAGCTGTAACACATGTAATAACGCATGTAATAATCCGACCTGCAACACATGTGGAACTCCGAGTTGCAACCTATACAACAACGGATGCGGCAACCCGGCCTGTACCCTATACGGCGAACCTTGTGGCAACCCATACGCCGCGTACGGCTACGACGCTTTCGGTCAACCAACAATCGCTCCTTGCAACCAACCTTACTGGCAACCAGAAGCTATCTACACGCAGCCACAGAGCAACCAACCGCCAATCATTATAATAAATGACGATGATGATGGCAGTTCTAGAGATTGCCGCAACGAAGAGCTGTATACTTTACTTCTTTCATCAGCTTTTAAAAACAATAATGCCCCTACCCCATTTTCCCCTTTTGGCTTCTATGACGGTTATTACGGCAATGGCTGCAGCTGTTGCAATAAAAATAACAATTGCAACTGTAACAACAATTGCAACTGTAACAACAATTGCAACTGTAACAGCAATTGCAACTGTAACAGCAATTGTAACTGTAACAACAACAGCAACTGTGGTTGCTCTTGCGGCAATGGATGCAATAATTGCAATGATAACTGCAACAATTGTAATAAATGCAATAATAATTGCAACTCTAGTCCCACGTTGCGTGTTACGATTGTTTTGCCAAAGGCCGATAGCAATACTGGAAAACCGAGCGTTACCATGGCTTGAAGAAAATTATGAAACTCCTGTAACTTCACCCCATCGGCCCTCAGATTTCTTCCATAGAAACATGAAACCAAGAAAGTTCGTCGAACCAAGTTTCGTGCTTTAAAAACATGTTTTTTGTTATCCTTTCCAATAAAACATTTTATATTCAACACGTGTATTGTTATTGTTTTCCTTTCGTTGTTTCTAAAAATTGCTCTGTATATCTAACAACTATGACAGATTTAGCTTAGTAACAAGCAAGATACTTAAATATTCTTTATAGATTGTTATATAAATAACGTTAACAAAAAAACTACACAGCCTTGCAAGATCATCGACACCAATTTCTATGATAGAATTTAAATGCCTTATGATAATCTCCCTCGGGCTTGTTTCAATATACCACAGCTCAGCAAATGTGTAACGTTTCTGATATAATCGTTTTAACACAGTAGATATATATAGAACACGTTTATCCAACAGATAATCCACTAAGCCTAAAATCTCGCGATCATGCAGTTATATTTACATTTGAAACCAACGCTTGGAACCATGACAAATAGTGTGGGTATGTATTTTAGTGTTAAACTAGAATATACTGGAATTTGACTTCGTAAATACACTTACAATTATTGTTTGGAGGAATAATTTTCAAGCTAAATAAAACACTGGAAAATGTCTGACATTATACATATTATAAACGTTTTATGTGAATATTTTATGAAACACAAGGGTTCGAGAAATCACCTAGAACTTCGGGATATCGCCAAGCGGTTGATTGACTCTTCGCGTGGCCATCCTACGTGGCAGGGCACTTTTCCTATGACAGCGATGTGGACGAAATTTTATGGTGCCCTGTTATTCTTTTTCCAGTTTGATACTTGTACATTTAAATTATTATTTTATAAAGAAAAACTGAATATAATTTCAAAGTATGTATTTGGAAAAAAAAAAGTAATTCACTTTTTAAACTTGCTAACACGTCAATGAATGCGTTTATTAATCATTGCTTCTGTCTGTCAGCTTAAAAAGTTGAAGAGAAATAGTAAGATGTTTTTCACTCCTCTTGCTCGAAAAGACCGTCATAATAGCGTACCAGAGGGGCCGTAAAATTGCTCATTATACCCCTAGGGAAAATAAGCTTTTTTTTTTTAAAATTTCGTGTTCGGTGTTCGAAAGCGCAAAGTCTTTACTCATAATTCATGAAGAATTGACTTATTACTGTTCCATAAAAAAGAAGTCGGTTAAAAAAAAAAACATTTTATTTTAAAAATGGAACCAAACGCGCCGAACGCTGAACTCTTTGGCAGGATGTGTGCGTTGCATTCCAGCTACAGAAGAAATAAAAAAAGGCAAGGGCGCGAAATTTTAAGATTTTTGCTGTATTATTTATTTGAATTTCTTTTTATCTCCTACGTTTACCTCACAGACGACACAATATTATATTCGTCTTCACAGAGTACTGAGATTATGTTGCCGGGAAAAAACATCTCATTAGAACAACAGTACAAATTGTACATTTCATTTTTAATAAAATAAACTATTATATTAAATATGGTTATTTTATTTTCTCGCAATCGTAGTGAAAAGTACGGTGTAACACACGGCGCTAAAATCCCATTATAACTCGGTTTCTATTTACTACCTCGCTAAAGCTCGGTAGTAAAACTTACCTCGTCTATAATGGGTCATTTTAGCCCCTTGTATCACAATGTACTATTAAATTCGTTAAGAGTTTTATAAGAATTAATGTATGTAGTGATTTGTGGTGAAAGCGGGCGTAAAAATGAGAATTTGCACAAAAATGAAATTATGTTTATGATACTGATCGATTGCTCTTATTCTTTTCGAGTCAGTCTGGTCTAGCTGATTGAAGCCAGTTTTTGAACGCTGAATCTCTGTGCTCTACCTCGAATTATGTAACATAATAATTAAACCAATGTCTCGCTGATGGTGGCGCGTGTGTCGGACCAGTTAGTTCCCTTCAAAATGGTTGAGCTGAATGGTGCTGATCCATGCTCATGTTCGTGAACGGGCGCTGTCAGTTGTGACTGGTCATCTCTTAGATGCCATTGCTTATTTTAATGAATTATTTAGTTTTCAACCGACTTCCAAAAAGAGGAGGTTATCAATTCGACTTTTTTTTTTTGTTTGTTACCTCAGAACTTTCGACTAGGTGAACCGATTTTGATGGTTCTTTTTTTATTTGAAAGCTGGTTCTATTTGAATTTGCTGAAGATCTGATGCGGATCTTCGGAGATATACAATGGAACTCTTCAAAATACACGGCAAATCTGCAGTGATTGCTGCAATCGCTTGGATGTTTATTGTTAATACAACATCATGACAGAACATCACGCCTGTATGCTCTGAGGGGGTACGCAGATGTGTACAATACTCCCAGATTTCGACAGTTAGGTGTATTAAGTTTCATTTATTGGGGATAAGTCTATTACCGTGACATGTATTGTTTTTTTATTTTATTTGCAAGGATATACTTCAAGGGTAGTTTGATGAGAATTTGGTTAGGTTCTGATTATGGGATCCATGACAAAAGAACGGATATCGAACTCTTCAATTCTTAGGAAATTAACGATACTCGTCCAAATCTTTTAAAGGCTATCTGGATATTTGAGTCACCTACCATAACGTCGTTACTAACCGACTTAAAAAAGTAGGTTCTCAATTCAATGTTCCCAGATTACTCGAAGATGACTGAACCGATTTTGTTTTTTAATTGTTTGAAAGGGTATACTTTCCAGAAGGTCCCATAAACATCAAGTCAGGATCCTGATAATGGGATCCTGGAGAAATAGAGGGAACTCTTCTTTTATAGGCACACCAGAAGCGATTTGGACTCTACTTTCTCGGAGTGATCCCATTTCAATTTGGTAAAGATCGGATGATGACCTTCGGAGATAGGCAACGGAACTCCTCAATAAATGATAGCAAATGTACTGGTATTGCTGAAATTTCCGGTCTGTCTATTGTTTACACCAGTTCATAACCAAAAAATCACGCCGGTACGGTGTGAAAGGGTATGCACATATGAACCACTAAAAAGTGAAAAATAAAAACTACCAACTAGAGACACTTTTAACATGCACATCTTGCTACATTGTTCTGACATAATATACCATCTGAACATGAATGACGTAAGTAACTAAGATTTTGTAATGATAATTTGATTTAAAAGAGTGTTCATGGAGTTTTTTGCCCGTTCTTCTCCATAGACATCTACGCTTGGGATTGGGCAACTACAGTACTTTCACAGTTTTCATGTCTTGTGACTGGGACTGGAGCTACATGTTCATCTTTGTTTCGACGATTCAAAAGTGCCTGTAACTAGCCTACTTGAACCAAAATGCTTAGATTCTGATTTTTTTTAACAAATAATAATAAGCTACAGCACATTTCCTAAAATTTAAGGACCCTAAAGGCATAGCTAACGATGTATAAGTTACAACAGACTGAAACACAGTCCGATTAATGTCATCGGTGATTAAAATCACAGACCGTAAAAAGAAAAAAAAAGACCAGAGACCTTTTTTTAAAAAGGTCGTCAAGGTCGTATATTGTGCTAACATCGAAAAAAAAACACAATGGCCGAATGAATTCTTTTTAATGTTGTCTAAAGAATTACTGAGCAACCTTTTTAGTAATTAAAAATTGAGAAATAGTTTTTAATCAGCGGGGTACGTGCTTAGCATGGCACACATACCTATATTTACAAAATCCTAGACGGTAATTGCCCAATTTCTACCTTGATATTGGACTTTTAAAAAGTATAAAAGTAGGTTTTAATTTGTTTACGTGAAAAGTGTCAACATGGCTTCCGTAAAGTTTGTCGCCTTTGCAGCTCTCCTGCTCGTCCTGAACGTAAGTTTAATTTATTTATTAAATTAATTTAATGTTAAAGAACACCCAGTTTCAAAAGATTCATTTATGACAAACAAATTTGGACTATTTAATTGGAATCTTATGTTTTTATTCGTTAATAATATTGTAATTTATTTTATTCGAGTGTTTTTATCATCCGAAACTCAAATTAAAGTTTCCATAATTTAACGCTACAAAGAGGAATGCTAAAATCTTTTATTCACACAATAAGAAAAATAAATTAGGATTCGTTTGAACGAATATCCTATTTTTTTCTTTATGACTTCATTTTCTCCCACTGTCAAAAGCACCCGCTGTTATTTACCAAAAATCACTTGTCAAAATACTTATAACCTTTAATTTTATGTAACCTTTTGATACTCTGTATGCCTCCGCCACCAGCTAAAATTACATTTCCTTAGAAACACCGAATTCTATGCCCAGCTGACGTAAATAGAACATCAAAGGCAACCCAGTTATTACTGAACATGTGCTGCTGTGGGTGTCAGCGAAAGTTTAAAGATTACGATAATATTGACGAAAATTGTGAATCTAATAAAATAGCTATTGGGGCAAAATCATGATTAACAAAAACCAAAAAAAATATATAAAAATAGCAAATTAACAACGTAAATAATACGATATTCATAAATACCGGTCTACAATGAGTAGCAATACAATTTTATTTAACAATCCAGCAGTGCAAGTACGTAAAATTCGATAAGACTCGTGTTGATAAATTTGACAGTTATTCTCGATAAAATGAGGTTTTATCGAGTCAAAAACTCATTTTATCGAGAATAACTGTCAAATTTATCTTATCGAGCCCTATCGATTCCTACGTACTTGTAATGCAGAGGTTTTTTCTGATTGCAAACAGTAGTTTAGTTAAAAACAGCGTCGATTTTCGAGTGTTAGGTACCACAGTTAATAATACACTCCCCAATCGATTCCGTGTATTCAAAACCACTACACACAATATCCTCGTTTACTCGTAGCTAAATATAATAAGCTCCAGTCAGATGCACAGCAGATCAAACAGAATATGATTAGTGTTAGCTTGTACTCGTGTACCACTTAACTCCTGGCCTATTGTCAACATATTGTAATGATTAATCAGTCAGCTATGATTAACAGCAACCTGTCTTGTTCTGTTACAGATGCACTGGGCTCAGTGCCAGTTCTACCCAGGGTACGGCGGTTACTACCCACAAATCTACGGGAAGAATGACAAAAACGACCTGGACACCCTCCTCCCGATCCTGATCCTGGCCATGTTGGGAAGGAATGGCAATGGTTTTGGCGGCTGCGGTGGTTATGGCGGCGGTTGTGGGTGCGGGAACTGCGGAGGCGGATGCGGATGTGGACGGTGTTAACAATACTGATCAAAGACAAGTGAGGATGCTGAAAAGTTTGATGTTCAAACGGAAATATTTGAGTTTAAAGAAAAAGAACAGCCTATTTTTGATTTTGGAATGTAAATAATGCCTATAATTTTGTTTCGTTTTCGAAAAATGAATGATGAATAAATATAAAACCAACATAGTGAACTTGATGATTGTCTTTCATTACAGGCATAGTAGAATTTGGTATGATGACATGGGCCAAAATAAAACAAATGGTGCGCAGTAAACTTTGATAAAACTCTAGTAATCAACGAATTATGTAATGATTGCCATATGATGTTACAATGCAGTAGAGATAATATTGTTATTATAGGATTTTTATATGATACAGCACGTCCCAAAAGTGTGTAACTTCGTAATTTAATTTTTGCACAACACTTGTTCGTAACTTGCAAACACAATAAAACCAGAAATCTGTTTATAAAAATGACTACTACCTGACAATATGTTGTAAGGAATGAAAGTATAATCAGTGCTTAAAGTGTTTTAAAAAAAAAATAACTCCTCACTAAAAAATATCATCACAATGAATTTGGGATATCTCATTGTATTGTTAATACTAAAAGTAAGTAAATTCTGCTCTTCGATACCAAATTTTGCGATAAAAGATATGTAATGTATTCTTACATTTATTTAACTATTCATCATTATACATTGCTTTTAGAACATCAACTGCTACAACCCTAAACGGCATACACAAACACCACCTAGTACTTTCAAAAACTCAAAATCTAAGGCTTCAGATCCAGTGATTCCAGCAAGATATAAAATTACAAGTACGTCAAACTACGAAGACCCAAGCACAACACAAAGTTTCCCAGAATATTTCCCGCAGGTGGAATACCCAGAAAGTGTAGTAGATTCGTCGAAACCTTTCTATATTAGCCCAAGCCCTTTCCCTAACGACGTCAAATCAACATTCAATACTCTTGTTGCCAAAGAAAAAAGTAAAGCAAAGACAGTTACCGATTTTTCTTGGACCCAAAGCGAAAATAATAAAAAAAAGGTGCCCGTTACAACGCAAAAAGTTAGCGAAAATAAGATAACAGTTACAAAAGGAAATGAAATCAATTCCAATGATAACGGCACAAATGAAACGCTTCACGAAGATATTACGATGGTAGCTAATAAGGAAGAAACTGCGAATGACGTGATTCCAAATTCTGATATGGACAAGCTGTTCAGCAATCTGACGTTGATAGAACAATCAGCTGAAGATATGGCTTACGTCGTAGACCTTATTAACGACTTGGATGAAGTTATGAAAAACATAACCAGTGTTGAAACACCAGAATGTGACGAAGATGTCCATAAAACAGTGCACACTGTTGAAAGTGAATGCTCAGAGGAATTTAAATTAAGTTCTGTCATGCCGCCTCCTAACAATGATTCCATTATCGAATTGAATGGAAATTCAGACCTTACAGAGGAACATCCTGAACCAATAAGGAACCCATTATTTGAAGATTCGGATACAAACGATGCATTAACGAGCATAACTTCATTATTAAATGAATATATCTCGAATGCTACTTCTGTTGAGGACAAAAAGGGATTTTTGCAGCATTGGGACCATTGCCAAGGAAACTAATACTTTTTGTACTGAAAGTTAAACGGTACATTCCTGTTCTAGTTTGATATTTTGACGGAAATGTTGTTGAATTATTTTACGAGACATTATCATTTGTCGTATAGTGTAATATAACTTCATATAAAACAACACCAGTTACTTTAGTTTAGCAATGTTTAATTTAAAGCATACAATCAGTTTATTTATTTAGTTTAAAAGCTAAGTTACATCTAATCCAAATCTAGACAACTGATCGTTTTGTCGAGTGTGTTATGAATATTTCAATGGAATATGTACTTATTGACGGTAATAAATTATACGTAAGTAATTCGTCAAAAATTTTTTTTAACCGACTGCAAAAAGGAGGAGATTCTCAATTCGATCGGTATTTGGTTTATGTATGTTTTAATATTTCAAAACTTAAAACTTACCAATAGTCCATATCATTTAGTCTTAACATCATGGAATTTACCTGGAAAATAGAAAACAGTAACAGTATTAGGAAATTATCAAATCGTAGAATTACCATTATACTACATGTTGTTATGTGGTAATCTATGATAACTTGATATGCAGCATGTAATCACGATAGAAAATTTTGTCTATAAGAGCAGTATGAAAAGATCACGTTTCTATTATTAACAAAGATAAATAAACGGACGCGTTATAAATAAAAAAACGCGTAAGCTTTGAAACATTTCAATGAAATGGGACTTCGGGACAAGGTGACTATAGCCTTAGTGATAATCGCGCTAACACAGGTAAGAAAATGTATTAATTCTTAATTATGATTGCGCTAAATTTATGAAAAATTATGTATTTTTAATAGTGTCATAGTTATTTATTGATTGATATTTATATGCACAATCTTTGGAAACAATTAATAAGTATTTAGTGTTATTTTATTCTTTTAAGTTCACTTCGGTGGGGTTGGGCACTGTTCTAATTTTGAAATGACGCGGACTTACAAAAACAATATATGAGCGAAAAATAAAATGGATAATATTTTTGTGTTCACCAAAAATCTTTTCTTCCCCGAAAAATACTGATCGTGCACCAAATATTAAAGTATCTCTGCCCCCATAATCGGGACTTAGGGCACCCCCCCGTTAGGTTAGTTAGGTTCCTTTAAACCCTGCACTCGGAAATATCGACTACGCTTTAAGGAGAATATACAGTGTTTAATTGTTAAATAGATGCTCGTTATGACATATTTTAATTAACATATTTTGGTGCGCAGTCAGTATATTTGGTGGAACACAGGCAAAATTAGGTAAATGAAATGGGAATAAATTGAAGTACTTTTAAATACCATCCAAATAAAATTAATAGCTTATATAATTATACCCGCTTGGGGTAGATATTAGTTCAAGTTGGTTGCTTACAAAAAGTACGTCTATTTCAGATAGCGTGCAGACATTGCATGCCAAGAACACCAAGAAAGGCTTCTTTGAAACGTTACCTAAACGACTTAAAACCCGTCAAAAACAACCCCGGCTCGACGGTGTACTCGCCTTCAAAAGTAAACAAGACACCAAAACATACATTTGGAAAGACAGGTCATAATGGCAGAATTAGACAGAATTCCCTACCTACGAAATCTTTGTACGACACATATAATTTTCCAGAAAATGAATATCCACTGGACAACGCTCCGAGAGATCGTTTTCGAATTGGAATGAACTTTAATGGCAATAACCACGTTAACACTCTACAGAAAGCTCGTAATTTACAAAGCTCAGCAATAAACGATTTGAAAAAGGATATGAAAATGAAACGTAAACTTTTAACTAATAAACAAGTGAACAACGAAAACATCCCGATGAAAACAGATATATCTTCGATAAAAATCGCATCGGATCCTGATTCGGTACGTTTACTCGATCCTGAAACATTTCCCGAAGTTCAGTATCCCTTAAACACAATGGAGACGTGGGGGCCAAATTATTGGAATTATTTACCATTTACACAGGAAAAACAATTAAATGGACTTGGGCAGAATGGATTCAACACCAAAGCCAGAGAAAGTATTAATCAACCTTTCACAAGACTCACGAAAGCAAAAGCAAGTAAATTTCTTCAATCATACGATAAATTAAAAGAAGAACATAGGCGGACTTCTACAGAAAATTCTAAACGGAGTAACGTCGGACAAAAAGGATTAAACTTTACAAAAACTGCCACTTGTGAAAGAGTTTCAGACGACTTTATTACTGCTAGCTTATTTTCGAATCCTCTTGGTATCCCGTCAGACACGAAAACATTGGATACAAGTAATAGAAGTATCGCAAACAGTGCAGAAAATACATGTCCACTTATAGAAAATCCATGTCAGCTAACGCCATTACCGTACAAAGTTATTGAGGAGAATTTTGAAAACGTTTGCCCCACACATATTGAACTGAACAATAATCCTCAGGAATTAGAAGATGCGGATAGTAATTTGCTTGCTAAAACATTACAACTGATCGAAGAAATACTGTTAAATGATGACAACAGTTCGAAAGAACCACCCAAAAACAAAAGCAAGGAAAAAGAGAACAATGTGAATACAACTGAGAATGATTATTCTGGGGGTTCAGCAAATAAAGATATTTCCATCAATCTGATCGATAATGCTGAAATCTCTACTGTGATCCCAATTGAAGAATTATCACACGAAATTTCTGATGATGCCCAAGCTGATATTTTGCCATACAACCTGCCATCACTACCTGAGGAGACAATACCAGAGTATACGACATTAGTTGCCGGTCCTTTAAATGTCAAAACGCCTATACCATTCACTGAGCCTATAACTTACGATGCACTAACAAATGCTTCAAGCCCAGACCAGACTAACACGACTATTTTATCAAACGTTAACCCAGTTCCAGGATATACTTCAATTATTATTATCCCTATGAACAACGGAGCTATTGGTAAGTCACAATCACACATATTTGAGACTACATCAGATAAACCAATTATTGTCCACTTACCGTCCACTCAATCGAGCAGCATACCTTCTCACACTCCGTCTCTCAATCATATTGTGTCTTCGCCACTCGGTAATCCCGTGCCAAATAATCAACAATACAGTGATCTTTCTAATATGGCGCCAGTTCAGAATGATAACCCTTCTTCCAACGCTCTCGTTAGTGAATTACTAAACAGTGTTTCAGACAGTGGGTCATCTTTGCCAATACACGAGACGCTGCCAACAAATTCGAAGTGTTACAATAATGAGAACAGTCCGTCATCGATGAGAGAGAAACCAGTCTCTGATATTCTGACACATAAATCATTGATAGATGAGACACCTTTTGTCACTCCAAATTGCAATGAAAAATGGTCACAACTACCTTTAGAAACTGATAAGTTTGTTGTGAATCCTGACACGCCGCCACAAACACTCGATTTCGAACATCCAGTGTTTGACTTCGCTGACAGTGACATTGCGACGTTGAGCCAGGGAGCACACAACAACGTCATCAATAATGAATTGCCAATAATAGCCCGTGAAATCAATTCAGACCTCCAAATCACTGATAATTCTTCTAAAGATTTGGTTATTGCAACACAAAACATAACGACAGGGCATTTGCATAAAATGACTCCTACGGATAGCGTTTCAGACGACTCTTTGTCTGAAAGTCCGAATGGTGTTCCAACAGTGGCATTGGATAAAGATTTTTCATCAGAAACTCCTACTGATGGTCTAGAAATACTCAAGAACCACCTTTCTGATTCACTTTCAAACTTGTTCAACCATAAATCGACTTCTCCTTCTCCAACATCCAATCAAATTACTGAAACTCCAATTGATGGAATGCCACCATCCTTTCTTGTTGCCACTCCTACTGTAGAACTACCAACACCAACGGAAGCGTCACTTACACCCTCTCCAGTCTTTGAGACTTTTATTGAGAAATTACCAGAAATAATGGACACAAGAGTCCCTCCTACAAAAGTTTCTGATATCACTTCGGAAAGGGCACCGCAACCGGTAGATAATACCCCTGGGCCTTCTCCAATATTAAACAGTACTCCAGTGACGACCGATTTGATAGTAAAAACGGAACTTTATAAGATCAGACAAATACTTGACAGGATGCTTTCCTCAGAGACCTCTGTTGCAAATCAACCACCATCAATGGATACAACATTGTCATCCATTTTAGATACTGACAGTCTACCACTACTAGAGGAGCAGTCATTGTCACCCATTCAGACGTCTACTGATAGTCAACCTCCACCGTTAGACAAAGTATTCTCTCCCAATCAGACTCCTACTGATAGTCAACCACCACCATTGGACAAAGTATTGTCACCCATTCAGACGACTACTGATAGTCAACCTCCACCGTTAGACAAAGTATTATCACCCATTCAGACTCCTACTGATAGTCAACCACCACCATTGGACGAAGTATTGTCACCCATTCAGACGACTACTGATAGTCAACCACCACCATGGGACAAAGTATTGTCACCCATTCAGACTTCTACTGATAGTCAACCACCACCATTGGACAAAGTATTGTCACCCATTCAGACGACTAGTGATAGTCAACCACCACCATTGGACAAAGTATTGTCACCCATTCAGACGACTACTGATAGTCAACCACCGCCATTGGACGAAGTATTGTCACCCAGTCAGACGACTACTGATAGTCAACCACCACCATTGGACAAAGTATTGTCACCCATTCAGACGACTACTGATAGTCAACCTCCACCGTTAGACAAAGTATTGTCACCCATTCAGACGACTACTGATAGTCAACCTCCACCGTTAGACAAAGTATTGTCACCCATTCAGACGACTACTGATAGTCAACCTCCACCGTTAGACAAAGTATTGTCACCCATTCAGACTCCTACTGATAGTCAACCACCGCCATTGGACGAAGTATTGTCACCCAGTCAGACGACTACTGATAGTCAACCACCACCATTGGACAAAGTATTGCCACCCATTCAGACGACTACTGATAGTCAACCTCCACCGTTAGACAAAGTATTGTCACCCATTCAGACGACTACTGATAGTCAACCTCCACCGTTAGACAAAGTATTGTCACCCATTCAGACTCCTACTGATAGTCAACCACCGCCATTGGAAGAAGTATTGTCACCCAGTCAGACGACTACTGATAGTCAACCACCACCATTGGACAAAGTATTATCACCCATTCAGACGACTACTGATAGTCAACCTCCACCGTTAGACAAAGTATTGTCGCCCATTCAGACGACTACTGATAGTCAACCTCCACCGTTAGACAAAGTATTGTCACCCATTCAGACTCCTACTGATAGTCAACCACCGCCATTGGACGAAGTATTGTCACCCAGTCAGACGACTACTGATAGTCAACCACCACCATTGGACAAAGTATTATCACCCATTAAGGCGACTACTGATAGTAAACCTCCACCGTTAGACAAAGTATTGTCACCCATTCAGACTCCTACTGATAGTCAACCACCACCATTGGACAAAGAAAGGTCACCTATTCAGACGACTAGTGATAGTCAACCACCACCATTGGACAAAGTATTTTCACCCATTCAGGCGACTACTGATAGTAAACCTCCACCGTTAGACAAAGTATTGTCACCCACTCAGACTCCTAGTGATAGTCAACCACCACCATTGGACAATGTATTGTCACCCATTCAGACGACTACTGATAATCAACCTCCACCGTTAGACAAAGTATTGTCACCCATTCAGACTCCTACTAATAGTCAACTACCACCATTGGATAAAGTATTGCCACCCATTTCAGACACTGACAGTCTACCACTACTAGAGGAGCAGTCATTGTCAATCAATCAGACGTCTACTGATAGTCAAACTCCACCGTTAGACAAAGTATTCTCTCCTTATCAGACTCCTACTGATAGTCAACCACCACCATTGGACAAAGCATTGTCACCCATTAAGGCGACTACTGATAGTAAACCTCCACCGTTAGACAAAGTATTGTCACCCATTCAGACTCCTACTGATAGTCTACCACCACCATTGGACAAAGTATTGTCACCCATTCAGACGACTAGTGATAGTCAACCACCACCATTGGACAAAGTATTGTCACCCATTCAGGCGACTACTGATAGTAAACCTCCACCGTTAGACAAAGTATTGTCACCCATTCAGACTCCTAGTGATAGTCAACCACCACCATTGGACAAAGTATTGTCACCCATTCAGACGACTACTGATAATCAACCTCCACCGTTAGACAAAGTATTGTCACCCATTCAGATGCCTACTGATAGTCAACTTCAAATGTTAGACAAAGTATTGTCACGCATTCACACTCCTACTAATAGTCAACTACCACCATTGGATAAAGTATTGCCACCCATTTCAGACACTGGCAGTCTACCACTACTAGAGAAGCAGTCATTGTCACCCATTCAGACACCTACTGATAGTCAACCTCCACCGTTAGACAAAGTATTGTCACCCCTTCAGACTCCTGCTGATAGTCAATCACCACCATTGGACAAAGTATTGTCACCCATTCAGACGACTACTGATAATCAACCTCCACCGTTAGACAAAGTATTGTCACCCATTCAGATGTCTACTGATAGTCAACTTCAAATGTTAGACAAAGTATTGTCACGCATTCACACTCCTACTAATAGTCAACTACCACCATTGGATAAAGTAATGCCACCCATTTCAGACACTGGCAGTCTACCACTACTAGAGGAGCAGTCATTGTCACCCATTCAGACTTTGACTGATAGTCAAGCACCACCATTAGTCAAACTATTGTCACCCATTTCAGACACTGACAGTTTACCACTGCTAGAGAAACACTCATTGTCACCGACTCAGACGCCTGTTGATAGTGTGCCTCTCATTGCAGGAGACAATATGCATTTACCTCTTCCAGTGTCAGACAGTCCTTTTGATAGTTCACAGCAACAAGACCATAAGAAACTTCTAAAAATATCAATTAATGACGTTTCTAAGGACACTCTTCCTTCACCAGCGGATAAATCACATCTTTCAAATTTAGTTTCAGATAGCATTGAAAGTCCACCACAATCTTTAGATGAGACATTCCCTCCCATATCGCTATTTGAGACTACTATTGACAATAAGCCGTATCTCATAGAAAACTTAGTAACACCGCTTTATGAAACTGTCACTTCTCGCACTAAGGACATTAATAACAATGGTTTACCATATAAAATGGATGAATCGGCTTTAAAAATGGATTTAGGGTATCCAGACACATATGAAGTTTATGATGACCATTTTCCCCTTTCTATTGATGATTTACCAATAAACATGCATAAAGAGAATTCAAAGAGTCCACTATCAAACGTTGATTTGCCTACGGATGAGGCTGAAGCTCCAAATCTACTTTCTAAAACCCCGGTAAATGATCTGCTCAAACCAACTGAAGTGTTGTCATTGCCAGTGGAAAGAGTTTTAGAAATTGCCTCACCTGGCTTTCCTTCGGATAGTTACATCATATTATTGAACGAATCCATGAAAAATGAACACCAACATTTTCCACCTTCCAAAGATGCCCCTAATGGCTTGCCAGCTCTGCCTACGGATGAAGTTAGATCACCAATTCATGAAGTAATTCCAAACAGTCAATCACATGAAATTTCATCCGAAATCCAAGGGCAAAAATATGATTTGCCGCTAGCACCAGTAGATAAACTTATCCCAGATGTATCCCTTCCTGATGCTTTCTTCAACGAACCTTTTGTAATAGATAATTCATCTTCACCGATACCTGATAAAATCGCAGAAATCCCGAACTCCACTACGGATACTAAAGACTCACCACTAGTCGATAAACGTTTGCTATCGCCGGAAGATTATGCAAGCCCCAATACTTTAGCTCCTGACATTCCTATCGCAGTTTTACCGTCTTTAAATAAGGCGCTACAATCAACTTATCTCGATAAAACTACTGATGACGTACTCTCACAGTCTACACTTTCCGACTTACATCGTGACGATTTACCATTATCTGCCAGTAAGACCTTACCTCTCCCTGACAACACACTAACTAATATACCCCCTAATAAAACTCTTTCAACTTCTAAGTTACCAATAACTAAGGCACTCTTGGAAAATGTTCTTTCTGATATAACTAAAGGAGTTTTGTCTTCTCAAGTAGCTAAAGCTCTACCTGTTACACCACCTTCGTATAAGACGGTCTTCTATGTTTATGAAAAATCGCCACTCTTGGAGACCAAAGAGATTCCTTTACTGCCGGTAGAAAACTCTTTTCCTATTGCAGAATCAAATGACAATCTTATTGATAACTTAGGCATTCCGCAAATAACCGAAGACTCTCCAACTACAAATCTTCCTTTCGAGTTCTCATTACCAATAGACAAAACGTACAACGACAAACTTGAGAATTCAACCGATGATGCCAAAGGCGAAAATGAGATTGAAACTCAAACATCACACAATCTTTCTGATGATCAACCGTTACCTAAAGATAAGAGTTCTCGACTTACCGACATACTTAATGATATCTCAAGAAACAAAAAATCATCTTCTTTACCAATAACCAAGGCTCTTTTAGAAAATGTCCTGTCAGAATTTAACACTCAGGGTTTTTCTATACCGGTGTCTAAAGCGGTTCCATATACCTCATCTTCGGTGTTAGACAAGACTCACTGCAACATAGATTCTCCTCTTTCTGATTTTGCTGAAGACAGTCCTCCACTTCCAGAAGATAAAATCCTGCCCAACACAGCAAATACTGATACTAATTTACCGTTCTCTGGGCAATCCCAAGACACGTCGTCAGAAGAAAATAAAACGCTTTCAGAAATTCAAAGCATAGATACGAGTATCTCTACAGCAGTATCATCGTCAATGGATAAGATAGTACCTAATGATGATCTACCTTCCCAGGTGACTGAGATTCTTCCTTTTCCCAAAGATACACCTAGTGACTCACCATTATCAAGTTATAAGATTCAAACACCTTCATCCCCAAAGTTACTAATAGCTAAGGCACTTTTAGAAAATGTGTTATCAGATATTAACACTAAAGGTTTATCGATGCCAGTAGCAAAAGCTCTCCCAGTAGCATCTCGATCACTGTTAGATAAAACACTATATTTTTTGGAGTCCCCACGTCCTGCAACGATTGAAGAGAGTTCAGTATCTGATGTTCCAACTGAAGATAATCATCACTCAGAAATAAACGAGGATGTTTTGCCCCCATCGGCAGATAAAGTGGTTCCGGACAATCCAATAATATATATTCGTACGGATGAGTTAATAAGTGGAAAAATGTACGAAGGCAATTCAGACGATCTGACCGATGGGATAGAAGCTTCGAACGAAACTCTATTCTCAGAAAAACTGACAGATGACTTTCTATCAGAGAGGGGAAAGTCCCCTGATGATATACCAGATGACCTGAGTGTACCACCAACTAAACAAGTGTTTTCTTTAAGACTACCAATAACTAAGGCACTATTGGAAAAAGTACTTTCTGATATTACTGATGGGGCTATCCATCGAAAGATCCCTTAAACCACCAGAATCTCTAAATTATTCCCTGAGTGGTCAAGTACATTTCTAAATATTGGTGCTCTACTAAACGAATGTTTATGTTAAGTAATTATTTATTTAATTTATTCTATAATCTTAGAAGTTTTGTTATAAGGAGGAAAGTAGAATTTAATGTAATAAAAAAAATATTTTCAAACGAGTTTTGTTCTTTTTATTTCCAAAACTGTATCTTGCAATTTCATGTCTCACATTAGTTTTCTAAAAATTTATAAAAAACGGATTTAAAAGATCGTGTTAATAAAAATATTACAAACTCAGCCCCACAGAATAACTAACAGCAGTATGCCAAGTACAAACATAATACTAAAAGATAACATCTAGCATTCATGCACCTAATGCTATATGTATTTTGCCCGCTCAGCGTAAAAGTATACTAGCTTAACCCTACTTTTTAAAGAAACTTCGTCGTATTTATGTTAGCTTAGAACCTATGAGGTTTCACTACGACTCATTCAGCTTAGTATACGCTAATGCATTTAAATGGCGTCATTAGCTCTACACTAGAACAAATAAGTCCACCACTTACTTTCTATGTTCTAGACTTAGATTTTAAAACAAATTACTGGAAATACTCTGAACATAATAATAGAGAAAAGTGTGCCGAAAAAGAAAACGAGATGAATGTATGTTCTTTAGCTAGTGAAGTAAGACTAGAAAAGGAATTTGTTATGGACGGAAATACCGTAAATATTTTACAAATTTCCATACATGTTCTTTGTAAAGCAGAAAAACCTAAAATAAATACTACGTTATTGTAGAGGTTAGATCTGGTTCGGCTGCAAACCGATATCATCGCAACGAAAAGGCAGAAGATCAATCAAAAATAGTCAAAATAAATAGGAAGATCAAATCTCATGCGATAGAAATAAATTCCACCAAAATCCATACGAAATATGAGAACATATTGAAGACGAATCCGGATCCAGATAATTTGATAGGAAACATAATCGAATGGTAAGTCGTAGAAAAAACTTGGTTGTATACAAATTAACCTGTTCCAGTGACAGTACGAGAGTGCAAGCCACTAAATGTGTAGCTACAGAAGACTCAATCCACACCACAGATGAAAAACAAGTAGATTTTGGAAATGTCTTCGATGATGCTAGGTAAGAAAAGAAAATTAATTTCTGCTGCATTTGAGTGGTCTATTAGAGTATTTTGAACTACTATTTTGCGGTCACGGTTCTTCTGAAAATACGGTATGTAGGTGCCTATTGTACCTGGCTGTAGTAACGATAAAGATTCTCTTGCATTTGCCCAGATGCTTAAGGTCTCAAAGACGGTCACATGACTGTTATTGATAGGGACACAAGAACATGACTACGACATAATTAATATGCCTAATGATCCCGAACAGGCAAATAACCCTAAACAAATCCCATTTCTTTCCGACGACCGGACGATACATGCCCTTCATTTGTTTGGTCACGCGTACGCGCCGGTCTTCTTGCATTGTATTGTATGGCTCTTCTGTAGCGAAGCATAATTATCGTGGTAGCAGGCGACCTTGTGTGATTACATCATATCGACAGGCGCGCTCGGCGGCGCCGGTCGCGCTCTACCGGCTGTGCGGGCGCAGACGCGCCTTACTGCGCAGCCTGCGCCCGCGTGCGTGACACGCTCCACTGCGCCGCCGCGCCGTGATATGAGCCTCTATGGATCTAGCTGGAGATGCTGGCTGTTGTTATTTTTTTTACCTCTTATTACGACCTCATTGGTGTAGTGGTTAATTTCAGCATAACAGAGCATGAGTTTGATTCCCTGGTTGAATAAAGTGTTATTGGGTTGTTCCATTAGGCATTTCTTAATAGCAGCCCCGAGTGTGGATTAGCTTTAACTGCCTAAAAGCTGTAGTGGTCGCAATCAGTATAGCTGATATCCTGGGTTCAATTCCCTGGTTGGGTAAAGTGTTACTAGGTTGTTCCATTAGGAATTTCTTAATAATCCGAGCACGGATTCCTATCCAATTGATGGCAGTAGTCTCCTTAATATGGGACTTAAACTTAACTGCCAAAGAGATTTGAAAGACTTACACATACATGAATATGTATATTTGAATGTCTTTGATAAGTGCTGAAATAAGAGTACACTATAGTTACACCTTTGCCTAACCCTAAGGAGAATACTGGTATGTAGTTGTTTTATTTTGATACCCGACATCAATATTATTAGGTATAAATTATCTTTTATTGAAACAAGTCTAGTTCAATCTGTTATTATAATTTTAGGCCAGACAAGTTTATCTAACCGGTTTCATTCATTCAGTTGATCATAATATGTCAATCTGCGGCCTTCACAGCTTCCCTATTTGTTGATTGATTATCTGCTAATAGCATGAAATGCGTCGTAGAACTCATAGATCACCTGGCTTTGACATTTACGTCCATACAATATTTGCTGCTAATAACTCTACTTAATCCGAGCCATTAAAGACTGCACCCAAAACAATTGAGCATAATCGTTATGTTTGAAGGCAAATTAATGATTGAAGTTGACGAATAGACATAATTATGGAATATGGATATAGGTAAGTACCTACTCTGATTATACTGACATTTGAACAAAGAATCTCGATACACACATAGATCATCATCTGCCTAGCCTTTTCCTGTCTAACCGAGTGCAGCTCCAGCACCAGTATTTCACATGAAGCGACTGCCTATCTAACCTCCACAACCCAATATCTAGATAATTAATACGATACCCCATGGTAAGACTGGATGTAACTCGTAACGGCTAGGCGACTGTCAAAGATCTACAAATGACAGTCGGGACCAACGGCTTAAGGATGGTGCACTTTAACTAGACCCTGCCGGGTCCGAGCCGAGTTTCGACCGTGCAATTTTGTATGGACACACTCACGCTTCCGAGCCGCTACCGAGCAACGGACAATGGATTGATATACAAATTTGCACGGACAACACTCGGATCGGACCCGGCACGGTCTATCGTGGGTCATCCTTTAACGTGCTTTCCGAGGCACGGAGAACACTCGGTATGTAATGATCGTCACCCTATCCACGGACTGACCGAAGGTCGATCGGTGCGCCTGTTATTATTTAGCCATGAGCTCCAAGGTACGTAGACAATAATATTGTATATATAGTATATATTATATACTATATATGTATATATTATATTACTATATATAATATCATAAAGCAGAAGAGTTTGTTTGTTTGGTTGAACGCGCTAATCTCAGGAACTACTGGTTCGAATTGAAAAATTCTTTATGTGTTGGATAATCCATTTATCGAGAAAGGCTATATAACATCACGCTACGATTATAAGGAGCGGAGCAGGAATGAAAAATGTTACAAAAACGGGCATTTTTTTCTCCTTTCATTTTTCTCTCATAATGTGACGCAGACTTAGGCCAGCTAGTGTCATATAAATTAGACAGACGTGCAATCAAAAATAGAACCGACTTCAAAAAAGTGAAAAATAACTTTAGCTTCAGAAGTCGGTGACCATTGTTTGATTGATTTATTAAGTTTTTTTGTCACCGACTTCTGAAGCTAAAGTTATTTTTCACTTTTTTGAAGTCGGTTCTATTTTTTTGCAAAAAAGTTTTTATTTTTCACTTTTTAGTGGTTCACTTGTGCTTACCCCTTCACAGCGTACCGGTGCGGTGGCGTGATGTTATGTTATGAACTGGTGTAAACAATAGACAGACAATAGATTTCAGCAATCCCAGTCCATTTGCTATCATTTATTGAGGAGTTCCGTTCCATATCTCCGAAGTTCGTGATCAGATCATGACAATATTTCTATGGGACCAACTTGAAAGTATACCCTTTCAAACAAAAAAAGAATTTTTCAAATCGGTTCAGGCGTCTGCGAGTAATCGGTGAACATACATAAAAAAAAAAAAATACATACAGTCGAATAGAGAACCTCCTCCTTTTTGGAAGTCGGTTAAAAACAAAACACCGGCTTATTAAGACAATGCTGCAGATTTTAAAGAACACCCGCCTGCAATGAGACACACAGGAAATGAAGCAGCAGCGTTATTAATACCCTAAAACATACGTCAAACGTTGTTTACCTACTCTCACTTTCAGCACACAAATGAATCCGCGAAAGTGAAGCTTTATCTCCAATCCAGGATTAATAATACTCAGCATACTTCAAAGTAGCTCTCGAATCATAAATCTCAATGCTTCTAAATATAGCTTTAAATTGATCGAGCCGTTTATCTCACGTGGTGCTTGGTACTTGGGAGACGCAACATCCCGGCTCGCTCCATTGGATCTGTCTTCTTTGTTTCGTCGTGTATTGTCATCCGATTGTTCTTTGTGGCTATAAATGGCTGGATTAGCGGGCGACGACGTTACATTAATTTTGTAATGTGAACAAAGGTAAATGGTAGTGAATTGGTATTTTGTTTTTAACTTCAGTAACGTGGCTAACTTTAGTCGATAGGAATTCAGTTGAGAAACGTGAAAACGGATTTTAAAAAGGAATTCATTACACAGCAGAAACAGCATAATCAGCCTATTTCCCACTGCTGGGACACATGTCTTCTCTTTATGAGAGCCACCATGCGGGTCCAGTGCGGGTGGGCAGACGTCAGACGTCATCGAATATTTAGTTTATAGGTTCTAAACTTTAGGACATGCCTACCTCTTTCCTCACGATATTTTCCTGTGCCGTTTTGAAAGCAGTGGTGATGAAATAAATTACACAAAGTAATGCGCCCGCCTGGGTTCGAACCCACGACTTATTGATCGTAAAGTCGGGGCCATAACCACTCGGCTACCACGGCTCTCTATTGGTTGCACACTGAATTCAGTGTAGCTAAATGCAAAGCATGACGAACAAATAGATAACGCTATACCTGACCTTACTCATTACTGTATAATTTGCTTATTTTATAATGGTTAGGTAAATTGTCCTGTATCAGTACAATGCAATGCTTCCTTTACCTAATTAAATTCTAAGATCGAACATAATCATCTCTGTCAACGCTCATCATTCAACCGCAGTGTCTTTAGAAATAGCCAAGTTTCTTACAAAACAATCATTGCTATTATAATTACCACTGCGTCATTAATTAAACAATAAATCATTGTTTGAAGTTTGATAGGAAAATCTTGTGATGCTAACGTTTTTGCGTCATTACTACCCGAACGACCCGAATGGCGCAGCGGTAGTGAGGCTGCCTTACGTTCTTAGGGTCCCGGGTTCGAATCCCGGTAAGAGCAAATGTTTGTGCGATGAGCATGGACATTTGTTTCCGAGTCATGGATGTTTATATGTATAATAAGTATGTATTTAAAAACAAAAAGTATATATGTAGTATATCAACTGTCTGGTGACCACGACACAAGCCTTGCTTACCTTGCTTAGTGTGGAACTAGATGGTGCTGTGTGTAATGTCCAGCGATATTTATTTATTTTATTTATTACTGGTAATGCATTATGGTGCAATCAAAGTGCAATAAAAGAGTTTCCTCAAATGACTGTTAGGTACCTACTACAGTCCTCTAGGTTATTTTTCCTGCAATTTGGCATGGCAAACTTTATTTCCGTTGTTCTAAGGTTGCTTTTGAGTTGCTCCCATTTACACTTTTGTCAACGTTACATTGATCTTGATTATCGAAAGAATAAAGTTGCTGCTGGGTTGCTGGTCAGGGGTGAAATAATTCTGAAAAGATTACTTATATACAAATTTTGAATAACTTTAAAAAGAAAGTGATCGTCTGGACCTTGGACTGCCAGCTGCCGTACCGACCTCCTGAATGGCTTGATCAGCCATTCTTATCACCGCTTTAGTCAGAAAAAGAAGACAAAACTTTCATCAAATACAATGTTTATGCAGAATATGATATATTGTACTAAGTAGATTATGCGGTTTGGCACAAAGCCCGCAGTTCGGATCTCCCTCTGTTTGTCCAATACTCTATGTATATTAAGGCAGACATTGAAGCAAACAGGCTCAGATAAATTGTTTTCGTTAGTATGTAAACAATACTTAATTATCGTAACCTCAAAACCTATACAAGGAGGATTTAGTGGTGGAGTTTCCTCATATGTTACGTCTTTGTACGAGTAAGTGTCCAATTTATGATCTTACCACAGTCATACATCTCGCTTTGTATTGTTTGTTGTGAACAGTCATTTATCATTTGTTTCTTGTATTATCGAGTTCACTGACGGTCTGCTACTTGTTACCCTCCATGTTCACCAAAAAGATGACGGTCTGATTTTCTAAAACAGCAGTTTAAAACACATTTTTGAATGGGAACATGTCACAGTGACAGCAGTTTTTAGATAATCAGACCCTAATCTTTTCGGTGAACATGGACCTTATACTCTAAGTAATAAAGTTGAAAAGAAGTCGACCCTCAGTCCACTGGATACGTTTAAAGTATGTTGAGTAAAGCTGGCAATTAAATAATTGTCCTACGAGCTATCAACGAAAATACTATCGATTTTAAATTGTTGAAAATAGGTCATCAGAAATGGTTGAAGCTCGAAATTGCCTGTAGAATCTAGGTCACGATTTCAAGGTCGATCAGAGGGTTTGCAATCGAATTTCTGTAATGGAATGTCTGAGTTATGAAGGTCTAAACTGCTTCAGAAACTATTCTCTAAAATGGCGATATAACCCTTCCGTTTTATTGTTATTTCTCAAGAATATCCGACGAGGGATATAACTCGATTTAAAAGAGATCTATCTCTATTTTGTGTCTTCTGTCATCAGTATCTCGGTGTTAAAAGCTTTATTTCCCAAAGGATTTTACCTATCTGTACTTACATAAATCTTTTAAAACTTTTCACAGTTATAAAGAGTGAATGTGTAATTTAAATCTATTATACCTAAGTTTAGTTATTTTGGTCTTAACCTTTTTGCTCTGATCTCTGACGTCCTAAATCTATTTGCGGTGATGCCTATTCAATAGAGTTTGAGTGTTCAAAAGCCAATAACGTATATGGCAAAAGAGCTATTTTGAAATTACCTATTTTGGTAACACACTAGGGCGGTTGAGGACATTAATTAAAATGTTGTCTAAAAATGGCGATATAACCCTTCCGTTTTATTGTTATTTCTCAAGAATATCCGACGAGGGATATAACTCGATTTAAAAGAGATCTATCTCTATTTTGTGTCTTCTGTCATCAGTATCTCGGTGTTAAAAGCTTTATTTCCCAAAGGATTTTACCTATCTGTACTTACATAAATCTTTTAAAACTTTTCACAGTTATAAAGAGTGAATGTGTAATTTAAATCTATTATACCTAAGTTTAGTTATTTTGGTCTTAACCTTTTTGCTCTGATCTCTGACGTCCTAAATCTATTTGCGGTGATGCCTATTCAATAGAGTTTGAGTGTTCAAAAGCCAATAACGTATATGGCAAAAGAGCTATTTTGAAATTACCTATTTTGGTAACACACTAGGGCGGTTGAGGACATTAATTAAAATGTTGTCTAAAAATACTGGGACATGTGATGTGGCCTCTGATATTAACAACTCAGGGAAGTACTGGCACCGGGCTGCGGGACTGTTCGAAAGAGATACCGTGGCCCGGAACATAAAGGGCGAGGAAGGAACATGGATGGGTTTTCTACAACTGAATGAGACGAAATTTAAATCTTGTGTAAAACGCACACTATGTAGTCAAGCGTATTATAAGTTGATGGATTACATTGATGATAAAAATGCTTGGCTCAATGCCTGCTCCACAACCATAGGAGCAAACTAATTATTGATTCCCAGTCAAGTTATTGTGGAAGCTGCAGAAGATTGTAAAAAAGATCCTTGCATTGTATAGATTCCATATATTAGTATTATATAACTTCATAGCGCATGTGTGAGTGCTATGTACTGTAAAGCCACCATTTACATCTAGTTATTTTATTTTTTCTGACTTGAATAAGCCTTGGCGGCTGAGAGAATGTCATGCTCACTCAAATGTCTCGGTGATGGTGGCGGGTGTGTCGGGTCATTTAGTTCCCTTCAATATGGTTGAGCTGAATGGTGCTGATACATGCGTCATGTTCGTGAACGGGCGCTGTCAATTGAGACTGGTCAACTCTCGGCTGCCACGGTTAATTTTAATTTATTTATTTTTTAAGTTGTTGATTTCATCTTTTCTCTGGACGCTCTTAATGTGCACGTCTGTCTACATCGTTCTCACATATATGTATAATCACAACATGAATTATGTAACCAAGATTTTGTAACAATATTTTGATTTAAAAGAGTGTCCATGGAGTTTCTTGCCCGTTCTTCTCCATAGAGATCTACGCTAGGGAATGTGCAACTACAGTACTTTCTCAAGTTATTATGCCTTGTGACTGTGACTGTAGCTTTGATTTAGTTTTGTATTTTTGACATTCAAAAGTGCCGTAATGGTCTAATTGAAATAAATGTTTTGAGTTTTTTTTTGAGTTTTTTTGAGTTTTTTAGTCAGTTAAAGTCTGACACTCCCTCCCGCTCCGCCCAGAGTGGGAGAAGTCATTGATAATTTCCACTCCGAAAAAAAAATGGATTTACTGGCAATATTTTGAAATCAGTTTCCTACTGCCAATGACAGTTTGGGATCGTCAGTCTTAAACAATGATGACCTTCGAATTTTATTAAGGTTGAAGAGCATATTTCGATAGCGTAGCTTTGTATAGCTTTATTAGTACATTGTGATACAAGGGGCTAAAATGACCCATTATAGACGAGGTAGTTTTACTACCGAGCTTTAGCGAGGTAGTAAATAGGAACCGAGTTATAATGGGATTTTAGCGCCGTGTGTTACACCGTACTTTTCACTACGATTGCGAGAAAATAAAATAACCATATTTAATATGATAGTTTATTTGATTAAAAATGAAATGTACAATTTGTACTGTTGTTATAATGAGATGTTTTTTCCCGGCAACATAACCTCAGTTCTCTGTGAAGACGAATATAATATTGTGTCGTCTGTGGGGTAAACGTAGGAGATAAAAAGGAATCCTACTTATAATTCAAATAAATAATACAGAAAATATCTTAAAATTTCGCGCCAATGCCTTTTTTTATTTCTTCTGTAGCTGGAATGCAACGCACACATCCTGCCAAAGAGTTCGGCGTTTGGTGCGTTTGGTTCCATTTTTTAAATAAAATGTTTTTTTTTTTTAATGGAACAGTAATAAGTCAATTCTTTATGAATTATGAGTAAAGACTTTGCGTTTTCGAACACCGACGACGAAATTTAAAAAAAAAAAGCTTGTTTTCCCTAGGGCTATAATGAGCAATTTTACGGCCCCTCTGATATGCTATTATGACGGTCTTTTCGAGCAAGAGGAGTGAAAAATAAATTACACTTGTTGTACCTTGGAAGGTTCCTCCATCACGGTGTTTATCAAATACAATTTTTACAAAAGTTTACCGACAGTGCTCGCATGCTATGTCAATCAAGTGGCAAAATACCCGTGCATCACTGTATGCACTTAGTAAGTAGTTACAAATCATGATGCATTATGTTCATAAAGATAAAACTATCAGAGTGCAGAAACCAAAAAAACAAATGACATTCGTCCTTGAAAACGACGTTGACAGACAGTTATGAGCAGAAGTTTCAATATGATTCGCAGCTGTAAGACGTATGGTATGAAGTTACAGAATTTTATAAATCAAAATTGAATGACTATTTCAAGAAAAAATCATTCAATCGAGTTCCATAACTACATACGTCTTACAGTCGCGAATTTATTTTAATCAACATACAAACTGGGTCCGACCTACAAATTGCAAAAAACATAAGAGAATTTCGCGGGCTACCGTGGAGCATCGTGGACATTTTTGAGTATGGAACGATTAAGACCTAACAGAAATAAGATAAGTTAATTAGCCAAGGACATCAGTACACCCTAGCTTGTTTACTACTCAGGACTTTATAATTCCATGCTACTAAAGTCATATTAGCCATTACCGCTCAAAGTTGGAACTTTATGAGTAGTAAACTGAATATTAGGGAACGCAACATAGTAGAACTAAGTTAGTTACAACTTCGACATCTCCAATAAAAGTTTAAATACGTAGTTCACCAAGTAGGGGTAATTCTTGCGAATATGATAGTTTAAAAGTTTTCAGTCATCTTTTAAAGTTAAATTTGTTTGTGTGTGTTCACGTCGAACTAGCGGCGGAGCGCGCGACTCATTCGCGACGTCAGGTAAGTTCAACCAGTATGAACTTGTCGCGATAAACGGACTCGCGCAAACGCCTGGCGGCCAATGAGAACACGAACTCGGCACGTCTCCGCGCCCGCACCCGCTGCCGCGCCCGCGCGTTCCTACGTGAACAGGTACTTAGTCAAATAAAAGTGCGTCGTGCCATCTTAACATATTGATTCTAATAAACTTAGTGTGGGGCCAAAAGTCAGGACATACAAATCAAACCGCAATTGGGCATGTCAGATGTTTACCAACAAACCCTCACAGTTCAAGTCCCAACCAACTCAATTGTTTGTGCAAATCGCCATCAAGGAGCGGGTGTCCTTACTGCACCCCTCGCCATTTTGCATTGTTAGTCCTACTGTGCATTGTCTGTATAATAGCTGACAGATAAGCGCCCAATTATACCCTCGCCCACATGGCCCATACAATGGATTCGTTTACAATGGCGCTGTGTATTATCCGCATAGTTCTTCTTAGACCTACCTTGTAGGTAGATACAAAGATAGTAGTTTCATAGTAAATTACGGTTGATAGACGTTGTTTCATTGCTTGATTCTCACGCTGTCTGGTTAATTCTTTTGGCCCCGTTTATTATGAGTGTTGTTTTTAATATGATGCAAAAGACTTTGAATACATAGGTCGTTGTAAGGTCATACAAGGACTAAACAATTTGCAACATCCACAAAACAATTTAATGCATCTTTTTTCGTCATTCATTATTTTATTCTACTCCATCATGTAAATAACATTTCTATGGCTCTGATTACACAAAAAAAAAATTAACGACGTATTTATTTTTCGTCTCGTTGCGGTCTGTGTCCTTCGGTAGGAGTTACATTCAGCCGTATAAATCTTCATTAGTACCCGTATCGGGCACGCCGCTGACCGGCCCTTTTACTCTCAACCAATTTATCGGCCGTTCCGTTCATTGGCTATAACTAGACCACTCGAGTATTATTCGGGCTTAGGTATGCCACGCACTACATAAAATGTGATACCGCGGTCGTAAAATGGCGTCGTGTGTGAATGCCTGATGCCTGTGCACGACTCGATCTGTGGCGTTGCATTGAGTACTTAAATAAAAAAAACGGGCCAAGTGCGAGTCGGACTCGCCCATGAAGGGTTCCGTTGCAGATTGAATGAAAGGTAAATAGCTGTTTACGATTTAAGACGTATTAAAAAAAAATTACTTACTAGATCTTGTTCAAACCAATTTTCGGTGGAAGTTTACATGGTAATGTACATCACATACTTTTTTTAGTTTTATCATTCTCTTATTTTAGAAGATACAGGGGGGGGGAACACACATTTTACCACTTTGGAAGTGTCTCTTGCGCAAACTATTCAGTTTAGAAAAAAATGATGTTAGAAACCTCAATATCATTTTTGAAGACCTATCCATAGATACCCCACACGTATGGGTTTGACAAAAAAAAAAAATTTGACTTTCAGTTCTAAGTATGGGGAACCCCCAAAATTTATTGTTTTTTTTTTCAATTTTTCTGTGAAAATCTTAATGCGGTTCACAGAATACATATACTTACCAAGTTTCAACAGCATAGTTCATATGGTTTCAGAAAAAAGTGGCTGTGACATACGGACGGACAGACAGGCAGACCGACAGACAGACAGACAGACAGACAGACATGACGAATCTATAAGGGTTCCGTTTTTGCCATTTGGCTACGGAACCCTAAAAAGAAACCCGTGTATGTCAAAATTCGAATGTAATTGTGACTTTAATGGCTTTAAGTACATTAAAATGAAATAGCAGAAACAATAAAAGCGCTTTACAAGTTTTCATAACACATAATAATATGTAGTATAACTTGGTATCACGTTAACAGAATAATTATTTATTCTTATTGCATAACTTACAATCTCGACGACAAAGGTCGATTCACAGACTGTATTACTGCGAAGGAAATAAAATATAAAACAAAGATAACTACTTATTAAGACGCATTTCGCAAAAAAACATACAAACAAAATAAGATCCCTCAACAAATAAAAACTCTATAACGAAAGAAAATCTACTTGAAAACCGAACAATTTCCATGGATTTCTTATATCATAGGATACAGAGCCGAATCTGTGTAGTTAATTTATAAACTAGATAGTACCTACGAAGAATTCATTAAGGTGTCTTATTATGTCTGCTGTAGACTAGTGATGACGTCTTAACAGTAATTATCTGAATGCAATAGCAGATAAGCTATTTAGCTCAAACGTGAATCATCCTTGCAACTACTCTTAAACATGACTATTTGAGGACTTACATGCATCTTTCTTATGTGCCAGTTAGAAACCGAACCTTTGTGACCATAAACAATGCTTTAAAAAAAAACTTAGTTTCATTTATTAATAAATTTATTAATAAATATTTTATATTAATTAATTAATTAATTAAATTTAATATTTTATTTTATTTTATATTAAAAATATTTTATTAATAAATACTACATACACTAACCGATAGCACTCCTAATCTCACTCTGATCACACACACACACACACACACACACACACACAACACACACACACACACACACACAACACACACACATACACACACAAACACACAAATCTAAGTTGAATCTTGTTTGAATGTGCATTGTTACCAAGTTTTTGTTTTTAATTACTTTTAATTATAATTTCTTTGTTCTTACTTTAATTTACAAATTTTATCATTAGTTTAATCTTGTTAATAATCGCCGTGTACGTCCGAATAACCTAACGATGTGCAACTCTGATCCCCAAGATACAGACTAACGTCTAGTTTGGGGATCACCGTTAAACCTGATAAATATGTACTTGATTATTAATAAATAATTTGAATTTGAAATTTGAAATTTGAACGTCAACTGACCAGCTAGGGAAAATACAGAAAACTGGCGCGCTATTTTGTATTTTTTTTTTACTTGCATTGGCATCACTATTTCTATACAAATCAGTATAATCTTTCTTAGATTAGAAAAACACATCTTAATTAAATATTTTCAACTTGGTAAAGCACCTATTACACATACAGGGTTCACTTATAAAATTAGCTATAAACTTTTTGCATCTAATAAAACTTTGAAGCAGTCAAAAGTTTCAATAACACTACCCCACAGAGCCTAATAAAAACAGACCACTTTCGTTGAATTATTCGGTAAGTGGTACCTTGCAAACAACCCTTGGTACAGTATTTTTATTTGCCGGTTAAATAAATAAATGTAATGGTCTATCAAACTGTCTGTCTTGTCGAGTAAGCAATTTATATTTAAAGATAATTCGATTATGAAGTCGTAACCATTTCAAGTTAACTCCATTTCTAGAGGTTACATTTTTTCGGCATCGTGCCCACAGTATTCACTTTTGGCAGTTTCATAAGACCCTTGACATTTGAAGTGATCGCCTCCGATCAGCTGACTGTCAAGTCGTGCGATGCTTGTCTGAGCTCGTAGGCATGCTTACTCAACCAAAAAGCGACTTATAACGATAATTTCACTTTTTAAATCTCGCCGGCCAGTGTTCTAAAACTCGTTTTAAAAGTTTAATTATCTGTCTCCAAAAAGTATGTCGTTTAAATCTTTTTGGACATGGCTTATCTGTGAATTTAGTGCTTACTTTGATGTAGGACCCATTTGTTGTAATTTTGGTTTCCCGAAGAAATAATAATTGGATGAAATCTAGAGGTCTTTTGTGTTGGTAACTGAAACCGTAACAGTTGAGTAGTTTAACGAGACAGACGGTGAACTAATGAGCGACAAATAATCCGCATTGGTAGGTTTTCTCTTTCAGTGATTAGTCAATATTGATTCTGTAAACGATGTGTTTGTTTGTCACTATTCCTTTATTGGATTACTGTCAATAAAAACACTAGAAGTATTCGTTATTATAACTTCATTAAATTATTGATTTAAATCTAGAGTAAACGTGAGAACCTGTCATTTTTTAAATCGAGGATGCAAATTATCCGAGAATAAAAAATAAAAACAATTTGAATTTCAAAACACAACCGTCCCATCTGCCGCAACTCCCACTGACCCCTATACTTAACTCTTTAAGCCTTGCACAACGAAATAGGCCAATTTTCCCACAGCTTCCTCATTCCTGTCCCCAATTGGGCAGAACACAGCTGACCTTTGCTCCGAGCGACTGGTTGGCTGCAGGTATCCAGCACGTGATGCAAGCGAGAGGAACGGGGGCGGCGTGGGTGCGAGGTCGCTTGCACAACTGCACTACCGCTAAGTCCTTCGTACTTAGTAGTTCGGCTTTGGTAACTGGAATGTCGTTAAACTGTACTAATTTGTTCAGTAGGTCTATGGGAAAAGAGAATGGTTTTGTCACTCCTTTAAATGTTTTGTCAAATTGTGCGTGAGAGTTGCTGAACATTTTAGTAAGTCCTTGAGTGTGACATATTATCTTGTGACCCAAGTCATGCTTGTTAGATAAAGTCGGGTCTGGATCTAGTTAGATCTAGACCCGACTTTACAAAATTACTACGACGACGCTAGGTATCCTGATATAGGCTTTAAATTAAGGCACGAACCTGTGTAAATTGGGATTACATTAACGTGTGAAGGTATCAGAAGTACGGAATATTGGAATCTGTTTCCCACGAAATTTCTACAGATTGGATGTGGCTTTCACATCAGAGATTACTCACTGAATACCAACTAATACACTCACAACTTTTACTTTCGTTTCCAAATTTACGTAAAAAATTTATTAACTAATAGTTAGAGAACAAACAGATGAGAAGAGAAGGCCAGAAACATTGATTTAAAAAGTATAAGAACAAAGAACACAAACTATTACTTATTGTTGAATCACTCGCAGGCACGAAATTAATACTATAAGTAAGTCCATTTAATTTTCATATAATTTTTTTATGGACGTTTTAAAAAAAAACAGAAAATTAAGAAAGATGAATTGGGTATAAAGAGCAACAGAAATAATCTTTCATTTAGGTATCTATTTACTTCGAAACCATAAATAACCTCCTTTCATTCCATCCGATCGCACGACAGTCACTATATTTGAATCTGTTCGAAATTCGAATCTAAACTTCTGCTTAACATTCTATGCGGATAAGGCACAGGCACTGCATTCTATTCAGCTAACCTAACTGGCCATGGGACTCATTTCGCAACTCTTTAGGTCAAAACAGGTGAACATTGTTGATAAAACTGGTTTCTGTGTTAGATGCAGATCCTTTGTCCCATATGAGGATATGCGACGAAGCTGAACGTGGGAGGTATGTAGGCAGCTAGGTATTCTTTAGATAGGACATCGATCAATGCCTCCATTTATTGCAACACTTCCTAGATAGCTGATATCTGCATGACGTTTATTTGTGTTTAAACTGTGCATTCATGGCGGAATACTATTCTGGAGACGTGGGTTACAATTGGATCAGACGTAAACTTTTAGTGGTCTTCGTTTTTTCTCGTGTCTTTTTCTTCGTATTTTTTACGATTTTTTACAATTTATCGTTTTGCGAAGAAAAATTGTTCTGTAAAAGCTAAAATAAAGCTAAAACAAATAGATTTGGTTTAGATCCATTCGAACACTAATGCTATAGCTACAAGATATTTTTTTAGGACAATGAAATATTAAAAATAAGTAAACAGCAATTTTATTGTTAGTTCTCGTACGTGTTTCTTCAAGGCAAGTAGTTATTTTAACCATATAAAGCCGTATGTAGCTCTACCATAAGAACAAAGTAATTAACTTACATTAAGACATACTCAGTATATTATTATGGAAATCCACTTTATTTTTAAGCAAAGCAGCAGTCCAGCAATATTATTAAGTCATTAGCAAGTGCTTAAAGGGCGCTGTGTTAATACTTTAATAAAAAATGTAATTAACTACAAAGGACTTTATGGTCATAAATCCTGATTGGTTCACTTCTTTGGTTTGAAAAACGAAGTAATTATATTAGCGTTCTTAGTATCTGAATTAAAATTATGTTAAGTATCCATATTAGATTTACGTTTTTACATATTGCTAAAGAGTCACAGAAAATCTTTCTAATCCTCCTCATAATCATGCCATAAAATTATGATCCTTTTTTGGAATAAAATACTATGAAAATCAGGTGATTTGGTGTCCAAAACTTAAAATAACATGACCTGAACATACCAACTTAACGAACATTTTAAAACATGCCTGTTACATTAGCACATTTTGTATAAACCCCCATATTTCCCGACCTACCACAATATACAACGCAAGACAATCGCACTACGATTGTCTTTCATGAAAGTTACAAAGCGAGACACCTGAAAGCACTAACAGTTCAGTACCTACTTACAGTGAAAGCTAACAGCTGCGTTCAAAACAATAACCAAGTCCTCACAGTGAGTCCTCTGAATAATTTCTGAACGAGTCTGTCACCCTCAAACTTTGACAGTAAAGTTGTCTTCCCTTCAAATTAGGGTTACTATCCTTCCAGGTTTTTCCGGACATTTCCGGGTTTTAAACGACTTTTACCGGACGTCTACCATACCTGATATTTAAATTTGTCCGGACCGTTCTACTATAGAGGATGCGCTAAAAAAAAAAACTTGTGTTTTGCGATTTGCTGGTCAGTGATTAACAAAAAATAACAAAAAATATGTATGCATGTAAGTATCAAAAACAAGAAAAAAAATTATCGTCCGTACCGTATCGCTGTCAACGGAGAAAGTGACCAAAAGGTTAGCAGCATTACCACGTTGGATGGCATTATTGTTCTTTGGGCTAGAAGTAGGCAAAATTTAGAAAATAATAATTTTGCTAATACTTCAAAAAGTTGAGTATGTTGACTTTTCTGTAAATGCTCCTATGCATGCTTTTTGTAAGGATTATAAAAATGACCGGCTGGTGAGGTGACCCTACTTCCACTTTACCTTGGAAGAGTTGTTGTACGCCTTCCATTTTGAGTATCACTTCATCCACTTTCACGGAATTGATATCAAGTTTGGTAATTAGAATTAGGTTTATTAATTCTCTTGTGTGGTGTAAGATTCCATTTTTGAAGGTAAGATCGAAAAAAAAACGGGCATTTGTGACCCAGACCCGACACGAATGAGATATATCTCAGTTTTTTTGCTACTTTAAATATGGCTAAAATATATTTTTTTTTGTTTTTTTGACGACCCGAATGGCTTAGTGGTAGTGACGCTGCCTTACGTTCTTATTATAGGGTCCTGGGTTCGAATCCCGGTACGAGCAAATGTTTGTGTGATGAGCATGAACATTTGTTTCGGAGTCATGGATGTTTATATGTATAAACTAGCTGTTGCCCGCGACTTCGTTCGCGTGAAAATATTGATGGGTCATGTGTGAGACTGCATCGTTGGTCAAGTGGTCGCAAGCGCTACTGAGCATGAGATCCTGGGTTCGATTTCCGGGACGGGCAAAGTGTTATTGTATTTTTGTGCCCGGTTGATGGAAATAAGCTAAATGTGCGAAATGTGGGTGTAGGATTAGATACACCTCTACCTAACAGCGAAGGGTGAAAATAGTGTCAGGGGAAGCCGAAGAAAAAAAAAGAGAACTGTTTTTTTTTTTGCTTCTGTTAACTTTTTTTACCATGTTGATTTTGAACTGATTTTCATTATCAGCGACACCAAAAACCACGGAAACGACACCATGATGGAAAATCCAAAAATATTCGTAGCCGCCATTTTGGATTTTTATCTTCATTCATCAAAAGTAAGATCAGAAATGCAGAAGAGTTAGAAAAAAATCCCTCCGGCAAGCCGCAGGAGGAAGTAGATTTCGGAGAAGGTGCTGGAGCGTCCGACTATTGAAAATTTGTTTAAAGAGTTGTACTTATGTGTACAATCTACAAAAAAAAATGATTTCAAAATCGTTGTCCTGTAATGGAAATTTACCCTTTTTAAATCCTCTCATAAGAGTTTAGCATGGAAACGCCCTCAAATTTTTAGTTATGATTTTTTATTTCGAAAACTATAAGTTTTATCGCTAAACTTCAAAGGTAACAATTGTAGAGTAAACAATTTTCTTTCAAAAAAAAAATATTTGCGACGCTCAAAATGTTTACTGTTTCGGAGATATGATTTGTTTTCGCAAAAATTTTGGAAATTTCAACCCCCTCCCCAATTTAGGGGTTGCATCAAAAAAGTTTTATTTTAAAGTTGTCCGTACTTTTACTCAGAATGATAAAAATGAAAAACGGTACAAACATTTTTCATAGGATAAAGTTATGGCCAAAAAACTGATTTTAGAAAAACCGCCCCCCCGCCGCCCCCCATGGACGAATTCCGCCCATTCACGAACATAGCCTAAGTTTTGACCTTTTCGATTTTTTGGCCAAGTTTGAAAGCACTCGGTTCATAATTGCGACCTGTAGAGTGTGGCTAAATTTTGCTTGTCACCCTTAAACATACGTATACATATAAATCTCCCTAAGTGAGAGACCAATAGGTAGATTTTTTTTTTAAAAAAAAAAGGAAATCTACCTAAAAACAGAAACCAACAAAATAAAAAAATCTAGTTGGTATCAAATACGACATCGACAATTACTCATTCTATCTTGTTCTACTATACATACTTTATTTTTCTGCCCCTGCCGTAACTCCATAATCTTTGGCTTACCTAGGTCCCTACAAAACGGTAAGTTCTGCCAGCCGCGAAGTCACGTGTGCGCGTCCATACGATTGGTACCTACCTGTACTATTAACTTGTGTACGGCCTATACTATTAACTTGCACTGCTGCAAAAGGTCTCTCCTGCTGCCGTTATTGGTGAACGAATGAACAAATACTCGTACAATGCAAAATTTCATCCCCTTTTCCCTTTGTGGGTTGAAATAAAAAAAAAAAACCAACGACTTAAGAACTTTGATACTCAAAAATAAATACTTTAATTAAAAACAAAATGATGGTCTTTTTTCACCCCTCAAGGGTAGAAATTCTAATAAAGCCGTTGCGTTAGCTTCCAATCATAAGCCCAGATAACAAATTTTGTACTTTTAACGTCGAAAATTAAAGATTTTTCACACACAATTTCATCCCCTTTTTAAGCCTTCGGGGTGGAATTATCAAAAACGCTGAAACACGTATAAATTAATTTTCAATCGTCAGCCTACACACAAAATTAGAAGATCCTAAATTTAAAACTGACGGACTTTCATATAAACTTCCATCCCCTATTTTATTCCCTTGGGGGTAGAATTGATCAAAATCCTTTCTTAGCGGATGCCTACGTCATAACATCTACCTGCATGCCAAATTTCAGCCCGATCCGTCCAGTGGTTTGGGCTGTGCGTTGATAGATCACTATGTCAGTCAGTCACCTTTGAGTGATATATATTTATATATATATAATATATGTATAGATAAGTATGTATTTATTTACAAACAAAAAGTACATATGTAGTACATCAACTGTCTGGTGACCACGACACAAGCTTTGCTTAGTGTGGCACTAGGTGACGCTGTCTGTTAATGTCCAGCAATACTTATTTATTTTTATTTAAGTATTTATTTTCATATTCGAAATCAATGTCTAAAACCAAAATATTGCCTTATGTTTTTGTTCAGGAGACTTAGAAAAAACATCGTAATTGTATGTAACTCACGATACAATAATTATGGAATTATCCAGGTGACCTGGTTTATTTAGCTAGATTATCTATTTTTAATAATACAAAATCTAGCTAAATAAAACATAATAAAAAAAAACTATTTATTTAGGTAGGTACTTAAAATCACGACTGATGCCATTAATACCGTTATATAAGTGTTGCCCAATTTATGGTTTAGAACTCTTAGGGATAGGGAGTATCTTTTAACTCTACATCAACACTATCTACATTTGGGAAGTAGAAATACAGTAAAAAATGCGAAAAATTATTCAGTTATTTTTTTTTTACATTTTTGTAATGATTGACATATCATAAAAAATCGTTTGATAAATATCGGATATACACTTGCGTGCAAAAAAATCGGCCCATCTCTTTATTTTCTGTTTGAGTGACGATGTTTCAAAAATTATAATTAATCATGTAATTATTTCTAGTATGTGAAAGTGAACAGAAAGTATCCCGTAGAGAGGGAGAGCGATTTACGAAAGCTTGGATTGAGGAAAAAGTAGCATTTGGTGGAGGTTCATGGACAGTTTGGGGTGGTATCTTTTTGGATGAATAAAATCAAACTTGAGTTCGTGGCCTCGTCTTGGCACTTTGACTGCCCACCGCTACATTCAGGAGGTGCTGGAACATGCATGCATGCAGGATAATGCTCGAGCATATGTTGCCGCATCAATTCGAAAGTATCTACACGAGTTCGAAATAACTGTTATGGAGTGGTCAGCAAGGGGCCCTGACCTTAATCCCATAGAACACATATGGGATGAGCTTTAAAAAAGTGTCAGACCAAGGACTCATACTGCAGGAACTCAAAGAGGCTATCCAAAAGGTTTGGGACGGTATCCTTCAGGAATTCGTCGTAAAATTGATAATTTCGATGAAAAACAGTATGATAGCTACAATTAGGGCAAGGGATGGCAATGGGAGCTATTGAAACCGGTTTATTTATTGTTTTTTTTTTGCATAAAACCTTTTCATTCTTCTTTAATCGGTGAGAAAAAAATGTCCTCTTGAAACAGTTTTTTGTTTTAGGCCTGATAAGTTAGAAAACAATTTTAGGCTAAAATTTCCAATAAGGTTATTGATACCTTATCTTTCCAGCTACCACACAGCATTTAAAGTTATTTTCTATTACCTGAATTTTATGAATTATCTTGTTCCAAATGGAAAAACACGGGGTGGGTCGATTTTTTTGCACGCAAGTGTATATCGGATATATATCATGATATTGATATATATCCTCGAACCCTGCAAAAAGGCTTTGGTAAATGAGTTTTAGTGATGTTAGTTCTACGTATGGCTAATCATGTCCATGGTATAATTCCATTATTAATACTTACTGTACTGTACCTCGCTAAATACGGAATATTATTGAAAAACATAGCATTTATATCTTCCTCATGCCAATAAGTTCCTGAACTCAACTCATTTTATGTTTTACTTCTTAAGAATATTGGTAGGTACCTATAGATACAATTTAATACAACAATTTACTTCTGAATTAGATAAAAGCTAAAAATAAGCGGTGGTCGCTGTTACATACCCGTCTATGTATACATATTTTAGTAACCACGTAAATCTTCTAAAATTAGGTATATTTACTTGATTGATTTATGTGCTCAAAACCCCTCATACATCACGATTGCCTAAACTTTTACCTTTCAGACGCTATTACGCAAGTTACGTGATTAAATGGTACTCCCTTGATTGTCCTAATTTTTTTTGTCCGAAAATCATTATCCATAACACGTTTGCTATAAACTTCAGTAACCATAATGTTCAAAACACCGAAATTATGTTTTACATAACTAACTTTACTTCTAATACTATTTTGTCATAATATCGAATACTATAATAATTGAATCTCCTAATTTTACATGACATAAAGTCGTATGTCCTAAGTATTGTATCACATAATGTGTATGATTCCGAATGGTCATTTATAAACCTAACTTTTAGGGATTTTTTTAGGGACTAACAGTCGCTAAAAAATCCCTAAAAGTTAGGTTTTAGTGACAGAAACGAATTGCTGTAAATCCGACTCCACGCAGTCTTGTCTGCCCTACCCCAAGAGTGTTATTTAAAATCGCGTAGGCGCGGAGGGGCGAGGCGGGCCGCGAGTTGAGGAGCAGGTGGTTGTAACACTTGCCGCCGCGGCTGAGGCTGGCCGGCGAAGCCGGCCAGCAAGCCGAAGCTGCGGTGGTGAGCGTGAAACCCATCTGCGACGATAAGCTCGCGTGAGGCCGCCGGAGCCCCGCAGCGCCGGAGCCGTGACAGAAACCATGCCTGTTGCATGATGCTTGCTCGTTTGCATGCTACATGCTTGCTTGCATACTGTATGCTTGCTTGCAAGCTGCATGCATGCTTGCTTGTTGCATGCTTGCTTGCTGCATGCTTGCTTGCTTGCTGTATGCTTGCCGCATGCTTGCTGCATGATTGCTGCATGCTTGCTTTCTACATGCTTGATGCATGCTTGCTTGCATTGCATGCTTGCTTGTTACATGCTTGCTTGCTGTATGCTTGCCGCATGCTTGCTACAGGTGTGCCGCATGCTTGCTGCATGCTTGCTTGCATTGCAGGTCAACGCCTACATACGATTAAACATTTACTTAGAATAGGACTTATGAGTTTTATTGAAAACGATTTTATGTCTTTTGTATATTATTGATTGTAATACTTATGACAAACGGATTTAGGGCTTATTATATTTAGGGATTTCAACTTTATGGCATATGATATTTTGTGATTTAAAGTTCGGGTAAATTATCATTCGGACGAATGATGATTATGACAAAAAATATTATGTCATTTTAGATTATGGATTAAAAAGTTAGATAATACGATAGAGAACCGATTAAATTTCAGCCTAGGCAAACAAAGGAAGGTCAACTGCAGACTAATTTCACAAAGGTATACAAAAGGCTATGTCTAATGTATTTAGAATGTTTACATTTTACATAACGCGGTATACATACTGCTATTAATTATAACGCATCGCATGACGTCTTCTTGTATTTTAGCTAGTGACGCATCATTGGAATCAGGCCACTAAAATACGAGTTGCGGTCTGATCTTATTTTGCTGTGGAACGGCCTTTTGAACCTAAAAAAATATTTTATAAATAGTTTTACTTCTTCATAAATGACTGGCCGCTGTTTAAATACGTATTTTCACGGTTCTTGAACACAATAGCTAATGTTGGTCACGCCTTTATATTCAAGAGCGATTGCAGTGAGTCATAATACCATCAATAATTAAAACTAACAGCCAGGATGCTATTTATAAGAAACATCTACAGACCGACAGACTTAATTACTTATTAAAAAAAAAAAACCAAAAGCCATATAAAAAAACACCGCTGATTATTTTAGAACGTTCCATTGATGATTCAAATACAGAATGTCATAGACTTCCTAAAAGAATAAAAAATGGCGGCGTAATCTAAACGCCACTTCCATGTATGGACGATTGTACGGTAAGAGGAAAATAATGTAGATCGCATGAATGAATGCTATGCTAGCGTGGGCACACGGTCTGAGTATCATTTGATTACGCGCGGGACAAAGGCGATGTTACAAGATCTGTATTGTAGTGTACCTATTGCTAGCCAAAAATAACGTGGAGACGAAATAACTTCGCAGACAAAATAAGAAACATTTACTTAGCCTTCTACTGGTCAATTTGTTCCGATATATAGTAGTAGCGTGAGGAACAAAACCTACACTTACTCACACTTATATCAGACAATTTTAAAACCACTTAGGAAATTTTTAATACCCTTATCTTCTCAACTTTTACTTTCAACGTATTCACATAACCTATAATTAACACTTCTTCGTTTAGCAAACAATTTCACCTAAAGTCGGCATCAAAAGTCAAGTCCACGCATGGTTGGGCGCCATGCTATCGTGTCGTCCACGTCACGTGACCGTCACGGTTAATTTACTCTGCCCATAGAGCCCACTCTCACCCGCTGTGAAATTCGCTATGGTAGACTCCGTATTTGGCCATGTAAGAATTTGAAAGAGGTGGAAATTGCGTATGAAATAATTGATTTAGTAGGTACCTATAGCAAAGTTTATAATGTACGTAATTGCTATTTTATAGCTTCAGTCAAGGGTTTCTAAATAGTAGTTGCGGCGAGTTTTATAAAATAAAATACTTAGAATATTTATAAGCTAAGAGAAAAAATACGGTAACTTTCTGTCCTGGCGAACAAGTTCTACGAAAGACCTACAAGGCTTCAAGTTATAAAGCACAAACAATCAAGAAAGCTTTATTAAAATATTCTTGTAAGAACATCTTTAATGTATCAACTTAGGCTAGGGCTGTTTCAACGAATCCTTAATCGATTCAGACACCACCCACAACCCTAAAAAGGTGGGCGGGTATCTAAATTGAAAGCGAAAACTACTTGCTACACAAAAATAAATGTACTTATCAATATTTATTTCGTTTCTCATCCCAATAAATAACAGGCAACATCGCTTCCACTTTCACAGGCCAAATTTTTCAACGTTGGCAACTCCGCGCAGAAATACCATATGTTGGCGATCTATTTCTTAAGTAATAAGTTCGGATCACGGAGCTTTCGGCACCAAATCAATCTGAACTAGCGATATCAAAGACCTTACGAGATCGAAGATTAAATCCTGGAGTTTGGCAACATTGAGACATTTTCTTTTTTTATCTTTGGGCCACCTTGACTCCGTTGTTGCTTGGTTAGAGCCGCATTCGCAGTGCGTGGGTTCAAGATCGCTTGATAACATTGCAACAGCTTTCATTATTGGCCAAATAAATATATTAAGTTCTTTAATAAACGGGGTTTATTATACTCTTAAAGATTTTTGCTCTTTCGTTTAAATAATCTCTTTAAAACGGTTGTTGCGTATTTTATGAAGCATATGCAGGCAATTTCTTGGCTTATTAAGATAAAAGAGTTCATATAATAAAATCTGAAGAAATATTGTGCAGAATCCACTTTATCTGATAACCTTTCTGCATGTATGAGCTGCTGAGAATATTTTACGTAAATGTGGAATAATAAATTAAGTAAATTGTATTTTTAAAAACTTTCGCTACGTAGTCTGTACTCCTTGTTATGTAGCTCGCGCTAAATTCACATTGAGTAACTGGCCTTAAAAAAAAGATAAGTACAAGTGGTATTTTGACAACAGTAACGAGGTAGGTATACAATGCATACTTCCTTACAACTGAAAGTAACAACGTAATTCCAAGTCGGTTGCCCGAAACATACCGACAAATCCCGACCCATCCTAAGCTACCATATTACAAACAAATGACTATCCTAACCTTCACCATCTGTACAATATCCTGCACTTAACGTATTGACTTTGACACACTTATCCTATTATTTAAATAATATACCTACGTAATATCGCATCTGTACAAACATCACTATAGAAAAGGCAGGTATCGCGAAAGCGTCCGTAATTACATAATTTCGCCATTAACCTGCATCCTCCCTTCATAATCTGCCTAGCCTTTTCCCAACTATGTTGGGGTCGGCTCCCAGTGTCACTGGATGCAGCTGAATACCAGTATTTTACATGGAGCGACTGCCTATCTGACCTCTACAACCCAGATTATACCGGGTAATACGGTACCACTTGGTGAGACTGGTTGTCAGACTTTTTTGGGCCACTGACTATCTGTCACCAATAATTGACAGCCGGGACCAACAGCATAACGTGCTTTTCACGGAGAAAACTCGGTATGTAAGGGTACCTAGGCTAGCACGGCTTAACCTAAAGATCGGCCCGAGCGGCTGTTATTATTTAGCCACGAGCCTGTATCCTGCCTTTTTCCCTTTTTATTTGAGTTTGGCTCTCTATTACTCGTCATACCATCAGTCAACTCCTCTCCAGTCATATCATACTGTCGTACCGTCCCCAGTTTCCTTGGTCTTCCGTTTCATAGCCATCCACATTAACACTAAAAACTTTCCTCACTTCGTCTGTAATTACATATTAATAGCAAATGTCTATTAACTGCTATGCACTAGCATACTGCTTGTAATAGAGCGGAAAGTAGTAAGAGCTTGTAATTGTTGATTGTAGTGCGTTTAGTGACCACTGCTTTTATAATACTGGCTGTGGTTTAGTGTGGTGGGTACTGTTTTTGCAATGCCGATTCCGGCTAGAGAGATTTTATGAATTAAGTATTGATATCTCTTTATCTAGAAAAAGGTTACCAACATCAAACCTAACAACACTTTTCTCTATCAATCATATTGGGTACCATTCACTCATCATTCACCTGATTATCTCAGTTTATTTAGGGTCAGCGCAGTAGGTCTTCTTGTTCCAAACTTTTCTATTGCTCGTCATCTCAGCTGTAACCTGTTTTCTAGTCATATCATCCTTCACACAGTTCATCCATCCTTTCTTTGATCTTCCTTTACTCTTATGGCCACCCACATTCAAACTTTTCCTGACTACATCTTCCTCATAATATACAGTCTGCAGAATCGACAGAATAGGCTTGTTAACTGAAAAAATCGAATTAGTCCGTCACTTAGATTATCAAAAAATATTTGATCCGTATTTTTTCTTTTGCCACATAAACCAAAATTGACGAAGATACGACGCTTTTAAAATTCCCAATACGTCACTGTTTGGTATCATTCTTAGTGAGTTCTGACGTCACGAGCCCCCACTCCCGAGTTTTGATGCGTTTTATCTTTGTCAACATTCGTTGATTTACAAAAACAAAAAATACGTGTCGATTATTTTCTAATACTCTAACTGACGGACTAAATAGATTTGCAATTTATTGATGGTGGAAACTAGCCTATTCTACAACCTCTTCTATACAGTTTTCGTCTCTTCAATGGGTGGCTAGACAATAATTTCCAAAGACCAATTATCTAGTAAGGCAATGTGAAAACATTTCTTTAATTACCTTAGCAAGCCGAAACAAGCTCTCTATGACCCCTCAATTTATCAAGATTACATAAAACTTTATTTAGTGTAGGTACGCTCACGGGGCATTTCCCGCCGTCCTGCATTGTTCTCCAGCGACACAGTTTCACACGCTCTACATATCTACTTACATGGAAAGCGATGTACATACAATATACATAATGTACCATTATATAGCCATTTTATACATGAGTATTCATAATTTTGTTGCATGAATGGGCGCAGCAGAGAGGAATGTTCATTGTGGGCACGCGTTGTGTTTAGCTTTCAATACATTTATATTCAATCGGTTTTTTACAATACGATTTGATTGTAATGAAGTCGTGATAAACATACAAGGGCAGCGGGCTGACTTGGATTTCGTCGAAGCCAGTTTTCCTCGAAATAATCTCACTTAACGAAATTCCAATAAACTTAATCTAAAACTGAGTACCCATTTTGGACAGGTCAATAAACTATTATTTAAATGATTAACACTTAAGTAATCAAAATAATAAAACAAGACATAAAACAAAATAAATACACACTGTTTCTGAATTTATTATATCATGGCGATAACCTCTCGACCTTATCAACGAGAATAACTTTACTATCTTCAAAAATGAAATGTTCTACCATCCGAGCTTTGAATTTATTACCACAAATAAAAATATTAAATTACATAGAGATCCTCTTTGCTTAATAGAAAAGAAAATTAAATGGACGGAAAAATACATACGGACTATTCTTCATGAAAACAGAGCAATTTCTCAAGGGATTAAAGAATAATATGTTATTGTGGGTCTAGACGAGAAAGTTATTAAAGGCACTATAAAAATATGAACCTCTATTACAAACTTCGAAAGTTACATAAAGTGGAGGTTTCGACGCAAGTTAGTTCGGAAGATAATATCAGAACCTCAACATATAGTAATGCGAAACAAGAATTTAGGTAAAATATCTAAAAAAGGCCATATTTTCGAGCAACGAAACCATCGACAATTTCCAGCATTTGGGGGATCTAAATAGTCGGAGCTATACTGTCATGTATTTGGTAACGGTATGACAACCGGGATCAAAAGGGTCTATGTGGGTTGTCTTTTCTCCGAAACGAATTTTGTAGTGCAGACACCAGCGCATCAAGCTGATATTACAATCTGGTCCATTTCGATCACGATCCGCATGATCAAAATTAGATAAATAGTTACTACGCGACCTCGCAGGCTTCATAGATCAGGCTTTGGAACCGTAAACAATTGGATCGTTTGTAGGAATGGTTTAGATTTTCGACTTATTTTATGGCCAAAGTGTATGGCTTAAGTGTATGGCTTAAGTTCAAGGTTGATTTTAAATACAGTTTCGGGTAGCTTTATGTGCGTCTGTAGCTGTACATCTCGACTATAAACACATCAATATTAAAATTATTATAAAAGAAACTCTCCATTTCACCCCTTCAATATTCGCATTTAAAAATTCCAATCTCTGGAAGATTTTTAATAAAATCGTGCATTGCAGAAGCAATTTGGACCGCAATCGTCTCAATGCGTCATTTTTTGCTGATAAAGAAGCTCGATGCGATTATACGCGAGGCCTTCGTCGTCTCTTCCATTGTTTAGACAGCTGTATTGCTGTATAACTGATACCTACGTATTTACTACATTATTTTAGTCTTTACGTTGTAGATATGGATATGGTATGATCAAACTGCTTTATATTCCAATGGTTGTGAATAATTGTGGGATGGAGACATGGTTTAATCATCACCAGCTTGTAGGAGTCCACTGAAAGAAGAAAGATTGGATTTTAGTAACCCTAATCTTTTTTCAAAAATAAAATACTTCTTGTAACATCAGGCTATCTGCCAGTCGGGCTGCGGGACTGTTCGAAAGAGATACCGCGGCCCCGGAACGTAAAGGGCGAGGAAGGAACTTGGATGGTTTTTAGTCAGTAAAAGTCTGACACTCCCTCCGAGTCATTTGATTTCCCATCCGAAAAAAAATAAAGCTATCTGCCAGTAAAAGTCTGGCAGAAAATCAGTCCTGCCTTTGCGGAGATTAACAGGAACAAACGGACGGACAAAAATTTTAAAAATATCGTTTTTGATACGAGTACCGTACAAATTTTCATATTCATTCAGTAAAAACTTGTTATTCGAAAATACACACTTCAATTTTATTTATTTGTACATACCTATGTATGTGTAGATAGCCTGTGGACATCCTACCCTATGTTTGTTGATTTGCGATCTCCACTCAACAACATGTTTTCGCCAACTTTAATATAGGTTCTTCTAAAGCTAATATGGCCAAGCCATTGCCACTACCTTCTGCTTGCTTAATGTGGGCTATGCTGACATGGTTCAAATGAGTAGGTATCCTTTTTGAAGCCGTTTACATTGCCTACGCTGAAACTTTCTTTGACATGGGCTTTTCTAAATCTGGAGTTCTTTTACAATAATTGCGAAAAGCGAAAGTAGGTATGTTTGACATAATTTCTATGCATGAACAACAATGAAGTGTTCAATGTACTGATCAGAAACACTCATTTTTACTAGAAAACATAACTGTTTTCTGCAAATTAACAGAAGTATTCTTGTATAGTATGACTAAGAGTGTACAAGTTACTAATTTTGTAATTTGTCACCCGCCATATTTCATGTTTCAAGCACACAGAACTCTGTTCATTGGTCATGATATTTAAAAGCGTCGAATTTCTCCAAAACTCGCTGAATATGTTTATTTTCCAATATCTCAAATGTTTGCCGATCTCTCTGAAGCCCATCTGAATCAATTTCGCTCAGTCGCGATATTTAAATAACATTGCAAACACGTAAAAACATCTGCTTTATATTAAAAAATATGTATTCCTGATTTGTTTCTAAGTAAATTTAATATTTTAAATCAAGATCAAGATCAAAAAATACAGAGAAAACAAGTTATTGAAATGAGAATCCTCACAGACATTAAGAATGTTAGATCGTGAATTTCCAATTTAAATACATTCCTCGGATCGTTTCTAGTAAACATATGCTTAATTTTATCGTGCTTTTCCAATTTATTAACAAATATTATTCGTTTGTTTACATAAGCCTCAAAGTTTTCTAACCACAACAATGCGGAGTCCTTTTGACTACTTGAATGGGTTGAGTTCAGCATGGCCGCAGACTAAAAACGAAACTATTGTAGGTAATAGGAGCACTATATCGTTCATCACACACTAATATTAATGGCTTGCATTGTGTGCCTTCCGCTTATCTCGACCTTGCTTACTTTTTTAATATAGTTTGTGGGTTGTTTATGATAAGTGGCTCCCGAATCGTGACACTCAAAGGTTCCATTAATGGATTAATGGTCCTGTACACAATGGGAGATGATGGAGCTCTGATATAAATAATTTATAAACCGTTAAATTGTCTCTAAAATATTCACAAATTTTCAAACCAAAGCTTCAAATTTATGTATGTATTTTACAGTATACTCGTAGCAACACAAAAAATGTTTCTCCTCACAGATTTATGTTCGAATAATATTTGCTATTTTCGCCGCGGGTTGTGAGTCAATGACATAATGACAGCACATCACTTCGGCGCCATTTTGATGTTAATGAACTTAAAACATTAAACTTTCAGCTACAGCGGGATATTATGATCAGATTAAAGGGATAAAATCAGTGTAACCAGCAAACATAATTAGCAATAAATATTAAAACGGTTTTTGGTATAATAACACGTTACCAATTACTTTCCGCTAGTGTTTGCAGCATGAGTGCGCTTTCGACGCCATCGGCCTTTATAAATGAGGTTGTACGCTTCTAAAAATAAGGCTATTGCTATAAATTAACCGATTTATTTTCGAATTGTCCAGCTACCGGTACTAGTAACCGTCACCTCTCAAATGATCGGGCAGCTAGACAATCAAAGAGATCAGCAGTATGTAGGTAACAATTCAATAAAACTATTAAATTGCCTTGCACTTGGCCACAACACAAACGAGCTTTTCCTAGACTGGAAGATCACACCTAATCAAAAATAACGTCCAAATCACCAATGTGCATGCCGTGGCAATTTTGGGCTGGCTAGTTCATGGTCATCGATCAGCCATAAAGGCCATGGTGAAGAAAGTAAGTCAGTGATGGGGTTTATAAATGGCATTGTTTTCTAGGGAATTACCCTCACGTCGTCTGTCAACTGCTGCCAACAACTGTAAGGCGCTCCACCCACTGAAGATGCGTCCCGCCGCGGTGCGCGGGATGGCAGATTTTACCATTATATGCATACTTGCATACAATGGTAAAATCTGTCGCTCCGCGCACCGCGGCGGGACGCATCTCCAGTGGGTGAACCGCCTAAAGCCAATAAAGTTATCAATTACATAATGTAGGTAACCGCAGAACGCGCGCCGCGCCGGCGAACGGGCCAAACTGGTAGGGTATTAGGTACCTATATGTATATACTAAATGATGAAAGTAAACACTCTCTGAACACTCTTACTAATAAAATTGTAATTTCAAATGATTAGGTTATAGAAAGCGATTTAGAAAGGGTTTAGCACCCCAGCGGAAATTATAGGCGTGTGTAAACTTCGTGTTTATGGATATTAGTTCGTGCGATGTATGGCGGTAAGCTGCCAGTGTTGCAAGACTTAAATATTACTCCCAGTATGTTTTATGTGTTATGGCAATACCGGTAATTGAATGGTGCACTTATTTGATTGCAGCTGCTGATTTATTTCTCTATTTTATTTTCCCGGTTTTGCTGTTTATTGCTAATGATCTGTTTGTTTTAATGTTTTTTGAATGAAGACAGAGGTTTTTCATAACTATCCTCTTTTTGCCGCTTTGCGTTCAAACGACCTTTCACGAGCTCGGAACTCTTGCCATTAAAGAAAAGTTAAAATCATAATATGATTACTGCCAAAGTGCCGACCCTTATAAGCTCATCGAAAAAATATTAAATCAAAGTTATAGCGGTAAATCAATAAATGAAAACAGTTCATACTTACAATATTTAGTTCTCAAAATATTTACCCACCACATTTTATTTTTCACAAGATATTTCATGCTTCCTGTTAAATTTGTGACGTCTTCATTCAAACTGATGTTTTTGACTAAACAACTGACATTTGAGTGACACGACTCACAATAAAAGTGTTAAATTCGATATTTTGCACATCACATGTTGATTTATTAGCAGCCTTGGAATCGCATCGGGAAACTGAACTCTATCTACATAAAGGTAAGTAGGTGTATTATTCTACGTCACGATTCAGCTTATTTCGACACACAATTAACACTGCCTAATGACATGAAATCACTTGTTCAAATAAGGAGGCTCCTCGAAGTAAGATAAAAACATGAGTCTTCGTAAAATTGTGTTTTACCGTCTCATTAGTTTACGTCGTCTAAGCATAATTTGCTGGTAATGGCGTGGCTGTAATTTCTGTTAGGGAATGATGATCTGCAATTTCTAATCGAAGAGTGAACGTTTATTTCAGGAATCGAATGGAGGACGGTTAATGGTGTTGTTCTGCCTATAAACACCGTAATTGCCAGTTTCGACGGTAATGAGGCTTTAACAGGCTACAAGTAAGAACATTTTGATCTCCTAATTTATATAACACTTGAACTTTGCACTTGACATAAATTCTATCCGGCCAGCACGTATCGACCTGGATGGCCCTGCCGTTCTTTTTTTAAATTGGTAAGGTGTGGTTTATGATGAACCGAATGGCGTAGCGGTAGTGAGGCCGCCTTACGTTCTTAGGGTCTCGGGTTCGAATCCCGGTAGGAGCAAATGTTTGTGTGGTGAGCATGGGCATTTGTTTCAGAGTCATGGATGTTTATTTATATGTACCTATAATAAGTATGTATTTACAAACAAAAAGTATCTATGTAGTATGTCAACTATCTGGTGTCCACGACACAAGCCTCGCTGCTTAGTGTGGCACTAGATGACGCTGTCTGTAATGTGCAGCGATATTTATTTATGAATATTGACGTCACATCCCCAACATTAGCCATTGTGTACATGATTCACGTACCATCACAAGCCAATGCCGGATCCGATGATGGAGCAAAACCTTCCTAAAACTCGTTTCAAAGTCAACGATGCAGGATCCAGCTAATAAGGTGATTACGGAAATGATAATTCAATTATTTTGGAAGCTAGTCGGTAATTAACATTAATAAAAACACTATTTACGGTGTCTAGTATTTTCAGTTTCCTAATTTTAAATTCGCATCAAGGTTGTTTGCTTGATGAAATAAGCAGTAATTAAAAGCAAATTGTACGGAGATTCGCGGTAATTCTGATGTTCAATGGTGTTAATAAAACTCTAAATCCATTCGAAGAAAAACCAGCACACTCCTCACAAATGTCCAAATCATAGTGTAAGTGAATAACATGTGTGCATTACACCGAAAATTAATTATTCGAACACTGTTTTAAGCTTTCACGGTTTAAAACTAAACTTATATTGTCACTTACGTGATTATTTGTTCAATGAACCAATAATCACGGAAGATACCCCGTAAGTGACAATATAAGTTTCATTATCTCGCTCATGGAAAGGCCGGCCAAAGTTAAAAAAAAATTGTGCAATCTCAGTAGCACTACAGCAGTAAGAACACAAGTTTTTACATCGCATACTGTCCACAAGTATGCATATTCATGTCAAGTAGTGCTCAGGCGACACATTAACATGTTCCACATGTTTACAAAGACGACAGAAAATGTAGCCACTAATAAAATATTGATCGATTGAGATTGAAGGAGGCACTCGCTTGCTTACCTGTGCCTCAGCAAATAATGTTCGGAACTCTTTGCTTTTAGGGGATGTGACGGAAATTATTAGGAGTAAATAAATATTTGTGGCTGGCAACTTATAACGGCAGAATTTGATTTTGGAACGTGACAATGCTTTCCATGCACACCTCTGAATTTGAATGATAAAATATGCCAAAAATAAGGCTGTTGTAGGATTGCACCTGTCAGGTGCTTGAGTTTTTGTTATTGTTCCTAATTCAAAACAGATAAAAATCAATTTGGGTGCGGAAGTATGACTGCTGCAGATTTCAATATTAAAGTCCAACATAGACGATTCAGTGTGGTTTCCCTGGGGGGAGGAGTACGCCAAATTTTGGTCACGTGCTGTTGTGAACACTACAAGCAGTCGGGGGCGTTGCCGTGCGATGTTGAATTGCCCCCTCGAGACTCGCTAAGACACTGCACAGAGGCGAGTCTACTACACAAGCGAAGGTACTGTTGACATGAACTGTAGATACTATAGTTTCGTCATAAACATCTTCAAACATGTAGTAAAAGTCTTGTTGGTAAATAGTATAATAAAAAACAATAATACAAATGTTTACTATACGAATATGTTCAATGCTCATTCATCAATAATGTAATAATAATACAATGCAATTGCATTATCGCACACAATACAACCTTCAGGTTAAGCCGACACACTAAAATTAAATAACGCCCATTAAATGTTACCAAAATCCCATAATCCAAGTATGACGAGTTGCTAATAAAGTAATAACTTATGCAACGGCCCACGGACGTGTGAAAGTGAAAGTACGATAAAACCGTCACTATTTTAATCTCCGTAGCGGCGCGAATTCGAAGTTACGGACTCGCTTCCTCCTAAACACGAATTGAATGTTTGAAACTTGCATCGATGTTACCTGTTCAATGTCATTTTGTGATGCATTGAACGAGCAGTCAGTGACTACATTTTATAGCTACATCATCGAGAACTATTTGGACTCGGGTTGAATTGAATATTTTGACGTTATAAATGTTTTTAGGGATGCAATACGAGAATTTAAAGAATAATACGTTAGTCGATCTAGACTACTTAATTTTGACCGAATTTCCAACTACTTATGCTATAATAATGACAAGCATTTGTGCCCTATCAGATTTCAGTAAAAAAACTTCAGTTACAGTACAAACCTCTTCCACTTAAACCTATTTTACCGAATCACTTTAAGAAAGGCTGTAAAAAGTAAAAATAAGTGTCGTTAAAATAAATAATCAATGTCATTTTCGCAAGAGAACAGTCCTATTAACTACCGAAATAAAAGACGCTGATTCTTGGTATAGTAAAAACAAAATGTAATAAGTCAATCAAAGAAACCATAACCAAAAGGTGTAAAAAACATAGACAAAGGATATAAAAAGGAAAAAATATATAAAGCTAGCGCAGACTTGCACAAGTCCTTTGTTTTACTTAGGTCCATGTTCACCGAAAAGATAACGGTCTGATTATGTAAAAACAGCTGTCACTGTGACATGTTCCCATACAATGTGTTTTAAACAGCTGTTTTTCGATAATCAGACCGTCATATTTTTGGTGAACATGGACCTTAGAAAGACAGCATTCTTTATCATGTAGTTAGTACCTCAGCTGGGTCAGGGTTTTTATGTAGCCCATATGGGCCTCTGACTTCATGACTTGGCTTAACAATATGCCGCGGCTCAAGAGATACTCGTAACTCTCGGTTTCTCCACGATGTTTTCTCTACCGAAACAAACGATAATTATACAATACGCTCATGAATCCGAAAAATCAGAGGTGTGGCTTGGGTGTAAACTTGAGACCTATGATTTGACAGTCCACCGATCACACTATTGCTATTCACAGCCCTAGGTTTACTGCTATAAAACAGTCATACAGGAAGACAGTCAGTATAAACCTCCAGTTGTCTACTCTATGTTATACATAGAGTAGACAACTGGACATAGGTGTAGGTACCTACTCTCGTACACCCGATCAATCAAACGTGGCACGCTGCGACGCATGAGTGGTTGCCACTGCAGGACACACGACACAGGCTCTCCCAAAAAGGAAGAAGATTATTCATCACGTAGACTAGCAGGTGCTGAACTGGTGACCGCTATTCACTACAGCAGTATGCACGAAAGCTTTGTTTAAGCGAGCACTCGTGACAAAACGTAAGCCACATCCATTGAGTTTATTGTCGAAAAATTAGGGCCTAAATAGTGTTGCCATACTTCCGGAGTTTAAGGCTAGTGTCCGGAATGCAGACTGCGGGGTGAATTGTAAATCACCTGGAATCTAAAACATAGTTTTTATTTTTATTTTTGATGCGATTTTACTTTAATTGCTAAGAGCTCAAGCAAGAGCGAGAAGAGTTTCAAGTTAAGCTACGGAAGACACACGGATAGTTTATAGCCTGGATCAACTAAAATTATACTTTTTATCACGATTGCGTCGGACAATTACCCAGCTCCACGTTTGTGAAGCCGCGGGCATAAGTTAGTTGACGAAAACACAAGAGCTTTGGTGTGAACTCTCAACCAATTACCGCCAGCAAGTAATCAACCACCGATCAGTAATCTCATACCTCGCTACCGACCAAAACCAATAAGGAAGGAAGTGAAAGCCGCTATACACCGCTTCAATTTATTTTGACAACCCATAAATCGACTCTAATCATTCATAATAAGATGGACAATCGTTCAGATTACTGTTATGTAATCAGACATGTGTTCGCTTATGATATTGATTAAGTAGATAGATGAAAGTTTTTACGTTAGTTCGGATCTCTCTTCCATGCTAATCGGATTTTGAGAATTAGCTACTTTATACTGCTTACTATGGTACCAAGATTGAGTCCTCGATTGAATGACAGGTTTTCGGTCTATAAGATATGAAAATAATATAGGTATTTTGTAAAAATGAGTCTATTGATCTGGTCTATTAATCATATTTTGCCTAGCCTTTCCCAAACTACGTTGAATTCGACTTTCAAGCTAACCGGTGCAGCCTTCTGACCTCTACAACCCAGTTAGTGCTGGGTAATAACTAATACGATACCGTTTGGTAAGACTGGTTGTTAGACTTTTGGGCCACTGACTACCTGTAACGACTGTCAAAGATGGACAGATGACAGCCGGGACGGGCTTAACGTGCGTTCCGAGGCACAGAGGTAACTCGGAATGTAACGTGGTGGTCATCCATCCACGAAACAACGTTATTTTTTAACCACGTGTTCCTTGAAAATTAGTGTACTTAATGCTAATAATGCAAATTACACGTTAAAAATGTCACTATTATCTTAAACATATCACATTTTTAAAGGGCGTATGCGTTTTTCGTTGTTATAAAAAATATTCGTCGAAGTATACATAGGTTTTTAGTACCTACATTACGACGGATTTATATTTGTATGCTGAAGATGACCTATGCGCAATCTTATGCAATTTTGACACACTGTGTATTAATTTAGTTTCATAAGAAGCACTTTTGAAGTGAAAACTTCTTTAGGCGCGTTGAGCACTTTTTGGATGAACAAAATCATGGAACTCGCGTGACCGTCACCGAACCCTTTCATAGAACGGTTCGTCAACATCAACCTTCTACAATGAACATAAAGTTTATTTTGGATTACTTAGTTTTCGGCAGTCCCGCATGTTTTTTACTTCGTTTTTCGTGATTTGATTGCATATGAGTTGACTATGCAAACAGTCTACACATACAGCCTACAGTCAATACATTTATGTAGTAAATAGGACAGGAAAATGTTTTACAAACAATATCATATGACTACTGTTTGTGTATTTCCAATTTGCACAATTTAACGTTTCGTTTGTTTTCAGATTTTTACATAACAACGTTTCAGGTATAATACTCGTAGGTACGAGTATATGGGCAAACTACGAGTGATTTCGATTCTCAAATATAGGTAATTATTAAAAGTATGCATTTTGATATGCTACCCATGTTGATCAACGGCCTTTTTCAATAAGTTACTAACAGGTATCGGTAGGTTGCTATCTCTATCTGTATGACATTTTGTTTACCGACTATTAGAAACAAAACGTCACAGGAAAGCTTTTTTTGATTTTTCTGTGAATCAAAAGTTACAGGTAGGCGCGGATAGGATATTTCAAGCCTACTTTGTTATAGAAACACCGATAGCTACGAGACTTATCCATAATAACTGACAGTTACACGTTAGTAAGTACATTATAAGGAAAAAGTCTTATAAAATAAATACAAATTGCTATACTTACAGTAACACATACATCGATGACATAATTCCCTACACGTCATCCAATGCACAATAAAATTATGACAAGACAAAAAGGTTGCAATAAAGTTTGAAGTCCTTACAAGAATTTGCTAAGAATCTTTCAACTTAAAATATACAATGAATATAGGAGCATAGAGTATCTAACCATTAAAAATTAAACGTCCCAACACTAAATAGGTACCTACTGATCCGTAGGTGCCATTTGTGGTATAAAATTTTAAATAATCAACTAGGTATTCCACTAATGGCACCTGCGAAAAATATCGATAGGTGCCGTATGTGGAATACCTCAGGTGCTTTTACTTCAGGTGCCGTTTGTGGTACTAAGAAACATCAAGAAAAACCGCCGCACGTCAATTAAGTTGTTGGCAGACTATATCGGTCATTGACGTATATTAGTAAAACATGTATCTTGTAATAGCTATCGAAATATAGGTTACTGATAACGCTATCTTATCTCTAATAGTCTGAATTATTATCATAGGAAAGTTATGCTGGCAATGGCTTTATTACGTAGCACAAGTGCTTATTCTAACCAGTGTTTAAGTACCGAAATAATTATGTTAACTAATTCGCATCTCCGCCCGCACCGAGATCGGTAATTTTCCCATGGGGATAAAAAGTATCCTTTGTGTTAATTCAGGTTATAAAATATACCTATGTCAAGTAGGTATATATGCCAAATACCCAAATCCGTTAAACCGTTTTTAAATGAGAGAATGAAAAACATCCATCTCACCAACTTTCGCATAATCATGGTGTACGAGCTGTTGCTGGCGACTTCGTTCGAGTGCAAATGTTGATGTGTAGTGTGTGCGAGCTAAGGTCCATGTTCACCGAAAAGATAACGGTCTGATTATCTAAAAACTGCTGTCACTGTGACATGTACAAAAATGTGATTTAAAACAGCTGTTTTTAGATAATCAGACTGTCATCTTTTTGGTGAAAATCGACCTAAAAAATAGCCGACGACCTATTCTTAGACCTACCAAATAATAACATTGCAGGCGTGACGTTATGTTAGGGTTCTTACAGACGAGCGGCACGTTGCCAACAGCAGATAACCTGCAGCCGTCGCCACCTGTCGACGGCAGCCGCCGAAGCGTCGACGACTGCCGTCGACGGGTGGCGCCGTTTGCAGTTGTGGCATGCCGCGTAAATGTGTGTCGACGACTGCCGCCAACGCCACAACTGCAAGCGTCGATGACAGTTTGCGACGGCTGCAGTTTTATTTGCCGATGGCAACGTGACGCTAGTCTGTAACAACCCTAAGGGTTAACAAAGAAAATTCATGCCGGCAATGGCTTCATTATATTTTGTATAGTGAGCTATTCTAATCACTTCTTACTGTCATTTAAGTACCTAAATACAGTCCATAATTATTATTCGTATAAAATAATAAATTTGTTTGTTGTTCTCATTAATCATTATTCCACCTTCCAACAGTGTAACGACCTACAAATTATAATAAAGCTTCAGTTATTAGAAGTCGGAATTGCGTGACTTAACTCTATCATAATTCTGCTGAAACAAAAAAATACTTTTTCCTTAGAATAATGACGAGTTGTATTAAATAAATAATAACTTTTGCCCTTGTGAACTTAATAAACGCAGGTACTACTTCAAGAAAATTGCAGAAAAGAAAAGCCTCTTGAACTCTTGTCATAGGTGGGTGATATTACATACAAGAAAATATTATTTTAATCAATGATCTCCGAGAACCTCTACGCAATAAGCTAAAAGTAAAAAATAGGTTTTCCACTAAAACAGCGGAGAGCATACTTGTAATATTCGATAAGAGAGACGAAAGCTTAGTTCGTATGTAGGATACTCGTATCTCAACTAAAAGTATATGTATAAAAAAGTGAAAAGTGACTTACTTTCGGAAGTCGGTGAATTCGTTTTGTTTTATTGATTTTACTGCCAATGCGCGAGTTTTCTCTACCAAATGAAAAAATAATTATAAAAATCGGACCAGTAATCACAGATAAATCGGTGAACATACTTACATGAACAAACAAATATACCTACTACTAATCTTATATTGTCATGTATAAGCTCCCGATATTTCGACCCTGCTTGTTGCAAGCGCCATGATCGCGGGTTGTCTGGAAAATGCGGGTGGTAATCGATCCCGTAAGTGACAATAATTATTAAACCGTGAAAGCTTAAAACAGTGTTAAAAATATATACTGGTGGAATACATAACCTCCTCCTTTTGAAAAAAAAGTGTTTCAGGGCCCTACTCCACTTGTCTCCACGTCTCAGTGAAAACCTAACCATAACCCCTATTTGTAAATGTAATACCAGAAGCAGAATATCATATAATGTGAATATTAAAGCTACGGTCGTTAGTTACATCTCACCTTCACACTAAAGAACAGTTCATAAATCACTTTAGCACTTTAATATCACTTTTATAGGATTAAATTGCTGTTAAATGACCAACTAGCTGCGCAAGTGATTTGGCCACGGTAGTCATTATTATCCATTATTTTGTATAATTTTCACCATAAGTAGGTATTACCCACTATCTATTTGATAGTAAGCACACATGGGTTGTTTTATGAGTGGGAACGGAAAATTAAAATTAAAAGTCGCGAAGATGCATATACCTTTTAATTAAAAATATGTACATATGGAAAAATAAATAAATAAATAATAAATATCGCTGGACATTAACACACAGCGCCACCTAGTGCCACACTAAGCAAAGCTTGTGTCGTGGACACTAGATAGTTGATAAACTACTCTTGGAAATTAGACCAGAAGTGACTTTTTTTAAAAATAATTGTACAAGTACCTATTGGAAATATTTTAAAAAGACAAAACCAACTGACAACAATTTAATATTAAAAACCAAATTATCAAACTAACCAAACGAAAATACGATTCTAACAAAAATAACACATTAAGAGAATTAACAAAATAAGTAATAACACACAAATGAAAAATATACCGACAGAGTGACGTTCTCACGATGTTGTTCCCACGACGATTCCAAATGAAAAGAGGACGGTGCTAGTGGTGCGCCGCCTTATATAGGTCTTCCCCCTCCTAATCTCTTCTTATCTTCTACACGGCCTTTCCTGACAGGAGACCGTCCTCGGGCTCCATCTTCTAGTTTTGAAGATCTGTGTCCAATGTTGGCATGGAAAGTCTGGCTGCGTCTTCACTGCTTGCAGATGAAGTGCTGATAGGTATCTCCATCTGCTGCATGCCAGAGGTGCAAGGTTCTGGTTCCTGGTCGATAGCCTTTTCGGACTCCTCGTTATCGTTGTCTGATTCTGCAAAAGAAACAAACAGCCAGCACAAGATCAATTTTATAAGATAACAAAACAGCTACTGTTAGTAAAATAGCTGTTGATGAAACGGCTCTTTTCAGCAATACTCATTTCAAAAGCAAATAACTTTGGGCTAGCCTTGTATAGCCTACGCACAATAGGTGTGAAACATACAAATATCTAAACCAACCACCCGGGCGAGACTTGTCGGAAGATCGCTACCTCACGACTCGTTAGAGACCTACGTGAGGCATAACTTTGCGTGTGTAAATCGGTTTACATACAAGCATGTCTCAAACCAATCCCATATAATTAACCACCACTAAACAAAATTGTCAGAGACCAACCTGTGGCCTGAATACATAATGAACCACAGCTCCAGGATAACATGTCTGAGAACACCACTCCAAGACCATATGTCCGATAAGGCTACTCCAAGACAGTATCCCTTCGTGAGCTGTTCCCAAGGTATGTTCCATATACTAGGTAGCATGTCCGATGCGCTCCAAGACAGAGGCTCATCCAATAACATGAAACCGTACCTCACTTGAAGTGTATCCGTCAATTTGATATAGCATGTCCGATGCGCTCCAAGACAGAGGCCTATTTCAAATTGCAAGACTCGACTTCCCTTTAACATCGTCCAGCATTATCAATCCCAACAATGAATCCCAATAAGAAAACACTCATGAGGTTAATATGAACCTCTTTTACAAACAATGATATCAAATAAATCACATTCAGTGAAGTATATTGCTTTCATAAAAATAAGCAAAACTCATTACATTAACTCATTATACAAAAACATAGCACTCACCATTAAAGAAGGCAGAACACACATCGGGAGTCCATTCCCCATGCCACGGGATCATGTATTCCGCGGCTGCTTGTGTCGTCTTGCCGTACGAGCCAGTCACAAGATGCAACTCATAGCGACCATGTGGAAGTACCTTCGCCACACGATACGGCCCTCGCATGCACGAATCCAGCTTTCCAGTGGATTGTGCCTGTTTTCTCACAAAAACTAAGGAATTCAAATTAAAGACACGGGGTGGCTTCCGCCCTTGATTAACATAGTCATCTTGACGTTCTCGATTTGCACGAAGACGTTCAGATGCTCTTTGACGACTCATTTCGCGAAGAGCTTCACGATTAGGACTGGAACCTTCGAAGGCCACATCGCGAACCAGACTACGAATAAGTGGCGTCGCAGCATCAATACCTATCAATAGGTTCAAAGCTGACTGCTGAGTTGTTCTTTGTTTTGTGATATTGAGAATCAACTGCAGTTTCCACATAACACTCGGCCACTTTTGCTGTCGATGGTTGCACTCAATACGCACCATGTTAAGCACTGTGCGGCAATATCTTTCCACCTGCCCGTTGGACTGGTGCATTTCAGGGGTTATAAGGTGAGTGTCGCAACCCATCTCTTTGACCCAATTCAAAAATTCAGTACTCTGAATCATGCGACCTCTATCGGCTACTATTAGTTTGGGGGTCCCAAAAAGGGAGACCATATTGGTAAAATGTTGTTTTAGTTCGTTAGCGTCTTGTCGGTACATTGGATATAACAAACAGAATTTAGAAAATGCGTCTACAATTATAAGTACATGGCGATAACCGTCGGCTTCGGGAAGTGGACCTAGGGAATCTAAATGGATAGTTTCAAAAGGTGTATCTGGTTTTTCCCAAGAGTGAATGGGCTGTAGAGGGGCTCGGGGGACTTTTTTATGGGAGAGGCACACTAAACAGTGTGTCACATACTTCTGGACAAATGCCCTTAGCCCTGGAAACCAGAAGTGTTTTGTGACAAGATCAACAGTCTTATCGATACCGGGATGATCGTGTTCGTCATGGAAAATTCGTAAAAGGCTAAGTCTATGTCCTTTCGGGATATAGCAGAGGAATTTGGGATCTTCACCAGTAGGTGCAAACTTTACATAAAGTATGTCGTTTTTATAAACATAACGACTGGAGTCTAATTGGCCATCCGCTAATTTTTGAACAAGAGACTGAGTCTCCTCATCGGAAGCCTGAGCAATCTGCGCCCAATTCAGGGGTTTTTGGACCGTGCACACATTGACCGGATTCCGACTAAGGTAATCGGCATGGGATAAAAGGCTACCTTTCCTATAGTCCAGGCCAAAGTCGTAATCTTGAAGGTATATCCACCACCGAGCCACCCTTGGCAACAAATCTTTTTTACGCTGTGTAAGCTTCAATGCGTTACAGTCGGTGACCACAGTGAATCGTATACCCACAAGATAGTGCCTGAAATGCTGAAGAGCCTTTACCACTGCAAGGGTCTCAAGCTCATATGAGTGGTATCTACTCTCAGCTCCCTGAGTAAGCCTACTGAAGTAAGACACCACTCGTTTACGATTGCCTTCATGCACTTGCATTAAGACTGCTCCGTACCCAATAGAACTCGCGTCTGTGTGGACTTCTATGGGTAATGAAGGGTCGTAAATTGCAAGTACTGGCTCACTCGTTAGACATTCCACAATGTACTTACGAGCAGCCCGTTGTTCGACTCCCCAATTAAAACGTACTCCCTTCTTAGTAAGTGCCGAAATACACGCAGTCTTCTGGGCAAATCCAGCTATATACCGCCTAAAATAGCTGGCCAAACCCATGAACTGACGGACCTGCTTTACATTTTGCGGTTCAGCTGAGTCAATCAAAGCCCTCACTTTTTCATGACTCGGCCTAACCTGACCTTCACAAATTGATCTACCCAAATATTCAATCTCTGTGGCCAAGAACGAACACTTTTTCAAATTGATAGAAAACCCCGCTTTAGTCAAAGTGTCAAGAACCTTTTGGAGGAGGACAAGGCCCTGATCAATGCTTTGGCTCATTATTAAAATGTCGTCTATGTAGACGAGGATATCACCAGATTCAATCAGTTCACGAAGCGTCTTTGTGATTATACGTTGGTAAACAACTGGAGCATTCGCCAAACCGTAAGGCATCTTCAAATATTGATAATGCCCCTCTGGTGTGACGAAACCCGTAAGCGGAATTGAGTCCTGATCTAATGGAATCTGATGAAATCCGGTTGCCATGTCAAGGGAACTGAAATATTTGTTATGCCCCAAACGATCTATATAGTCATCTATACGTGGCAATGGAAAACGATCTTTAATTGTGATCTCGTTTAATTTACGAAAGTCCACGCACATCCTATCTGTACCGTCTTTCTTTTTAACTAAAAGAATCGGGCTCGCGTAATCAGACTGCGATTCCTGTATAATTCCCTTGTCCAACAAGTCTTTAATTATATCACGAACACGAAGAGTTTCAGCATGAGAAAGTTGGTACGGCCGATAGTAAACAGGAGTGTTGGAATTGAGTTTAATGGACATACACCCTGTATTTACCGTTGACGTTGCAGTACCAGAAATAAAATACTGAGAGAAATTATTAATTATATCCAACAACTTATCCAAATGTCCATCAACTAGGGGTGTATTAATTGGAACTGAAGCCTCCGATTGTACGTTCATTATCCTATCTAAGTTATTAACGGTTCTTGTAAGTGACTGACTGTCTCTAGTGCGAACGTATCTAACACCGTCCCTATTAAGAACATCGGTTCCTACAATAACCGGCGTGTTCATATATTCGGCAGACACTACAAACAAGTCTACCTCGAGGGTTAAGCCTTCAAATTCAATAGGTAACGTCACATAACTTGTACTCTCTACTTCTTGAGTACCTAACCCCTTCAAAGTACGAAACGCTGGCTTACGTGAACACTTAAAATGCTTAAGCAAAGAAGACGAAATTAACGATATAGTGGACCCACTATCAATCAAAATATCGACCGCGACACCCTGTATAATTGCCACAACTACGTCACTATTGTTGGTGTTTACAAACCCATTGCAAAAATTAACATTACTTTTGTTTGCAGCTTCCGATCTCTGCTTAGCGAAACAGTTTTCGACTTTATGACCCGGTTTCCTGCAAAAACTACAACTCTCGGACCTAGATACGGACGTAGGGTTAGTCGAGGAGTTATTTGACGAACCGCTTGGTTGTTGGTCAGTTCTCGGTTTTTTAGCACACGTCGCCTGTCTGTGTCCTAATTCACCGCAAGAGAAACACTTAACGTCGTTTAGATTACGCTTACGAGAAAGATCTGTAGTTTGTTTATCTCTTGCAGAACGGAGCACGGCACCTTTTGACGTACTAGTGTTATTTGGTTTAACGTAGATTGAAAAGTATTCCACTAAGTCGTTGGGTAACAGCTTGGCGTTAGTTGCCGACGCTCTTATGTTGGGATCAGTGATACCGCGGATTATTATCGCCGAAATTAGCTCGTCACTAAGTCCCCGCACTATTCTTAAACGAAGTAATGAACGACGCCCGTATTCCGCATACGTGGAATAGTTATCGGAATTCTTGGTCATAACGTCATACAAAATATTCGCGACGTCGGGTACTCTAGGGCACAAAGGCTTGAATTCTCTTTTAAAGTTGCTCCACGAACGGTCGTTACTTACCCATTCGTTAAGCCATGATCGAGCGTCACCTTTCAGACAGTTACCAATACGCGACAAGCATTCGAAATCGTTTCAATTGTTTAAAACTTTAGCGCGATCGACCTCCGCACACCAATCATTAATATTATGTAAGGTAGGATCAAAGTTAGAAATATAAAAGTGTTGAGATCTACCCGCAGTATTAATTGATCGAATAGCATCCACGATACGATCGGTTACCGTAGCTTGTGCCGAATTCGAATTTTCATTCTCGTCCCTAACTAAACGGTCCGACACATGCACAGATGCCTGCTTAGATACACGTCCCGATACCCGTAATGGTGGTGTTCTAGAGCGAGAACGCGAATAACGACGATAGTTATATCCGCGAGTTGGTGAGACGTGTTGAGACACAATTTCTCTAGGCAAAGGTGAAAATAAACGACGGCGACGCTCCGGTGGTGACGAATGACGCACGCTACGCGATTCTATTCTACCCGGCGATCGTAAAATGTTGCGTTCCAGCGACGGTGTTCGCTGGCGCCGCAATGCCCGTCGACTACGTACACTATCACACACTAAAGTTTCATCACGATCACATGAACGCACTGGCAGTGGTGAAGCCCTCGTTTTATCTTCCAGCGTTTTAAGGCGAGACATCATCGTTTGTATCTCGAGCCTTAATGTTTCGGTTTCATTAGGGAACCGCTCGCGGTGGCTACTATTTTGCCGCTCTTGACTATTGCGACGAGAATCACAACGGTCACGATGAGAACTATAGTCGCGACGCGAACTATTATTGCGACTGTCGCAGCGACTGCGACTACGATTACGTTTGCGGTCTGCCATCCTAACGCACTAACGCAAATCTACTGGAAAAGAAAACAACAAACTAACCGAGCAACAAACGATTAAACGTATACTAGAAACACTCAACAAAACTTGTACCCACACACAAGTACATACACAAATAAAAATGCAACTATTAGAACCACAATAGAGAAAAAATATCGGGACCAAAAAAAAATAAAAATGAGGAGATTTGTGAAATAGTGGGCGGTAGAAATGGGAAGAATCCCACTTCTGATCTTGGAAATTAGACCAGAAGTGACTTTTTTTAAAAATAATTGTACAAGTACCTATTGGAAATATTTTAAAAAGACAAAACCAACTGACAACAATTTAATATTAAAAACCAAATTATCAAACTAACCAAACGAAAATACGATTCTAACAAAAATAACACATTAAGAGAATTAACAAAATAAGTAATAACACACAAATGAAAAATATACCGACAGAGTGACGTTCTCACGATGTTGTTCCCACGACGATTCCAAATGAAAAGAGGACGGTGCTAGTGGTGCGCCGCCTTATATAGGTCTTCCCCCTCCTAATCTCTTCTTATCTTCTACACCAGCGGTCCGTAACCTTTTTGATATTGTGACCCCAATATTAAAAAAAAGAGTTATGAGCGACCCCAGAAAAAAAAAAAACACTAAGTTAACAAGTGCAAAGGTTGGTTCAGGTAACGAAGTTAGCTGTTTTTTATTTCGTAAATTATTTATATTGAAGAGTTTATTTATTTCGGAAAGTAATATTAGAGCAAACTAGCTAGAAAATATGCATTTAACATACGAGTAATATTTATGATGGCATTAAATGAGACAAGCAATTATTTTAATATTTTATTTATAAAAAAAGGTACATACGTAACTTTACAAACTAATGTGAACCTTGTGCTTGCACACTTGCAGTCAGTATACAGGGTGAAATTGAATAGATGCGACAAATTTAAATATACAATAATACGTGTTGTCAAGAAAATGTATAAAATATAAAATTGTAATGAACGAAGGAAGGGTAGTGGGCGGCGCGCGGTCGCCGGGAAGGGATGTCAGCGCTGGCGCACATGCGAGATTTGGCAACGTCGCGCGATACTTACATTAGAAACTAGGCTAAATTAGGTAAATGACCGCTATGAACGGGAATACCGATAATTCGTACTTAAATAAAGATAATAACATCAATGGACCTTTTGAAAACGATAATCGCGTAATTTTTTTTAACGATTTAGATAGTAGAAAAAACAGTTTATAATTACTATGTTACTGTAACTGAAGCTCCCATTTCATTTTGTCGCATTAATTCAAATTCACCCTGTATTAATTCTTGGTGATATATTATCAGAAACAGACACCCTCAAATCAGGTTCAACGTTAAGTCTGGAGCGATATTTTGTTTTTATAACAGTTAATGTGGAGAAAGCTGTCTCGCAAAGGTATGTAGATGCGAATGGCAGCAATTTCAGCAGAGATGTTTTGAATAACAGTGGATATATCTTTTCCGTCATTATCCAGAACTTGAATAGATCCGTGGTTTTGAAAATAGATCGAAGGCTTTCATCGGACATTAAATCGATCAGCTGCTCCTTTTCTTTTAAGTTCATCTTCACAGTGTTAAGATCACAAGTGAATGGATTAATTATCCATTGGTCGCCGTGTGACGTACTCGTATCTGGGAATCTTATTTCCAAGTCTTGCTTAAGGTTTGTAAGATGCATCATGATTCTGGTTTTAATTTCTTCTTCGAGCTTTATATTGTTTTCTTCAGAAAATTTCTCCAAACATGCAAACATCTCGTAGTTTTCAGCACTGATTTCGTCTATCCACAAACTTATTTTCCTACAAAAAGCTTTTATTTTGTTAACTAAAATCAATACATTTGTACTCTTCCCTTGCAACGATTGATTTAAATCGTTAAGTTTATCAAAAATATCCGAAAGATAGCTAACTGTTGCCAGCCAATTTTCATTCAAGAAATATTCCGCTAGCTTTGTTTCCCGTTCAAGTAGAAATATTCTGATTTCATCTTTGAGATCAAATACACGTCGGAGTATTTTTCCTCGCGATAACCACCTGACCTCCGTATGTAACAGTAGATTTTCGTATTCTGATCCCATTTCACGACACATTATTTTGAAAAGGCGACTATTTAATGCGCGAGATTTAATACAATTTATTTATGTAATCTTCTAAAAAAACTTTCTACAGAAGTAATCTTTCGTGTTTTGACATCAATTTAGTATGTATTTGCAATCGACAAAGCGGCGATGAGTACGCACGTGCAGATAGAACTGACTGAACAGACAGACTGAACGAAGAAAAGAAAGAGAGATCGGGGTGGGGGCGCGGGGGCGCGGGCGCGGGAGCGGTGATGTTATGACGGGCGGGACTGGACAGGTCGTACAGTCGTAATTATTTTCGATTCTCTCCGTTTTAAGGACATTGTGTAATTGTTTATGTAAAGAGAGATTATATTTTATGCATAAACCTTAATAAAATTCGATAAGTACAGGACCTTGTTGACTTTTTTGGCGACCCCATAAATATCTTTCGCGACCCCACATGGGGTTGCGACCCCAGGGTTGCGGACCGCTGTTCTACACTACATATATACTTTTTTGTTTGTAAATACATACTTATTATACATCTATACATCCATGACTGGGAAACAAATGTCCATGCTCATCACACAAACATTTGCTCCTACCGGGATTCGAACCCAGGACCCTTAGAACGTAAGGCAGCCTCACTACCGCTGCGCCATTCGGATCGTCGTAAAAAAAAAAAAAGCATAAACGGACGTCAAAAAATTCGTACACATCGCTGTTGACAGGAGTACCCAGAAGGTTGGCAGCATTTTTTTTTTAGATGGTGATTTTAATTTGGTTATTTTGGCGTTTTTTATAATATACTCAGGCGGGCGCTGTTAGTAAACTTTACTGAAGTTGTCCGTGAAAATTGTAGCTATTAAATAAATAAGATGACGATGTAAGGCACGACTAAGGCCACGCGCCAAAATATCTATTTTACATTAACAACAAGGGGGAGAGAAACAAAGTTCAGCAAATCATAAAAAAATACCAACCAGCCTCATCTAAGATTTGAAAGAAGATAGTCTCTACATAAAACATTCGTTTACATACAACTCATACAAGTGTCGGCGCAGAGACAAAGTTAACAAAACGTTACGTGACGCCCAGTTGTAAACCCGCCACACAATCGTGAATAGTGAAACTTGTGCACTTACATAGTTTAGCTTGATTTCATGGCACGCCAATGAAAGGTCCCTGAGAACTTTACAAGTGATAAAACAGCTAGGTAAGTTTAAAGGCCGTATCTGCCCAGAATAAACTTGAACTAATGAACAAGATAGTTAAAAGTTTTTACAGAAAAGGGTTAGCTAATAAGCGAAAGATAAAATGAACTACAGTAACTCGCTAAAAACAAAACGAAAATAACTTAATAAACAGGATAGGCTTTGATAAGTATTTTTCAACTTAAAAATTTTGAGCATGAAACTGCTATTAAAGTAACTGTAATGGCATGAATACTAAATGAAAGAGAAGCAACTCCAACAAAACGTTTTAGAGCCCACAAGTCTATGAGATTCATAACATAATACAATACAACTATGTAGAACGTTACCGTCCAAGATAACGATTAAAATACTTATGGTAATGTCGGTAACGTTATACGTAATACTAATTATCATGATATTATCACTACCATAATTGCTGTTATAAGATTATTATCGCTACACAAAACACTTTCTCTTTAAATTCGTTTGGTTACTTTTTACTATGTTCGTTTGGAAACATCGTCTACTAGTACTAGTAGAGGTGGTAGTGTATTTAACATTACTAGAAATTCTAATAAAAGAAAATAATGTGAGGGCAGCCTGGAACACAGATTTCTACAAGCATGCTTAATGCTTAGCCTATCAAATGAGTAGGTTCCTTCTTGCTGCAGAACGATTAGCTGTATATTCAACTAACAAAGAAAAATTACATTGTCAATCTGTTTTCATATCTACTATCTGATCCCTGGACTCAGCACGTGCACGTGCAATAAATAAAGAAAGTTAACGACACTAACTAGAGTTGTGCGAACATATCGCACTATTACTGTTTCCGCTGGCCCAGCATCGCGTGAGAACATGCGACCATCGGCCTTGGGTCCTTCGCGTTCGCTGCCTAGCCGAACTACTTCAAATCAACTTTTATTACTATACTATCGCTTCGGACCAGTTTCTGCTCCATACGCACCACATAGGGCCCTACTCGCTTTACGTTTATTTATAACCCTCTTGCTAGACAGTTGCCAACTGATGGGAAGACGAAATGTATGCGGAAGGAGCAACTCTTTTATTTAAAAGAGGCATTGACTTCTCAGAATGGATGTAACGTACTGAGTTGGCAAAGCCACAATTTTGCGGTAATTATTTACATGAATGGTAATGAGGAGAGATAGTATCCAATATGTCCGTATAGTACGACAGTTGTTGGTATTTTTATTTTAAAATTATAATCTTAATTCAGAAATTGCTTCTAGTTTATTGATCAATATTTTCAGTGGTGCCTTCAAAGAAAACGTCGGGGAGTAGATTTATCGACGTGCCCGTCACGACACGTGCGAGATAAAACGCAATTGTTCTGGATTCATGACATTTGGGACTGTTCTCATTCTCGCAACATGTTGCACAACGCGACGTCCCAATTACCGACTACTACACGAACGGTCTCGCACGACACCTATGCCATACGCAACGGCTATGATTGTGAACAATCACTTCCGCCCAATTTGTCGGCCACTTCCGACCGATTATATGTAGGTGATACTGCAGTTTTGGTTTCCTGTGTTTTTATTCACGCAATTCTCATAACCTACATACAACGAACAAGCGTTTACAAACCGAATCCGATGAAGCTGTAGAGATTTATACTGATGAATCTATATTCCTACTGGCCCGGAATCATTCGGATGCATTCGGATGTTGGTCGGCTCTAATCGGCTAACGCTGCTGGGCGTCAGCCAAGTCATTCCCGCCGTTTCGACGGATTTAAATTTGGAACACAATTTTTTTTCTGTGGCCGTAGTAGTTTGACGAGGTGAACAATCTCTTTCAGTTTAGTAATGTTCAAATCACACGTGTTATGGGGCTTTTACTGTAGATGGTTGTAAGATAAAATGTCCCGAATTTCTGTACATAGTAACAAATGTAGTGAGTGCTGCACCTTACCAACTATGTGACACGAATACCTCGAACACGTATCCTGCTTGTCGTAGTTTATGATTCCGTGTGCGTAAATGAAACAGTTATACGAAAACGCGTGTTTAGGCAGCACCTCACGAATTATAAACTTTCGGCGTAGGTACTGTTTGCTGCATTTCTTTATTGACCTGCTTCTATTGGGAATATACCTAGCCATTACCTATACCAATGAGGATAAGTGAGTGAACTATTCAATCAGTGCTGTTTGTTGGTTTTCCTGTTACATCTATATTTGAAAATCATTTCTGATTGAGGAAAATATCATCATCGTTACCTATTCTTTTGTTTACCATTTGTAGTTATATTGTTTGCATAAGCATATCCACGAAGGATTTTATGAAAATAGATTTATCACCAATAATCAAAAATGGTAGAGGGTTGCGCTAGGTTCTATAAAAGTCGTATAATCTAAGTAGGTTACTTTTCAAAAGTAGCATCAATTCAATTGCTATTACAATTTATTCCCTAGAAAAGCCACGTTTAGCCTCGATGACACAAGCTAAAGGATAATAAACAACTGTGATGAATCTCAATTACACAGAAGATGACTGGACACTGTATTCATTTGACAAACACACAATATTGTTCTAAAAGCTCAGCTTATCTATGGAGCACGTTATACGGTGTCGTGCATGCGGACCCTGTTCAACGACGAACAAATTGGCAATTTGACAAAAATGCAACGAACCGACTCGTACAATGTACACACTTACATAAGTACACATAGTTAATCAAAGCGCACGCTGCGCTGGATGATTGAATAACATCGAAATGGACTGGTTCATTGGACTCATTCTATTCGACAAGCTCTCCGGATTTGTCATTACGTCAATCGATGCAGCACTATCTATGCAACCGACACATGGCATTCAATTATCAACTCTCAATTTTGTCATCTCATAACATAAAGCAGAAGCTACAGAATAGATCTGCGAAGGCGTATGAAGCAACCGTTTGAACTGTACAAATAAAACTTAGAACGAATATATCAGAAGTAGGCAGATATAAACGGTATTTGCTTGTGACCTTCTGTTGATGCCCATTATGGACAAAGTCGAACGTTATAATCCAATTCGAGTACCTACCTCGTAATACATTCTACTTCATTTACACTTAATAACAAACATGTTTTTGTGCAACCCATGTCAAATATTTTGCTTAGATGTTTACACCAAACAATAATACATCGTCAACATAACATGTTTTACAAGTCTTCATGGAACAGAGCAGCTGATGTCACTGTGTACTTGAATCACAAAATAATCGCGATATCTACACAAATAACACCGGCTAACCTGCGCACGTACGCCTAGCTAACCTCGCGATCACAGGCCGCGTCCGCTGCGTCTGTGACGCGACAACAAACGTCAAGCAGCACACAAATAATTACTGTTTGCTTTGCTCCTGCCCCTGGGTTTAGTTCTCGCTTGGCTGGTCTTTACCCTCTTGTCGCTATATTATGTATACAAAGGAGAGTCGGCAGCGTGCTAAATAAAAACATACAACCAAAATCTAGAGAATATTAGCTTCTCACCTGTGCTCTGTTGATGACATCGTGTGGTCCCCGCCAAGTTGTGGCTGCTGGTGATTTCCTTTTGGCTAGCTCAAGTGTAGCTTCACTTGGACATCGTTCAAACATAAGCACACGTTCTGCAACTGAGCCACGCGTGAGGAATGGACGCACCGGCGTCACTCCGCCCGCTCCGGCTGCGGAGGCGGGCTCGCCGGCGCCGGCGCTGGACGCGCGCCGAGCTCGCGCCTCGAACTTGGAGCGTGCTTCTGTGACATGGGAGCCCAGAGACGCTCGGCGCTCGCCGCTGGCGCCAGCAGCCGGCTTCCTACTCGCTCCTGTCTCCAGCCTGTCCTGGTATCTACTCTTGGCGTAGTCTACCAGTGACAGCGGAGGAACCACGTCGGGCCTCTCCGCAGTGCGCTCGGCTACCACACCGCCGGTACGCAGCGCCCGCAGCAAGCGCTCCTCCTCGCGGGCGACCTCCAGCCGCATGGCAGCGGGGTCGGCCCGCCTGGCGCCTGCGCCTGCTCCTGTTGTGCCATTCCGCTCCGGCACCAAGTCCGGAGGGAGCATCACCTCTATGGTCTCTCCTTCGGGCTCGAAACTTTCGCGGCGTGTGTCGGGTCTCTGTTCTCTTCGGATGTCTGCTCTTTGTTCCCTAGCCGCGTCCGGGCGATGAACCTGTCTAATATCGGGTCTCTGTTTTATTTCGGGTTTTGGTTCTGGCCTAGGTTTAGTCCTCAGACTCTCTGCCAATTTGAGGCCAGGCGTGGGCCTGCACGATAATATTTCCGTGGGTGCGAGGCCACGCGCCTTCCAAGTCTGATATATGGCTTCGGCATGATCTGAAATCTGTTTAGCGATGGCGGCTATGTCCTCCTCACCCGTGTCTATCTCGCGGCGAGCCGTGGCCGCCATGACCGAGCCGCTCACAGCCTGCGAGCTAGGCAGAGGTGTTGGTACGCACCGCACCGGCAGCTCTAGGGCCGCTCCGTTAGCCCCATCTACACTCACAGCTCACAGAAACACCACAGGATGTGCACTTATAAAACGAAATCACTAAAAAGAACAGCACTGCGGCAAGTCGCGGTGCAGCACTGGGAACAGCTGTAGAACGCGCGTCCAACAATAAACAAAGGCGACGATCGCGAGCGTGGTGCGCGGCGCACACGAGCGGCCGGCGGAGACAGCGCGCGCGGACTGCGGCGCGGCACCGGCCCGCGCCCGCCGCCGCCGCTTCCCCGCCTCCTGGTTCCCGTTCCCGTCCCACGGCCTCCTTGCTCATTCACTAACACTAATTATTAGGCATGCCGTTTTCAGCTTACAATAAACAGCTTTCCTGAAACCGGAAGTAGTTAGATGATCATCCAAGAACCTCTCAAATTTTTATTTTCTCGGGATACCTCTGGATTACTAAACCGTTGGAACAACGCTCTGAAATGGTCAACGCGGTGATAGGTTTAGATTTTTTTACAAATTCTGGCCTTGGTCTCAGTTGTATTGGGCGGAATCAGGCGGAATGCCTTGCATTTGGAGCTGCAGGGCGATGACAAGAAGAATACCACAAGTCCACAAAGATTATACAATTCCAGAAAGGACGGTATGAATGTATGATCATTAAAATAATCTGTGGTTAAAATTTGAATGGTGAAACGCTCTTTTAAATAATACTATGAAGAAAAGATACGACTTTATAGAACTTTTAGTGATAGAAAAGAGCTTTTACAGCATAAAGCTTTTTACGAAATTTATTTCGATCGTCTTTAAGACGTTCTATTTAATCATAGTTTTTTTTAGCACAACATCGCAACGTGCGAATGTACGAGTATACGGTGCGTCACATTTCCAGTGATGTCTTATCTGTGACGGTTGAGTCTGTGGCGTCGCCGCGCGTCGGGCGATGCGTCGCGCACGCGCGTCGCGACACAAATAGCACGCGCCTTGTATTTATTTACACACTCCCTTAGTTTTTTATTTTTTTATCATTCTACGAAGCAACGACACTGCACCCGGCCTGCCTAAGAACAGCCGAAGATATACAGATCGGATATTCAACACGATACTATTTTTATTTGTTTTAAATATAAACAATGAAATCATTGTTTTTAAAAATGCGAACAACGCAACGGCTGGAACTGTTTACTTACAAGGTGAAATAGAATCGGTTGATATCTTAATCGAAGCAGCCATGCTTTCGCCTGCGATGCTTTCACGGCCGTTTTATAATATGTATCAATAAATAGAATAATTTACATTTTATACATAGAAGCCTAGACTAGCTATTGAATAATATCCTGCAATAGGCTAGTATTTATCGGGACGGTCGGCGGTCCCCCAGCTAGAAGAAAGAAAGAAAGAAAAATCATTTATTTGGCACACGCCACAAGTGCACACGGTATAAAAAAAAAAAAAATAAGAAAACAAAAAAAAATCTAAATTATCATAAAAACCTTACTTAAAAAAAACTTAAATCTAAACAAAAAAGTAGGTATAATGTGACACTGTGTGCCTCACGGCTGCGCCAAATAGGCCCAGTTCAGCAAAATGCCGGACAACTAGTGCCCGACGCTGGTTTTCAACTGGACCTGGATTAGTGAGGTTATCTACGGATGTGAAGCAGCTTTATATAGAAGGAACGACGAAATAGGCTTGTTTCCACCATCAATAAATTGCAAATCTATTTAGTCCGTCAGTTAGAGTATTAGAAAATAATGGACACGTATTATTTGTTTTTGTAAATCAACGAATATTGACAAAGATAAAACGCATCAAAACTCGGGCGTGGGGGCTCGTGACGTCAGTACTCACTATGAATCATACCGAACAGTGACGTATTGGGAAATTTAAAAGCGTCGTATCTTCGTCAATTTTGCTTTATGTGACAAAAGAAAAAATACGGGTCAAATATTTTTTGATAATCTAAGTGACGGACTAATTAGATTTTTTCAGTTAACAAGCCTATTAAAATATTGTAGCTGAGACGGACTGAATGCGGAAGAAGGAAGACTACGATAGATAATGGTGGATGGTGGACTACTATAGGCTGAATTGATTGACTGGTTGTTATAATTATACAGAGTTGAAGGGACACCGACGCTTGCTTGGAATTACCATGTATCCAGTAATACTGCACAACATGGACATTTTTCGACGGTTATTGAAAATGATTGTGGGCAGAGTGGACTGCCCTATCCAAAGAAACTGGGTCAAAATAAGTATACCTAGGTTTAAATTAAATCAAGTAATACTAAGTAATACCACAAACATAACATATATAAGCTCAATCTGTTACTAATCACTAAAAACTTTTTTTGCAAAAAATAAAACCGACCAAAAAAAAAACAAAAAGTTAAAAATAACTTTAGCTTCTGAAGTCGGTGACCTTTGTTTTGTTGATTTAATTTTTTTGTCACCGACTTCAGAAGCTAAAGTTATTTTTAACTTTTTGTTTTTTTTTTGAAGTCGGTTTTATTTTTTGCAAAAAAAGTTTTTGTTTTTCACTTTTTAGTGGTTTACATGTGCTTGGTACACATGGAAAGTGCATACCGTTACAATTTCAACAAGCCCAAACACGACTAGGATACATTGTCTCATTATGGAGTTCCGTGACTCTTGGCTTCATCATCCGATCTGATGGTAGAATGGTTCTCATCAAACGCAAGTGCTTCATTTGTTGCAGAAAATACCAAAATCGCTGTACGTTATCCTATAAAATTTGAAGAGTTCCCTCGATTTCGCCAAGATTCCATCATCAGATCCCGACTTGGTGGCTATGGGACCAACTTGGAAGTATACCCTTTCAAACAAAAAAAGAATTTTTCAAATCGGTTCAGGCGTCTTCGAGTAATCGGTGAACATACATAAAAAAAAAAAAAAATATATATATATACATACAGTCGAATAGAGAACCTCCTCCTTTTTGGAAGTCGGTTAACAACATAAATGGACTGTTATAGGTCTGAAATCAAGATATTTTAATGTTTATTTTTTTAAACACAAACAAAACATATCCGAAACGTTCTGCAATACACGGTGCAAATCTACAGGATCAAAAATGAAAGGAACCGCTATTTTTTTTACCGTCTTCGGAATGATAAACTAAATACGCTTGGTAACCGTTTTAGCGTTGATGACCCTACCACCCTGTATACCTGGAGATCATAATATTCTGACTCTATTGAAGTATAGAATCCTATTGAGTAGTATACATAATGTTAACAAGAACTAGTTCTTTAATCATCATAATCATCATCATCATCTGCCTAGCCTTGTCCTAACTATTTGGGGGTCAACTTCCAGTCTAACCGGATGCGGCTAAATACCAATATTTTACATGGAGCGACTGCCCATCTGACCTCTACAACCCAGTTAGTAGGTAGTAATATCATTTTTAAAACATGATTCAGACATTGTACAAAATCCAGGCAGACTAATGTATACGAATTTAGCCATAAAATGTCCATCTAAAAAGAACACGAAGATACAAAGACTTCGTCTCCGTCAAGTTTTTCTGTTGGCGTCTCAAATCCTTTGATAAATCTTGATAATAAGTCACTGGACGAAGATAAAAGAGACATCGTTTCGGCGTCGCCTCACTTATTTGTATCATCTCGGTTTAGAACACCCTCAAGTCGAATTTACTTGGACTTGGATAATTAGAAGATTTGCATACTTGCGCTTAGCTTATGTTTGTGTTTTGTAAAGTCTTTTGAATTAAATTGTGGTTTTAGAGTGCTGGTAATATTTCCATTTCGAGGGTCCAAGGCCGAATAGTGATAAAAATCCATTAAATAGGTATGTAATTTTTTTCAGTAGAGATACAATATCTCTAATGGAAAAATTTTGACCGCTCGGCTTTCCCGACTAGTCAGTACACTGACTAGTCGGGAAAGCCGACTATTCGGCAATCCACTGAACGGCTTGGTCGACTAGTCGCTCAGTCAGCTAGTCGCTCAGTCGGCTAGTCGCTCAGTCAGCTAGTCGGCCCATCTCTTATCTATTAGTTACCTCAATATTTTATTAAGTTGTTCATTAGTTGCGTAGATGTGAAACAATATTAGTTTTAAAAATAATTAAGTATAGATTTTGCGCGTACCATACGATCTATAAGGAGTTCAATTACAAATCGTAACACAAACACTTTAAATTTAAAACGCGAATTTACCGAAACATCACGATTCTGAGTACAGCGGCCATTCGATACGGCTTAATAAGATTAACTCAATGAAACCACTACTTGCACCTACTTGCATTATGTAAGTTTGTGTAACGAGCTTGTGCTATACTTGGCTGCTTTCCTCAGCTATTAATAGACAAAAAACATGCTAAAACGCTATTAGTAACGCAAATATTCACGCTCATGAGATGAACTAGATAATGAAATTTATTCCGGATTGCTTCACCTAGATTTTGTTTCCGGGAATAGGAACGCAGTTATTACACCTAAACCTTGAAGCTTTATGGTCAGTTACTGTTGTAATCGCCGGAACCATAATTATCCTGCCTTCTGTACCTCAAAACATGCAGTCGAAGTGACCTCTGCACTGCCACGACGACACCGTAGAAGTTAAGAAGTTTTGACAAAGAAAAACAAATGAACCATGTATCGTTTTTCCCTGGAAAATGTTGAAGTTCACGATAGACGATGATTCAAAACTTTAACAGGCTTATTTTTGGTTTTCAATGTTAAGAATTTTAATAAATGTAGGTGGGTCAATGACCTCTATTTCTCTTTTCTCTTAACTGGCAGCAAATTTTATCAGTACTTACCTACCTAATTCTCAAAGTTAATTATAATGCAGGCTACTTCGAAGTGTAGAAATCTTAAAGCATAGACGAAAATTTATTGGAGTATACTCTAGTGTATTTGATAAAAGCAGGACGACTTTTTTATGATTTTATCAGAGGAAATCAACAATATGGAGATGACACAATTTCTATCTACCTATACTACCGAATATGGCAGCTTAAGGTAGAGCCAAGGAGGAATAAAATAACACTCGATTATACCAAGCAAAGCCGGAGTGGGAGCAATATGTGGGCCGCGGGCCATTTGATGCCTTGATGGAGACAAAACATTTCTATACGCTCTCCTAAAGCGCCAACGTTCCAGTCCGTAGGCTTTCAACAACAATGATGCAACCGTTTCTAAGCTCATTTTAGGTCCTCATTTTAAGTCCTGGTACCTACTACGGGAAAATTTCAAAAACCTTTTCACGCTTTAACACTTGAGTTTGATTTCGTTTTTTTAGGGTTCCGTACCTCAAAAGGTAAAAACGGAACCGTCTGTCTGTCTGTCTGTCTGTCTGTCTGTCAAGACCTTTTTTCTCAGGAACGCGTGGAGGTATCAAGCTGAAATTCATATCAAATACTCAAGTCTATGGTCTCTTGGAGCTGTGAAAAAATCAAACTTCTAAGTCAACGCGATCAAAAGATACTCCCGTTTATGCCGCAAATTTTCGACACTCGCAAGGGAATCAAAACCTACAGGGTACTTCCCGTGAACTCAGAATCTTGAAATTTGGTACGAAGCAACGTCTTATAACACAGATAAAGGAAAAATTGCGAAAAGCATAAATTTTTAGTTACATCATATAATAAAAATATTTTTAATAATTTTAAACTTATTACCCCTTTACTCATGAACGCGTAGTGGTATTATATTGAAATTCTTAAAAAATACTCAAGTCTATAATATCTTTAAGCTGTAACAAAATCAAACTTCTACGTCAACGCAATCAAAAGATACAGCAATTAAAGCCGCATATTTTGAAACTCGCAACTACTCGCAAGGGAATCAAAACCTAAAGGATACTTCCAGACGACCTGGAATCTTGAAATTTGGCATGAAGCAACGTTATAAAGTACACATATAGGAAAAATTCCGAAAATCTTAAATTACCATAACTTTTACTTATATACCTACAGGTTTGTACGGAACCCTCGGTGCGCGAGTCTGACTCGCACTTGGCCGGTTTTTTTTCATGGATGTGGGTTATCATCAAATCCCCACCACCCCATCCCCACTCTGGGCGGCGCGTGAGGGAAGTGTCAGACTTTTACTTACTAAAACCCATCCATGCTCCTTCCTCGCCCTTTATGCTCCGGCGCCACGGTATCTCTTTCGAACAATCCCGCAGCCCCGGCAGGCTTCAGCCCTTGCGGGCCCCTCCCCTTATGCTGACATCTCTTCGAGGCGCGCGTGGAGCACAAACTCGCCGTCGACACGGCCTGTCGTCATTAGACGGACGATTGGCGAGCTAGCCCATAGCTCACCGTCCACAGACCCGCGCCTACGGTGGCCGGGGGCCACCACGTGTCCCCCGACGCCCGGTGCGTCTCCCGCGGTGGGCGGCTGTTGCGAGAGGTTCTCTCCCTCTCGCGTTCCGCCACCTCTTTTGCTCGCACGACTGCTTCGCAGAAGGAAGTCACGGCTTCCGATTCCGTCTCGCTCCTGACCATGGATTGAACTAGGGCCGGACGCGAGAGGTCGCTGCCGCCGATCGCCGCTACGAGGATACGGCGGTGCTCCGCCCACGCACCTGATCATGACCTGGATTAGAACAGTACACTCGTTCCCGTGACATTATTTACGCAGTCAAAAGTTATAGTTGCAGTATAAAGTACCCCTCTTAATCCCATAGCCCATGTCATCAATCTACCCTTCTCCATTATTTGGAGTCGGCACAGCAGATCTTCTAATTCCATACTACTCTATTACTTTTCATCTCATCCGACGCCTCCTTTCTATTATCATCCTTCATTATAGTCCATCCATCGTTTCTTTGGTTTTCGTTTACTCTTATAGCCATCCACAGTCGTACTCAAAATTTTCCTCACGACATTTTCATGGCCCTTACTTATATTGTAGAAAAACAGCATTTCTACCTTCTTTCATCTTATCTTGTTTTATAAATGCGAAAGTTTGTGAGGATGGGTGGATGGATGTGTGTTACTCTTTCACGCCATAACTACTGAACACATTTGGATTGAATTTGGCACATAGATAGTTATAACCTGGATTAACTTTATAGGATACTTTTATCCCAGTGGTATGGTCCCGTGAGACAGCTACTGAAATAAACGCGAGCGAAGCCGCTGGCATACATAAGCTAGTGGTTTATAAACCACATGTTTATACACAACATGTCGACGTGGTGAACGACCAGATTTCTAAAAACATGGTACTCTAATATTGTTACGGATGACTCTGCCATAACTAATATGGCGAGAGGAAAGTGAAACCGAATGCAAATGAGCGCCGCGAGAGTGACACGCGGCCGCTTCTAAATGCAGACTAAGCTATGTTTAATAGAATATTTTGGTACCCAACAAAGACATTTCATATACTTATGAGTTTGGACGGGGCTACGCAAACTAAAATCGAAATCTACCTACTTGCGCCTCTTGATTGTTGTCGATAGGTACAACTTGCATTATTTTGTAATTTTAGTTTCGGATGTGAAATGGCGGCAGGTCACGGGAACAATCTGCGACTCCCGCATTACCCTTAAACTTAAGGGAAAGATTTATAAAACAATGGTTAGACCTGCCGTCTTGTATAGATCTGAATATTGGGCCACAAAAAGGATGAATGAAAAGGCATTTGCATGTCGCGGAGATGAGAATGTTAAGAGGGATTGTGTGGTGTTAAGAAGAAAGAAAGAAAATACATTTATTTGGCACATGCCACAAGTGCACACAGAATAAAATAAAATAAAAAAAACAAACGAAATAAATCAAAAAAAAAGGAAACCAAAAACAACACTGTGTGCCTCACGGCTGCGCCAAATAGGCCCAGTTCAGCAAATTGCCTGACAACTAGTGCCCGACGCTGGTTTTCAACTGGACCTGGATTAGTGAGGTTACGGATGTGAAGCAGTTTTATATTTTGTGTCAATGGTGATGGTAAGTGTGTAAACATAAATATGTGAAATACATCTGTATATGCAAAAAATAAATAAAATAATAAAACAAAAAATGGTTTGAGAGTGAGTGAATGAAAGTGTAGAACAAAACAGAAAGATTACAATTAAGGCACGTTACATAAATTGGCGGCGCATGGTTAAAAGAACCTGTTTTGCACGTTGCCTTGTTGACGCTCAGTAATAATTAATTAATGTATTGCATTTTGTCAACAATATGGTACAAGCCGCCGAGCGGAACGGACTAATTGAAGTCAACTGCAAGATTTTACCTTATCAGTGGGTTGGTGTAACAATGAAAAACAAAAAAAAAAAAAACAATAACAGTATGTGTGAAAGTGAAAGTGGAAGTGGAAGTAGTTATAGGAAAAAGGAGGTAGATAAGAGGTAAGCGCTTGTTAACAACATCGATTATGTATAAAATGTCCAGGATTATTGAATAATTGTAGTGTGACGGTGTTACGCGAATGGATAAAGTAAGAAATGAGTATATAAGAGGAAGTATTAAAGTGGCGCCGGTGACTGAAAAGTTGTGTGATTGATTTTGATTTCCGCATGTGATGCGGAGGAATGAGGACTATGTCGTAAGAAAAGTTTTGAGTATGAAATTGTTTACCAAAGATCCGATGGATGGACTGTGTTAAAATGTTATAGCAAGAAAAGAAGTGTCTGATGAGATGACGAAAAGCAGAGAAGAATGGAAGAAAAAGACATGCTGTGCTGACCCCAAATAAATTGTGACAAGGGCAAGAGAATGATGATGAGGTCCCTGAGACATGGGATCATTTTTTGTGACAATCTTCTGATCATAAAAGATGTAAACTGACCTTGCAGGAAGACACCATTCAAGCATTCTTTACATCAAACTAAGAAAAGAATATAACTGAGAAAGCGATTGAGGTGGGACTCACTGAGTATATGCTATACCCATAGAGATATAAAAAAAAAACAGGAGAAGTGGCAAGGGGGCGTGTCGGTGTCCGCGCGACTATCACAAGAGGCCCAGTCATAAGCAAATAGCCTATACTATTTTTCATTCAACCACTACCTAAGTTTGTCGATAAGTGACTGGACAAGCAATGTAAAAATCACCAAACGATAGTTCAATCAGCGATGCATGGCGTAGTGCGGCCGCTTCTTCTTACGACGCGTTTAAATTATGTGCTTGTGTACCGATGTTTTTGTGTGGGTAAGTTGTACGGTGCATGGTAAATACACGATGTGTTTGATGGCATAAGGTTTATAATTGATTGTGTACTACGTTCTGTTTTAAGAAATGCGGGTGTGTGCGCGACTGCGTATCTATTGCTTTTAGTGAACTGCATGTGTAGTAGTTGATGTGTGGTAGGGGCAAAGCGGAGACACAGGGTTCCGATACATATTCGTCTAAAGGGGATAAATCTTCTTCTTTTTTATACTATGGCTATACCAAATCCCAGTATCTAAGTCATTTACTAAGTCATTACGGCATTTGTCAACTCTTTCAGATCATCATTAGTTTTTCTCAATATTGCAACGACGACTAAATTAGGCTCCCACTCTAGTTAAATCATAAATGCCGTAGTAACCTATTGAGAATTGAGACACACGCACGATTTGCCCTATAATAAAGTTGAGGCATCGCTATTAAAAGAGCAATGACATTAATAACCCTCGTATCATTGCAAAAGAAGGCATTGTTTTCACTATTTTTATTCAAAGTTATACCACAGCTACTAACAAATCTCTACGCTTATAACGAATGACGAAACAAATTACGATAACTGGACATATTATTAGAAAAATGGTTCTAAAAGAAAATGCTTTAACACTGAATTTGTTTGCAAATTGATCTAGTGGCCACAAGTGCGACTGCTAAGCTTGAGGTCCTGTGTTTGACACCCAGGTCGGGCAAAGCGTTATTGGGTTTTTCCATCAAGAATTTCTCAGTAGCATCCACGGAGTTTGGTTTTTTACTCGGCTGATGGCAATAGGCTCGTTCCCTATTAAATGGGGTTTAGGGTGAAAGCGTCAAGGAAGAAGGACTTTGACCTTGATAAATTCGTTCATCGACTTTTATGAACTTTGAAGGTTGTATTGATGATTTTGATGATTATAATTCTGTAACTACTTACGTCTTACAGCCGCGACCGTATGTTTATCAACATAAAACTTAGCACTGCCCTGCAAATTGCAAAAAACGTAAGAAAATTGGAATTTCGCGGGCTACCTTGGAGCATCCCCCTTAAGGGTCTATCTCACGCAAAGACCTTGAGCGAGTGGGAGGAGCTTAGCAATAGCATCTACCCGTGCGTGAGAGTGGTCAGCGATACACTGCCGACCGTCGTCGCCCGCAAGAACCCTCGCGTCAACACGCGCTAAGATTATTCGAAAAAACAGCCCAACTTTATACATATTTCACATGATGCTGGCCGTTGCTTGTCACATTTTTTACGGCCTACATTATGGAATAAATTAAAGACATTGACCGGTCCCGTGCGATTCGCATCCAGCGGATTCCCGCAGCCTTCACCAGGTCATCGGTCCACCTAGTGGGAGGTCTTTCGGTTTGCGGTCGCCACTGCAGAACTGCCGCTTAAGTTTGGCAATGCTTACCCACACTTACGCTTACTTCACAATGTGTACCCACAGCGTCGTCCTGACAACGTCATTCAAATGCACGTGCTAAGCTAAGTAACATTTACAGATCTCGTACAAAGGCAACCCGCAAAGTTCCTCGCAATAATTAACTGTGTAAAGACGAAGCAAGTTTTATGTACAGAAAACCGAGGGAACGTAAAATAATACTACAAGCTACTACGTTAATGAAATGTCAAGTGGTACCGCGACCAACCACCCTTGCGGGGTGCGGCGACCGTTGACCTCAGGTTGAGCGGAGTGGTGTAACGTTAACTAAATCGCGTGGGATAGGTCGGCATGGTTTTATTTTAAAATTATATTATTTTTCACTTGGTATTTTAGGTCTTTAGTGACGTTTTTTTACGTTGCGAGGTCTGTCGACCTCGCAGAAGATGGCGGGGTGAGCTGGACAAAACCAATGACCAGTGGCCCACAGTAGCCCTAGATCGAAACGACTGGAAATCATGGGGAGAGGCCTATCTCCAGCAGTGGGATGATGCAGGCTAGCAGTAACAGTAAGGATACAAGAAGACGGTATGTACTTGACTTGGTGTTAGTCTCTCGTCTTTGGAGAAGATACCGAATACCGATAATTGCGTAATATGCCTTGACTAGCTTTTATCAATGGATTCATCCGTGGCCAAGTAATGGTTAGTAATAATGTCACAGGAAAACCAGGTTTGCTGGCCTTGCTGTAAAAGGGCTGACTTAGGCACCGCCGAATGGACTTCTTTCTATGACTTTGATTTTTGAAGTGAAAACTTCTTTAGGCGCGTTGACTGTTGATCAAGGAACTCGCGTGGCCGTCACCTTACGCTTCGTAGCACTCGTAGCCGATCCACTACGGCATAGCGCCACTTAGGCGTGCGCGGGGCACAACCCGCAGCAAATATAGATTACTAAGTTTTCAAATCTATCGGCCGCGGCAGTCTCCAAAGACTGCCCGCAAATTTTTTTTTTCGCAGGTTAGCTTTCAACAGTATTTCTTCCTATGGAATATCTTCACTTCTAGCTCTAATAACAGCAAATGTTCTGTTAAACCAATATTAAAATAATTATGTTCGAAAACTTTGGCCCAGGGGTACCAACTTTGTTGCTTTGCTCTGTGTATCAGCCGCGATCGATTACTGGACACTACCTAATCCACCACAACAGCTTGTGACGTGATGGGTGCAGATGATGAAATAATAAACGTTTCTTATGTGACTTGGTGGTTTATTATTGTAGAAATCGTATGATTAAAAATAAAAAACTGAAACAATAAATAAAAAATACATGGTTAAAAAAACAGTCCTAGTATGACGAAATTTTTAATAGGCGGCGAGGAGCCGCAGTTACAAGATAGTATTTTATAATCAAAAACTTACCCCGTGCGTCGGGTTTTTTTTTAGAACTTCATTAAATAGAAACCAGCTGTGCTAGTTAGAGCAAACACTCAATACTCTGGTAGTAGGAAGAAACTTAGGAAGATGTATATCGTTACATAATTTTGGTAGGACTGATGATAAAAATGGCTGTGCAGTCAATGCGACAAGCCAATTTTAAATTTGAATTTCGAAAGGACTGTTACATTTCTTTCTTTGAGTACAAGTAAGTACTATGGAGGTTTTTTAGTCGTCGTGGAGGTTTTACGTCCACGAGACTAAATGAAACGACATCGTTACAATACCGGGGTGGCCGGCGCAAAAAAAAAAAAAATCTTAAAGGATTTTTTTTTTTTTTTTTTTTTGCAAAAGAAGGAGAATTGGTATGAAGAGGTGAAAGTTAAAGAAAAAGTTAGTTGAAAGTTAGAAAAGAGAAAAAAAAAAATTAGTTAAGTTGAAGTTAAGTTGTTATTAAGTCAGAGTTAAATTAAAGTTTAAAAAAAATACGGGAATGATAACGATGTCATTTTCACAATTACATTAAATTTGGTAGGTAAGTAGTTACAAAACAAGTCATTTTCATATAAAAATAATAATATAGGTAATAACATATTTGTTAATTAATGGAAGTGCATGATAGAATTTGAATGTAAGAATGTTAATTACAGTGACAAATTTACACTAGGTTGGTTCCGGTTCCATTCAAATACTAACATTCATAATACTAACATTCATCGTATCTAACAAAGTCTTAATCAATAAGTCTGAATTAAGGCAACAGTTAAAAAGAGAAATCTTATATAATAGAAGATGTTTCTCAAGGAACTAACCCAGATTAGTGCAGGCTTATTGAATTATTGCCAGTCACCACCCGCTGGCGTTTGGTGATCGTGGTCAGTGTTTTTGTGTGTGATGAATGTCATGTGTAAGTGTGTGTGTTAAATGTTCTAAAAATTTACAAGTTTACCAACCCTAATAATGGTCAGGAAAAATCTTAATCTGCTTAGAGATTATAATAAGTAGGTACTTGTTATGAGTACATAATATTTTAGGTTTAACGATGGCTTATTTTTTTAATTAGGTGTCGTAACCCGCACCTTTTAAATAACCCACTTAAAATTCAGGTTCAAGGATAAAAAAATACTATATAACTTAAAAGTAAGGTTCATAAAGGCTTATTTTACGAGTTATGAAAACCGCTCGACACCATGGCTTATTTTAGGAGTCGTGTACCGCTCCATAATAAAAAAAGAAAAACAAAATCAAGAAATAAAATATGGTATTAACAAGCCAAATGTTTCATGAGGTATTCCTTGTGGAGTATTTACAACTAAATGGTTTTTACAAGAATAGATAATAAAATTATATACTATACAGTATGAGTTTATGCCTTTTTTTTAAATAAAAGCATGTAAAAAAAAAAATAAGTAAAATTAAATGATAGCAAAAGAATACAAAATATTTAAAAGAGTGATAAAAAATACAATAGTCCGTGCAGGGTTAAATATTGAGTTTGAGAGAGGACTCAAACAGGGTATGAGAAGTAAGAGGGTATGAGAGGTAAGAGGGTATGAGAGGTAAGAGGGTATGAGAGGTAAGAGGGACTCGTCACTCAAGTAAGAGGGTAACTCAGTATGAGAGGGACTCGTCACAGTAAAAGAGGACTTGGCACTCAAGTCAAGTGAGTGAAAGAGGTTCTAAAGAGGGTTTAAATGATAAATGTTTAGGATTAAAAAAATCGTTCACCTTGGAAACCGTTTTGGTGGTCAAATACGGAACTAACCTTAGTACTGGCAAAAAGACTAATACTCCATGAAACGAGTTCAAAGACTTATAAAACTATGGCCTGTTACCTATCAACTACCTATGTATAGTAACTAGTTAATCATAAAATGACAAAAATGAAAATTTATACAATTTTCTTCAAAATGAGGTTGAGGTATGATTTCCGGTTTGTTAAGTTGTGAAATATCCATATTGTATATATGGCTTTTAAATTGAACAAAAGGTATAAAACCTTTTCAGTCAATTAAAGAAAATTGTTGAAAACAAATAGTGTCAACGTCTGAGTATGACAGTTTATGTATTTAAATATTCAGATTATGATGATAATTTCAGATTATGTATTTTATTATATTATATTATTGTATAGTTGTGTATTTAGTGTTAAAAATATATTCTGTTAGCTGCATGTAATGTTTGTAAGCTTACGTAGCTTACGTATTCTCGAGTCGGCTTCGAAGGCCTAGAGAAATACGGGCTAAGCGTGTAGTAACTTGGATAAGGGTACTCCCCAAAGCCAAGGGTGAGGTAACCAACGTGTTTTGGAATAACTGCGAGGGTTTAAACTCCAAGAACTCGAGGGTTTATGTAGCTGTCGTTAGACAAGCCGTAGGTGTGAGTAGGTGATGTCTGTAAGGCTGTGTTGTAATAAGTATTGAGTTTTGTAAGTATTTGGTATATGAGTAATAGGTAGGTAATTAGTTTGTGTATGAATGCCTCCGGTACTAAGACAATCGGGAACCGATTACATTTGTAACCTGCCTTAGTAGCGTCGAGCGTGTTATTGTCTGTAAAATGTGTGTATAGTGATTGTAGTTTAGATAGTTGTGATACGTTCTGTTTTGTGTTATGAAAAATGGGGATGAAGTTTGACTGTAGTACTTACATAGGGTAGAATATGGTATAACACTAAAAAGTAATCACTATTACGCCGTTGTTATATACGCGCTGTAAATATTAATAATATTCCCTAATCTTCATTTTTTGATCCAATTAGGGTGGTCAGTGTCCTCGGCGCAGTCACGCAGAATGTAGCGGGAGATGGTGTAAAACGCTTCTGGTAGCTGGCGTGTCGGCCTCGTCTGGCGTGTCAGCGCTTTCTCGCCAAGCTTCTACAACCTCATCCCGGGGTAGTTCTTCCGGAGAGCCAGTGTGGCGTGATGGGTGCAGATGATGAAATAATAAACGTTTCTTATGTGACTTGGTGGTTTATTATTGTAGAAATCGTATGATTAAAAATAAAAAACTGAAACAATAAATAAAAAATACATGGTTAAAAAAACAGTCCTAGTATGACGAAATTTTTAATAGGCGGCGAGGAGCCGCAGTTACAAGATAGTATTTTATAATCAAAAACTTACCCCGTGCGTCGGGTTTTTTTTTAGAACTTCATTAAATAGAAACCAGCTGTGCTAGTTAGAGCAAACACTCAATACTCTGGTAGTAGGAAGAAACTTAGGAAGATGTATATCGTTACATAATTTTGGTAGGACTGATGATAAAAATGGCTGTGCAGTCAATGCGACAAGCCAATTTTAAATTTGAATTTCGAAAGGACTGTTACATTTCTTTCTTTGAGTACAAGTAAGTACTATGGAGGTTTTTTAGTCGTCGTGGAGGTTTTACGTCCACGAGACTAAATGAAACGACATCGTTACAAGCTAATCACTTACCAGCTGAAGAACCCCAGTCTCCGGAGACTGGGAAACCCAGTTCCCTGTGGATTAGCGGGCGCCAGCATTCTGTTACGATATCTGTGCCGAAAAGAAACTGTTCTGAAAACAACAAGTTGTGCTGAAAGACCAGTATCCAAGTCCATAAAAACAAGTCTTGTACTCTTGTATTGCCAGTCTTTGACATCGTAGTAACCTATAAATGAAATAATTTCGTTTGTTGGATTTTTAAATGTAAGGGGCATGCTCCAAGGTAGCCCGCGATATTCAAATTTTCTAAGGTTTCTGCAATTTGCAGGGCAGTGCTAAGTTATATGTTGATAAACATATCGGTCGCGACCTTTGGTCCTTCTTCGACTCTTATGAACTTGGAGGGTTGTATTGATGATTTGCAATAAACGTAAGAATAACTAGTAGTAACTAGTAGTAACTAGTTTCACTTTCCATTTACAACTAGGGAATAAATATTTCGGTTTGACAGTTTTGTGCAGAAAATATGACAAACTGACAAACAATATTTATTCAACGGGCTGGAACCTGACTATTGAAAAAATAAGCCTTCTGAATTAGTAGGTAACTAACTAATTAGTAATATAGCAACCTATTGAAATCACAGCCTCCAAATTAAAATTTACAGAAAGAGAACTCTTACAAACTTTTATTTTAAAAACCATTCATTTAAGAAGAATTATCTACTCATTTGTCTAGTTGAAACAGTTTAAAATGCATTCAAATAATTTACTAATAACATGGGAGAATATTGAATATATTATAGCAACTCCCTGCATTATATACTCTGTGGCAGTAATGTCAAATCTGAAATGCGAGAAATGATGCGGTATTTTCAAAAATAATTATAAAATTTCACCCTAGAAGACTAAAGAAAACGTTTTATTTAAATGATTACCTAGTCATTTGGCGATATTTTTGATTTAATTTAAAACAAAAGGATTTACTTACAAAATTGTGTACAAAATCTTTAGTCAGTTTACAAAACCCAGTGCCTCAAGCTACTTAAGGTCTATGGCTCCTGATATTTTATGAAGATTCGGAGGATGAAATTCCTTGTGTGTGTTGAGCATGAACGTAGATGAAGCTAGAGTCCCTAATGTCGATCCAGACTGGGCCATCGAGATATTCCTGTTCTCAAACGGTCAGCAATTCTCCCCGCCAAGAAAGTATTATCTACGAGCCGACGAGCTGAACTCGTGGCAAGCCACACTCAACTATTTGGCAACGTCACATTATGGACTTCAGTAAGCTATTATAACGTTGTTAACCTTACACCCGACATACGTCGTTGACCATCGAAATTTGCAAAAAACAGCATCTTTCTTTAAAAGCACTGTTCGTGCAATTTTTGTAATTTTTCTCTCCCTAGATAACACAATAAACAGAATGCTGTTGTTAAATGTAAGAAAAGCTAATGGAACCCTGTCGTTCCCGAGAGATGCGCTTATAAACAAACAACATATTTTAATGTTTATTTGTTCTTATCATCATCATTTCTCCCTATCGAATTATCGATCGATTACCATAAAGACGTGCCAAAAACTTGCAGATGTCCTCAAATAAGACTGTTCACTACTGATGGGCAACTGGTGGAAGGGCCCATGGGGCTCAATGGCGGCCAGGCGTATGTAGCCGTCGTAGAACCAGACAGATTCGTTGATACTGGATATCAGAAGTATCTGATAAAAGCTTCCAGGTAAGCACTCTTCATCCTCCTCAATGCAATATTTATTCATTTGTAAAAAGGATCTTCATTCATAACTTAATTTCGTGACAAAAAATAAATTGGATCTACGGTACCTATGGTCTAGTCTAGTTCTTATAAAAAAAAAAATGAGTACCTAATCACAATATTTAACGGCGGAATAAACGAATATTCGTTGCTTATTACTTGATGCAGCCGAGCGTTTAACGAAACCTATGAATATTTTAAGGTCCTGGGAAAAGCGAAAAGCAAGAAAGAAAGATACAGGTACAAATATTGTTAAGTGTTAGAATAAATTAGCATAGTTCTAGAATAGTAAAACAGACACACAGTATTATGCCACTAAAGAGTGGTTTGTAGAAATGCGATCAACACAGGAAAAATCGAACAAATAAACTGTTGTGATTATTTGAATAAATCATCAACAGCTAATCGCATCACTTGACTTGCATTTAATTTTTACGCGACAGAAACCATTTGTGTTAATGTCGTGACTTGTTGTTCGCTTCTACGTTTAAGAATCCTTTTTTTATATTGAATACGAACCAATGGAAAAGTGGATTAAGATGAATAAGAAAGATTAGTGGCATAGATCTTATCATTATCTTCCTGCTCTTATCTTATTCAAATTGGTACCGGTCGAACACGTTTTCTTTTTCCATGCTCGTCTGTCAGAGGTCACGGAATAATTTTCTCCTTTCTCTTTCATATCAGTCCTCACGCAATTCATCCCATTATTTCTTTGGTCTTCTTCTCCCTCTCCATCCAACGTCATTCATTTCCATCAGTCTTTTAGTCACATGCTCATCTTTCCTCGACACGTGTCCATACAAGACCGACTCCGCCTCATTCTTTACTTTATCCGTTCTTGTCACTTCACTCATAGTGACGTAGATCAATAGAATATAATGTTTACGTACAAACACATTTACATGTAATGTAATATCTCATTAGCACAATAAACTATTTTTTGTATTTTTTTTTGTATTTTGTATCTACAATAATATGTTTTACTTTTTAGAATGTGCGCCTGACAAGCCAAGTTGCTTATGCCCCGAAAAAGAATGTAAGATGTTTTTTTAACTTACTATCATTAAACAGTACAATAGTGTCTGGCAGAAAATTCCTTCAACTTTAATTAACACTGCCAAATACTACCCGTATTTGGCAGTGTTGAATCAATATTAATTTTCAACAATATTCTATACAACAAGTCTACATAAATCAGTACTAATTTTCTAACTTTAGCACAATAAAATTGGCCGTCGGTCGCCGTGATGGCCCGAGCTAATAGAGTAGCATACGTTTACTGTACTTACTGACTACTTGACTAAAGACTAAGAAAATAAGTGAGGTCGGCCCTAAGATCTTGCTGTACCACGGTTACTGCCACTGAATGATTAATATTTTATTACTGCTACTTTCAGGGTGTTGTGATCCTCAAACGAGTTGCATATGCCTTGAAAAAGAAGGTAAGTGAATCGAGAATAAAATAGTTAATTAATATATTTACATACTAACTTAACCCGCCGCCGCGCCGCCACTGTTGATTCTGACTTTCAAGAGTTACAGTGGTTTGGGAATAGTGTGGCGGGCTTGTCCCGAAAAAGAAGATACTAACTAAAGCACACTTTGTTTTTGAAGCTACTCGGTGTAATACTGTTTCAGATTCACATCCTCAGTCCCCAGTGTTACGTGTTTCTGAACATGTGGAGTTGAGGCCAGCAGACGGACAATACGTAAGCTCTGTAAGTGCTATTTGAATACAGTCCACTTTGTAGTTATGTTTCTTAGCAAAAAGGAAAAATTCGTCGCTACAATCTTTTTCATTCTTTTGCCATCCATCCCAATTTATTTGGGGTCTGTGCAGCATGATCTTTCTTCTTCTCGAAAACACAGCAGTAAGTTTTCAGCCAAAATTAAAGTACTGCTATAATTATACAGGCCACCTTGAAGCATCGTCATTTCTTACTTTCCGACCGGATTTGTATTCTTTTTATTCTTTTTTTCGTGTCGATTTTACAAAAAGACCGACTAGTACGTAAACACCTGGACAGGTAGCTCTATCAATGTTTGCCAATTTCTGAACTATCCACTAGTAAGGCCAGTTTACAACTATGTGGTTTGTAAAGTTACTGTCAGTTTTTGTGAGATTTATTATTTTACAGACACCTACAAAACCAGTTGCAAAGAGGGATTATGGACCCAGATCAGGAGAAATTGAACCCATTATGGGTAAACATGAAGTTAGGTCGGGTGAATTTGAAACTAGCCCTGCTAAACCGGATCAATATGAGGCTGGAATAAGTGTAAATGGAGCAAATCCAGCAGAACAAGCACTTAAATTGAGTAACGAACCTAGACCAGGTGAATATAGAGCTAGATCAGATGAATCTGGAACTAAACGACATGAAAGTACAGGTAGAGCCGGTGAATATGAAATTAACCGGAGTAACCATGCAGCTAAATTTATTGAAACTGGAGCTAAACCGGGTGAATATGGAGCTATTTGGAATGAATATGGATCTAGATTCAGTCAAAATGGAGAAAGACCCGTTGAATATTTACCTACATTAAGTGAAAACGAACCAAGGTTGAGTAAAAATGTCATGAAACCTGAAGCTGATGGAGCTAAACCAGGTGAAAATATGCCTAGACTAGCTGATTATCAAACAAGATCGAGTCGAAATGGAGTTAGGCCTGAAGAATGTGAAGTTAGACCTGGTGCATATAAACCTAAACCGATTGGAAAAGAAGTTACATCGGATAAACATGGAGCAAAGCCAGGTGAATATGAAACTAGACCGAACAGAAATGAAGCTAGGCCAGGAGAATATGGAGCTAGACCGGGTGAATATATAGGTAGACCGAGTGTTAATAGAGCGAAGCCAAGAGAATACGTACCTAGAGTGAGTGAATACAAACCTAGATCGAATGAAAATGGAGATAAGCTAAGTGAACATGGAGTTATACCGAGAGAACATGAAACTAGACCGAGTGTTCATAGAGATCGTCCTGGTAAGGATGGGACTAAGCCAGGAGAATACTCAGCTAGACCAAGTGAATATGAAACCAGACCTAGTATAAATGGAGTGAGGCCAGGTGAACATGTTGCAAGGTTGGGTGAATATGAAACTAGACCGAGTATAAATAGTGCAAAGCAAGGAGATACTGAAGCTAGACCGGGCAAAACTGAAATTTGGTCTAGTGAAGATGTAGACAGACCCCCTGTTAACGGTTTGCGAGCAGAAAATGAACACACGCGCAGAATAAGTGAGCAGGGAAGGGCAGATATTCAGCAGGGTGGCAGAACGGGTGAACCGACTAGAGAATTTGATCATGGTGGTAAAGTCGGCGAGCAGAAAGGCAAAGAAACTAATCTCGCTGGCAGGGCTGGAGGACAAAGAGCCAGAGAGAATGGAGCCAGACTGAGCGAACAAAGAAACAAACCTAACGATTTCTTACCCAAATCGGGTGGTCGTGAAAACGATCCTGAAGGCAGACCTGGTTGTAGAGTAAATAGACCTATGTCTAGAATAGCTACACCTGTATCCAGACCCAGTCCCAGAGACAGAATAAATTCCAGAGCTCGAACTAGTGATTTGGGACAATCCAAATCAAGAACACCTACAAGAGTAGATGAAACTGCTGCCAGGTTAGACGACTCTGGATTTAAAAACACAGTGGATCATCCAGGGGCTAGACCAGGTAGCGCTGGAGGAACCGCAATAGCAGGGACTTTACACGTTTCTGAAGCACAGCAACATGCACGAAAAAGTAGTTTATTTGCAGGAAGACCATCCACTGAGAAAAAACATTCTGTGTCCATAAGTCAAAACTCGACATTGCTAAAAAAACCAACTCTAATTTCATCCGCTCTTCGAAAATTAGGGGATAAACAACAAATGAAGACTAAACAAGAGATTCTAAGGAATAAAACTAATGAAAAATTCAGCGTTGTCCCAGCTTCCCCCGACATACTTACATCAAAAACTCTGCCCGAGTACACTCCAGAGGAGCGCTCTCATCATGCGCCCCCATTACCGACCATTTCTGTCACAAACGAACGTAGTCCAACAACAAATAAAGCTCCTCTTGAAAACACAATCGATGAAACTGATAAACTTATCGTATCAAAACAGTCGTTTCAAATGATATTCCCGGAAAGCGAGATGACTACGGCTATGAGGTTTGATTCCGTCAAACACTTTGTCGATGGCATTAACTCCCCAAGAGGAACACAAACAGAGATTATATATAAAGGAACGAGCACGGCGTCTAATTCTATTAATGTAGAAGTCAAAACTAGTACAGAAGCAGTAGACAAGAAACTACAAGCACAAGACGAGACCTCAAGTAATAAAGTGATAGTCTTAGAGACATCCCAAACTAGCTCAGAAGCAGTCGCTACAAAACAACACGCACAAGTCGAGTCCACAAGTAATAAAGCGAAAGTGGACTTGGGCACATTCCAATATAGAACAGAAGCAGTAGACACAAAACAAAAAGCACAAGAGAAGTCCGGAAGTAATAAAGTGAAAGACGACTCAGACACATTCCAAACTAGTGCAGAAGCAGTCGACACAAAAGAATACCCACAAGAAGAGCCCGCAAGTAATAAAGAGAAAGTCGACTCAGGTACATTCCAATATAGTAAAGAAGCAGTAGACAAAAAACAACAAGCACAAGAGAAGTCCGTAAGTAATAAAGCAAAAGTCGACTCAGACACATTCCAAACTAGTGCAGAAGCAATCGACACAAAACAATACGCACAAAAAGACTCCGCAAATAATACAGTAAAAATCGACCCAGACGCATGCTGTCTCTGTAGTCAAAGATACCATAAACCCGCTACCGGAGATCCTGATGAAAATACCATACCAATCGTATACCAAGGCGACGGAGGAACAATCAACCTAAAACTTGATATTAAGATCCGGAACATTGTAAAATCGGTTTATTCTTGTCAGAAAAATTGTGAAGGGGTGCGGTCAGTAACAAACATTATGACATCAGAAAAAGAATCTCAGATATCTATAGAAGATAATTTTTTATTACTTCGTGATTCGTATAATTCTATATTTCATAAAAATTATTCCCGAAGTTATGGGTTTGATTTTTCTCCAAATGTGATGGTTGTCCAGTGTGCTGCTTGTGGAAAGCTGAACAACCCACCTGGGTGTGATCCGACGCAGTGCTGTGACAATAATAAAAAGTATTTCGTGATGTTGACAAACTCAGTGAACGAAGGTATGGATGACAGGTGAGCTATTTTACATCAATATTCTCCTTTGGGAAGTAGTTTTTTTTTTTGTGGGAGTATTAGTCCTACTTATTATTTTATTAATGGATCGAGTGTCAACTACTGGTGATTATGGCTTCACGAGTCAAAATAATAACTCGATTGAGCCTATCGTCAAGTATCTCCAGACTAGCTGATTATGGAGTACAGGCTGCGGCCATGTTGAATTTTTTGCCTAGTTATGGATCTGCTTGTATGTACATGTCACCGTAAATTGTCTAACACGTTAGATTGTAATCTCTTTAACGAGATTGTAAACTCTCGAATTATTGTCAACTGAACATACTGCTTACAATATAACGCATTATTTTTCGGTAGATTGTAATCGAAGTGAAACCGTAATATTGTCAAATGCATGCGAAGGAAGTATCTCTGCCCCCATAATCGGGATTTGGGGCACCCCCACGTTAGGTTAGTTAGGTTCCTTTAAACCCTGCACTCGGAAATAGGGGCCCCGCGAAGCGGGGCTCCATCGACTACGCTTTTTAGGGGAATATAAAGTGTTTTAAGGTTAGGTTATTTCTCAAGATGGTACATTATCTTTTCATGAGAGTGGTACCATTGGGCAAGGGGGACCCCTCCTTCCCTCCACACCGCGTGAGTTGACTACCATCGCATGCATTTCACGAAAAATAATGCGTTTTATTGTAAGCATGTTCGTTTGACAATATTTCGAGAGTTTACAATCTCTCTAGATATTTTACAATCTAACGTGTTTGACAATTTTACGGTGACATATACAACATGTAGCTGTGGTTAGAAATCTTAAATGCTCATTCAGTCGGTAATCTTCCTATTTCATATAAATATAATTATTTTCAGTTGCAATTGCAATCAACCATGTCACCCCAACGACCTAAGGCAGACACAGTTAAAAAAGCAAAACAGTATTATTCCAGCAAAAAAGAGTTATTCAAAAATGAATAACTTACAGAATTTAGAGACACTTACTACTGTTACGGTATCTGGAGTTCCATTACAGAACCGGGAAATGAAGAAGTGCAACCTTAAAAACTCTTCGTGTCAAACTGAAGAGACACACGACTGTATGATCAGCAAACATAAAGTAAGCATTACAGAAGAATCGATTACAACGGCGACGGGCGAAATTCAAAAAAAGAGTAGCTCTTCTTGTAATAGTCTTACGGCAAAGCGTAGCCGCTTAAAAATTATCGAAGAAATTTGTCCAGAAATAAAGGAACATGAAAGTTCGCTATACTCTCAGACTGACCCGGTATCAAGTCAAAATATACCGTCAGCATGCACAAAAGTAAGTTCACATACATGTCCAAGAACACAGTCAATGGGATGCGAACAGACATGTCCACCAGTGCAGACACAAGGATGCTTGCCAGTATCATGCACATGTCCATCATGTTGTCCTATGCCACTAGCATGTATACAGATACAGACACATGTATCTCCACATGGACCACAAGTTTCTAACATGGAGACCCAGACACAGTGGAAAAGTCTTATTGTAAGTAAAAATCGACACATCGTTTACACAAAGTTTTCTTTTACCAGTTTGATTTTATTTTATTTTTATTTACTTTTTCAGTTGCAAGCACAGCTTCACAGTGATGGTCGATACTCTTTCCATTTGCCGCCGTTGAATGTGTTAAATAGTTTACCGTTCTGACAATATACAACATGTTGTAAAGGGTTTTTTTCATTTGTTTTATTTTTTTATTTATCACTGATGTACTCACGCGTTCTTAGATTTTCGACCAACTTGCCGACCTTTATTCAGTCAGGGGGGTGAAAAGTGGTATACCGTCATTGAGGGTCATCAAGGTCTTTCATGTTAAGTATCTCAAAGGTGTCTTAGTAGAGTAGGTAGATGGTGGTCTGTGTCCCAACTGTGGGGTCACTATAAACTATATAACTGTATCCTCATTATTATGCTGTAAATCGTAAGCATTCGACAACCTTATTTACACCCCTGACAGTGGTTGACCCAAAAACATATGCCTTATTTTACAATAAACATATCTTTATTGTTTATAATACAGTTAGAATTACAATCGGAATATGAATTAATAAAATTAGTGGAGATATGAATGGGCTGTCTGCTGGATTGGCAGCTGCATGCTGTTGCATCTGGTAGGCGATCAGCTTGCGTGCCAGGATGTTCAGCGGCTTCGGCTCCAGGTATCGGAGCTGCATCTCTGTGATCGCCTTTAAACTGTGTGTTGGCATTTCTAGCATCACCTGTAAAAATTGTACACTATGTTTATCTTGTAAACGTCTTTTTAGCTATCATAATCTGCTTAGGCGTTTCCCAACTATGTTGGGATCAAGTACCAGTCTAAACGAGTACAGCGGAACCCCGGTATTTTACATGGAACGCGTTTTAAACTTGTGCAAAGTAATTATACCGTTTTATCTTTAGTGCTGTTACCGTGTAATAGAGCGGGGACAGTGAGACTCAAAGCACAGTCGGCAATAATCTTCCATCCATGTACTAATCAAGGGCTCACTAGACATCATCATTCTCCTAACCTTTTCCCAATTCATTTGGGGTCGGTGCGACGTATCTTCTTCTCCATTCTTCTCTATTACTCTTCATTTCATCAGACGATCAGACACCTCCTCACAAGGCTCAAAAGCTCACTGGACTATAGAGATAATTAGTCTTACGGTCGGGTTTGACAGATCTAAATCATTTTCAACGTAAGCCCAGTAGTACGCTAAAGGTTTTAGGATGAAATGGCCAAAACAAAGGTAATTTAACTTTCACCTCATTGCATAACACATTTACAATTACAATGCCTTTAAGATTGACTATTTATCAACTTTCATTGTGTTTTTTTAAGTTTTCCATCATACTGGATCGAAATCTACTTGCGCATTAGGGCAGCATGTTGCTAATACTATTAAGACAGTAAAAATAAAGTCTTACTTGTGCCGTAATACCTGACATAGCTTCAGGCTTGATAGCGCTCAGGTCATGGCCACTGACATCTGCCAGCAGTAGACCCAGTCGGGATACCTCGCGCGCACTCCAACTGTATGACTTGCCTAACGCCTGGTGGGAATATCATGGCAACCACTTACAGTTACTGATGAATATAACTACAGAGGTCAAGTATCTTCAAATGAGTTCTTAATCCTACTACCTTATCAGCGTTAGGACTTTCGTTACATTACTGAAACTCCATCTCATGTAACAGGACATTTTTGGTTAACATTTGTACTCACCTGGGTTCGCATCATCATGGCTAAATAAAATCTGCGCTGTAATGGATCACACGCTCGGATGTGGTAAAATATCTAAAATAATTAAGAAGGTATTAAATAAACAAATAACATAGAATAACAACATGTCTTTCAGCTTCTCTAAGTCATCGCGAAATTCTTATTGCGTTCGTGCCAATAGAAATGTAGAAGCAATGTGTCTTTAATGATCGTCTATCATAGTTATGTTCAAGGCGTCCTTTCTCAGCAGTATGTATGTCACCGTAAAATTTTCACACACGTTAGGTTGTAATATAACTAGAGGAATTGTAAACTCTCGAAAGATTGTCAAACGAACATACTACTTACAATATAACGCATTAGTTTTCAGTAGATTGTAATCTATCGAAGTGAAACCGTAATATTGTGAAATGTATGCGATGGAAGTCAACTCGCGCGGTGTGCAGAAGGGGGAGGGAAGGAGGGGTCCCCCTTGCCCCATGGTACCACTCTCATGAAAAGATAATATTATATTCCTGAGAAATACCGATTAATATACCCTAACCTCAAAACACTTGATATTTCCGTAAAAAGCGTAGTCGACGGAGCCCCGGAGCATGCATTTCACAATATCACGATTTTACTTCGATATATTACAATGTACCGAAAAATAAAGCGTTACATTGTAAGCAGTATGTTCAGTTGACAATATTTCGAGAGTTTACAATCTCGCTAGAGAGATTACAATCTGACATGTTTGACAATTTTACGGTGACATGTGTAAGAATACCGACCTGGTGCGTCAGCTGCAGGAACGTGTTCTCCGGAATCCTTCTCATGAAGATCATGGGAACTCCACAAAGCAAGTTGTTCATGATGTTCAGGTATTTTACCTCCGTCCAGCGAGGGTTTATTGAAATGTACTTGGTTGCCACGACACCTACCTACAACACAACGTTTATGGGTAACCGAAACTATAGTCTATTCACGGAGACGAGTTAGTATAGCGCCTTCTCTATCACACATTATCATACAAATGACAAAGACAAAAAATCCTTTTTTAGGGTCAGTGGGCGTTAACAATGAGAAAATAATAAACACAATGATATGAATAGGTAACAGAGAATAACAATGGATCTAGCACACCTGGGCCAGTTTACTGTACAAAAATTGGGAAAAAAGTATTTTATTAAGATAATGCTCATTTATGACAATGGAACAATAAACGGGTCATTAGCACAGCTGCATCACCTTGGGCTTTAAAATTTCATTGACAATAAGATCAAAAAGATATACACCTGAAGGTGTTTTCAACCGTTACACAAGCCGCCAGGTCCTCAGAAAAGTAATCAATCATAAAATCCAATACACAAACCAGTTCACGAATTGAGCATACAGTCTCAAGTAAGAGCACGTCTGCACAGTACGGAAAGTATGAGTAGACTAAAAAGTACTCGTACTGTGTACACCGCCTTAGCGTTGATCACTGACCAATCGTAGTTAAAAAATTGTGTGAGTGAGATAGCGCTCTACTAACTCGTCTCCGTGAATAGACTATAGAGCAGTATTTACTGTATTGGCTTTAACTTATACGTTTAACAGGTACTTCTTGAGTCGAGGACAATGTCGGGATTAATAGTAGAATCACAAAAATGGATAAAATAAGAAGTATAATGGAGCAAGTTAAGTAGTCGATTCCATTTGGCGCTACTTGGAAGATGGCTCCAAAAGAAATCGATTGCTGGGTTGGGGATAAGCTTTTGTTAAGGAGGGAAAAAAAGTAAAGAAACAGTAAAGAATATAAATGTAAAGGAGAGAAGGATATGAAGACCGAAGAAAATATGGATGGGTTGTTTAAGGAATGATATTCTATTTACCTGATGCCTATTAAGATCGGGATGCGTGCCAATAAACGACAGGATCTTTTTGTCCTTCAGATTGAGCCTAGCCATCTCCCTGCCGTTGACGTACTTGAACAGCGGCCGGAACTTCTCCAGAGTCTCGTATGTCACGTGCTCAGTCAGGTTCCCCCCCTTCACCACGGTCCACGTCGCTGCTAGTTTCTCACGTGCTACCCGCATCATTGCTATTGTTCTTGCCTAGAAAAACGAGCTTGTTTATCTTAATTATATTGTTTCATGCTTTTCTTTTTACTTACTTGAAATTCTCGTCCTTAAACTTGTATTTTTTTAAACGAGTGAAAAAGCAGGACCTTTGATTTTCAATGTTTTTGTAACTAGAAGGTGTGGTCACAAACAGTATGGTCAAGAACAAAATTGATCGCTATGACGGGAAAAAGAAGTGCCAGCTCAGCCTCGTTAAGGTTAATTTTACACTCTTCATACCGTAGAGACCTTTACCTATCCACATCAAAGAATTTGTGTAGTAAACTAAAACCCGACTATTGAATAAAATGTAGCCTATGTTACCCAGGCCTACAACGAATCGATTGACACATTACTAATCAAAATCGGACGAACAGTTTAAATTTAAAGCTGCTACGGTGGAACATATCTGAATACAAACATACACACATACATAGACTGCTAAAATCATAACCCTTCCCGCCTTAGTCGGGTAAAGTCACTTACAGATTGCAGCACGTAAGATGCTGGCAAGCGCAGCACGTCGGAGAGATCTCCAGAGATGAATATGGCGAAGGCATCGACAGCTGTCTGCATGAAGTCCTTCGTGATCTTCAGCCTGCAGTGGCCTCGGTGTATGTACTCCAGGAACGGCAGGTGGACACTGCTCTTGTCTTGAAACGTCTCAGCTCTGAGGATCAGGAATAACATTGATTTAAAATACATGGACAACCTAACAGAACTATGTCTATATGGCTTTGCACAGTCGCTAGCGCATTAAGTTAGGTCCCGATCCCATCGCGATTAATTTGTCGTTAGTTTTTAGTTGGAAAAAGTCATGGACGACAGTTATCGTGTCGTCCTATATGTGAACACCTCCATTTAAATATATACATAAGCCACGACACCTAAAACTACACGATCATCTGTCGTCACGACATAGTGGCAAGGCAATGGGGCCTTACTACAAACTGTCAAAGCTTTCTCGATTTTGAACTTGAAGAAATTTTACCGGCGCGGAGAGTACAGTGAAATAATAAATAATAAAAAAAATAGAATGAACCAATTACCTATACGAAATAAGAAACAAAGTTACTATAAAAAATTTCAAGCAAGAGAACAGTAAGAATAAGAATTATCTATACTAATATTATAAAGCTGAAGAGTTTGTTTGTTTGAACGCGCTAATTTCAGGAACTATTAGTTCGATTTGAAAAATCATTAATCTATTTGTGTTGGATAGTCCATTTATTGAGGAAGGCTTAAGGCTATATAACATCACGCTACGACCAATAGGAGCGGAGCATAAATAGTGGAGGGGAAATTTATTCCTTGTGAGTTTTTACTCTCATGCGTGACGCAGACGAAGTTGCGTGGGTCAGCTAGTTCATTCGAGGAAGACCCGGTCGACTACTTCTGAATGGTTTATAAAAAATAACCAAGAAGGGTATGGCGGGGTCTATTCGCTTGCTTCGCTCGCTCATTCGACCCCGCCATACCCTTCTAACCTAATCTATCCGTGTCGGGGTGTCCCAAGTCGGTGCTTATTTACCAAATTTGGTGATCAATTGATATTTTAGGTGATAGATGTTTGTGGTCACAGAGTTATTTTTAGTGGTCATTATATTTTTCCCCGCTATTGAAGTTCCGTCGCAGACATTTTTAAACAATTTTACGGTTACACTTCGATATAATTATTACAATTTACCGAAAAATAATGCGTTGAATTGTAAACAGTATGTTCGGTTGACAATCTATCGAGAGTTTACAATCTCGCTAGATAGATTACAATCTCACGGGTTTTACAATTTTACGGTAACATAATACAGAATCCCGTCAACAACTTTCGGGTAGAAACTGTGGTTTAAACATCCTTCTATGGAGAGTAAGAAACTATTTAATTTACTCTGTTTCTAATACCTCTAAGAACTTATCCATTTGGGTAGGCAGATACCCTGGGTTTATGTTTATAGATACCTATGCCACTTTCTTTATGATCTTTAATTCCTTTTGCTAAATGTCCACATCATACGCCGGTCATAAGTACCTTACTAAAATACTAATACTTACAGACATGATGTTATGTTATGTTACGTAGAGTTACGTAACATAACATAACATCACGTCTGTAAGCCCCAAAGGGATAGGCAAAGGGGGTGAGCCTATTGCCATCAACTGGGCACGAATCCAGACTCCGCGGTTACTACTGAGAAATTCCTGAAAATCATCAAATAACTTCTCCCACTCTGAGCGGAGCGGGAGGGAGTGTCAGACTCTTACTGACTAAAACCCATCCATGTTCCTTCCTCGCCCTTTATGTTCCGAAGCCACGGTATGGGAATCGGATCTCTCAGCCTGCTGAGAGATCCTGCTGAGAGATACGTCATGCTCGGCAGACGCGCTTGCAAACACTTAATCCATATTTTAAAGACATGCACGACTCGGCTTCATCTTCACCAGATAAAGCAGGTACAAGGATTTTTTAGCGCGTGAGCCAAATCAGAACTAACGTTGACAACTTATTTTATTACTGTACTATGTAAGTAAGGGAAAGCCTTCAGATTTCTCCTATAGATTATAACAAAATGGTTATTAAAAAAGACGAAAGATGTGCCTGTCTGGGTTCGAACCCACGACTTAACGTTCGTAAGTCGGGGGCGCCACCACAGGGCATACAATTTCACAATAATTGTGATAAATAACGCTTGAAATCGTTGGATTCTCAGGTGCCAAAATATAATTGTAGGTTTAGGTTTTCAGACAGAACTTACCGCAGAACTTGACCTGTAGGCCAGTGCATCAAGTATTTGTCGCTGGAATTCACTTGTGTACTCACTGGCCGTTCAATATCTAACTGGAAAAAATCAAAACCAGTTGTAGCTCAAAATCGAGCAGTCAAACAGCCATGATAGCGGTTATAGCTACACATATTATATTTTGTTATTTATGTTGTTTTCCATCACGATTTTAGAGATAAGCCCGAGAAAATAAACAGCGTAGGACTTAATTACTAATTAGAGTCCGTTGGCATACTTTTGGAACGAGCAAAAAGGTATGTTTAATTAAGTTGCTCTGTAAAACGCAGAAAAAAAAATGCCACATTGGCAGTGTCCCTGCAGGCAGGGCCCTGCATGCAGTGCTTTGATTAAGGGCCTTTACTTGGAACATAAATAAAATAAAACAAAAAAGCGGCCAAGTGCGAGGGACTCGCCCATGAAGGGTTCGGAGTTCGAAGGCGTTGTAAAAAAAAAACTACTTACTAAAACTCGTTCAAACCAATTTTCGGTGGTGGTTTACATGGTAATGTACATCACATATTTTTTTTTAGTTTTATCATTCTCTTATTTTAGAAGTTACAGGGGGGGGGGGGGACACATTTTACCACTTTGGAAGTGTCTCTTGCGCAAACTGCTAGTTTAGAAAAAAATGATATTAGTAACCTCAATATCATTTTTGAAGACCTATCCATAAATACCCCACACGTATGGGTTTGATGAAAAAAAAATATTTGTGTTTCAGTTCCATGTATGGGGAACCCCCCAAATTTATTGATTTTATCAATTTTTGTGGGAAAATCTTAATGCGGTTCACAATATACATCTACTTACCAAGTTTCAACAGCATTGTTCTTATAGTTTCGGAAAAAAGTGGCTGTGACATACGGACGGACAGACAGACAGACAGACATGACGAATCTATAAGGGTTCCGTTTTTTGCCATTTGGCAACGGAATCCTAAAAAAGACTGTTATCCAATTTTTTTTTTCTTTTAAGGCAGGTACTCAGCCTGCCACAAATCCTGATATCGGACTGAGAAATTCCTCATAGAAAAACCCAATAACATTTTTTTGAGCCTTGGAATCGAACGTGATCCTTCACGTGTGCAGCGACCATTGGCCAGCGAGGAATGATGACCTCAACTTCACTATCAAGCGGGACCGGTCAGTCTGCCCAGTGCCCTGGATATAAAGTTACATAGCCACCTTCACTGGGTCGCGAGAGCTTTCCCCGACAGGTTCCACAGCATTACATAACGTTGTGTCATTCACATAATTACTGACTATGACGATTTTTAAAACTTTGGTCAACTTTTTCTTCCGAATTTTTGCTACGTGCTTTCATGTTTGTTTGCTGACCAAGTATCATACCAATGTGTGCATTTTCGTGTATGTATTTAAAATACCTAAATACTAGAAAAAGGATGTGCCAACCAAACTTAAAACAAGGGACACGTACCGACTCCACGTCCATATAAAACTTCATGAAAAATCCTTTCAAATCCGATCAAAGGATCTGAGGAAGAGATTAAACAAGTAACATTATAACGTGTAACGTTAAATGCGCAAAACCTCAGACACCCCAAGTGATTTTTAATTCAATATTGACCTAATTCTGAGAGAAAAAAAAATTAAAGGTTTAATGTGCTGTTTTAGTTTTACTAGCAATTAGATTTACTGGCATGAATTATTATTATCCCGCGTATGAGAAAATTTAAATTGGACGACAACCCACTTTTTTTTTTTGTTTTTTGGCGGGTTTGCGCACGTGGTCACTTGATCTATTAATAAATAGACGGGGCAACATTTTTGAAAAATGTGACCTACTTATATTAAAAATGGTTCAATTGATTCTGCTCGTGATTCTGATCAAACTATTTTCAGGTTTTGCGCATTTAACGTTACACGTTGTTGTATAAAGTAAGTACTTATTAAAAAAACTCGACAATTAAAATTAGTTGTTTCAAAAAACTATTATAAGTATTATTAACCTGTATATAAATTTATTTGTAATCTCCTTTCAATTTGCTTTATTTTGATATTCTGCTCGATAGATTTCATCAGCCTATGTTCCCACTGGTGGGACATGGCCTCCTCTATATGGCATGCGGGCCCAGTGCGAATTGGTAGATGTCACATGTCTTTGAATATGTGACATCTTTGAATTTTTGGTTCTAGGACATGCCGGTTTCCTTATGATGTTTTCTTTCACCATTTTGAGAGCAATGGTGATGAAATAAATTACACAAAGTAATGCGCCTGTCTGGGTTCGAACCCACTAATTACTGTCCGTAAGTGCCACCGCGGCGTCGATCTGCTCGATAAAGTTTGGTTGAAAAAAAAAATTAACGACTTACAATTTAGCGCCAAAAATCCGCCATATTGTTTCTTTTTTTTCAACACCTTACTAAGGACACTTGGGTTTTTGAGACGAATCTAATGATAACTTAACCACTACCATCCAGCCATTTGTTACATATGAGGTTTTTAGTAGAAAAAAAAGAAACATAGGCACAAGATATAAGCGTTAAACATAACCCTACCTTGGCAGTGGTCAGTAATAACCATGATTCAGAATCGAGCAAACCTGCTGCCTGCGTGGTGCTGATGGGAACGAATCTGAACCCTGGAACCCCGGGCGCGAAGATGACCCCACCTTTACCACTCTTGTTCTTCATGACTTTGTCCATGCCGCATTGGGACTCTTAGAACATAAAGCAAAAACGTATTGGGTAAGTTAACAACCCTCATTGGTCTATTGGTTGTAAGCGAGACTGATCAGATGAGCATAAAATCTATGGTTTGATTCCCAGGTCGAGCATTGTCTAATAGATTTTTCTGTCATAAATTTCTGGATTAATGCCCGGTTACTGGTAAAAGGCTCGTTCTTTATTACATGAGACGATAACATATATCCAGCAGTATGGGTGTACATGGTGGTTAGGTACTACACCTCTACCTTACCACGTGATATAACTTAGAGCTTAATCACACTACCGAATTGCGAACGAGTGGAAATTAGCGGGGCGAGTGCGCATCGATCAAATCGCTAGGTGATAAAGCCCTTACCAATTAACTAGCCTGGTTATACGTTAAGTTCCAATTGTTACTAACCATTACGGATCAATGTAATCTGACATTCAATAATAAATAATTATACAACGGGACGTTCTTCAAGGTGAAACAATGCTTGCGGAGGTTGGTCCGTGGAGGATGATACATAATTATACCGAAACAACTTTATGCGTCGGAAAGCGCGCGGAGCTGTTTATTCGTAGATCTTTGACAGTTGTTACGTGAAATCTGAAGCCTGAAAGCCTAGTTGCTGGGTAAACCCATACGCAATTGACAATACTGGATGTATTGCCAATTGCGTATGGTGGCAACGGGGTTGTGGAGGACAAACAGGCAGTCGCACCAATTAAAATACTGATATTCAGCTGCATCCAGTTGATCTGAAAGCCAACACTAACACAGTTAGAAAAACGGCTGGCAGATGATGACGAATCTTACCACTAATGTTCTCATAGCTGGTCAATGTGAACAATCTGTTATTGTAACTAAGTACTACATTTACACATATTATGGAAAATACTGAAATATATTGTATTAACATGTTTCCTTCATTCAGTTGCATCTGACAATTGACTGATGAACATAATTCAGTGAGGCTATGAAGTTGTAATCGTAAATAGAGATGCGACAGAAAGATTTGGGTTCAATAGAAATTGACGGCACGGTTGGCGCAGTGGCTGGGCGATTGCCTGCTGCGCTGCGTGTCGTGGGTTTGATCCCCGCACGTAACAAATATTTGTACCTATGGCCTATATGTTGTTGTTCCGGGTGATAGTGTCATAGTGTGTGAGTTTAAATGTTTGTAAACGCACCCACGATTCAGTAGAAATTAGTATTAGTAGTATAGAAAAAAAAGGGCATTTAACTGTCTCAATAAAATCTGTCATTTCTATATATACTTATATATGTCACCGTAAAATTGTCAAACACGTTATATTGTAATCTCTCTAGCGATATTGTAAACTCTCGAAATATTGTCAAACGAATATACTGCTTACAATTAATACGCATTATTTTTCGTGAAATGCATGCGATGGTAGTCAACTCACGCGGTGGGGAGGGAAGGAGGGGTCCCCCTTGCCCAGTGGTACCACTCTCATGAAAAGATAAGGTACCATTCCTGAGAAATACCGATTAATATAACCTAACCTTAAAACACTTTATATTCCCCTGAAAAGCGTAGTCGACGGAGCCCCGCTTCGCGGGGACCCTATTTCCGAGTGCAGGGTTTAAAGGAACCTAACTAACCTTACGGGGGGGTACCCCAAGTCCCGATTATGGGGGCAGAGATACTTCCGTATGTTCAGTTGACAATTTTTCGAGAGTTTACAATATCGCTAGAGAGAAACACCTTATCTAATAATATAACGTGTTTGACAATTTTACGGTGACATATATATTGTAAATCTATACTAATATTATAAAGCTGAAGAGTTTGTTTGTTTGTTTGGACGCGCTAATCTCAGGAACTACTGATTCGAATAGAAAAATCTTTTCGTGTTGGATAGTCCATTTGTCAAGGAAGGTTAGGCTAAATATATCACGCGACGACCAATAGGAGCGGAGCATAAATGAAAAGTGTTGCAAAAACGGAGAAAATTTGTTCCTTTAGTGAGCTTTCTCTCTTACGTGATGCAAACGAAGTTGCGACCGTGGGTCAGCTAGCTATATTTTTCGCTTTCATTCTTTTCTCTGCCCTTTAGACTAACACTACGCTTTACTGTCACCAAAGTAATATTATAATAACTTCCTACACTACAGTTAATGTAAGAAAAGCATGTACGTTGGGCTACATCAATTGGGTACCCCACTACCGCGGGTTCGAACGTAGGTGCTTTCAAGGTACCCACATAGTGATGCTGACTGTACATACGCACTTTAGTAAAACACTCACCGTCGAGACTCTTTTTTGCATAGTATTGCCCTGTCCTTGTTGAAGCGATACTCATCATGGAGACTCTTTTTTTGCATAATATTGCGCTGTCCTTGTTGAAGCGACACTCATCACGGAGACTCTTTTTTTGCATAGTATTGCGCTGTCCTTGTTGAAGCGACACTCATCATGCAGACTCTTTTGTTGCATAGTATTGCGCTGTCCTTGTTGAAGCGACACTCGTCATGGAGACTCTTTTTTTGCATAATATTGCGCTGTCCTTGTTGAAGCGACACTCGTCATGGAGACTCTTTTTTTGCATAATATTGCGCTGTCCTTGTTGAAGCGACACTCATCATGGAGGGGTCCACCCTTTATAGCAAAACTTTTTATGTCATAATATTATTTTGCATACCAGCTGATAGCATAAACTTCATTTGGCAGAAAATTGTTTGGCAGATACTCATTTATCATAAGTTCAAACTCATAATTTTGTAAGCCAGAATCATCTTTAGGCATAAATTTCATTTGCATAAGATTTAAAAGTAGAACCATCTTATCGCAGAAAGTTCACAGTCAGAATCATCTTTTGGCATAATTTTCAAATCGATAGTTTTTAAAGGCAGAACTATCATATATCATAAAGTTAACAGTCAGAATTATCTTTTGGCATACATTTCATATGCATAATAATGGAAAGATTCATTTATCAAATCACAAAAAATTCATAAAGTCAATTGATTGTGAACACTTGGTTTTTATTTCTCTGTAAGAAGCAGGCAAACATGCAAACAAGCATATATCGTGCATGTAGCAAGCATGCAATATGCAAGCAAGGATGAAGCATGTAAGCAAGCATGCAGCATGCAAGCAAGCATGCAACACGCAGCATGCAAGCAAGCATGCAACACGCAGCATGCAAGCAAGCATGCAGCACGCAGCATGCAAGCATGCGTGCACCATGCATGCAGCAGGCATGCAAACATCTGAACAAGCATATACCATTCATACAGCAAGCATGCAGCAGCAGGCATGCAAACATCTGAACAAGCATATACCATGCATACAGCAAGCATGCAGCAGCATGCAAACAAGCATACAGAATACATGAAGCAAGCATGCAGTATGCAAACAAGCATGCAGCAAGCATGAAGCATGCAAACAAGCATGCGGCAATCATGCAGCATGCAAGCAAGCATGCAGTATGCAACATGCAGCAGGCATGGTTTCTGTCACGGCTCCGGCGCTGCGGGGCTACGGCGGTCCCACGCGAGCTTATCGTCGCAGATGGGTTTAACGCTCACCTCCTGCTCCTCAACTCGCGGCCCGCCTCGCCCCTCCGCGCCTACGCGATTTTAAATTACACTCTAGGGGTAGGGCAGACAAGACTACGTGGAGTCGGTTTTGGAGCGATTCGTTTCTGTCACTAACTTTTCTAGCACAATATATTGACTTTTTAAGATAATATTTTAATTTTAAATTAAGGTTAAAAATGCTATTTTGTGGCATTGAAAAATGGCAATAATGCCAAATAAAATTATTCCAAATGGAATTTTGCAATCTTCATAGTATGCCAAGTTTAATTATATCAAATAATCGTCGTTCTAAATAAACATTATTCTAAACGAAATTATGCGAAATTTGAACACTGCCAAAGGTAATTATGTCAAAAAAAATTCTGCCATCTAAAAGTATGCCATTCCAAATTCGGACATACAAACATTCAGCCAAACAATAAGTATATTTAAAAAAAATATGCCTTTAGGATATTCGTATAAAGAAAATTATGCCAAGTGTGTTATGCTAAATGAATTTCGGAGCAACAAGATTCTGCCAGATAGATGGAACCCATCATGGAGACTCTTTTTTTGCATAATATTGCGCTGTCCTTGTTGAAGCGACACTCATCATGGAGGCTCTTTTTTTGCATAATATTGCGCTGTCCTTGTTGAAGCGACACTCATCATGGAGACTCTTTTTTTGCATAATATTGCGCTGTCCTTGTTGAAGCGACACTCATCATGGAGACTCTTTTTTTGCATAATATTGCGCTGTCCTTGTTGAAGCGACACTCGTCATGGAGACTCTTTTTTTGCATAATATTGCGCTGTCCTTGTTGAAGCGACACTCATCATGGAGACTCTTTTTTTGCATAATATTGCGCTGTCCTTGTTGAAGCGACACTCATCATGGAGACTTTTTTTTGCATAGCGCTGTCCTTGTTGAAGCGCTGTTAATACAGTGCGGTCCAGTGTATATGTCACCGTAAAATTGTCAAACACGTTATATTACAATATAACGTGTTCCTCTCTAGCGATATTGTAATATCTCGAATTATTGTCAACTGAACATTACGGAAGTATCTCTGCCCCCATAATCGGGACTTGCGGCACCCCCCCGTTAGGTTAGTTAGGTTCCTTTAAACCCTGCACCCGGAAATAGGGGCCCCGCGAAGCGGGGCTCCGTCGACTACGCTTTTTAGGGGAATATGAAGTGTTTTAAGGTTTGGTTATATTAATCGATATTTCTCAGGAATGGTACAGTATCTTTTCATGAGAGTGGTACCACTGGGCAAGGGGGACCCCTCCTTCTCTCCACACCGCGTGAGTTGACTACCATCGCATGCATTTGACGAAAAATAATGCGTTTTATTGTAAGCAGTATGTTCATTTGACAATAATTCGAGACTTTACAATATCGCTAGAGATATTACAATATAACGTATTTGACAATTTTACGGTGACATATACAAGTGAGCTGGTGGCGTACCATGACGTCTTAAAGCAAGATTGTTTTAATCTTATTCCAGAGTGAGAAAGAGATGGCGCTAGACGTTCTCTATAGCTCCGTCTCTTTCCCACTCTGGAATAAGATTAAAACAATCTTGCTATAAGACGTCATGGTTACCCCCCTGAGCTTCACATTGGTGCAAATCGATAAATATATTAAATACTTTTTCAATAAGTATATTTCTCCTACATGCTAGAACCCGTAGAAAAAACTAATGACAGCAATTTTGACAGGAACCAAGCAAACATGTTTATACTCTTTGGCATTACCACACAACATTCTACGTAAACTAAACATATTTTAAAATCAAATGAGTTCTGTAACACTATCCCATGTCTTCGACTACCTCCAGTGACTGTGAGAGTTGCGACTGTTCGCAATGCACGTTTTCGTTCGATTGTAATTACAATCAATATGGGCAATGTATGATGGGCAGTCGTCATGTCCCTATCTACGCGACGATGGCTCACCCGCTTATCTACTACGCTCAAGTTGTAAGTGCAGGTATTTGGTTAATGCTAAGGGTCGTAATAAAGGGTCATAATCCGCCCGTAAGACGACCCACTGACCTAGTAACCGTCATTTATTCATTTAAATTTCATACACAGTAGTGGTAGGAACATAAACAGACTTAGTGCCACAAGGGTTTTTCTACCAGTCATCATCTGTCTCTCCTTTTCATAACTATGGTGACCTGTAACACAGGTTTTTCCCAAAAAACCTACACCAGATACCTACTAGTCTCTTTCGAATGGTGAAGACAGCTGAGACATCATATTGTACACATTAACTTTAAGTCAGCTTTGTGAAGAGAGAATAAATGATAAATAATAATAACTATGTTGGAGTCGACTTCCAGTCTTACCGGGTGCAGCTGAATAACAGTACTTTATATGGAACGACTCCTATCTGACTTCCGCAACACAATACTTGGTAAGACTAGTTGTCAGACTGTTGCTGTTAAGGATTCAGGAATGCAACGTTTTAAGCTGACTTAATATCAGATTGCCACGGACAGTCTGATCAAGAGCTCAAGGCTTTGGCGATCACATTATTAAAACTAAGTGTCCCACAAATCCATTAGACAGAACATCTCCCATGAGATAGCGGGACGAGCTGGACAGAATGACCAGTGTCCACATTAACATTAGCACTAGATCGAAAGATTTCGAAGTAATGGGGTGAAACCTTCGCTCAGCAGTGGGATGACATAGGGTAACAAACGTTACTGTTAATGTTTGCCAGGCTCTAAACGTTGATAGGAATTATCTTATTGTGGAAGCTTCTCTCTGTTTTCTAGACTGTGATTTCGTTTCTTATTCTGTCAGACACCGACGCAAAAGTGATTGAATCTTCTCTTTTCTCTCTAAAATGGTGTAGTTACCTTCTTCTCAAATATTTCAAGTGCAAGTCAGTTTAATTTTGTTGAGAAATCTCATTGTTGTTTGGCAGCAGCAGAACCGGAGGCAGAATAGCGACCGGCTGAAGAAAGATAATCCATTTATGAAAGCTTTCAAATGGTACACACAGGTAAACTTTTTGTTACCTACCTAAAGTAACAAAGTATACAAGAACGAAGAAGAAGAACGTTTACACAACTTTAATAACAAAGTCGATCAATGCACCTAGCTCCCTTGTAAGAGAAACTGCCTACATATTTTACTAGAAAGATATTTTCAATTTTTCACATCGTATAAAACGTGGTTGGTTGCATAAAAGGACCTGCAATTTTTAGACGATGTAAGAACCTTTGAGGATCATTGGATTTGTTACTCATCCACATTTTTAAAAATATTTCTAATAACACGCGTTTTTTTTTAACTAGGAGCGTAAAGCGCTTTGCGGTGAGAATGAAGTGGCCCCACAAAGAAGCGGATTCGCGAATTGGCTAGACAACAAATACTGCGAGTATATGCGTGAAAGTGGCCAGCACCCGACTTCAAACGATCCCCGAGCTCGAAATGCAAATACGTGCGAATGGTATACTAGACTCTGTATCCCTCTAAGACGGACCCTTTTTTTCGGATGGGAAATCATCAAATGATACCTCCCGCTCTGGGCGGAGCGGAAGGGAGTGTCAGACTTTTACTGACTAAAACCCATCCATGTTCCTTCTTAGCCCTTCTTAGCAAGGCCGCGGTATCTCTTTTGAACAGTCCCGCAACCCCCGAATAGTTCTGCAGCCCAGGTCTAAGACGGACCCTGTATGTACAATTTTATTTCGCAACATGTCATGCGCCTTATGAGATTCCCATCGACAAACTTCCATAAAAACGAAATCCTCTCTCAAATTCCTGGGAGTTCTATTATTTGCAGCACAAATTCTATCTAAAGTCCTGTCTTAGTGCTCTCATAACCCCCTGTCTATTGTGCTCATCCATATAATTCAAGGATATTACTGAAAAACTTCAAGCTTCAAGTAGTAGTTCAGACTGCGAGGTCTCTTTTGTTTGATAATAATACTTTACCCTCAGTATAAATAAATAAGGAATTTGGAGAAGAGAGAGAGGTTGCAGTACTTACAGTACCTCTTCGGCTCGGTTCGGTTCGGTCTTTTGAAACTGAACAACTTGTGTTCTACGAGTTTTTGAAATTCGCAAAAAATCAAATTGGTTGGCTGTCCAACCAATTTGATTTTTGTTAATATGGTACAACAAAAACAAAAAATGAATTTCTAAAAATTATGGAACAAAAGTTGTTCACTTTGTTGTATATATTTTTGCATTTCAGCCCGAAACCAACAAGACCATTTAGAAGATTCAAAAGGTGAGCAGTGACAGAAAAAGTATTCTTCCAGTTAAAAACGTTCCGTGTCTTTACATAAAATAGTATATTGGAAGCCAATCAGTTGAGCCTATTGAAAAGCCGTTGTCAAAAGTAACATCCGTTTTTTTACTTGAAAATCATATGAAAATCGTTTAAATACATTGTTCAAAGCTTCACGCAGTCACCAACAAAGCATCAAATTAATAAAAAACTTGGGGTAAAAAATCACGGTATACTCAAATGCAGTCAAAACATTGTGCTGTTATAGATGGATTGAATAGTACAGGCACAGGTTCAGAGATTATAGGTACAGGGTAGAAACACTGACGCGAAAACGGTTACCACGTATTCAGTACATAATTCTGAGCTAAATACAAGTTTTTCAATTCATAACTTTACTTTAAATGCCTCTACGGGGTGGAAGGGACAATAACCAATGAAAAACACACCTTTTTCACAAGCTTTTAATGTTATAACTTTACAGTTATAACAAATTAAAAAATTGTGAAAAAGATGGAACATTGACCTCTAATGTGTCCTTAACTAGATAGAAGGTATGGTCCAGAACTAAACAAACAATTCAAGCAACAAGCTTCATTAAGGATATTTTTACACCTATTATTATCAATCATATTCATATTATTTTTCGGTCCATGGCCAAGACGAACACGTGCGGCGAAAGATTCGGGGGATGTACCTCAGAAGTCAGTATACCTTATACCCCTTGTGACTATTGACGCATGAATGTCCACTTACTATTATTATTTTGTTAACAGATATCCTAATGGAAGCTGTGAATATATTCTAAAACCAAAGGAGCTGTCACGAGCTGCATCCGAAAATCGATTTCTGTAAGCTCCTACGGCACAATGTCTAACTACAGATTATTCTGCATTTAATTTGTACTTCTTGTCAGTTAAATTTGTTTTTCAGTTACCCTACATCTGCGGGTAAATCCAATGTCACTATAGTATCATCTCACATGCCATGTAATGCTAAATGCTCCAGAAGATCCCAAAGCCTCAGCGATGTCTGTCCTGAGAAACAATATGTGTATAATAAACCTTTCGAAACAGTACGTCTCACTGTGCAAGAAGGTATAAATGTCAACTGTGAGTGTCCTCAGCAACAAATGGTGTATCCACCACTTACAAAGTGTGAATGCCCGCAGCAAAAGGTAACAGAAGCAGTGCAAGTACCATTGACACAACGAGATTCAAGGAATCAGCCGGAAACACCTTGTACATGCCACAAGGAAAAAGTACCGGCACCAGTGAAAGTAAACTCCAAAGAACAAGAGTCAAGGAATCAACCGAAAACGCCTTGTACGTGCCAAAACGAAAAAGTACCGCCAATAACGAAAGAACCATCGAAAGAACAAGTTTCGATAAATCAACCGGAACTACCTAGTACGTGCCGAAACGAAAAAGTGCTGGCAATAGTGAGAGAACCTTCAAAAGAACAATATTCATTGAATCAGCCAGTAGCGCCTTGTAAGTGCTCGCGGGAAAGAGTACCGATGACAGTGAAATTACCATCATATCACGAGGAAGTGCCACAAGTATTAGAGGTACAACAGGAAAAAATACCAGAAGTAGTGAAAGTACTATCATCTCACAAAGAAACGCCACAACTAGTGGAGTTACAACAGGAAAAAATGCCAGAAGTGGTGGAACCATCAAAAGCACAGGAATCAATGTACGATCTATGTTGTAAATGCGAAAAGGAAAACGTTCCAAAAGTAGTTCAAGTACCATCGGAAGACCAAGATCCAAGGAATCTTCCGGGACTCTGTTGTAGTTGCCACGTGAAAAAAGTGCCTGAAATAGTGCAAGTACCATCGCAATTTAGAGCGGTAGAGAGCTCGTCCCAGTGTCCAGATAAAAAAGTAATTCCAGTGAGTGAAGAGACTCAATATGAGACTGCACTTACAGTGCCACAGCGTAGTGCACAGTACCATGGACCCTGTTGTTGCAAGCCGGCCGCTCCGTCCTCGACCCAACCACTGCAGCCGCAGATATATTGCTTACCTGTTAAGGTAATTCAATAAACCTAGAATTTAGAGAACGACCTGTTCGTTAAAGCAGCAGTTTATTACATAATTTGAATTTATTTTAGGTACAAGACAGGAAAATATCAACCCCTCCGATCTGTGTTGCTCCTGTGCAAACTGTTTCACATAAGAAACAAAAAAAGGTGAAACAATGTATAACTATAGCAACTCAATGTTGTGAAGGCATTCAATCAAAAGTTTTCTCTCAGTACCAGCATGAAATAAGTGAATGTGGCAAAGATAACCACAGCTCGGTAAGATTTGTACGCTTTTTACCTATTAAGAGGGCAGTATTACGTTGACTTTACAATATGTAAGCATTAAATCAAAGTTTCTTATAAAAAATACACGTAATTTAAATGAAAATCATGTTTTAGTCTAACTGTAACGAAGAAAGGCAAGTGTTTGATTCAATACCTATAAAACGCGAATCCTACTCAACTGTTGCTGTAAATAATGAAACTGGAGAATACAGCATCATGAAGGAAGTAGCAGTAGTGAACAAGTTAACTCGCTGTTCGACCTGCGCCTCGAATGGTGCTGCGCAAACATCCGATCATTCCATACGATTCGTAAGTTATTTATCACATATTACGTACCTTCGGCTCATGTGTGTGACCATGCCCATGTGTTACATAATCGCTACAAACTCATGACATTCATTATGTACTTTGTAGGAAAATGATGGGTGCAGCTGTCCATATCCACTCCTTTTCAAAATCGTCTATGCTGATGTCGAATGATGTAAATAAGAAATATTAGGTATATCAGACTGCCAATTTTCTTTGATAAAATATTACTGTCACAATTGTAATCAGAAAATAAAACGAACAATAAATTATAATATACATTTACTTCGTATTTTATTTACAAAAGTCTAAAAAACTCGTCTATTTACAAAGCATTTTGTACGATAAAAATACCTAGGAGTAACCTAAATCAGTTTGGTGGACCGTAAGATATGGCCGGCTTGTTCTGTGGCAAGAAATTGAAACTGCTCTGTGCTGACCCGGCTGACTGGGAGCTGGATGCAGCTGACCCAGACGGCACACCGTAGTCGGTTGAAGGAATCAAAGCTTGAGAAGATGCTACGGATGAACTCGATGATGATGATGCCTCGGAACTAGACACAGAGCCGGAGACTAAAGGAGACGTGTGCACAAAGGAGGTGATCTCCACACTGGGCTTGGCTTGCCCGAGAGACACTCCTGACACTAAAGACTGGTAGCCAGCATTACGCGCAACACTATGCTCATCGTCCTTGATGATATTCTGCACGCGGCCGACAACGATTGAGTCCAGTGCATCTCTGTGCGTCTGGTCTTGAGCGATGTTGTACTGATTCGAGTCAGCCTGGTAGCTGGACAGCACAGGTGCGGAAGACTGGAAATGGGCCTGAGCTTGCACCTGGGGCTGCTGGTACTGCACCTGGGGCTGCTGATATTGCACCTGAGGCTGTTGGTATTGCACTTGGGGTTGCTGGTATTGCACTTGGGGTTGCTGGTATTGCACTTGGGGCTGTTGGTATTGCACCTGGGGTTGCTGGTAGTTGTAACCTCCTTGCAGTGAGTATTGTTGTTGCGATACTTGTTGTTGTTGGTAAGCTATGGGTTGGAAGTTCACTTGAGGTGCAGGCTGAGGCGCCTGGATCAGTTGTGGGATCGGTTGGGGAGCAAACACGGGAGCGGGAGCAGGCTGCGTGCGAATGAATGACTGAGGGATACCGTACGACGTACTGGGTTGTTGATATTGTGGCTGCGGCTGGAACGATGGCAGTGGCTGGGGACGCGGGAGGGGCTGAGGAGCTGGTTGCGACGGGATGTACACTGGCGCGGGGTGGTGGTGGTGATGGTGGTGGTGCGCAGGAGGTGGGGGAGGATGCGAGTGGTGCTGGGGTGCGGGCTGGATGTACTGCGGGGCAGGCTGCGGAGCCGGGTAGTTGTAGCCAGAGTTGGAGCTAAACTGTTGCTGTGGCGCGAACTGCGGCGCAGGCGCGGGCGCGGGCGCGGAGGGGTAGTTAAAAACAGGCGCTTGCGCCCCCGGGCGCGGCAGGTGGTAGGGCGCCTCGCCCGCTATGGCCGCCACTATCGACAGTATTACTAGCTGGAACAACAAATATTAATTTAAGTAGAAATCCACGGTGTCCGCATTAATGAACCGAGTTAAATATGCAAAGTGTGGGTACACAGTTTCACTGGGTGTGTTGTGTGACTTGTGTGTCTGGTGTCGTGTGTGTGTTGTGTCAACTCACCGCTCTCCTCATGGCTGCAGATGCGTGCGGCTGTGTAATGTCTCGTCTGGGCCGCTTATGGTTTTATACTCGCCACCACTTCGCCCAAAATTGGGGAGCGTCGCTGATCTTACACATAGACAAAACAGTATCTATTGTCCGTTTATGATTTCGAAATGCATGCGTTTATTTCTTTGCGGTTTTGTCGTTTACTCAGGATTGTTTTTGTTTTTGTTTTATTGGTAACCGATTATGAAATTTTAACTAAAAATGTACATATAAGCAATTAAGCATAAAAATTAACAATTGCTAATTATGTATATCTTATGTTAATAGCTTCTCATAAAATTAATCGGACATAGATAGTTCTGTTTCTGTAAATTACTTAATGCATCTCAATCAATTTAATTTATCTTTTCGTGATTTATAAGAAACCTCGTCTTTTTTTAAGAAAGTTCATAAAAAATCTGTAACATGAGCAAGACAAGTAGGGTAATGTAACTAGTATCTTCAACGCACCATCTCTATTACACAAATGCGTATATTTGCAGACATAATTTACAGAAAAACAATTGACAAAGTTACCGTTAAGTCAACGCAATCATTTAGACCTTACAGTAGTTACTATGATTAGCAACAAATTATGATTTTCTTTTTGCCTGAGTAGCGTTCTTTGATTTTTATTAAAACAGATTAGAATAGATCTTGGCATTCCTTTTTATTCCATTTTGTTAACATTTGTATTAACCTCATCAGAACCTTAAGTGCATTTCGTGAGTTATAAAGTTTTATGTAAGTAACAGGAGACAAGCCAAAAAAATCTCATTGAAGTATGAAAAAACATAACTCTTGTGACTGCGGAATAGATTTGACTGTGGTACCTAAATAACTGAAATGAGATTTTCGTTTCAAAGTATGTTCTCCTAAATCCATTGACCTTACATCCCGGTTTCCTTCTGAAATTGAGAACCGCAGGCTATGTCCGTAGGTATTCTAAATAGAAGTTGAAATTGATACCAATCGGTTTTCATGACAACATAATCCTGCACATTAGGCAAATATTTTCCCAAATCATTTCGTCAGCGGTATTAATTACATCGAAGTAATATTTATTCATCTTCAGTCTTCACCTCTGACTGATGAGTTTCTCTACATCATTGATCATTGAATTAATTTCAAAATCGTGTGAATACTATGTCAATTAATCAGGTTATTTTTGGCATGATATCTGCCGATTCGCTAACATTATAATAGTTCATCAAACGACCATTCAACGCTGCCATAGTTCAAGGGACGTTCTGCAATCAAACGTGATGAATAGCCCTAACTGTAATAAGATTAGGTAATAGGCCAAATAATGTGTTGCAAATCTTCGTCTTAGCAATTTGAAGAAGCATTCAAAGAGTGCGTAAACAATAAAAGTCTCTTAGAGTTTTGTCTAGGACAGTTTCAGAAGAAATTAGCCATTTTGTTTTCGCTCCATATCATTGTCACCCTCCTAATGCTGGTCAAAAGCTTCATAGGTATACAGAGCAGGCACGAGCATCCATCACCACACTTGTTTAAGGGGAATTAGGGATTTCGGATTTGATTCAGACTTAATTTCAGATTAACCAGTAATTCTAGGCTTTAAAACTGTTTTGTTGATGGACTGGCTTGTTTAGTTGATGGTAATCTCGATCATTTCAACTTACTGCAGTATACCAGTAGTATGCTTACTATAGTAAGAACTTGATCTAAATACCAGGCCTAAATCATTTAAATTCCTCGTTTAAGTCGTATTATTTATGGCTCCGTCACGTTAATCTGGAACTGGAACCTCGAGATGTCGTATTTCTTCTTGTAACTCCAAAGATCATAAATTCCTATGTCAAAGGCCTTAGACTACTTTGCATAGAAAGGGAGGTAAAGAAAATATTTAACGTTTGAAACAGTGTTGTGTTTAGGACATGTTGAGACACAAATAGTTGCCTAATTACCGAATAGACGTAATGTCCAATTGTACAAAAGTTTGGCGTCGCAAATGGATGGCACCAGCTCAATTAGTAACTAGCACAAGAGTACTAATTAGTTACCAATAGCTATTGAATTATTCTGCACAATCGTTGCGTTAACTCAGCTCCATTAACAATCTACTCTGCTTTAATTTTAACCATTCTGCTTTTGCAAGTGTTTGTTTAACTTGTCGTCAATTGGCCTGAAATAAGTTTAAACTTTGGCTTAAGCTTTGTCAATATTATTCAACAAATCCAATGTTAACCACATACAAACATTATACCACTAACTTCAACACAAAAAACATGAAACAGTTTTGGGCGAGATCAGATTCGGTGGCAAACCGCGAAATAGAGCTTTGAAACATTCTGGGAACGCGTCATTTGGATAAGTTTCCCTCAAACTTTCGAAATGATAGTTAGCATTCAGTAATAGTAGTAAGTCTTGTCGTATCTATCAATTAGTGTTGCCCAAAATCGGTCTTGGTCTTGCAGTCTTGGTCTTGTTCTTGCGTTTTTGCAAGACCAAGATCAATACCAAGACCGACGTATTTTAGCAAGACCAAGACCAAGACTGAACCCTGCAAGATTTGAGCAAGACAAGACTAAGTTTGCAAGACTCTTGCGTCTCGCAGATAAATCAAACTGAGATTTGGGCGTTATTAAGTAGGGATTTGGTTTAATACACGATTTTGGTAGACGTTCCCCAGTATCAAAACCGTATCGTCATAACGATAAAAGGTATTGTATTGATTATTATATTTCGACTATTTATTTATTAGGTAGCGTGTTACTCACAAATTTATGTTCCCATGTGATAAAAATATACTTACCTAACATAATTTTCATACCTTGTAGGTACATCTACCTATAGTATTAGGTTGGTAAACATTATGTAGGTACTTATGTTTCAAAGTTTATGTTATACTTCTATTCAGCAAAATTTAAAACTAACAGCGAGTCGAGTAGGTCTAGTAACAGGTTTTAGGACCGCCAATGTTATGGAACAGATGCCAGCACATCAAGCTACTACCATCTGCTAAATTTCTATAACAGATTTTCAACTTTATCGCTAAAGCATTAAGGTTCATGATTGATTGGGAAAATTTGACGTTCTGCGAAACCGTTGGTCGGTCGGTGTATTAAATGTACCTAATTATTTGATCATTTACCGACAAAGACGCTGCGGTGTATCAAAGACTGCAACAAGTGTATCACACAGCATTTGACACTGTTTGAGCGCCGCATCCGTCGCCACAGAGTACGGACAGAGGCACACAAAATTGTTAGCTACTTTGGTAGGGTTGCCCGGTTGGCACAAGAGGATAATATTAAATGACCTTGAAGATGTATGTAAATAGCAATAGGCTAATAGGTATTTGCAAGTAGTCTAGTCTACATTATAAAACATATGTAAACGGGTATTTATCGCGAATTTTACCTTTAATGTAAGTCCGACGTTTCGTCCGTTTTCCGTTTGGTCTAGTCTAAGTAGTAGAGTCTCGCAAGACTTGCGAGACTCTTGCTGCAAGACCAAGACCAAGACCAAGACTGAGAGCGCAATACCAAGACCAAGACCAAGACCAGGTGTATTGACGCAAGACCAAGACCAAGACTGGCTAAGGTCTCGTCTTGGTCTTGCATTTGGGCAACACTACTATCAATGGATGTAACCGCACCCAGATTAAATGTCGGAATAATTATCATAGATCTTACAATTTACGCGGATAAACACGTATAGTAATGACCTTCATATCAGACCTCGGCTCTTTACTTAGCGTTTGTCAATGGACAGTAGTCGACGGAGTTAGGAAAGATATCAAACATCGTATTTGCTCACACTTGTGAACAATAATGCAACTTTAAGATAAACAGTAAGAATTGGAAGGTTTTTCAAACTTTGGTTGATTATGACCATAATAAGAAAAGTAAATAAGTTGTATGGCATCGCTACCATGCGTGCATAGGTAATGTATTCATGTTTAAATCTGCTAGCTAGCTAAATAGACTCAGGTAATGCTTGACGTGGTCTCAGTAGGTACTGCGATAGTAACCAGATAAGTGTCTTGTATCTATGGGCCAAAACAAAGGTAATATAAACTTATACTTGTATGTACTTGTAGCCTCTCTAAATCAGAGTTCTGTTCTTTTCAGGGAGTTTGTTGATTTGTAACATGGGAGTTAAAACCCTCCGACTTGTCTTGCTCTCATATTCTATTCTAAAGTAATGTTCCCATTTTAAGTTAACCGCTTGCTACATAAAACATTGTTAGCTATGCAATATTTACTTAAATAGTTCACAGTTAGGTAAGTGCATTATAATAAGCAGTAAGTTTCTGAAAACATGGAATCGTCTTGCAATCTTTTATTACATAAGTGAGTGCATGGTATTTTCTTCTGTTGATAAACATCCATGTTTGGCATTAGTAAATACTTAACCAACAACTTACTCATTTCTGTATTTTCCATAATTTTATTTGACCAACTAAACCTTATTTCGTAACGGATTGGAAGTAAATAAAATTAAAGGTAATAATGGCATCATGTTTGGCTAACCGCCGTCGTCGTGCGGTGGGTAACCCATTTAGAGGTTCTGAGCACAAACAATGAGGTAAGAGAGAAAAGTGGTCAACTCCGTCACTTCGCACCTCTGTTTTATCTAACAATTTGGTACCTACATCAGTACGTCTCCACAATACAAGTGTTGTTTAGAGATTGACAACGCGCGAAAGCATTTTTATTTTCTCAATGAAAATAAACATTTTAGTCTGCCCATTTGTCTCCGCCCCCGCGTCATTAGCATTTTTATAAGGTTACAAATCGTTCATAATTTTACATTATCAATAGTTAGCCGCGAATTTTCATAATAAATGAACATCATGTAGGCGTGGAGTTATATTTCCTGGGCTGTCGGCTGCGCTGCTAAAAGCTAATATTTGCTTTCCGGTTAAACTGTTGGAAACGGAGATCTACTAAAAGCTGCAATATCTCTTTGACTAATAGATTTCCAATGAGTAAAGCCGTGTCAAGTCGACTTATCGTTAGAAATCGGCTCAGCAGTTTTTCTTCGAATTATGAATGGCTATTTATCGATAACAAAGGTCAATTTAATTTGAATACAAACACCGATCGTTAATATCAATTTACGCAATCATACGCATATTTTAAAGACCTCTCCATCAGAACTGTAAATTGCAGAAAAGCACAACATTCCGATAGCTTTGTCCACTTCACGCTGTCATCTTATGTGAGAAAAATGCCCGAGGCTTGGACAGAGCCATTTCAAATCGGCATAATCCTTAAGACGGATGGCATTTAATCAATTATTAATAATTTATCATAATTGCGTAAGTAATAGATTCATTACAGAAGCCTCCTAAAATAGGCTTCGTGTTATGTGAATTAATAACACTTCAACTTCTTGTAATGGGTGTCTTGAATAATGGATCGTTCTGATACAAGTGACCCGACCTGACCTATAGAAAACGACACACTTGTCTGTCTTTTAGTTGAAACTCTTCTAACATTTGAATCACATTGTGTTTTTGGCGTCACATCACATGTGTGTTAGGCCTCTTTGCCCTCTGGCTATATTAGCTTTGCTTGTCATGTTTTGTTCTGTGATCACCGAAACGTCTTGCAAATGACTTGCTTAATACATCATTGACAGGGGCTCACATTGGGCATAATCTGTTTAAATAATTTTCTGGTTTACCTATCTGTGCGGTTTGGTCCAGGAGCATTTTCGCTTTACAAACCACATTATACTTCACGGGAAAACTCAGTCATAAGTGCTCATAATTTTTTGTTTGTCATTGTCATGGTCTTTTTACTTTTAACAGTTATCATTTCAACACAATTATATTGTTGTTACTTCTTTATATTATGTATAAGTATGTATGTGAAAATTGCCAATTGTGTAGCACTCACATTCATTGCGCCGTATAGGTTGATGATCTTAAAAAGCATTTGCTCGAAAAAAAAAAAAACAAAATCCTTCGAATTAAGATTGATGTGTGTTTTGGGTACAGGTTAGTAAAGAATTAGTCTTGATGTTTATTTTCATTATTCATTTATTTAGTACATGAAGGACTACTTAACAGCTAATAAAACAGGCAAAAAAAAGAAACCATAGTCACCAGAAAGCCAATTACAAATTCAATCCAATATATTCCTATATTTGTCTATATTCAGATCACTGGGTTGATGTCTGTCTACTTCCTGATAGGGTAGTCCCTAGGTGGTGTGGGTGGCAGGATGTGTCCCTTGCCAGCCGCTAGCTGTGCCTCGCGTAGTTTGCGCTTCGCAACTATCTTCTCATGAGTGCGCTTCATTTCCAAGATCTCCTTCATTTCTTCTTTGTCTTCATCCTTTGGAAAAAATATAAGTTGTAACTTTGTAAGTGAATATACATGGTGTGAATTGGTGTGTGTGTGGTAGTGTGGTGTTTGATGTGCATTCTGTACATCAAACTAAGTAACTTTACGCAAAAATTACTGCTGGGAAACGACTTTTTTTGGGGTTTTAAATCATGTTTTGTGGTACAACTCAATGTAACCCACTTAAAACATTATGCTGGTGGATGGATTGAATAGTACAGGGGTCGTAGAGGTGTTAAAAATCTTACAACAAAAACCTATGTTTAAAAAAAAACTTGTCAAACAGTTGTATCTTTGATTGACCCCCAGATCTCCGTACTTAGAAAAAAAACTAACCGCAATGGCGGGGTGAACAAGTGCCTTTCGGCTTCGTTAAGAGGGTTTTTACATCCTTTTGTGTAAATTCCGTTCATCTGGCAAGATTATTACAATCCCTTCGGTGTCTTAAAATTTATTTCAGCAAAGCACAATACCCATAACACATAGGTAATTTACGTTATTTTAGATAACAGAAGTTGTCTATTCACTATCTAAAATAATAGATATGTGACAGCGAAGGTGTGAACGAGCACAATTGTTTTATTCTTTGATACCTATACATATAATGTGTTAATAACTTTTTGAATCGCAAGACAAATATAAAATATTTAAAGAAAGCTAGAAATAAAAATATTTTACAAATTAACACCCTTGACAATGCTATGCAACGACCAATGCATGTTGCTATGTCGAATCAGGATTCTTTTCCATTACACTGTATACAACTTGCAATCTCACTGAGAGTTACTTGTCTTTCATGCGCGCTTACCCTTAGCTATCCACGCTTGCTGACAATTAACAATAGTGCAAATAACGGTAAGTAAATACCTTTTGATTGATCCTCAGAACCAATGCTCTTTTCCCATTGGCCATCGGCTGGCTGTACGCCAGCAGGTTCTTGAGCCTTTGCGCCGGCGGCACCCCGCGCTCTACCACCAGTACTATCCTAGCCCACTGGCGCTGCCACTCGTTCCTCGTCTCCGCTATCTTCTGATACGTGTTCCCCATCATGGCGATCAACATGTTCACCAGTAGTATGGCTACTATGATCATGTATACCACGAATAGGAGCTGCAATCGTGTTGTAATCATTACAAACATTATAACTGGTTTCTTAAAATTATTATATGTTTTAGGGAATTTGAAACGTCTTAATAGCAGTATGCGATTAGTTAATACAGAATTTATAAGTGGATTTAACCGAAACAGGTTCTATTAAAATTGTATCAGTAGCTACAAACTGCAGTTATCGATTTTGCTCTGAATATTCAATGAAGAGTACACATCAGGGAACTTTTAATTTAAATTAATTTTAGTTTTAGAAATCGTCTTCTAATCTCTTCTCAGTCATATATAGTAAACTTAACCAACTAAAATTTTATTTCAAATCGTAATGCACTAACGACTTTACCGTCTAAAGAATCTTTGTGTGATGAAAAGATTGCCTAACACCTAATGTGACAAATGGTCTAGTCTGTTTGGCTCATTAATATTCTTTCAAATCTCTAATACTAACTAAATAGCGCTGACTCAAACCTATAGTCGATGTGGAAGCAGAAATTAGCACAGTGTCATAACTCGGCACTGTCGGCGTTAACCAAACACGATGGGGCGTCGGGCGTCGCATACACGAGTATAACCTTTAGTTGACATAACGCTACGGGAGAAATATCTGTTCGTGTAGTGTAGCCTCGATAACTGTACCGGATGACGCAGATTAACAGTTGACGAGAGTATGCTGCGGATTTATGGGTGTGACGTATTCATAAATGTGTGTTGCGATCCTCAGAAAGGGAAAGCTAAAGTATGATATGAATAAAACAGATTAGGTACTATTCAGTGGATTCTTCTTCCTCTTGGTCCTAGATCGCAGGATTTGGAAGTCATGGTGAGAGGCCTTTGCCCAGCTGTCACACAGCTGTGACACAGGCTAAGTAGGCTTTAACAGTAACTATTCGGTAGTAATGAGTTCTAGGCATCTTATCTTATCCTGTGGTTAGATTGAAGGCTGGCACAAAGGCTGCAAGGTTCAATTCATTAGTCAAAACAAACAACGTTTTTAAAAACAGTGGTCCCAAAATTAGCTTTCTGTTTATATTTGACCGCTAGAAGACCTACATGATGGCAGAAAATAGATGGCATCTAAGACCGATTGAGAAATACCGCCTTGGATGCTAATGAATATTTACGGAATATTTATTTTTCTAATGGAAATTACATTGTGTTTAATACAGTCTTAGGACCAAGCTATGTCATAACGTCAAAGCTACCGTTTCGTAGTAGCAAGACGTAATATGTTTACTATGTTTTAGGGTCCATGTCACGGATTGCAAAATGTGTGAAAATAAATACATATTGCGTAGAAATATTCTACAGAATATAAGGAAACGGATCAAGGACGATCACAGTTTCTGTTTAGAAGTGTCACATTTCGACACAAAATTCAATGTTATGAGAAACATGGTAAATGCCGTTAGCTAGGCTGTTTAGTTATTTATAGAACAAGATGCGTGACATACGTTTGTAGTTCAAAGAGATCCTTTTGTCTTGTAAAAGCTTGTAAATAATGAATCGTTTCCTTTTTTGTCTTTATTGTGATGTCGATGTTTGGTGGATAAATAAATTAAAATAAAATATAGGTACGTCCATAGTTTTGACAGGTTAATAGGTTAGTTTTAAGACTAACAACGCTTTTTTCATAGAAAATGTAATTAAATCAAGCTGTTTAAGCCAACATTGAAAATCCGAGGTTTCGAAACTAGAAGAATCAGAAACGCCAGAGACAGATCCGTTTGTATTTCTTGAATCGATCTAGTCTAGACTACACAGTACGTTCCAATTTCCGTATCGGAACAAAATCACAAATCAATTTAGGGCCCCGCACGCTACCTTGCGCAAACTCACACAACCTTTGTACTGTCCTATTTGCTTCTAAGACAGAGTACAGGGGAAAAAGTATTTTTAAAGTAAACAAATCGGGACTAGAATTGGTGTTTTGGTTGTTGTTGCCGTATTCCGAATAGACTCATACGTACCTTAGCCTCAATCTCATGGTCAGTACGGTCAAACGCTCCATAGTAGTCGGAGAATGAAGTGAGAGACATAAGGAACATAGCCATGATGCTCTCCATGGGAGACGGCATGGGGTTCGACACTGAGTCGTCTACACCTTCGGGAGTGTTCGGGTTGTCGAATGATAGGAATATTATGTAGTACGCTGCGGAAAAAAGTGAGAATCTTTGATTATACCTACTAAACTCATCATAATAGACATTTGTATATTACATGTATTAAGGATTCGTGCTGCTATCAATATAATCATTTCAACAAGAAGAAGGCTTAAAAGGCCTCTCATTGATTTTCATAAGCATGTAGCCTAGGTACTGCGCCTTCTCTTTACCTGATATGACTCAATATTCTGCTGGCTATTAGTTGATTCAGAACCTAACTAATAGCCTATTGCTTCTTTCCTAATGTGACAGGTTTTAACGTTCCAGAGATAGTACCTTGTGAGAATCCCATGACAAACACCAAATAAATACAGACGAATCGCAGTAGATCACCCATCACCATTCTGTAGATCATCACTACGAAGGGACCAACAGTTTTGAAGCCTCTGCGAAGAAGGTTCAAGTTAAAATTGTAAGCAAGATGAGGACGAAAAGTAGTCAAACGAAAAGTATTATGAAGCTATCTTTGTTTAAAGCTAATTTTGAATCTGAAAAGATATGTAACGCAGGCAGCAACAAGATTATAAAATAAAATTTTATGAAATTATGCACGAGGTTAAAGACTTTAAAGTAAAACTTACACGACCGAACATAACAAGCGAAAGTGGAAGAGATAAGGGAATAAGTAGATTTTATCTTCTGCCGTTTCCTTTTCGTGCTTTTGGGTGCTCCGTCAGACGGATATTATGCTTTTTACTATAATTATGTTTGAAGCCTTTTACTTTTTATAACTTTGATCAAATTGCCGGACACCAACGTTTCAGTAAAAACGGCCATATGAAATCACACCTGTCACCACCAATTCGAATTTTATCTACTGAAAATTGACTATTTTGTGTGAAGATGAAAAGAGAATGGACGTGTACTACATCAATTCTCTTTCCCATGGATACAGCTTTCGCATTGCTTTATTTAAATGTAGTATAGCACGCGATTTTACATGTAAAGCGCGAATGCATCTTAATTAAGCTATTTGCAGCTGATTAGCGGAATTCCGGATTCAGAAATTAAAAATATACTGTTCAGACTTTAAGTAAGTTATAGCATACGTTAGTATCCCATTGAAGCTGAAAGCATGTGATATCCATTGACTCACGATGCGATCAAATCCACTAGATACCTGTGTGATCAATACCATGCAACTAAATACGAATCGATGCTGGAAAATGTGATATGAATGATAGGAAATGTAAGAGGAGCCCAGCCAGGGGCAGGATATTTCAGAAGCAAATGGTACTTAAATAGAGAATATCACCTGCAAAAGAACAAGAAGTAGGGTGCGGTGGTGAGCATGATGATGACGGCGAGATGATCTTCCTCCTCGTCGGCACACCACAGACGCAGTGTTGGGAGCACAAGCATCAGGATGCAGGATAACAGGAACATTACCCTGGGGACAAAGTAATCAAGAAGACGGAATTGTAATTTTGACAAATATCGATTCACCGAGAACTCAGGCAGTGGCCAGGTTTGAAATTCATTCATTCATTATATAGTCACCGTAAAGTTGTCAAACACTTTAGATTGTAATGTCTCTAGCGATATTGTAAACTCTCGAATATTGTCAAACGAACATACTGCTTACATACAATAAAAAGCATTATTTTTCGTGAAATGCATGTGATAGTAGTCAACTCACGCGGTGTGGAGGGAAGGTAATGGTACCAATGGTACCACTCTCATGAAAAGATAATGTACCATTCCTGAGAAATACCGATTAATATAACCTAACCTTAAAACACTTTATATTCCCCTAAAAAGCGTAGTCGACGGAGCCCCGCTTCGCGGGGCCCCTATTTCCGAGTGCAGGGTTTAAAGGAACCTAACTAACCTAACGGGGGGGTGCCCCAAGTCCCGATTATGGGGGCAGAGATACTTCCGTATGTTCAGTGGACAATATTTCGAGAGTTTACAATGTCGCTGACATATATAAGCAAATGTGTTCCCGACCCTGATGGAAAGGTCATTTGTGTTGTACCGTAGATCGTAGTTACTTACCGCGATGGGACTGTACTTAGGTTCTCTATAAACATTTTAATTCCCAAGAACCGAGCTTCTCTTAGCGCGGCACCCACATACGCTAACGCACCCACCCATAGTAAAAGCTCGGCAGATATTCTAACCTGAAATAAGAAAGTTGAGCTGGGATTTATTAAGTAGGTGCGTAGTATTAAATTTCCTTGAAGTTTAGCAAGTGCTTGATTGCAAACAAACTTAAGGATAACCAAAGGACTTACTTTTGCTTGCCAAGACTCAAAGTTCATGAGTCGACAGTCTTCAGTAAGGTCTTCCCACCAACCTTCCATATCTGATTCTCTCGGCCCTGGAATGAAAATACAAGATGAATTTACAACGCCTTATTACAAATTGAAATCTTCATTATACCTAGTGATGCACGATTCTTTTCTATACACAACTTGTAGATAAATGTTACTTTGCGGGATAAATTAAGACAAACTCATATTAGAATAGTGCAGCACATTATCCTAGTCATCATAAACTTTGTCATTCTCCTGCTCTTATTAGGCATCCTGCTCTTATTTGCAAAATGCAAAATAAAATTCTATTCGATTTTGTTTTTCTTCCATACGTATACATGTGTATTTCTACTCAACTAACCGTCATCTATGAGTCATCCCCTTTCTAGCCGAGAGGGAATAAAGTCTTACTTACTTTTGTCCTTATCCTTATCTTTTCCGTGACTCTTGAAGCGCGCACACTGCGGTCCATCAGGTTTGCTCCCATTGATAATCTCAACAGCCCCCGGATCAAATTCCGACCCGTTCAGCGGTATTGTACAATTGTCTACAATACAAATAAGCTTTTATGAACCAATGAAGTTTTAAAAAGGAAGGAAAACGATACAGAATATTATATGTTGAAGATTTAGCAACACTGCATTTTACAACCGATGACGAAATGGAAGCAAGTTCTCTTGATTACGAGAAACAAGATCGATTTCCGGTGATTCAACTTGACCCTTCAACAAATTAATTCAGTAAACACGTTATATAAATAAATAAGTACCAAGCTAAGCTTAAATATAATAAAGCATCGTAAGGTGAAAGTGACAACAAAATGATTGTGTTTTGTGGTTTTCGAAAATGAAAGGTCAAAGGTTCGACCCTTCGATCAATAATGGTTCGACCATTTATTATAGCAATAAAACCTATACCTTCGTCAAACGATGTGGTCTTTTTGAAAACAAAGTGATGGTTATGTAATTTATGGGAAACAAATCATACAATACAATACGGAACAAGTAACATGAAGGAAGGGTCTGCCGTAAATCTACCGTGGTCCGTGTCTATAAATTGTCCCATTTTAATAGACAAATAACATCACGCTTCTTTCCTCGAAGGTTAGGACCGCGTTATACACAGGTATAAAATACCTACATCCATAATTACCTACTTAACAGCAAATTCAAATTCATTTATTGTTTGTCACAAGTAAAGTATCAGTTCTTATAATATGATTATTATAAAGGATCGCTGTAACATACCTGTATGGTGTACAATATTTAGTCTTGATTTAATATTTATTTAACAACATAATTCGTCCTAAGTCAACATCCATCATAGGCATGCATCCCAAAAAGTTGTTCATTCACAAGTCAGTTAATAAGTAAATAGGACATGGATTTCACAATAGTTAGATTATCAATAGATTTCATTAGAATTAAAATTGCTCATTGATGTACTGCAAATTAAATGATGCAGGCGAGCCTATTCTGTAATCGTTAGGTCCTAGGTATCAGTCACTCATTACTCCACTTTCCTCATCTCATTTCGTTAGTATTCCTCATTCCCTTTCAATACAATTTAAATTATTGTACTAGTCAAGCCCTTTTATTTGATACCCATATTTAAGGAATTGCGAAAAAAAACAGTGTGTTCGCCACTTTGTGGCGGGCGGTCTCTTGGACCAATTTTCCTCAAACATAGCTAAGAACACTCCCGACTAATTCACCTTTCAAACAAAGCAAACAAAATCAAAATCGGTTCATCCGTTCGGCAGCTACGATGTCACAGACAGACACACACACACACACACACACACACACACACACAGACACGTCAAACTTTGAACACCCCGTCGTTTTTTCGTCGGGGGTTAAAAATGGAAGGCTCCGACCCATCTTGTAACTTTCCCATTTCGACACCTAAACAAAAGACGTGTGAAACAAATGAAAAAGTGTGCCAACTCGTAACTCTTTTAATCTTCACTTCATACATTGAATCCCATTTCGTCAATCATAAATTTCAACTTTTTTTTTTACAGTACATTCAACTCCCAAAGTTCCAAGGAAACCATTTGTTGATGTTGCTATTTTTTGTCTCTCTCTGGCACACTAAGGTTTGTTACGAGAGAACTCAATTATGAATTTGAACAGCAAGTACTGGGCGAACATAATCGTGAAGATGTTAGTCCCGCCGTTTACAATACTACCAGTCTACTGCTACCGACTACATGCTACTGCTTTAGTATTTACGATAAGTTAGAAATAAATAAATAATACCAAACAGTAATTGTGATTTTTTTTAGTAGTTCTCCTGATTGCTAACTGTACTTGCCTAACAAAAAGTTTACCAGATGGGATTCAATGTATGAAGATCAAAATAGTTACGAAATGGGATTCAATGTATGAAAATAATATGGTAACGAAAATGGACTTTTGTGATGCTATTTTGTTTAGTTGTCGAAATGGGAAAGTTACGAGATGGGCCGGAGCCAAATCGAACTGGGCAGCCCACATCTGCCGCATGTCGCATCAAAATTGGGCCAAAGTGGCCCCAGATTGGGTTCCGAACAAACAATAGAACCCGGCGATGCGGTAGGGTAGGTGAAGACGTGACGATCCCTGAAGAAAATAATCTTAAAACTGATAGCGACTTACCAACTTCTATAACCAGATCAGTATCATTGACAGGTCCAACAGTAGCGTTCAGTGCCGTAGTGTTCAGGGCTCTGTCAGGCGGTCCCGGTCTCAACGTGAAGCAGACCAGAGAGATCAAGAAGTAGCACGAGAACAGTATGAATTGCCGGTAGAAGCGGAACTTGACGAACGTGTCCCATTTAGTTTTTAGCAGGTCGATCAACATCCCTTCGAGGAGACCCAGATGTTCGTCCTTCTCCTGTAAAAGTTTGATGTGGTTTGTTATAAGAAAATCATCGTTAAGTATAGGCATGAAGACAGTATCAAAAAAATGCAAATCTGTTTGGTCCGTCAATTAGTATTTGAAAATAATCGACACGTAATTTTTGTTTTTGTAAATCAATGAATATTGACAAAGATAAAACGAATCAAAACTCGGGAATCAGAACTCGTTAAAAATTATACTAAGGCGTGACGTATTGAGAATTTTAAAGCCGTCGTATCTTCGTCAAATATGGTTTATGTAATAAAAGGAAATAATACGGGTTAATTTTTTGTAGATACTCTAACTGACGGATAATCATTACTTTTTTGTCGTCTACCCTATTCCATGAAATCGTCTTTATCAATTTGAAAAATCAACAGTATCACAATCTTTGGATATGTTCCAGTAATCACTGTGTCTCTAATGAAATACCAAGTGATTTTCATTATTTATCCTTACTGCGGCGCTACCCAAAAGGAAGATATGTAAAGTGATGGCCTGAAACACAGGTTTAAATAAACCGAGATCAGGCAGGTCCTAGCATATGAATTCGACGTTTTCGTTACTTGCAACTATTATAATATATGTTGTAGTCATAGTTTTACTTATAAGCACTAATTATACAATTGTTTAAAAATAACACTACTGCATCTAAATGTATACTTTTGTAATATCTACTTTTCAATAAATTATTCTTATTCTTATATTTTTCTAGTAGTGCATAACCAAAGTTTGTGAAACTGGCTTGGGACAAGCCCGCCACACTATTCCTAAAACACTGCAACTCGTGAAAGCCAGAAACAACAGTGACGACCATCAGAAAACTGGCGAGACAATGAAGCTCGACGAAGTCCCAGAGGAATAGAACTGTCTTGGACCCCCAATGAAATTAATCAGAAAAGAATAGCGGATGAGTAGGAAAACATAATTTCCACTTCCCTCCTGTAAAATTGGCTTGCCAACTTAGAATTTAACTTAATAAAACCATTTGAGACTTACGCCAAACGTCACCAAATTCAACGCAGAATCCTTGCAAATGCACCCTGTCTCCGTGTCAATAGTATCGACCTGCCCCAACGGGTAGGCAGCACACGTAGTGGCGCCGATCTGCCAGTAGATCTCACGCTCGATGTTCAGGATGTGGAAGAACATGTCGGTCCGAGCCAGCTTCGCAGCCAGGGTCAGGGGTGTGAGATTTAGCACGTTTTTGATGTTTAACGAGGCTCCTACTTCGAACGCCATATCAAATGTTTCCTGTATCAAAGTACATTTTATAAAAAAACCACTGTAGTGTCTTAAAATTAAACAGAATTTAATAGACAAAGGCATTCACATGTTGGTGTTGGTATTGGCTGTACGTGTACATGTACAACTTTTGCTGAAACTACCAACATCTACTATCATAATAAATGGTGACTGATCAATAATTTGCTGATCTCTTCTACTTGAATCCACACACATCTATCAAATTCAAAGAAAGAAAGTTTTTTGACAAGGATTTACAGCGCATCTTGGTTGAAGCCTTGCTGTGCACTCTATAGAATCGCATCATCTACAGGTGCATCAAGAAACTCAGTCTAAAATGATTATTTAAAGTTCATAGTCACCATCTTCTCATATATGACGAGCATGTGCAGCACGGTGTTGCCGTTTGTGTCTTGTTTGTCGGGGTCGGCGCCACGAGCGAGGATCAGTCGGTAGCACTCCTCCTGGCCCAGACACGCTGCGAAACTTAGGGGATACTCGCCCCAGTATACGTAACTGTAAATGATATAGATTTGACAATTACTCTTTTTTAACTTTGAGCCACCTTAACCCTTCGTATCCGGAACGTGGATGCACACAAGACACAATGGCTTTTTATTTAATTGTGTCTATAATAACGGTATACAAGAGGTTAAGCACTCTTCAGCAGCCTTTGAGCTACCCTAAGTTAAAGAAGAAAAGTAACAAACCAATGGAAAACGACTTCTAGAAAGCCTTTCTTATATCATTGAACAGCGAACCATCATCCTCTTCCCAAGATCCCATGTAATTAGGGGTGGGCACAGTAACTTAAATATTTTTTTCCATTCATCTCTCTCAGCCGGAAGAGTTGTGGTGTTCTCCGTGTTCTCTGATCAGCCGTCATCACATTGTTGACTTATTTCCTCGCAAATGTATATTCAAAAGTTGACGTTTAGCGATAAGTCCACCATTAGCTTAGTGTACAATTAATTATACTTAATATCCATCATTCCGCTAGACTAATAATCCACCTTCGCCTCACCCGCTATAATTAGTCTCCGGCTGTACATTGACCCACTCATGGTCGAAGGAGTCATTTCGTGAAGCCTTCTGATCTTCGGGGCACATGAAGTTGCCATAACAACGCTCATGGTAGTTCGCGCCGGCGTCTAGGAGGAACTTCACCATTGTAGGGTCTTCGTTTACTATTGTTATGTGGAGTACACTCTCCCCTATGGGAAAAGAAACAAAGCATTCATTAAAGTATAGAAAAGCCGTGCGACTTACCTTTGGGATTTCCCATTGGCATCAGCCCTTTTGAGGTGAATTTCATTAAAATAGTTAATCGAAATGTTTATAATGTACTAGCGGTTCGTCCCGGCTTTGCACAGGTGCCTATAATAATTATGTTACTCAGGGATAATGTAGAACAGTCTGTTCTAATATTAATTTTCTAATGGTGAAAGAATTTTTGAAATCGGTCCAGTAGTTTTTTGAGTTCATTCGTTACAAACATACTAATTTTTCCTCTTTATAATATTATATGTATAGATGTAGATAGATTATCCAGTAGCTGGGTTGTGTAGGTCAGATGAGGAGTCACTCCATGCAAAATACTGGTATAACTACATCCAGTATGACTGGAAGCTGACCTCAACATGACAAGTTGGGAAAAGGCCAGGCAGATAGAACCAATATTTTGATAAAGTGTGAAGTGTTCTAAGTGTAAATCGTTAATATCATCCATATTTTATCATTAGGTATATGGAAAATGCCTGCATTGTAATATGGTTGTAGATAGGAATCTTCCTAAAGTCATTAATGAACGGGATGGAAGCACTAAATCACTGTCAGATTAATTTTGGGCCTTGATAGACATTATCAGCCGCTCTATCTGATTGACTGCCCGAAATTATGATAAAATAAGCGTTTCGCGCTGATGTAAAGTACTTGTTAATGTTCCTAAAAGGGTACTTTCAGCTAAAAATAACTAATATTGCAAAATCATTCCTGCAAAAAATCTCTTTTTGGGTTGGGCATCTCAGGCCGATTACTACAATATTACTTACTGAAATTTGGTTTTGCGTTACTCCTATTATTGACGGCACGGTTGGTGCAGTGGCTGAGCGATTGATTGCTGCGCTGCGTGTAGTGGGTTCGATCCCCGCACGTAACAAATATTTGATATGGTCTACAGATAGTTGTTCCCGATTTGGCTATTTGAGTTTAAATTTATGAAAACAAAGGAGACAATTTTTAGGCTCATCTGGTACAATTTTTGTGGGTGACTTAGGTCACCCACAAACAAAAAATCCGAGCAAAAAAAAATATCTCCTTTATGATACAGGAGAAATGCCTAGTGTGGGAAGAACATAATAAATACGAGTAGCTATTCGTTAATTTGCCATTTTGTGGTGGCTTTCATCTTGGATTTTTAATTTACCATAGTACTCGTATTCTACTAGTTAAGCCCTTTCATTTGATACCCGTATTGAGGGAGTTGTTGAATAAATATGTGATCCGCCATTTTGTGGCGGCGGCCATTTTGGACAGATTTTTATCAAACATAGCTAAGAACACTCTCAACTAATTCACCTTTCAAACAAAAAAAAAAACAAAATCAAAATCGGTTCATCCGTTCGGGCGCTACGATGCCACAGACAGACACACACATACACGCACACACAGACACGTCAAACTTATAACACCCCGTCGTTTTTGCGTCGGGGGTTAAAAACTGTCAACAGTCTAACTACAAGTCAAAGAAAGTGCTAAATAACATTTATAGGTATAGGCTTGCGTATAAAGAAAGTATTGTTTTCTTCTTTAATCAGAGAAAACTTATGAAATATCAATGTCCAGTCGTTATCACCAACAGAAGCACAAACGAGCACAATATATCTCATGTAAGCACTGTTTGAGTACAAATCGATTCCGTACGTGACTCCTTGCCTGATCCGAAAGTAATGAATCCTATATTGTTGGATTTGTACTGATATTATGCGGACCAAGCACAGACGCCTCGGCGCCAAATCTCGCCGCTATTTTGGTGGGACATAATATTTTAAGGATTAGTTATTAGAAATGACATACGATGTCCTAGAAATATCTTTATTTTGAAGTGATGATACGAGTAACAAAACACAAAGCTTTTCATCAACAGAATCGATTTAAAAAAGGAAACTTTCAGTTTCAGAGATTGAAGAATACACAGTAGGTAAACACAACTGCCAAGTGATTATCACCGTTAACATGTTATTCATTATAATGGGTGAACCAGTGTCCTTCGACTTCCCTTAACCTTTTGGACGCCATTGTCACATATACGTGACAAGCAAGCGCGTGCCCTGTACTCCAAACGTCACGCATATGTGACAAAATAGTAGATGAAATTGTGGCTTGGCGTGGAGGGCACGCGCGAGCGTTTATGCTGTGGCGGTCAAAAGGTTAATGAAGCCGAAAGTCAGTGGTTCTTCCCGTCATTGCGATATTTAATGTGGTCCGGAGTATACCTAGTAACCTTCTAGTTACCTATGGTTTTTGGGGGTCAAAGTTCCAACTTTTTTACTACTTTACTACTTTGTTACTACGGTGCATTATGGCTCTGCTTACCGCAATACTCGTCACCCATGTAGACGTCGTTGATGAGCTTAGGATAGAACCGTAGAAGTCTTTTAGCCAGGTTAGCCAGTAGTGAGGAGGCGTTCAGCAAACATAGGTGGAGGATAGTCTCTCCTACAGCCCCTCGTTCCTGCAAGCAAAGGTAAGACCAAAATATTTCATCAGCAAGATAACTCTTACCTTGTCTTTAAATTTTTTTCCGGAGGGTTGGCAAAACAGAGATGAACCTAATTAGTACACCCACATTTTGCCAGATATACAACGTGTAATTTCCAAATGATTTTGAATTCAATTGACCTAAAACTGGGAGAAAAAAAAACATTAAAAAAATGTAAAGGTTTTATGTGCTGTTTTAGTTTTACGAGCCTATTGCCATCAAAAGGGCACAAATCCACACTCCGTAGCTGCTATTGAGAAATTCCTGATGGTAATACATAATAACACTTTGCCCGAACTAGTAATCGAACTCAGCAGGGCTTCACGCTCAGCAGTAGACCAATATCACCAACAAGACATCTGTCAGTCTCGCAATAAACAGGGTCCTAAAATGGCCGCTTTAGCAAAACATAATATGAATCACGTTAAAAATTTAAATTCTAAAAATGGACTTTTGAGTTATAATTATAAAGTTCATTTTAAGTTTTTTAACTAGATTCATATTATGTTCTGCTAAAGCGGCCATTTTGTTTATTAAAACCTCTACAATATAATTCAAGAATGTTTACAGATAATGCAGTTCTTTAAAACTAAGTAATTTTTCGAAAAGCTGAGTTTGCAAAAAACACATCTGCGTGAATCATCCTGATAAAGCATTTGTTTTTCGTCACCTTGAGATCCCAGCAGAGTTCCCTGTAGCTAGATGGGTTGGCCTCATACTCTTGCTGAGTGACCAAGGGCCAGTCTTTCTCCACGTCGAAATCTTCATCTGGGTTCTCCATACTCCGCAAAGGAGGTAACTGTAAAAAGAAAAGTCATCTCTTATCACGTTGCTGAGATGATCAACCAAATAATAGCAGTAGGTAATAATGGTGCAAGAATGATATAGGATTTTACTAAGTCTCGACAAATCAATGCTATCTCAATAATCAGGAATGATCAATACTGTGGTTACCAAAACACTTGCTAAATGTGTTTGCTAATCCTGTAGGATTATACTCCAAGAATCACTTATGTAGTGATTTATATGGATACTAGCTGACCCGCGCAACTTCGTCTGCGAGTGAGGGTTAGAGAAAGTGTGAGTCAACCTTCAAAAATGGACATATATATGCTATCGCGGACTTTTTTTTTAATGCTTAAGAGGAACAATTCTTTCGTACGTGCAACGGAAGCCAAGAAAAAGGAATAAATCTTTGTTTTTGGGAATTTTTAGGGTTCCGTAGCCAAATGGCAAAAAACGGAACCCTTATAGTTTCGCCATGTCTGTCTGTCTGTCTGTCCGCGGATAATCTCAGTGACCGTTAGCACCAGAAAGCTGAAATTTGGTACCAATATGTATATCAATCATGCCGACAAAGTGCAAAAATAAAAATTTAAAAAAACATTTTTATTAGGGTACCTCCCCCAGACGTAAAGTGGGGAGCGATTTTTTTTTTAATTTTGACCCTGACGTGTGATATATTGTTGGATAGGTATTTAAAAATGAATAGGGGTTTTCTAAAATCATTTTTTGATAATATTAATATTTTAGGAAATAATCGCTCCGAAAGTCAAAAACAATGTGTCCCCCCCCCCTCTAACTTTTGAACCATAAGTTTAAAAAATATGAAAAAAATCACAGAAGTAGACCTTTATATGAACTTTCTAGGAAAATTATTTTCAACTTGATGAGTTGAATAATTTTTGAGTTATATAGCACTTTTTCAAAAAAACGCAAATGATAACTTTGTTTTTCATACAAATACTATGAAAAACAAAGTTATTTTTGCTGACGAAAAATGTTGGTATTTTTAATGGTCTGGGAAGCTACGGAACCCTACAGTGAGCGTGGCCCGACACGCTCTTGGCCGGTTTTTTTCAATGATGCTCCGCTCCTATTGGTGATGTTAGCCTTCCCTGATGAACGGGCTGTCCAACACTAAAATATGTTTTTAACTCGAACCACCATTTCCTGAAATTAGCGCGTTCAACCAAACAAACAAACTCTTCAGCTTTATAATATTTGTGTAGATTCAAGTTGGTAACAATTAAATTCCTCGGAAATCTTTGCATTAATCGCTCATACTTATGGTTTTCCAAATAAGGGCTTCCCTCGAAAGCTGGCCCATGCTGGCTCACTGCAGGCGGCTGCACACGTAGGTGTAAAATTTTTATTTTTTTTTACTCTACGTCCCATGAGGCCGTGTCTTAATAGTGCATAACCTCTAAAGCTTTGAAACCTTCAAATATAATACGGTGACTTTCGAGACATTCCAATTTTAGAGTATTAGCACCAAGGTTTTATGTGAGTTCAACCTTTTTGAATAAAATCGAATTGAGTTTTCAAACATGTGTCAAAATAAAATCTAGTATAAATCAAAAGCTTTGAGTATTGATATCAACTTCGAAGCAAATCAGCGCCATGGCCAAAATAATTGTTTACCCTTTTTTAACCCCGTTAGGGGTTCATTTCAATAAAATACGAAACACGTCTTCCATCAATTCTGTTAAAAGGTTTATGCAAAATTTCAAGTAGATTGGACCAAGGAATCACGTTGTCTCTTAAAAACTTTGCCCCCCTTTTGTACCCCCTTATGGGTTCAATCTTGGAAAATTCATCTATTGCCTAAATCATATAAAGAACACACCTTGCTAGTTTCAGGTCTCTGCGATCAGTGGTATAAGCTGTGCGTTGATTCATGAGTCACTAAAGCTAAATCGTCAGTCATTATATCGCTATTTTGTTCGTATTCAATATTCACCTCAAAAATCAAATTTCAAGGAAACTGAGAAATTATATTTACTTGTATTAGATTTGAAGTATATGTAGCAACTTTTAAAGGTTTACACTTCATTGGATTTTATTCTATAGGTGTATGAAGTTAATTAATTTTAAACACAAAACCCTCTTTTTTACGTCTCTGGGTGATTTTTTTTTAAAATGCTGAAACAGGTATTTATTTATTTTTAATAATAAGTATTTACTCTGAGTTTCATGATTCTAGAACAATCAAAATTTTTTTTTTCATACAAACTTTACCCCCCCTTTTCACCCCCTTTATCCAAAATTTTCCATAATTTCTATAGCCTAAATGTTATTCTGAGTTTATTTAAATAGATTAGTGAAGTTTTCATCAAAATCCGTCCAGCAGTTTTTACGTGATGCGCGTTCAAACAAACAAACAAACAAACAAACAAACAAACAAACAAACAAACAAACAAACAAACAAACAAAAATTTTAAAAATGGTTTTAATTTGTTCAGTTACTTATTTTAAGTCACCCTGGTCGATTTTTTTTTTGAAATCTTCAATGTACAGATTTTTTGGTCTCAACGATTTTATTATATGTATAGACATGGGCACATAATTTGCTCCTCAGTGGACAATTAACGTCAAGTGAGATTTTTTCCAGATTTAATATTTTTTCCCAAAACAAAACTCTACATGACGTCCGATCGACGCTAAAATAAATACCCTGGTTTTTGATGATTGTAAAAAAAAAATATTCATTAAAATATAAGTGCGGTCATATGAGTGCAGTCACCAATCTTCAGCTTGATCCTATATCCTGTATTTATACAAATCACTTCCCAGAATTTGATCCTTAAAAATAGCGACGCTATCGAATGATGTATTAATTCAGTTAGCAATACAGTTTTAATATTTTCATAAAAATATTATTGACGCGCTCACAGTTGAGGGGTTATTAACCCACTGCTGGATAATGCTAGATAAAGGCCTCCCTCTATTCTTTCCAACGATCACGATTCTGTGCTAATTCCTTCCGATTCTCTCTATTCTCTGATAAACATCACTACATATCGTATAAGTCCTCCGCCGCGTCTATATATGTCTGTATGTTCAATAAACTCAAAAACGACTGCATTTATTTTCATGCTGTTTCCACCAATGGATAGAGTGATTCTTGAGGAAGGTTTTAGTATATAATTTGTCAGCAGGCAAAGCCGTGGGCATCAGCTAGTATTATGTACGGTCAAACAAGCTAATTGTTTTACAGTTTAACCAACAAATTACATTGTAAAGTGTAAACCAAATAGCTTTTTCGACCGTACATTTAATTTTGGTAACAGATGAGTGTGTCTTACCAGCTTGTGCCTGGAGCGCTCCTTATTCCTCAGCAGTACTAAATGCGACACGGGGATGAGTCGACCTCTGCCCTTGTTGTACAGAAAGGGCTCCACTTTGGTCTTGATCGCGTGATCTATCTCTGCGTACTGCTTGTTCTGGAGAGCTCGCTTCATCATGTCTACTAGGAGACCTCCACCTGGTGACAGCGAATTTAAATTAACATCAAACACACTGATACTTTTATTATTGAATACTGTTCCCTTTTTTGGACAAATTGATCATGCTCGTGCTCTGACCGTAGAAAATCAACAGTCTGTTTTTAGATACTTCCGTCGCATGCATTTCTCAATTTTATGGTTTCACATTGATAGATTACAATCTACCGAAAAATACTGCGTTAAATTGTAAGCAGTATGTTCGGTTGACAGTATATCGAGAATTTACAGTCACGCTAGATAGATTACAATCTAACGGGTTTTACAATTTTACGGTAACATATATATTCGGAGGGCAGCAAGATGGAGTGAGTGGTAAATGGTATGTACCATTTCTTGTTCCATTCTACTTTTCTCCCCTGTCAGACGTTACTGCATCATTTACTCCTTTCTCTGTCACACAATCCATCCAACAACATTAATATCCATCACTTTTTTAGTAACATGCGGTTCATCCACCCATACGAAATAAATGCTGTCTTACCTTTGATATCGACAAGTTTGTACAACTTCTGCTGCGAAGTTCCTGCTTGTTTCTTTACACCGCTAGTAACATTACTTTCAGTATTACCCATGGCTACTAAACGTAGATACTTCTTCTTATTCTCTTTATTTCTACACTTCAGTAGATTAACGGGAAGTAATCGCTAACCAAAGTTTTGCTTATCGACAAAACATGTCCGTTGCTATAACAGTAGAGTGTCGGTCGTTCTAGCAACCAGCGAAATAAGTGTAGTAGAAATTATGATCATGATAATTCGTGACGCAAAATAAAATGCAATGAGTATGAGCCCTAGAAAACGCTGGCGTGACGACTGAAGCGTTTCTGACAGATTTTCGCCGGAAAAAAATGCACAGAGAGAAGAATTGAAGCCAAAGGGGAGGCCTACGCCCAGCAGTGGAACAATAAAGGCTATATGAACAAAAAAAATAGTATGATAGATTTATTTAGTTGTATTGATTGTTAGGTGGTCGAAGAATAAGATAGAAGACTTCCAACAAACTCAAGATAGAAGCACTGAAGAACAGTCCCACAATTCCTCCGACAGTCACTGAAATAACAAGCAAAGCAATAAGAATCTAAATAGAAATAAATAAATAATGAAGTAGGTATAATAATTTCACGTGGACGAACGTCGCAGAACTCGCAGACAACAGCTATTATTAAATAAAAGAGTACGATAATATGAAAGTCACCAATGGTTGTGTTGGGATAGGTCCTGAACTTTCACTTAAACATGCTAGAACGTACGCAAAGAAAGAAGGTCAAACTCACCAACTAGGTCCAAATTGTCTCTAATCAAGTTCCTCTGGTACCGTAGTGTGGGCAATGAGACCATTTTAACTTCCACAAGAGTGCCTACACTGGGTTGATCCTTTACCCATCTCCTGTAACAATTAAAAGTCTGAAACTCATGTAACACAAGATTTTTTCGTAAGACCCTTTCAAGTAAAAATCATTAAATAATATATAAAAGGTTCCTCAAGGTGAGATTTTCAGTCGAATCAGTCATAACCTCATCATGTGCCTTGCTTTTCTCATCTATTTTGGGGTCGGCTTCCAGTCAAACTGGATGCAACTAAATACAAGTATTTTACATGTAGCTATACTGCCTATCTGACCTCCACAACCCAGTTAGTACTAGGTAATACAATACCCCTTGGTAAGACTGGTTGTCAGGCTTTTGGACCACTGACAAACTGTAACTGTCAAAGATCTACAAATGACACCCGGGAGTGCCCGGGACCAACAGCTTAACGTGCTGTCTGAGGCACGGAGGAACCTGGGCATGTAATGAATGCTGATCCATCCATGGAACGACCTAGGCAAGCACGGCTTTACCATTGAAGATTGACCCGCGCGACTGTTATTATACAAGCTCCTCGATAACCTATACCTGAAAATACTTTGATCTTTTTATAAACTGCTGCCCATGTCTTTGAAGCGAAAGCTGATGGACATGTGTTCTCCCCATCTTGACCTACGGTTCACAAACTTGGTCTTTGACTAACATCCAAAAGTCCAAACTTAAGGTTTGCCAACGTGCTATGGAGCGCAGTATCTAAGGTGTAAAATTAACGGATCGTATTCGTAACACTATACTGCGCTCCAAAACGCAAATCGTTGACGTGGCTCAAAAGGCTGGACTGGGCAGGACATGTCTGCCGCATGCCGAATGAACTGTGGGCCCGTAAGGCTCAGGAATGGTGCCCTGAAACAGAGACACGAAGTCGCGGCAGACCACGAAAGAGATGGCGGGACGAACTGGATATCTTCCTTGAGAATTGGAAAGAAAGAGCACAGAATCGTGATCGTTGGACGGAATGGAGAGAGGCGTTTGCCCAGCAGTGGGACAATACGGGCTAGCTATAATAATAATAATAAACGAACTGTGTGTAAAATAGCTTACTTTGTGTAATGTATAGTTTTAAGTTCACTCTCGACGCATGACGGAACGCAATCGTCTTTAGCATTCTTATCCACGCCTGCTTTAGCTTTAACAGCTGAAGATTAAAAAAATACTGTTATGTTAGTGACACTTTTAATTTAAATTCACTTGTTTTTTTTTTTGTGCTGCACATATCATACCTTCAAGTGCATTCCAGCAGTTGATTCCAGTGTAATTGCAGTAATTTTTTTCATCTGAAATTAAGTACAGATATTATTTTATGAAGAATGTTACGTTACACTTCAAATTTAGACTACTGATCAAACAAACTTGTGTTACTCTATATAAAATTAGTGAATACCGTGAAACCGGCTAAGCGCTATGATCCAACTCCTATGGCGTTACATTATCAACATTTATAAACTCTGCGTCCGCTATAAAAAAATGCGGGGCAGTGGAGATTCTTTGAGAAGTGCCGATTGAAGTAAAAACTCGTAGTCGATACGCTACGGCGTAGTTGATCCGCTACGGCGTAGGCGATCCGCTACGGCGTAGCTGGCTACGCGTGCTACGAAGCGTCAGGTGACGGTCGCGCGAGTTCCATAATTTTTGTTCACCCAAAAAGTTCTCAACACGCCTAAAGAAGTTTTCACTTCAATAAGTGAGTTAATGCTGATATATTCACAGGCGCTACTATACTTACAGGTAAGATCTCGAGCTGGGTGTACGCATCCGCAATGTTGATAGAACTCCTTAGTGGTTTGAGCTAAACGACAGGCTCCATAAGAGTACACCTGAGAAATACACACATGAACATAGATAAACACATGATTGTTCTAAGAGATGATCTCTTACAAACACCAATGCGACAAGATAAAAGGATGAATTGATAAACTAAAATTCTATTGGTCTATCTGGTGTCCACGACACAAGCCTTGCTTAGTGAGGCACTAGATGGTGCTATGTGTAATGCCCAGTTATATTTATTTATTGATAACACAAAGTTTCAGCAAAATAAATTCAATTGAACGAGTGCTGAAAAATCTGTGGTATTTTATGGTTTTCCTCTGAGCAACAATTTACATGAGACGGCTGTGCTATGGATGACCCTGAAGAGACCGACAATGTTATAAACTGACTTTAATGCTCTGTTTTTTATTAAATATTTATAAAACATTTTATTCCTTATTTAACAAATAACATTACCTACAATTGTAAATTAAAATAAACTAAACTAACTAACTAAACCTATAAATTTGAAAAATGGCGTCAAGAAACTCCTCCTCAATGCCGTCAACTGGTAAAGTCCCCAGGAGACTGGCGGCGTTACCACGCTGTATGGCAACGCTAAGCCTTTGGTCAAGATAAAAGCCAGCCCTAGGGTCACGGGAACTAAAATTAAGTAATTATTTAGCTCTGAATTAAGTACTGAAGTTCTTGCTACTCCTAAAACCGTCTCAATTTACCGGATAAGTATGCATCAGTCCACCAGGCACCTCATGCAGGTACCGGCACCCCCTATCCTCAATACTCTCCCGCTGCAGCTGGGCATCGTTCACGATCTCCACCACTGAGAACAGCAGCCCCACCCGGTTCTCGCTGTAGGTGTGGACAGTGTGCTTCAGCTTCACATCCAAGTTGTTCGTCGATAGCTCTTCGGGACTGTGGATGGATATCTAGAATCGAAGTTGATTGATCTATGTATAATGCTACTTCTCAATTTTGATGATGTTCTTTTATCCAAGTATGTAGTCTTTGTCGAAAGATGTTACTTTTTGTAAATCAACAGCAACAAAATAACACAAAGTGTGTTTGCTATATGTTTTTGTTATTCGTTGTTGGATTGCCTACGCTAAAGTGTTGCCCCAAAAAAGGATCTTCGGTGGGCACATTATGCTAGCTGATGGTGTTTATAGTGACTGGTAATTAGTGTACGATACTTAAACACGTGATTGAGGAGCTCGTGACTAAATATTAACAGCCGCTCGGGCCGATCTTTAGGTTTTGCCGTGCTTGCCTAGGTTGATCTGTGGATGGGTGACCACCCTTACATACCGAGTTTCCTCCGTGCCTCGGAAAGCACCGGCTGTCATTTGTCCATCTTTGGCAGTCGTTACAGGTAGTCAATGGCCCAAATAGTCTGACAACCAGTCTTACCAAGTGGTATCGTATTATCCAGTATTAACTGGGTTGTGGAGGTCAGATAGGCGGTCGCTCTTTGTAAAATACTGGTATTCAGCTGCATCCGGTTAGACTGGAAGGCGACCCCAACGTAGTTGGGAAAAGGCTAGGCGAGATGATGATGACTTAAACAAGTGATTGTGTTCACGATAACAAACAACGTTTACTATGGGACCTAACCTGAAATCACGAAAAAGTAACAGCTGTTTAGTACAGTTAGGCGAACATAAATGTACCTACTGAACATCTGATTTGTTTTCGCGATATCTAATGTTACATAAGTATTAGGCAGATAATCAATCAGCCGTGAGGAGTGATCGATAAAAGCGACATCAAAATTTACTCTTAGAATCCTTACTTCAGCATTAGACAGCAACCGAAACATGAGCACCCCAGGTCCAGTAGTCATGTTCACAACAAACAAACTGCTTTCTCCTCTAAAACAGGTAAAAAAACAATATTTCGCAATTAGGCCGTATCAGCCGAACGATGATCTTATCACTGAATAGGTACAGATTAGATAGCTCACTAACTCACTTGTGCTGTAAAGTGTTGAAGGAGAAGCAAGGCCCGTACTCTGAGTCCACTGCACGAAAATATTCGCAACATGGAAATACGGCATCGTTGTAACTGCAGTCGGATATCATTTCTGAACAGCTTTTGTGCACCTGGAGGAACAACCATGAATAATCTCTTTGAGAATTTTAAGGTACGTTACAGCCATATTTACTTGACAATTAAAGCTTATAAAATGTTAAATATTTTGACCAAAATTAAAAAGAATTAAAGATCATTTCAAAGTTAGTATTTTGAAAAAATATCGGAACGGTCTTGATAGTATTTATGTTTGCAAAATCTACCGCATGCCTAAACCAGAAAGCAACCAACTTTTTAAAAAGGCCAGACTGATTACAATCCGTGTGCAAACACACCTTTATGTCAACTCAAAGAAACTTGACTTCCTGTTCCTACTGACTCACAAAGTTCTTTTATGGAGTATAGGTTCATTATACTTAGACCATTCTTCCAATCTCGTTCTGTGAATAGGTTGTAAGTTGATTGTGATTAATACAGGATACGTAATGTGTCCTATATTAATCACAATCTTCACTGAAGGTCATTAGAATGTACCTACCAATAATGGTCTGGTATTAACCAATATAGCAACTTGTATTATAGATTTAGACAATACAGCATTTCCCTTACTTGACACCACACAATAACTAAAGGCCAGCGCACACCGAGGACGGCAGGACAGAGCATTTTATCTTTACCCAACGTAAATTCATGCGTACCTAGCTAATAGCAACAAGGTGAGATCGACACCAAGGGATCAATGAGCGTACCTACCTAAATATAAAATGCTCTTCCTTGCCGTGCAACAACGCTTTAGTCACCGATTGCGAACAGCAGGCAGATAATGAGAGTCATAGATACTTAGTTCAGGAAAACAAACTAAGCACGATCAGACCATCTCTGGAACCTACGCGGCCTCGATCACAGCTAGTCTCGTGACTGGCTCCTATCTTGAACAAAACTGGTCGAACCACCGGTTGTGCGACCTTTCCTTTCCTTCTTTGGCGTTGGTCTGCGATAACCCTAAATCTTTTGAATATTAACAGCTCTCTTATTTCGCTAGGTAATTCATTGGTGAGAAAGGTACTCTTACATGTTCGATGATAGTCCTCCACGGTACATCGCAAGCGACGGTTGTGCCACAGGGCGCACATTGCGTGCTACTACACTCTCCGCGACCATACAGTACGTCCGCCAAGTATCGTCGGTGATCGTAGTTGAGGGGTTTAAGTAGATCCGCTATTGTGGAAAAATAGTTGCAAGTTTAAATTCAATTTCATTTATTTTGCTTACATAAATTATGTATAAAAAAAAAATAACACTGGTTCCGCCGTTAATTAAAATCACCAAATAATAATTTATAAATTACAGCTTCAATATTAAAATTACATACATATGTAATTTAAGTATACAGGTTGAGTTTTTCAAGCGGGCTTGGATGGTGGACGGCCTAGTCCGAAACTGAGGAATCTATTTGACCAGTGCCTGTATCAATGTTTAATATTTTCAGTCTAAAAGAGAAGTTCGGTTGGGGAATGGTAAAAGCAATTAGAGATCATATCAATTTGTACTACTCTATACTATGAACAATCATAACTTAAAAAACCGTAGAATAGTCGTAGTATGTTTCATGTTAGGTAGGTACATTTGAATTTCAGTCGAGTTCGAAATTCATTAATCAAGCGCGCCAGTATGTAAAATGTGCACAGAAATATTGAAGCCATTGAACTCTAGTGCCATGTTCAAATGAATAGATATTTTTTCATCAAATTGTTTTTTTTTTTAACGAGTCTGATTTACGAGTTTTGCTATCGCAAGAGAGTTGCAGTAGATATAACTCAGGGCGAATTTCACCAATTGATGTAACCGAACACGATCATATTTGAAGGTTTTTTTTAATGTAAATACTTCGATTTTTTTATCGAAAATACTTACAGTTAGGTATCCTATAGCATTTTAGTAATATAAATGGTTTGCAACAAGCATAGTCCATATGAATAAGTTCTTAAAAATTATGAAAGTAAGTGTAGTAAGTACTTATTATTCCTGAAACGAATTGGTATTTTTGAATTTAAGTAAGATATTTATATTTTTTAAATCATACGTTACGAAAAACGTGCAAGGGCAGCAAATTAGAAAGAAACGCAATCAAGATCTCGTGTGACGTCACAGTTCGGTACACTTTTTACCAGAAAGTGATGTCAGAAGCCCTCACTCATGATCTTTGACGCGTTATAAGTATCTTCGTCAACGTATCACGTATCCAATATTTTTCGATACTTAATCTAACTGACGCACTAAACAGAAACAATTATTTTTAAGTCATTCGTCATCCTTATTTGCATAGTTAAATATCTCATTATGGTATCGTAATGAGCAATTATTACCTACTTATGAGTCAACCGTTCGCCCTATTTGAATTGGAACCGCAGCAATGCGAACTGCGAATTAACACAGAAACCGCAATATCTAATTAATGACGTATTTATGTCAAGAATGTCCACAAGTATGAATACGAAGGTTCCCCAAAAGGAAATTTGATTTAAATGGCTTGCACATGTTCTAACCGCAATCAGTGACTAGTAGGAAAACAAAACTCGTAAACAAACCCAAGTACCTACTCTTCACTGATAAACTAATTTACTTGTAATTCATGATTTAAGAGCGCGTATCCCAAAGGTTGGCAACGTCGCAAATAGCTGTCAAATATTTACATATTTTATTAATTTGGCAATTTTACTGCATGAAAGTAAGAAATATGGCTCTGTAGTGCACTAAAAAATTGAATATGAATTGCAATTAAAACCCTGATGTTGTAAACGTTTCAGATGTAAAAAAGGCATTTGGCAAGTTCCCAAATACTTTTTTTACATCTAAAAATATATATTCTACGATATTAATTATTGCATTTCCTAATCAATTTTTTAGTCCACTACAGAGCCATTTTTCTTATTTTCACACAGTAAAATTGCCAAATTAATAAAAACGTAAATATTTGACAGGTATTTGCGACGTTGCCAACTTTTGGAATACGCGCTCTTATCGTCCTTACCGGCGACGAAGTAAAAAGGGATTTTACATAACAGCTAGTGTAATCCCAGAATGTTTAGTCAAAGGTGTACTCATAATACACGCACATTTCGCCAGTTATATTTAAGTGCCATGTAATAGGGGACAACCCTATTGCCATCAAACGGGCACAAATCCAGACTCCGTGGCTGCTACTGAGAAATTCCTGATCGAAAAACCCAATAATTGTTTTCCCGACCCGGTAATCTAACCTGGACCAGGACCTCATGCTCTGCAGTCGCGTTAAAAGAGATTTACCTCTACCAAACTTGGTCCTGGTTCATACCTGTTCCCCTAATTTTGAGTACCATGACATTTTAATTACACTGCTACTAAATACATACTGGAGATATACATACTGGAATACATACTGGAGATGTCAAATTTTACTCAAAGGAAACATTCCTTTATTTTTAAAAAGAAACAAATCTGCATTCTCAGTTTTTTGATTAGTTTGCCAAACTCGGTAATCGAACAGACTAAAATTCGAAAAAATAACATCCTGTTGTTTTTAACATCAATCGATCGGGTCAATCATATGGATCAACTCAATCTAACAAACATGATAAATTAATGAAGAAAACCACAAAATCATAAAGCACTTTTACTCAAAGGTTCATCCGATTACCTAGGTTGGAAACTACTCCACTTACCAGTTGTAAATACGTGGCATACTTACGATACATAGCATCAAATCTCCTTAAGGCATACTTAGTGGCATGCTCCTCACACAACGTGACTCCTGGGAACGTAGTGGTCCAGTTCAGATAGCGGGTGTCTGGGGTGAAGTTCACGTCTACTCCGAGTTCCCCTGTGTGCTGCATCATCAGGTAGACGCAACCCAGAGACACTATCAGTACCAGCAGCCAGAATAGCCTGGAGCCAAGACAATTGCTGTAGAACTTCAACAGTTAGGTTAAGACATATAGGGTAACTGGTAATTAGTGTACGATACATAAACACGTGATTGTGCTCATGATAACAAACAACTTTTACTATGGGACCAAAGCGGAAATTGCGAAAAAATATCAGCTTTTCAGTATAAATTGCCTGAAACACAGGATTACCTAGTTCAGGCTCACAACATTGTGAACTTGACATAGATTTAAGAATACTTGTAAAAGTTAACCTTATATTTTTGAATAAATTTTATTGTTATTATTATATTAGGCGAATATAAATGTACTGAACAGCTGATTACCTTTTCGCGATTTCAGGTTTGGTCCCATAGTAAAAGTTGTTTGTTATCATGAGCACAATCACGTGTTTAAGTATCGTACACTAATTGCCAGTCACCCTATATAACCTAACCGTTGTTATGCGGAGACGAGTGAAGTGGAGACCAGACTTGCAAGATTCGACCAATCAGAGGAGAGACAGAAACGCGATGTGGATTTCAACAAATTTGATTGATCGATTCCCGAACGTCACTCTCTGCTCCGCTCCAAATTCGGTGGGAAAGACACCGATGTATGGATTTGTGATACAATGTCCGAATAACACGAGATAAAGGCCCAACAAGCGATATTTCACCATTGAGCTTGTTCTAATCTCTTGTTATCATTATCAACATTGCAAAAATAGAACATATTGTATAGATTCTCGATCGTTTTTTGCATTCTACAATGTGTACATAGAAGGTAACTATCAATGACCCTGTCGGACACAAACAAATAGCATGAGAGAGGAAGTTTCAGAGAGAGAGAGAGTAGAGAGAGGAAGATAAGAAGTAGTCAATTAGGAACAAGACAAATCTAGGATATATGAAGGTATACCTGGATAGCAGACTTCTATGAGGCTCAAATACATAATGCAGGCCATGTACACCACTGTTTCTTCCAAAGAATATAAATCTCTTCCTGAGACGTTGTACAACTTCAGCGCCCCGCATTTTCGTGACAAAGCCCAAACAGTTTACTACACAAGTTTAGAAACACTTAACTTGCTAACTTAGTGATTTATTACTGTAACTTGTACTAAACTATTGCGTGCTCACTAAGGGTATGATTAAAAAGCTCTGCAATAACTTTAAAAGCTTTAATAGGTAACGATTATGTGGCCTTTAAATAAATAATGCTACTGTAACTACTTGTAGGTAATTAAAAGTATTTAATTTGTTTAAGTAGGGTACTTAAATTGCCCTGTAATACAACTAAAATGCTTTTTTTTATGAGGGGGTTTTAAATATTGATATTAATAAAACCAATGCGTAAGTCTAAAGTAATACTTTTATTAAAAATTACATAATATCTATAAGACTAATTAATACATTAATATTTCTATGAGTATCAATAAATATACATATAAAATACAAATGCAGTCGTCTATGCATAAAAATACAAAACTAGAATATCAGTACATGATCAATAAACTACGGGCAAGTGACGATATTAATTTGTTCAATGAGTTAAAGCAATCGAGATCCTTCACTAGTTAAAATGTGCAAAACAACACCGGATACTGCAGGTCAGCCCCAAGAATCTCAGTACAGTCATCCTCAAAAAAGCAATGCGGGGCAGTCTTTCCCAACTGCCGATAGAAGCGAAAAGTCGTAACGATCCACTTTTCGTAGCACATCGCTACAGTTGCTACGAAAAGCGTACGTACCGATCACGCGAGTTCCATGATTTTTGTTCACTCAAAAAGTGCTCAACGCGCTTAGAGAAGTGTTCACTTCAAAAATTAAAAACCAGCAAGAGTTCAGTTTAAGATGTCTACTATTTGTGTAAAATGTTTTGTTGTATCTCTTTGAGCTCTTCTATTTCTTTGTCAAACACGTTAGATTGTAATCTCTCTAGCGATATTGTAAACTCTCGAAATATTGTCAACTGAACATACGGAAGTATCTCTGAGTCTGCCCCCATAATCGGGACTTGGGGCACCCCCCCGTTAGGTTAGTTAGGTTACTTTAAACCCTGCACTCGGAAATAGGGGCCCCGTGAAGCACTCGACTACGCTTTTGAGGGGAATATAAAGTGTTTTAAGGTTAGGTTATATTAATCAGTATTTCTCAGGAATGGTACATTATCTTTTCATGAGAGTGGTAGCATTGGGCAAGGGGGACCCCTCCTTCCCTCTACACCGCGTGAGTTGACTACCATCGCATTCGCATTTCACGAAAAATAATGAGTTTTATTGTAAGCAGTATGTTCGTTTGACAATATTTCGAGAGTTAACAATCTCTAGTTATTTTACAATTTAACGTGTTTGACAATTTTATGGTGACATAATATATATAGTTCTACCTCAGTCCCGCTGTTTGGCAACTTTTTAAATAGCAATTTACACAAAAATATTAGCATCTATTTAAATAACATTTGGTTTTCCTAGAACTTTATATTAGCAAATAAGTACTTATAAATACCTTAAAAATACATAATATTCATAATTATAAAATAAGTTTTCAGTCAGTCCTAAAGTTGTATCAAGTAGTGTCGTTAAAAAGGTTTCTACATTTTTCCTGTTTACCCAAACCATCTTTGGAACCAGCTCTTTTGCGTGGTGGTGGTAATGTCAGTAGATACAAGACTCTTGCCCATGGGGTCCACGTAGGACGCAGTATTTGTGGTAGGAGCAGGAGTAGTTGTCTTATACAACCTGTCTAAACGGAACCCCTTTTCAAGGTCTGACAGTAACTCGCGTTGTGGGTGACGACGCTCCCATTCCGTTGCTGGAAAAAAGGAGTTTATAATGATTAGTCTGTTTGGGACTACGGCCTCCTTACACCATTATGTCATTATCAGTAATTCAGTATTAAAAAAGTAAAGCAATTTGATCGTTCTGCCTCTGATTCCTCATGATTTACATTTCGTATGACTGCACGAAACAGAATGTTTTAAATTTGTTTTAGGAGCCTTCATCCAAAAAGTTGGCAACGTTGCAAATAGCTGTCAAATATTTACTTATTTTAAACAATTTGGAAATATTACTGTATGGAAATAAGAAATGTGGCTAACTAGTGAACTAGAATGTTAAATAAAGTGAATTGCTGGTGACAACAGGTGATTCAACCCAGAAAATGGCCATGTCGAGATCAATTAGACGGTCAGCAATGTAAAATAGAATAATATAATTCAGCTGCACCTGGTAAGAATGGAAGCCATATCATATTAACATATTTGGGAAAAGGCTAGGTCATCATTGCTGTTATATCATCAGATGGGCAGATAGCAGTGCTAAAATACTAATCGAAAAAGTCTTATCAATTATATATGTATTTGCAGTTGCACAAGAACAATCATAATTAACCGAGTACTTGGCACGGTGGTAATGTAGCGGAAATCATTACATGCCCTTGATTATTATAACAGAGATAAAACGCGAGTACGTACGTACGTACGTATACTGAAATAAAATATCTCTCATTTTATTACTGATGCTTTTAAAATTACTTTTTTATCGGTAATAAAATTAAACATCGCTATGCTGTTGTTTTTAAACGAGAAGAAGAAATATGAGTTTTGAAAGGGGTTTGATTTTTTTGTCCTACCTAACATCCGCCATGTTTAATTATTTACAAAAAACTTTTTTGCAAAAAATAAAACCGACTTCACACAAAAAAGTGAAAAATAACTTTAGCTTCAGAAGTCGGTGACCTTTATTTGATTGATTTAGTTTTTTTGTCACCGACTTCTGAAGCTTTTATTTTTTGCAAAAAAGTTTTTATTTTTCACTTTTTAGTGGTTCACATGTGCATACCCTTTCACAGCGTACCAGCGTGATTTTTTGTTATGAACTGGTGTAAACAATAGACAGACATGAGATTTCAGCAATCCCAGTAAGAGACACACATTTGCTACATTTAATGAGGAGTTCCGTTGCCTTTCTCCGAAGTTTTTCATCTAATCTTTACCAAATTTAAATGGGATCACTCACGAGAAAGTAGTCTTTCTAAAACTACCCAAATCGCTTCTGGTGTGCCTATAAAATTTGAAAAGTTCTCTCTATTTCTCCAGGATCCCATTATCAGGATCCTGACTTGATGATTATGGGACCTTCTGGGAAGTATACCCTTTCAAACAATTAAAAGACAAATTCGGTCCAGTCATCTTCGAGTAATCGGGGAACATTGAATTGAGAACCTTCTCCTTTTTGAAGTCGGTTAATAACGACGTTATGGTACGTGACCCAAATAAACGGATAGCCTTTAAAAGATTTGGCCGAGTATCGTTAATTTGCTTCTAAGAATTGAAGAGCTCCGTTCCTTTGTTATGGATCCCATAATCAGAACCTAACCAAATTCTCATCAAACTACCCTTGAAGTACCCTTGCCAATAAAATAAAAAAAAAACAATACATGTCAAGGTAATAGGCTTATCCCCAATAAATGGAACTTAATACACCTAACTGTCGAAATCTGGGAATATTGTACACATCTGCGTACCCCCTCAGAGCATACAGGCGTGATGTTACGTCATGATGTTGTATAAACAATAAACATTCAAGCGATTGCAGCAGTTACTGCAGATTTGCCGTGTATTTTTGAAGAGTTCCATTGTATATCTCCGAAGATCCGGATCAGATCTTCAGCAAATTAAAATATGACCACACGGGAAGCACCAGCTTTCAAATTAAAAAAGAATCATCAAACTCGGTTCACCCAGTCGAAAGTACTGAGGTAACAAACACTGTCGAAATCTGGGTGTACTGTACACATCTGCGTACCCCCTCAGAGCATACAGGCGTGATATTACGTCATGATGTTGTATAAACAATAAACCTACAAGCGATAACAGCAATCACTGCAGATTTGCCGTACATTTTTGAGGAGTTCCATTGTATATCTCCGAAGACCAGCATCAGATCTTCAGCAAATTAAAATGGGACCACATGGGAAGCACCAGCTTTCAAATAAAAAAAGAATCATCAAAATCCGTTCACTCAGTCGAAAGTTATGAGGTAACAAACACAAAAAAAAAAAAAAAAAAAAAAAACATACAGACGAATTGATAACCTCCTCTTTTTGGAAGTCGGTTAAAAATAGCGGCCACGCATAAAACCTATAGGAAATACCAAGAAGTTTTGTATGAGATAAAATTTGCTTTTGACGTTAAATATAAGATATTCTAGAACTTACGACAGTAAGGCACCTTGTCCGTGGTGAGTACGAAGTAGGATCCATTCGCGCGAGGCACTCTGTCCAGCCCGATTGCCCTGATACCCATCTCCGAACATGAACCTACTTTATCACAAGCCGCTTTCAGGCTCGTGTTTACCCTGGAAGACGAAATGAATACAAGATTAAAGAGAAGTAGCAAGACTAAGAGATAATATAAATGATATTGGGACAAGCGATATCATAAGACGAAGTCAAAAATGGCACCGGTGATTGAAACTGTGTGGTATGCCGCATATGATGCGGAGGAATGAGGAAAAGGTCGTGAAAACAGTTTTGTATAGCAAAGGTACTAAGAAAATACCAAAAAAACAATGGCTGGACTGTATGATAAATAAATATGGCTAGAAAGATGGTCACTAACTCACTACTGAAATGGTAACTAATGATAAAGGTTGGAAAAAGGAGAATGATGATGATTAAACATATTTGGACATCAAAAACCTTTTCAAAGTCATCCAGGAAAACCTCACTTTTTCAAACTTACCCTTCGTAAGTCAAGTCCCATTGGTGTCCCCTAAAAGTGCAGTTTTTGTTAATCAACGACTCAGTAAATAGTAGATAGGCGCGTCCATGACTGCATATAGCCTGCTGCAGTCCTGAAATAAAACGAATTTGTTCAGGACCTGAATAACGAACAATTTTAGTAGTAAGCTCACTGCGACGAATCAGCACCGCCTCTACTCGAACCGTTCTTTCGATTAAACTCCATACAGCAATTCACACTTATAACGTTACGGCATCGCTATCAGGATCAGTTAGCAAAAATGAGGCAAGGTGATGCCGTTCGGTTCAGTGTTAAAATACAATGTGCTATGAACTGTAATCGTAAATCCAAAAATGCTACATGTACAAGCAATCTAAAGATGTTGTAATGCGTCATAGGAAATACAACTCGTAAGCAAAGCCGATGGAATCAAAGTTTCCATTACGTTTAATCGAAATTCGATAAACTTACTTGCTGAAAATGGAATCATTGACCAAATTGAATCGTTTTTGCAGCCCGGCTGTTTCATACCACCATTTGGATAGAAATCTGAGTGACCTGAAATATAAAAAAAATAAAACTATGTTGGTGACATTATGTAACAAGACTAACAAGTCAAAAACCATCGTTATCATCGACCTAGTGTTCCTTGCCATGGACCAAGGGACCTGGTGGTAAGAGATTAGGAAAAACATTGGTTGATAAACCCAGCAGGAAATAAGTAAACCCTTACCATTACGTTCAGGAAAGCCGAAGCCGATCCTCGACAGTAATCGCCCATTAGTGTGGATGATGTCCACATAATCGGCGTCAGTGGCATCCAGCCGCTCAGTATGGTCGACGGTCCTGAAGCAAGGTTGAGCGGGGTCCAGACCTGACACAACAAAGGAATACGAAACTGAAGAAACTCAAGAGACCTACTGGCAACTGTTACAGTAAAATTGAAAGTATCTAACTTGGCAATTGATTTTCACAGGTCACGAGAAGAGTCACAATGCACGTAACTAAATTAGTGATAAATGTTGATGATGGATAGAAAGATCAAAATAAAGATGGAAGAGGAATAAATGATAACGTGACGGTTAACAGGGAACAATGGAAGATATTGTGCGGAGCTCAAGAAACATGGGACGAATTCAAAAAGACATGTCAAAATTAAATACAAACGCTCTGCAAGATTTGACATGCACAGACATGCTTACCTGTAATTCGGGCAACTTTTCCCAAATGATACGATGCATATGAAACGATATGCGCTCCTAAACTGTGCCCGACAAAATGCATATCTTTAGTCCTCGCTCCAGTTTCTTTTATCAGCTGACGCATGAAACTGGAAAATAAAAACAAACGTAAATAAAAACTATCTACCAGTATCAGTACAAACAGTCTAATAGTGCATATTTTTATTAGTAAACAGTTCAAAGATTAGACTGTTTGGCTGCAGTCACTATTCCTTGACGCAATGAGTACTGGACCTTCACAAGACAGCAATTCCAAATTCCAAAACCCTGTTTGTAATCCGGCTCGAAGGACCGCAAACCGTTTTACCATACATGTTGGTTGATCAGCTAATCGCGTCAATTCCTATAGAAAATCCTTTTTTTTTTTGCGAATTTCAAGAACTTACAGAATAACAGTTGTTCAGTTTCATGGTCCAAGATACCACACGAGAGGTGGTTGATAATAAAATTATTGATTGATTGATTATTTAGTACCCCTTACCCAACAACGTCGGAGCCAACTCTTCGCGTATTCGCCACTGCTCTCCAATACTTCCACGTGTTCCCACCCCCGCTCCAATCTACGGCAATGACATTAACATCGGCCTGGAAATAAAAAATAAAAAACAAAATAAAGAATGTTCGATCAGGATTAAGAGTTTGCTAGACCAGTGAAATCGCTTTCAAATCGGTTCATATTTCTGCAATAACTTTCATCAGCTTCAACAGACAAAGTAGCCTGACCTTCCTTTCAGCGTTATCGGTACCAGTCAGTTCACAGATATTTTCAGTAGCAATGCTTAGCCCCTCATGGAATCGAGAATAAGGTAGGCCGTGATTCCGATTAAAATGGTAAGAGCAAAAACCGATTAATCATATTAAAAGATTAACCGGTTAGATCTATAAGCCATGTTTTTGATTAACCTTTATATGGATTATCCATTTAAATATTGCTGATTAACCAGAATGAAAGAGACAATTTAAAGCACTCAGCGCAGCGCGGGCTAATCACTTTCGTGCATTATTTATATGTACAAAAATGAACTCTGTGCGTGAACCAGTTTAATATAGGCTGCAGTTTAATATAGGCTGAACTCAATAATACAGATTAACCTTTACTATAGGGTTTTTCACCTAACCTTAAAAAATAACTCGATTAAAACCCCTCTACTTTTTCGGTAGAAATTATTTTAAAATAATTGTCTCTCAGGGCAGATGAACCTTAGAAATAAGAATGATGAAACTTAACATACCCAAGCCAGAAATGCTTGAGCCATATCATTGACCCAAGACGCGTTGCTGTGGCTCATAAACCCGTGCATAATCACCACCGTCTTTCTGTTCGGCTTGAAGTCAACCCATTCGAGGCCGAATTGAGATCCGGGCACAACCTGGAAGTAATAAATCTTGTAGCGTGCGTTCCTGTCTTCTGCCCTTGGGTGGTAAATTAAAGTTGTTGTTATCGAAGCAAAGAAGCAGCGGGGTAATTGTGTAACGCGCTTACAATGGCAATGCCCTTCAATTTGACAATTCATTGCGTTATTTAGGTTGGCGGAATGGATTAGGAATTTCATTTAAAAACTACAGATTGTTTAGAAGGCGTGTTTCGCAATCGGAGTGTTGTGTTGATCTTCAAAGTTAACAACGTAAATGCTAGCAGGATCTTGGATTATTTATGGATTGTACATATTCTTGTAAAGGTGCGGTCAAACCGACCAGACCAAATTCCGTACCCCGAATTTAGCAGTTACTATACCTAAGTACATCAACAAAGTCCACAGCCTGTGAAGCAACATAACTAATTATGAGGAAGCAGCTATCCTTACCTGGACCCTTGTACTCATATTTCTTGACATGAAGTAGAATTGCGTGTTAACAGAGTTGACGGAATCTGGCTTCATGTTGAAGATAGTCATCACCGACCGCGAGAGCGAGCCCAGCCCGAAACAGTCCACTATGTCAGGCACTGGAAGATTGGTCGTGGTTTCCTGAATAATTTGACTTTATTTAAAAAAATGGGTCATTAATCATCACTATCACTACATATATAAAAAAATCCTCCGCCGCGTCTATCTGTCTGTCTGTTCGCGAAGAATTCAAAAACTACTGCACCGATTTTCCTGCTGTTTTCACCAATTGATAGAGTGGTACGCGAGGAAGGTTTTATATATAATTTGTACGTGGATGAAGCCGCGGGCATCAGTTAGTAAATTATTAACACATCGCTAAACCATCTCATGCTCGTTTTAACTAAAAGCCTTAAAAGCGCGCTGTTTAATTCTCAAGGCTCCACTCAGCGCCAAGATAAGAGTAGCAAAGCAAAATTATTCAGGTATCCATGTGTCAACAAAGCAAAAATATTCAGGTATTATGTGTCAACAAAGCAAAAATATTCAGGTATACATATGTCAACAAAGCAAAAATATTCAGGTATCTATGTGTCAACAAAGCAAAAATTACTGGATGGCTGCCATTTTGATTTCGAAAAGAATACACTTATTGTTCTTTTTTTTTAACTTTTTGTTCGTTTTTATGCTTAAAAAAACAAATTTGAAACATACCATGGGGTCAGCAAAGCGATCGGAGAGGTCATTAGCTTCTGTAGTGATGCTGATGTTCATCTTCATGTTCAGAAACTCCTGAAGGTCCTCCGGGTTTATGTGATTCTCCACTGCAGGAAGAAGTTTTTTTTAAGTTTATTTTAATTAATTTTTTGAAAAAAAAATACCTTGAAAATTGGCGAATATTACCTACTTGATGTTGTTACCTAGTAGGTAGGTAGATATTTCAGAGGAAAATGGACACGGAGTTTGTTGTTTTGGTTTTGATGGGGTTTCTACCATAAACAAGAATTAGACAATGCGTACAATGGGAATTTCGTACTTTCGTTTTCGTTCATTTCAGTACTATTTGTTTGTACCTGTATTTATTGACAATGCAGATAAACATGTTTGTTAAATATTTCAGTGAAGGAAAACATACATTACTCATTTTAGAGTCTGATAGACTAAGGGAAAATGTCCAAATAAACACTGCTAAATTACTCCAATGATTACAAATTGGGTAGAATGATCTTAATAAACATAAATATAACATCATGCCTGTTATCTCCGAATAGACAGGCAGAGGTGTACCTCATAGTTGTACACCAGTATTAGCGAAGGGTCAATTTTTGTAAGTGGTAACCCACATTAGACCAGTGCAGATATCTTCAAAAACGTAATAAAAAACAATGTAATCATATTAGGCTGAAACCCATTGGAAAAAGAAGAGCATGTAGCAAAAATCAAAGGAAAAATAATTTACGGGCGATCTGAGGTCGAAAAGTGGGGGGAGGGGTCATCGCTTAAGGGTAAATATCGGTTTATCTCAATTTCTCGCAAAACTACAAGTTATATGGATAAAAGTTGAATTGCAAAGTAAAAAAATGTAAGTAGTATTTTTTCCGTTTTCAAAAATTATCGGCACTGGTCTTCTTTAATGTGATTAGGTATATTATTTGTCTATTGAATGCTGACTGCCATTTTTTCAAATGGAATCCGATAGGAATCGAGTTGCATGGACCCTTCGCCACTGTAGTACACCCACATTTCGCCAGTTGTTTTCAGTCCCATGCAATAGAGAGCAAACCTATTGCCATCAACTGGGCACAAATCCAGACTCCGTGGCTGCTACTGAGAAATTCCTAATGAAAAAAACGCAATAACAGTGCCCGACCCAGGAATCGAACCCAGGATCAAAGCCTTAAAGAATTTAATAAAAACAATTATTCAAACTACACACGACAAAGGGTCATTAAAGTAACAAAAATGGGTCGTCCGTCAACGCTGTTTGTTCAAGCGGGGTGGGAAATGTAGCATAGGTACGTAAAACCGACGTGGAAGTTCAAACGTCATTAGGCCGGGTTCCTACCAAATCGAAGACGAACGGAGCGATGAGGAGACGTGCGGGAAGCCTATCACATTGGTTCAAATCCACATCGCGTCTCTCGTTTACCCTGTCCGACTGTTCGAATTTCGAATATTGCAAATCTCTGCACCGCTCCGCTCATCTAAGCTTTGGTGAAAACCGGTCTCATCTTTGCGTGGTCGTTTTTATGTCCATGTGTCCTTGTATGAAAACGAGCGCAGTTTCCACGACGACGGCTCGACATTTTCCTGACCTCGACCAAGTAATGCCGTGAAGACGTTTTGAATAAGGACAGTTTCCCGCGAATTAGCTTGCTGCACGCCAGCGCGCCGCACGCGATGCGCTCGTACGAGTTTTTCTTCGAATAGATAGTTTGCGTTGCCGCGACCCTCGCAAAATCGAACCAGTACTTATGCAGTATTGCAAATAATTTTGCCAGTTTATTTTGAAACGACGATTTAAATGTCCAAATGCGAATTTCAGTGGTAAAAATTGATCCTGATCAACATTATCTAAGCCGCGTTCAATAACTGCTAGTGTCAACTTTATGCGAAAAATTGGCTGTCAGTGGACTCTTGTCGTGGTCGTGGTCTCTTGAACATTGTTAAACGGTGCTGATCGCGTTCATTTTCAATAGTAAAATTCGCCCTATACTTGTTAGCAAACAAGATAATGTTTCTTAAACTTGTGTTTTTGTGCAAATTCAAAATGTGAACACCCTGTGTAAATATTTACAACTTCAGTATTTTATGGTGGGTGTTTGTAAGTAGATATTAATACGTATTTATGTGTTCTCACAAAATCAACGACTATCGTAAGACATCATGAATTCATGAGTCTGTGGCATGCCATGAATAAAATTAGTGTCTTACAATCCACTAACTACCTATAGGTACCTATATTTATAGGCTAAGCGTAAAGAACGCTATGACATTACTTAACATAATTATCTTGTTTATAATTGTATGAGCACTGCAAACGGTATCCATTGTGAGTTATTTTATTGGCACATAAAATTCTGTTTTAGCTCTAATTTGTATTTACGGTCAGCGGGTCGTCTTAGGGGCATCTATTTATGAATTTTGTATAACGTTTCTTGGTAAAAGTATTTTCGGGATTAATAAATACAAATTATTTAAATTAAGGCCAAGGTTTAATTAATTACCTAAGTAAGGTCAAGGTTCCTTAAGTAGTTTCTTCTTTAACTGTTGACTGTACTTATTTACCAACACAAAACGAGTAGATAGAAGTAACGACCGATAACGTACTTACTGCTCAAGGTATTGTCTCGGAAAATCCCTTGAATACCAAAACATATTACCTACATAAAAGTTGAATAACCCACAAGAACTGCTTACCTCCGTGAAAACAAAACACAGGACAGAGTAAAATGATTGCAGTCACATCAACTATCATAATTTCACATTATTGCTGATAATTAACACTAAGTTCCAATTCCATAGCATTTCGCAAACCACTTCAGAAAAACAAACAAGTTTTAAAGACTAAAGTACACAAGCACGACTTTGTAAACACAAGATTAATCCTACAATGCCTTTAATTACTTGAAACCAAATTAATTCGTTTGTTTATGCAGTTTCTTCTCAGCTTGTAAGAAGTTAAGAATTATCTACGCGAAACCCAATCATGATTCGTACGCTCCCTCCAAATTACGGTAGATTAACATTCTTATCATGTTCGATGAACGAAGGTAAAAAAACGATAATCAGTCCCCCCACCGATGTTCAAGGACAACTATTGAGGTATTGTAGCCAAATAATATTAATTTATTTATTACTAATACTTACAATCATCGGTAGTCACCCACAAACGTTGAAAACTTTCTTCAATATTTAACAAAAACAGAACACCAATCCACAAAAAGTAACGACCAGAACACTCCATTTTTGAAAATTTACTTTTCTTTTTTAATTGATGTTCTAAAGTCAGCCCACCAGTACCTACTTGCTAAGTGTCGTGCAAAATCGTATTTATTTTTTTAATTGAATAAGCTTAGTATAATTTTGCTCAAACTCGGGCACGAGTAGGTACGGCGCTGCCTGCCTTTGACATTGACTACGACAAACAAACGCTTTTATACAGTGATTCGCATGAGACACCTAGGTATTTAAAGTTCTCAATATCAGCGTCCTTCAGGACATCGAGGTATTGGCTCGATTTAATTACTCAGCAAATATGATCTGGTTAATACCAACGTCAACCGAGGCCATGAGGGAAACCCCTAGGCCGTGTAAAATGATTAAATTTCGAGTGATTTGCGAAAAATTCCATCGTAGTTCTGAGTTCTGACAGGAAGTTGACCGCGAGATAAAACGGCTTATGAATCACTGTTATGTCAATGACTGAAATCGGCCTTCTTATTAAAACTACCAGTCTAGACTTAGCTTTGATACATTTACGTTGGAGTAAAAATTATCCCTATAACAGGGAAACAAAAGGATTTTAAAATTGGGTGTAGGTAAAAAACCGGCCAAGTGCAAGTTGATTTTTATACACTTAATATGGGCTATACAAATGAATCCAAAAGTTGATGGATGGAGGGGGAGAGGAAGACCAAAGAAACGATGGATGGATTGTGTGAAGAATGGTATGAAAGAAAAAGGAGTAAGGCCTGAAACTGCGTTAAGCAGACGCCCGCGCGGTACCATACAAAACATGTTGCGCCGACCCCAAGTAACATGGGCAAGGGCAGGAAGACGATGAGGGACTATACAGTATCTGGTATAAGTTTCAACCTGCTAGGTCGACCCGTTCCTGAGAACATCGGTGGTGACAGATGGATGGATGAATCGGTGGTTCCTTTTTTACCTTGTGAGGTACGGAACCCTAAAATAACATTGTTTTTTTTATCATTTATTAAAAGGAGAACCAACAGCTCAGAAAACACAGAGCAAATTAGAGGTTCTCACGAGTAGACACAGAGATGATAGTAGAAAACTTAGGATCACCAAATAGCAAGCACGATAATAATACAAATAAATGGAATACCAAGACACGCACGAGAAGTAGTAAGTAGTAGAAGTAAGAGTTTTAAAAGGATTAATGTGCACTAGGTCTTTCTTTCTTCTTATTTCTTTCTTCTGCACGAGGTAGTAGGATCGTACGTCTGAAATTTCGTTTGTTTTGTTCTATTGGGAACAAAACAAACGAAATTCCAGGCTTCATCATCATCATTTCAGCCGAAAGATGTCCACTGCTGGACATAGGCCTCCCCCAAGTGTCGCCACATTGACCGGGTCCGTGCGATTCGCATCCAGCGGAATCCCGCAGCCCTCACCAGCATAGTTATTCACAAACGCTCGATTCGATTTCGATTCGGAAAGTCGTACCTATGTCTATCTCGCTCACTTTCATAATAGGCATGACGACAGTATCCAAAAATTGCAAATCTATTTAGTCCGTCAGATAGAGTATTGGAAAATAATAGACACGTATTTTTTGTTTTTGTAAATCAATGAATATTGCCAAAGATAAAACGCATCAAAGCTCGGGAGTGGGGGCTCGTGACGTCAAAACTAGCTAAAAATGATACCTAGGCGTGACGTATTGAGAACTTTAAAAGCGTCGTATCTTCGTCAATTTTGGTTTACGTAACAAAAGAAAAAATAGGGACCAAATATTTTTTGATAATCGAACGGATTAATTATTATTTTTTTGTCCGCTACCCTATTCCAAAAAAAGGCAGACATAGGACTTGTCGAATCGGAATCGAATCGAGCGTTTGTGATTATCTATGCAGATTGCAGATCATTTGTGCACCTAGTGGGAGGTCTTCCAATACAACGTCTTCCGGTTCGCGGTCGCCACTCCAGAACTTTTCGGCCCCATTGGCCATCCGTTCTGTGAGCAATATGCCCCACCCATTGCCACTTTAGGTTGGCAATTCTTCGGGCTACTTTGGTAACCCTGGTATTCCAGGCGTAGCTTAAGAATACTGGGAACAAAACAACCGAATATGCTATTGACTTCAATATTATACTATAGACTATAACAAGCAAAGTAAAATTTTATTTCTGTTTTGCTCCCAACTCGGATGCTTTCACCGACAAAACCAGTAGTAAGACGTTCCAGTTCAAGATCGGGAAAACCGCAGATGAAGTAACCCCGTAAAAACCGACTTAGGACCTTTCCACATAATTAATTTTGACGCTTAGTGAAATTCCGATCTGTTTACAAGGAGTTCCAACAGGAAAAGCCCGAAAAGCCGTTTATAGTTCCCAAATTCCCAATCTGCAAGTCACTATGATTGAAAAGTTTCCTCAAAAACTAACATCCCATGCGCTTTGGTGACATAACATGGCTTTCGGGATCATTGATTTGATCCGCATACATTTTTAGGGTTCCGTAGCCAAATGGCAAAAAACGGAACCCTTATAGTTTCGCCATGTCTGTCTGTCTGTCTGTCCGCGGATAATCTCAGTGACCGTTAGCACCAGAAAGCTGAAATTTGGTACCAATATGTATATCAATCATGCCGACAAAGTGCAAAAATAAAAATTTAAAAAAACATTTTTATTAGGGTACCTCCCCCAGACGTAAAGTGGGGAGCGATTTTTTTTTTAATTTTGACCCTGACGTGTGATATATTGTTGGATAGGTATTTAAAAATGAATAGGGGTTTTCTAAAATCATTTTTTGATAATATTAATATTTTAGGAAATAATCGCTCCAAAAGTCAAAAACAATGTGTCCCCCCCCCCTCTAACTTTTGAACCATAAGTTTAAAAAATATGAAAAAAATCACAGAAGTAGACCTTTATATGAACTTTCTAGGAAAATTATTTTCAACTTGATGAGTTGAATAGTTTTTGAGTTATATAGCACTTTTTCAAAAAAAACGCAAATGATAACTTTGTTTTTCATACAAATACTATGAAAAACAAAGTTATTTTTGCTGACGAAAAATGTTGGTATTTTTAATGGTCTGGGAAGCTACGGAACCCTACAGTGAGCGTGGCCCGACACGCTCTTGGCCGGTTTTTTTTATAGCTTGATAAGTGGACGCGCCCTTGGGTGGTTAACACTATAGAGAGTGTAAAAAGACTCTTACAGTATCCGAAAATCACTTTTCCTCCCCTTAATTGCGATCATTTTTTTTTTGTTCTAGTAGACTATACCTGGGAACCTTCTAGTTACGGAGATATTGGGGGCCAAAGTTCCAACTTTTTTACGAGACATGATTTTAATTAAGAACTTTACTTTATACACCTCCACAACCCCCAAACTATTTAATCCATCCATCATTAAAGGTAATGTTTTGAGTTCGTTACATTGAGGTTTACCGTAAAACGTCATTTAATACGCCCCAAAGAAATGAATCAATTTTGCGTTTAGTGTTCTTGGATAGCACGTGTGCCTAGAACTTTAGGGTGTTTTTTTTTACTATTCTTGATCGTTCATTGTTGATTTTTTTGTGTCTTGTTAGTCTATAAGTGTTTTGTCTTTGTGTACGTAAACAGGTCTGTCGTAATTGTCTTATTTTAAACTAATTTCCTTTCTTTTTCCACACACTTTGTCACAAGATGGACAAAAACAAACCGCCCGACCCTGATCCCCCCGATATCTCAGCCCGTTCACCACCTCATTTTCCAAATGCATTGTCACAATTCGCAGATGTTGTCTGCAGTGTCACAGAGATGGAAATATCCCAATCCCAGGTGCAATCTTCCCGCAAACGCCCCGGTAACGTCGAAGATACCCTAACAATACCCACCCCCCCAATAAAACAACAGAAAAGCCAAATTGGACGTGCCAAATATTCGGCAATAGATAAGGCACCCTTTGTCGTCCACGTCTCCCGCGTAGAGACCCAACCCAACTCAGGCACTACTTTGCACCCGGTTAGTTTTGGTAAGTTTTTGATGAATAACAACATCGCGAACATAGTTCGTGATGGGGTTAAAAGGATCGGCCGTAATCGCGTGTCAGTAGAATTCGTTTCTCCTCAAGATGCCAACTCATTCTTGGTTAATAGTTTATTAACCAAGTACAGTTATACTGCCTCAATCCCCACATTCAACATAACAAGGATGGGAGTAGTCACAGGTTTACCCTCTGATTTATCAGAAGAGGAAGCCATTTCATATTTAGATGTGCCCGCAGGATGTGGACGCATCCTTAAAGTTCGTCGCATCAACAGAAAAGTCCAGAGAGACGGGGATAACGAATGGAAACCCACTGAAACCTGTGTGATCACTTTTGATGGACAAGTCCTTCCCAAAAGAGTCTACTGTTGTTATACAGCCCTTTCTGTTGAACAATACATATTCCCCACCATCCAATGTCGCAAATGCTGTCGATTCGGACATGTAGCTAACGTATGTAGGTCAAAACCACGCTGCAGCAAATGTGGCCATGATCACCCAGGTGATGGTTGCAACATTTCTGAGGGCGAGGCCTTCTGTATTCTGTGTTCGGGAAATCACTTCGCTAATAGCAAGTCATGCCCCGAATATGGTAGACAGAAAGCCATTAAAACCGTTATGGCTGAGAAATCTATTTCATATGTTGAGGCTAGTAAAACCATTCCAACAGCTTCCCGAAATTACGCCAACATTGCTAAAACTCCGATCTCTCAGTCTTATCGCAAGACAGTAACCCTTAAACCTAAATCCCATGCCCCTCTCTCCCCGTCTTATGACAAAGCTGCTCACCAGCACATAATTAATTCCCCTCCACCTTCACAGCCTAATGGCTGCGCTCTAAACAACAATATCTCTTCCAACAATACTACTTCTTCTATTATTGATATACTTATTAAACTTATACCTATCATTACTTCTTCCTCTACTGCTAATACGCAGTCACCGTCCAACGTTGCCAACCAACTTATAACTCTTCTTTTAGACATTAGAAATGGCGTCTCGCCAAGTATTTCTTCAATGGAATGTGAGGAGCGTGTGGCATAAAAAGCACGACCTCATATTCCTTCTAAACAAATACAAGCCTCTAGCTTGTTCCATAGCTGAGACTTGGCTTACTCCAAGTCTTAGCTTCCGTATGCCACAGTTTAACACTGTCCGATGTGACAGATCAGATGGCTATGGAGGGTCGGCTCTCCTAGTCAACAACCGAGTCCCACTTTTACCCTATCCTTTACCTCCACTTACGGGTGATATGAGCATTGCCGCAGGAAGGGTAGAGGGCATCACAGTGTTTTCCATTTATATTGCACACCCTCGCCCAATTTTTTTAACAACTTTAAAAGAAATTTTTTCTAATGTTCATGGTCCGTTCCTGGTCATGGGCGACTTTAACTGCCACCATTATAGATGGGGGTCTGAACGCTGTGATGCCTTTGGTGTAGCTCTGGTAGATATCTTAGATGACTTGGATCTCTGCATCTTAAACGACGGCTGCTCGACACGTCGATCTCTTCCAGGTCAGCAAAAGAGCTGCGTAGACCTAACATTTTGTTCGGTTGAGTTAGCAGCATCAACTCACTGGGAATGTACAACTTTGTCGCATGGTAGTGACCACTACCCTATAGTCATATCTTTGTTTAATAAATTTTATTTAGAAAAAACTTCCCCTCCACTTTTGAAATACAACTTATCCAAACCAGACTGGTCAAAGTTTGTGTCATTATTGGAGGATAAAATTGATGCTCTTCCAAATTTAAATTCAAATTTATCAGACCCTTCTGGTCACTGCCATGCCAAGAGCTGTTATGAGGGTTTTGTAACAGCTATTACTTCCAGTGCAGACTCCTGCTTCCCATTGAAGAACAGTGCCCGCAATAAAATACCTTCACCTCCTTGGTGGGACCCAGAATGTACTGCGGCAGTCAGGGTTAGGGACGAGGCTGAGGTGTGCTACAATACAGATATGAGCACACAAAATCTGTTGGCATACTGCCAGCATAATGCCAGAACTAAACGCTTTCTCCGTAAAAAGAAACGGACTGGCTGGGTCAAATTTTGCTCTTCTTTATCCCCCTCCACCCCAGTTTCAGTTGTCTGGAAAAATATAAATAGATTTAGACGTGGATGTTCCCAATCAATCTCTTCACCAATCACTAGGGAAACAGCTGAACATTTTTTTGACAAAATAGCTCCACCTTATGTTCCACTTTCAACAGAATACCAAAACGTGCCCCTGCTTAATGTAACAGAGGATCCTCTTGATGCGCCATTTACTTTGGAGGAATTGAATGTGGTACTCAAACATGTTCGGGACTCAGCTCCTGGTATTGACGGTGTGCCATATTCATTTATAACCCATTCGGGCGAAAGGACTAAAATATACTTTTTAAATATTCTCAACTACTGTTATGTTAAGGGGTGGGTCCCTGATCAGTGGAAATTACAAGTTATTATTCCTCTACTGAAACCAGGCAAACATGCAGATGATCCGAATGGCCTAAGACCAATTGCTTTATCTTCAGTTCTAGCCAAATTACTGGAACACCTTATTAAAAATCGTCTTGAGTGGATAGTCGAATCGAGAGACTTACTGCCGAACCACCAATTTGGTTTTAGGAAAGGGCTTAGCACAATGGACAGTGTTGGTATTTTAGTTACGGATATACACTTAGCTTTCTCTAGAAATGAATCCGTTGTCGCTACGTTCCTCGATATCTCCTCGGCATATGATAATGTACTCCTTCCCGTACTCAGGCAAAAATTGCAACAGCTGAGTCTTCCGGCTAAGATGATACAATGCATATGCGAACTACTACTGTCCCGTTCATTGGTTCTGAGAGTCCAGGGCGAGGAATTCGATAAAAGGCAGACATGGAAGGGACTCCCACAAGGCTATGTCCTCAGTCCCATACTCTACAATTTATACACGGCTGATATTGGGTCCTGCTTAAATAATAATTGTCAAATGTTACAATACGCCGATGATATTGTTTTGTATGTGACAGATTCCTCTATAATTGACGCGGCGTCATCGCTATCCCTCTCACTGGATTCTTTGAACCATTGGCTTTTAAGCCATGGGCTGTCATTATCTGCACCAAAAAGTTCGACAGTAATCTTTTCTCGTAAAAGACTCATCCCTCATATCTCAGTAAACATTTTAGGCCACAATATTCCCATAGCTAGTAAAGTCAAGTTTTTAGGCGTTATTTTAGATTCAAAATTAACTGGCAAACATCACTTAAATTTTCTAATTCAAAAATGTGAAAGAATTATTTCAATTCTAAAAGTTCTTGCGGGTGTTTGGTGGGGTGCTCACCCCTACACCATGAAATTAGTTTATAATGCCTTAGTTCGTAGTGTTTTAGACTATGGAACTTATCTCCTAATACCTTGCAACAAAGGTGCTTTGGCTGGGCTGGATAGAGTTCAGTCCAAGTGCCTTCGAATCATCTCAGGTTGTATGAAATCCTCTCCCATTAACGCATTGCAGGTCGAATGTGCTGAACCTCCTCTAACCCTCAGACGTCAATATCTGGCCTCCCGTTTTGTGTCCAGACTAATATGTAGATCCTCTCACCCTCTTATAAATAGAATGAACGAGCTAGATAACCTATGCAGAAGCTCAAATTACTGGAAAAATAAAGAAATTCCTTTAATCCTAAAATCTTTCAGACTAATTCTTAATTTAGTAAACCCGATCGCCCAGTTTCCTAGATTACCCCTTTTTAATTTTTCTTACGAAGTTTTAAGTTATACCCCAAAAATTCTGTTTGATATTGGTATTTTCAAAAAATCTCCATCAGCGAATTTGACTTTCAATGCGGTGGTGGGCGAGAGATGGAATGGTTTTCAACTATTTTTCACTGATGCATCGAAAATAACCGATCTTAGTCATACTGGCGCTGCGGTCTACTACCAGAACTCTAAAATTATATTACAGTTTAAATGCCCTAAGGAGTCTTCTGTATTCACTGGTGAGTGTGTGGCTATACTGGAAGCTTGTCTTTTTATAGAGTCACACCACAACATTCAGAAAGCCGTTATTTTCACAGATTCCCTTAGCTGTTTGCAAGCCATAGTCCAAAATCCCTTTAAAAGTAAATTGCACAGTTCCATTATTTTAAAAATTAAAAACTCTTTACTGTCCTGCGCTAATAACCAAAAGGATGTTCAGCTAGTTTGGATACCTAGCCATTGTGGCATTAAGGGTAATGAATGTGTTGATGCGTTGGCTAAAGATGCTTGTTCATCTTTTTCGTCAGATCTCACGCACAATACTTATCAGGGTTACGACCTATTGTCCCTTCCAAAACTGAATCTGCAGTGTTCCTGGCAGGAGCAGTGGAATGTGTCCAGCAAAAAGAAAGGTAGTTTCTTCTACGCTGTGCAACCGACCATAAAACCAAAGCCGTGGTTCTTCTGTCACAAAAAAGTTTCGAAAACCATTATCTCCGTTGTATGTAGAATCCGCTTAGGTTTTTGTTGCACTCCCGTCTTTTTACACAAAATTCATGCCCGTGACTCCTCTCTCTGCGAGTGCGGGTTGGAGGAGGGCACCCTGGATCACATATTTTTCGAATGCTCCAACAACATACCACCCCTAGACCTATATAACCGTCTTCCTAAATTTAAAATCCCTCTTCCCATTAATTTCCCCTCCCTTTTAACATATTCCTCTCCTGATCTGCTTGTGGCGCTGATGATTTTCATCCGTCACAATAATATAAAACTATAATTATTGTTTCCCCATAAATTCTGTGTGTGGTTGTGGTACTTATACTTACGTATTTTTTTAATGTTCTAACATTTATATTATACATGTAATTTTTTTTTTTTCGTTTGTTTCAGTCCAATACTAACCCCACAAGATCTACAATTAGTCCAATGTATTGTCGAAGATTTTTATTAATTCCTTCTTACTTTTTTCTTTTTTTTATCTTTTTTTAATACACACTTGCCGTTCCAATTCACTCTAGACATTGGCAGAATAGTCGACATCGGCTTTGCTTGCCATCAACCAAAAATAGAATAGAATAGAATCAATTTTGCGTGGGGTTACTAAGTTTGATATAGTGAGACTAAAATTATTTTACCATGTATTGTAAGCACCTATATTCTGGCAAATAAATAAATTTCATTTCATTTCATTTCATTTGGTTAAGACTTCGTGAAGAGTTCGTTTACACCCTGTATGTCTTGCCAAGAGTTGGCTTGTCGTGTTAGCCAGTACTAACTGGGCTGTGGAAGTCAGATAGGCAGACACTCCATGTAAAATACTGGTATTCAGCTCCGATGCCAACAATGTCTAGGACTCTAGGCAATATGAAGACTAAGGTTTTTCTCAAATTAATGCACCAGGCAGGAACTTACCAGCAACACGTTCTAATGCGTGTATTAGTAAGCAAGGCAATGAATGATGATTCAAATTTTCTGAATATCTGCCGAGATAATAAATAATAATAATTCGGATCACCAATTTGTTTGCCAAACCTTAATAATGATGCTTTTAGGAATTCATTATCTAGTTGAGTGCAATCAGCCTTACAGAAATGGTTGTTGGGTAATCAACCAAGCGAAGCGTTTATAAAAGAAGAATAATATATTGTTTATTCAATGGAAGTTAACCGGAAACTGCCACATGATAATAGATTAAGTACATTAGCTGCTTGGAGATTATTTTAATCCCTTTAGTCCTTATAACAGGAAGTGAACCCACACCCACAGCGGTTAAAGCCAGATAAACTAATTATATTAAGTTAACGCACCACATTTGCAAATACAAATATTAATTTAATGTGTAAACAATTGTGACACACTACAATTCTAAAGCAATCTAAGTAGTTACATCAGCAACTAGGCTAGATGACAAACCGTGACCTACTTCATGAAGACAATTCAATGGAGTATCGAGAAATCTTAATTTTATGTCAATTAAAAAAGAACCTATTGAGATATAATAGTGTCCGATGAACTGTGATTAATAGTGATGAACGGCGACTCGGCAGCTCTGCTTCTTGTTGAATAGTTCCAATTGAAACATACCTATATCTGGTCAATCAGCCAGACTACATGCTAGAGCTAGAGAGACTACGAATAACAATGTACAGATGGCCAGCACATCAAGCTACTACATTCAATTCATTCATTCATTCTTTTTCTTTTTTTAATAAAGAAATATAATTAAAAACTTATATTTCTTTATTTTTAACTTTATGAAGCATTTAGTTTGGTTCAAAGTTGATTGGAAAAAATGGACAGTTTTGGGTTGCTTGATACGCTGGCGTCTGTACCATAAGCCTACAATATATAACTGTCTGTACTTAACTAAGGCTGTGATAAATTCATATTAGCTGGCCAGTGTCTGCCAAGAATAGAAAGGAACCCTGGGCCCTGGGCGAAACCGTTCGAGTTTCCAGGTAAAACTTTACAGCTGTAAATAATTACATATTTCTTTGTTATGTATGTATCGCTTAAATTGTAAAAATTCTGTCACAGAATTATAGAAATGCTAATTACTAAAACCCTTACGTTACGAAAAGTAACGGGATTTTCAAATGCAATATCTTTGCCGCTAAATAAAAATGTTAAGTATCTATCTCGTTCATTTTGTATGAGAAAAAATGAGACAGGTATATAAAACAGTTGGGAAAAGTGTTACAAGAAAAATTTTCAATCCTACTACCTAATTTCAAATTATTAAAAAAAGTTGTCGAAATTACTTGGCTCGCCCCTATAACATGGGACTATAAACATAACTGATGAAAAGTATACCTCTGCTCTCTCTCTCTCTCTCCCCTTCAGTGATAACAGGTTTGATGTAATATTGTGTTAATCATCATCTGCCTAGCATTTTCCCAACTTTGTTGGGGTCGGCTTCCAGTCTAACCGGATGCAGCTGAATACCAGTATTTTACATGGAGCGACTGCCTATCTGACCTCCACAACCCAGTTAATACTGGGAAATACGATACCACTTGGTGAGACTGGTGTCAGACTTTTTGGGACAGCCGGGACCAACAGCTTAACGTGCTTTCCGAGGCACGGAAGAAACTCGGTACCTATGTAAAGGTCCCATCCACAGACCAACCTAGGCAAGCACGGCTTAACCTAAAGATCGACCCGAGCGGCAGTTATTATTTAGCCACGAGCTCCTTGAAAATTACATTATTTACATTTTTTAAACTTACAATACGTTTTTAACGTTTTTTTTAGTTTTCATTTATTATTTCTTTTTAGAGTATTTATTTCGTACATATTCATGTATTCTATAAATCTTTTGATCTAAATTACATAACCTATAAACTATAAACCGAAAACGTTTTGTTTGTAAATAAAAACAAAACGTTTACAAAAACAGGAAACTATGATTAAAAATAAAGAAATACCTGTTATCATACAGTTATGTAAAAACAATACAATTATATTTTTAGAATATCTCTCTTTCTTTGTCAGACGAAATTAAAAGCAAAACTTTTTTGGTAGAAATCACAAAATTCCCAGTAGCAACTTGGGTAGAAAATGCTATTCTGCTATTGGCCGAACAACTCAAACCGTTCAAACAGCCTTCAAAGCTGCTTCAAAGTTCAAACGTATGGCCGTTTGAAATCTCCTTTGTGAATTTGTCAACAATCATCAATAGTTTATTGTTATTCATAACTTTATTTGACTTGTAATTTTATATTTTAAGCTAGTTTAAAATGACTTCGATCAAAGAAGACGAAAAGAAGGAAATTCCGGAAATTATACACGATCCCCAAACGACCTGCACGTATCAGAGGTTACGATTTTTCGGCAAGGTAAGTTTCAATAAATTTCTTTCAGTAATTATATTGGCATTTGTTTTAAGAGTGTATATTTGGAATCAGTTCATGTGAGCAATTTGTGCAATCTGAACACTCAAAAGTCAAAACTTGCAACGATGTTCGCACCTGGCATGTTACAAAAATCGGAATGAATGTATGAAACCGTTAGACAGTAAAATATCATTAATTGCTAACTAATTAGCCCTGCGGTCAACTGTGTGTATGAAAGGTGATATTAATTACAAAGGTTCTTAGTTGCTGTTTGTGAGAAAAATCGTAATTGTCGGTTACATTTCAAACGCAACACAAGTTGGGCAACAGGTGCACCCTTTGGTAATCAAGAGGAATATACAATAATAACATGCTTTGGAGCTTTATCACAAGCTTCCCTATTAGAGTATTGTCTTAGGAGTGTCTCTGTAAGTGTTTTGGGCAATAGGAAAGCTTAGAAAAGATATGCTACAAACACCTCGAAAACCCAAACTTTGTTACTTACGTTACTGTTACCAAGGTTATCAGGAAAGTGCCTCAATTAAAGTGTCTCATCTAGCTTGGCTAAATATAATTAAATACAAACCATGTGTCTAAAGATTATCTTTTGCAATCAGCTGTAAAATCTATGAAATACATAGCATTCATTCATTCATAAAATTGACTGCAACAACTAGTATCAACCTTAATATTATTATCTTATGTGATCCATAATCCAAACCACAAATTTCTAGGGTGGCTTTGCAAAATGCTACGAGATCCAAGATATCCAGACAAACCAGGTATGGGCGGGGAAGATAGTTTCCAAGAAACTAATGGTGAAATCAAGCCAGAAGGAGAAGATGGCTCAGGAGATCTCCATCCACCGCTCTCTGCAGCACAAGCATGTGGTGGGCTTCCACAGCTTCTTTGAAGACTCGCTCAATATCTACATCATACTTGAGTTGTGTAAGAGACGGGTAAGCTAACTAACTTAATTTTCAACAATTTTGTATTCAATTTGCTGCTGTTTCAAAGAGCTGAATGCTCTTGGTTACGAGACATCTAATGAAGTTAATCATAGTAGGTATATGGTATTTTCTTTCCATGATGACTTCTAATTTTAGACTGATCTAACTCTAGAACTTAGTAAAATTAAATGGAAAAGGTCAACCATTTTATGTAGGTAAAAGAAATGATAACAGAAAGTTTAGAATAAACACCAAGTAAAAAGACAATAGTCCTAAGATATGATTTATGTCATAACAGATATTTCATTTATTTGAAACACAAGTTTACAAGATTTTGCAAACTACTTAGTTTCATAAATTTGTGTCAATTTTGCCTACAGTCAATGATGGAGTTGCACAAGAGAAGAAAAGCAATCACTGAACCAGAGACAAGGTTCTACATGCACCAGATACTCCTTGGTGTGCAGTACCTGCATAGTAAGCGCATCATCCACAGGGATCTGAAGCTCGGTAACCTGTTTCTCGATGATGACCTCCATGTTAAGATCGGAGACTTTGGACTTGCTGCCAGGATTGAATATGAAGGTTTGTATGAGTTGACTTCATTTACATATTGTGTATTTATATTCAAGGTAACTTTGCCTTCATAGTTCATTGACCTGAACATCATAAATTACTTGGTATGTTGTACTCAATCAGGTTCTGGTATTTTATTGTGACCTTTTATGTTCATTAAACCACATCATTTTGGCTTTTTACACTTAATGTGAGCAACACCATTTTGGGAAAGACATCACTGCATCTTGTCCAACATACATGTGCAATTTTCGATGAAACTAACTTTGTTTTTACACCTAATTATTTACACTTGCCAATTGTTTCTTCATTGTCATTACAGGAGAGAGAAAACAGACATTATGCGGCACACCCAACTACATAGCACCGGAGATACTGACGAAGAAGGGGCATTCCTTCGAAGTGGACATCTGGAGCCTGGGCTGCATCATGTACACGCTGCTCGTCGGCAAGCCGCCGTTTGAGACGTCCACGCTCAAGGACACCTACAAGAGGATCAAGCAGTGTGAATACAGGTACATTCAAAACACATAACATCACGCTTGAAATCTCTGAAAGGTTAGACAGAAGTGTGCAGTTTTGAAAGTATACATGGAGCAACTTTTAATATTGATCGTAATTTGATGTCTTAGTACTTTTTCTTATGGCCATCTTGGTACCATCAACCAGGCAAAATTCCTGATTCCAGGCTACTTGTGCGAAATTCCTGATAGAATATCCAAATGGCCACTCTCCATAGTTTGTGAAAAAAATTCTTTGACTGGTCAACACAACATCAGTTGGTAAATCCAAGTATGAGACATAGTGCAACTTCAAATAAATAATTAATTACCTATCTTACGTATATATGTCGAAAAACCCTTGCAACAGATTACCTTGTTTGGCGCCAATTCTAACAGGATTAACCACAATGTAATGGCGAACGCTCTGGCAGTGTCTACGCTCTTTATTAAGAAATTGAGGCTTGGCAAAACCAGTATGTTTACATAAGAACATTTCTTTTTAAATGTGAATTAAGTAACATTAGTCATAATTTGTACAATGGAATAAAGCTCATTATGTTTAAAATAATTATCCTTTTCAAACTTCTCCTAATGTTGTAGAATTGAAGATTGTTCTTACATTATACAAATCTGCAGTCAATATTGTTAAAGACTTTCCTCTTAACTTACAAAGTAATACAGCTGCTAAGGACCTGCAAACAAATTAGCTTTATCAGCCCATTTAGCTATCGACAAACCCACCATTCAACTTAATTGTGAAATAATAAAGGAATACTTTGTATTGTCAACTAGCGAGGGAGTGCACCTAGCGATGAGCGTATGTTGCACGGGCCCCTGGCATTCGTTGGGTAGTCGGTACGCGAGCGCGTTAGTCAACGATAATACCGTCAACCAGCGATACAGGTGGTTACAGCACTTACGGTGATGGTGACGCTCGTTTGTAACGTGTAACAACCATGAGATCATACTGTTGCTAATTGGCGAGAACGGCAATTATTGTACTTGTTGCTTTATTGATGTTGTGCACCTATAACTTTGTAACTTCATTCATCAGTGTGATGTTAAAAAGCTTGTGTTAACTGTCTAATTTTTAATGTTTATCATTTTGTTGACTTTCAAACTTAATGTCCATTCTCTCATCGACTAATACATAAGTGAATTTGATTTGTACGCTTCAAAAAACATACAACAAAAACGAACTCGTCACACAGGATCCCATCATCGCTCCGCAAGCCAGCAGCATCAATGATAGTGCTGCAACTGCAGTCGAACCCCGCGCGGCGGCCGTCCGTAGACAAGCTCCTCCAGCATGAGTTCTTTGCCGCTGGCATCATGCCCGCCGCGCTGCCGCTCTCGTGCCTCACCACGGCACCCAGGACCGATCAGCTCGAGGGCGTCGCGTTGCACCGCAGGCCGCTCAACGAGGTTAACACTAATGGTAAGTATACTGATACTGATGAACTTATTCTATCGTATATCAAAACGAGACCTATTTCGATGTATGCGACTTTGACGCGAAGGTTAAAGTTCTTATTAAGTATCTAGTTTTGAATAATACTGATAATAGTACCTATCCACCTCATAATCCATCAATGCTATTTTAGCAATAAGACCACACCACCATAATTATAATCGTAATATTTCATTAAATTAATCAATAAAGCCTACTGCTCTTTACATGTCCATTTCAACCACGCGGCCAACTCATAATTGAAACTTTGCCAGGAATTCTTGATTTGCCTTATATAAGCCCTAGCAACGGTCCCCAACGAAATTGTAAACCAATGTCCAATCTCTTATTTTAAGTCACTATTGATGTACTCTTAGAATAAGACCAATTGTTATAAGGGTTTGAATAAACATTTATTATTATTATTATTATTATTATTAATTAGTCGTAATTTGTTACTTTACACACCTCTTTTCTTGAATTTGTCCCAAAAAAAACCAAGACGCTATGACAAAGAATAGTTGGCCGCTAGAACCGCCACTTGCCGTAGTCACCGCCCGTGATTACACAGAAACTATATAATGCAGATAGACGAATGATACATCAAAAGAAAGGTCTTACTTTGTTTAATTTGTCCCAAAAATAAAAAACGTCAAAACGTAAATAAACAAAAAGTTATGCAATGTTTAGTTTTCAGGTTATGAGTAGGTAGGTATATCACCATAAGTATCAAATTAATAGAGGCTAATGTGTATAGACAATTAGATTTTAATTTGTTACAGCGAAAAAACACAAAAAAATACTAGAAAGTAGGTTCAATAATATGTTAGAGTCGATTTTAGTTGGCCGCTCGGACGGCAATATGCCTAAAATACAATGGCGTTTATCTCGTTATTAAAAGTAGGTTTAAGCTTAATTAGAGTACTAATCGACGGGTAACGTAACCTAGTTTGCATAAATATGGCGAATATAACTGCAGCATTCATATTTTAGAAGATATTTACACAAACACAGTAGTATGAAATCGTATGAGAGTAGGGTGACCATGAATTTTCACATTTTCGGAATTTTCGATATTCACATCTTATTTTTTTAGGGAGAGTGCATAATTTATAACAGTAAAAGTCACAAATCGATTAAAATTTCTTTATTCATAATCAACACAAAGGCAAACAAATCAAGTAATAAAAGTCAACAAGATAAATAAAATGTATAGATTAGGAAATATAGAGCAGAATCTGAAATAAAGTGTAAAAAAAATTCGAAAACTTTTTGAGAGTTGCAAACTTGGGTATACATAGCCATAACGGGTCCAAACAATATACTAAGAAATCAGATGTACATCATGCCTTTTTCATTCATTTCTCGATTTTGACCGGTGTATATTTTAAAGGTGCCGTAACTCGGTAACCAATAGACCTACAGAGCTGCGGTTAGACTTAATTTGTCACAAATTTAATACGGTTAAAAACATGTCAGATGATCTTTCCTCGAGAAATGCGTGGATTAGAACATATAGAGCTGAATTTGAAAAATGACCAAAAATCTAGCGTTAGTTAGGCTGTAAAAAATTTACACAACTTTTTAAAGAGTTGCAAACTTGGGTATAGATAGCCCTAATGGATCCAAACAATATACTAAAAAATCAGAGATACGTCATGCATTGCGAATTTAGCGATTTTTTGGACGGATTTTGACTGGCCTTTATGATCTGTCATTTTTCAACATAGTTTTTGGTAATTTTTATCAAGACTGATCGTTATTATTTATGAAATTATGTAGGAACACTGGCAAAAATGGCAATGCAGATAGAACGTTACTTTATATAATGAAAGAAGTGTGGTTACGACGCAATTATATTTTACAGATAAATTAAAAGCTAATGTAGGTAAGTTATTAAGCTAAGAATATTTTTAAGAGATGACCACACTTGAAGTGAAGTGAAATCACATTAAAATGTGGCAGAGACGAATTTCATGTCTTTTTATAGATACTTAATAATTATAAGTACGTACTAAGTACAGTTTATTACTTTATTCAAGTCATCATAAAATTGTAAAAAATTAACTTACCGCAGTCGATTTGGATCCCTCTGCAATACACTTTTTGGTGGTGAGTTCCAACATATAAGTGGGCACAACTGATAACTAAGCACTTTTAGACACTTCTGGATTTGGAATGATAATTGTCTCAGTAACTTAGTAGTATGAAAATCACGGGAATTAAATACGTACGAGCATACACTTCAAAATTCAGCACAGGAATGATATTATTTGCAACAAAAAATAATCGCTTTTTAAACCCCTTGCGACAAATATTTTTAACAATAGTTTGGAAACAAAAGAGATTATTTTTCTGAAATCGTTCCCATCATAAAACACCTGCGGAAAGTCAATGAAACGAATTTTTTATCAGTAAATAAGTACCTACTTTAAAGAATTAAGTACAATAGACATCAATATGTCCGCAAAACGAACCGCATATTCGTTCAGAATACAACATTAACAAGATGCCTTTGTACTAATGTAATCATACTACAAACAGTTTATTACTTTATTCAAGTCATCATAAAATTGTAAAATTAAACTTACCGCAGTCGATTTGGATCCCTCTGCAATACACTTTTGGTGGTGAGTTCTACATTAACAAATCCAACATATAAGTGGGCACAACTGATAGCTAAGCACTTTTAGACACTTCTGGATTTAATGATAATTGTCTCAGTAAGTTAGTAGTATGAAAATCACGGGAATTAAATACGTACAAGCATACACTTCAAAATTCAGTACAGTAATGATATTATTCGCAACAAAAAATAATCGCTTTTTAAACCCCTTGCGACAAATATTTTTAACAATAGTTTGGAAACAAAAGAGATTCTTTTTTTGGAATCGTTCCCATCATAAAACACCTGCGGAAAGTCAATGAAACGAAATTTTTATCAGTAAATGGGTACTTTAAAGATTAAGAACAATAGACATCAATATGACCGCAAAACGAACCGCATATTCGTTCAGAATACAACATTAACAACATGCCTTTGTACTAATGTAATAATGGTCACCCTACTCTACTTGTATTCACTCGCCCTAAAAAAATAAGATGTGAATACTATATATCGAAAATTCCGAAAATGTGAAAATTCATGGTCACCCTACTCTCATACGATTTCATACTACTGTGTTTGTGTAAATATCTTCTAAAATATGAATGCTGCAGTTATATTCGCCATATTTATGCAAACTAGGTTACGTTACCCGTCGATTAGTACTCTAATTAAGCTTAAACCTACTTTTAATAACGAGATAAACGCCATTGTATTTTAGGCATATTGCCGTCCGAGCGGCCAACTAAAATCGACTCTAACATATTATTGAACCTACTTTCTAGTATTTTTTTGTGTTTTTTCGCTGTAACAAATTAAAATCTAATTGTCTATACACATTAGCCTCTATTAATTTGATACTTATGGTGATATACCTACCTACTCATAACCTGAAAACTAAACATTGCATAACTTTTTGTTTATTTACGTTTTGACGTTTTTTATTTTTGGGACAAATTAAACAAAGTAAGACCTTTCTTTTGATGTATCATTCGTCTATCTGCATTATATAGTTTCTGTGTAATCACGGGCGGTGACTACGGCAAGTGGCGGTTCTAGCGGCCAACTATTCTTTGTCATAGCGTCTTGGTTTTTTTTGGGACAAATTCAAGAAAAGAGGTGTGTAAAGTAACAAATTACGACTAATTCCTGGCAAAGTTTCATCAAATATTGTGAGTTGTCCGCGTGGTTGAAATGGACATCTCTTTACTGAGTGACATAGGCTTTTCTCATCTTCATTCATTAGTATAGAAGTTCATCAACTTTTATATTTCCCATTGAAGAGAACACATACAAAACATCTCAAGTTCTAGATCACGTGGCGATGGCGGTGGACTCGCCAGTGAAGCGCGACGTGATCGCTGCGGAACCTCGCGCTGTGGAGCCCACGTCCCACAGACAGAACCTCATCGCACTGCGCGATCAGCTCAACACGCTACTTGTTAGCAAGGTAAGACTTGACACCGACCAGCGGGTCCAGACAAGCCGCAATTGCTTTTTTACAGTTTCGTTTTTGACGACACCAAATTTCGACAGTATTTTCATATTTTTTTTATTTAAACTTGAGACAGACTGATACATTTTTTACTCTTCCTTATTCATTAATGGTTTTCAGGCTGGATACTACAAACAATTTGATAGCGTGTGAATGAATATAACCAGAGGTTTAGGGCACTATAGAACTGACACCTCTGCCTCGAGTCCAGAGTTCTAGACAGAGTTGTCAAGTTTTGCTATAGGGTCAAATAATAAATATAAACCTTGACTTCATTAATTTCAATCATAGTCGTTATTGTTATTTATTGAGAACAATCATCACTTACCATAATATTGCTGTTTGACCCAAATTACAAAACAATGACAATGAAATTATTTCTAAGAAGACAGTTCTATTCAAATAACTTGAATAAACAATGTTGAAGCTGCTCTTACAAAGGCTTCCGTAGAAGACGATAGGCTTCCGTAGAAGACGATATTACACATAGAAAATACTGATATTGTTTCGATCTATCATTTCGATTTGGCGATGTGGCCGCTGCTGAGGCCTTACTCCCTAACGTTTCGTCCATACGGACGGATCTATCCGCGATTCCGCGTCTCTCACACGCACTCGTCTGCAGACGTGCGCGAGAGAGACGGATAGATTGTTATCACCCTTCAAAACAGCACATTTTTTTTTACGGATGGGAAATCATCAAATATCTTCTCCCATTCTGGGCGGAGTGGGTGGAGTGTCGGACTTTTACTGACTAAGGCTGAGGCTACACTAGGCAGCGATTTGCGATGCGACTGGAAGAGCGAAACGAGAAAAACTTGGTATGGCTACATTACAAGCGAGATTCCGGCGTAATTTCTAATAAATTCGCTTCAATTTCGCTATGTTGGTGTAGCCGATACCGTGATTACAGTAATGTTGTTCCGATCGCATAAAGAAATCAAAGATCGCCAGTAATATTTGATGAACAGTGTAGCCATATACGTGAGCATTCATTTACTTGTTTTAATCGCTCATGTGTCGCAGGTCGCGTCGCGGCCTAATGTAGCCTCAGCCTTAAACCCATCCATGTTCCTTCCTCGCTCTTTATGTTCCGGAGCCAAGGTATCTCTTTCGAACAGTCCCGCAGCCCCGGCAGGCTTCGGCCCTTATGGGGGCCCCTTCACTTTGCTGACATCTCTTTGAGGCGCGCGTGGAACACAAACCCGCCGTCGACAAGGCCTGTCGTCATAAAACGGACGGACGGCGAGCTAGCCCATAGCTCACCGTCCACAGGCCACGCCTACGGTGGTCGGGGGCCACCACGTGACCCCCGACGCCCGGTGCGTCTCCCGCGGCGGGCTGGGGCGAGAGTTTCTCCCTCTCGCGTTCCGCCACCTCCTCCGCTAGCATGACTGCTTCGCAGAAGGAGGTGATGGCTTCCCATTCCGTCTCGCTCCGGACCATGGATTGAACCAGGGCAGGACGCGAGAGGTCGCCGCTACGAGGACACGGCGTTGCTCCGCCCACGCGGTGCAAACCTTTCAAAACAGCACCATCAGGCAATATTAACCATATAACAACTGCACCGGTATTTTGTCAATAAATGCAACTTCGACTTAACTAAAAATCTTTCCACAGCTGAAATGCCGTCCAGAAAGCCTGACAGACGAGCTTGGCGACCCCGCAGCCCAGCCACTGGTCTGGGTGGGCAAGTGGGTGGACTACAGCGACAAATACGGCTTCGGCTACCAGCTGTGCGACGAGAGCGTCGGTGTTATGTTTAATGATACCACCAAGCTTATCATGCTGGCTAATGGACTGTGAGTATGCTTGTCGAAAAATAATACGTTAGTTACTAACCCATGCAACTTCGTCTGCGTCACATAATAGAGAAAAAGCTCACAAAAGGAATAAACTTTCCCGTATTTGCAACATTTTTCATTTATGCTCCGCTCCTATTGGTCGTAGCATGATGTTATATTGCCTAATAGCCTTCCTCGATAAAAGAACTATCCAACACGATTGATCCAACGAGAGATTAGCGCGTTCAACCAAACAAACAAACTCTTGAGCTTTATAATATTAGTATAGATTACACAACGAATGTATGGCAAGTTGTGGTACTTTGCACTGGCGAGAAAACTGCTTTATTTTTACTACTGCTGTTAGAATAAAGTTTACAAAAATCTGAATCTACAAAATTTCGTTAGAACATACTAACAGACCTTTCCTTCGTACAGGAACGTGCACTACATCAACCGGCAGGGCCAGGAGCAGTACATGACGATGCGCGAATACCCGCAAGAGCTCGACAAGAAGATGAAACTCCTCACTTACTTCAGAAGATATATGACTGAGCACCTCATGAAAGCTGGTAAACTATCGCCACTTTGCATCATCATCAGCCTATTAATATTCCCACTGCTGGGACACAGGCCTCCTCTCTATGAGAGGGAATGGGCTGTAATCCAGAATGCAGGCCCGGTGCAGATTGGTAGATGTCACATGTCTTCATAGTTCACTTTGCATACATACAACATAAAACACATCTAGCAAGCTTAACAAGAGGTGTGTACCTCTGAAGGTGAAGGACGAAAGACGCGACTGCAGATAAATAAAACAAACGAAATTGAGCATGCGACGCACCGAGTCACAGGCGACGGTTGAAAACAGGCGGAGCGCGCGCTCTTTGCTTTGCAAGTCTCCCATGTTTTCCTGAAGGAAAACATGAGACTTGCAAAGCAAAGAGCGCGCGTTACTACTGCATTCATGCAGTAGTAATGGTTTGTTGTTTGTAGGTGCATCGGTACCAGTGAGAGAGAGTGACGGACTGTCTCGACTGCCGCATCTGCACCAGTGGTTCAGAACCACACTGGCAGTCATCATGTACCTGACCAATGGAACACTACAGGTAATCATTTAAACTTGATGTTGTGGCGTGATGGTTCTGCAATTCTGCAAATGTTGTTCTCTAATGGCCGTATTCTATAACTTACTTACGAATAACTGTCGGTTAATATGCCTATTTCCGTAGCTATTGATGTTTCTATAAACAAAGAATAATCCGAGTCACATATAGAATTATCAAAGAGAACTTTTCTGTGATGTTATGTTTCTAACCGGTCAATAAGCTAAATGTCTAGTAAGTTATTGAAAATGGCCGTAAGTCTTCTTTACAATTATAGATTACCCTGCAATATTCTAATAATCTCTTTCACCCAACAGATTAACTTCCAAGACCACACAAAGATAATCCTGTGTCCGCTCATGCAAGCTGTCACATACATTGACGTCGAGAAGAACTTCCGAACGTTCCGCTTTAGCACCATCGAGGAGCACGGCTGTGATAAGAAACTATACACGAACCTCACGTACGCATTAGAGAAACTCAACAGTGTACTAGCCAACAAACTCTGCTAGTACAAGACACATTACAATTAATTAAATGAATTTAATATTGCCTACACTTAATTAGACAATCTCGCGCGAGATTCATGTTTTACGTATAGGGTTAGTACACTCAAGGTGATTCTACGCCCATTGTTTTAATTGTTAGTTTATTAGCCACATACATGATTTTGTTAAAGTTTATTTCGTCTCAAAAATCAATTTCAGTAGGTTTTTTTTTTTCTAAAGAAATGCTTTTATGTCCACCGATTGTATCTCTTAATTATTTATTTAGTAGTCTTTCTTATATATCCTGTTTATGCATTGTCGGTGACATGGCGCACTAAGCGGCGACGGACAAGACTGGTCTTAGTTCCGACCAAGATGATGCGGACTAGCAAACTAAAGCATTTACACAAAGTTTTACTGCAACAGGTCGAACATTCGAGTTGGTTGTTATAGCGTCCGATTGGTCCGACCATTGGCCGTAGTCGGGGCCACGTAGAGCGCAAGGTCCCAGATGCTTACTTAATTTTATCTTCACCACTAGAGCACTGCTGCTCAAACTTAGGACAATAAAATAATATTCTGTCCACTATCTGCCATCTTAGATTTTGTATGTAATATCTAAGTAGATGTAAAAATAGTGAATATGTATTTAACTTCACTATTCCCGTCTGTCTGTTACCTTAGGAGCTGCACGAACCAAGCGGGATGCAGTGCGGTGCACTGGTGTAGTGTTGATTTTTCATGACTGTACCCAAACCATTTTATAGGAAACGCTACGCGCCGCACCGCGCTTGGTGTGGAGCTCCTTGTAAGGGGTCTAATTCGTAACATGACATTATTATGAGGGACACCTTGTCGCGTTCGTGAATACGTTAGATAAGTTAAATTTTAGTAGAACCTCTTGACGTAAGTGGTTGATTGAGAGCACCATGACTGAGGGCTGCGGTGCGGGCGGGTTGCGTTTGGAGTTTTTTTATTTAGTTTTATAACTATATTTTTATAACTTGTTTCCGTGCTTCAATAACATCGGATAAAAAACATGGTTAGACACAGGAAAATCAAAGTGTTCAACATAATAGTGAACGCATTGGTATTACCGTACCTTTAGTTTATTTACATACACCATCGAGCAGACAATGACACTATAAGTACCGTATATTTCCCAAATTTCGCTAAAATCTCACAAGCTGGGGACGCAAAGCGACAGTATTATTTCAAATTCGATGGTGTTGAAGCACTTGTAATTTGTAACAAGTTTCTCAGGGGTCTGTTACCTCACTCATTGTATAATATAATTACAAACTATTTGACAATAAAGTTATTAGGAAAATAAAACATGTTTTTATTTCTTTCATTTAATATTTATTCATTCCAGCCTTATTGATGTTATTATAATGTCAAATTGTCATATTGCTATTTATGAGAGTTGATAAATTAGTGTCTGTTTTGCCCAAAAGATAATTTGTTATTAGGAACTTTGTTGCTGTCATGACTCCTCAGAAATGAGGAAAACAATAGCAAGAGAACTACCACAAACAAATAACTTAGCAGTATGTCCTTGTGCCTCTCACAGCTATATTATCACTGGGGGTTTGTTTACTGTTAAACAAGCAAAACATTTTGAAAGTTGTGACCAGCAAAAATCAAACATTTTGAAAATAAAACTGAAATTAGAGAATCTTGAAATAAGTACAGGCATGTAGGCAAATTTACATCAATATGTGCCTAGTTATGTACACGAGTGTTCAAACAAACCCTGATTATACAACCTAGTAAAATTACAAAACATTAATTACACAATAAATAATAAGTTACAATTATAATTCAGAATGTATTGCGTGCTGGTGTGGTAGTAGTTCACCGGGGTGGATGAAGAGTCCTTCTTTGGCTTGCCAATCGGTGTACGCGCCGTACTGAGAGTTGATCCCAACGATTTCGCCCTGCCCGCTGATTGGTCGCCCGAATGTACGCCCAGAGCCGGCAAGGAACCTGTAAGATAAAAATTGACATATTTAGTTGGTCCCTAGAATGGTCTCTTTTATAAAAGGTGACAGATTTTTTATTACATCTTACAATGAAAGGGTTTTTGGAGGTTTTTGCTCCATCCAGTTACTATAATCAGCCTGTAATGTTCCCACTGCTGGAACACATGGCCTCCTCGCTATGCGATAAAACGGGCTATAATCCGGGCCCAGTACGGTTTAGCAGATATCACGTCTCCAAATTTTTGGTTATAGGACATGCCAGTTTCCTCAGAATGTTTTCCATCACTTCAACCAGACTGGGCCTCGATTCTGCTATTACAATAGTGTCAGAGTATTCGATCATTGATTTCATAATGATCAAGTTCTGTCAAATTTTGACAAGTTTGTTAATTCTACTATCATAATGGCGCCATTATGACTTCTCAATGAACAACCACTGACACTCCATTGAAAGAAATGTCATAGAATATTAATCTCGTACATGAAATCTGGCATGAATAAATGTTCGCATTTAGTAGTAGATTTCGAAAACCATTTGTACTAAGGGTTTTATAATAATGACAATACGACAATGCCATTAAAACACAATTTTATTACAAGACCATTGACCGACCATTGTGAATTTAGCAGATTACGAAGTTTAAGCAAAATGACAATGGGATGAGAATGGAATCGTGTTGGAGTGACGAATTTATTAAAATAGCAGAATTAGGCCCCTGGAGGCCAATTCCAACATGGGAAAAGGGTTGACAGCTGATGATAACTTATTTTAATTCGTTGTGCTCAGCTTTTTTAGCCAGTTATACTCAGGAGATAGGATACTTACGCTCCAGTATCAACATGCCTAAACTTCACAGGAGTGTCTCTCCTCCAGAAGTCATTATTGCACACCACAGTCCAGTGGTCACCGCTGTCTCCTTCACCATCCTCATCACCATAACATGACACCTCCTGGTTGCCCGACAGTGGAGACGAGAAGTAGTGGGAGTGCAGGTTCTTCTTGGTAGATACATGCTGCAGGCGGATGTTGGTGTTGCATTTTATGGGAACCCTGCAATGTAGTTATTGATACAGTTAGTGCACTTTTTCTAGTATTGTCAAGCAGAAAATACATTGAAAAGATAACTTAAGATAGAAATATGAAAGGCACTCAACAGTGTGAAATGTTAAGGAAAAAAAACCTATAACAAGATTGAAAGAAATTATTTTCGTACAACCAGCTGTATCATGTTAGTAGCACTTACCCGCGTTTGCACGACTCGGCCATGGGCGCCCGCACCAACCAGTGGCTGTTATAGTCATCAGACACATCCACCGCCGTCACCGACTGCTGGCCGGAGCCCGAGCCATACTTCACGTCGTGTGAGTGAAGCCGTAATCTTAAATCCGTGTTTATCATCTTCAGAATAGTGCCGCATGTTACAAATTCTGCTTTTGATCCTGAAAACACACAAATTAGCTTAGTTATAAATCTTAATTATGTATGTTTTAATTCATAACACCTTGTTTTTTAATCTAAATCTCGTATCCTCCCATAACAAAAGGCCACGTAATTTTTTAACAATCACTGCGGTACGTTAGAAATTGGTAATAAAATTAATTGTAACAAAATATACCTTGTGAAATTTGTACTGACAAAAGGGTAAACAATAAAATAGATAAAACACTGCATAATACGTGGGAATTTGTTGAAACAGCCATAATTTCGTCTAAAAAGTTCTCACATCCACACACACCACAGCAGTCAATGTACTCTGTGTGTGACAGTGACACTCCACAGTTTGACTTGAGTCACAGATTAGATATTAGACTCATGGACTTATTGTTTGTTTAATAAGTCCATGATTAACTTGAGACAAGCAACTAGACAATGTTGCCAGAAAAAAGTATGTTTAAATCGGACTTATTGTGCACTGCACACGAGGCAGTTTTGGCGAAGACTTTCAGTCAGTGGCCTCTTCGTTTGTCTAGCCTTTTCCTAAATAATACTTGGGGTACACCTAATATCTAATCTGTAGGGTACACGTCCAGTGTTACCGGTTAGTGGTCTCTACACCTGCAATGTTCTTATAGCTTACATTGACCTTTTGGCTTTTTGATACGGTCAGTCTAAAATCTTACAGGACTAGCCCAATCCCAACCTCTTTTTTACTGGCCACTTCGCGACCGCAGTAAATTTTAATCTTTTCTAACGCAATAGATTAGCGTCGATTTTTACATGATTGCCCAAAAAAAGGAGTGTTATTTTTTCGATAATCATTATGCGGGCTCCACATTCGCGCCTCTAACACCCGCGAAAGCCGCGACCGTGAATGTGGATGGCTTTCGCACCCGTGCTTGGGCTTCGTACCTGTTCACGCCTTGTTCCCCGTTCAGTGTCGATATTTGCACCCGCTTCAAAGGGGTTGCGAAGCGCGAACCTCCCGTGAAAGTAAACGCATCCACATTCACGCGTGAATTCAAAAACGTTTTTTTTGTATTTGTTTACGTTTACGTGAAAATGAGCGTCAGCTGGACGAATGAGCTGGAACTCATATTGATCGAGTGCTACCATGCTGAACCCATTATATGGGATCTTAACCCCTTACCGCATGAGTTTTTATTTTTTTCTGGACAAAATATATTTGATAGTTCTTGACATGTACTATTAAGTTACTTCAAGCAGTTTTCCAAAATCCGATTACTTTTCGAAATATGATAAAAAACTTATTTTTCCCATATATGGCATATTATGCAGTAAAAGCAACTAAAACCAATTGGACATAAATGGCATAGTATGCATTGCAGTAAAGGCATCTGAAACTAATTGCCATATTTGGCATTGCATGCTATAAAGGTAATTTTAAGTCAATCCTCAGTTCGTAAATTAGAAGGTTTAAAAAATAAAAGTCATTATTTAATGAAAATATAAGATAAATTTTATGAGATCTGTTGCACTTGGAACTTCACATTTTACACAAAACTTAGTAAATAATTATAGCGACTTACAAGCTAACTACCCGTGCCGCAGCGTAGATTCGCCTCGTCTCGTCTTTTCATTCCGTAAGATGAAACGATCCATTTTTCTGAAAAATTATCAAATAATGCTTCACTGCATACATTCCCAAATCTGGCCGAATGACAAAATAGCTACTAATGCATACAATGCCAAATATGGAAAACTAACTTTCACGTTACTTCATAGTATTCCACATTTGTCATGCTAAGGTTTGGCATGATTTTCGCTAAACTATAACTTTTTACTTACATGTTTTCCGTGTTTTCAGTCCTTTGATAGGTCTTCTTAGCACCACGATATGAAGCTCGAACGAAAACTCGACACACGATCACAAAATGAATTTTAAAAACATGCAAATACCAACGACAAATTTCAACTGCCACCGACTGACTTTGACAGGTTATAGTTTCGTTACGCGGTACACTAGATGGCAGCACATATATGTTTATTGAAGCTTAGTAGTTGCCTGATCTGTCCTAATATGCCGTTAAGGGTAAAATAACATATTTTTTTATTTCTGAACGTTTGAAAATAAGTACCCACATTTGGGTAGCTATGCGGTAAGGGGTTAAACACAAAGAACATGGAGAAAAAAACAAACAATCCAATGTCCAGTTACAGGAAAAAAAAGGTGAAAGATTCTTTATATACTCGTAATTGTAGTGAGCCAAAGCACATAGCGCTACCTGGTTCAGCGTCCATCCTTGATGAACGCGCGACCTAAACTGAACGATTGGGAATGTGGAGGTACATGTTTTTCGCGAAGTCTTTGCGGCAAAATTACGAGCGCGAATTTGACAGTTGTTCGCGGCGCGAATGTAGAGCCCGCTTTTCGTTTATTCACTATCTTTGACAGTCTTTGCCTAGGATTCACAGAGCATCTATCTGGCCCTAGCCGACCCGACAGACGTTGTCCTGTCAACTATGAATATTTAATTCGAATTGACCTACTATCTACCACCTACCCACTACCTACCTACCACCTGCCTACATACTAACTACCCACTACCTACCTACCACCTACCCATTACCTACCTACCCACTATCTACCTACTACCTACCTTCCAACTACCCACTACCTACCTACCACCTACCCCTAACTACCCAATACCTACCGACGAAAAAATTAAAAAAAAAAAAACAAAAAAAAGTACCCTATGTCCGTCTCCCGGTCCTCCTCTCCACCAATTTTCAGCCAAATCGGTTCAGCCGTTCTTGAGTTATAAATAGTGTAACTAACACGACTTTCTTTTATATATTTAGTGACTTTCTTTTATGACTATGACTTTCTTTTATGCATTTATACGGGGAAAATAAGATTGTCAGCTGTCATGCTGTCAGCTTGTCTGTCATACTGTCAACTGTCAGTTTTTCAATCAACTTGCGAAGTTTACTGAAAATTGAAACTGCAACATTTTTGCAATATTGCTATCTCAGTAACATAAATTGTAAAGATAAAATTGGCCCGAATTAAACTTTTGTTTTTCATTCTTTGTATTTGTGATTTCATTGTTACCTAAAAATGAATAGCAGCGGTTATACTCCCAATACAGGTGTTACAGGTACGTAACCAAAACATTACAATAATGATTAAAAAAACATCTTGTTGAAAAGCGATCATAGTCTCATAAGGTCATCTCTCAAACAAATTGTAATTTCTTTTTTCAGCTCCAATTGACCCAGGTTGGAACGACCCCCCGAAATTTGCATACAATCCGCAGATCACACCGAATAAACCGCGAAACATTTTGAATAAACGAGTGGCATTTCCCTTAACGAGCGCCACGTCTAGCACAGGTGCCATGCCCCCTGTGAACCTGCCAGCAATGCCTGCAGGATTCCCTCCCGCACCACCTGCACAGATTCCAAGAATAGAACCACAAGAGGTGGATGTGGACAGTGAGAATACTCTGAAGGAAGTAAAGGGAATACTTCTAGAGCTCTTAGACAACAATACAGAGCTTGGTGCCAAATCAAATGATATCAGAAGAAGAATAGGGGTGATGGAGGAAATGTGGTCCGCTGGGAAATTGGATAGTAGGATATTTGTGCAAATGAAGAACCTGGCATATGGTGAGCCCTTATTCTTCAATAACAAATCTATGGAACTTCCCATGTTTTTTTTTAACATATTTTTGGATTTTTAACTATCTTAAGAGTGAATTTCAGTAATGAAACTAAATGCTATCAAGCAACAAAGGCAGTTTGAATTTATTGTACTAATCATGTTGACTCAAAAATGAAAAAAAAAAAAAAAACATTTTCAGGTGAAATTCACCCAAAATATGTTAATTTGTGTTCACTGTTATTGTAGTGAGTAATCAGCACTGTTGAGTCATAGTGTTATTGTTACAGCGAAGACCTAAATTCATGCACACTGCTTATCTAGGGCATTGAGCATGAAGCAGTGAACATTCGTCTCATTCATGTAATGTTCCATTACTTTCCCTTTTAATAAAGTTATGTAACACAATTCTTTAAACACTCATTGTAAACAATGCAATAGCTCATCAATGTTTAAATAGAATACAAATTAGTTTCCTCTTTTGCATTGTTATGTATAAATAAATCCTTTTACAAAAAAGGAAACTGAACTGACAGATACTTGTATTGATTGCTGCAAAAATCTTTATTATTGAAGGCCTTTGTTCAGTAGTTGGTGTAAAGTCAGAGAAATGAATTGTAACGCATATTATTGACCCTAACATAACTAGTCCATTCAAATCTCAATGGTAATTCTTTGAAAGTTGTATGACATGGCTTTAACAACAAAATTGAGGTAGGGTATCAATTTGTTCATTACTTAATTTTCTTTCCTTGAAATAAAGCTGATTTTTAATTGATTAAACAGTTAAATATCTTTACTAGCACTTCGCCGCGACTCTGTCTGTAAAAATTGTGCTAGCTCAGTTAATTTTTTTAGGTAATAATTTAATTTATAGCCTATATTACTTCCTGATAAGTTAGCTTTCTATTGGTGAAAAACTTGTTGAAATCAGATAACTACTTTGGGAGCTTAATCAATACAAACATGAAAATCTTTCCACTTTATAATATTTTTTAATTATTTGGTTACAGCACTCCGTGATGACAATCCAAGGACAGCAGACGATATACACAGAGCACTAATGATAGACCATGTGAGCTCCGTCGGAACATGGATGCCGGGCATCAAGCAGCTAATACACAACTGTATAGCTCGCTCCGACCTGCTCTCTATCGACAAGGAATAGTATAGACGTAAGAATTAAGCCTTAGTATGCTGAGACACAGATCTTCCCAAGGTTTAATGGAATGCGGTTGGAACATTTTCTTTATAGGCATGGACACCCCACTGCCATTTTGAATGTTCTTTGAAATTGGTGGCACAAAATGAAACTAGCATTTAGAGTAGACAGCATTTTAACCAACCAAAAATATCCAGAGATATGGTTGCCTAATATGACGTGTTGCCGAATTATTTGGAGCAAAAATAAAAAAATAAATTAAAAAAAAAACATTTAATATCAAAGATTGCTATGAGAACCGATTGAAATGAGAAAAAAAGAGATAAAAGTAGTAAAAAAACAAAATGGCGATGAAGTGACCGTGCCAGTTTGGTTCTGTGCACTTCAATATTGTGTCCGTAATTGCATTGGAAGAGTATAACATTCAGCAGCTGTATTCCTAATTCACATTTATTCATATATTCAATTACCTCTAGTTGCTTCCATTTTCGCTTGAAGACTGCTGCATAAATCTGTAAAACTTATCCTAATTTCCTTAAAATGGTGTATCTATGAAAAATATAACTTTACAAGAAACAGGATCAAGGAGATGCTTTTTTAGAACTGTTTAGTAAGATAAAGTAGTTTCTCCCTAAGAGCCAAAAAGCCTATTTATATATCTTTTTGTAGAAAAACAGATTTATGAAATAAGTTAATATTTTAACTAACCCTGCAATAAAAATGTATACTTATCTTATTTTTAAGTATTGTGATTTTTAAATTAAGTTGAAACTTCTAAGTTTGCCATATGGAATATGAGGTACAATATAAGCTGTGTTGTAAATAAAAAAAAATACTATAATAATAAAATATAATTCTATACTTTATTTGTTCTTATTTCTATTTAGTCTAGATAACATAATATTCGCGAACCTGCAAACTTTTACAGTCACATAACAAAATAAAATATTTTTATGACATGTACTTGATTCTTCAATTCTTCATTGTACTTTATTACAGTTTTCGCGAAATAGAATCTTAGTTCTTTACGAAGATTTATTTTAAACATCTTTCCATTCCAAGTAAGATCTCTCAAATGTGATACCAAATAGGAAATTCCATCGTAAATTCGTAATGTCTCAATCTGACCAATGAGGTTAAGCTATATTGTTATACAGGGTGGAAGAAAAAACTCAAAAATCATTTATTTCAACTAGACCATTACGGCTCTTTTGAATGTCGATAAAACGAAAAAAAAAAGCGAAGCTACAGTCACAGACACAAGGCATTACAACTTGAGAAAGTACTGTAGTTGCCAAACGTTTTTGAATTACGGATTAAAAGTTTCTGAGGGGCTATTTTGGCCCCCACGGGCTCAGAATAACGTAACCGTTTGTGGGTCGATGTACACCCTGTATAAAATGACATTCCAGAGATTTCCTACCAATGATGATGTTTGGAACTAGCTAGACCATTGCCACAGTAACCTTCCCCATTTTCGATTTCCGTATACTTCTCAAACCCTTATTTCTCTTTGTGTCTATGGTCTATATGCCTCGTTTGATAGGCTTGGGCGCAACAGTGACTCGTACGGGGCGGCACAATTCGATGAACTGCGCTGGCTCGCGGCCGCCGCCTTCCTCGACCGCGAGGCATACTGAGATGTCCACGCCGCACGGCTCCGTCCATACGCCGTGCGATATTAATACCTTGGTTAGAAGACGCACGTTCTGGGTTCCGTCGTCATCTGCGTGAATATAAAATATGATTTTATTTGATAATCTAAGCCGATTTCATTTAGCTTGCTATCAACACGCTAAAAGAATTTAATTTGATACACAAGATTAGTTATGCTTTTTACTAGCTGGAATGTTGAGATATTTTTATCAACTTAACATACTTAATCGAATTATTTCTAAAATTAAAACCTTCGATTTATTGACTAAATTAAAAAAAAAACTAATGCATTGTCAGGTCGTTTGATTCCAAAGGATAAGTCTTAAACAATAACGATCTATTATGGGAAGGATGGTTACTGTTAGCCAGCATCATCAGATTATTGAAGAAAATTCCAAAACTTCGGAGCCAGGGCTAATATGGATAACTATTTAATTTTCATTACTCATACTCGGAAAGTAGGTCTGAAGTTGCCTGAGGAGCGGGCTGAAAGTAATACTTTTCAGCCCTAGGGAAAATCACTTTCAACTGACAGCTCTCACAATATTAAAAAAAATCTAGTTCTATTTTCAAATCACACTTCTATTGAACCATGTTCCGACTTCTATACAGCCTGTAAATTACAGCGCGATGTAAAATTGAAATAACAAAATTCAGTATTAATTACAGAATATATTTTTTTTAAATAACTTAGTTATAATTTAGTTAAAAATATTTCTTTAAAATAACAAAGATTTGGGCAAAATATTTAATATTTTGAGTGACGATAGTGAAAATAAAGGCTGAATAGCCGGCCACAGAAAAAAAAACAAAATAGGCGGGAAAGCGGCAATCCGATCTTCATTTTTTTTTTTGAGAGGTTTCGTGTTTTTATTTTTATTTTCCTTGTATTCGTAATGAAAAGCACAGTGTTTACCTCGGGTTAAAGACTTATTTAATCCCTCGAGCTATTAGCGCCCGCGCTACGCTTGGGCGCCAAACCCCGTCTCGGAACTAAATAAGTTATTTTCACCCCTAGAATAAAAATGTACTATTTCAACTCGGCGCATCATTAGTGTACTACTAACTATAGTAAATATGTCCGACTCACTGGTATTGAGATGGTCGAGCGGGCGCAGATGGTCCTTGTGCGGCACGAGCGCGTGCACGCGCGTGTCGGGGTAGGCGACGCGCACGCGCAGCTGGTTGGGAGTGCGCACGCGCAGCACCTCGGCCTCCAGCGCCACGCCCGCCACCAGCCCCGCGCTGAACCGTACCACCGTGTCGTTGTCCGCGGCCGGCTCCAGGATGCTCGCTGTGCACATGCGGATCTGGACATACCAAATCTTATTTTGTATTAAAGCAAGTTTATTTGGTCCTGATGAAAAGATTCTTTTATTACCCTCCAATTAGAAGGATAAAGAAAGGTCATATCAATTGTATCTTACTTTGAGCAAGATTCGTTTGCTAATTCAACTTTGTAAAAACTGGCCGCGCCAGTTAGTTAACCACGCAGTTTCTTGCTGGTTCTTCTCCATAGGAAACGGCCAATTCGATCCGTGCTATCTATCCTAGCTTTTGACGTTTCATAAGTACATATGTAGGTTTATGTTAAAACAGAAATATTTTGAATAGAGTTTGACGGTTCAAGTATTAGGCAAAAATGTTGTTACTCTTTTCATGCACATGGTCATCTTTGCAAATCAAAATAACTTACGTTGATATTAGGTTTAGGTATAACAGGCAACGGTGCGGACTGTAACAGCGGTAAGATGGCACGAGCGAGCGCGGCCGGCTTGTGATCTGCGTTCATTGAGAGTTGCCGGAACACGGCGATCGTGAACGGGTCGGGTTCAACTCCTGTGTGCGAAGAAAATTTAATAGTATTGAAAGACTATCGTAATAGGACGTTTTAGCTAGGTAATTGCATGCAGCTGAGATGTAAATGCTTGGAGAGATGGTATGGTGAGCAAAATGGTCTTCTCAACTTTAGTCCAAAAAAACCCTATGTTTTGAATTATATGGTCTTCTCAACTTTAGTCCAAAAAAAATGTTTTGGATTATTATGGTCTTCTCAATTTTAGTCCAAAAAAACCCTATGTTTTTAACCGACTTCCAAAAAGGAGGAGGTTCTCTATTCGACTGTATGTATTTTTTTTTTTTTTTCATGTATGTTACCCGATTACTCGAAGACGCCTAAACCGATTTGAAAAATTCTTTTTTTGTTTGAAAGGGTATACTTCCAAGTTGGTCCCATAGTCGCCAAGTCGGGATCTGATGATGGAATCTTGGCGAAATCGAGGGAACTCTTCAAATTTTATAGGATAACGTACAGCAATTTTTATATTTTCAACAACAAGTGAAGCATTTGCGTTTGATAAGAACCATTCTACCATCAGATCTGATGATGAAGCCAAGAGTCACGGAACTCCATAATGAGACAATGTATCCTAGTCGTGTTTGGGCTTGTTGTAATTGTAACGGTATGCACTTTCCATGTGAACCACTAAAAAGTGAAAAATAAAAACTTTTTTGCAAAAAATAAAACCGACTTCAAAAAGAAAAAGTGAAAAATAACTTTAGCTTCTGAAGTCGGTGACAAAAAAATTAAATCAATCATACAAACGTCACCGACTTCAGAAGCTAAAGTTATTTTTCACTTTTTCTTTTTGAAGTCGGTTTTATTTTTTGCAAAAAAGTTTTTATGGATTATATGGTCTACTCAATTTTAGTCCAAAAAAACCCTGTTTTGGATTATATGGTCTTCTCAATTTTAGTCCAAAAAAACCCTACGTTTTGGATTAGATACTCGTAGCGTTGGATCCATTTCAACATCAGCGCTATAACGTGTACTTCATATGCACCGCATCACGCATTCGGTAACCGAAATCGCTCCATGTCACCTCAGATCTAAATTATAACAAACCAGTAAAAGCCAGCAGTCTATAGCAGAGCGCTATACTGCAGTGTTTTTTTTTTCATCTCTCGAAATGACTACAGTCAACCAAAACGTTACCTGCAGAAGCCAGCAGTCTATCCAACAGCTCAGCGTGATGCGTGAGCGCTGCAGCGGCTGAGAGGGCGGCAGCCTGGCCGGCGACAGCGCTGGGCGCGCCGACGGCCACGTGCGTGGGCAGCACGGCCGGCGTGGGGGACGCGGCCGCACACAGTCGCGCCGCACTCACGCGCAGTGCGAGCTGCCACACGCACGCGCTCTCCTGCTCCGACACTCCGCTGAATTGGTGCTGTAGTCTGGTGAGATAGGGATGAACATGTCACCAAGTTTTTTATCTAAGTAGTATAAGTATGAGTTCGCCCGCGAGATGGTCGAAAATTGACCAACAGGAACATAAAACCGGGATAAAAAGTATCCAATGTCTAATCAAGATTATGGTTGAACAGGAAAGTGTGCCAAATTGTACCAAAATTTGCCCTTGAGGCAAACGGTGATGCATTTTAAATGCTAATATCTGGCATAATGTTACTAAATTCAAAATTGCTGTTTAAAAGCTATATTGTTGGTGCGATAAATTTGTTTACAAAAAAAAATACACCGTTTTTATTCAAACGACAATCGCAGTACGGTTTAGAATTAGAATTAAGAATAATTTATTTAAAAAACAGATATTACAAAAGTGTACATTTAGGTGCAGTAGTGTTATTTCAAACAATCATATAGTTAGTGCAAGTAAGTAAAATTATAACTAAAATATAATATTTAACAGTTGCAAGTAACGAAAATTACGAATTCAAATGTTAGATAGCGACCTGCCTGATTTAGGTTTATTTAAACCTGTGTTTCAGGCCATCACTTACAGTACATAGTTTAATTAGGACAGTAAAAGTTTTAAAATAAAATAAATCTATTAACAATTATAACAACAATAAAACTGGTACTAAAACATTAAACATTAAAACTAATTAAGGTATGTACAATTAAATACGAGGGGATAACAAACTTATACTATGACTTCTAGAAGTTTTTCTGTGTCCGTGTAGTTAAGTGCCGCTAAATAATCTGATATTACAAGACTACATTTCCTATAACTGAGACTATAGAAGTTTAGTTTCTTGTTGAAACTATTATACAGAAAAGGTCCTAAAAACACATAAAATCGATGAGCAAAAGCATGTTTCGTTTGAGGCTTTGTGCAAACCAGGTCCTTCCTTCTCCTATCGGAAGTTACTGGGACATAGGGGAGAGTGGAGTGCTGCTGTAGTATAACGTGAAGAATAAATAATTGCCGTACTGTGAGCACATTACATGCCTTGTAGAGCAGCTGTGTCGGAAATCTAAACGGACGAAAGGTAGCAACCTTCAGAATTGCTCTTTGAGCACGTTCTACAGGGAGAAGAATCGAATTTCCCGCGCCACCCCAGGACGTTATGCAATAGGTTAGAATAGATTGACACGGTAACTAACCTGAGGCAGTCAGTGGTGAGATGTGCGAGCGCATGCGAGGGCGGTCCGTTGGTACTGTGTAGCGCTGTGTTCAGAGCAAGCACGCAGCGCGCGAACGTTGACGTGAACTGCGCTGCGCCTGACACTGCAGGCTCCATCTCCGCGAGTCTGAGAAATATGAAAATATTTATAAAAAAAAAACAAGTCTTTGGAGCCGGTAGAAATAATACTAAGTAAACTCTATCTGCTACGGGTTGTGCCCCGCGTAACGGCTAGTTGTGCTACGCCGTAGCGGATCGGCTACGAGTGCTACGACGCGTTAGGTGGCGGTCACGCGAGTTCCATGATTTATGTTCACCCAAAAAGTGCTCAACGCGCCTAAAGAAGTTTTCACTTTAAAAAGAAATTAATTTAAATTGCTTTTATTTCACATCCTGAACCGAAAGAACTGGAATTCATGCGGCGAGGTTTTCGTAACAGTTTGGGTAACAGTAACTTTTTTATTTTGTTATTATTTACTGTCGACTGCTATGTTCGTGAAGTTTTTTGGATGTAATATCCATCATAGAGTTTGTTTACATAAAGTGTAGCCTATGTCACCCGGACTATAGTTCATTCATTACAATCGGCTCAGCAGTTCAGGTGCTACGGTGGAAAATAAAAAATACATGTTCCAGACTTACAAACAATATAGACAGCAAAATTCATAACTCTTCCTTTAGGCTTTGTCGTGCTTTTGAATGATTAGAATGTACCGATATACTAACTTGTTAAGCTGCTCCTCGGCCGAGTGCAGCATGTTGAGGCGCACGCCGGTGGACAGCGTCACGTTGTCGATGTGCTGCAGCACGGACGAGAAGAAGCGTCGCACCGCGCTGTCGTCCATCGCTGACTCGATCTTCTCCGCGCTCGACTGTTGGGCGTCACCTAACACAGACAGGGAGCATAGGGTAAATGACTAAAAAAACTAATTAGTTCGTCAGTTTTTCACGTAAACAAAAAATTAAGACGATTCAGTGCGTCGAAAACTCGTGTGACGTCACATTTGAGTTCATTTTGACCGGAAAGTGACTTCACAAGCCCCCACACATGATCTTATACGAGTTTTATCTTCGTCAATTTGAATAATTTGATAAAACAAAAAAAATACGTTAGTATCCAATTTTCGATAATCATATCATAATAACTGACGGACTATTGTATTGTACAATACAATACGTATATTAAAATCATCTCTATTATTGTAGGTACTCGTATATATGTACGTCTATTAAAAGCGTGACAGCCAGTAATGTCAATATTTTCGGAAACAAGCCTGGATATGTGCCCAGCTGATGGCAATAGGCTCGATCCCTATTAAATGGGACTTAAACATAACTGGCGAAATGTGAACTATTAGATACACTTCTGCTTAACCATTCGAGGATCACAGGCGCGATGTTATGTGCTCACCTATAGGTAGATAGGGCACGAGGTGCGGCATGGTGTCTCGCAGATACGTGTAGTGTTTGATGGTGTGCTCCTCGAATAATGGTAGCATAGTGGTGCAGTGCTGCGCAGCGTTCAGTACCAGGATCAGTACGCACATGTCTGATGTAGTTGGTCAAGGAATTATGATTATAAAATACTACGATTCTGAAATAAACTCTACTTTCCTTAGCGCATCCTGGATGTTTTATACTGAACTGAATCCTACCCTAAGTTTACAAATATAATGGATAAAAATACAGAGATGAGAGTCAATTGACATTTCTAAAGAATTACAATTACTGGCGATCATAAAATTATAAAAAAATGTAAGACAGAAAAACATAACTGGGGGTCTAAAATAGCCTCTTTAAAATTCATAAAACGGACTTTACAGTCATTGACTATAAAGTCCATTTCAGGTTCGCTGGCAAAATGTATGTACTATTAGGTTAAACCGGTTAAACCCTTGCCTAACTCTTCGGAGGTTACAGGTATGATCTTATTTTATGTAAAACAATTTTATGTGAAACACACCACAAGCTGTGGCTTGACCACGGCCACGGCGAGTGTAGGCAAGCCAAGGAGGCACTTCCTGCCATCGACGGCCGCTTCACCAAACGCGCGCTTAGGCTATCCAAGCCACAGCTGCGCACAATTACAGCCGCCGTCACCGGACACGGCTCTTTTAACAAACACCTCTTTGTCATAGGAGTCACAGACAGCCCCCTGTGCCGCGCATGCATGGAGGAAGACGAGACAGCAGCCCACGTGCTTCTACACTGCCCAGTGGTTGCAAAATACAGGGCAAAGTACTTCGGTCGTCCAGGTACTCTCCGCGAGATTGTCGGCAACATCGGGGCGCTGCTGGCCTTCTTTGGGGAGTTGGGATGGATCGAGTGAAGTTCCCACCCGTACGCAAAATACGCGCCGTGACGTGGAATTGCGGATATCAGCCCGTTATACAATACAATACAATATGTAAAACAAATAAGAAAAACGAGGCAGAATAGATACAGGTCAGTAAAATATGAAATTAGTTAATTACTTTACAACAATGGGAATGGGAATTTGAATTGCCATGACAATGTAACCCAGAAAACATGTTTACTTTACTTGTCACAGTAATTCTTCTACTTTTTACGTAACGATATAGAACTTAGCCATGAGTTTGGCGCCTTCACTAGTTCATTAACTGTTAGCGAAGTAGACACAATAGTTAATCAATAGTTAAGGGGTCCACAGATGAAAGGCTAGAGTCCATCAATGTAACAGTGAGTATAAAGGATACAGGCTGGGTCCTCCACGTCAGGCTCGGGCATGTCGAAGAAGGGATGCACGGCGAGCAGGCGCGTAGTGAGCGGCAGCACTAGCGCCGCGTGCGAGCTGCCCAGGCGCTGCACGCAGCGGAACGTCGAGCGCTTGTCCTGTACACACAATGACATGATCACATCATTTATGCTATTAGTCAACTTTTGTTTCAATGGGGAAGGAAACTGTGAAACTAATGGCGCTAGCATAGCTGGTTCCAGGCATTAAAAATCTGGTAATGTCATTATATATTTTAAAATAGCTTGACCTCATTGGGCGGATTGAGATCTAGCTATGGTCGCGCCATCTACAATTAGCTTTTAACGGTCTTCCCCATTCTAGGTAATTGACACACCAATAAATTGACATACGGGAACATAGGGAACTGCGTTTTGACAGCTTTAAAAAGAAAGAGCTGTCAGAACGCGGTTCCCTCATACATTTTGGATGGCAATAGCACGCTGTGACGTCACTATTTAGTCAACTCAATGACTCATTATTGATTTCAAAGCAACTAAAAATCGAATTTGGCAATTAAATGAAAATAAATCGGGTTTTCAGGCCCAAAATAAAGTTTTTTCAGAGATTGGTGTCTTGGAATTATTGTTTTATGGTGTGATCTACCCTATTAAAGTTAAAAAGTCGTTTTTCTGCCACCAAAAAGTATGGCTTAAATTTCCGCGACATTAAAATATATTTAAAAGCGTCGGTCTCACTGAAATGAACCCTAAGTGGACCATATTCTAGGCTCCTGCGGGCCACCGGTGGTCCGCGATCCGCGAACCATAAGTTGGGAACCACTGATTTAGAACCATATTTTTCGTAAAAATAAGGTTTCAATTAGCTAGTACGAGGTGTACCGAAAAAGGTACAATGGATCATTCCCACTAGTTCTACTACACAGTTCTACAGTTGAACTAGTCCTACGATTTAAGGTGGTACAAAATCATGGAACTAGTGGGGACAAAAAGTCCCATTACTTCTACTGTTCTATTTTACGGATGCAACGACGAAAAAAGAGAAAAAAAGAATGGATTTTGGACTTACTTGTGGGTACCTCTTGAGATTCTCCAGTATCTTGTCGACACACATCTCGAGGCAGGTCTTGGACGCCACGGTGCAGGAACCCAGCATCCGATGGAGGCCTTCTCTCACGTCCATGGAATAGTCCTAAAAATGATATTACTAGTTAAGTTTGAATGTTTGCGGAACTTTTACGACAGCATAGTTAATATAGTTTTGTCATGCATGAGTGTTTTATCCGTAATCATGTGGGTATCTGTCCTGTAACATCACATGTTTGCAATTTTCATGTTCATACAGATAGAGTTGGAAATATTTTTAGGTTTTGCTGTAATCATTCAAAGGAGATCACCCAGCCTTCATACATTTTTGGGCTATTTTCAAAAGTCAACCAAAATAAAATTTTGAAAATAGCCCAGTTTGGGTGATCTCTTTTCGTGTTTTAATACTTAGATAATTATATTAGGTTTTGAAATGTGATGTCACAAAATGTAGGCACACCGTCCGTGACCGCCACACCGTCCGTGACCGCCACACCGTCTCACACAATGTCACACTTCGTCGACCCCCACCCCTCTTAACGCGTGGCGTAATTTATGGATGACCCCTTACGTGAGTCATAATGTATGTTTGCGATCACGTGATTGTCTGCCTGTGGCCGTACCCGAGATCCAGTGAGTGTCCACGCGTGACACGATGTTGTGCGCGATGCGCGTGGGACTGTCAACGGTACACTCACACCTGTACAACATTATCACCTGCTACTACCCACCTCTAAGGCTCCCAGTATAGTCTCGAGCTGGTCTTCTCTCAGCACGATGTGGTGCGCGATGCGCGTGAGACTGTCGATGGCTCGCAGGCGCACGTCCTCTATCTCGTCGTTGAACATGTCAACCAGGAAGTCTAGCGAGGTGGTCGCGAACACCGAGTTCTCCATCGACAGTTGGCACACTGCATCCACGGCTGCTGTGCGAACCTCTGGGTAGGAATAAGAAATTTTACATTAATTCGCGAAATTCAATCCAACGTCCATCAATTGGTTAATTTTAATGCCAATGAAAAGGTACAAAATAGAGACAGGAAGACATGTCTTGTTTGTGTGTTTTTGAAGATGGGGGCAGATCATCATCTACCTAGTCTTTTCGTCTGTGTGCCTTTTTTTCTTTTAGCCTTTTTCTTTCTTTTTGGGAAGATTGAAGGACAAAACAGAGATGAAAAGCTATTGAAATTTCTCTGAATGGCTTTTTTTTCTTGTTTGTTGCCATTTGAATGGGTGTTAAGTACTGTAATTTTTTTCAGTGTAACAGACCATTGTTGGTGACAGAACACGTCGCCATTGGAAGCATTTTCATAGAAAACAGTCGTGACATTGCAGTTGCAGCTGTTTCAGAAGAGCCAGTGGCTACAGTGAAGTTGATAGCAAGGTTAACTGCCGTAACATAGCCCTATCGGTGGCATACCCATGAGCTCGTCCTCCAGGCCGTGCACGAAGGCCCCGGCGGCGCCGCCCGGCAGCAGCTGCACGGTGGCGCTGTGCAGCAGCTGGCCGGGCGCGTCGTCCGCCCAGCGCCGTCCGGACGCCCACGCGCCGCTGCGCACTAGCTCCGCGCCGCGCTCGTGCGCTGTGCGCTTTTTCTGTAGGTATACCGAGCATATTAAAGTCATACGAAAACTAATTGGAAAGGAACAATACATAAATAGATATAAAAACCAAAGCTTTTTCTTTAAAAAATGCAAGAAGAGCACCATTGTGTTCCAGGTCAGTTGGCAATGCCCGAGAGCAATTTTTACCATTCAGACTGGATCTAAACAACATTTACAATTAAAACAATTTTAACAAAAAGTTTCGGTAGGAAAGATACCAACCTTCATGTTACTCATGAGCTGTTTATCCAAGGTCTGCAGTAAGAACCGGTCGGACACACCGCGGGTGGTACCGAGCAGGGTGCAAGCGAGCGCACGCACTTGCATGCACAGGTCGTTCACCGCCGAGCATATGCGCACGAACGCGTCGTCCACCAGGCGCATTGTGGTCTCACCGTCGCACAGGGTTATTGTGCTGGGGAGATAGATTATATTATAATAATTGTTAGTGGATAATAGATCGGAATATTTGCGGTTCACAACTAAATGTCACTTTCGGGATATCTTAAGTCTTAGTGACATTTTAAGTTTATCGGAATACATATTTGTATATGTCACGAGAGCAGCGGTGGCCCAGTGGTGGCGGCCCCGACTTACGAACAGTAAGTCGTGGGTTCGAACCCAGACAGGCGCATTACTTTGTGTAATTCATATCATCACCGCTGCTCTCATAACGGTGAAGGAAAACATTGTGAGGAAACCGGCATGACCTACAACCAAAAATTTGAAGACATGTGACATCTACCAACCCGCACTGGGCCCGCGTGGTGGATTTATAGCCCATACGCAAAATACGCGCTTTGACGTGGAGTTGCGGACACCAGCCCGTTGTACAATACAATACAATACAATTGTATATGTCACCTTAAAATTGTAAAAACCCGTTAGATTGTAATCTATCTAGCGAGATTGTAAACTCTCGAAAGATTGTCAAACGAACATACTGCTTACGTATTATTTTTCGGTAGGTTTTAATCTATCGAAGTGAAACTATAATATTGTAAAATGCATGCGCGACGGAAGTATCTCTGCCCCCATAATCAGGACTTGGGGCACCCCAACGTTAGGTTAGTTAGGTTCCTTTAAACCCTGCAGACAGAAATAGGAGCTTTCGTCAACTATGCTTTTTAGGGGAATATAAAGTGTTTTGAGGTCAGGTTACATTAAACGGTTTTTCTCAGGAATGGTGCATTATCCTACATGAGAGTGGTACCATGGGGCAAGGGGGACCCCTTCCCTCCCCCCAGTCCATACCGCGCGTACTGACTTCCGTCGCATACATTTCACAATATTACGGTTTCACTTCGACAGATTATAATAAACCGAAAAATAATGAGCCATAAGGTAAGCAGTATGTTCGTTTGACAATCTTTCGAGAGTCTACAATCTCGCTAGTAATATTACAATCTAACAGTTTTTACAATGTGACACTGACATGTATATTTCAAGAAAGTGACATGTGGATAACACCTCCGTATAAAATCCCAGAATGATTTTCAAGGTTCGAAATAACACTGGTTGATGTATAGTGGAATGTATTGTATTCGCATAAGCAGCATTAGCCAGGCAATAAGAATTTTGTCTGTACAATCAAAACGAAGACGACATACTAGACTGAATCATATATTATTATTTATTTTAATTTTACCAAAGCACAGACAGTCATGAGAGTATGTGATGGTATGACAAACCATACCAAACAAAAAATGCTTTTGTTCACTATTTTTGTTTATTATGACATCTACCCTGTATGCACTTACTTCTCAGGATATTTGTTGCCCAGCACCCACACCAGCTTGAGGGCGACCTCCCTCACAATCTCATAGTCATCGGACAGAGCTATGCACACCAAGTCATATAGGTCTGCGCTCAGTGTCTGTCCCCTCTCATGCATAGTGAGGAGGGACTGGAATGCTCCTGAACGCACTCTGGCATCCTGAACGGGAGTAAAAAGGTTTTCTCACAATAATAAGAGTTGATGCAAAGTCCTGCAGAGCGACATGCAGTGGTCAACAAATGTGTACCATATGGTTCAGAACTTACAATATTGATTTACCAGTTGTTATTCAATCTGCCATACCCCATGTATAAATCATAATACACTTCAGTACAATTACTTTCTTTTTATAATATTTAAAATATATTACTAAAATAAGTCATCATGTTTGGAACAGTAATTTTATGATTACAAACATTTACTCACCTCAGCATGTGAATAGTCACCAAGCAGTTTCACAATAGCATCAGCTTCTATTGCCATCTCCGTAGTCCTCTCCGACTCTGAGTATATCGGGTACAGTTCACTGATCAGCTGCAGGCACCGGCACTTCACCTGGTGGCTGGTGTCCTTCAGGTTATCCTTGGCGACCGCTACCAGGCGCATCATGAGGATCTTGTCATCACTGAGTTTGTTGCCAAGTTTGAGTAGAGTGGCTATGCCTTGCGCTATAACCTGTTAGTAAAAAATTATTAATTAACAATGTGGTCATCAACATATTTATATGCCCATTTTCCTTAAGATTTGGGTGTAACTCTTACCTTATGGGACGTTTCATTTTTAATTAAATGAGCTGTCTCATCGATCAGATTGCTCAGATTGGCTCCAGGGCACTCCAGCCCAATGTCACAGAACAACCACAGTATTTTCACACGCACCACAGCTTCCTCTTCAGACTGGAAGTGTTCGGACAGCTTCTTTATTGCCTCTTCCACATCAGACTCTTGAAACTGTAGACAATCTGAGATGCGCAGTAGTAATTGTAATGCCTCGTCACTAGACTTGCATTTCTCTAACAGGCCAACAAAAGCAGCGGCCGAGCTACCTATCAGCGGCTTCTTAACGAGGTGCAACTTTTTCGTAGGAGGACCATCCTGAAAACAAGTCGTTATTTATATAAACTCAATTAACCAGATAGGATAAGACAGCCGCAAGCTAAGGTTAGGTGCTTACTTGGAAGGATTTGTTGTACTCCGCTAGTGCTCTCTTTTTAAGTACCGCTGCCATATTAGATTTTCAGATCCTTTTTAAATTGTTTAACTTGTAAATACAATAGAGAATCTAAATCAAAAACAGTTTAGGTCATGTTTATATTTTAGTAAAATTGACAGCACCTAGCACTTGGTTCACAGATTAGATATTAGTCCCACAGATTAGATATTAGTAGCCACAGAGTATATAATCACTACGTTTATTGGTAGCTAGCATTAGTCCCGTGCCGTATTTATAGATCACAGATTAGATATTAGTAGCTAGATATAGATGCTCTGTGTATTAATCACAGAATACATTATAGCTAACTTGGTTGGTAGTGAAATTCATTCGATTTATTCGGACAATCAATAATCACATTTTCACAGATTATAAATAAAATGTGTGTAAAACTTTGAATACGTTAATTTGTCTATGGTTGAATTGATATTGAGGTGACTAGTTTGAAAAGCGGGCTCCACAATCGCGCCCCGAACAACTGTCAAATTCGCGCCCGTAATTTTGCCACGAAGTCTTCGCGAAAAACATGTTCCTCCACATTCGAAAAGAATGGACGCCGAATTAGATAGCGCTATTTGAGCTTTGCCTGACTGGACATAAGATTTTCTTTTTTTTTTCTCAGTCATTTCTATTGTTAATATAAGTTCCCTTATTCGCATCCATGCATCATGTACCTTTGTTTTTGAAGTGATACTTTAATGCACCTTCCAACAAGGTTGCGTTAAGTGTTGAACGCTATCATGGCCGCCCTCCCCCCATGCCAGCCCGCTACCCCTTCCTATTTTCATTTCCTCATTACGAAGTTTCACTTTTTTTGCGCGGAGGGACTCCGCGCACTATTTTTTTAGGAGTATTCGTCAATACTTTGATCGTAATTTTTCTTTATGTTCTTTTTGTTTAGGATCCCACAAAATGGGTTCGGCACATATTAGCACTCGATCAATGCGAGTTCCAGCTCATTCGTCAAGCTGACACTCATTTTAACAAACGTAAACAAAAAAAAAAAACGTATACAAAACTTTGCAGAATGTGTAATGTCAAATTGTCTCACTGTCATTATGCTGTCACTTCACACTTGTCAAGTTGCATATGGTTGGGAATTTGGGATGTTCGCTCAATGAAAAATATTCTTTAATGATAAATTTAAAATAACCAATAATAACTTTTACCTATTACTCAATTAACACTAAATTAATAGTGTTTTGATAGAGAACAAGTGTAGATGCCATGTATTAAGAAATAAGAATGAAGCCACTAGCTCTTCATCCCACACGTAACAATTTATATAATTTAGTAATTAATTGTAGTTCGTGAAAGGTAAGGTATTTAACTATTATGTAACTAAATTGCCTAAATTACTATCTATAACTCGTTTACTTTGAGGTAGATACACTGAAGTTGTTTTTGTTGCACTCACTCATTCAGTTTCGATCTGTAACAATATATCTATATATTACTGATAATAACTTTCTTGATAGACTTTGTATTTGAAGAAGAAAAAGTATGAAAGTGAAATAACAGTGTTGTTATTTTACAGATCATGGAAGAAAAAAAATAATGACATGTGAAATCAAAGAGCAAGAAATGTCAGACACGAATCTCCTGGAGACGGCGGGTCTCGCGGATGGCACCGTCGCCGTGCCTGCCGTGCGCGGGCGCATGCTGCAGCATTGGAAGGAGTTTGTCTGTGGAGGAGGCTCTGCATTCTGCAACATACTGATCAGCTACCCACTGAATAAACTCATATTTAGACAGGTAACTTTAAAGTGGATTCATGCAATCCTATTTCTATAGCTACTTACATACACAAAACATTAATCATAATATGGAAAACTTACTGTTCTTAATTGGAAACATCCTTTGAAAAACCGTAAATCATAATTATCAATGTCGCAACACTCATATTTTTACCTGCTGTAGTCAATATTATTCTAAGTTTAAATATTTTCTAAAACTGCAACCTCTCATAAGGCCTTATCACACTAGCGAGTTCCGAGCAAGTGGAAAGCGGGGCGTTGACGCAGCCAGCTCGCTCCGAGTTCAGAACGTGTGCGCGGCGAACACGCCTCGGGTGCAGTTAGCTTGCTGCGAACACGCCGTGGGTCGCAGTGTCCGATCCGCTTTTTGTACAATCATTAATTTCGTTTTTCTTCATGGCGTTTTCGCAACGTGTGCGCGGCGAGCTCGCTGCGCACTCGCCCCGCTTTCCAATTGCTCGCAACTCGCTAGTGTGATAAGGGCTCTTAAAGAGATATTGCAGCATGCATTACAATGCAAAGTAGTTTAAAACAGACCAAAATGTATTTATCAAAACTTTTGGGGGCATGTCTTATCACTAAAACGATAAGGTTATCTTATCTAAATTTACTTATGCATACATAAATTTTAGCAATTAAAGAAGACTAGTCATACCAATTATGTTATAATTTTGTTGTTAAATGGTATTCATGATTCATGTTCCAGATGTTGCATGGAGTTGAAACAACATTTGCATTACACCAGTTGCAAAAGGAAGGCCTTACCTTCCTCTACCGTGGCATGCTACCTCCATTGATGCAGAGATCAATGTCAATGTCCCTAATGTTTGGAGTATATGACGAATGCCTACAACCACTGTTAGACAGACAAGTCAATCCTTACCTAGCAAAATCATGTGCAGGAATGATTGCAGGGTGTGTTGAAGCAACACTCATGCCTTTTGAGAGGATACAAACCTTACTTATACATCCAAAGTACCACAATAAGTTCAAGAACACTGCAGACGCAGCCAGTCATATTGCCAAGCATTATGGTGTCAAAGAATTCTACAGAGGATTAGTACCAATATTATTTAGGAACGGCCCATCCAATGCAATGTTTTTCATAATTCGTGATGAAGTGCGGGATAGGCTACCGGTGCAAGAGAAGGTACTCTATCAAAGTTTTCAAAACTTCTTGGCAGGAGCTACAATTGGTGCAATTCTCAGCACACTATTTTATCCCGTAAGTGTAATTAAAATTGCTATGCAGTGTGAACTTGGTGGTCCTCACAGGACAATTGTATATGAGTTTAAATATATTTTACGCAAGCGAGGCTCTAAGTTCACCAACTTCTACCACGGAGCGTTACTGAACATCTCCCGTGCATTTCTAAGTTGGGGTATCATAAACGCTTCTTATGAAGTTTTAAGAAAATTTTTATATGCCTAGTCAAGTTGTTTTATCTTGTACAGATATTATTTAACTGTGTTTCAAATATTGTTGAACCAAATTGTTATTTATTTTATTTTTAAATATTTATATTTCTTGATGATGATGATGATATTTCTTGGGGATACATGTGTAAATATTCAGTATGCCATTAGAGCATTAAAATTACAAACAGATGAATCTGTTTTCTGCTATATCATGTCAGCGTGAACCTTGTTTTGTGTATGTACTGTATACATCAATGGAAAACAATGAAAGTGGAAAAATGAACAATGAATAATGGAGTCAATGTTATAAACTTATGACTCTGCTGACATGCTACAGTTTACTAAATAATTGGCTGCACGTCCATGTAAAAGTTTCAATAACTTCAGTTCTTAGTCAGTTAAACTGTGTATATTCTATAAAATAATTCTGAAACGAAATTCAATATTGGAGTTGTTTAAATTCCATTTGTTTAAACAGAGTGTAAACTTTCAGCGGGGCAGTAAGGGGGAAACTACCCTAACTGTTGTAGAATTTTTTTATTGTGATTCACAGATATAAAAAAAAAACTTCAGTTTGCAGGAAAATGGTCATTTTACACTTTTTTTTATTGATGCCAATCGATTCTGTTTCCAATACTGTTATAAAACTTCTACGCAGGACCAATCATCAGTACTAAAATAGTCAGAAATTGCAAAAAACTTTTCTCATGCATTTGGTAGAATAGAATTTGTAAAACTGAGATACAAAAAATAAAATAAAATAACGATCTAAACGGTATGTAATTTACACGTCATATCAAAAATATTTAGAATTCATATTCATTTTTTTTGTATCGAAACCTAACCTTAAATGTGATCTTTTTTTTTTTTTTTTTTAGATCATAGATAGACCAAAAGAAGTTTTTACAAAAACAGGATTACAGAGTTTCCTCCGTACCTCGGAAAGCACGTTAGGCTGTTGGTCCCGGACTCCCGGTTGTCATTTGTAGATCTTTGACAGTCGTTATGTAGTCAGTGGCCCAAAAAGTCAGACAACCAGTCTTACCCAGGGGGTATCGTATTACCCGGTATTAACTGGGTTGTAGAGGGCAGATAGCAGTCGCTCCATGTAAAATACTGGAACTCAGCTGCGTCCGGTAAGACTGGAAGCCGACCGCAACATAGTTGGGAAAAGGCCAGGCAGATGATGATGATTGGAAACAGGATCGATTGGCATCAATTAAAAAACGTAAAATGGTCCGTTGCTTACTGTTTTTTTTAAATCTTCGAATGTGTATCAAAAATTTTCACGATTAATTAAAGATAGTCTCTTTTAAAACCATTTTCGTGCAGCTACAACGGATAAGGTAGTTACTGTGTGTACTGTTACCCCTTACTGCCCCGCTGAAACTTTCCACCCTGTATAAGTTATTTATTTATGAGCTAATTTGGGAACCCCAAGGGTTAATTAAATCTGCTACGTGCCGTTATAGTTTATTTACTTACTGTAAATGTTATTTTTAAGTAGACAATGTTTATTTATACATTTCGAAGCATTTACATGAATGTTGTTATTATAAAAATATCTGATCAGTTTTTGATCATGGTTATTGTGATCGCTGAAGTATGATATTGTGTTAGTGTGGCTCTGCGACTAAATACCGAATGTTTGATAATATGTAGTACAGCCGTATGCTTGTAGTGCATCGTAGTCTATTTATTACATTTTGCAGTATTTTACGTGTCTATAGCCAATCCCAAATACATAACAGTATATTGATCTGTGTTATTTATTAGCTGAATTAATTAATGTAGGTTCCCACCTATCTGCGCAAGTTATTCTAAAAGAAATAAATGCAATGAAACAATGTCTGTATTTGTTATTTCGAGCGCACCCCTACGTATTGTGATGTGAAATGAAAAATGATATAGTTCTGGAAATTAATGAATGTTGATGAATGTTCCAACAGGTATGTAACTGACTGTGTAGGTAAATAATTAAAAATACGAGGCCATGAAGTCCCTTACACCGTTTGGTCTCCATTGGCGTAGAAAGGAAAATAACAAAAAAAAACTAAATGAATTCTTAAACAAACAACCTAAAATAAATACGACTGTCTTTTGCCCGTGAGTTCAAAGTTATACCACGAGAACGTACTACTGGGAAGGTAAGGTGAGAGGTATAATTCCCCTGTCCTAAGAACTTTTCATCAGAATCTGTTGAGCCGTTATAGAGGAGTAAAAGGTAAAAAAAGACGCCAGATTTAATCTCGCATTTATTATTATTTGTCTCGAAATTAGTATGGATTTTCTTTACATAATAATATAATATACATTTTCAATTTGAATACCAATCTATCGAGTTACTGGTAACATTTGTATCAGAATTGCGTGTGTAACATATTCAAAACATATTATCAAATCGTTTCCACCTTGACGGTTATGGCCTTGTTTGAAATTATTCAGCGAGAAGCTAACAAGTAGTCCTCGATCTTAAATAGTCTAAACAAAACTCGTTCGTCACTCAATAGGCTTGTTAACTGAAGAAATCTAATTAGTCCGTCACTTAGATTATCAAAAAATATTTGACCCGTATTTTTTCTTTTGTCACATAAACCAAAAATTGACGAAGATACGACGCTTTTAAAATTCCCAATACGTCACTGTTCGGTATCATTCTTAGTGAGTTGATACCGAACAGTGACGTCACGAGCCCCCACTCCCGAGTTTTGATGCGTTTTATCTTTGTCAATATTCGTTGATTTACAAAAACAAAAAATACGTGTCCATTATTTTCCAATACTCTAATTGACGGACTAAATAGATTTGCAATTTATTGATGGTGGAAACAAGCCTATTGATATTTACAAACATACGCGTTGTTCCCATGGTAGGAAATAGCCAGAAACCGCCTGCTACAATCTTTACATACTGCTTTTGCGTCGTCCACGTTCGTACAATTCAATTAAATAAATTGGTGAATAAATATATTGGATAAATGACTTGGGAATACAACCGACTCTGTCATAACATCAATTTTTATTTTTTTAGAAAACAAACAGAATCTTGAAAACGCCAGAAATTTAATGTCTGTCTACCCTCGACATGAGAATGGCGTCTGTCTTTATTAAGATTTTTAGAATAGTGTGATTTTATGCCCCTATACAATAATTAATCTCTACCATCTTCGCTAACATTAAGCGAACCCTAAGTTAGTGCCTAAATAAAAGCGCGCATTTGGATCTCGGGTCGTTGCGATTTTATTTAGGCATCCGTTTAGTTGACCCTTCATGTTAGTGTAAACGGGCAATCCGTCTTGTTAGTAGGTACCGGCAGCTATAATAGGTATATAGTAGGTATTATTTGTAACAATCATTTAGGCAGAGGTGCGGTCGCTCTTGCGACTCCTAGAACAACGAGGCAGCATATGTCTGTTATGTAGGTAGAAAAAGGTAAATGTAGTATGTAGATAAAAAATGCTCTCTTAAATCCAATTCCGATAAGCTAAAATATTAACGAGCTAATATAGTCGAGGAAGATACACACAAGTGGAATCCAATCAGGATCAGAGGTAGGCACATAATACAAACAATGCTAACAGTTGTCTATATCTGTGTTAGATTCTGTGATATACTTTTTGCTTCACTTTGTTTACCCATCTTTACAATTATGTGTTTTATCGTTGCCTCCAGTCATTAACTCATTATTATATATGTGTCTCACATAATGTGAATTGTAGGCATTTACAAATATAAACGGAACGAAACATCCAAGAATACTGGGTAAAACTAAAAAATATAATGGTTACTGAGCGGGAATCGAATCCGCTACACCTTGGAAAAAACGAAAAAGTAGGTACCCTATCCAATACAAAACATTTGGTTTGGGTGCTAGGTGTAAAATGGGCGTATCTTAGAACTTATTGGAAACCTTGGACTGCTGAAATAGGCAGTAGACAGAAATCTTCAAATGAAGCATTTATTTGTTTAAAATCAGTTAGGTACATTAAGCAATATTATTTAATACATAAAATTCGTTATGCAGTCAAATAGTCACATTCATTTAAGTAATTAAATACCTACTTACTATATTATGTAAGTTCCTGTGGCAGCTAATTTCTTCTAGAACAATAGTACCTATATGCTAGAAGAAATTATACTTGAGAATATTATTAGGTACCTAATTCTATGCTTAGTGAAGGTACAGTTTTACCTCAAAGAGATGGCCCGCAGTGTTCGCTGCGCCTTCTTGGGAAAACTTGCGGTCCTTGGATCGGCCGGACTTGGTGGTGGGCTCGCCGTGTTTGCCGGGCTGATATCAGTCAGACGTGCACGCAAATGTACATACTTATTGTATCTCCCGGACCCCCGACCCATGATACTAGCAGACACAGGCCTCCGATCCGACTCATGGTAATCGAAAGTAGAATTTAACCCCTTACCGCATAGCTACCCAAATGTGGGTACTTATTTTCAAACGTTCAGAAATAAAAAAATATGTTATTTTACCCGTAACGGCATATTAGGACAGATCAGGCAACTACTAAGCTTCAATAAACATATATGTACTGCCATCTAGTGTACCGCGTAACGAAACTATAACCTGTCAAAGTCAGTCGGTGGCAGTTGAAATTTGTCGTTGGTATTTGCATGTTTTTAAAATTCATTTTGTGATCGTGTGTCGAGTTTTCGTTCGAGCTTCATATCGTGGTGCTAAGAAGACCTATCAAAGGACTGAAAACACGGAAAACATGTAAGTAAAAAGTTATAGTTTAGCGAAAATCATGCCAAACCTTAGCATGACAAATGTGGAATACTATGAAGTAACGTGAAAGTTAGTTTTCCATATTTGGCATTGTATGCATTAGTAGCTATTTTGTCATTCGACCAGATTTGGGAATGTATGCAGTGAAGCATTATTTGATAATTTTTCAGAAAAATGGATCGTTTCATCTTACGGAATGAAGAGACGAGACGAGGCGAATCTACGCTGCGGCACGGGTAGTTAGCTTGTAAGTCGCTATAATTATTTACTAAGTTTTGTGTAAAATGTGAAGTTCCAAGTGCAACAGATCTCATTAAATTTATCTTATATTTTCATTAAATAATGACTTTTATTTTTTAAACCTTCTAATTTACGATCTGAGGATTGACTTAAAATTACCTTTATAGCATGCGATGCCAAATATGGCAATTAGTTTCAGATGCCTTTACTGCAATGCATACTATGCCATTTATGTCCAATTGGTTTTAGTTGCTTTTAATGCATAATATGCCATATATGGGAAAAATAAGTTTTTTATCATATTTCGAAAAGTAATCGAATTTTGGAAAACTGCTTGAAGTAACTTAATAGTACATGTCAAGAACTATCAAATATATTTTGTCCAGAAAAAAATAAAAACTCATGCGGTAAGGGGATAAACAGTGGGGTTTTAGTCGGTTAGAGTCCGACGCAACCTTCGGTTCACCCCAGGCGGAGGAATTTGGTTCTTGAGGATTTCCCCTCTACAAATAAGCGTACAAATTACACTATACACCCTACAAAAATGCGTCCTCTGCAGGATTTTGGTCATCGAAAAGATTATATTTATCAAGGTTTAGTTTTAACGCCTGAATTGTGAGGTTCCAGAGCCTGGCAGCTTGCGCACCATCTTGACATTGTTTAGATGGCCTGGTCACCGCACAATCACTGAAACAGAAGAGTTTCTCATATTGTATTGTATTGTATTAATGTACAACAGGCTGGTGTCCGCAACTCCACGTCAAAGCGCGTATTTTACGTATGGGCTATAATCCGCCACGCGGCCCAGTGCGGTTTGGTAGCATGTCACATGTTTTCGATTTTTTGGTTCTAGGATATGCCGGTTTCCTCACGATGTTTTCCTTCACCGTTTTTGAGAGCAGTGGTGATGAAATAAATTACACAAAGTAATGCGCCTGCCTGGGTTTGAACCCACGACTTACTGTTCGCAAGTCGGGGCCGCCACCACTGGGCCACCGCTGCTTTCGAGTTTCTCATAATTTATGTCCTAAGCCGTTGTTGGCTGTCAATATAAGATTTGATTATACAAAAAAGATATTCCTAGTGGAAAAACTCAAGAATGTTTGCCTGATCTGGGAATCAAACCCAGGATGTCATAGGTAGGTACTCAGCGTTATCGTTCACGATCACTGGACCAACGGAGCAGTTAGGCAGGTCGCAAATCGCAGTATTCCCTAATGAAACTATGTGTAGTCGCAAGCTCGCAAGAGACAGATATAAAAATAAAACATGCATGGTGTTTGGGGACTGCCGTAGAAGTGAAAACTAAGTATGTCATCTATATCTGCTACGGGTTGTGCCCCGCAGTGGTGCTACGCCGCTACGCCGTAGCGGTTGGGCTACGAGGGTTAGGGGACGGGGCCTACGAGGGTTATGAAGCGTTAGGGGACGGTCACGTGAGTTCCTTGATTTTTTCACCCAAAAAGTGATTAACGCGCCTAAAGAAGTTTTCAGTTTCATAAAAATTGACTACTGAAATCTACATTACCTGTAATAAAGTCCGCTCTCCTCAGCACAGGCATTGTCCACCATACAGTAGATGGAGGTCTGTGCTCCACACCGCGGCGACTTCAGGAACCCGAGCCAACCTAACACGTTGTTAAACATGAACGACGTGCCATAGACAAGCGCCTCGTCGAAGTGACGACTGATCTCCGTGCGAATGACGCCCGGGTGCAGGCTATATGCCGTTACGTTAGATATGTTGTGTTCCTGTAGTCAAAAAGAGGAAAAAGTAATATTTATTGGTGTTAGATGTGGCGTTAGCGAGGAGGACAGGCTAGGTCTGATCGCAGGAAATTGTATCAGATTCATTGTGCCCAGTGTTATTGTGGTAAAGTTATTTGTTAGTTTACTCAGTGTAGGTATCTGTTTGAAGAGAGTAACCATGGAGTTTTTAGCCGGTTCTTCTCCATGGAAACAACCAACCCGAACCGTGCACCTTTCTCGTAATAAACAGTGTATCGCATCCAGTGCATGAGTTTTCATAGCACGAAACCCGTCTTCTGCCCACATAATGCTCGAGCCTAACGAAATATATCCTGACAACCCGACATATTTAAGTTTTACTCTACTCTGAGCACATCACTTTTTTACGCTGATCCTTCATATTGTTACACTACATAGCCCGATGTATTATTTCTATTTTTACCTTCAGTTTATCGGCAAGAGCTCTGGCGAAAAGTACATTGGCAGCCTTACTCCTACAATATGCCTCGAAGGCGTTGTATGGCTTCCGCTCGAAATTCAGGTCATCTAAGTCTAGTTCGTGTTCTGAAAGCAAGAAAAAATATAAAATAATAAAGGGAACCGCTATCACTAAGACATTATGAACTCGAACCGGCGGATATACGTGGTGTTAGATGACTCATCACAAAGCCGTCAGCCAACCATCTGTAACATTTCGCAAAAAAAAATACTGGGACACGACCACGATACGACATTTTTTTTTCAAATCGCCTTGTATTTTGCTTGACCTGTGAATTGAACCCAGGACCTCATGCTCAGCAGTCACGCTTGCGACCACTACACCAACGAGGCAGTCAAAGTAAAGTTATAACATTGAAAACTGGAGTGTTTAGTCTCAACGGACCAAAAACATGACAAAAACTTGGAACTCTTGGCTGCGTTAACTTTGTTTCTACACCCGCTATTAGTCGATCAATTGGTTAGCTTTAGGTTAGACTGGAAGCCGATTTCAGTAGTTAGAAAAGCCCAGGCAGATTTGGATATTCTGTTACTTTCAAACTCACTTGCATGAACGTATGATGAAACGAACACAACCCTTGACGGGCCATTCTTTATGAGAAGCGGCAACAATAGAAGTGTGAGAAGCGCGTGTCCGAGGTGGTTGGAGGCGATGTGCGTCTCGAAGCCGTCGCGCGTCCTGCCACTGGGACACATCATGACGCCGGCGTTACACACCAGCCCGCACACGCGCCCCCCGCGTGACATCACGAGCTCGCAGAACGCGCGAACACTATCGAAGCTGCACAGGTCGAGTTCCTCTATCACTAACTCTCCAGTTCTCTGCTCCGTCTTTGAAAGTTTTTCTATGTCCTCTTTAGCTGTTTTAGCTTTTTCCACGTTTCGGCAAGCCATTATTACGTGAGCTCCTGAAAAGAGTTGCATTTGACTATGTTAATTAATTGGCCGTGTGGTGCCGGCAGAGTAGAATAGCATCACCCCATATCTGCCCGTGGGTGTCGTAGAAGGCGATTAAGGGCTTATCCGAGAGGTGGGCAGCAGCGCCTCCCGTGAAGACAACACAGTCTCTACAAATACTGCGGTCACCAACCCGCTTGCCCAGCGTGGTGACTATGGGCAAAACCCCTCTCATTCTGGGGGAGGCCTATGTTCTGCAGTGGACTTCCTACGGCTGTTATGTATGTATGTATGTATGTATGTAAATTAAAATTGTGCCTCGTTATTCCATTTTGATTCGGTACACAGCAACCTACCTACCTACTTGTCTTCTTTGATTGGCCATATCACACTACACCACATTACATAAGGTGATCTTTAATTTAAAATGACATGGGTAGGTATTCCCATTCCCAATGCTGAATACATGTAGTAATGAACAGAATAGGAAAGAAAATGATACCCTTTATTCGCTCCAGGTTACCCAGATAAGTTAACTAAAATAGGTAATAATTTTTAAACAAATAATAACTGACCTCTCTTGTAAAGATCCAATGCAGTTTCTTTGCCGATGCCGGTGTTGCTGCCTGTGACGATGACCGTGCATCCATCCAGGCGTTCCTGGCTCTTGCACCAGCCGCTTACGTAATCCATCATAGAAAACTACAGAAGTGTATTTAAAAAGATGTTAAACCACTAAAAGTAATGCCGATTCATTCTGACATGACATTCACGATAATTTAAAAGTCACAATCTTACACGTTCTTACTGATAAAACTGATCCTGGATTCTACCTATCAATAAAACAAACTACACTATCCGCTACGCGTGCTCGGTTCTACAGGTTCTACTGGACTAAGGCGCATCGCTAATCACACGATGCACGATCGATGGTATGAGTAGGTGCAGCACTCGCGAGTATTAATCGTAGTCTCGTACGGCTAAATCCACAGTAGGTATTGGATCTATCTGCGTGTCACATAGAATTGTGTTAATTGCCTATCTGCGTAAAGTATTGCGAAATGTGTTCCCCTCCAAATTGTTTGATCAAACGGCGAGGTCGTGGCGCGGCGACCGGCGACCTGTCGACGAACTAAGTTAGTAAGTAGGTGTCGCGGGCTGATGAATATGTCGACCAATATTGTACGTGTTAGGCAGGTCAATGTCACATTGGCAGCGAACTACAAAGTACTTCTACATTAAGCCCATAATTAAATTAATAACAGAGCGTCATTGAAATAAAATTAAATAAGTTTGTAGACTAGAACTCTACATATTATCATTCTCTATTGTTTATTATCAAACTGAGTTCAGGTTTGTTACTTTTAAAAGTTTTAAAATCACTCTGCAAGTCCGTATTATTATTATGCAGCAAATAAAGTTACGAAGCGGAGACACCTTATGAGATACACTATAACAAGCAGAGTAAACACAATGAGACGTGAAGAGTGACTGAGTTGAGGAAACAGATCCAAGGTTATCAAGTTAAATACAGATAAGGCATTGCACTTTAAAAACATGCACTTGGAAGTTCACCGTTATGCTGACTTATGTTAACATCAATTATTTCTTATTAAAATAAAACCATCGCCTTGTTATAACCTTCCAAAGGAAAGAGAGGGGATCCTACAATAGTCGTAGTACAGTCACAAAAAAAAACAATAAATACTTATTTAACCTGTGTTTTACTACTGCGTGCTGCGGGTCAAAGGTCTCTGTGACTCCGTCCATCCAATTCCATCAAACACTAATGTCCGCTTGGCGTAGTGGTTAATTTAAGCGCTTTGCAAGTAACGCTCAGCGGTCGCAGGTTCGAATCGCGTATTTGATTACAAGTTTTAATGTGCCCTTTTTGTCACATAATTTTGAGTAAAAAGGGCACATTAAAAGTAAGTAGTTTAAAACATGTAAAATCAATTTTATAGTTTACAATCTTTGTACAAAACCATTTTCTTTTTTTTCAATTATTTTACTGACTTGCACGATAGAGGTCACTCAGATCCCCCTTCTACACATAACACAACAAAGGCACCCCAGTCATACGTCACAACTTAACAAAAGAGTTCTGAATCGCGCTATCAACATTTTCGTGCAACTTTGCATATATACTCGACCCGGCATGACCTCTTTCATCGGGGTCCGTAGTTTCGAAGGAAACCAGTCTCACCAAGCTGGTCAAAGTTGGTGTATACGCCGGAATGTGGAAGTATAAGGGTATAAAACTGTGGTATTAAAGTTTCATTAAGTTAAGTCACTCAGGTCAGTCAAGTGCAATCTAGCCAAGATTCTCACAAGTCAGCCCCTGTCCTAAAGATGCTCAATAACCATTACCTACAGTACTTACTATGCTACCTCCGAAAATACGTCAGAACGAACAGTCTGATCGACCCCTCTTTTGTATTCTTATTCTTACCATTCTTTTAGATATTTATGCACTAGCTGTGGCCCGCGTTTCACCTACTGTTTCTCAACAATTGGGCTATCTAATGCGGGCTGCATTAGATAGCCCAATTGTTGAACAAACCTGCTTTCTTTTTTTATAATTTACTAGCTCAACTTGCTGTTCCACAAACTTCGTCTGCGTGAAATTATTAAAATAAAAATTTGAAGCGGATTTAGAAGTAATTTCAAGGATTTTAATTTTCAGCACGTTTCAACTGGACCGCTTTGAAGGGAACTAAATAATCCGACAAAGGCGCCACCATCTGCATCAACGAGACATTTGAGTAAGCATGACATACTCTCATCCGCCGCGCCGCCGCCGCGCCGTGGCACATTCAAGTCAAGAAAAGACGCTAATGGAGATGCTAATGCTGAAGCAAATAATAATATGTATTGTACATGTCACCGTAAAATTGTCAAATACGTTATATTACAATATAACGTGTATTACATCTCTCTAGCGATATTGTAAAGTCTCGAATTATTGTCAACTGAAATACGGAAATATCTCTGCCCCCATAATCGGGACTTGGGCCCCCCCCCCGTTAGGTTAGTTAGGTTCCTTTAAACCCTGCACTCGGAAATAAGGCTCCGGCTTCTACGCTTTTTAGGGGAATATAAAATATTTTAAGGTTAGGTTATATTAATCGGTATTTCTCAGGAATGGTACATTATCTTTTCATGAGAGTTGTACCACTGGGCAAGGGGGACCCCTCCTTCCCTCCTTACCGCGTGAATTAGACTACCATCGCATGCATTTCACGAAAAATAATGCGTTTTGTTGTAAGCAGTATGTTCGTTTGACAATATTTCGAGATTTTACAATATCGCTAGAGATATTACAATATAACGTATTTAACAATTTTACGGTGACATATATATGTCACCGTAAAATTGTCAAACACGTTAGATTGTACTCGTAATTTAACTAGAGAAATTGTAAACTCTCGAAAGATTGTCAAACGATCATACTGCTTACAATATAACGCATTATTTTTCGGTAGATTGTAATCTTTCAAAGTGAAACCGTGTGAAATGTATGCGATGCTTGGAAGTCAACACGCGCGGTGTGCAGGAGGCGGAGGGAAGGAGGGGTGGTACCACTGGTACCACTCTCATGAAAAGATAATGTACCATTCCTGAGAAATACCGATTAATATACTCTAACCTCAAAACACTTTATATTCCCCTAAAAAGCGTTGTCGACGTTGACAATATTCCGAGAGTTTACAATATCGCTAGAGAGATTACAAATCTAACGTGTTTGAAAATTTTTACGGTGACATATACACTACTCATAAAAAAAGCGGCCAAGTGCGAGTCGGACTCGCCCATGAAGGGGTCCGTAGTAGCACTAGCAAGTAACATAATATAAAAGTTCTTGCAATTGCGGTTTATGATCTATGACGTATTAAAAAAAACTACTTACTAGATCTCGTTCAAACCAATTTTATATGTGTAAGTACTAACAGCATATTTTTTTTTCAGTTTTATCATACTCTTATTTTAGAAGTTACAGGGGGGGGGGGGGGGGTGACACATTATGCCACTTTGGAAGTGTCTCTCGCACAAACTATTCAGTTTAGAAAAAAATGATATTAGAAACCTCAATACCATTTTTGAAGACCTATTCATAGATACCCCACACAGAGAGTCACTTCAGTTCTAAGTATGGGGAACCCCCAAAATTTGTTGTTTTTTTTCAATTTTCGTGTGAAAATCTTAACAGCATAGTTCTTATAGTTCTGGAAAAAAGTGACTGTGACATATGGACGGGCAGACACATTCGGTTCCGTTTTTTGCCATTTGGTTACGGAACCCTAAAAATCGAAACACCTCTGACGTTTTACTTTAAACACAAAAAAAAAAAAACTAGTAAAAGGCATTTACGGTTTAACGAATATTATGTTTCAAAATAAAATTAATTTTCTTTAACTACCTATACCCTGTTTTGTTCAAAGGGTAAAGATTATTCAGTTTCTCGTATTTCCTCCCTGAGCTCTAATGACTACATGCTTCCATGCCGTTCCTAATGGAGCTGATGACTCTTCTTGAGTAACTGCTTTAAGCTCCCCAAGCGCCTCGGGGCAGAATCTCTCGCTCTGACTCGTCTCTTCAACTCATTCCATAGGTGTTCTATGGTATTCGTATCCGGGCTTCTTACTGGCCCGCCCATAACCATAATAACGACTTCGCTCAGGTATTCATTTACAATACTTGCGGTATGACCCTTGCCATTTGATTGTCTCGAAATGGACTCTCCGCCAATAAAATGTGCGTAGAAGGGTACCTATACCTACGAGTATCACATAAGGGTCCAAACACTTTTCGATGTAACGTGACCAATTGAATGTAGGCAAAAGAGGTCCAGATACAAAAGCAACTTCAGTTTTTCCATCAGCGGTTCCGGCCTCCCCAAACCGTCCATTAACCGCCACCCTGACTGACTCTTCCTCCAACGCAGCACTGTGCGAAACGCTCTCCCTCTCTTTGATACTCCTTCCGAAATACATGTAGGTATAGCATGAGGATTCTCCAAGAGTCGAAATATGGTCAAAAGAATAATTATTAACCAGTAGTTTACTACTGCAGGTGAAAGGTCTCCCTCCATCCATCAACACAAATGTCGGCTTGGCAGAGCGGTTAACCGCTTTGCGATAAACGCATCGGTCGCAAGTTAGAACCCCGTGTTTTGCTTTTTTTTCAAATAACTTACCTACTTACTTAAAATAATAATTTTAAACATGGGACACAGTTATGTAGCTTCTATATCTACTCGTATAATATCTAAAAGATGGTAAGATTAAGAACACAAAAGAGGGGTCGATCAGACAGTTCATTCTGACGTAGTTTCGGAGGTAGCATAGTAATCAATGGTTATGTTATGAGCATCTTGAGGTCAGGAGTGACTTGAGTGCACTTTGTGAAGGCGATTGACTGACCTGTGTGACTTAACTTTAATGAAACTACCACTTGTTGTATTCCCTTGTACTCGCACATTCCGGCGTATACCACCAACTTATACCAGCTTGGTGAGACTGGTTTCCCTCGAAACTACGGACCCCGATGTAAGAGGTCATGGGTCGAGTATATATGCAAAGTCGCACGAAAAAGTTGATAGCGCGATTCAGAACTCTTTTGTTAAGTTGTGACGTATGGCTGGGGTGCCTTCTTCGTTGTGTAGAAGGGGGATCTGGAGTGACCTCTATCGAATACAAATATAATTTAAGCAGGTTGGAAAGTTATATGAAAAACAAAGGTCTTGTACAAAGATTGTAAACTATTAAAATTGATTGTACTTTATTTAATCTACCCATTTTTATTGTGCCCATTTTGCACATAATTATGTGACAAAAAATCTGTAGCCGAATACGGGGTTCGAACCTGTGACCGCTGTATGATTATCGCAAAGCGCTGGCTTAACCACTACGTCAAGCGGACACGCAGGAGTAAAATACAGGTTAATTATTGTTGTTATTTGTGACTGTACTTAGACTTTTAATCCGGGATTCGTTGCATTATATGTAGTGTTTTTACGCCGATGGGTTGCCATCTTGTGCAATAAGTGAACCCAGCGTCCGCTGAAGCACCCGCGATGGGTGTAGAATTGGGAGATTACTGAAGTGGTGAAAAGAAATAAAAATTAAGTTATAATACTACGGCTGAAACTTGTTTCATAAATAGTGTACGAACATCATGCTGAGCTTAAAAAAAATCAGCTGCATAGTGGAGGGGGGATTATGCATCAGCCGCTCGCATGAATTTGTTAAAGAAACACGCCTGATGAAAAACTAACAGCAATCTATCACACGCTCGCTAACTTGGTTATAGATTGTTGTTACTTTTTCATCAGGAGTACTTCCTTTTTCCGAAGTGCTTGTATTGAAAGTGCAAGGTAAAGGTTCTATACTATCTGTTTATAACTTGATGTCCTTGGATCTGTTTCCTCTACTCAGTCACTCTTCATGTCTCATTGTGTTTACACTATTTAGTGCTTGTTATAGTGCCTCATATAATGTTTATCCGTTTCGTAACAGTACTTGCTCGATAATAATATTACGGGCTTTTACTATATTACATTTCAAAGCCGTAGCTCTGATATCAATTCATAAAAAATACTAAGACGTGCATTTGAAATATAAAAAATACAAAATGAAAACAGTAAGTACTCACCTAACTTACCTTTTATAATTGATAATATTAAATACCAACATTAATTGGCTACATTTAGGTATTGCTACCTACAGGGTGTAAATGACCACATCACGAAGCCGTCAACCAAGCATTCTGACCGTTGATTCTGACCATCAAACTAAGTACATAATTTACGCAAAAAATATTGCTGGGAAACGACTCTTTGTTTTTTGGGTGAAAAATCATGTTTTGTGGTAGAAGTTAGAACTCAAAGTATTAAAGTAAGTCTTATTGTAGTAGGTAGTTAAAATGAAGTATAGAATTTGAATTTAACACATTGTGCTGATGGATGGATTGAATAGTTCGGTGGTCGTAGAGGTGTTGTAAAGTAAAAATGTTACAATAAAATCTTGTATTTATAAAAACTTGTCAAAAAGATGGAACTTTGACCTCCAGTATCTTCGTAACTAGAAGGTTTCCACGTGAGGTGCAGAGCAAAAAAATAATCGCAATTACGGGGAGAATTAATGTCTTTTGGTTAAGAGGTGTTTTACACCCATGTACTCGCTTGTCTGTTAGTTGTCCTCATTATAGTTTATTTACCAACATACAGATGTACTTAATTCAAGCAACCTCACCATCATAAAAGTACACCATAAAAGTACTCTGTGAAGTACACAAAGGGTAAGTAAGTAGTATAGGGGTCTGAAGGTCTCTGAGCTTCTGATTTCCAGATCAGACAAATTGTTATTAGGTTTTTCCATCAGCGGGCCTAAAATGGCCGCTTTAGCAGAATCATAATATAAACGCCGTTAAAAAAATAAATTCTTAAAATTGACTTTAAAAAAAATCATGACTTTACAGTCCATTTTAAGATTTTTTTATTTTTAAGCCATTTTAGACCCCCAGGAATGTATCGTTACCAGCCCGGTATCCCTTATTTTGGCGTTACTACTTTACTAGTTACAGGCATGATGTTATTTTGTGGTTCCCTAACCCCAAACAACTTTGTTCGAATAGTTTCACTGAGTCTTGTTTGAAAGGGTCGTAATCGCGCAGGTTCAGCATGTCGATGGTCACGTTCCACAGTCTCTCCGCCTCGCTCTCACTCTGACATTGTCTCGAAGTGAAAGTCTTTGCGCAATCGCTGGAAGAAGATAAAATAGGTAAGTACCTAAATGTACTTACTGTTTTTTTTACATGTTTCTCAAAAAGTTGCTCTTTTTATATAATAGATTAAGAATTGTAAAGAAATTCTATCGGTTCCTACTTAATTTAGTCGTACAAGTTAGACACCTGTAATAGAACCCGCTCTCTTTCTCGCACTTGTCATCGACGGCGCAGTAGATGCTGGTCTGCGCGCCACATCGGGGCGTCTTCTGGCACCAATAACGGAACAGACGGTTCTGGGTCAGGTATGTGATAATGCTCCACGCCGTCAGCGGGAAGTGCCGCACGATGCCCGTCTGCACGACACCCGGGTGCAGGCTATACGTTGACACTCCTTTTATGTTGTGCTCCTAAAATTATGTTCACCATGGTTAAGTGCCTATGTTATGTATGTGTTACCATAAAATTGTAAAACTCGTTAGATTGTAAACTCTCGATAGATTGTCAAACGAACACATACCTACTGCTTACAATTTTTCGGTAGATTATCGAAATGAAACCGTTTGATAATCTCGCTGGATAGATTGCAATATAACGGGTTTTACAATTTACGGTGACATCTACATACCTACTTACCTTAAGTTTCAAATCCAAAGCCTTGGCAAACAGAATATTGGCAATTTTGCTGTTTGAATACGCCTGCAGTGGAGTGTACTTCGTCTTTATTAAATTGATGTCATTTAGATCCAGTTTGTACACTGAAACAATGTTCCTCATCATCTGTTTAAGTACCTAAGAATAACTTGAAATGCATGGTAAGTAATCCAGAAATCCGCCTGCGGGCCTAAAATGGCCGCTTTAGCAGAACATAATATGAATAACGATACAAATTTTAAATTCTAAAGTCATTACCATAAAAACCATTTTAAGAATTTTAAATTTTTGACGTGATTCATATGGCTCTTTAGTAATTTCATCCCACACAGGTGGATCCCGCGGGATGAATCGACCTATTGAATTTTTGAATTGGTCAACTGATCCCGCTGACCAATTTTATAATTTGTATAGTCAAGAAGAAAAGTTTCTTGATATTAATTTATATGGTGATTCCCGTTGGCCTCATCCTAGTTTCACTACTCAAAAATATTGTATAGGATCTAGTACTTAGTACAGCTGTTGTGCTAGTTACGGGCAGTAACCTTACGAACAGTACCAGGCTGGCATGAATCCAAGAAGGTATTTATTACTGGAAGACCGTACCTATCCAGAATAAAAATTATTGAAATGCATACCACCTTGAGCTCATGCCAGCCTAGTACTTGTTGGGGAATGTAAGTGTATTTACGGGGTGGAATTTTTCATTGCCACCTGCAGTGAAAGTCATTAAGTACTCTAAATACTGGAGATAGCAAACTTTACTTAAAGGAAACATTCCTTTGTTTTTTAAAGAAGAAAATCTACATTCACAGATTTTAGTTCTGAATTCTGCCCAACTTCCATAGGCATTACGTTCATACCATGGTGTCTGAGGCAGTCGAATGCTTTACCACATTGGCAGCAATATAGAACCCCACAAGGAGCGCTCAAACGCAAACATGGCGTGAGCCGGAAGGTTGTGTCACCTAGCGTAGTGCCAATTTTAGGTGACGGTAGTGTCTGAAGCCAGAGGCCCGACTCCCACTCACCCACAGCCAGCAGGCGGGCACGCTCAGCAGTATTGGTAGACATATTAATAAGTTTATTCTGTGATTTAAATTTGTTTGATTTAAATGTTTTTATTTCGTCCTGTCATTTCGTCTTTCTCATGCTTTCTTCATTTCAATACTTTTAACGTACTGTCTTATATGCTTACTTAAAGTATCGAAAGTATGGGAGTCCCGGTGGTCCAGTGGTGGCGGCCCCGACTTACGAACAGGTTCGAACCCAGACAGGCACATTACTTTGTGTAATTTATTTCATCACCACTGCTCTCAAAACGGTGAAAGAAAACATCGTGAGGAAACCGGCATATCCTAGAACCAAAACATCGCAGACATGTGACATCTACCAACCCGCACTGGGCCCGCGTGGATTGATTATAGCCCATACGTAAAACACGCGCTTTGACGTAGAGTTGCGGACACCAGCCCGTTACAAAGTTGTCCCAGTTCTTTATCGGAACCGGCTCTGCATTCCCTAAATATGACACAATAAATTATGAGCCTCAAAAAGTACCAGGCTGGCATAAGCTCAAGGTAGTATGCATTTTAATAATTCTGAGTATACGTACTTACGTAGGTACGGCCTTCTAGTAATAAATACCCCCTTGGATTCATGCCCGCCTAGTACTGTTCGTTAGGTTACCAACTAACACTACTCGATCCCATACAATGTTAAAAGTACGGTGGGGACAAAGAGATTTTATTTTTATTCCTCCTAACATTTTTCTACACGCTGTTACTCAAATTTGAAATTCGAAGGCATTTTCTTTTTAATTTTAAGAGCGGGACCAATCTACCAAAGAAAATGACATAAAAACAATAATTTAGTAAACTCATCCCGCGGGACCCAAATGACCGGGACCAATTTACTAAAGAGCCCTGCTTAAGCGGCCACTTTAGACCCCCTGATCCTTTTATTTTTTTGCATTTGGGGGAGAACAGGACTTTGAGATAAGACCGGGGAGTGGGGTCTTGGTGACTGTAGTAAAATAGGTATGGATGGGGTCGCTACGTCTGAAAAAGCCGATCAGTATGCTTAGTGCGAGTTTTTTGTACGTATCGACCGTGTCAGCGTATACGCGAATTTGTATGGCGCTGAGTAAGCGCCACCTAGCGTAATACGTGAGAACTACATATTATGAGTGCTAATTCTAAACGCATCGACAATTGTTAGCTTGCGAGTGTGAGATTCTAGAATACGTTCATTCGTTTTGCGTTCATTCCCTGCAAGAAGTGGCGCGTGCATTAGTAATCGGCCAAAATAAATTGACAGTCGTATTTTTTGTTCATAAAGAAGTGACTGCCGATTCAAATAGTTGTGGTTATACAAGTTAGACGACATTATTTATCTGTGGTCAATGGTCATTAGTTTTGTTTGTGTTTACGAAAGTTTGTGTTGTGGTTTGCATACAGTTTTGAATATTATTGTTAAAAATAAAGACTAGCCCGTCCCAATTTGAAATGTTGGTAACCTAAACGGAGCAGTTAGTGTAATTTATATCTTTTGGCGTGTAGTGAGTGACCTTGATCCATCTGTGAAGTTCGTAAAACTAAGTTTGTTACTTTTTAGGCATGGCGATCTAAGCAAATGATCTAATAATGCCCGAGGGGGCCTTGTAGTGGAGCACTCTATCATGTAAACGTGACCGTGTTTACGTAAACGTGTTAACTGGTTTTTTTTGTGGCGTTAAATTACGCTTATCTTGTGCTTTTGCAGTTTCAAACATTCTCCAAACGAAATAATACAAGATTCCATTGTAAGTTTTATTAACAATATCAAATTAAATTAAATTACTTTGTTCTATGACCACTCTCACGATGCTCTCACCACAAAATCTTAAGTGACAACTTTCACGCTAGCAAGTGACTGTGTTTCGTATTCAAGCTGTCAAAACTGTCGAAATTGTAACTTGCACTCGCGTTATACATGCAAATGTTAGCAATGTGCTCGAAACGGTCCTTACTTTCTTAGAGGCATTGGATTGTCACTATCGACGACGTCAACTCGATCTACACGATACAGACGTTACTCGAATGTTAGTATGAAACTCGCACTAAGCATACCGAAGTCCCTAGGGACCCTGTAGGTACGTTACCAACCGGTACGTGACCTATGTCGCCAGTCTATGTCTCGTTCCTGCATCACTCAGCGTGCGAGTAGACACCCCAGTCCCTGCCCTGAGCTACCGCGGTCGCAATGCCCGCCTTTTTTTTTTAGGATGGGAAATCATCAAATGACTTCTCCCACTCTGGGCGGAGCGGGAGGGAGTGTCAGACTCTTACTGACTAAAACCCATCCATGTTCCTTCCTCGCCCTTTACGTTCCGGGGCCGCGGTATTTCTTTCGAACAGTCCCGCAACCCCGGCAGGCTTCGGCCCTTTGCGGGCCCCTCTCTTCTGCTGACATCTCTTTGAGGCGCGCGTGGAACACGAACGCGCCGTCGACACGGCCTGTCGTCACTAGACGGACGGACGGCTAGCTAGCCCATAGCTAACCGTCCACAGGCCCGCATCTACGGTGGCCGGTAGCCACCACGTGGCTCCCGACGCCCGGTGCGTCTCCCGCGGCGGCCGGGAAGAGAGGCTCTCTCCCTCTCTTGTTCCGCCACCTCCTTCGCCAGCATGACTGCTTCGCAGAAGGAGGTGACGGCTTCCCATTCCGTCTCGCTCCGGACCATGGATTGAACCAGGGCCGGACGCGAGAGGTCGCCGCCGCTGATCGCCGCTACGAGGACACGGCGGTGCTCCGCCCACGCAGGGCAGACTTCCACCGTGTATCGCAATGCCCGCCTGCTTTAGAGATGCAACCCTCCTCCCCCCCCCCCCCCCCCCCTGACACCTTATTCTCCGACCGGGATCAGACCTCGCAAGATTGCGCAGCCTTCTTCTAGACCATCACGGTCGTAACGAAGGCAATTCCTTTCAATTTCCAACTCCACTTGCATAAACCCAATTAATGATAAGAAACGCAAGGAACTGTGGTCTGCCCGCCGCCGCCGCCGTACCTTTAGGTAGGTACCCTTTTATTAAAACTCACACATGAAACATAGCCAATCCCAAAAATACCTACAAAGTGACAAAATAATGTTGGCTTACAGTGGTGAACTATAGACGAGACGAACACAATCCTCGAAGGTGCATTTTGTATCAGTACCGGCAGCAGAAGTAGTGTAAGCAGGGCGTGTCCGAGGTGGTTGGAGGCGATGTGCATCTCGAAACCGTCGCGCGTCCTTCCTTCGGGACACATCATGACGCCGGCGTTGCACACCAGCCCGCGCAAGCGCCCCCCGCGTGACGTCACGCGCGCACAGAACGCGCGAACACTTTCTAAGCTGCACAGGTCGAGTTCTTCTACCACTAACTCTCCCGTGCCCGCTAGCTCTTGGGCGGATTGCTCTATGTCATCTTTGGCTTCCTCCGCTGTAATGATGTTACGGCATGCCATTATCACGTAGGCGCCTGCAGAAGAAAATTAATAATAGTTATTTGTTATACAAGAGTGCAAAGTTGCTTAAAACTTAGAATCTTGAGCGTTAGCGAGGGAATCAAAAGAGCACGAGGTCAACAATCTTTGCACTCGAGTGCAACACGTAGGTAACTTTTAATCCCACCTCATGAAAAAAATGGCATGTTTTTAAATCGATATCTGTATATTCCCTTTTTTCGATCAAAATATTTCAAAGCTAAACCAAAAATACTGACTTGCACTCAAATTATGCACACTAAATAAATCAAATTCGATATACTGTTTAATGGTATTTGCAGAACTGTTTTACTGAACGAATAACTATTATCAAAATAGTATATCTAACAATTCTATAATTCAACAAACATATTAAACCTTTTTTAAGGAAAACCATCACCTAATTTACTTTTAGGAACATCTATATGTCACCGTAAAATTGTCAAATTCGTTATATTGTAATATCTCTAGCGATATTGTAAAATCTCGAAATATTGTCAAATGAACATACTGCTTACAACACTTTATATTCCCCTAAAAAGAGTAGTCGACGGAGCCCCACTTCGCGGGGCCCCTATTTCCGAGTGCAGGGTTTAAAGGGAACCTAACTAACCTAACGGGGGGGTGCCCCAAGTCCCGATTATGGGGGCAGAGATACTTCCGTATGTTCAGTTGACAATAATTCGAGATATTACAATATCGCTAGAGAGACACACGTTATATTGTAATACAGGGTGAATTTGAATAAATGCGACAAAATGAAATGGGAGCTTCAGTTACAGTAACATAGTAATTATAAACTGTTTTTTCTACTATCTAAATCGTTAAAAAAAATTACGCGATTATCGTTTTCAAAAGGTCCATTGATGTTATTATCTTTATTTAAGTACGAATTATCGGTATTCCCGTTCATAGCGGTCATTTACCTAATTTAGCCTAGTTTCTAATGTAAGTATCGCGCGACGTTGCCAAACCTCGCATGTGCGCCAGCGCTGACATCCCTTCCCGGCGACCGCGCGCCGCCCACTACCCAATCTATATTACTATACTCTATGCCACTACCCTTCCTTCGTTCATTACAATTTTACATTTGATATTTTATACATTTTCTTGACAACACGTATTATTGTTTATTTAAATTTGTAGCATCTATTCAATTTCACCCTGTATAACGTGTTTGACAAGTACAATTTAGAGTGCAAGTTAGTATTTTTGATAAGCAATTCGTATTTTTGTTTTTTATATCATATATCCGATGTACGAACCACATTTTTGGTGTGAATTCGATAAAAAAAGGTCATCTCGTTTTGTGTTATTTTTTAGTTTTTTTTGCAGTACTTGTTTAGTTAATCAATTGGTTTTTTTGCACAGCATTCATTTTTCTGGTATGCATTCAGTTAATTAGTGGAGTTACCTAGTGTGCTGAAAAAATATACAGATGTGCATTTAAAAATATCCCGAAAAAAATGAACCCCCCCACCCCCTTTTAATTATGTTTTGAATTCACATACTTTGTGCACACGATGTTCTAAATTCAAATTTACTTTATCCTCTAGACGATAAAGACGGCTTTTGCACTCAGATATCGAAGAGCAAAAATACTCTTTCTGAGATAAGGGGATGAAATAGTTATTTGTTATACAAGAGTGCAATAGTACATTGTTATCCAAGGGGTGAAAGTAACTTATTTAGTCCCGAGACGGCGCGCGTAGCGCCTAATAGCTCGAGGGACTAAAGAAGTCTTTAACCCGAGGTAAACACTGTGCTTTTCATTACGAATACAAGGAAAATAAAAACAAAAACACGAAAGCACTCGAAAAAAAATGAAGATCGGATTGCCGCTTTACCGCCTATTTTGTTTTTTTTTTCTGTGGTACTCACAGGTGCACACGATGTTCTAAATTCGATTTACTTTATGCTCTAGGACAGTCTCTAGGGGATAAAAACGGATTTTGCACTCAGATATCGAAGAGCAAAAATACGCTTTCCGAGATGGGGGGATGAAAAGATTCTTGCTTCTTAATTTTTGCATTTTGTTCTATTTTATGGACAACCGACGTACGAGGCCGTAATTATTTATACAGAGTTACTAGTAATTCGATGTATTCCTCGCAGGACGTCATAGTAGGGTTAAGCCACCAAATGTTCTACCAAAATTCAGTGGTTTTAGAGCTAGTTAGATTTTTAGTTTTTAATAAAAAATCCCAGGTTAAATCATTGAAAGCAAATGTACCTTCTGAAAAATTAATTATATAAAATAAAAAAAGATTACTAATGAAACATTTCTTTTTTGTAATTTTTGCCATTCCTTCATAAAGAAATGTTGTCTACTGAAAAAAAAATACTTACTACGCCAGATGTAGGTACCTACAAATTACTAGAAAAATATCGTTGTCTAATCAGTCATGGACAACATTATGAAAAATGTTGTGATTTAGAAAAAAGGTAAAAGGAATGCGGAAAATCTAAGTAAACAATTTCGTGAATTATTATTGTATTTAATCAATTTTATTTTATTAAATTTCAGTACATTCGCGCCGTGAATCGTTTTTAAATTGGCTATAAATGATTTAATCTGGGATTGTTCATAAAAAAAAACTAAAAATCAAACTAACTCAAAAACCACTGAATTTCGGTAGAACATTATTTTGGTGGCTTAATTTATTGCACTCACTAAGTATACCTACCTAACCTTCTATGACGTCCTGCAAGGAATACGTCGAATTACTAGTTAACGCTGTATAAACGCAGTAAAATTAAACACATTATGTTAATAATATATGTCAAACAAGTAGTGATTCAAATAGAGTTTATTTTATATTTATAACTGAAACTCTCGAGGTTATATGCGTCACATGCGGTGCGGTGCCACAAGATCAAAATCAATATTTTTAAGCTTCACAGCTGCACAAGACTTACCTCTTCGGTATAAATCGGCAGCTGTCTCCCTGCCCATCCCGGTGTTGCTACCTGTCACTATGATAGTGAACCCCTCAAGCCTCCTCTCACTTTTACACCAACCGCTAAAGTAATCCATTATTGATGCTTGAACACTTTTAAATGTTTCTTCACGCTAGGTCAATTAGCAGATGATGGCAAATACCCATAGCATACCTAGTGAGAGACTAAATCCTTTTTATACGAATCTAGCGGTCTAGCGGCAGTTAAGGCGAAGACACATAAAGCAATTAGAATAGGTTATTAAATTATATGTAGATGGCTCAAGCATAACTAAAACCGCGCTCTGAAAAGTATTATTTGTTTGTTTGTTTTGTCGTTTGTTTTATTTGTATTGTAGTTTATTATCGAAAAACGAAGATCTTTCTGTTTATTTCGAGTTAGATTTTTCGCTTTTTAACTTATGTAACCACTGTAATCTAGCAGTTTTATGGAAGAAATCAGTGTGCGTTTCATTATTAAATGCTACAATTTACATGGGCGCGGCATAATCTCCAAACAAAATCTGGCGTTGGAAAGAGATGTCTCGAGCCCGACGCCAGTCCAAATTCTGTATTCACACTCCTTCCGAAGAATACATAGAGATAAAACCTTGTCTCCAAAGTGGACTCCTTGCTTTTTGTAAAAAATCTTATCTTTTATTTTCTTAATCTGATTACGATAATAACGTCAAATTTCTCGGTTTTTGCTCTCAAACAATTCGTAGTTTCTGTCAATAGATATGACACGATAAAATAAATCAGTACCTACTTAAGTATATTTGTATATGTATACCTACTAGCTGACCCGCGCAACTTCGTCTGCGTGAAGAACCGCTCGACCGATTTTGTGCAAACTTCACATAAACCATCTACTAAATAGTCCGAACAAAGCCTAAACATTTGGTTTGGATAGTTGAGCCCGTTCTTGAGTTATAAAATTACAACGAAATGTGGCATTGCTTTTTAAGATAATATTCTAAAAAATTGTAAGATTCTTTGTAGATATTTTATTTTGATTTTGATTTTTGACACACGTGATTTTGGGTAGGGGGGGTTAGTCTTAAACCTCACCAGGTATCACCAAGAGGGGGGTGCAAAAATTGTAAAAAAACATAACATGATAAATGAACGACCCCTAAACTCAAAAACTACTGCACCGATTTTCATGCTGATTTCACCAATGGATAGAGTGATTCTTGAGGAAGGTTTTGGTATATAATTTGTACGCGGACGATTTCGCGGGCATCAGCTAGTGAAAAATAAAAGAACACATCGTGATGAAACCGTTGACATTATTGTGCAAGCAATAGGATAGAGTTCGAGGCTAAATAATAACAGCCGCTCGGGTCGATCTTTAGGTTAAGCCGTGCTTGCCTAGGTTGGTCTGTGGATGGGTGACCACCCTTACATACCGAGTTCCTCCGTGCCTCGGAAAGCACGTTAAGCCGTTGGTCCCGGCTGTCATTTGTCCATCTTTGACAGTCGTTACAGGTAGTCAGTGGTCTGACAACCAGTCTTACCAAAGGGTATCGTATTATTACCCAGAACTAACTGTGTTGTTGAGGTCAGATAGGCAGTCGACCCATGAAAAATAATAGTCCGATAAACCAATAAATAAAAATAATGATCCGGTTGGACTGGAAGTCGATACCAAAATCGATAGATCGATCGTTTTATTGATTATAGCTGACCCGCGCAACTTCTTCTGCGTCACATAAGAGAAAGAGAGGGTTACAGAGATTGGGTCGTAAGCTCCTATAATACAATTTTCAAAGAGCACATCATACACATCCTTCTGCATAATGAAAATGCGCGCCGGGTACATGATCATTATTTTGCTGCGGAGTTATTTAAAACGATGTATTTCAGATATGCATTGAAATCAATTTACGTGCAATACGAAACGCGTCCATCAATTCTGTTAATATTGTTGATAGCAAAATTTGAAGTAGATTGGACCAAGGAATCACATTTTCCCATACAAACTTTGCCCCCCACCTTTTCACCCCCTTAGGGGTATACTTTCAGAAAATCCTTTCTTATCGTACTATAGGCATACGATAAGAAATGATTTTCTACAATCTGCGGTAAAGGCTTTGCGTTGATCCATCACAGTCCTTCAGGACAAAGCATTTTTATTATTTGTAGATAGTAGGATTTGAACTCGTTTGTATTTGTATCTTTTCGGGCTTTTTGTCTGATGTACATTCGTATAGTCTACATTTTCTTCGTAGTATTATTTTGTTTGTAAATACAGGGTGAAAACGATTAACCGGGCAGAAAGGGGAGCTTCCTTAACCGTTGATTATTAGAAATAGGATCGATTGGCATCAAAAAATGTTTTGTGTAAAATAGCAATTTTCTTGCTAACTGTACTTTTTTTAAATCTGTGAATGGGGATCAAAATTTCACGAAAAATTACGGATGATTTCCTAAGACCATTTTCATGTAGCTGCAACGGTTAAGGTTTATCATTATTGGCATCAAAAAAAAATGTTTTATGTAAAATGGAAATTTTCTTGCTAACTGCACTTTATTTTTAAATTAAATCTGTGAATGGGGATCAACATTTAGCGAAAAAATTATGGATTGTTTCTAAGACCTTTTTCGTGTAGCTGCAGTTCCCCTTACTGCCCCGTTTACCGTTTCCACCAACTACTTATACCGAGGAAAGCCGATTTTCTTGAGTTCCGCTATTTTGGGCGTATTCGCTTCAAAAATCCAATTTCAAGAAAATTTAGAAATTATATTTACCTGTATCGATTTGAAGTATTTACAGCAACTTTTAAAGGTTTATACTTCATTGGATTTTATTCTATAGGTGTATGAAGTTTATTAATTTTAAACACAAAACCCTCTTTTTTACGTCTCTGGATGAAATTTTTTAAAAATGCTGAAACAGGTGTTCCTTTATTTTTAATAATAAGTATTTACTCTGAGTTTCATGATTCTAGAACAATCTAAAAAAAATTCTTCTTACAAACTTTACCCCCCCTTTTCACCCCCTTTTTCCAAAATTTTCCATAATTTCTATAGCCTAAATGTTATTCTGAGTTTATTTAAATAGATTAGTGAAGTTTTCATCAAAATCCGTCCAGCAGTTTTTACGTGATGCGCGTTCAAACAAACAAACAAAAATTTTAAAAATGGTTTAAATATGTTCAGTTACTTATTTTAAGTCACCCTGGGCGATTTTTTTTTTTTAATCTTCAATGTACAACGATTTTATTATATGTATAGATAATATACCTACCAAAACACCCATTTTATTTTGCCATATTTCCTCAGTGACCGCCTGGTGGTGAGGTAGCAGCACAGATTACTAAATAGTTACGTAGGAAGGACGTCGGAATTTCGACAATTGTTTTTCAATACACTTCCTCGAAAAATGGCTCTTATCGCACTACGATTAGGTTCAACATGCAATGTTTTTCACACGTGTGCGTTTTTTGACAGTTTTCCAACACGTGTGCAGGAATGAAAATTGACTCAGATAAGTTCTATACTTATACTTAGTCCAAATTGGTTCAATGCCGTCAGTCAGTTTTTTTATTTCGGCAAAACAATAGGCGTCATTACGGCGTAACATTTTATGAATATTCAAATTGTGTTTATAAATAGAATAGAATATCATAGGTAAACATAAATATTTAAAATTTATATTACTTTTGGCATGTAATTAACGAACCACCAGATTTAGTAAAAAGTAACGGCAAAAAAATCTTTTGATTGCCAAAATTAGTACCTAAATGATTATCAAAATTGAGCCCCATTTTATTATGAAATTGGAACCAAAACTTTATTTTTTTTAGTTAATGACCACCAGAAATCGAACTGTTACTTATGCTCTTGCATCCGAGTCGGGAGACCCGGCAGACGGAGCCCCCGCCCGCTTGACTTCTGAATGGTTTATAAAAAAAAAAATAACCACGAACCTAACTTAACTTCTAACCTAATCTATCCGTGTCGGGGTGCCCCAAGTCGGCCTAGTCTAAAGTAGTTTGTGACAGTTTGTCATCAAACACCTTATTATAATTTGGTGCTCAATTTACTTTTGGTGATCAATTGATATTTTCCCCCTTAACTTATATAAACAAACTAGTTTGTTTCGTTTACCATGTTTTAGGTTTCGTTTTGTTGAGAAGTATTCACACTCATAAAAATTTTAAAATTCAGTGTAATCGTTAAAATATTTTTAAAATCTATTAGAACCCCTGAAGAACCCTCTAAAACATTTTAAAAACGAATTCAATAAAACATGGGAATTAAAATTAAAAAAAAAAAAAACAAAATTCTCAGGCATTTTCCTATTAAAAAAAATATTACCCTAAAGTTTCCTCGTCGCCGCCCCTGACTTGCGCTTCACCCACTCAATCTTCATTGCGCTAAGGAGGTCGCCGGCTCCCTTCGCTCTACTCAGGACCTCCTACCACCGGAAGCTATCGTGACCTTATCCCTACGCTACGGGGGTCGCCGGCTCGCTTCGCTCGCTATCTGCGCCCTTACCACCACCGGACAGATTTTGACGCCTACTATAATATTTGTTCAAACACCCAATTTGTTCAATAACCGTTATGAAGTTATACCCCTTTCAATTTTAGGGGAGGTTGGGGAGGGGAGGGTATACAAATTTCAACGCTCCTCAATAATAATAATAAAGTATAAAGTCAAATCAAAAAGCCTCTACGTGTCCTAATTTCCGAGATACGATGGGGGGAGGAGTGAAGAGGGGGAAAAGGGGGAGATATGAAAAATAATTTTGACCAACTGATTACCCGAAACGAATCTGAAAAAAAAAATGTTCCAAGTCTCTTAACTTCCGAGATCCGCCTAAGAAGCGGGGCAAAGGAACCAACTTTGAAAAATGGTTTTTACTTCCCCGATAAAAATGGTTTTTATTCCCCTTGCCTATATGAATCCGTAAAAAAAAACAAAATACGGGTCTCTTAGTTTCCGAGATACGATAGGAAGGGGGAGGAAGGGGGGCGAAAAGGGGAGGTTTGGCACTTTTCCCATACTCACGATAGTTACTTGTTTACGAATCTGTCAAAATATACCCACCTTCCCCTTCACCATCTGGGAGAACAAGTATGTCAGTGAGTCAGTCAGTCAGTGGTAATCGAGCCTTTTAAAGTATAATTAACATTTATTTACGTTCTAAATTAAAAAATATAAAAAAGCTATTTTTTATATTAGGCTGTTTAGCGGCTTCATACCTTTGGTTCCCCTTCAACCTGGCAAAATCAGCGCGGAAAAAAATAAATTTAAATCATACTTTCGTAATAATAGTTTATTTCGGGAACTAATTTTTTGAGCTGTTATTTAATTAAATATTCGAGATGTTATTATGATCAGTTGAAAAACATATTGAGCAGTTATTTAATTTAATGGCGGTTGATTAATTATAGCGACAGTAAAACATGGACACTAATAAAAAATCAATTAGTCGCTTATTTTATCATACAATGTCAATTCTAAAAATAATTGAGGAGTCCAATAACTGAATGAGCGGTAAGTCAACTGAACATACAGAAGTATCTCTACCCCCATAATCGGGACTTGGGGCACCCCCCCGTTAGGTTAGTTAGGTTCCTTTAAACCCTGCACTCGGAAAAAGGGGCTCCGTCGACTACGCCTTATTATACAATCAGTTTATTTTAGCTGCTACTAAGCAAATTCTATGTCATTGAGATTTCTTATCGACAAATTCCAATTTATTACTGCCCACACCTAACCGCTCGTTCAGTATTTTTTATCGCCCATTTAATTATTTTCCTGCTCAATTATATATTCACTAATCCATTTCATTATTTTTTATTAACTGCTGAACTAGTTATTAAACGTGCCATTTATATTTTTAAGTTACCAAAACCGCTATTTACAACTGACTCTTTAAATCAGTGCCAAAATAGGTTAAATGTTCTGTCATCCCATGAGTTGTAGCGTCAAGTATTGAATTTAATTTATCATTAAGCATACCTGCCATTCTAACACTGGTTTGCGCTAATGATTGATGCCTACAACATGACTTTTGAACATTTTGTTTGTTATTTTTGCATGTTCTCCCAGTAAGTTCAAATGTCTTATTCTCAAGGAGCTCTCTTGATTGATGTGTAAAAACACAAATACTCTGACACTATTGTAATAGCAGAATCGAGGCCCAGACGAGCGGCACGTTGCCAACGGCAGATAAACCATAAACTGCAGCCGTCGCCACCTGCAGTCGACGCATTGGCGGTTGCAGCGCGTCTGCGCTTGCAGTTTCTCCACCGCCGTTGGCAACGTGCCGCTCGTAATTTAGAACCCAAATAGCTGTTTTGCTTCTGTAAAACTGACTTAATTGAAAGTCGTGAAATAAAATATTGGTAACATCTATTTAGCGATAATATTTTATTTAATTTTTATTTTTATTCAAGAGGAACAGCAAACAGCTGCAACATAAAGTGTAAAAAAAAAGATGTACTGGCTACACATACCATTTGAACAATATTGTAGCACACAACGCTGTTCACAGATTAACTGTGGAATATAATAAACAATTAATTGAATTGCAATAATTATTTGGTAGTAATATAAAATAATATGTATTAAAAACTATACTATACTAATTACCTATCATGCTTATTTGTGTTTTTACACATCAATCAAGAGAGCTCCTTGAGAATAAGACATTTGAACTTACTGGGAGAACATGCAAAAATAACAAACAAAATGTTCAAAAGTCATGTTGTAGGCATCAATCATTAGCGCAAACCAGTGTTAGAATGGCAGGTATACTTAATGATAAATTAAATTCAATAGGTACTTGACGCTACAACTCATGGGATGACAGAACATTTAACCTATTTTGGCACTGATTTAAAGAGCCAGTTGTAAATAGCGGTTTTGGTAACTTAAAAATATAAATGGCACGTTTAATAACTAGTTCAGCAGTTAATAAAAAATAATGAAATGGATTAGTGAATATATAATTGAGCAGGAAAATAATTAAATGGGCGATAAAAAAATACTGAACGAGCGGTTAGGTGTGGGCAGTAATAAATCGGAATTTGTCGGTAAGAAATCTCAATGACATAGAATTTGCTTAGTAGCGGCTAAAATAAACTGATTGTATAATAAGGCGTAGTCGACGGAGCCCCTATTTCCGAGTGCAGGGTTTAAAGGAACCTAACTAACCTAACGGGGGGGTGCCCCAAGTCCCGATTATGGGGGCGCCCCAAGTCCCGATTATGGGGGCAGAGATACTTCTGTATGTTCAGTTGACTTACCGCTCATTCAGTTATTGGACTCCTCAATTATTTTTAGAATTGACATTGTATGATAAAATAAGCGACTAATTGATTTTTTATTAGTGTCCATGTTTTACTGTCGCAATAACTAATCAACCGCCATTAAATTAAATAACTGCTCAATATGTTTTTCAACTGATCATAATAACATCTCGAATATTTAATTAAATAACATCTCAAAAAATTAGTTCCCGAAATAAACTATTATTACGAAAGTATGATTTAAATTTTTTTTTTTTTGCCAGGTTGAAGGGAAACCAAAGGTATGAAGCCGCTTAACAGCCTAATATAAAAAATAGCTTTTTTATATTTTTTAATTTAGAACGTAAATAAATGTTAATTATACTTTAAAAGGCTCGATTACCACTGACTGACTGACTCACTGACATACTTGTTCTCCCAGATGGTGAAGGGGAAGGTGGGTATATTTTGACAGATTCGTAAACAAGTAACTATCGTGAGTATGGGAAAAGTGCCAAACCTCCCCTTTTCGCCCCCCTTCCTCCCCCTTCCTATCGTATCTCGGAAACTAAGAGACCCGTATTTTGTTTTTTTTTTACGGATTCGTATAGGCAAGGGGAATAAAAACCATTTTTATCGGGGAAGTAAAAACCATTTTTCAAAGTTGGTTCCTTTGCCCCGCTTCTTAGGCGGATCTCGGAAGTTAAAGTCAAAGTCAAAGTCAAAGTCAAAGATTTATTTGCCGATAAATATGGTTACAAAAGTTCTTCATCGAATGGTATAATAGTAGCCTAACATATTCAATCATAAAATAATGACATGCAAATTTTTGGTACAATGATAATCATTTAAATTTAAACTGAAAGAATTCTTTTACATTATAGAACGGATTATCAATTAGCCATCTGTGTAAAGCCCTTCTGAAGCGGACCATTGGAAGTTCTTTAATTTGGTTAGGAATCTTGTTGTATATCTGAATACACATAGGATAGCAACTCCGCCTATATAGTTCAGTTTTCGTTCCAGGAATAATTAATCTATTAGAGTATCTAGTATTGAATTTGCATTTATCTCCCAGTTTTTCAAACATCTCAGGGTGACATTTGGTAAATTTACATATTTCCTCAATATAAATACCTGTTAATGTAAGGATTCTAAGTTTTTTTAAAAGTGGTTTACAGGATGTTAGTGGGTCAACATTACAAATCGCACGTATACATCTCTTTTGTGCGATGAAAGCTCTTTCGAGATGCACCGAGTTTCCCCATACCAGTATACCATAACGCAATATTGAACCAACATATGCATGATAAGCTTGCAATGTGGCCTGTCTACTTGTTAGGTTAGATATACGCCATAGAACATAAGCAAACTTACTGAGTTTTCCACATATCATATCAATATGACCAATCCAGGAGCATCTCTCATCTAGAACTATCCCAAGAAAAGTCATTCTATCCAATTGTTGTGTGTGTGTATAAGTGATGGTTAAATCAATTTTATTCCAGTTTTTGTTGCGAAATTGTATGTATTTGGTTTTATCTAGGTTAGGTTTTAGGTTATTCTTTTCCATCCAAGTTATAACTTTACTTACAGTACTATTTATTTCCTCAATATAGTTTTCTTTAGTTTTAGGGACAATTACGGAAACATCGTCTGCAAAGAGTATGCAGGGATGCTCAATTACTTCTGCTAGGTCATTAATATATATCAGAAAAAGTGGGGGGCCTAAAATACTACCCTGTGGAACGCCTGTGCAATTGTAACCTAATTTGGATTTAAATTTCAATTCACCGTTTTGATTTGGTTTATCCACAGTAATTTCTACAAATTGCGATCTGTTTGTTAGGTAACTTTTAGGTAGATTTCTTTTTTTTGAAAAAAAAAAAATCTACCTATTGGTCTCTCACCTACGGGGATATATATGAATACGTATGTATATGGGTGACAAGCAAAATTTAGCCACACTCTACAGGTCGCAATTATGAACCGATTGCTTTCAAACTTGGCCAAAAAATCGATACGGTCAAAACTTAGGCTAAGTTCGTGAATGGGCGGAATTCGTCCATGGGGGGCGGCGGGGGGGTGGTTTTTCTAAAATCAGTTTTTTGGCCATAACTTTTTTCCTATGGAAAATTTTTGAACCGTTTCTCATTTTTATCATTCTTAGTACGAATACGGACATCGTTAAATTAAAACTTTTTTGATGCAACCCCTAAATTGGGGAGGAGGTTGAAAATTCCAAATTTTTTGCGAAAAAAAATCATATCTCCGAAACAGTAAACATTTTGAACGTCGCAAATATTTTTTTTTGAAAGCAAATTGTTTACTTTAGAATTTTTACCTTCAAAGTTTAGCGATAAAACTTATAGTTTTCGAAATAAAAAATTATAACTAAACATTTGAGGGCGTTTCCATGCTAAACTCTTTTATGAGAATTTAAAAAGGGTAAAATTTCCATTACAGGACAACGATTTTGAAATCATATTTTTTTTGTAGATTGTACACATAAGTACAACTCTTTATACAAATTTTCAATAGTCGGACGCTCCAGCACCTTCTTCGAAATCTACCTCCTCCTGCGGCTTGCCGGAGGGATTTTTTAACCATGCATTTGCCTTCCCGCGTATTCCATATTTATCACATTTTTTTTAGTAGTAGCTCGTGGGATACAAAGTCAAAAGCTTTAGACATGTCAAAGAATATCACAGTTGTCGGGATTTTCTGGTCAATATTTTTGGTAACTAGGTTAACTAAGTTAAATGCCGCTGTGGTTGTCGATTTCTTTTTTTGGAATCCATGCTGTTCATGTTTAAGAATCTGAAATTTATCGATAAAATCTATTAATCGCCTATAAGAGACTTGGAACATTTTTTTTTCTCAATGAACAACCACTGACACTCCATTGAAAGAAATGTCATAGAATATTAATCTTTTACATGAAATCTGGCATGAATAAATGTTCGCATTTAGTAGTAGATTTCGAAAACCATTTGTACTAAAGGTTATATAATAATGACAATACGAAAATGCCATTAAAACACAATTTTATTACGAGACTATTGACCGACCATTGTGAATTTAGCAGATTACGAACTGTAAGCAAAATGACAATGGGATGAGAATGGAATCGTGTTGGAGTGACTAATTTATTAAAATAGCAGAATTAGGCCCCTGTATTGGTGTTCTTACAGACGAGCGGTTTAATGTCGGTATTATTTTTTGCAATAAAGTATTTTGGAATTCTAGAAATATATCAAGAAACAAATCTCGTTTTGCCTGCGTGTGTATTAATATCTGCACAAAAGACAATTAAAATGATTCTCACATTGATAGCCAAATAGATGTGTATTTGTGTAGGTACCTATGGGTACTTTTAGTTTTTATTATAATTTTTAATCCTTGTAAATTATCTAAGAGCTAAAAATATTGCTGAACAAATCACATTTTGTGTGCGAAAAGCAAAGCGATGAAAACATTTTATCGTAAGTATATACATAGATGCTCTGTCTCTGTGCATTCATTACTGAAGTAGACCTGTCAAACACATATTTTTACAATAAAAAGTTTTGTGAGTTCAACCTATTTTGAATAAAATCGGATTGACTTTTTGACATGTGTCACAATAAAGGTAATCAAACCAAAAGCACTAAGGAGTATTTATATCAACTTATTTATTTATTTATTTATTCAATAAAACATACATTTTGTTTTAACAGGTAAAACCCAAGCTAACAAAAGTAGTCATTATAGCAAATTGTCCAGCCCCAACTACCGTAACTTCGAAGCAAATCAGCGCGAAAATAACTTTCTACTCCTTTTTAACCCCGTTACGATGAATTTCAATGAAATACGAAACACGTCTTTCATCGGTTAAGGTTTATGCAAAATTTGAAATAGGTAGATAGGACCAAGGAATCTTGTTGTCCCATACAAACTTTGCCCCCTTTTTCACCCCCTTAGAGTAGAATCACGTAGAATTTCGGAAAATCCTTTCTTATCGGTTGGTTGCATTTTGGTAAGGTACATAAACCTCCAAATTCACCCTCAGACCCTGTTTCAAATCTTCCTCCTCCAACAACGTCTAGTACCTACTTTCGACCCGATCTGGCAAACCCTTTCTAAATTCAAAACCTCTGTTCCAAAAGAGTTCCTCGCGGTGCTAGGCCCAGCAAGTGCTGTGCGCCTTGTCGTCCGAGAGAACACGCTAAGTTCTTGGGAGCAGTTGCTTATCTCCCCTTACCGAATTCTGCATATTCAAAAGAATTTGGCTACAAAAAAGATAACAAAAATAAACAAGTACTTACTTAAGTAATTTTAATAAAAAAATCAAAAAACCCGACTACCAATATTATATTATTTACCTATATTTATACAGGGTGAATTTATGGAGTGGGCGTGGATCGTGGACGGCCAAATCTAAAACTATGAGCGAAAAATGCTCAAAGGAGTCTCGAGCCCGATTTTGATGGAAACTAAAACTGTGTCGTTGAATTTTTTGAATATCAATATCCCTAGCCAGGAATCGAACCAAGAATCAAAATCAATATCAAAATCGGTAACGCACAGTCTATTATTACACCATTTCATAGCGTCGCTATAAGGGCTACCGCACACTACAGACAAGACTGTCTTGAGACAGACTTGCCTCATAAAGACAAGTCTGTCTCAAAACTGTTTTGTCTTGGGCACATCGCACACCTGAGACGAAACTGTTTGGTCTACTATAGGGCATGCTCCCGGGAAATTCCGGTACCGAAAATCCCGGGTAGTTTTTTAACAATCTGGTACCGGGTCTTTCGGTATACTTTCGGTACTATATTATTTACTTTTTTTTTTTTATTAGAAAGTAAAAAGTCATATTAAATAAACTACTTTTTTTACAATAATGGTAAAACGAAACATTTTTAATCGAAAATTATTATCATTACCGAGAGTAAAAACTATTCAACGATGTAAATAAGGGGTCAATTATAAGAAATGTAAGTTGAGTTTTGATTTGTTTCATTTATTGCATTCATCATCATCATTTCAGCCGAAAGACGTCCATTTGAGGATATAGGCCTCCCTCAAGTGTCACCACATTGACCTGTCCCATGTGACTCGCATCCAGCGGATTAAACTAAAAAACCTATTTGCAAAATAAACATCTTATCATTTGATGAAAAAAAAAAAAACGGAAAACTCGGGTACCCGGTTTTGGACAAAAAAACCCGAAACCGAAAACCCGGGTTTGATAATAGCCTCTTTTCGATGCCCTATCGCTAGACTGTTTTGTCGTAGATGTGCGCGCCCGCGTACATCCAAAAGGGAAGCCGACAATCGGTAGTCAGACTTGTCGCTGTGCAGTTTTTGTAGGTATGAGACAGTTTTGTCTGCAAGACGTTTTGTCTCAAGTGTGCGCATCTTCATATATTTTGTATAGCGAAAGACTGTCTTGAGACAGACTTGCCTCATAAAGACAAGTCTGTCTCAAAACTGTTTTGTCTTGGGCACATCGCACACCTGAGACGAAACTGTTTGGTCTACTATAGGGCATGCTCCCGGGAAATTCCGGTACCGAAAATCCCGGGTATTTTTTTAACAATCTGGTACCGGGTCTTTCGGTATACTTTCGGTACTATATTATTTACTTTATTTTTTTTTCAATATACTTAAAGTAAAAAGTCATATTAAATAAACTACTTTTTTTACAATAATGGTAAAACGAAACATTTTTATTCGAAAATTATTATCATTACCGAGAGTAAAAACTATTCAACGATGTAAATAATGGGTCAATTATAAGAAATGTAAGTTGAGTTTTGATTTGTTTCATTTATTGCATTCATCATCATCATTTCAGCCGAAAGACGTCCATTTGAGGATATAGGCCTCCCTCAAGTGTCACCACATTGACCGGTCCCATGCGACTCGCATCCAGCGGATTAAATTAAAAAACCTATTTGCAAAATAAACATCTTATCATATGATGAAAAAAAAAAAACGAAAACTCGGGTACCCGGTTTTGGACAAAAAAACCCGAAACCGAAAACCCGGGTTTGATAATAGCCACTTTTCGATGCCCTATCGCTAGACTGTTTGGTCGTAGATGTGCGCGCCCGCGTACATCCAAAAGGGAAGCCGACAATCGGTAGTCAGACTTGTCGCTGTGCAGTTTTTGTAGGTATGAGACAGTTTTGTCTGCAAGACGTTTTGTCTCAAGTGTGCGCATCTTCATATATTTTGTATAGCGAAAGTCTGTCTCAAGACAGTCTTGTCTGTAGTGTGCGGTAGCCCTAAGGGGCCGGTGGAGCGTGCGTCGTTCATACAATCTATACATATAATAAAATCGTTGAGACCAAAAAATCTGTACATTGAAGATTTCAAAAAAAAAACCGATCAGAGTGACTTAAAATAAGTAACTGAACATCATAAAACCATTTTTAAAATTTTTGTTTGTTTGTTTGTTTGTTTGTTTGAACGCGCATCACGTAAAAACTGCTGGACGGATTTTGATGAAAACTTCACTATTCTATTTAAATAAACTCAGAATAACATTTAGGCTATAGAAATTATGGAAAATTTTGGAAAAATGGGGTGAAAAGGGGGGGTAAAGTTTGTATGAAAAAAAAATTTTAGATTGTTCTAGAATCATAAAACTCAGAGTAAATACTTATTATTAAAAATAAAGAAATACCTGTTTCAGCATTTTTTTTAAATCTCATCCAGAGACGTAAAAAAGAGAGTTTTGTGTTTAAAATTAACTAACTTCATACACCTACAGAATGAAATCCAATGAAGTGTAAACCTTTAAAAGTTGTTGTAAATACTTCAAATCTAATACAGGTAAATATAATTTCTCAATTTTTTTGAAATTTGATTTTTGAAGTGAATCCGCCCAAAATAGCGGAACTCAAGAAAATCGGCTTTCCTCGGTATAAGTAGTTGGTAATACAGGATGGAAACGGTAAACGGGGAAGTAAGGGGAGCTGCAGCTACACGAAAATGGTCTTAGAAAACAACCCGTATTTTTTCGAGAAATGTTGTTCACAGATTTAATAAAAAAGTAAAGTACAGTTAGCAAGAAAATTGCCATTTTTCATAAAACAATTTTTTTGATGCCAATCGATCTTCTTTCAGACACTGATCAAAAAGTTCTTCCAGACCAATCCAGGTTAGAGTACTCAAAAAGTCACTGCAGCTACATGAAAATGGTCTTAGAAAACCATCCGAAATTTTCCGTGAAATTTTGATCCCCATTCACAGATTAAAAAAAAAAACGTACGGGTAGCAAGAAAATTGCTATTTTACACAACCTTTTTTTGATGCCAATCGATCCTGTTTCTTATACTCAACGGTTAAGGTAGCTCCCTTTACTGTCCCGTTAACCGTTTCCACCCTGTTTATTACATATTACAAATAAAATAATACAACGAACTACTGGTCCAATCTATTTCAAATTTTTAACAGAATTGATGGAAGACGTGTTTAATTGAAATTGAATTGATGAAAAAAGGGGTAGAAAGTTATTTTGGCGGTGATGTGTTTCGAATTTTATATCAACACTCCTTAGGTCCATGTTCACCGAAGAGATAACGGTCTGATTTTGTAAAAAACCGCTGTCCCTGTGACATATGCTCCCATACAAAAATGTGTTTTAAACAGCTGTTTTTAGATAATCAGACCGTCATGTTTTTGGTGAACATGGACCTTAGTGCTTTTGATTTAAACTAAGGTGAGTGGGGGTAAGTCGAAATGGATTTTTGATCAGATAAGTAGTGTTGATTTTAAGCTGTTGTGAAACAAAGGGATTCAGGTCAAATGCATAAAATGATGTTTTGGGTAAAAGAGTATAGTCAACTTGTTTCTATAATGCTGACAGAAATCTATTTGAAACAATTTTTTTATGAAAAAAGCGTTGATAAAGTTGGTCTTGAGAAAAACAATATGTAGGGGAAAGATGAAATGCCGAAGGGGTAAGATTGAAATAGTGACTAAAATCGTATTCATGGTCATTATGCATGTGTGGTGATCAATAAACCTTCTGTTCTAATAACCTAAATAGCTTGAAAATCAGTTACATTTAAAAATCGCATTCTAAATGCAAGAAAAAATAATTTGTCAAATAAAATATATCGATCTTACCCCGTTGAAACGGTTGGCAGTCAGGGGTTCTCAACATTTGTTTTGATAAGATATTAAAAAAAAATAATAATCATGCTCATGACTCATGTCATAATCGGGTCGATAAATAAAACACATGTTTTCATTTGGCGTACATTATAATTATTTTTATAAAATAAACCACGAGAGCAGAATATAATTAACATTATTAAAAATGTTGTTTCAAAGGAGATCCAAACATCACAGTTAAATAAAATCAGTCGAATATAAGTACTACTTTTAAAACTAATATAACATCTTATCAAAAATATATAATTTGGCTGTATTAGATCAGTTGGTAAATCCGAAAATCAGAAGTAACTACAATATTTTTTAAATCACGTCCGCGTATTTTTGCGTTCCATATTATTTAATAAAAAAACAACAAAACTAAGCACTCTTGCCTATAAAAAACATTAGTAAACTGTACTTTTATAATCACTGCCAAATTGACGTTAAAAATAAAGATGAATGTGAAAAATACCGTAAAAATACCGCAGCGTAGCGACAGGTATGTTATATAACTTAGCTGCTGCGTACATGGTTAAGTCTTTATTCTCCACTCTCTGTATAGCAATTGCCAAGTCCTCAGGAGTATAACAGGTTGCCCGTAACGATTTCCTTATATAGTTACGAGGCATGTTGATCCTAAAACAAAAATAAAAAGTTATCTATATGTAAGTTCAAATGGCATATTTAGTGTTCCATACCGTGGTTGATTTCAGATTTCAGCTGCGTTATACATTTTGATCGTGTAGGTATTGCACTTATTTAAAGAACATCTGACTTTTTTTGAAACCGACAAGCGTTTTACCATTACAGAGTCTAGAATTATGTACTGATTCCATGATAAAAGTTGTTGGTACTTGTGATGTTGTGGAATACCACCGTATATTTCAGATTGAGAACCCCTGACCTTTTGTAGGAGTTTCATAAACGGGGTAAGATGGAAAATTTTATATTATCATCTTACCCCGTTAAAATTTGCAGGGGAAAGTTTGAAAGGCACCATAAATCTTAAAATACGTGAAATATAGTAATCACCACATTACAGACCATATAAAATTTCAAATCTAATTATGAATATCAAAACAAAATGTTTGGTACTTACCTGTGTAAGGAGATACAGCAAGCGGGGTAAGATTAAAAAACTCAATTTTACGCGCGAATTCTGGTCGTGCGGAAAATTAAAAAAAAACACACGAGCGCTCTCACTTAGCGACTGACGCAGACTGCGGGGCGGGGCAAGACAAAGTGGTGTCCACAACTGTATTGCCAGAATTAAAAGAATTCCTTGATATTCGGCGTTATTGTATTTTTTTTATCTTTCCCCGTTTTTCATCTTACCCCCAGTCACCTTACATGTTATTTTGATAAATGTTTGAAAACTCAATCCTATTTTATTCAAAAAAGGTTGGACTCACATAAAAACTTGGTGCTAATACTCTTTATAATTGGAATGTCCCGATAGTCACCGTACTATATTAACACCGCATTTGAAGGTTTTGTGCACTTTAGGACACGGCCTTATAGGCACGTAGAGTTCGAAATTTGAAATGGCTTATAGTTGTAAGAGGTCCGCAACAGTTTACAGCAGCTATATCGTGTCGCGGCTCATTTCATACACGTTGATGAGAACTTCAGACCTAGCTGGAGTATGAGACTGTCATAGAGTGTCTAAGGATGAAGACGTTAGGACGTCGAGAGAAGCCCTTTAAACTGTTTTTATAAACATGGTAATTTATCCTTATCAAAATAAATACGTTGTTAATCACAAGTATTTAATTTTAAACATAATTGCCCTTGGATACGTAATTTGATTTCAATGAATATCAGAGATACAACGTTTTAAATAACTCAGCAGCAAAATAATGATCATGTACCGGGCGTGCTTTTCATTATGCGGAATGATGTGTGTGATGTGATGTGCTCTTTGACAATTGTATTAGAGGTGCTTACGACCCACTCTCTGTAACCCTGTCTTTCACTTATATGTCGCAGACGAAGTTGCGCGGGTCAGCTAGTCGTAGGTAATACCAAAAAGTGTGTATTTATTTCGATTGGATTACTTACATCATTTCTAGGTTTCCAAATATTTGTTTTGAAAGGACAATGATATAAAGACGAGATATAGATAGTAGAGCATGAGAAGTGAAAACTTATTTTTCACTTCTCATGCTCTAAAAGTACGCCATTATAGCCCTACGAAGCGGGATTAAAGTGACCGTTTATTCCCTAGGGAGTAAAAAGTAATTTAAAAATGGAACGATCTTTTACTCTGAAACATGGTCACAAAACAGTAACTTTTTTTTTGAATGGGTCAAAGGTATTATTTAAATTTCGAATTGGCTTGCAAATAGAAAGCGGTTTATTGAAAAAAAAAAACAAATGAACTCTTCAACGCTAGAAAATTATTGTTTGTGTGCATCGTTGATTTTGAAAAGTATGTGCAATGCCTCTGTATTCTGTTGCTAGGCGCTGCAGTAATGAAGGTACTAATTATCTGTGGAGTGTGGACTGTGTGGATCATCTTCATTGCGACAATGTTGAGAGTTTGTGTTGTGTTTTAAATTGTTAATCTGTGACTGACCTGATAGAAGAAAAAACTGACCGCTCAGTTCAGAATTTTTGTCGAGTGTAAATTTGTTCGGTTTTAAATGACTATTTTCCTCGCACTCGAAGTGAAAAGTACAGTTTGCACCTCGAGACTAAACGCCAACTTAATATACCCTCGCTTTTTAATGACTCCCTCGCAAGCTCGGGAGTCAAACCACCTCGGGTATATAATGGCTTCGTTTAGTCCCTCGTTATAAAATGTACTATTTCTTTTAACTCTTGTTTAAATCAATGTCTCTTCAAAATATATATTTGGAAACCTAGATATTATGTAATCCAATCGAAATAAAAACACGCTACCTGAAGAATATGTAGGTACTAGCTGTACCCGCGCGGTTTCACTCGCGTGTTTCATACGTTGGTGTTTAAAACAGCAATAAAATACCATCCTGAAACACCTCAAACTCAAATGGGAATAGTTCTCCCGCTGCCATGACTTCACAGGCGGTTCCGTAGGTGCCATGGCAAGACATTTCAGTAACGTATTTACGCATCGAACAATAAACAGCTCTTGACCGCTCCTGGGTGAAAGGTTGAAACCTTTCCCAGTTGTAAGACACGTGGCGCACATTTCTGGCTCGAACACGTGGCCCAGACAGGCGCATTACTTTGTGTAATTTATTTCATCACCACTGCTCTGAAAACGGTGAAGGAAAACATCGTGAGGAAACGAAAGGAAAGGAAAGGCATGTCTTAGAAAATTCGAAGACGATGTGACATCTGCCAAACCACACTGGGCCCGCGTGGTGGATTTGCCCATACGCTTTGAAATTTAAATTGGCCAACGGAATCAAAACATCAAAATGACCTTCATTGAAGTTTCATGAGAATCGGATTATTTTTAATCCCTGTTCGTCCCTTGAAACACCTGGAACTCAAATGGCAATAATTCTCCCGCTGCCATGAGTTTCTAGCCTAATAAGGCTAATAAGCAATTTTAATCAAACTTAATTTGCTAAAAGTAAAATTATATCTAAGAGCACGTCCATTGCGTTTACTTAGCGTCTATTAAGGCGATGTCACTTTGTTCTTGTGTCCACATAAATAGCTAAGTACTATATTTCACTCACGGTAAATTCACAAATATAATAATATCACTCCATTACACTACACTAACTCAAAAGGTTTAGTCCTTTTGAGCCTTCTTACTATGTCCGTGTTATCGAGGAGCTGGATGGCCTCGACATTAACATGATGATGAAGCCGATGTTCGTGAGCTTCTGCATATTTTTGGATAATACTGTTTACGAACTCTATATTTAGGTCCCGATGGATGTCGACAATTCTTATATACCAAGGCGCGTTCACAATGTTCTTGAGTACTTTGTTCTGGAATTTTTGTATAATTTCTACATTGCTTTCTTTGGCGCAACCCCATAGTTGTATACCATAGGTCCATACTGGCATAAGGACGGATTTGTAGAGCAGGATCTTGTTAGGAACTGACAGTGCGGAATGCCTTCCTAATAACCAGTTCATGCTTCTGTAACGAATTTCCAATTCTTCTCGTTTCTTTTTGACATGGGCTTTCCAGCGAAGCTTTGCGTCTAAGGTCATACCAAGATATTTGGCAGTGTTTTCGTGCGGTACAGTTTTGTTGTTTATATACACTGGGTTGTGTTCTGATTTCTTGTTAGTGAAGTCAATGTGAATGGATTTTGTTTCATTCAACTTGATCTTCCACTTTTTGGTCCAATCATAGAATTGGTTGATTGCTGTTTGTACTTTTACCACAGCTTCCCTGTGATTAGATCCTATGGACATTATTGCGGTATCATCAGCAAAAGTAGCAATAGTTGCATTTTCTAGTTCTGGTATATCACATGTGTACAATAGGTACAGGACCGGGCCTAGAACACTTCCTTGCGGTACACCAGCTTTTATTTCCTTTATTTCAGAATAAGCATTTTCTTGCCTTACTCTAAAGACTCTACCAGTTATGTATGATTCTAGTATGTCTGCGAACTGTTTTGGCAGCATAGTTCTTAGTTTATAAATCAATCCCTTGTGCCAAACTTTGTCAAAAGCCTGGGCTACGTCTAAAAATACAGTGGTGCATACTTTCCTATCTTCAAGGGCTTTCTCAATAACTGTTGTTATTCTATGCACCTGATCTATCGTTGAATGTTTTTCTCTGAATCCAAATTGATAGTCTGGTATAATATTGCTATTTTCTATAATAGGTTTCAGTCGTTTTAAAAGTAGTTTCTCGAAAAGCTTTGACATCACTGGCAGCAAGGAGATAGGTCTGTATGAAGATGCATCTTGAGGTGGTTTCCCTGATTTGGGGATCATGATCACTTCTGCAACCTTCCATAGGTCTGGAACATGCTTTAGTCTAAAAGAAGCATTGAGTATCTTAGTAAGTTTTACTAAGGCTTTTCTTGGTAGATTATTTAGGATTTCCCCTGTGATAAGGTCATAACCAGGGGATTTTTTTAGGCTGATGTGATCTCTGATTTCTTTAAATACTTCTCTTGGTGTTACAAGTTTTATCTCTTGGTCTATTTGTTGTTGTTGTTCCCAGTGGAGTTCTTGGTCAGCGCTCTCGGTTTGTGTAAAAGTGTCTTCTAAGTGTTGGGCAAACCTTGATGCCTTTTGCTCGTTACTTATCGCCCATTGGCCATTTAGTTCTTTTATTGGCGGTATGTGAGCAATAGGTTGTTTTTGGTTCCTAGTGGCTTTCCATAGTGAGTAATCAGTCGATCGATCATTAGTCAGTTGAAGAAGATGCCTAGTTAAATTTTCGTCACGAACTTTCTTGATTGCCTTCCTGATTTGTTTGGTTATTCTATTTAACAGTGTCTTATCTTGGGGAAACCTGTTTCGCTGCCACTTTTGTCTCAATGTTCTTTTTTCTCTAATCAGATCTGTTATTTCTTTTGGATAAGTATTAACCTTAACAGTTATTTTTTTCTCGGGTGTATTTGCCCATGCAGTTTGTTGGACATCTACAATAAATTTGCTTAATTCTATATTTAGTTGTTGCTTATCATTTATGAATATATTTAAGTCTATTTTATTGTCTTTTTTTTTTCATTTCATTTCATTTCATTTCATTTCATTTCATTTCATTTAAAGGATTCCCAGTCTGTAAACTTGTTCACGAGAAACGGAATACCTTCTCTCTGCTTGACATGTTCACTAATATATAAAATTATTGGTGAGTGATCAGAGTTCATATTAAATCCTTCTTCGGCACTTATAAAGTCAGAGGATATTCCTTTATATATAAAAAAGCTGCCATGAGTGATGCACCAAATATGATAGAGATGAAAATAAGCATGCGCCATCGCCAGGAATATTTACTATTTGGCTAAGAATTTGCACTCCATTAGAAGTGATAATATTTTGATTATCCATTTAATTAAACAATGCTTACGACCAGTAAGTACCGTAAAAAACATTATTTGGAACGTAATTTTCTTTATAGCTATTCTTTTGCAACACCAGCCTAAACCAAAGATACAACTTTAAAATTAAAATACGATCGTAGGTATTCAAGGACACCTTTCCTAGTAAGAACGACTAATACTAAAAACCTACTATTATAGTACTTAATACCAAAGTGTGAAATACACAATATGTAATTCGCGAAGCAATAGACATAACAAAATTCCAACCAGGCAATAGGTAAGAACACAATAAAATGATTATCATCCAATTTAAAATTACTAATGCTACGGCCAGACTTGTAGGCGAAGATTCGAACGCGCGCACGAACTTTGTCGCGACAAAACCCTTTGATGTGTGGCAATTTAGCGACAGCGGCGGGAAGGGCGTTCGTATTCGCGAAGATGATTCGCGATAGGACGAATTCTTTGGCCAGACGTGTCGCGACAACGCAAATCTTCGCGTTATCGCGATAGTGTAGCCCCAGCATAAGTGAAACATACCGAAACGAAGACAACCCAAACAACGATGATGTCAAATATTTCAAATTAAATTAGTAGTAACAGCAAAATATCGCAGAACAGAAATGAGCTTGAGCTTGAGCGTGTTTCGCTTAAGTTCGTTTTTTGAAACGTTTTTTTCTTACCCTTCAACAGACGCCTGCGTACTGAAAAAACTTTTTTGCAAAAAATAAAACCGACTTCAAAAAGAAAAAGTGAAAAATAACTTTAGCTTCTGAAGTCGGTGACGTTTGTATGATTGATTTAATTTTTTTGTCACCGACTTCAGAAGCTAAAGTTATTTTTCACTTTTTCTTTTTGAAGTCGGTTTTATTTTTTGCAAAAGTTTTTATTTTTCACTTTTTAGTGGTTCACATGGAAAGTGCATACCGTTACAATTACAACAAGCCCAAACACGACTAGGATACATTGTCTCATTATGGAGTTCCGTGACTCTTGGCTTCATCATCAGATCTGATGGTAGAATGGTTCTTATCAAACGCAAATGCTTCACTTGTTGTAGAAAATATAAAAATTGCTGTACGTTATCCTATAAAATTTGAAGAGTTCCCTCGATTTCGCCAAGATTCCATCATCAGATCCCGACTTGGCGACTATGGGACCAACTTGGAAGTATACCCTTTCAAACAAAAAAAGAATTTTTCAAATCGGTTTAGGCGTCTTCGAGTAATCGGGTAACATACATAAAAAAAAAAAAAAAAAAAAAAAATACATACAGTCGAATAGAGAACCTCCTCCTTTTTGGAAGTCGGTTAAAAATACTGGCCACCTAGAAATTGGCATAAAACTTTAAAACGTTATAGAAACTCATTTCAATACCTTTCAGCACACGCCTGCATATCACTGAAACATACTGGCCACCTAGAAATTACGCCCTCAATGAACTTCCAAATTCTTATTTCAAAATATGCATTAACGCGTTGTCGTAAAATTCAATTTGGATCCATATCGGTTTCCGAATTCTCATTTCAATGTAAAGTATGCAATAACGCGTTGACGTAAGATTCAATTTGGATGTTTAACTTTTTTCATACAAACATTAAAAACCCTTTTTTGTACCCTTAAGGGCCGAATTTCGTAAAACCTTTTCTTAGTGAGCACCTAGAAGCCAAAAGGAACATTAAGGCTTTACATTCATATTTCTAACTTTAAAAACATAGGACTTTCATACAAACTTTGACACCCCTTTTCAACCCCTTGGGGTGCGAATTTTAAAAAATCCTTTCTTAGTACGCGCCTGCACCCCCCAGAGAGTGCTTGTGCCAAATTTGAGTCCTTACGGCCCAGTAGTTTCCGAGATTTCGTGATGAGTGGTCAGTGAGTGGACTTCTCCTTTATATATATAGATTTAATTTTTTTGCCACCGACTTCAGAAGCTAAAGTTATTTTTCACTTTTTCTTTTTGAAGTCGGTTTTATTTTTTGCAAAAGTTTTTATTTTTCACTTTTTAGTGGTTCACATGGAAAGTGCATACCGTTACAATTACAACAAGCCCAAACACGACTAGGATACATTGTCTCATTATGGAGTTCCGTGACTCTTGGCTTCATCATCAGATCTGATGGTAGAATGGTTCTTATCAAACGCAAATGCTTCACTTGTTGTAGAAAATATAAAAATTGCTGTACGTTATCCTATAAAATTTGAAGAGTTCCCTCGATTTCGCCAAGATTCCATCATCAGATCCCGACTTGGCGACTATGGGACCAACTTGGAAGTATACCCTTTCAAACAAAAAAAGAATTTTTCAAATCGGTTTAGGCGTCTTCGAGTAATCGGGTAACATACATAAAAAAAAAAAAAAAAAAAAAAAATACATACAGTCGAATAGAGAACCTCCTCCTTTTTGGAAGTCGGTTAAAAATACTGGCCACCTAGAAATTGGCATAAAACTTTAAAACGTTATAGAAACTCATTTCAATACCTTTCAGCACACGCCTGCATATCACTGAAACATACTGGCCACCTAGAAATTACGCCCTCAATGAACTTCCAAATTCTTATTTCAAAATATGCATTAACGCGTTGTCGTAAAATTCAATTTGGATCCATATCGGTTTCCGAATTCTCATTTCAATGTAAAGTATGCAATAACGCGTTGACGTAAGATTCAATTTGGATGTTTAACTTTTTTCATACAAACATTAAAAACCCTTTTTTGTACCCTTAAGGGCCGAATTTCGTAAAACCTTTTCTTAGTGAGCACCTAGAAGCCAAAAGGAACATTAAGGCTTTACATTCATATTTCTAACTTTAAAAACATAGGACTTTCATACAAACTTTGACACCCCTTTTCAACCCCTTGGGGTGCGAATTTTAAAAAATCCTTTCTTAGTACGCGCCTGCACCCCCCAGAGAGTGCTTGTGCCAAATTTGAGTCCTTACGGCCCAGTAGTTTCCGAGATTTCGTGATGAGTGGTCAGTGAGTGGACTTCTCCTTTATATATATAGAATTCAAAATATGCATTAACGCGTTGTCGTAAAATTCAATTTGGATCCATATCGGTTTCCGAATTCTCATTTCAATGTAAAGTATGCAATAACGCGTTGACGTAAGATTCAATTTGGATGTTTAACTTTTTTCATACAAACATTAAAAACCCTTTTTTGTACCCTTAAGGGCCGAATTTCGTAAAACCTTTTCTTAGTGAGCACCTAGAAGCCAAAAGGAACATTAAGGCTTTACATTCATATTTCTAACTTTAAAAACATAGGACTTTCATACAAACTTTGACACCCCTTTTCAACCCCTTGGGGTGCGAATTTTAAAAAATCCTTTCTTAGTACGCGCCTGCACCCCCCAGAGAGTGCTTGTGCCAAATTTGAGTCCTTACGGCCCAGTAGTTTCCGAGATTTCGTGATGAGTGGTCAGTGAGTGGACTTCTCCTTTATATATATAGATTTAATTTTTTTGTCACCGACTTCAGAAGCTAAAGTTATTTTTCACTTTTTCTTTTTGAAGTCGGTTTTATTTTTTGCAAAAGTTTTTATTTTTCACTTTTTAGTGGTTCACATGGAAAGTGCATACCGTTACAATTACAACAAGCCCAAACACGACTAGGATACATTGTCTCATTATGGAGTTCCGTGACTCTTGGCTTCATCATCAGATCTGATGGTAGAATGGTTCTTATCAAACGCAAATGCTTCACTTGTTGTAGAAAATATAAAAATTGCTGTACGTTATCCTATAAAATTTGAAGAGTTCCCTCGATTTCGCCAAGATTCCATCATCAGATCCCGACTTGGCGACTATGGGACCAACTTGGAAGTATACCCTTTCAAACAAAAAAAGAATTTTTCAAATCGGTTTAGGCGTCTTCGAGTAATCGGGTAACATACATAAAAAAAAAAAAAAAAAAAAAAAATACATACAGTCGAATAGAGAACCTCCTCCTTTTTGGAAGTCGGTTAAAAATACTGGCCACCTAGAAATTGGCATAAAACTTTAAAACGTTATAGAAACTCATTTCAATACCTTTCAGCACACGCCTGCATATCACTGAAACATACTGGCCACCTAGAAATTACGCCCTCAATGAACTTCCAAATTCTTATTTCAAAATATGCATTAACGCGTTGTCGTAAAATTCAATTTGGATCCATATCGGTTTCCGAATTCTCATTTCAATGTAAAGTATGCAATAACGCGTTGACGTAAGATTCAATTTGGATGTTTAACTTTTTTCATACAAACATTAAAAACCCTTTTTTGTACCCTTAAGGGCCGAATTTCGTAAAACCTTTTCTTAGTGAGCACCTAGAAGCCAAAAGGAACATTAAGGCTTTACATTCATATTTCTAACTTTAAAAACATAGGACTTTCATACAAACTTTGACACCCCTTTTCAACCCCTTGGGGTGCGAATTTTAAAAAATCCTTTCTTAGTACGCGCCTGCACCCCCCAGAGAGTGCTTGTGCCAAATTTGAGTCCTTACGGCCCAGTAGTTTCCGAGATTTCGTGATGAGTGGTCAGTGAGTGGACTTCTCCTTTATATATATAGATAGACTAGCTTCTGCCAGCGGCTTCGCCCGCGTGAAGTTTGATTATTGTCCCATGGAATCTTACTGCCGGGATAAAAAGTATCCTATGTTTTAATCCAGGTTATAAACTATCTGTGTGCAAAATTTCATCCAAATCCGTTCAGTAGTTGTCGCGTGAAAGCGCAACAAACAAACTTACATTCACATTTATTCTCCGAACTGCTAAGCTATCGGGAGTTACACGTGTTATTGTGAGTCAACTATAAAAGATAGACATATGCTGTCGTGGGATATTTTTTATATAATTTTATGTGGAATATTTCCGTTATACATGATTTCTATGTAGCTTTAACCATTAAGGCTGCACACGCGACGGAAGCTAAAAAACCGGCCAAGAGCGTGTCGGGCCACGCTCACTGTAGGGTTCCGTAGCTTCCCAGACCATTAAAAATACCAACATTTTTCGTCAGCAAAAATAACTTTGTTTTTCATAGTATTTGTATGAAAAACAAAGTTATCATTTGCGTTTTTTTGAAAATGTGCTATATAACTCAAAAACTATTCAACTCATCAAGTTGAAAATAATTTTCCTAGAAAGTTCATATAAAGGTCTACTTCTGTGATTTTTGTCATATTTTTTAAACTTATGGTTCAAAAGTTAGAGGGGGGGGGACACATTGTTTTTGACTTTCGGAGCGATTATTTCCTAAAATATTAATATTATCAAAAAATGATTTTAGAAAACCCCTATTCATTTTTAAATACCTATCCAACAATATATCACACGTCAGGGTCAAAATTAAAAAAAAAATCGCTCCCCACTTTACGTCTGGGGGAGGTACCCTAATAAAAATGTTTTTTTAAATTTTTATTTTTGCACTTTGTCGGCATGATTGATATACATATTGGTACCAAATTTCAGCTTTCTGGTGCTAACGGTCACTGAGATTATCCGCGGACAGACAGACAGACAGACATGGCGAAACTATAAGGGTTCCGTTTTTTGCCATTTGGCTACGGAACCCTAAAAACCAAGTAACTTCTCCCGTTTTCCCAACATTTCCTTTCACTGCTCTGCTCCTATTAATGGTAGCGTGATGAAAAGTATACTATTACCTGCTCAGGAGTATGTAGAATAATTGTACCAAGTTTCGTTAAAATCCGTCCAGTAGTTTTTTTTTCTATAAATAACATACAGACAGACAGACAGACAGACAGACAGACAGACAGACAGACAAAAATTTTACTGATTGCATTTTTGGCATCAGTATCGATCACTAATCACCCCCCGATAGTTATTTTGTAAATATATTTCATGTACAGAATTGACCTCTCTACAGATTTATTATTATATAAGTATACTAGCTGTACCCGCGCGGTTTCACTCGCGTGTTTCATACGTTGGTGTGTATAACAGCAATAAAATACCATCCTGAAACACCACAAACTCAAATGGGAATAGTTCTCCCGCTGCCATGACTTCACAGGCGGTTCCGTAGGTGCCATGGCAAGACATTTCAGTAACGTATTTACGCATCGAACAATAAACAGCTCTTGACCGCTCCTGGGTGAAAGGTTGAAACCTTTCCCAGTTGTTAGACACGTGGCGCACAATGCTGGCTCGAACACGTGACCCAGACAGGCGCATTACTTTGTGTAATTTATTTCATCACCACTGCTCTCAAAACGGTGAAGGAAAACATCGTGAGGAAACGAAAGGAAAGGAAAGGCATGTCTTAGCACCAAAAATTCGAAGACATGTGACATCTGCCAAACCACACTGGGCCCGCGTGGTGGATTTGCCCATACGCAAAATATGCGCTTTGAAATTTAAATTGGCCAACGGAATCAAAACATCAAAATGACCTTCATTGAAGTTTCATGAGAATCGGATTATTTTTACTCCCTGTTCGTCCCTTGAAACACCTGGAACTCAAATGGCAATAATTCTCCCGCTGCCATGAGTGATGCACCAAATATGATAGAGATGAAAATAATCATGCGCCATCGCCAGGAATATTTACTATTTGGCTAAGAATTTGCACTCCATTAGAAGTGATAATATTTTGATTATCCATTTAATTAAACAATGCTTACGACCAGTAAGTACCGTAAAAAACATTATTTGGAACGTAATTTTCTTTATAGCTATTCTTTTGCAACACCAGCCTAAACCAAAGATACAACTTTAAAATTAAAATACGATCGTAGGTAATCAAGGACACCTTTTCTAGTAAGAACTAAAAGACCTACTATTATTTAATACCAAAGTGTGAAATACACAATATGTAATTCGCGAAGCAATAGACATAACAAAATTCCAACCAGGCAATAGGTAAGAACACAATAAAATGATTATCCTCCAATTTAAAATTACTAATGCTACGGCCAGACTTGTAGGCGAAGATTCGAACGCACGCACGAACTTTGTCGCGACAAAACCCTTTGATGTGCGGCAATTTACCGACAGCGGCGGGAAGGGCGTTCGTATTCGCGTAGATGATTCGCGATAGGACGAATTCTTTGGCCAGACGTGTCGCGACAACGCAAATCTTCGCGTTATCGCGATAGTGTAGCCCCAGCATAAGTGAAACATACCGAAACGAAGACAACCCAAACAACGATGATGTCAAATATTTCAAATCAAATTAGTAGTAACAGCAAAATATCGCAGAACAGAAATGAGCTTGAGCGGTTCGTTTTTTGAAACGTTTTTTTCTTACCCTTCAACAGACGCCTGCGTACTGAAAAATACTGGCCACCTAGAAATTGGCATAAAACTTTAAAACGGTATAGAAACTCATTTCAATACCTTTCAGCACAGGCCTGCATATCACTGAAACATACTGGCCACCTAGAAATTACGCTCTCAATGAACTTCCAAATTCTTATTTCAAAATATGCATTAATGCGTTGTCGTAAAATTCAATTTGGATCCATATCGGTTTCCGAATTCTCACTTCAATGTAAAGTATGCAATAACGCGTTGACGTAAGAGTCAATTTGGATGTTTAACTTTTTTCATACAAACATTAAAAACCCTTTTTTGTACCCTTAAGGGCCGAATTTCGTAAAACCTTTTCTTAGTGAGCACCTAGAAGCCAAAAGGAACATTTAGGCTTTACATTCATATCTCTAACTTTAAAAACATAGGACTTTCATACAAACTTTGACACCCCTTTTCAACCCCTTGGGGTGCGAATTTTAAAAAATCCTTTCTTAGTACGCGCCTGCACCCCCTAGAGAGTGCTTGTGCCAAATTTGAGTCCTTACGGCCCAGTAGTTTCCGAGATTTCGTGATGAGTGGTCAGTGAGTGGACTTAACTTTTTTCATACAAACATTAAAAACCCTTTTTTGTACCCTTAAGGGCCGAATTTCGTAAAACCTTTTCTTAGTGAGCACCTAGAAGCCAAAAGGAACATTCAGGCTTTACATTCATATCTCTAACTTTAAAAACATAGGACTTTCATACAAACTTTGACACCCCTTTTCAACCCCTTGGGGTGCGAATTTAAAAAAATCCTTTCTTAGTACGCGCCTGCACCCCCTAGAGAGTGCTTGTGCCAAATTTGAGTTCTTACGGCCCAGTAGTTTCCGAGATTTCGTGATGAGTGGTCAGTGAGTGGACTTCTCCTTTATATATATAGATGAATTGATTCCTTTAGTTTGCCGTATGTCACTTCTTCTCAGAATTTGATCCTTAATAGTTAATAGTGACGCTATGAAATTGTGTAGTAATATTATAGACGGTGCGATTTTTTTGCATAATCAACGGGTTCGATTTCTGGATAGGAGCTTTCATCAAAATCGGGCTCGAGATTCTTTTGGGCATTTTTCGCTATTCCTCATAGTTACAGATTTTGCCGTCCACGCTCCACGCCCACTCTATAAATTCACCCTGTATAAATCTCGCAGCCAACCCTGCGGACCCGAGCCCATTGTGCCCATCCCTTTCAAGTAGCTCAGAAGCTGGCTAAAGGAACTCGAATACAAACGGAGATATGGTGCTCGACACCAGGGTGTAGGCAATCCAATCCAAGGAAGCTATGCCATCCCTGGATATAAAGCTGACCAGGCGCCTTCTACGCCTGGATAGAGATACCCTATGACTGGTGGGGGAGACCATCACTGGACAACTGCTCACTGAATGAACACTTCACACCCTAGGAATTACTGACAGTCCCTTGTAGAGTGCATGCGCTCATTGAGTGCACCGGCGTCACCGAAATTCGCGAGGAGACCATGGGAACACCAAGATCCCTTGCGGATGCCCTGAGAAGACAGGGAAGCTTGATCTGCTTCTGGAGGGAGGTGGTTGGAGTAACGGCCACCATGGTTCACGCACAATGGTCTACTTTAAGGACTATAAGTTCGTAAACCGAAACCCCATGATAGATAGATGTCGCAGCCAAATCGTAGAATACGCCGTATTACAGAATGGCACGCCGGATTGTAAAACGTCGCCGTTATGTAATGCGGCGTCGTCACGTTCAGCCGGATTACAATTTCGCTGAAATAAAATACGCCGCATTGAACGAGCACTTCGCGTTCACTGCGTTCGCCAAAGGGGCGTAAAAGTACCGCCCAAAAACAACCATTATGTAATACGGCGTGTTAAACGTAGTGGCTACGACATGAGAACTATTTTTATTTATTATTTTTAATAATACTCGGTCTCGCAGGTCAAATTTAGTTAAATTGGTTAAGTATATTCCACTAACGTGTTTTTAAAATATTGACATTTTCATAAAGTGCTTTATTACTTCCTCAGGGTCTACAAGAGGCTCCTGCCCAACCTTGGGGGGCCAAACGCCTCCTGCCGCAGGCTCTATGCGGGGGTCGTGCGGTCCATGGCCCTCTACGGGGCCCCAGTGTGGGCGCGTTCCTTGAAGCGGCGTGCCGCTCATTATCTGAACGCGCCGCAAAAAGTGGTGGCCGTGAGGATGGTCCGTGGGTACCGCACGATCTCCCGCGAGGCGGCGGGCCTGCTTGCCGGATTGCCGCCATGGGATCTGGAGGCGATAGTCCTCGCGCGCCTACACGAATGGCGCGCGGAGGTACTACGCCGGGGGGAAACTCCGCTGCCGCGGCAAATTGCCGCTCAGCGGACTGACCTCCGGCGCGATCTCATGGCGACATGGAGAGAGCGACTGTCGCAACCCCGCGCAGGGCACGCCACGACAGTGGCGGTAAGTCCCCTCTTTGAGGAGTGGCTAGAGAGGCGCCACGGCGTCCTCACCTTCCGCCTGACGCAGGTCCTCACCGGACACGGATGTTTCGGGAGGTACCTGCACCGAATCGGGCGGGAGGAAACGCCCGGGTGTCTCCACTGCGAGGATCGACCGGAGGACACGGTGGAGCACACGGCGGAGGTCTGCCCCGCGTGGGCGGAGCACCGCCGTGTCCTCGAAGCGGCGATCGGCGGCGGCGACCTCTCGCGTCCGGCCCTGGTTCAATCCATGGTCCGGAGCGAGACGGAATGGGAAGCCGTCACCTCCTTCTGCGAAGCAGTCATGCTGGCGAAGGAGGTGGCGGAACAAGAGAGGGAGAGAGCCTCTCTTCCCGGCCGCCGCGGGAGACGCACCGGGCGTCGGGAGCCACGTGGTGGCTACCGGCCACCGTAGATGCGGGCCTGTGGACGGTTAGCTATGGGCTAGCTAGCCGTCCGTCCGTCTAGTGACGACAGGCCGTGTCGACGGCGCGTTCGTGTTCCACGCGCGCCTCAAAGAGATGTCAGCAGAAGAGAGGGGCCCGCAAAGGGCCGAAGCCTGCCGGGGTTGCGGGACTGTTCGAAAGAAATACCGCGGCCCCGGAACGTAAAGGGCGAGGAAGGAACATGGATGGGTTTTAGTCAGTAAGAGTCTGACACTCCCTCCCGCTCCGCCCAGAGTGGGAGAAGTCATTTGATGATTTCCCATCCTAAAAGAGCCCGAGACGGAATGGGAAGCCGTCACCTCCTTCTGCGAAGCAGTCATGCTAGCGAAGGAGGTGGCGGAACGAGAGAGGGAGAGAGCCTCTCTTCCCAGCCGCCGCGGGAGACACACCGGGCGTCCCGGGGGCCACGTGGTGCCTACCGGCCACCATAGATGCGGGCCTGTGGACGGTTAGCTATGGGCTAGCTAGCCGTCCATCCGTTTAATGACGACAGGCCGTGTCGACGGCGCGTTCGTGTTTCACGCGCACCTCAAAGAGATGTCAGCATAAGGGGAGGGGCCCGCAAGGGCCGAAGCCTGCCGGGGTTGCGGGCCTATTCGAAAGAGATACCGCGGCCCCGGAACATAAAGGGCGAGGAAGGAACATGGATGGACAGTAAAAGTCTGACACTCCCTCCCGCTCCGCCCAGAGTGGGAGAAGTCATTTGATGATTTCTCATCCTAAAAAAAAAAGGGTCTACAAGAGCCTGTTTGAAAGGTCATCTATAATGTCTATAAATGTGCATCACATTTACGTTATTAAGTACAAGTTGCTTGCGTTGACAACATGTTTTCAAGAGTGTGCAAATTGCATGCACGCTTTACTTGGAGATGTTCAACAATTGCGTATACCATGCCTAGGACAAGTCACTCTTTCGCAATTCGAAACGTGCATTTAACGTTTGCGCGTGTGTTTAATGTCACTTCATCACTTGAATAGAAATTAAACTAAAAGAGCAAACTACGTCATAAGAGTTGTAGCTGGTATGCAGGTTTTTTCAATTGGTACGCAATTTGCAAGTTGCATATCTTGAAAAAAACAGAAAATGTATGGAACAGTTGATTAATTTTTCGCGAATCAGGGTTTGGTCCCGTAGTTAAAGTTGTTCATAATGATGAGTACAATGACCCCTTAAGAGATTTCGTGTATGAATAGATAGATCTCATATGTTTAGAATCTGAATTGCGGGCCACGCGGTAATTAATTCTTCAAGAGTTTCGCTGAGTCTTGTGTGAAAGGGTCGTAGTCACGCAGGTTCAGCATGTCGATGGTCACGTTCCACAGTCTCTCCGCCTCGCTCTCACTCTGACATTGTCTCGAAGGTGTAGTTTTTGCACAGTCGCTGGAAAAAGACAACATAATAAGACAACATAATATACCTATGAGGACAGGCAAAGTAAAACACTGCAATCTTTTTTGGTAGCCTATTGAGTGTCCCACTACTGGACAAAGGCCTCCCCTTTCTCCTTCCTCACTCTTTATTCTGTGCAATCTCTGAACATGTTACCAAAAACAAGACCAGATCGTCATATCACCTCTTCGCCGGAGTCTACCTCGACGGCGATTTCCTCCGACAGGCGTCCAGTGATCGGAAATTAATTAGCTTTGTAATGAATTAATAATTTGTAATGAATTAGTGATCGCATCTCTGTATATTGTTTCAAAATCATTGAAAACAAATAAAACAGTTTATGGGTAAGTTCTAAAGTCTGATATCAAAGAGTGAACTTTGACTTTAAGTTATGAATAGAAAGACTTCCTACAAAAAGGATCTTTTTGTCCGTGGTTACTATTCAAAACATGCAAATTCAGAACGTAACAAGTTAATAATTATTTCACCTCAGCACTTTAAACAAGCAGGTTTTGCTATTTACAGACAGTTAGCAAAACTCGATTTTGCTGCGAGCGAGAGACAAAGCTGTGTAGGTCTACTCACAAAATTCGAAAGATTTCAACTTCACTTTGTTCTGTCACTTTCACTACGAAAAAAGCGAGAGATAGAAACAAGTCGATCCGACATTCGATTTCCAAATTCAATATCTAAGTACTTAGGCCCAAAAAAGAAACAAACAATAAAACTTTCGGATACCGATATTGTAAATCGATAACCGTACCTAATATTGTAAATTACATGTTTAGGTTTTAAATGAAAAATTGTTGTATTTCTAATAATCCAATTCTATTTTTTATAATTAAACCAAGATGAAGAATGTCGAAGAAAAAATACGAAGTTTATCATGTATCTACATTATTTATAGTTTTAACAATCTTTAATATTGAGACAGAATACTGCGAGTGTAGTTTCAGAACGCATTTAAAAAAAATAGCGAGATTCAATTTTTTTTGTTTTATTCTCTGTTCTAGCAATGATTAGGTAAGTATTGTGTAGGTACGATAGCTACAAAGTACAATAAAATTTGGATAATAACGTAATAATAATAAATAAATATGAGTGAGTCCCGTGACGAAGTCTGCTATTTAACACCCGAAGAATTGAAGCATAATGTAAAAAAAGCAGAATTAAATTTCCTGCTGAAAAGTCTCGCAAAAAATATCTGTCCAATATTTAGGTCGCAGCATGTTGTAGCCACTTGTAGGTATACATATAGTACATATGTTGTAGTTGTATGTACTGTTTTGTATGTATGTTTTGTTTTGTTTAGGTATATGTTCTCACTGCTGAGGTGAAAAGTTGTATGTTTTACACGAGACCAAAGTTATTTGCATCTCGTGTCTTTGAATCCCTCGCTACGCTCAGTTCTATAGAATCCTTCGCTTACTCGGGATTCAAAATCAACACTCGCAGCAATAACACACTTTGCTCTCTCGTTGCACAAATAACTATTTCCGTTTGCCATTATTTAACGGCTAGGTACTGGATTTAGCTAGAGTTAAGTAAGTTAGCTCTATTAGTAGACATTTCAAGTGTTACGCGTGTAAGCGCGTAAGCCGGTACGAGCTGTGCAAAATATTATGCTAATCTGGCCTCACTAACTTTAACATGTAAGTATAGTTGTCCCTACAATGCTATATTGATCAGAAACGCTAGCGCTGAGCATAAGGTTCTGTGTTCGAAATTTCGCAGTAATAGCCTGGTTTTTATGGACATAGCCCCCAAAATGGACTGCCATAAGGTTCTGTGTTCGAAATTTCGCAGTAATAGCCTGGATTTTATGGACATAGCCCCCAAAATGGACTTAAATATACTTGCCTAGAAACATATGGTTGTGCTGTGGTACACATCTGCGAAGAAATACAGGTAAAGAGGTATAAAACTTACCTGTAATAGAACCCGCTCTCATTCTCGCACTTCTCATCGACGGCGCAGTAGATGCTGGTCTGCGCGCCACACCGGGGCGTCTTCCAGCACCAGTTCAGCAGGTAGTTCTGAAAGCCTTGCGTGACAATACTCCATGCCGTCTGCGAGAAGTGGCGCCCGATGCTCGTCTTCACGATACCCGGGTGTAGGCTGTATGTCGATACGCCTGTTACACCGTGCTCCTGAAAATCAGATAATTGTTCAGTCCTAAAGTCACCCCAGTACTTTCATACAAGCCGAAAGCCTTTCATACAAGTCTTGTCAGTTGTCACTAATGACAAAAATTGTCTAACTCCCGTAAACAAACAAAGGTAATTTTCCTAATTTTTAGATACATTATTCTGTTGGAAACGTATCAAGCATGTAGTTGGCCATTCGCTTATCCTCATGGAATACAAATATGTTTCTAATGTAGGACATACTGCATAGGGCATGGCTCATCCATCGCGTCATATACTTTCGCAGTTTGGTCACGTCCTCTTTGCCTTGACATAAACGCATAGTCATTATTATTCTCCGGCCTACCTAAATAAGTAATTTATGAGCCGTACTAAAAGAACTAACCTACATAAATGATAAAAGTCGTCAAAACTATCGAATGGGTCTTGGCCTTTTCGGTGATTTTTTACTGATTAAGGACTAGGTACAGAACCAAATAGAGTGGTGGCGAAAGGGAGCGGCCAAGGCGGTCCGCCCCGGATTCTCCAATGGTTGACAGGCGTGGCTGTGGAGAGCAACAGTCAATTTGCTCAAGGAAATCGTCTGCAGCGCAACACATCAGATTGTTCAGACAGCAGCACGGTCCACAAATAGGCTTATCAGGTGGCTGAAAAATCCGAGAAGGTCCCACAATTTCGCGTCTATTCCCGGCCGTTTCTAGTAATTAGACGGCCGTCTATGATGGGCTAACTCAATTTGAATTGTCATCAACACGAAAAGAAGTGGGTATAGAAAACCCCAGGTGGCAGCCCATGCCACGCCGCCTCTGCAGATAGGTAGAGTTGCTAGTTTTTGTAGCTGTACTCCTAACGTCTAAAATTACCATAATTCAAGAAAAGTGTAAATATTAAAATTGAAAAAATATAGTGAAAAGCTTACAAACTACACATTAATACATATTTTATAAATATTATCTAAGTAAGTACAAAAGTACCTTTAGTTTCAGATCCAAAGCCTTGGCAAAAAGAATGTTGGCTATTTTGCTATTTGCATAAGCTCGCAGTGGGGTGTACTGAGTATCATTAAAGTTGATGTCATCTAGATCCAGTTTGTAAACTGAAAAACATTTACGAAATGGTCAGCAATGTCTTAAAACATATTATTACTGCAAAAAAGGATAGGTGAACTTACAGGACACCAGCCAGCAGAAAGGAGACCATCCATATTGGGCTATTTTCAAAAGTGCGCCAACCAAAATAAACTTATTATTTGGATAGACTTAGAGCATAACATAACGAACCTTTTATTATTTCACCAAAATCGTAACTCAATTCACCGAGAAGTTTATTCAACCACAAAATATCGGAGATCACCCAGATTTGGGTAATATTTTTTTTGCCCGGTAATAAAAATAAACGCAATAATTAAATAGATATTTTGTGGTTTAATAACTTCTCGGTGAATAATAACTTACGACTTAGTTGTAATAATAAAAAAAGTTTATAATGTTATGCTCTATCCAAGTACCTACGTGTAAGTTTATTTTGAAAATAGCCCAAAAATGTATGAAGGCTGGGTGATCTCCTTTCTCTATGACCGCGACGTGTGACGAGTTGTACCTCACTCAAACATATACTCAACTTGTAACTTACATTCGTGAATACGAGACGAGACGAACACAATCCGAGACGGGGCATTTTGTATGAGAAGTGGCAGTAGCAGTAGTGTGAGCAGCGCGTGTCCGAGATGGTTGGAGGCGATTTGCGTCTCGAAACCGTCGCGCGTCCTGCCTTCGGGACACATCATGACGCCGGCGCTGCACACCAACCCGCGCAAGCGCCCCCCGCGTGACGTCACGCGCGCACAGAACGCGCGGACACTTTCTAAGCTGCACAGGTCGAGTTCTTCTACCACTAACTCCCCCGTGCCCGCTAGCTCTCGGGCGGAATGCTCTATGTCACCTTTGGCTTCCTCCGCTGTAATGATGTTACGGCATGCCATTATCACGCGTGCGCCTGCAAAAAAATTAAAAAATCAAACTTTAATTTTACTCGCCACGATTTTATTACCAACTTTGAAACGTGACGCTTTAGATTTTTTTTCCTCGATTCATACCTGTTTGTTTATATTAACACTAACTATTGATTTTTACAGGTTTATGCGTGATCGAAACTTTGAAAATAAACGGTGGAAGTACGTATGCCAAGCCTTCGTAAGTACAAAGATCTCCCAAACCCTTATTTTTTTATGAATTAGAACTGCGTTTTCCTTTACTTGTGCTGATCTTTCTTCTTACCATAAATGATTCTAGCAGGTCAACGGGAAGTACCCTGTGTGAGTTTTAATTTACATACTTGCACATAATAAGGTAGGTACGCACACAACCTCTCGTGACTCAGACCATGATCAACTATTGTTATACTTATAACTTTTTAAAGTTTACAATCCATGTCAATTAGCTGTTCGCGTATTAATTAATTCCTTTAGATTATAGAAAGGCCACACGAGTTTGCCACTCACGCGCGGCCCTGGCAAAATGTTGTGCATTTGAGATAATAATTAGAGTATCATGAGGAGCAATTTGCTTACTAATAGCAAAATTTGCTTGAATTTATAGTTTTAAAGTTATTTGAGAAAAACACATTTTGCTGGAGTAACGTTTGAAACGTTATCTTGGCAAAATCGATTTTCAAAAATTCGTTTAGCTCGGAACCAAATACATGAATAGATAGCTTTTGTTGCGTAGTAAATGGTAGTAAATAGCAAAATTTGTGTGTAATATGGTTCTAGAGTTATTTAAGATTTTATTGCGGCAACATTTTGAGGTAGGTACCCCAGATCTCGAAAACGGCTCAACGCAGAAGATTGAAAAAAATACCAACAAGAGACCTTAATTTGCTTAAATTAGTTTAAACATTAGTTTTTGATTTGGTCGTCGTAAACCAATGGAATTAAATGGTTTCAAAAATCAGATAAAAACGGATTTGCAAGTACCTAAACCAAAACACTTAGAAGCAAATAAACAGCTGTAAAAGATACCCATGGTAGACGCTTATAACGTCAGGAATAGTATATTTTATAACGAGGGACTAAACGAAGCCATTATATACCCGAGGTGGTTTGACTCCCGAGCTTGCGAGGGAGTCATTAAAAAGCGAGGGTATATTATGTTGGCGTTTAGTCTCGAGGTGCAAACTGTACTTTTCACTTCGAGTGCGACAAAAATAGTCATTTAAAACCGAACAAATTTACACTCGACAAAAATTCCGAACTGAGCGGTCAGTTTTTTCTTCTATCAGGTCAGTCACAGATTAACAATTTAAAACACAACACAAACTCTCGACATTGTCGCAATGAAGATGATCCACACTCCACAGATAATTAGTACCTACATTACTGCAGCGGCTAGCAACAGAGGCATTGCACATACTTTTCTTTATTTTCTTCTTTACTTTTACAACGATGCACACAAACAACAACTCGCGTTGAAGAGTTCATTTGTTTTTTTTTTTCAATAAACCGCTTTCTATCTGCAAGCCAATTCGAAATTTAAATAATACCTTTGATCCATTAAAAAAAAAAGGTACTGTTTTGTGACCATTGTTTCAGAGTAAAAGATCGTTCCATTTTTAAATTACTTTTTACTCCCTAGGGAATAAACGGTCACTTTAATCCCGCTTCGTGGGGCTATAATGGCGTTCTTTTAGAGCATGAGAAGTGAAAAATTAGATTTTGCAACTTTAGGTAGGTACACGACATGAAGTTAAAACAAATTTGATTAATTTTAGACTGGTCGTAGTTTAGGGATGAAATACTTACGCAATTCCTAAAACATTAAGAAAAGTGGCATAGTTTAAGCAAATTAAAATTATTCATGAACATTAATTCATGTTAATTTCAGCTTTCAATTACGTCTGTAACGAAAGTTATATCAAAAACAATAATGAGCCAAGAGGATATTAATATAAATCAATTGTATGATCGTTTCTTTTCATTAGTTCACACGGAATTCAACAAAACTTTTGAAAAGAAGACAAAGAGTATTTGCCCTAAATTTATATTTAGTGATTGGGCAACTAAATGTATCAGAAAAAGTAGGGAAAGGCTATTTGAGCTTTATAGCCTTAAGGACGCGTTCGCAAAATTGATAGGTACAGAATCGAACTACTACATTGACACGGCTCATACACACAAGTGTAGTGCACGACTACTATTCTCGCTACCGAGAAAAGTAAACTTGTGTGTATTGACTCGTGTCAATGTAGTGGTTCGATTGATTCAAGTGAACTCATTTTGATACTTAGAAAGATTCATTTTTTTACGTATTTATTTGGAATAAAATTATGGCACCAACATAAATATTTACGTTTTATATTTTTACGTTTTACCTCGGACTTGATGGAACGACCTGAAGGTGTACTTCGGTGACTGCTACTGGAACTCCTCGACGTGTTGGACTAGGTGACCCGAGTTTGGGCATGTTTTGTTAGTTATGATGAGACCTTACCTCCGGACTTGATGGAGCGACCTGAAGGTGTACTTCGGGAACTGCTACTGGAACTCCTAGACGTGTTGGACTAGGTGAGCCGAGTTTGGGCTTGTTTTGTTAGTTATGATGAGAGCTTACCTCCGGACTTGATGGAGCGACCTGAAGGTGTACTTCGGGAACTGCTACTGGAACTCCTAGACGTGTTGGACTAGGTGAGCCGAGTTTGGGCTTGTTTTGTTAGTTATGATGAGACCTTACCTCCGCACTTGATGGAGCGACCTGAAGGTGTACTTCGGGAACTGCTACTGGAACTCCTAGACGTGTTGGACTAGGTGAGCCGAGTTTGGGCTTGTTTTGTTAGTTATGATGAGACCTTACCTCCGGACTTGATGGAGCGACCTGAAGGTGTACTTCGGGAACTGCTACTGGAACTCCTAGACGTGTTGGACTAGGTGAGTCGAGTTTGGGCTTGTTTTGTTAGTTACTCTGAGACCTTACCTCCGGACTTGATGGAGCGACCTGAAGGTGTACTTCGGGAACTGCTACTGGAACTCCTAGACGTGTTGGACTAGGTGAGCCGAGTTTGGGCTTGTTTTGTTAGTTACTCTGAGACCTTACCTCCGGACTTGATGGAGCGACCTGAAGGTGTACTTCGGGGACTGCTACTGGAACTCCTCGACATGTTGGGACTAGGTGAGCCGAGTTTGGGTGCATGTTGTTAGTTATGATGAGACCTTACCTCCGGACTTGATGGCGGATATTATTATCATTACTTATTTTTTCACAGAGTTTCTGAAAGTAGTCGCAGTACTCGTGATACAGAAGGATGTGACCAAACGAGTACTTAGAATGAATTTAAAACAGTTAATTTTTGGTTGCCTACGGCAAATAATACATTCGTGTTATATAGAAAACATAAATGGTTTCACCAAGTTTGAGGACAGGTGCGGTCAGTGGGTCGTGTTAGGGGCGACAGCTGCGCGTTACTAGGCAAGACACTTGTGTGTTTGCTATATGGACAGGTCCTGGCAAAATAAAGTATCAGTGCATAGAAAAAATATAATAAAAACTGTCAACTCCCAGAATTGATTGATCCAAGACAGGCAAGAAATATGGAACTAAGAGCACATTCTTCACATATCCAACGAAATATTCTTACAATTAAAAATTGATACCGCTTGTTGTTTGTTGTTGTTAATCACGAAAGTACCAACCACCTCCAGGTCGCTCCATCAAGTTCGGTCTCATCATAACTAACAAAACAAGCCCCAACTCGGCTCATCTGGTCCAACACGTCGAGGAGTTCCAGTAGAAGTTCCCGAAGTACACCTTCAGGTCGCTCCATGAAATCCGGAGGTAAGGTCTCATCATAACTAACAAAACAAGCCCAAACTCGGCTCATCTAGTCCAACACGTCTAGGAGTTCCAGTAGCAGTCACCGAAGTAGACCTTCAGGTCGCTCCATCAAGTCCGGAGGTAAGGTCTCATCATAACTAACAAAACAAGCCCAAACTCGGCTCATCTAGTCCAACACGTCTAGGAGTTCCAGTAGCAGTCACCGAAGTACACCTTCAGGTCGCTCCATCAAGTCCGGAGGTAAGGTCTCATCATAACTAACAAAACAAGCCCAAACTCGGCTCATCTAGTCCAACACGTCTAGGAGTTCCAGTAGCAGTCACCGAAGTACACCTTCAGGTCGCTCCATCAAGTCCGGAGGTAAGGTCTCATCATAACTAACAAAACAAGCCCAAACTCGGCTCATCTAGTCCAACACGTCTAGGAGTTCCAGTAGCAGTCACCGAAGTACACCTTCAGGTCGCTCCATCAAGTCCGGAGGTAAGGTCTCATCATAACTAACAAAACAAGCCCAAACTCGGCTCATCTAGTCAAACACGTCTAGGAGTTCCAGTAGCAGTCACCGAAGTACACCTTCAGGTCGCTCCATCAAGTCCGGAGGTAAGGTCTCATCATAACTAACAAAACAAGCCCAAACTCGGCTCATCTAGTCCAACACGTCTAGGAGTTCCAGTAGCAGTCACCGAAGTACACCTTCAGGTCGCTCCATCAAGTCCGGAGGTAAGGTTTCATCATAACTAACAAAACAAGCCCAAACTCGGCTCATCTAGTCCAACACGTCTAGTAGTTCCAGTAGCAGTCACCGAAGTACACCTTCAGGTCGCTCCATCAAGTCCGGAGGTAAGGTCTCATCATAACTAACAAAAAAAGCCCAAACTCGGCTCATCTGGTCCAACACGTCGAGGAGTTCCAGTAGCAGTTCCCGAAGTTCACCTTCAGGTCGCTCCATGAAATCCGGAGGTAAGGTCTCATCATAACTAACAAAACAAGCCCAAACTCGGCTCATCTAGTCCAACACGTCTAGGAGTTCTAGTAGCAGTCACCGAAGTACACCTTCAGGTCGCTCCATCAAGTCCGGAGGTAAGGTCTCATCATAACTAACAAAACAAGCCCAAACTCGGCTCATCTAGTCCAACACGTCTAGGAGTTCCAGTAGCAGTCACCGAAGTACACCTTCAGGTCGCTCCATCAAGTCCGGAGGTAAGGTCTCATCATAACTAACAAAACAAGCCCAAACTCGGCTCATCTAGTCCAACACGTCTAGGAGTTCCAGTAGCAGTCACCGAAGTACACCTTCATCAGGTCGCTCCATCGAGTCCAGGACGATTAGGCATATATAAACCCTACTTACATACTTTTTTATAGCAAAATGAAATAGAATGAAAATCTTACGAGTACCTTGTCAAGTATCAAATTCGGTTTGTCGAATATTTTGTGTTTTTACAGCGATCTTTTTCAACTCGAGCCGCTCTAAACAGGCGATACATGTCCACTCTCGACGGGGGCTGCGCTCGGACTAAAGTTTCATTCCAAGTGCTTGTGCAATAAATCAAGACGGGTATAGAAATTAAAATAACCCTTAATGCAATCGATTAAGATTCATCCAGAATAGCAAAATATGTGAAAAAATAAGTTTCGGTTTTCATTTTTTCTGCGACTATTTAAAGCATTTAGATGAAAAAAAAAACTAACATTAAACATTGAATATGTTTGCCTACATATAGTATTTTTAAAAGTAGTCAAATATGATACTAATAGCACAAAAAATGTACCTAAACTCAACCCGGTATCGTTAAATTTGTGGAAAATGGCAACGAAAGATCGATGTTACATTGTAAAAAAGTAAAATTTTCAATAATAAAGTACCGTTAATTTGAAGATGAAGAACCAATCTATACGATGTAGTTATTGGTTATATTGAATTTTGTTTTATTATGCTATAAAATGTACCGAAAAACAGCATAATTTTGCCTGATATGCAAACGCGCCCTTAAGCCTTTTATAAACACTGAAACTTTTAGCAAGTATGTTGCTACGTATTCAAACATTTTTAGAAATACTTAATGCAAGGTTGCTAAAGCCCTGCACATAAGCAACAAGATCAATACAGCAGAAAATAAAATAAAGACCGTTTGGAAAGTCATAAATAACGAGACTAAGGGCTACCGCACACTACAGACAAGACTGTCTTGAGACAGACTTTCGCTATACAAAATATATGAAGATGCGCACACTTGAGACAAAACGTCTTGCAGACAAAACTGTCTCATACCTACAAAAACTGCACAGCGACAAGTCTGACTACCGATTGTCGGCTTCCCTTTTGGATGTACGCGGGCGCGCACATCTACGACAAAAAGCGATAGGGCATCGAAAAGTGGCTAATTATCAAACCCGGGTTTTCGGTTTCGGGTTTTTTTGTCCAAAACCGGGTACCCGAGTTTTTTGTTTTTTTTTTTTATCAAATGATGAGATGTTTATTTTGCAAATAGGTTTTTTAATTTAATCCGCTGGATGCGAGTCGCATGGGACCGGTCAATGTGGTGACACTTGAGGGAGGCCTATATCCTCAAATGGACGTCTTTCGGCTGAAATGATGATGATGAATGCAATAAATGAAACAAATCAAAACTCAACTTACATTTCTTATAATTGACCCCTTATTTACATCGTTGAATAGTTTTTACTCTCGGTAATGATAATAATTTTCGATTAAAAATGTTTCGTTTTACCATTATTGTAAAAAAAGTAGTTTATTTAATATGACTTTTTACTTTATATTGAAAAAAAATAAAGTTGCCAGTTACCAGATTGTTAAAAAAATACCCGGGATTTTCGGTACCGGAATTTCCCGGGAGCATGCCCTATAGTAGACCAAACAGTTTCGTCTCAGGTGTGCGATGTGCCCAAGACAAAACAGTTTTGAGACAGACTTGTCTTTATGAGGCAAGTCTGTCTCAAGACAGTCTTGTCTGTAGTGTGCGGTAGCCCTAACAGAAAGAAAATACGTAATATTAGAAAAATAACAGTCAGTAAATCATAAGAAACATTTATTAATAATAGGTAGCTATGGTACTTAGATACAACACACAATCACAGTTTATATATTAATGATTATAGCAGAAACCAATATACTGGAAATATAATGCAATCAGGAAAATTTAAACAATAATTAAATGTACGAGTAGGTACGGAAATAATGTTTTACCAACATTATTTCTAGCTGATACTTATTACCCTATAAACGAAGTATTGCGGTCACGGAGAGATGTTGCCTCGACGATGGTGCGTGTTTCAAAGAGAGCTCCGCAGCACTGAGCATCATTTATATAAGATCTTCAAAACTTAATGAACTGTCATGGCGCGCCCCTCTTACCCTCCTCCGGGTATGGAAAAAGTAAGTGCGACAACATCCGGCCGTCCTGCTCACGCGTTCGTCCTCGAACAGCGTTTTGGTCCAATGTAGAAGCTGGGAACATACAATAATTACTTAGTTTAAGCCCTATTTAAACTTAGTTTATTTCATACAGATGTGACTTGCTTTAACATCGGACTGTTGGTAAGGTGTTCGAACAGATTAGAGCTATGCTATCGCAACATGGTTAACATGCTCTTACTGTCTGTGGCTTGAACTAGATCAATGTTCACTTAGTATCAATCTAGTCGTGTATCACCACTAACAATACACACAACAGCGTTCACTACGGATGCCTGTTGCTTATTGTTCAGAGACCGAACACCCTATAAACATCCATAATGTTTAAAGCGAATGCATTGGACCACATGAATAATAACGGCTATCCGGCGAAACATCAGTAACATTATGAATGTAAAAATAAAAATCGTGAATGGACACAAAATAGAGCAACTGAATAGGTATGTTATAATTATAAAATTTACCTTATTGTCACTTTTAGGTACCTATGTATCTTCGACAACATCCGGTACTTCAGCAACGCGGATCCAGGGCTTCATATTCTCCACGCAGGCAACACCATCGTACCTTTTGGAAGATCTTTCAGCTCCCCTCAAGTCTGCTACTTGATACCTATCGTGCCCCAGGATGTTCGTCACTTGAAAGGGCCCCTTGTACAGAGGCAAGAGTTTCGTGCTTTGACCATCATTTGTGTGACTTGGAATTTTGAGTACCACCAAGTCTCCAACTTTGTAAATAGGAGCTTCTTTTCTTTTAGAGTCAAAGAATGCTTTTTGTCGTTCAGCATTACTCTTTATATTTGCGTCAACCTTATTCCTTAACGCAGTGACGTCAATAGAATGCTCGTTATCATCATCAGTGATCCCGTCATTATTCATGCGAATTCTAAACCCAAAAAATACCTCACTCGGCACGGCAGACGTGGTTTTATTAATTGTGCTGTTAATACCTTGTTGTATGCTAGTTATGTGCTGATCCCATTTATTATTATCAGTATCAGCACTCATACTACGTAATGCTTCTAAAATTGTTTGATTATAGCGCTCGACTTGGCCATTTGAGCGCGGAACAGCAGTAGCAATTATATGAAGCCTAATGTTATTTTCTTTGCAATAATTGGTGAACAACTTTGATGTAAAAGCACTACCAGCATCACAAATTAGGCGTTTTGGACTTCCAAATACTTTAAATATTTTATTTAATTCATTGGTGACCACTTTGCTTTTAGTGTTTTTCACAGCAGACATGAAAACGAATTTAGTAAATGAGTCAACTATCACTAAGATGTAACTATTTTGCTTCGTAGTTTTAACAAATGGACCAAGGTGATCAACGTGAAGCGTGTGGAACGGTCTCGCAAACTTTGGGATTGGGTACAACTTGCCTGGTTTTTTACCGTGAACGTTCTTGTGATAGATACAATTCAAGCAATTTTTGATATATTTCGAAACAGTTTTCTTTAAACGAGGGAACCAATATTTCGACTTAATTCTTTCGATAGTTTTGTCTACCGCGAAGTGTCCCACATCATCATGGTTAGCACGAATTACATACCATATACATTTCTTTGGTCAACGCCTGCCAAATTCAGTTCTACGATAAACTTTGTTTCCTAACAATTCGTATTCATTGAATACATTTTTATTCTTATCGACCTCACCCGACTGTAATAAGTCCCTAATATTACATATACTGGGGTCTTGCAATTGAACCGCTAGTAACCAATCACCTTCAGTAATGGTGTTAATATTTATCTCGTCAGATACATTATTGAAAGTACAAATAGGGTTCCTACTTAATGCGTCAACGTGTTGCATCTGTGACCCGGCCCTGTGAACTACTTCAAACGTAAAGTCCTGTGTATATAACACCCATCTACTTATTCGCGGAATTATCTCCTTTTTACTTAAGGCATGTCGTACTGCATTGCAATCGGTTGTGATTTTAAAACTAGTCCCTAATAAATAATGCCTAAACTTTTGTAAAGCGGAAACAATTGCTAAAAGCTCCAATTCGAAGGAATGGTATTTCTTTTCATCATCACTTGTTTGACGACTATAAAAGTAAACAGGTTTTTCACAGTTATTAGTCAGCTGTGTCAAGATACATCCTATGCCATCACGACTGGCGTCCGTATACAAATTTATGGGTAATTTGGGGTCAAATACGCTTAGTACCGCATTTTTAATCAACGCATCTTTCACCCATGCTACAGCCTGATCTTGTTGGGACCCCCATTGCCATATTGCACCCTTTTTTAATAACCTAGTCAATGGTTTGCAGAGAAGCGCACAATTCTTAATAAATTTTCTAAAATAATTAATTAACCCTAAAAATTGTCTTAGTTGATGAACTGATTTCGGAATTGGATATTTTGAAATAGCTTCTAGCTTACGGGAACTCGGAGTGATGCCTTTTTCGGAAATATCATAGCCTAAAAACGTAATTTGATCTTTAAAAAAGAAGCATTTGTCTAAATTGATCGTTAAACCATTTTTAACAAAAATATCTAATACTTTTTCTAAGCAAGCCATATTTTCTTCTATGGTTTTCGTAGCGATTAAGGTATCATCCATGTAACATATTACCCTTCCAAAACGAAGATTGCCCAAAACAGTATTCATTAGTCTTTGGAAAACGGCTGGCCCATTACATACTCCAAAGGGCATCCTCAAAAATTCAAAATGGCCATCACTTGTTATGAATGCAGTTTTGTGCACATCTTCAGATTTAATGCTTATTTGATGATAGCCACTTTTAAGATCTAAAGAAGTAAAGAATTTACATCCCTGCAATCTGTCAATGAGGTCTTCAATCATGGGCATAGGGTATTTCTCCTTAACAGTTATTTTATTTAGCTGCCTATAGTCTACACATAACCTTTTAGCCCCAGATGCTTTGTCAACCAGCAGAGCTGGGCTAGCATATGCAGATCTACTGTTTTGAATAATCCCATTTTTTAAAAGATCATCTACCAGTTCACGCGTGATAGCTCTTTCCGACTCGGACATCCTATATGGTCGTTGGTAAATAGGTTTATTAGATATTAGTTGTATCTCTAATTCAACACACGAGGTGTTTCCTAACTTCGATAAATCTTGTGCAAAGGATTGAGGGTATTTTAATAATATTTTATTTAATGCTATTTCATATTCACGTTTTACGTTATTAGTAACATTAATACTGCACACATTCAATGCTTGAACTGATTGAAAAGTTAAAATTTCTCCCACACGAACATACATGATATTTTTATGTTCAGTAAAATTTCTTCCTATCAAAACATTACAGCTAGCTAGAGCATCAATGACGTATAATGTAATAATTAATTCCACAGAATCGACTTGAAGCTTAACTGAGACAGCCTTAGTAACTGTAGCTGTTAAATCATTAGTAAACCCCACTAAATTAACAGGATTATTCAAAGAGAAAGGTTGCAACTTAAATTGGTTTACTAACGCAGATGTAATTAAGGAGCAGTCGCTGCCCATATCAAAAAATGCACTACATTCCTGGTTGTTTATTAGAACTGGTTTGAAAAACTTTTGTTTCATTTTTGGGTCAGAAATCATTTTCACTTCGACATTTTTCTCGACCCTCGACTTAGATTTGGCATGACAGGCCGCCTCTAAATGCCCTAACTTTTTGCAAAAGGTACACCTCACATCATCTTTGACAGTACAATTATTCCTTCTGTGACCTACCTCTCCACATCGGTAGCATGTATGGTTTGGTAAACTATTATTATTGGAAGAAGGTTCAACTTTGATGTCAGTTTTACTTAAAGCATTTTGGTACCCGGGTTGTAACGGTCGAGAAGAATGTTTGGGTGGCAATGTGTTTCTAGAAGGGATTTCATTAACCGAAGGTAACTGGATTTTTCCGTGTAAAAAGGAGGCTAAGTCGTCACAATATTTAAAATTGCCTGCTTCGGCAGCTATACTAATGTTCTTGTCACCTATTGAACCTACTATTATGGATATTATATCTCGATCTCGAAAACCTAACTGCAAGCGATCTATTTTCGACTTTTGTTTAAAAAAAAAATCGTATAAAGACTGATTTGCTGAAGGTTTCGTGTCAATTAGTTCTTTAAGAGATCTGAACATATCACTTCTTACTTGAAAGGTATCCGACAATGTTTCGCGCCATTGCTTCCACTTCCACGTGGTCCACCTAGTTTCATTTTTTTGCAACGCATCTAGCCAAGTTTTCGCGGTATTACGTAATTTTTGAAGCGCCTGATACTTGATCATATTATCGGACCATCCAAACGCTCGAGAATTAGCCTCTACAACATTAATCCACATATCTACACTGTCTACAAGTGGATCGAATTCGGGAATCACTGACGATAATAAAACATTCTGACTCACGGTTTGCGAATTCTTATGGCGGCGTCGCTTCTTGCGCCTCCGTTCATTTCCACTACTGCTGCTGCTGCTACTTGAACTGGAGGTCGACATACTTGAACTTGTCGATGGCTCCCTTCTTGATCTTCGTTTGCGGCTTCGCGGCATGTTTGCGAGCGATGTAGGTACGGTTGTCACTTCTGATATTAGAAAAATAACAGTCAGTAAATCATAAGAAACATTTATTAATAATAGGTAGCTATGGTACTTAGATACAACACACAATCACAGTTTATATATTAATGATTATAGCAGAAACCAATATACTGGAAATATAATGCAATCAGGAAAATTTAAACAATAATTAAATGTACGAGTAGGTACGGAAATAATGTTTTACCAACATTATTTCTAGCTGATACTTATTACCCTATAAACGAAGTATTGCGGTCACGGAGAGATGTTGCCTCGACGATGGTGCGTGTTTCAAAGAGAGCTCCGCAGCACTGAGCATCATTTATATAAGATCTTCAAAACTTAATGAACTGTCATGGCGCGCCCCTCTTACCCTCCTCCGGGTATGGAAAAAGTAAGTGCGACAACAGTAATAATAGCTTTACATAAGATACAGCATGTGGTCCAAAAAGCTCTGATCAGTTTTGTTAATTTTTTTACCGAAATACCAATAAAAACTACGGAGGCTCTTAATTCCTCACCTGAAGCCTCAATTGGCTTATTAAAGGCGAATGTGTCTGGCTGCCTGGCTGAATTTAAATTTAAACACATTAACCCTATGACAGTTATTAAAGCTTTCCGGCAAATTAAAATCAAACTGACCGAAGATTTATGGGGAATGTCTATCAAAGTTTGTACATCTATACTTGAGACCATAGCCCCGTACTTAGCTTTAATTTTTAATTTATGTGTAGACCAAGGAGTTTTCCCGGATTTAATGAAATACAGTAAAGTCATACCTCTTTTCAAATCCGGGGACAGTAAAGATTCCAATAATTATAGACCTGTATCCGTGTTACCAGTTTTTAGCAAGGTTTTTGAAAAAGTAATGCTTAATCAAATGCTCTATCATTTTAACACCAACAGAATCTTACATGATCAACAGTATGGTTTCACCAAGGGACGTTGTACAACTGACGCCGGTGTAACCCTATTAAAGCACATATTTGCTGCGTGGGAAGAGTCCCAAGACGCAATAGGAATTTTCTGTGATCTCTCCAAAGCTTTTGATTGCGTAAATCACGACACATTACTTTTGAAACTGGAGCATTACGGACTGGGTAAACTTGCACTTAGCCTGCTAAAATCTTATTTGAGCGATAGAAAACAACATGTTCAAATAAATGGTGTTAATTCACAGGGTTTGAATGTAAAAATGGGGATTCCGCAAGGCTCAATATTGGGTCCTTTCCTTTTTTTAGTATATATAAATGATCTACCCTATTTGTTGAAACACCAACCTCAAAATATGGTGTTGTTTGCTGATGACACTTCTCTAATTTTTAAGATAAATAGACGGGCCCAAAATCTAGATGACGTGAATGATGCCCTACTTCAGGTCCAAAATTGGTTCACAGCAAACAATTTGGTATTAAATGAAAAAAAAACGAAATGCAAAAGATTTTCATTACCGAATGTTAAAAGTAGTGATTGTGAGATAATATTGAATAAAGAGAAACTCGAATTCGTAGATAAAACGGTTTTCCTGGGGCTTACGCTTGATTCAAGGCTACAATGGGGTTCTCATTTAACTTCTCTTGCGGGGCGCTTAAGTTCAGCAGCATATGCCATTAGAAAAATCCGTCAATTCACTGATGTAGATACCGCTAGACTGGTCTATATTAGTTACTTCCATAGTATAATGTCTTACGGTATTTTGCTATGGGGACGGGCTGCTGATATTGAGTCTATATTTATTCTGCAGAAAAGAGCCATCAGAGCCATATACAATCTTCGTAGGCGCGATTCTCTAAGGGAACTTTTTAAGGATATTGGCATCATGACGGTTCATTGCCAATACATCTACGAAAACATAATGTACGTTAGAAAAAATCTGCATCTTTTCGGTAAAGGAGGCGACAGACACAATTACAGTACTAGAAATAGGGACCAACTAGTTCAGCCAGGCTTTAGACTCGCTAAAGTAGACTCATCTTTCATGGGGTACTGTTTGAGATGCTATAATAAAATTCCACAAAGTATTCTTGAACTGAATGAGACGAAATTTAAAACATGCGTTAAACGCACACTATGTAAACAAGCATATTACAAGTTGAGCGATTATATCGCTGATAAAAATGCTTGGCTTAATGCTGGTCCTGCTCCACATGGACAGGGGCGTAAAAATTGATAGCATTAAATGGTATTGTTGGAGCTGCTGAAGATTGTACAAACTTATCTTTGCATTGTATAGATTCAATGTTAGTATTGTATAATCGCATAGCCTATATTGTGTGAGTACTATGTACTAGTAAGCTATCATTCACTGGAAACCTACGGCAGTTCTTGACTTGAATGTGCCCTGGCGGTTGAGAGTATGTCATGCTCTCTCAAATGTCTCGCTGATGGTGGCGCGTGTGTCGGACCATTTAGTTCCCTTCAAAATGGTTGAGCTGAATGGTGCTGATCCATGCGTCATGTGCGTGAACGGGCGCTGTCAGTTGTGACTGGTCATCTCTTAGTCGCCATGGTTTATTTGAATTAATTATTTTGTTTTTGAGTTGTATTTTGTTTTTGTTTTGCTATGGACACTTTTAACGTGCACATCTTGCTACGTTGTTCTCACATAATATAACATCTCAACATGAATGATGTAACCAAGATTTTGTAACATTTTTTTTTGATTTAAAAGAGTGTCCATGGAGTTTCTTGCCCGTTCTTCTCCATAGAGATCTACGCTTATAGGGAATGGGCAACTACAGTACTTTCACAGTTTTTATGTCTTGTGACTGGGACTGTAGCTACATTTGATTTTCATCTTTGTTTCGACAATTCAAAAGTGCCTGTTATTGGCCTACTTGAAATAAATGCTTTGATTTTGATTTTGATTTGAACAAGAATAAGTCAGCAACTCTCTAATAAGCCGACCAAATCGAAAAGGTCACGAAAAAGCGGCATGGGAAAATTTAAATGATCAATATTTTTGAAACTACGCAAAGCTTCTCCGTCACAAATTCAGGGCCTCGATTCTGCTATTACAACAGTGTCAGAGTATTCGATCATTGATTTCATAATGATCAAGTTCTGTCAAATTTTAACAAGTTTGTTTATTCTACTATCATAATGGCGCCATAATGGCGCGACTTCTCAATGAACAACCACTGACACTCCATTGAAAGAAATGTCATAGAATATTAATCTCGTACATGAAATCTGGCATGAATAAATGTTCGCATTTAGTAGCAGATTTCGAAAACCATCTAAACTAGGGTTTTATAATAATGACAATACGACAATGCCATTAAAACACAATTTTATTACGAGACCATTGACCGACCATTGTGAATTTAGCAGATTACGAACTTTAAGCAAAATGACAATGGGATGAGAATGGAATCGTGTTGGAGTGACGAATTTATTAAAATAGCAGAATTAGGCCCCAGGTTATCATTATCGTCCCCGTCACAAAATCTTGAATAGGTACATTTTGAAGATCGTAGATCATCAGGCAGCGGAGATACATGTATTCAGCCAGCTTGAATTCGGGTTGGCTGGACATTAAGTTTTTATTGATTTCTCGTAAACCCTTACATGTGACGCCATAAATCAAACGTTATTACTGTCACACATTGAGTCACTAAATGGAGTCATATTCGAAAACGCTACCGTTATTGAGATTCGTAAGTGCCAGCCAGAAGTTTTATACGTAAATTCAAGCTGGCTGGACACAGATTTTTGCATTTTTCTACTAAACCACTGTACGTATCACAAAACTTTTAGCTCGATGCCTGTCACAAATTTATATGACGCCCGTTGATATGCAAAAAGTCGTCAAAATCACTTCCGTTACCGAGATTGAGAGACCAGCGAAAAGTGGTTTTTCAAGCTGGCTGGACACGTTTTCGATCGATTATCTAAGATTTTGTAGCGTCACAAATTCTGGAATAAGGGTGTTTAGCCGTCACATAAAGTGCCCTATTGACCTAGTTAAATGCGAGCTATTTTGAAGATTTGTCCAGCCATCCTGAGTCACATCGTCGATCTGTATCGCTATATCTGAGCATATGCGCGCAGTACAGGTACGCGCGTTTCATGGTCACCCCGTGTGCTTTGGTTAAAAACTTTTTTGCAAAAAATAAAACCGACTCCAAAAAACACAAAAAAGTAAAAAATAACTAGCTTCAGAAGTCGGTGACAAAAAACTAAGTAAATCAATCAAACAAAGGTCACCGACTTTTGAAGCTAAAGTTATTTTTGCAAAAAAGTTTTCATTTTTCATGTTATGAACTTGTGTAAACAATAATAGATATAGACATGAGATTTCAGCAATCCCAGTCCATTTGCTATCATTTATTGAAGAGTTCCGTTGCCTATCTCCGAAGTTCTTTATCAGATCTTCACCAAATTGAAATGGAAGACTTTAAGAAATTACTCTTCCAAAAACTACCCAAATCACATAAAGTGTGCCTATAAAATTTGAAGAGTTCTCTCAATTTCTCCAGGATCCCATCATCAGATCCCGACTTGATGATTATTTACCTGGGAATGGGAAGTATACCCTTTCAAACAAAAAAAGAATAATTCAAATCATATATCAATCATTCATAGTAATCGGGGAACATACATAAAAACAAAAAGGTTCCGACGAATTGAGAACCTCCTCCTTTTTGAAGTCGGTTAAAAAGGTTGCGTTCAAATCTCGAACGCGCGTCTTCTGCGCGTAATACGCCGTGTGCTAGGGGTCTTAGAGGACAGTGAAGGAATCTATTTACCTACCCAAAAATCTAAAACTACAAAAAAAAATATCGAAGCCTCCACTTCTTGGTTGCCCTAGAGTGCCCTAGACAGAGCCCACACTTTTAAATCCGGCCCTGGATACGCCCTGGCCCAGCCAGGGTGAAAGTTAAAAGGCTTCGTGAAGGGGGTCCCGTTAACACCTTGTTTATGTCGAAATTTAAAACTACCTATTGACACTTACTTACTCAATTAAGCTTCACAACTGCACTTACCCCTTCTGTATAAATCGGCAGCTGTCTCCCTGCCCATCCCGGTGTTGCTACCTGTCACTATGATAGTGAACCCCTCAAGCCTCCTCTCACTTTTACACCAACCGCTAAAGTAATCCATTATTGATCCTAGTCGTATTTCTTTACGTTAAAACTTTTAATTATTACTTCCTACTATGTCATTTAGCTGACGATCACATTACTTTGTTGTTCACACTGATTAAATAACTGGTTTATATAGAGCCTATAGACAAGGCAGCTCCGTATGTAAAATACGCGCTTTGCACGTGGAGTTGCGGACACCAGCCTGTTATACAATACAATAGAAGTAGGCAGCTCATTAACGGCGAGTTTACGTGAACTGTGAAGTAATTTGATGACAGTGTAGCGCGCGAATGATGTGAACGCGCAGTTAAGTCGATGTTTAGATTAGATTTTAAAACAAGTTTTATAGTAAAAAAAAAAACAATGCAAGGCCAATAGGCAATATCTTCGACAAATTTTGCCTTAGTCGTTTTGGTTCAGGCTGAAGCCAAATATGATGAGATGAAAATCAACGTTGCTGAACAGGCCGTTGTTAGTTTCTAGCCCTTTTTGAAAACCAAAAGTGGCCTGCTGAAAATAAATAAACTAAAACTCCTGAACCAGAATTATACACATACAAATGAACAAATATATATCATTCGTATTCAATCTACATTCGGCTCATCTGCGTTATCATCAATGAAAGATATAATGATGTAACTAAAATTTATAAAACTTGAGAAACGGCATTGAGTGTTGTCCCATGTCGAGTTGTTAGTTTTCGTGAGTCGTATAATAATAATATAATATGTTTTGTTTAAAATCTACTAACACTTGTTGAGAAGCACAGCCATATAGGCTTATTTACTTACTTGACTGATTTAATTACATAGTATGTTAAAAGATATAATATAAGAACAAAATACAACCAAGCGCGAATCCACCGTTGTGGGCACGACTAATTGAGGTCGATAGTTGTACACAAGACCTTACTGAAATTAAAAAAAAAGAATCGCTAGTTTCAAAAGGCTTGGAACATTTTTGTATGAAATGAGATTGGATATTTTTCCGCGATTTCTTTTTTCGAAGATGCGGCCACGCATACGGTCCATATCAATCGATAGATGGTATCAATACAAACAAGTTTTGTAGTAGGCAAAGTGTTATAAAGTGTGTTTCCGAGATATGAGCTATCAAAGTTAAAATTCACTGATGGAATCTTCAGCACATTTTGATTTGATCAGACATGCATAAGGCGCGGGTCGAATACAAGTGGCGTATGGCGTATGGCGGTGGCGCGGGTGCCTCAAGGGGCGAGGAAGTGGCGCCACTTCCTCGCCCTCCGCGCCCCCGCGCCACCGCCATACGCCATACGCCACTTGTGTTTGACCCGATCGATAGCTTCGAGCGCGGTCAGATATAATAATAATAATAATAATACTTTATTGATACAAATCCTTACACACAAATGCTTAATATCTAGCAAAGTTTACAAATAGTAAAGGCGTACAAAAGATGAAACCCTGACTCCTAAACTAGGAAAACCTGTGACTTAGGGGTCAGTGTTCTACTGCCACTTGGACACTATGTACCTTATGGAAATTGAGAGCTGGTAAGCTGATATTATTTTAAAGAGTACATTATTATGTAGTGTTTTACAGAAAAAAGAAAATAAATTTGTAATCCATAACAAAAGTTTAAAAAATAAAAAAAAATAAAAAAAATGACCAAGAAACTTAAATATATGGTGACATTTAAAAGTTAAATTTGAAAAGTATAAAATTACTGTGTGGTGGATACTGTATGTGTGTCTGGAAATCGTTTGATTTTTTGCATTGTGTGAGTGTGTGTGTGTGCGTGTGTGTGTGTGTGTGACTGGGAGATGAGTGTATCTTTGTATTATGTGAGTAAGATATGAATAGCCTAAGTATGTGAATATTGTAGTGTCAGGTGTAAGACGGAAGAACCAATTGTTTGTTTGGTGTACAGACTGTGTTACACGTTTTGTATGGAATATTGTGAGTTATGTGTGAGTAGTTAATAGTTCCTCAGTTTGAGCGTAGTCTAATAGGTACAACATGTCTTTCAGCTTAGTCTTTGCTTCGTGCTTGCTTAACCTTGCTATTTGGGTGGTCTTACAAATATTTCTGAAGACAAGAGAGCTCAGCACATAGGTATTGCTGTTTTCTGGCGAAGGCAGTTCTATGAGCAGGAATTGGGCAGACTATTCTCTGACCGCGTTTGTTTGCGTCTGGGAGAGGGACTTGGCTATGTTTCCAAAGGGTGGATCTGAGTACAAATAACTGTCTCACGGTTAAAAGTTTGAGCTCGGTGTAAAGGTTATGAGTCGGATAGCTATAAGGCTTTTGTGACATAACCTTAAGTACTGCTCTTTGCGCACGCTCCAGCTCAAGGAACTTTGTTTTGGATGATCCACCCCAAGCTAGAATACAGTAGCCGATGATGGTCTGGCAAAGTGCAGTGTAGACCATTTTTAGGGTCTCTAAGTCATCAGAATGCCTTAATGTCTTGAATAAATGGATTGTTTTCCTGACTTTGCTGGCAGTAGACTCTATATGGTTGTTCCATTTCAACCCATCATCGATTATTACGCCCAAATATTTTACCAATGTTACTGAGGGGAGCGCTGTACAAGAGCATGTGGCAGTGTCCAGGCAGGTGTGAGCTCTAATTGAGTATATTCTTGGGGGTTTCGTGCTAGCATGGATAGAAAACGGAATGAAGTTTGATTTTTGTAGGTTCAGGGTAAGGAGATTTTTGCGAAGCCATTCCATGACTATTTTCAGGGATTCTTCAGCATTATTTTTCACCTGGGCCCAGTTATTTCCGTGTACTATAATGGCCGTATCATCGGCATAAGTAAATATATTAGCTGATTTTAGATTAAGAGTGCATAAGTCATTGATGTAGATTAGGAAAAGCGTTGGGCCAAGAACACTACCCTGCTACCACTCCATATGACATTATCTCATCAGCACTAATATGTGATCCTATTTTTACACAGATTTTCCGGTCTATCAAGTAACTCTTGAAGAGATCATGAACGATGCCTCGTATGTCGATGCTGTGCAACTTGGATAGAAGGGTGGGAACAGAGACTGTGTCAAACGCTTTTGTTAAGTCGAGGAAAAGACCCAATATCCGATGTCCTTTGCGTTATGAATGCAAAAAGGACATATCCATAACAGCTTTTCTTGTAATAAATAAGCAGAATTAGCCCTATTTCTACTTATAATAAAAAAATCAACAGATATGCTATAAAAAATCGAGATTAGTGCTAAAATTTTCAAACTCGCTACGCACGCTCTTGAAGCCTACATTTTTCGTTTGGTGGGTTTTTCTGGAAAGATCGACCAAATGACTCCTTGAATCTAACATTTCCGAGGATGGAGTGCAAAAATGTCGAGCCTTTTTCATTGAAATGAAGGTGCACCTAACTTATGTCGGTCGACAGTATTACCTGTACAAATGGTTAAAAAAATCTATGTCACCGTAAAATTGTCAAACACGTTATATTACTATATAACGTGTAGGGGAGACCGGGTACAAAAGTAACGGCGGGTCGAAAGTAACAAACGCTCTGTAGGTATATCAAATGTTCGAAACACTGCTCCGCTACCTCCAAGAGACAGCCGACAACGCTCCCCCCGCTTGCATTTAGTCGCGCTCGCCCCGTGCCGTAAAGTTGTGCTAGAGGACGCCACGTGATTTTACGAACCAAAAGTAAGTTTTTTGACATTTACTCATTTAGTGTTTACGTACCTAGTGTCGGGAAGGCGGCAGGAGGTTTCTCTTCATCATGTTATACTCTGATGATTTCTAGGTTTACCATATGATTTGTTTTATAGTGGTACTAAAGGATTATTCTGCTTCGCTTTAATGTGAAGAGAATCCCCCGCCTCCCGATATCTTAGAGACACTCACCTATACGGATCTCATACTGGTTCGGAATGTCTCCCAATCCAGACTCTCAAGCTTCGGTCCTCAAGGGCACCGAAGTGGTTATCATCACGCTGATCAATTGTTTGTCCAACTCCTCATGCGCTATTGGTTTATCTGTAAGTTTAATTACCCATGAACTTTGGGTTAAGTACCACCTATCTGTTTATGACTAATAGTGCTATTACAAGTGCAATATTTTAGGATGAGTGCTACTTTAATTCTCATCATTTAACATTTGTGACACCCAAGTGCTAGTCAGATACTTGGCTTTTCGCCTCTGCAAGAGCACGCATTCCAGCTTCTTTTGGTTCAGCCCCAGTGCTTCACCAGCCGGAATGCACCTCCAACAATTACTTCTATATTTATGATATAGCGTAATATTCTTATAGCGTCCGTCGACGCTGGCGCTCGTCAGCGCCATCAAGGCCACGGAGGTAACTCGGGGGTATGCAAGAGAGGTTGACCCATGACCCTCTTGCAAAACCCCCGCATTCTATGTCCGGACTAGAATCACGTGAAGTCGTTTTTATGCCCACAGCTGCGATCACGGAAGCAACTCATTGCAACCAGATCCGGCAGCTGGACACGACGAACACATACAGTCGTCTCCCGCGTGGGGTCGTCGTTATGCCATCAGCTTATCTTTCGGCACGTCCTTGAAGGGAAGCCAGACCCACTGAAGGCACGATCCACACGTCTTACGGACCTAGTGTCACAAATCATTCAAGTCAGCAAATTGCCTTCGCATCATGTCTTTATCAAACATATTATCGAATTTTTATACATTACGCAAACAGATAAATAATACTTAGCTTTCTCGGTGGCGCGTCTCACTGGTGACAAGAATCTTCTCCTAAGATTTTCACGCAGTGATTTTACTTTACACCACTTAATTCGGATATTATTCACACTAGATATGTCACGTGTCTTGGCGACCATTTAAAAAGAACGCCTTCATTTCGGTAGCGTCAAGTTGTCAATACTGAATATAAGTGTTGCCATTTCATTAATGTTGTACAGTTATCTATTTACATTTTGTAGGTTTGGAACATCGCGATTTCATCTTTCGCGACACTCCCGACGACGACAGAAGTTACATGTGCTCCAACAAATCTCGCGTCCACTCTCGTATCTTCATTCGAGCCTTCAGGGACGCGTCTCTCATATTTCTCGTTTCAGGGGTTTGTGCTATCTCGTCTATAACAGTGCTTTTAGGTATGCTATCATTATTGTGTTCTTCATCAACAGTTGTTAGTTCATCATTTTCGGTGGTAAGAGTTCTCTGAGTTATTTCTTTTTCTAGGTCTTCTCTGTTTATGAGTTTTTCTGTTTCAGGTTTGTCGATGGGTTCCTCAGCAGTTTGTGGAGTCGTAGATATTTCTTCGGTAGGAATAGTTGAGTCGAGTTCTTCTAGCAGAGGTAAGTCATCCCCTGTTGGTGTAACATTTTCTCTTTCGAACTCAAACATAACCTTTTCTTTTCCAGGTGTAATTTCTTCAACCTCTAACGGATAAAGATGTGCGATAGAACGTGTGAATTCTGTATCATTCACCTTTACTCTTGCTACTCTGCATTGACCGTCGGCTCCTTTCATCAAAGATATAATTTTCCCAACTTTCCCATTCTCTCGGTTCTTCGTATCTCCTTTAATCTGGACGATATCTCCTAGTTTCGGAATTTCTAATTTTGTTATCCTTGGTTCTTTAAGAGAGTGTCGGTATCTCTCCCTTAGACTTGGTAGGTACTGATCGATGAACATCTTCTTAAACTCTTTCAGCATGTTCTGTCCACGTTTCCAACCTTCCACTAGATTCTGTTTTGTTACTGTGCCATCTTGTGGAAATTCTGCCTCTGAAGGTGTTGTCACGATGCATTTACTCAAGGTTAGGAAATCTGAGGGTTTGAGAATATCCTCTAGATCAGAGCCTACACTCGTCAGTGGGCGTGTGTTCAATACTGCTTCTATCTCTTTTATGATTGTATTTAGTTGATTATCTGACAGTAAGCTTTTCGTCAGAGTTCTCTTGAGACAGTGTTTAACTAGTCCGACAAGTCTTTCGTAGAATCCTCCATGCCATGGTGCTAACTGTGGAATGAATTTCCATTCTATTTTATTAGTGATGCAATAGTTGCTTGACAGTATTTCTGCAGTTAATTTAAATTGTAATGCGTTATCTGAAACTATTCGTGTTGGTACTCCTCTGCAAGATATAAATCTTCGTAGTGCTAATAGACATTCTTCAGCTGTAAGATCTTTAACAACTTCCAAGTGTATAGCACGTACTGCTAGACATGTATATAGACATATCCATCTTTTTTCTAATTTACTACTTGTCTTTACTTGAAGAGGACCCAAATAATCTATTCCGGTATATGTAAAAGGTGAACTATAGTTTACTCTTTCCTTAGGAAGCGCTGGAGTAGTCGGTAATTTGAATGGACCTCCTCCATGTTTGACACAATTTGTGCATTTTCCTAATATTTTCTTTACTTGGCTTCTTCCTTGGGGAATCCAGTACGATAATCTGATCAAGCTTAAAGTTTGGTTGACCCCTACATGATAATTTTTCTTATGTGTTTCTAGGATCATTGTGTTAGTGAAATCACACTCTTTTGGGATTAATATTGGATATCTTTTATCGTAAGACCAATCAGCGTTTTGTAATCTTCCTTTGCAACGCAAGATACCGTCTATGTCGGTAAATACTCCTAAGTTTCGTTGAAAGTTAGTGTCTTTTCCCTCTATTTCCTCAGGGAAATATTCCTTTTGGATCCTTTTTATCTTTTGTGTCTGTGATAGTGTGTTGTCCTCGCAGCTTCCCCCGGAGCTGTTTCTAGTTTCTTCCTCTAGTTGATTTCTCTGTTCCTGCTCTTTTGAGATCTTTTCTCCACTCGTGAGATCCTCCCCAACAGGAAAAGAAGAGTCGTGTTCCGCGGAAGAGCGTGTGGGAACAACAGCTACTTCAGTTTTATTAAGTAAAGAAATTTCGGCTCTACAACCTTTCGGCCAAGTTCTGGAGTTTTTCAGTAGAAAACTTGGTCCGGATAGCCATTTCTGCTTGTCTTTCTTGGAACTTGTGGGTCTAGTAGCCACGTCTGCTGGATTCAATTCTGATGGAACATATCTTATTGTTGCTAGTGTATTTCCCTTTATTTCCTCTATCCTCCTTGCAACGAATGGTGGTAGTAGTTTGTTGCCGTAATACCAATCAATCACTATTTGACTATCTGTCCATATAGTGTTTCCTGTAGGTTCGAAATCTAGGAACTTGGTTACGTACTTCAGCAACCGACTACCTATTAGAACACCTAATAGTTCAAGTCTTGGGATTTTCAAATTGTCCTGATCCTTGATGGGTACCAGTCGTGATTTTCCCATCACAAAACTCAATTCTTTCCCATTAGAAACGTATACAACTGCAGCATAAGCTTTAGTTGATGCATCTGTGAAAACGTGCAGTTGAATATTATCATCCCTAGTTTGTTCGAAGTATTTCCTTGGTAAAACAATGTTTTTTGTGTCTTCTAGCTGTTCTCTAATAATTTGCCATTCATTGGTCAATTCTTCTGGTAATGGGGTATCCCATTTGAATTTATGTATCCACAGATTTTGTAGTAACAGTTTTGCTGGTAATAAATCTGGTGCGGCATATCCACATGGATCGTAAACTGACGCTATGTTTTTTAGTATTTCTCGTTTGGTGGTAGCTTCTGTAGTCTTTTTTGGTTTCAAGCTGATCGTATCCTTTTCTGTGTTCCAATTCAATCCTAATACTTTGACTACTACATCTCTGCAGATATCCGAAGAAGAAATGCTTTCTGAGAATTGTTTGGAGTTTGAACTCCATTCTCGAAGATTCATTGAAATCTCATCAAAGGTGACTTTACAGGACTTATACAACGCTGTAGCCTTTTGTACAGATTCCGCTCCTGTGACCAGGTTATCGACGTAGATGTCATTCACTATGCGTTTTAGACTTCCTTCCTTGGAACGCAGTAGATGATGTTTCAAAGTGGCATTTAGAAGAAATGGACTTGATATCACTCCAAACGGTACGCGACAGAATCGTAAGTGTAAGATGTTATCTTCCGTGGCCGCATCTGTTATGTCTTTTAACCATAAGAATCGGGTCACGTCTTTGTCCTTTTCGTGCAATGCTATCTGTAGAAAAGCCTTTTCTACGTCTGCTGTAATTCCTATCTGATGTGACCTGAATCTCAACAACATCCCGGTTAAGTCTTCTAGCATAAGTGGACCGCAATGCAAACATTCGTTTAAGCTTTTGCTATATTTGGTTTTTGCCGAAGCATCGTAGACTATGCGAGTTGGCTTACCCGGATGACTAACACCGTGATGCGGCAAGTAGTGTATAGGATGATCCACGTCTTCGCTGCCCTTTTCATTGTCAGGTACACTTTCAATTACTTCCTTTGCCAATTGTTCTTTCAACGTATTATCGTATGCCGCTAATGAATCTGGGTCTAATCGTTTGAGCAGGTTGACTAGTCTGCCTATGGCTAGGCCGTAATTAGTCTCCAAGTTAGGTGGGTAATCTATCCATGGCCAACTGACAGTGTACCTATCATTTACTAGTTCTATGGTATCATTAAATTGTTTAATTACTTCTTCGTCCCTAGTTAATTTTGGCGAATCACATATTCCGATGGATTCTAGTTCCCATAAGCAATTGAGGTTTCCATTGTATAATGGAAGATCTGGTGGTGTTAACTTGTTCTCTACTCCCTGAAAGTAGGTTATTACTGACAACATGTCCGTGGATTTCATATTAGTTTTTCCAGTCAGTAGGTAACCGAATTTAGAATCAATCAAGAATAAGTTACTTTCCAGTTGAATTTTGTCTTTCAGGATGAATGAAAAGTAGAAGTCGTTGCCGATCAATATGTCTATTTTGGCTGACAATGAGCCGTCGTCCGCTAAAATCAAATTGTCTTTGTGTTTACCTATGTCTATACCAGGGAAAGGAACTCCATGTGAAATATGAGGAACAACGTTTGCTTCTATTTGTAAGATGTTATTTGTCCTTGTTAGCATTTGTAACTTGACTACTGGACTTTCTATCACTTGGGGTTTGGTCGATCCAAACGTGAAGACTGATAAGGTACTTTCCTCTTCGGTAGGAAGGTTTAATTTCAAAGCTACCTCTTGCGTTATATAAGTACGTTGACTACCCGAATCCAACAGTACTCGGCAGGTCTTTTCACCGGAATCATCGTCTTTACGTTGAGCTTTGACTATTGCCGTTTGTAATATAGTGGGGCTTATAGAGTTGACGTGAAGCGTCTTAACCTCCTCGGTCTTATTTATGCAATTCTTATAACAAAGTGCTCTGTTATGAGAGCCGATTTTGTTACAGTGTACACATTTAATTGGAATTTTACAATTTCTTGCTCGATGACCTTCCTTTAGGCAGACCCAGCAGAGATCCTTGACTTTCTCTCTCCTTTCTTCCACAGTTTTAATAACATTACATTGATCATTGTAGTGTGATCCTTGGCAAAAAATACATTGTAATTTCCTTTTCTTTCTCATGGGCCTGTCTTGGTTACTTCCTTGTTCTTGAGGTCTTCTCCTTGTGGACTGACTCCTGTAGTAATTGCTTTTGTGGAATGGTTTTTTCTCCATGAACCTTTCTTCCCCCTTTTTATTCTCTTGACGGGATTGACTTGGATAGTGCTTCTCAGAGTTCTTAGGATATCTGTTAGGTTTTACGAATTTTTCCTTCCTATTGTATGAACTAGTGTGTAACGTTTGGGTGGTATATTCTTCAGACCTTTCGGAAGTGATCCTACTCGCATCTTCCCTAGCAGCTATTATGGTTTCCAGATGTTGACGGATTTCTTCTATCGACTCGGTTTTTGCTTTTAATTTTAGTTCATACACTATATCCGAGGGCATCTTTTCTAGAATCATGAATCTGAGATGATCGTGGTCGACGTCTTGATTCAGCGATTTTAGGATTCTTAGATGTCTTTCTATTTGGCCAAATGTATTTCTCGCTTCTGTCACATTGCCCTTTGAAGCCTTTGGTACTTTGTATAACGCAGCGTAGTGCGCGTCTACGATGTGATTCTCCTTACCATATCTATTTTTCAGTGTAGAGACAGCTAACTCATAGTTCTTATTGGTGGTCTCGAATCCTTCGATGACTTTCCTTGCTTCGCCTTTCAGAGAACCTTTAAGGTATAAAAGTTTATCTACCTCTGATAGGTCTCTATTTCCTATGTTGGAACAAAATTGGTCCCAAAACTGATGCCATTCTAGAATGTCTCCGGAAAATTCAGGCAAACTTAACTTGGGTAATTTCCCCATTAGTGCAGTATTCTTACTCGGTAATACAGTTGGTGCAGAGTTTTCTTTTATCCTTTTCAGTTTGATATTCATTTCCGTCAGAACCTCTTCACCGTTCAGTTGTACTTCACTAAAGGAAGTAACCTCTTCCACGAAGGATTGCATTTCATTCATTGATAGACTACTATTTAACTCAACTCCGAACCTTTTCACCGTTACATCTAGCTTACCTAGCACTATTTCTAATTTTTCAGAATTTTCTTTATTAACATTGTCTTTAAATGTGAGAGCTTCTTCAGTTAGTTTAGAGATAGCATTCGATATAGATTCAAGTCGTCTTATAAGTATTTGTTCCATTTTGAAATTCTGAAATAGTATTTTATAATTTTATGCCCTGTATTGTGTGTTAAGGATTTACCCTTGTTTTGTATGAACAAAGAATTTTACTAACATTCGACATGTAGTGAAATGATATTTTATTAACACCCTGTATAAAACAGAAAAGTTTTTACTAACACCCTGTATATAACAAAAAAAATTTTTTTTTTTTTTGACTGACACCCTGTATAACAAAAAGTTTTCTAAGTTCAAAAACAAGGAACATTTTACTATCCTTAGAATACCACATTTGTTGTGTATATAACAGAATTTTTTTTTTTTTTTTTTGACTGACACCCTGTATAACAAAAAGTTTTCCAAGTTCAAAAACAAGGAACATTTTACTATCCTTAGGATACCACATTTGTTGTGATAAACTTAACCACTGAATCATATGTACAAGGAAAATTCTTTTGTATTTTTAGTTTCAGTGTTAATTCAAGATTTATTCATATTACCATTGCTGCCTGACGGGTAAAACTGGTTCGTTTCATAAATTTCAATTTCCCCCGAACTTATTTAAAAGTTTTTCATGTCATGCAATCATCCCCCACCGACCCTTTCTTTCTTGTTATCTGTCATACAAATATTCACACCCCACTTTTTCTACATTATATCTCACACAATTCTTCCACTCACTCCCCATCTATCACCATTTACATTGTTGATGTTCATATGTTGTTCCATTATTTAATCATAAACATGTGAGGTACCAACATCACTTGTGTATGCATCCACAAATGATATTAGGTTTTACCTCCATCAGCTTAATACCTATTTATTTAGTAGTACACTTTGGTATCTAGCTTGAAACATTGCATTCGGTTAGGGATGACTATGCATGACATGACAGAAGTTCAGAGACAAGTGATAATAAACAATTCAATTTCCTCCGTCAGCGTACCTCATTAATTTTATGAGAATATATCAACTTTATGTTAGAATTTTCAAAGTAACTAGTAAGACAAACTCACAGTGAACGTTGATGTACCCCTTTTATAGTATCAGTGATCTATACATAGGATGTCATGTGTATGGAATCAGCAGCACGCCTTTGCCTTCATTTGCTCATCTGTATGGAGAGTATTAAGTATAAATAAACAGTTTTTATGCAAACCCATACATGGTAATGTTGTCTGTAGGTAGGTGAATTTTAACACCTATCGGGTATGTGCCCCCTGACAACCCCTTGCTGAAGTTACTCTTCAGCTATATCATTAGCAGACACAATAGTAGAACAATAGCGTCCGTGCCCTATTCGGCACGGGTGTACTTGAGCGTCTAGGTAGTTTTACCAAAGTACATAGATGTAATTTTTTCCATAGGTGTATAATATTTTTGCTGGTAAATCATAAGATATTTTACCTGATGATCTTCTTAGTCACTTTTAAGTTATGTTAAGTTTCCTTTCACGCGCTTTCCAAGGTGGGTAGTAACTTTCTTGGGATTATTTTACTCAAACAAATTGTGTACTTCCTAGTTATTGATAGGAGCACCGTTTCACAGTTGAACGATTTACGTTCACTATACACACTATACGTAACTGGTTTCTAATTGCTTTATTCCTGTAAAAGAATGTGACGAATTATGTAAGATATGATTTTCTCATATTCAGTATGACCCCCGAGACGCCACCGTTTTGTTCGCCATTTTGAATGCAAGAAAATTTTCACGGTCAAATTTCGTCGTTCGTGAATAATATAATTTTGCCAAACATTTGGTGCAAAAGTGATGAATATATCATTCAGTAAATTAATTTTGGATTTTACTTGATCTGTATATAAGATGTATTAGTTTTAACTCCTTAAAGTAGGATAATAGTATGTGCATTCTCGTTTAGCGCGTATCATTTCCTGCTTCCGGTCAATGAACACATTAGTCATTCTGCCATGAAGGTTTTATTAAATCCGCGCCAAATTCAAATTAGGCTGCTTACTTTATTCGCCTTTTTCAATTTGCAGCAACTTCGAGAATCTTTCATCTTAGCCAGTTGTTTATCTCATTATTCTCAGATAAATTAACGTTTACACTTTATTGTTGTGCCGTTCGAATTTTGTCGCTTGTAGGTGAATTTTTATGGACTTCCGCTTATTGAACGTTAGTTCCAATCGGACTATATAGATGTCGCTGACAACCTGATTTATTCACAATTTATACAATTTCTCAAACATTTTTACAATAAGAGTCTGGAATGGTTTTATGGTTTGGGATACTTTATTGAATGCTTCATATCCCAGCATCTCCACCATGTCGGGAAGGCGGCAGGAGGTTTCTCTTCATCATGTTATACTCTGATGATTTCTAGGTTTACCATATGATTTGTTTTATAGTGGTACTAAAGGATTATTCTGCTTCGCTTTAATGTGAAGAGAATCCCCCGCCTCCCGATATCTTAGAGACACTCACCTATACGGATCTCATACTGGTTCGGAATGTCTCCCAATCCAGACTCTCAAGCTTCGGTCCTCAAGGGCACCGAAGTGGTTATCATCACGCTGATCAATTGTTTGTCCAACTCCTCATGCGCTATTGGTTTATCTGTAAGTTTAATTACCCATGAACTTTGGGTTAAGTACCACCTATCTGTTTATGACTAATAGTGCTATTACAAGTGCAATATTTTAGGATGAGTGCTACTTTAATTCTCATCATTTAACATTTGTGACACCCAAGTGCTAGTCAGATACTTGGCTTTTCGCCTCTGCAAGAGCACGCATTCCAGCTTCTTTTGGTTCAGCCCCAGTGCTTCACCAGCCGGAATGCACCTCCAACAATTACTTCTATATTTATGATATAGCGTAATATTCTTATAGCGTCCGTCGACGCTGGCGCTCGTCAGCGCCATCAAGGCCACGGAGGTAACTCGGGGGTATGCAAGAGAGGTTGACCCATGACCCTCTTGCAAAACCCCCGCATTCTATGTCCGGACTAGAATCACGTGAAGTCGTTTTTATGCCCACAGCTGCGATCACGGAAGCAACTCATTGCAACCAGATCCGGCAGCTGGACACGACGAACACATACAGTCGTCTCCCGCGTGGGGTCGTCGTTATGCCATCAGCTTATCTTTCGGCACGTCCTTGAAGGGAAGCCAGACCCACTGAAGGCACGATCCACACGTCTTACGGACCTAGTGTCACAAATCATTCAAGTCAGCAAATTGCCTTCGCATCATGTCTTTATCAAACATATTATCGAATTTTTATACATTACGCAAACAGATAAATAATACTTAGCTTTCTCGGTGGCGCGTCTCACTGGTGACAAGAATCTTCTCCTAAGATTTTCACGCAGTGATTTTACTTTACACCACTTAATTCGGATATTATTCACACTAGATATGTCACGTGTCTTGGCGACCATTTAAAAAGAACGCCTTCATTTCGGTAGCGTCAAGTTGTCAATACTGAATATAAGTGTTGCCATTTCATTAATGTTGTACAGTTATCTATTTACATTTTGTAGGTTTGGAACATCGCGATTTCATCTTTCGCGACACCTAGTGTTAAAATGGTGATATCAATGTGACTATTTGCAGTGTATTTTTTTATTAAATTGTTTACACAGTGTTGTTATTAATTTTGTAATAGCAAGTTCTATTTTTATGTAAGCATTCATGAATTAACAAAAACGTGGTTGGGTACAAAAGTAACACGGGTGCGTGCCATTTGATATATTAACAGAAAGTCTAACGTTCACGTGATCTAATTTCATTTAATATACTTTTTGTTTAGTATAACGATGAAATGATATAATGAATTATTGATATAATTTCAGTTTATCTAATTTTATATGTCTTAATTAACATTTCCTATAATGCACTCTTAAACTAATAATAATTTAGTGTAATATTAAGTTAGTATAATATTTAGTTAGTATAATATTCAAAATCTATAATAACGTTAATTATAATTTTGAGCGTGCCGCGGCAGCGGCCGCCGAGCGCCAGATCCTCGCTGTTGCAGGTGAATCATTAGGGTAAACTTGCATAATTCGTACCCCTTATGGGAAAACCATCATATTTAGAAAATTAGGAAAGATAAATTAGTTTTAATTATTAGGAAATTTTGTTTGCTTAATGCTTTATTGTTTCTATAATCAAATTTAACATAAACCGTATAAACTTCTCAAAAATAAACAATTTAAAAAAAACTGAAAAAAGTACGATTTAAGACCATTCATCCCAAATCGTACTTTGAGTTTTATTCATTGGTATACAGTATTGAGAATCAGCATCAAAATCAACAATGTGTTACTAAAACAAGTAGGAATTCTCAACAAATTCGACGGATGATCTTCGCCAATTCTCGGCAATCATCGCTAAATCGTACCAGTACGTTTTAAGCTGTTTTAAGAACTTAGGTAACTCAAGTACGAAATAGGAGCAAGAGCCAAACAAAATTTAAATTTACGGGCAAAAAAATTGACAACAGTTACGAATATGACGACACGTCAGATGAAATCGTAAACATACACATTAATACGTATCAAATCGTAAAATAGGTTATACACGACCTTATTTGAATAAAACTCTTAGGCATCGTTCACACCAATGCGTGTAATCAGCCGCCGACTGTGAGTATCCAGTACAAAATGTATGAAGCGAATCAGTCGGCGGCTGAAATAAATCTTTCATACATTTTGTACTGGATACTCACAGTCGGCGGCTGATTATACGCATTGGTGTGAACGATGCCTTACGAAATGTGTAAAAATATTACAGCAATAGTCGAAAAAAGCTTACTTTTTCAATATTTTTGTCAAGAGCAGCTTCACAGGTGTTATCTGTCAGGTGGTAAAATGGCCGACTGTTATTTATATTTTTTGACACTAGAGGCGCTGATAGCTGTTACCAAAGCCGAGTTTTAAGTGGAGTACGAATTTGGCGTAAGTACGAATTAAGCAAGTTTACCCTACCCTGTATTGTGGGTGAATGATGTGGGTTAGGTTAGGTTAGAACTGTGACCTTTTGGCGCGCGAAAGCGAGCGAGCGGAGCGAGCGTGCCGCGGCAGCGGCCGCCGAGCGACAGATCCTCACTGTTGTAGGTTAATCATTTGGGTTATTTGAGGTTTGACAGGGCATTATGATGTTTCCTGATATTTACTTATTCATTACAGAATTTCGGCTGAAAATTAGGAAATATGAAAATTAGGTCAAATAAAAGTTATGTCAACTAAACGTTATATTAAAACAGCATTATACAAAAAGAAAATTATTTTTAATGAACGTTATACCTACTAAATGTTATTAGAGTAAAAGAAGTTTATTTGAAATATAAGATTAGATCACATGAAATTAGGTTATATGTTTTTATAGCATATGAAAATTATATCATGTGAACGTTATTTCAAGTGTAAATATACTTTCTGTTATTATATCATATATTACACACCCAAGTAACACACCACTACGGGTACAAAAGTAACATGTTACTTTTGTCTCCATAATGCAATGAGTGTGATTCACTCATTGTTTTATGTTAAATTTTCGTTTACTTGCACTGTTATAAGTTCATTTAATAGAAATATTTTTACTGGTGCTGATTTTGCACCAAATCGTGTAACAGACCGTCCCTTGCCAGTCAACGAAGAAATACCACATACTGATCTGTCGCCCAGATCCAACGCACCCTCAGCCCTCCTGGTTGAATATGCCAATTGACGATTGTATCTCGCCAGTAGCAGGACCTAGCGGACTACAAGTGGGTTCTTCTTCGCCAATTGCTTTCTTGCCAATTCCTTTCTCAGTCTCACCCCAAGATATACACCTATTTCAAGAGCTGGTTCGAGGACTATAACCAGTAAGGTGCGTAAGGAACGTAAGACGGCGATTTACCGACCAACACGAGCTGTTCGATATTTATATTCTTCTTTAATTGCAAAAAATGCGATTGAAGAAGAATACAAAGATAGAATGAAAGTAAAAAAAAAATATTTAAAAGGAAGGGAAAATTAAAAAACACAAAGAAGGCAAGTTAAGAAAAAGAAAACATTGATCATAACAATTCACCTGACGAAGAAGATTGCATGCTTTTGTCTTGTGTGTTTTTTATAATAAAGTTGATTTACTATGGCATTTCATTATACCTTAATAATGTTACTTTCGACCCACACCGTGTTACTTTCGCCCTGGCCTCGGGGTCGAAAGTAACAAACGTCATTTTTTTTTTTCAAAACCTTGTAATTTACAGTAAACAGCAAATAATGATGTAAATTTATTTATAAATTTGTAGAGCACAGTCAAGATTTTGATGTGGCTATATTCATTTCATCATAAATATAATGAATAACTAGAAATCAGTGTCAAAGTACAAAGTGTCAAAGTACAAACTGTTACTTTTGTACCCGGTCTCCCCTACATTATCTTTGTGTGCGTTTCGATGGCGCGGCCATGACGTTTTTTTTTAAAAAAAATTATGCCATGATTTTGTAAAAATTTGTAAAAGTTGACTCCCAAAACCATAAATTTGTCAAAGCTATGGTTAAAAAGTTATAAGGCTTTGAACGTGGCCGCGCCATTGAAACACTCCGAACCGCGCGGCCACGGAGATCTTTAAAACTAAGCATTGCAGAGACCTGAAATTTTGCTAAGTAACAGATTGAATTTGTAAAAAATTTGTAAAAATATAGAAAAAAATCCTGGGCTTATATTTTAGGAGCTGTAAGACTAATACGCCATGGCCGCGCCATCGAAACGGTGAAAACACATTTTCGCCGATATCTCGCTGAAAAAGCAACGCAGACATCTGAAGTTTTTTGTAAATCCCAGATATGAATTTGTCAAAACTAGTAAAAAATAAACAAAAAATCCTCAAGTTTACATTTCAGGAGCTATAAGACTAATACGCCATGGCCGCGCCATTGAAACGGTGAAAAAATACGTAATCACCGATATCTCGCTGAAAAAGCTACGCAGACGTCTGAAGTTTTTTGTAAAACCTGGATTTGAATTTGTCAAAACTAGTAAAAATTAAATAAAAAATCCTAGGTTCATATTTCAGGAGCTGTAAGACGAAAACGTCATGGCCGCGCCATTGAAACGGTGAAAAAATACGTAATCGCCGATATCTCGCTGAAAAAGCAACGCAGACGTCTGAAGTTTTTTGTAAAACCTGGATTTGAATTTGTCAAAACTAATAAAAATGAAATAAAAAATCCTAGGTACATATTTCAGGAGCTGTAAGACTAAAACGTCATTGAAACGGTGAAAAAATTTTAGGGACTTAGAAAATTTTTCGTTCTTTGTTTTTTTTTTCGAAATTTTAACAATTTTATTGCAGTATCATATTGATCTTGACCATAGAAACCATTTAGCTTCTGAAAAGCATGGTCCTATAACGCACCGTCTCCGAGTTAGGAGCTGTTTATTTTTATTTAAGTTTTTTGAAAAACCCTGTATATTTCCAAAATGGTAGCTCGGATGAAAAACTTTTCGGGAAATAATTTGTTGCTCTAGTCGTAAACCATGAGAAGATGTAAAAAAACCCGCGAAAATCGTATTTTTTTTTATATTCGTTTTTTTTCTAAGTCCCTGCCCCTAAGTAACGAGAGAACGATTAGTCTTACAGCTCCTGAAATATGAACCTAGGATTTTTTATTTCATTTTTACTAGTTTTGACAAATTCAAATCCAGTTTTTACAAAATACTTCAGACGTCTGCGTTGCTTTTTCAGCGAGATATCGGCGAAAATGTGTTTTCACCGTTTCAATGGCGCGGCCATGGCGTATTAGTCTTATAGCTCCTGAAATGTAAACTGAGGATTTTTTGTTTATTTTTTACTAGTTTTGACAAATTCAAATCTGGGTTTTACAAAAAACTTCAGATGTCTGCGTTGCTTTTTCAGCGAGATATCGGCGAAAATGTGTTTTCACCGTTTCGATGGCGCGGCCATGGCGTATTAGTCTTACAGCTCCTAAAATATAAGCCCAGGATTTTTTTCTATATTTTTACAATTTTTTTACAAATTCAATCTGTTACTTAGCAAAATTTCAGGTCTCTGCAATGCTTAGTTTTAAAGATCTCCGTGGCCGCGCGGTTCGGAGCGTTTCAATGGCGCGGCCACGTTCAAACCCTTATAACTTTTTAACCATAGCTTTGACAAATTTATGGTTTTGGGAGTCTACTTTTACAAATTTTTACAAAATCATGGCATAATTTTTTTTAAAAAAAAACGTCATGGCCGCGCCATCGAAACGCACACTTATCTTTTCATGAGAGTGGTACCACTGGGCAAGGGGGACCCCTCCTTCGCTCCACACCGCGTGAGTTGACTACCATCGCATGCATTTCACGAAAAATAATGCGTTTTATTGTAAGCAGTATGTTCATCTGACAATAATTCGAGAGTTTACAATATCGCTAGAGATATTACAATATTACGTGTTTGACAATTTTACGGTGACATAATATACAAATCCGAGAAGGACTGCTAAGTTTTTCAAGCTCATACTCGCTCTTACATTCTGGTCTGGATAAGTCGGCAAAGGAGTTATACTTAACAGGTACAAAAAAAAACGAGCTCACTCGCCTCTTAAATTCTTCATGTTTCCCAGACTTTTCTAAGTCGGCAAAATCATTTCCAAGGGCGTAGTTAATATTTTATTTAAGGTGGGGAAGGCGTAGACAAACCAAGAAATTCTAAGGTAAAAGCTGTATGATTCATACAGCTTTTAGCAGTATGAACGATGGGCGATGGGACAGATTACGGTAAAATTTAAAAACAAATCTAGATTCAACCATTCTTTATACAATCTTATAAAATTCGCCTGTCAATAGAATCAACTTTGGTTTTTAGGCTACCTTCGCAATATTACATTACGGTTTGTGAGCATTTCTGCATCTAGGGGTCAGCATATTATCTCCATGTACTAAGGGCGAGACGAGATTATAACAACTCAAATCATCTCGTACATCAAAATGAAACAAATTAACAACATTTTAACACTATCCAAATATATTTCAAAGTGTAAAAATTGTAAACATTTTACAAATGCGAATAAATCTATACCACGATTTAAATTGCACTTAATAATTAACAGAGTAGATTTTTTGAGTCTTAGTTGAGAACATAGGTAATAAATACATAGCACAGAGCAAGGAGTCAGGTCGGCTGCTCTTTCCATGCCATGTTTCCTTGCACTACGCCACAAATTACATAGAAACTGACGGCTTGGGACGGTGATGTGACGGAAGTTCTGCGTTCGACGCACTTTCAGCCCACCACGAATTTTATTAGTAATACCATCTATAAACGTTGCATGCGCGGCGATTCTGTGCTCTGGGTTAAATAACTAAGGAGCCACACATAAATTACGTCACACGTATCTGAGGCTCAGGTCGACAAAGTGTGACATTGGGTGAATAGGCTTGTGTCCAAAAAAATCTAATTAGTCCGTCAGTAAGATTATCAAAAAATATTTGACACGTAATTTTTCTTTTGTTACGTAAACCAAAAATAACGAAGATACGACGCTTTTAAAATTCGCAATACGTCACGCCGTGCTATAATTTTTAGTGCGTTGTGACGTCATGAGCCCCCACTCCTGAGTTTTGATACTTTTTATCTTTGTCAGTATTCATTGATTTACAAAACCAAAAAATACGTGTCCATTATTTTCCAATACTCTAACTGACGGACTAATTAGATTGGTAATTTATCGATGATGGAAACTAGCCTATTCCGAGATACGAAATAATCACTCGCAGCGCTCACATCAATATTTTGCGTTCGTTTTCACGATTATGACAGCTAAGATCTGTGGCTGCGCTCACGGTGATATTTATTTGGGGCATGGTCGGTGTAATTGCAAAATGGCGAGTGTCATGACGTCATCTGTGACGATTCAAGGGACATCGATATCGCGCTCACGGTAATTCGGAACGGGTTTATGGACGCTCAAATCGTTTAAAGCCTATCTCGGAACGCGCGGCCATTGTGTGACAAGCGGTGGGAGAAGTCCTTCGTGACGTCTGCGTCTACACTCAAGTGTTTGGTATGAAATATGAATGAACATTTAAAATGTGAGCACCTAGGGAGAGGGGAGTCCTACAATTAATGTGACCAGCTGTGACAAGGCCGGAGGGGCGGGGGTTCATTAAATCAAGATATTAGTGTAACGTTATTTATGGATGGCCCCTAAGGTAAATAGCAATAAATACATGAGTTTATGAAAGTTAGTAAGTACTGACAAATAGTTTCAACTATAAGATTTTCAATACTTATGTCTTAGATAAACCCAATCATTACATGATATTATCACATTACATTAAAACTTTACAGTTTATAAAATCGTATTACGTATAATAAGACATTAGTTATTCAGTTCTTGCTTCAAATAAATGACAAGATAATACGAAACACAATTTGCATTAGATGCATAGATAACTTTTTACATCATTTAACAGGAGAGAGAGGAAAGGGAGCCTTTTGCCCTGCAGTGGGACACAAATGGCTGACAATAATCATTTACCAATCGATTTTAAACATCACTGGATAAGCCTCACCTAGATTGGACGGATTAGTAATTTAAGTTCAACACACTTGTAAGCACTGCTGCACGGGATATCAACGCATCACCTCATTTTTACTAACAATGCTGTTACGATGCTTATTCATTATTGTGCATTCCGTGTTAGACTATCGTAGAAAGATACCCGAAAGTCTAGACTTCAGGCATTGTTTAGCCCGTGCGAAATTATAGAATCAGGCGTTACTTTGCAGAAATCCATGACATTAAATTAATGTTTTGCAAAATTTTTTCAATTCTCGAGTCTTCCAATACGGGCATTGTTTACTTATATGAAGGCTCACATCAAAAACTAATTGTTGTAATCTTGTTGAAGAAATAAACAATTTTTTTTTATTTTTGTTGAATTCTCTCCCGAACGGTCGTCGAGTCAACACACTGAGGATGTCCCGTGGAGGCGAGAAACACGTGGCGAGTATAGATTTGACATGCTAATATATAATTATTGCTGTTCCTGCCATGTGTATATTTTGCGGGCGGAAGAACGATGCTGCATGCTGCATGCTGCATCTTCCGAGCCTGGATCTTCTTTGCGGGATTAAAACTAAATATTTTGCATAACATTTAGAGCCCGTGCTTATAACTGTGCGTTGAACTTGTTTGGATTACGTTCTAATTTAAAACATACTGCCACAACATTCAAGATATCAATACGGCTACAATTTATAAACACTAATATGTAATATCTTTTTGAGCTTGAAGGTCATTTAGAAGAGTTTTAAATCGTTTATGAACAAACTTGAGAGCGACCTTTTCCTGTTAATAATTCGTAGTTTTTCTGGTCATTTTGCCAGTTAACATTTAAGTTAAGATTCTCTGACAAAAAGTTTTTACGCTTAAGACTTGTGCAAAATAGAATCCAGTTTTCAATAACCAAACTATTTGGTTTAAACCCTCAGATACGGTGGTTTACATAAACATCATTGCATTGATTTCTAAAGCAAGTCAAAGAGCTCAGCTAGTGGTAATACAGTAATACAAGGATGTTTTGGCGCTCAAGTGTCTTTTAGGCCCGAAATCTTGTCGCGCTGAAGGTCGGTCGCGCACGGTCGATTGCGTACGAGTATACATTGTGTTCTTTATAGCACCATACTGCGACGCTGACGTCAGCGGCGACTGACAGCCGCATTTTGTTCTCGCTGACGTCACGACCGACCGTACGTGATCGACCGTCAGCAAAACCATCTAAATTAAATGTTGTTCCTTTACGTTTAATACGCTTAGTACTAGATGAGATACGCACAGAGAGTGATAAACAAAGCGGTCACACAACTCGACGACTCTCCTTAGACTTTCTTGAAAAATTTGAAAAAAACTTAATGGAAACCGGTTCAGCAGTTCAGAAGCTATGACGCCACGAACATAGAAACACAAACTTATAACACCCCTCTTTACGGTGTGGGTTAAAAAACAAGATGGCGGTAGACGTGTTAATTCTGATTTTAGCCACGCGCCAAAAGATCCTTGTACAGCTATATCAATGAAGCCTCAAATAACTGAATGATTAACTTAGGTTTAGCTTAAGTTAAACAGTTTTGACTCCCGGATCGTTAGCAGTGAACGGGTCGAAGTCTCCTAACTTCACGAGTTCGACGGACATGTCCCATAACTTCTTGGCGTAATCGTCGTTTGCGCCCTTGGCTGCGGGAGCGGTTACTGCACAATCACTGGAAAAAAAATAGAGCTTATTTAATTAAAAAGTGTGCTAAAGGAAAGGCCGCCATGGCACCCGCACAATGGTCCACTAGGGACTAAGTGCGGAAACAAATAAAATAATAAGTATGTATTTACAAAAAAAAAAGTATCTATGTATTATCTGGTGTCCACGACACATGCCTCGTTGCTAAGTGTGGCACTAGATGGCGCTGTGAGTAATGTCCATTGATATTTATTTATTTATTTAAAACCCCCATAGTAGAATAGAATAGGTGCTTTATGAAAGACGATAAAGGTAATAATTATTGTCGTGATATCACACAAAGGCAAGAACATTATAACATCACGCCTGAAATCATAACAGTTACGCAGAGGTGTAGATTTATTTTTTTCGGATGGGAAATCTTCATATAACTTCTCCCACTCTGGGCGGAGCGGGAGGGAGTGTCAGACTTCTACTGACTAAAACCCATCCATGTTTCTTGCTCGCCCTTTATGTTCCGGAGCCACGGTATCTCTTTCGAACAGTCCCGCAGCCCCGGCAGGCTTCGACCCTTGCGGGCCCCTCCCCTTATGCTGACATCTCTTTGAAAAAAAAAAAGGAATCGAACCCAGGAGCACATGCTCGGCAGTGACGCTTGCAACCAGTAGACCAACGATGAAGTTGGTAATTGTGTATCCCTATATTGTTTTGAAGCACCTGATTCAGAAGTTCTTGCTTTATTGACATAAAGTTTAAATAGGGTCGATGACAAATGAAATCTAATTCGTCCGTCAGATAGCCAAAAAATATTGGACACCGAAAACTCGTGTGATGTCACATTTGAGTTATTTTTTTAGCGGAAAGTGACGTCACAAGCCCCCACTCACGACCTTTGGCGCGTTTTATCTTCGTCAATTTGTATTAATCGTCACGACATAGTGGGTTGATTAAACAAAAAACACGTTTCCAATATTTTTCGATAATCTAACTGACGGACTAAACTGTTTCATATTTTATTTTCGTCAGGTAATCTAATAATCAACCCTATTACCCAGTCGTGAAAGCATATTTCAATGTAATGTAAACTTTATATCAATGAGCAAAGTAAAAATACAGGGTGTAAGCAACCTCATCACGAAGCCGTCAACCAAGCATTCTGTACATCAATCTGAGTAACTGTACGCAAAAATTATTGCTGGGAAACGACTTTTTTTTGGGGTGATAAATCATGTTTTGTGGTAGAACTCAATGTAACGCACTTAAAACATTGTGCTGATGAATTGATTGAATCATACGGGGGTTGTGAAGAGATGTTTAAAGTAAAAATCTTACATTAAGAACTTATAAAAAAAAAAAAAATATTTCAGACTAAGTGATGTCCATACTTTGTTAGTAGCATACAAATAGTAGCATGTAGTTTATATAAAAAAGTAAAAAAAAAAAGTTAGAACTTTAACCCCCAATATCTCCGTAACTATAAGGTTCCCAGGTATGGTGTAGAACAAAAAAATGATCGCAATGATGGGGAGAACAAGTGCCTTTCGGCTTCGTTAAGAGGTTTTTTACACCCTTTATACAACAACTTAAGTGGCAGCGGGATTCCGCTGGATGCTAGTCGCACGGACCCGGTCAATGTGGCGACACTTGGGGGAGGCCTATGTCCAGCAGAAGACGTCTTTCGGCTGAAATGATGATGATACAACAACTACACGACATACCTGTAATACAGGCCAGTTTCATCGGCACACTTGTCGTCGACGGCGCAGTAGATAGTGGTCTGCGCGCCGAGCTCGGGCGACTTCATGAAGGGCGCCATCACGAAGCCGATGATGCGGCGCGCGCCCCAGAACAGCGTCTCGTTGAGGTGCCGCCCTAGCTCCGTCTTGATCACGCCCGGGTGGAGGCTGTATGTGCTGATGCCTTCGATCTTGTGCTCCTGCGGTGAAAAAGGGTAAGATGTTAAGTTATGGAATTAGGCATTACTTTACGGAAGTCCATAACAGTAACGGGTTTTTGACAAAATGACGCGAATTACGCGGTGAACGAGTCAGCATCTCCCGATGAAGCCCAGTGGAGAGACGAAACACGTCTTACTCTCAACTAGCTTGCATTATGTTTTTTTATTTTCAGCAAGTGGATATTTTTCCGGGCATGAGGCCAGGACTGTATTCAGTATTCAAGAATGGATGAATGGGCCGACGCTCAGAAAAATACGCACAGCTTAAGCCCCGTTATGAGCGATATCTTATTTAATTTTAAAGTAATGGAATAAAAGATAAAACACAAATCTTTTCTAATAAAGATTGACATAATTATTACCTTCAGCTTCGCTGCTAATTCACGGGAGAACAGAACGTTAGCGAGCTTGCTCTGCGAGTAGGCTTCTGCTGCGTTATAAGGTCGCTTCTTGTAGTTCAAGTCGTCGAAATTGATGCCATACCCTGAAATAGATTCGTGAACATTTCGTTTTTAAAAGACAAATGTTTTTTTAGCAAAAATTTCAAAAAAAAATGTTATAGAATAGGTGTATTGTAGATTCAAAAATCTTTAGAATATACATGAGGCGTTCATATTAAATACTCCTAAGAAAATGGTAGGGAGCAGCCTGTATGTATCCCCTTCAATGTATTTTCTTTCTTTCTTTCTTTCAATTATTTAATACTAGCGGACGTCATGCGGTTTCACCCGCGTAGTTCTTGTTCCCATGGGAGTACGGGGATAAAATGTAGCCTATTACTCAGGGTGCATGTAGTGTTCCAATGGTGAAAGAATTTTTGAAATGGGCACAATAGTTTTTGAGTTTATTCATTACCAACATTTTTTGATTCCTCTTTATAATATTAGTGTAGATTTAAACTTACTAATATGAGCTCTAGACGAAACAGTTACAATTCGCGCTGGCGTGCTATTCCTGATACGCGGCAGCAGAAGCATGGTCAGCAAAAAGTGCGCCAAGTGATTTGTTCCAAACTGCATCTCAAACCCATCCTCTGTCTCGCTCTTAGGGCACATCATGACACCCGCATTGTTCACGAGAATATTAATCTGTGGTTCAGTATCTAGAATACTCTGTGCAAAGTCTCGGACAGATTTCAAAGACGTAAGGTCGCATTTCGCTAGTACAATGTTGCCAGTATCTGGCAAATCCTTGCACAGTTTCTCAATGTCGGTTTTTGCCTCTTCCGCCCTTTCCATGCTGCGACACGCCATTATCACCTTGGCGCCTGTGAAATTAAAACTTTTACTTTAAATATTCAACATGGTACCAATTCTTTAAATAGTACAGAATTCAGGAATGTTTTTAGGGTTCCGTAACTAAAGGGTAATACAAGACCCTATTACTAAGACTTCACTGTCCGTCTGTCTGACACCAGGCTGTATCTTATGAACCGTGATAGGTAGACAAGTGATTATATATGTACTCTGTGGGTAGACAGTTGAAATGCTCACAGTTGAAATTTTCACAGATGATGATGATTTATTTCTGTTGCTGCTATAACAATAAATACTAAAAACAGAATAAAATAAATATTTAAGGAGGCTCCCATACAAAAAACGTGTTTTTGTTTTGTCTAATGTTGTATACATAGATAATGGTACAGAACCCTTAGTGCGCGAGTACGTCTCGCACATAACCGGTTTTCCTAATTACTTGTCTGTATTTCAACACTCATAAATTACTATGAGTAAACCTTAAGATACTAGTTAAACTTAAGGGAATAAACACGTGAGAGTTATTATTATTAATTGTTTGATTGTGTAGTTACTATGAATCTGAGGTTGAAGGCTGAAGAACACATTAAGCACCTCTTCTCCATTTTAACACAACTTTGTTCTGCAGCCAAGCAGCCAGATACCTTTGAAAATCTTATTATTGTTATATTCAACATGATTATTATGAACATTACATTTTTTTCAACACACTTGCTCATAAAGTGGCTCTAATTTCACCGCAATTAGGCACATAATGACACCTGTAATCAAACTGTGACTTTTTCATTGCTATTATTCACAAGTGAGTTATAGGGTTTTTTTTTATTGGCTGAATTGCTTTGTTCTTAAAAAAGTTTCGATAAAAAAAAGATCGTGTTCAATAGTACAAATAAATTAATGTACCTATTGCTTGCTCATTTCATACAACTTCGTATCTACATAGATAATTTCAACTTATAAGTTTTTAATAAATAAAACTTTCACTCAAATGCAACTTTTGTTTTCTTTTTTTTTTACTTTTTTTTTAATAATAAAACTTTGAATTCCCCATTTCGTACATTGCTAAAACGCTATCCGCGAAAAGCCAAAAAAAAGAAACCTCATTCTTTTAGTCTATGGGCGATCGCCATTGTTAGATGCGCGCGCATAGGAAAACTGATGAATTATTCCCGCCATTGCGAAAAAAAATTCACAACTCGTTTTCACTGTTGAAATTATAGTTATTTTTAGTGTTATTTTATTCTCAAGTGTGTTGAAAAACGTCGTATGATACACGTGTGTGTCGCCTCGGCGGTAATCACCAACATTACACACTTGTACCATAATGTACTATTTTTTGCTGCCTGTGCCAATGTGATGATGTTTTCCAAAAGGTTTTATTTTTATAGTTATTTTATAATTTTGTAATTTTTGTATGATGATTTTGTATGTATCTTGGATATCACAGATATTGATAAAGAAAACCTGGAATTATAATTAAATATAAGTCTGATATCACCAACCCGTCTTGAGCAAATGTGGTGATCAGTGCTCGTGCTCTCTCTGTATGAGAAGAGGCCTTTGCCCATCATTGGGACAGTAATAGGCTAGCATACATTTTTTTTATGATGATGAGAATCAGCAACTTAAATATTTTGATGTACCTCTCTTATAAAAATCCAGCACTGTCTCCTTCCCAATGCCCGTGTTACAGCCGGTCACTAGGGCGGTCTTACCCACCAGCTTGGCAGTGCTCAGACATCTTCCACTGAAGAAAGGCATTGTGCTGCAAGGGTGATGTAGTGTTCTGTTAATCTGTGAGAAATAAAAAATGAACTGTTACTGCTAGCCTGCATCATCCCACTGCTGGGCAAAGGCTCTCCCCATGATTTCCAGTTGTTTGGTCTAGGGCTAATGTTGGCCACTGGTCATTGGTTTTGTCCAGCTCGCCCCGTCATCTTCTTTGATGTCTGCCGCAACGCCTTCTGGCTGTATCAGGGCTCCAGAAAATCGTTATTTTGGCCCACAGCTCATTGGGCAAGCGGCAGATGTGGCCAGTCCCATCCCGCTTTAGCCTAGCCACTATTCGAGCAATATCAAAAAAGTAGAAAATATTTTGTATGTAAATAAATTAATGATGACTGTGGTACATCATCATAAAACATGGATTTTGATAGATTTTACAATGTTCATTACATTTATCTTTCAGGCACATACCAGGCATATACACAGGGTGTAAACAGACCCTCCATGAAGCCATCAACCAAACATTCTGTACATCAAACTAAGTAACAATTACTGGGAAACGACTTTTTTTTAATGAAAAATCATGTTTAAAAGGTAAAACTCAATGTAACACACAAATCATCGTGCTGACAGACACATTTAATAGTAAACAGGATGGAGGTATTTAAAGTAAAGGTGTGACCTTAAGAGGCCTGCGGAGCATGCGTAGTTCATACAAACGTAATACCAAAATAATTTGTAAATCAAACGTTTTCTTAAGGTAGTGTGTATTTATTTCGATTAGATTACAGACTATCTAGGTTCCCAAATATAATATTTAGAATGGACACTGATTTAAACAAGAGTTATGAGAAAAATAAGTTTTCTATGGAAATTTTAAATTCCTCATATCTCGTTTTTATATCATTTTCCTTTCAAAATTTATACATGGGAACATAGATATTCTGTAACTCAATCGAAATAAATACACACTACTTTAGGAATATGTTGGATTTACAAATCATTTTGGTATTACGTTTGTATGAAATACGCATGCTCCGCCGGCCCCTTAAAAACCCAATATCTCCGTAAGTAGTAAGTAGGTTTCCAGATATAATCCACAAAAAAATATGATCACAATGACGGAAAACAAGTGCCTTTCGAATTGTTAAGGGTCTATTTACTAAATAGACCCTTAACTTAAATAAAAGGTGTAAAAAAAGGGTGTAAATACTATTTTACACCCTTTATTTTTGTTATATCTGTTATTTTGTTTTTATAATAATTCCCCTGCTTCTGTTGACCATCTCAGCACTAAAAGAAAATATCGTTCGCGAAGTTAATGGCATAGACATTATAATATGAGAGTTAATGGCGTCCCGACATCACTTCTCCTTCTCCAGCGAGTGGCACGAAATACGGAGGGCAGATTTTAAGAAATGTATGTAGTTTGTCAATAGTAAATAAAAGTGTTTTAATTTATTTTATTCCATCAAGCTGGTAGATATCATTTGCACAACAAATATTCAACCGGCATTTCTTGGAATGTTTAAAGTTCCGGCCTACTTTTACGCGTTATGAGGATTTAACGGAACTTACCATTAACATATTAATAACTGTTTAAAGTTAAGTGGATTCTAATATCAGCAGATTGTACAACGATGAATGAAATAAGTATTTATTAATCAGTACATTGAACTCAGTCCCATAAAACATTACCGAAAGTTTAATTAGAAAAGTTTTACAAGTAGCTGCTCTACTTTGCCGGTCGCGGAATACTTCATTTGCTGCAGATTTTTGTACTAAACATTAAACTACTCACCTTTAACTTAAATTAACATGCAAAAGTTTCGATTCTTATTTAGTAACCTTCTTGAAACGAAATAAAATAAACGCAGTATAGCAGGACGCGCGCGATGCTCAAACCTCAATTTCGATCAATTTGTCGTATTTCCCGAACTTTTACAATTTTCTTGGCGGTTTGACATTGACGTTTAGATTTCGTACAATAATGGCCGCGTTCCGAATTAGGCTGTAAACGAATTGAGCGTTCATAAACCCGTACCGAATTATTGTGAACTCGAAATCGATCTCCCTTGAATCGTCATAGATGACGTCATGACATGCGCCATCTTGCGATTGCACCGTCAAAATATTGATGTGAACGCTGTGAGCGATAATTTACTAATACGGAATGCAGCCTCCGAATTACTATTTTTTTCCAAGAGCTGCCATCAATTCGGAACGCTCGTGAACTCGTTCGCAGTGAACCTAGCCATGGGCAAAAAATATCGATATATCGAAGAATCGATATTTTTCCATTAAATTTTCAAATAAATCGTCGATATTTTTAATCGCGATATATCGATATTCGACATCTATTTTCGAGTATCGAATTCGTATTCAATTTCGATTTTTTTTTAACGTAACTTTGGTTTGTGTCTATTGGCATTCCAGCCAGGCTTCTTCGGTGTCTTCCAAAAGGTTTGCTTCAGCAGTGAATCTGACAGTACCCGACAATAGAAGCCGTTAGACAGGCGAGTACAACAAACGGAGGTTGGTTCTAATGTCCATATCTTATGACTACTGGTTTGATTGTAGATAAAATGTGTTGTTGTATTGTGTTAAGGCTCGAGCATTAATAAAAAGTACTATTTTCTTTTATTTTCGGCTATTCTTTTTGACGAAGTTTGAATGCTTTTGCAAATAAGTATGAATAATCATGATATTTTTACTCGATAATCATCGATACTGGTTCAAAATATCGATCCAAAAAATATCGATAATTTTTTTTTACTTGAATGTCCATCCCTAAGAGAAACCCCATTTCATTATTTTTTTCTGATGGGAAATCATCAAATGACTCCCACTCTCTCTGGGTGGAGCGGGAGGGAGTGTCAGACTTTTACTAACTAAACCCATCCATGTTCCTTCCTCGCCCTTTATGTTCCGGGGCCGCGGTATCTCTTTCGAACAGTCCCGCAACCCCGGCAGGCTTCGGCCCTTGTGGGCCCCTCCCTTTATGCTGACATCTCTTTGAGGCACGCGTGGAACACGAACGCGCCGTCACATACACGGCTAAGTGAACCCCCAAACCAAACCTTTCACAAGACCTAATTTTGAAAATAGAAGTTATATGTTGGTTAAGGTGAAAGCGTCAGGGTGGCCCGCGAAATTCAAAATTTCTTACGTTTTTTGCAATTTGCAGGGCAGTGCTAAGTTTTATGTTGATAAACATATCGGTCGCGACTGTAAGACTGTGTAAGACATATGTAGTTACAGAATTATAACTACCTTGGAGCATCCCCCTTAAGCTCGTCGGCTATATTCACTTGAATACTCATGGTTGCAATGTGGACAATTTCTTAAAATGCCACGATAGAATAGTTAGATGCGACTCTTTATAAAAAAAAATAATAAAAAAAAAAAATATTTCAGACAAAAAAGTCCATAGGCAAGGCAAGGTTTTTTTTTTTTGGTGTGGCACTAGTAAGGCAAGGTTGTTAGTAACAAGAATTTTGCTTAAGTATAATCAAATATTAGTAGGTAAAGTAACCATCGTCTACGTCTTATGTTCCTAACAAAACAACAAACCATCGATTGAACACAACAGTCAATTTTGACAGCGCTCACGGTGATATTTATTTGGGGCATGGTCGGTGTAATCGCAAGGTTGCGCATTATCAGTTATCACGTCATCTATGACGATTCAAGGGACATCGATATCACGCTCACGGTAATGCGGAACGGTTTTATGGACGCTCAAATCGATTACTGCTTAATTCGGATTGCGGCCTATGATGCTGTATGCTGTCAATGTCAAAACACTGTCAAAAAAAAATGTCAGACGACGAAAGAGTCCAAATGTCAAAGTCAAACAGTCTGGAAGGAACTGAGGTGCGAATTTGTTAATTAATTTAATTTTTTGTCATTAATAATAGACTGCGTACTTCTGCTCTCTAACATAAGCTTTATTTAAAACCCAACCTCACCATTTCACGTGCAGTGTAAAAGTTGTATTCACAAAAACGTTCAGTGCCCAAACATTCAATGATACTCGTATTTCTTCGTAATGTGAAAACCAAAACTTAAAACAAACTTGTACTGTTGTAGAAGATAAGTGCCATTATTTGTATATGTAACAGAGTAGCATTATCTTTCATTCGTCACAACTCACAAGGTTATATTTTCACTTGCTAAGAACCTTTGTGGATTGTTGTGTATAGCTTTATTTATGTACTCAATTATTCGCGACTCAGTGCCAATGGAGTATGATAACGATGAGAATACATGGCGTAGGCCTTCGACGCCTAAGGTGGAGCGCTCAGCATGCCACCAAATCCCCAAGCGGTCATCAACAGTTGCTGTAGTGGTACTTGGACTTGCAGTCCTTAGCTGCTTGCTTGGTTATTGTGTACTCAGTGAGACGCTGCCTTACGAGTCTAAGACCCTGCGTCTTGTTATTATTGTAAGTATTTAACAGGATTTATTATATGCTACTGCAATTTTTCTTGATAATGAAAAATCTTGTTTCAGAATTTTTTGAAGCTTAGTCAGCTAGTCCCAACTAAACTTAATAATTCATGTGTTTACAAAATCTTAAAAGTAAATGTAAATCAATATTGATTTCATTAACATAATAACTTTATACTATTAAATAAGAAAGTTTCTGAGGATGAATGGATGGATGTATGTTTATTAACCGAAGATATAAGCTAGACATGTAAAAAATTTAGTCATTTACAAATTTTCAGTGCTCCCATTGATTCATTATTTCGCTTTTATACAATATTTCGGTAGTTTAATTATTAGCTTAATTTCCCAGTTGTTCCGCCACGGAGCCAGGACCCCGGTAGAGACCTACAACAGTGACCCATACAAAAACTATCAATGGCCTGATGGACTTGGCAGTCTGACTAATGTAAGTTAACTTTATGTAATCACAAGTACCTATAATATTATAATAATTGGTCTAGCCATTTCAAGTGTAGCTGCAGTGTGAGAAGTCGCAGGTTCAGTTATTGGGTTTTTCTATCAGGAATAGCTCAGTAGCACAGTCTGGTTTTGTGTGTGGTTGATGGCATTAGGTTTGCCCCTTATGGCATGGGACTTCAAATATGAATGTATCTGGTTTGGTTACCGTCCATGACTGGACATAGGGCTTACCAGTGAGCTGGATGCTTTACATTACACATCCATTCAGTACAAACCACCAAGATTTCTATTACATCAGAAGTTTTATTGAAAATTTAAACTATAAAATTATTGGTTTAAACATAAAAAACAATGTATGATAATTAGACTTGTTTGTTAAATTAAGTTGAGATAAGGAAACTAAAAATAAGTATTAGCAAGCAATTCTATTAATCTAAAACTTTGCATTTGCTCCAGGGTAGCCCATTGTATTGTATTGTAATGTACAGACGCCAGTACATCAACTTACCCCAATCTGTCAAATTTTCCCAATCGAAAATGAACCTTCTTCATTTGTGGTAAAGTTGAAAATCTATTAAAGAAATTTTACAGTATTGATTAGGTTGATCTGCTGGCGTCTGTACAACAGGGTGGTGTCCGCAACTCCACGTCAAAGCGCGTATTTTGCGTATAGGCTATAATCCACCACGCGGGCCCAGTGCGGGTTGGTAGATGTCACATGTCTTCGAATTTTTGGTTCTAGGATATGCCGGTTTCCTCACGATGTTTTCCTTCACCGTTTTGAGAGCAGTGGTGATGAATTAATTTACACAAAGTAGTGCTCCTGTCTGGGTTCGAACCCACGACTTACTATTCGTAAGTCGGGGCCGCCACCACTAGGCCACCGCTGCTCCAGGGTAGCCATATATACCCTTAAAAGTAATTCCTAGGCCTTTATGAACTTGAGGGTTTTATTGATAATTTTGATGATTATAATTCTGTTGCTAAAAAACGTCTTACAGCCGCGAATCATATTTTCATCTACATACAACCTAGTACTCAAACTCAAATTCTTTATTGCTTTGTAGTAACTGGCCTGGTGCTTCCACCGTAAGAATGAAACTCATTGTGATGGTTTTTCTAGGCTGGCAAGCTTCAACTGTATGAGCTAGGCAAGAAGTACAGAAGCTACTATGCCAACTTCATCCCTGAGGAGTACTGTGAGAAGGACGTGTTCATCCAGAGCAGTGACAAGTCTCGGTGTCTCATGAGCGCGTACACGTTCCTCGCGGGGCTGTACCCGCCCACGGAGCGGCAGATGTGGCACCCCGAGCTGCCGTGGCAGCCCGTACCTGTGCACTCTCTGCCCAAGGAACTGGACAATGTATGTCATTAATTATATTATTTTAACTAATATTATACCTGTGTACACAATACTCGCTTTGGAAGTGCAGCCACCTTCCCGATATAAAAAAACGTTTGCAACTCTTATAATACAAGTGAAAGAGTTTAATTGTTATATTATTTTCACGCTTTAATGGGCCCAACAGATTTTGACAAAATTTGGCATAATAATATGTTTGGTCCTGGTTTTTATCCCGGTAGGATATTCCTGTGGGATTAATTCCGACTTACAAACGAAATCGCGGAAAACAGCTTTAATAAATAATAAACTCATTACAGGTGTATTTCGAAAGTAAGTAGGTACAGTTCATTCTGATAAAACAATTTCGTATCGGCGGCAGCAAGGCAGACTGAAACGAAATATTGACATAGGTACATACAGCCATATTATGTACTTATCAACAACAGAAGCGAGACGTGCCGATTTATGAACCCGTATTTCCTTTGCTCCCGCATTATAGCAAACTGCAATCTCGAAATAAAGCCCTAGATTCAAAACAGTGTAGCATCGTTTGCTTCCTGGCCTTTTTTTCGGTTGGGAAATCATCAAATAACTCCTTCCGCTTTGTGCAGAGTGGGACGGACTGTCAAACTTTTACTGACTAAAACTCATCCATGTTCCTTCTTAGCCCTTTGTGTACCAGACCCGGGGTATGTCTTTCCAACAGTTGGCCCATTATGTTACTTGGGGTTTGGTGCAACACGTTTTTTTCTTCCATTCTCCTCTGCCAACTGTAACGCATTTATTTACAGCTTTTCCCTTCATATCACTCCTCTCCTCACACAACCCATCCATCGTTTCCTTTGTCTTCCTCTCCCTCTGCATCCATCAACGTTTGTATTCATCACACTTTAGTCCCATGTGATCAGTCCCTCATCACATGTCAAAACAGTGTAGCATGAACTCAAAATAATTTCCATTTCAGATAGTAGCAGCAACAAAACCCTGCAAACTATGGAAGGCGATGTATGACGAGCAAGTTGCTGAAAAGAATTCAGATCCGAAGTTCACAGAGTTATTTGACTATTTGAGTAAACACACGAATCAGAGCATGCGCAGTGTCGTCCCTGTGGACTTCCTGTACAGCACACTGCTAGCTGAGCAGGAGGCGGGGCTCAAGCTGCCGGAGTGGACGAGAACTGTGTTTCCTAGTAAAATGCGGATGCCGTTCATGCTGAGTTTAGCGTTGCTGTCTTATAATGAAACCTTGCAGAGGCTACAAGTTGGTGAGTAGTTATAGTAATAGTTTGAACATTTTAAAGGTAAAATGTAGATACAATTTAGGCCTTATTAGAAATGTTTCAATAACAATGCATAAACAGGCTACAATGGATCCACTGTTGGGACACAGGTCTCATCTCCATGAGGGAATGTGCTGAAATCCACCACGCGGGCCAGTGTGGTGTGGTAGATGACACATGACTTCGAATTTTTGGTTCTAGGACATGCTGTTTCCTCACGATGATTTCCTTCACCGTTTTGAGAGCAGTGGTGAGGAAACCAAAAACTTCCAACCCACGACTTATTATTCGTAAGTCAGGGCCGTCGGTGCTCCCTCCAATGCAATCTAACTTGTTGATACTCTCCAATACCATAAAATACCACCGGCAATTGTTATAAACGCGCGAAATGCACCATGTAATTTCAGGTCCACTTCTAAAGGAGATAAAGCACTACCTAGACGAGACAGTTTCGCATGAGAACGTGGACCGCTCTCTATACGTGTACTCAGGACACGACGTCACGGTCGTGTCGCTCTGGCGCGCCTTCGGGTTCAACGACCTGCTGGAGCCGGAGTACGGATCTAGCATCGTCATCGAGTTGCATGAGGATGTTGAGCAGGAGGCGTTCTTTGTTAAGGTATGTTCTGGTGTCCTAGGAGAGAAGTACATCTCTCCTCATACTAGGAGTTTCTGCTTTATCGTGGGTGTGTTTACAAACATTTAAAATTGCAGACACAAACAGCTAGACCCCGAACTACTACCTGTAGGCCATAGAAATATTTGATCCGTGTGGGAATCGAACTCGCGACACAGCGCAGCAGTCAATCGCTCAGCCACGTTGCCATGCCGTCAATCCATTACAATACAGTCTTCAAAATTTCCAAAAATAGTTGTGCCCTATGTCATTACTTGCCAGAATTTGATCCTTTTTAAGCGACGCTATCAAATGGTGTAATGTGGTTCGATTCCTGGCTAGGAATATTGATTTTTCAAAATTCCAATGATGTAAAACTGCCTCATTAGAATTTTTCTTTTGTTTTCATCAAAATTGAGCCCAATAGTCCTCGTATAGCTCCCTCTGTGCGGCTCCATTCTGCGTCGATAAGTCTTGTCTATCCCTAAGACGCGGTTTCTATAATTCCAGACATTCTACCGCAACAACACAAAGGTGGAAGTTCCCTTGGAGCTGAAGTTACCATTCTGCGACGATCCATGTACTTACACTCAATTTAGTACGCACGTCACCAAGTTTATATCCGACGACTGGGAGGCCGACTGCGGTAACAAGTAAACCAATATAGTCGTTGCTAATCACGAGCCCGCATCTGTGACTTTAAAATCATTGACATAAGATTGAAATTACAATGGGTGTTCGTGCAATGCAACAACTATATTTATGTAAGTCTATGGATTATGCCATTATAGTCCAGTCGCTAGTATAAGTGAAGTCGCAATATGTCGAATTTTATCTTTTATTTAAGTATGTAAAGTTTAATTTTGTAAGATTTGCCCCAACATAGTTGGAAAGAAGCTAAGGAGTGATGGTTTCGTAATCAACGTCTGCAGAGATAATATGCGGTGTCCATTTTCTTATTTACAAAGTGGACAAACTGCAGGGGATCTAAAAAGGCCACTTTATCAGAAACATAATTTGAATCACGTTAAAATTTAAAATTCTTAAAATGGACTTTATGGTTATGATTGTAAGGTCCATTTTACCAATTTAATTTTTTTAAGATGATTCAAATTATGATTATGGGCCATTTTAGGCCCGCAGATCGCTCTCGAAATTATGCTGTCACCCTCTTGATGGAATCTGTGATTGTTTTGTGACATATATGTATAGATCTGGCAGTTACAGTAATGAATCTTCACATTAACTAGCACTGTATTCAATTCGAGTTATTTTTAGTTTTTCTAAACACAATTATTTTAAGTCACAATGCCATAGATATCATGTTTGCCAAAATCTTAGTATGTGGTGTTTTCTAAGAAGACAACTTTTTTATCACAATTTTTCATCACAAGCTTATTTTATAAGACTCAAGTAGTAATGATATGCCAAAATGTAGCTTATTGTGTGACAGTTTAGATGTTAGGTCAGCTTAACAGGCTGAATGGTTCCAATGAAATAAAATAAATTAATAAATGTGACTAAAGTATGCTATTTACTCAATTATGTATTAGATTTTTTGTATTACTCACGTTGATGATATTATACGTATTTTGATCTGCCTTTATTGAATATTTATATTGTCTACACTATAAATAAATTGAAGAACATTTTAATTCATTGTCTTAGCTACCTATTTGGATCTGCATCCAAGGGCGAGCCGCTCGATGAAACGTTTTAGTGAATGTTTGAGCTAGTTCACCTTGATCCCAAACTTCTATACGCGCGGATTTAAGGTGCATTTGAACTTAAAATAGCAAACTTTTATTAAAATAAAGAATAATCGATAGAAATTGGTAATGCACTACCATTTAGCAATTTTAGGGTGTGCCAGATGCATTCCGTATTATGACACCTGTGATTTCTGAAGTATTTATCTGTCCACTTTTAAATCTACACGATTTTTGTAAAGACTGTATTAGTACACGTTTCATTGATTTTAATGGTGATTGATATTTTTCTTAGACTCCTTTAAAGAGATTATTTTTTAAGAAGATGCCTAAACTTCTTATGAACATTTTATAAAGTATTAAATTGTTGTTGTAAAGAATTAGTTAATTAAGAGACCATGTTGAAAAATACCAATATTTTGATATGATACATAGGCTTCAGCATATATTTAAACAATGTTGAAATTCATTTGAATCTACGATATATAAAGGTAATTAAAATTTATCTCTATTCTGACAAATTATATGATGCACCCAATCCAAAGAAATACTCACAATTTTGCCCTGACTTGATATTATTAAAGCCAAGTTTTATATGACTATGTCTAATCTAGAGAAGGCCTATCTTAAATATTTGTGTAAATCTAAGTATTTTACTATTTATATTATACTGTAATCTTCTTCACACAAGGTATTTTGTCTGAATGTATGGAATTAAAAATTAGCGGGATGTTTCAACTGTTCTGAATAAAAATGTACTTATTCTACAAAGTATTTAGCTTTTTTAAAAGTCACACATTCTATTTCAATTGTTTTACACGAAATAAATGTAGGAAATATTGATGTTGTATTTCATGCGCCACAGAGGCAACTGTAATGTTTGTGTGGGAAGTAAAATTGAACTGTAATCTTTGAGCGCCAGAGCATAAACGCACGCGCGAGGCATAATTTCACATATTTGTGTCTTTGGCGTAAAGGACGCGCTTGCTTGTCACATATATGTGACAATGGCGTTCAAAAGGTTAAGGTTTATTTACACGGAGGGAGTTTTCGTCCGAGTATAATATGCAGAGGCGATTATCACACAAAGTCTTAACATTTTGACAAGAGGTTTCTCTCCGCTTTTTCGAGGTGATAAGCTATCTCTATGAAAATTCGCCATTACTCTTTGTCTGTTTGGTGGGCAACTGATACCAAGTGACTTTAATTATTAAAAGTTAGGCTCTTGTTGTCTTTGATATTACACAAGAAATCCTTATACTTAGATACTTTATTATTCGTTGAGAATAAATGTTAGAGTTTAATAAATTGTAATGTTGTTGTTTTTGTAATGTTTACTATTAAATGTTTTATGTGATATAATTTGGTCTTTTTTAATTTTATATAAACAACAAACCATATAGTCTGGTCACAAACTTTACAAGAGGGAATAAAATAAGCAAGGTACATATCAATTGTATAATTTATTATTGTAAATGATTAAGTAATTAATAGATTGTAAGTAGTAAAATACAATTAAAAAATAAAAACATAACTTACATCTAAGTACAATAATTGGACGGCACATGGACGACAATTTCTTTCTACATAGTACACAATAATACAATAGAAGTATAGGTATTTCTGTAAAAATCTTAATCAATATTTTAGCTTGAAATCTAGACAAATGGACGAACATTTAACTTACATTGCTAATACATAAAGGGTGTAAAAAGACTCATAACGAAGTCGAAAAGTACTTGTCCTGCCCATCATTGCAATCATTTTTTTGTTCTAGACCATACCGTTATAATTTAGATAAGTTCCAACTTCGTCACAAGTTTTTTTTTTTTTAATGCAAGAACTTTACATTAAATACTTCCTCTAGGTACTAGCACAATGTTTCGAGTGCGTTACATTGAGTTTTACCGTGAATCGTGATTTTTCACCCCAAAAAAAGAAGTAATTTCCCAGCAATCAATTTTGCATAATTATGGTTGGTTACTTACCTAGTTTGATGTACAGAATGTTTGGTTAGCGACTTCGTGTAGAGTCTTTACGAGTGTTTACACCCTGTATAATAATAAAATGTCACAAATACCAAAAAAGTGGTAACGAGAATAATATAAAGATGTGATATAAAACTACTTGCATACCTAAGTTGTTCACATTTTCGGTGGAATGTTAATTTGTTACGATGCTAATAAAGTTAAAATACAATATTACGGTTTAAAGCTCAGTCTTAGCTACTTGACTCGTATATCTATGGCTTATCTGGTAATAAAGTAATACTTATAATAAATTGGAAGTTACACTGTGGGAAGTTCAATCTATCATAAGTTCGTTGTTCTTAAATAATCTATCATAATTAAGTTCGTTGTTCTTAAATATTCGTATTTCAAGGCATTAAGGCAAAATCCAAGTCTCGAATTGTTCATTGTTCATACAAAACAGATATTATTGTAAAAGATTATTTTTTTACCTAAGAATAAGCAGCAGCTTTTCCTTTTAGATGTCACAGCAACATCAGCTATTCATCACGCTGTGATCACGCTAATAATGTGCGTTATCAAAATCATCAAAACTTAATACTACTACAAAAAACCCAGTTTATTTCAGTTGCCGCAACATGTAAGTACATGCCGTTCTTTAAATGCTCTCAAGGCTGTCAACACAACAATTGCTACCCATATTCCCACAGCCGCCCAGGCAGTGATGAGAGCTAATTGTAAAGCCACACCAGTGTTAATGAAGTCACCTCGGCGGCTATTCGGCGCGTCCTTCTGTAGGTAGTCCATAAAGTCGTAAATCGCTTGGCATGCTAGACGAAAGTGTATCGCGGTCGCCTGGTCCCCTGTGGCATGGAGCTCCTGTAATGTACATTATATGATAATGAGAATTATGCTGATTAACACTATTAACAGTCATAATTACCACTAAGTGATTATGAAGGTTGCCAATTTCTTGTTTTTCGACTTTAATTAATTGAGAGTTCTTAATTAAAGACACAATTAATAATTGTTTTCTGAGGCAGTACATTGTTCCTTTTAGGAATTACTCATGTTAATAGTGATAAGAATAGTAAGATTTTAAGGGGAGGTTCAGGTAGCTAGGTTCAAGGGTTCAGTTAAACTTGGGATGCATATTTATTATTATGGGGTTTTGGTTTCGGCAGTTAGTCCCTAGTGGACCATTGTGCATGTGACTTGGGATGCATAACTAACCCATAAGCTCAGTAATCTGGGGAAGCAAATATCATTAGAGAATGCCTGCAATAGAAGGTAGACCTTAACTTTTAGTGTCAACAAAATCAACCTAGTGTTCCCAGTTTCATAATGCACAATTAAAAACTTGTCTTACCCTGACTAAGTACCCTCTGTACTGTGTGCAGGTTTTGATGAAGCCAGCAGTCAGAATGGAAGCGTGCACTAGAGAGTACACAGCACACGCAGCTGCTATGCATGATGAGGGGATCCAGCAGTAGATGACAGAGTCATTGCTCCTGCTCACCCTGGTCCGAGTACTCACTACTATTGACTCACCCTCTCTGAAACAATGAGTCATAATGTTAACAACCGATTGTGAGAAGTTAGATTAGAGTTTTGGGGATTAAAAGAAAACTTACATTTCTTCCATTGTTGTAGATTTCTCATCCTCATACTGGCCCACGTTATTGATACACACTCTGTACATATGAAACAGTGCCATGACTAGTGCATACACCAAGACAGGCAGCGGCGCGAACACTGCATACAGGCAGTATGAGTTGTGACCACCATTGAAGTACTGGAACGTGCTGACTCCATACAGTATGCAGCCGCAGTTCGTGTTCTCGAAGTATCCGCCTGGACAGACGTCCAACGTCGTGCGCCAGTGGTTGTACGGTATCCCAATGCATAGAACTGATACAGCGACAAACACAGCCACGAACAAGTAGCTCCAGCAAAGACGTCGTTCTGTTTGATACTGATTCATCGTGAATCGATTCCTGGAAAATAGGCCACTACTTTAATAAATACTTACATATTGCAACGGTTTGATACAGATTTAAGTATAATAGATTTATTTAAATACTTCATCTCGAACATGAACAAACAACAACAATAACTTACTCAAGTAAAGGTTGACACAAAAACCATACATTAACCTGATCTATACCAAAATATGTATTACTAGGTCAGCTCATACGCCAGGTAGGTTTGTTGATAACGATTAAATAAAGGGCAACGCAAAAATAAGATAAAACTTGCTACGATAAGAATCCGATAAGACAACGTCAAGTGTCAACAATGGAGACGCCGAAAATACGCCGATTTTGACAGAACTGGCTACTGACATAGAGTTAAGAGAGGAGTGAGCACAGAGTATCTGTAATACGGGAGCACAGCTTCTCTGAATGCGGGTGCGAGAGTGAGCACAGAACATAATTATATACCCTAAAGGGTGAGTGAGTGACGGTGAAGTGTCGTCCATAGATGTTTATTGACAACAGCCAAAGCCATACATATAATACTGTACTCTTTGACAACAGTAACACAATGGTCAATGGGTCAATGGGCATAGCATAACAAGGATTGAAAGAAAATAATGATTACTCGACTCGAGAGCTTATGTCACTTTCATAGTTTCATACATTCTATTCTAAGACTTAAAGTTGATCAAAGCAAATCGAACAATTAACTAGGTTCAAAAGAAAAAACAATACAACACAATATAAAACAAACAGGAGCTGGGTGAATTTTTTTTAGCATTCATTCCGTAAATTCCGTTATCCGTATTCTACTCTTTGGTGTTGTTACATTGACAATAATTTATTTGTCACTCTAACAGCTGATTAAATGAAATGTCAAAATTCGAAAAATAAACTTGTGCTCACAAACAAAATGTTAGATCGTCAAAATTGAAGATGAAACTGAATAGCAATACTCGAATTATTGGACGGAACATAATACTGGTACCATACAACGAATATCATGTCCTTAGGTAAGTGTTCCTCTTCTGTTATTTTTTAATTTGTAATTGCTAAGTTTACCACTGTAACTTTGTACAGGTACCACGAATGGATGCAGTCCATAGAACTCCAGAAACTTACGGCATCTGAACCACTGACGTTGGAAGAGGAATATGAAATGCAAAAATCATGGCGTGAAGATGAAGATAGTGCGTTTTATTCATAGTACTTACAAAAAGAAACCCAAGCAAGCCTTACAAATAGATAGCTTTACATTTCGAATGATTCATTTATGAAAAACATTTTATTTTCAGAGTGCACTTTTATAATATTAGACAAACACATGTTTGATAAACATCCTGATGAAACAGGTAAGCAGGGCAGACCAGTCTCTAGCTAATATCAAGTCACTCAGCTTAACAAACATTTTAATCAAATCATCTTTCTTCTAGAAGCAATGATTGGAGACACAAACATATTCATAACAGACAATGAATTAGCAGCTGGTGAAATAGAAATAATGATAGCAGAGGAATCAGCTCGAGGCAAAAAGTTGGGATGGGAAGCTGTGATCCTAATGTTCCTCTATGGAATTCAACGCATAAACCTTAAGTTTATTGAAGCAAAAATATCTCTGACCAATGATATCAGTATCAAAATGTTTAACAAATTAGGCTTTCAGGAGAAATCCATAAGTGAGGTGTTCCAAGAAGTTACTTTAGAGAAGAAAGTGGATGATGCATGGATAGAATGGCTGAATAAAGAAGCACAATATGAAATACAAACTTGTTGAATTTGATAGATATTTTGTGTCCTATAATGCCACAACATTAAAATTACTTTTATAGAGAACTGATTTTCTATTCCACAATTGGCAAATATGCAACAAATACCAAAATCATCATCTTTTGTTTGAATTGTAATTATGAGAAGTGTCGCGTCGTGACGCGAATGTAAATAATAGAATTGACATGGCAATACCAACTCAATTGACCAACGTATCGTTACTCTGTGATGAAGGCAGAATGTTTATCTATGGTAAGGTCCACAGAGTGTATTATAGTAAGATCCCGCCAAAGGGTAAGCGTCATGGCGTGGAGGCGACTATCTTTGGCGGCGTGTTATGCGGTTACAAGTAAAAGTGGAACTAACAAGTCGCTCGTCGACGGAGTGCTGTGTGAAAGCTAAGTAGAAATATCGCTAAGTAGAGCTTAGCTAAGTAGCCTTTGAGTAGTTGCTATTATTAGAGTAATATGGCATGAGGCTAAAGTTGGTAGCTGGTGGCGGTGCTTGTAGATTATTAGATATGATGTAGAACTAGTAACGCTGTATGATCGAGCCTGTGTTTAGCTGGCCTCGTGGGTAGCACGGGGCAGATAGACAAGGCTGGCTTCTGAAAGCCATCTAGTAAAGAGCCTGTGTTTAGCTGGCTTCGTGGGTGGCACGTGGCAGATAGACAAGGCTGGCTTCTGAAAGCCATCTAGTAAAGAGCCTGTGTTTAGCTGGCTTCGTGGGTGGCACGTGGCAGATAGACAAGGCTGGCTTATGAAATACTAAAGGCATAGAGTTGGAATGGTCGGCCATGAGGGTCGGATCCTAAACAACTACCTAGAGTTTGGGCAGAAGATTTCAATGGTTGGCTAAGACAGAGCCTGAACCTAAGCAACTGCTAGAGTTGGGATTCCCGGGGCAGAATAGTGCAAGGGTTGACTAAGATAGGGTCTGAACTAATGCAACTGCTAGAGCTGGGGATTCCTTGGGCAGGAGATTGCGAGGGTGGCCAAGAGAGGGTCTGAACCTAAGCAACTGCTAGAGTTGGGGATGTATGAACTAATCAACCCCTTATATCCTTAATGGTGCATGAGTGTGGCGCTAACGCTTATTTCTATTTACAGCTTGGAAGAGGTGGCATAATCACGGGCCGGATAGACCGCCCTGACCATGCTTCCTTCTCCCCGCCCGTGGTACAGAAGTAGTTAGTATCAACGGGCATTAACACCTACAGATGGTGAACAGCAGCGGCTAGCAGCTAGCTGAAGGGCGCGGCTAGAGATGGTGAACAAGCGGTTGAAGGAGGTGAAATAGGGACGAGAACAATAAAGCGAGGTACGATACTCAAAGTATTTATTACCATGATGAGATCATTATATGTATTATTCGTGCGCCTGCTTATGTAAGCGAACCTAAGGCACAACTATATTACATACCCCATATGGCTTACATAATAGAGCAGGGGCGTCACGACAAGAAGTGTGAAAAATGGCTTGGTTGCCATAAATGCAATTTCCTTACTGTCAGATCAGCTGGATGTAAAATTTTACTTTTGCGATTTTACATGCTGCTTTGCCAGACATCCTACAGTGTAATTTGGTCTACATAACCACTCCTTTTTTCACCCTGGAATCACCCACTGCCCTAGACCTACCCAACTGTCCTAGAGTTTGGCCAACGAAAGCTGTCCACGCATTATTTTCAGAATTTTTAATATGGCAATAATTTAGGACTGTCAAAATTGACAGGTTGCGTACAGCTTGACAAAAAAGTTTGACGCGGTGACAGTTGGAACTACAAATTTCCTACCTGGCAATATCGCGTTTTCTGTCAAACGGCAATGCCATTGGCTTGTCACTGCTCAGGGTTGCCAGAATGTCGCTCACAACGCCCTCATTTTTTCCTTACTCTATTTTGCCAAACTGTACTTGAGTCATCGTGATCTTGTGTTTACGAAAACAATCAAAAGTTCGACGAAAAAGCTTCTATTTACTATGATTGACAAATAAAGACATAAAAAGTGATTTGACCATCATCATCTCAGCCGAAAGACACCCACTGCTGGACATAGGCCTCCCCCAAGTGTCGCCACATTGACCGGTCCCTTGCGACTCGCATCCACCGGATTCCCGCAACCTTCACCAGGTCATCGGTCCACCTAGTGGGAGGTCTTCCAACGCATCATCTTCCGGTTCGCGGTCGCCAATCCAGAACTTTTCGGCCCCAACGGCCATCCGTTAAGACGATGTACACAATGCTTATTAGTTATATTTACAAAACTACTGGACCGATTTACATGATTCTTGCGTGGAAAATGGTTTTAAGCCAAGTCCAGCGTTTCACACTAATCTATACGTTATATCTCAATAAATAAAATCATTTCGAGTTACCTAATTTATATGACACAAAACCTTCTAAGTTTTTTCTTTCTTATTGGACTTTAATACTATGATGATGCCAATAACGTAAAACCAACAAGATTCTAGTGAGATTCTATAAAAAAATCACTTAATAGGCTTGTTAACTGAAAAAATGTTAAAAACTAAGTTTTATGTTTTTTTTTTCTTTTTACTTACTTTTTTTTTTACATCACATTAAGTCCGTCACTTAGATTATCAAAAATTATTTGACCCGTATTTTTTCTTTTGTCACATAAAACAAAATTGACGAAGATACGACGCTTTTAAAATTCCCAATACGTCACTGTTCGGTATGATTCTTAGTGAGTACTGACGTCACGAGCGCCCACTCCCGAGTTTTGATGCGTTTTATCTTTGTCAATATTCGTTGATTTACAAAAACAAAAAATACGTGTCCTTTTTTTTTTCTAATACTCTAACTGACGGACTAAATAGATTTGCAATTTATTGATGGTGGAAACAAGCCTATTACATAAATCTAAGTTAATATCACATAGTAATTTAACTGATCGACTCACGTTATACTCTATATATGGCCGCTACTTACACCCTGGTGTGGAGATAGGCTCTCGTCGCCGACATTAATACACTCGAAAATTACAGCTCATAAAACATATAAAATAAATTTTAATTCTTGAATAACAAATAGTATCAACGCCGCGTCGTTTAAGCAGTGTATAGCCACAACAGTAAGTTAACAGCTCTTGATTTTTTAAATTCCCGCCTTTTTTCTTGGACAGCTTTCGCTGGTTAAACTCTAGCAGCCTTATTACAAAAAGCGGTTTAACTAAAAAACCTGGTTTAAACTTCTATAAACTATGGTCTAAACAAAAATGGTATTACAAATCGTGGTTTTGCGATAAAACATAGACTATATCATGGTCTAACGCTAAACCTTGGCGACCCCTAGTTTAACGAAGGTCTAAACTACAAAATCGGCTCTGTCAAAGTTTCCCTTCTAGGTTATATCATCTTTTGAATTATGTTTTCTTATTTAAACTCGAAAATCGATTTAATTGATATTATGGATATTGAAGACACACAGCAGAATCGTGTTTTCAGATCTTTTTTTTTTGTCAATACATTTCACATTAAATTATTAAAATTACTTAAGATGGTAAACAATGGGGCAATTGTTCTACTATAGACCTAAATTGTAAAGCTAAATGAACTTTGTTCAACCAACCGATTTGTTTAATGTTAAGGATAGTTTCATATAACGCGCAAGAATGTTACGTTTCGATCCACGTGCATAAAAATTTTAGAAAATAAATATGACATTAAGGAATATTTTTTAACTGAAACAAAACAGCAATCGACGAAATAACTAAATAATGTTTAAATAACCAGGTTTCAATATTTTTAGCATTCCTAAACATCATCTAATCATTAACGTATTATCAAAACGTTTTTTTTTTCTGGGAATACGGAACGTTGCAATTGAATGATATCATGGTGAACGAATGATTTTTGTGTTAATCTGTGGTTGATGGTTCAAATGACAGTACTAAGAAGACCAAGGTTTTTTTAAGTTTTGTAATACGAATTAATTTAGACCATCGTTCTGCAGATAAGCCTGGACTTTATAGTCCAGGTTTAAAACAAGGTTTATTTAGTTTTTTGTAATAAGACTGTAGGTGAACACTTGTTTGGTTTTCCATTCTCCACGGTTCTGAGAGTTGATCCAGTTTTAACCGCGACTTTGAAAACAATGCCCACAAATGTCCGACAAAACTATGTTGATAAAAATAAAACTGCTAGTAAAAACCGTTTCTTTTAGTACCACTAGAGAAAATTTGGTATCTAGTTAGATAGTCTCGGTCGTTAGCAGTTCCACTGAAAGGCAAAAGACACGTAATCAATATCGAAAAAAAAATTAGTGGACAAAATAAACTGAATAAACCTGATTACCTGTCAGGCTGTCACTGTCAAAATTCAATTTGACAGATTGCAGAATTTATAGATTTGTTGAATCAGTTTTGGATTTATTGCAAGTAATTTACGATTTAGAAAATGCTTTTCAAAGTTATTTGTGTAAGCTTTTTATTTACAACTCAAATATTATGTCATGGTGAAACAGAGGTCAAGTCAGAAGAAGACGTTGGCGTCAAATATGCAAACCGGTGTGAGGTGTGCAAGATTCTAGCTACAGAGTTGCAAGGCAGGCTCGAAGAAACCGGCAAAGTTCACGATGTCATCGAAATTGGATACTCACTCGACGACGTGCAACCTAAGAAGAAGACAAAGTATCAAAAATCAGAGCTGAGACTGATTGAATCGTTAGAAGGCGTTTGTGACAAAATTCTAGAATATAACATCCACAAAGAACGTCAGGACAGTACTAGGTTTGCCAAAGGCATGAGTCAGACATTCAAAACTCTACACGGGCTGGTTGACAAGGGGGTGAAAGTGGACCTTGGTATTCCACTTGAATTGTGGGATAAGCCGTCTGCTGAGATAACTCACATGAAAGCACAATGTGAGAGTCTTCTGGAAGAGAATGAAGCTGCAGTGGAGGATTGGTATTGGAACCACCAAGGAGAGATTGCTCTAACAAAACACTTGTGTACCCAACATGCCCTCAGGGGGGCTGATGACTCGTGCTTGGCTGAGCGGCTGACCACTTCTAAGGGTGAGCGAGGCAACTCTGACAAGTCAGAACTATGAGGGTTAATGTTCTATTAGAGATTAAGTACAAGAACAATGTGTATTCCAATAAGTCTGTGTTTATGAACTTGGTGATAACATGGAGGCATTTCAATGATAATATTATAAGTGTTAGAAGTAAGCTCATAATATAATAATGATAATGTAGTTCTATTTCTCATTACTGTGTACTTCTCTGTGTAAAAAAGAGTAAGACTTATTGTACAATTGACGAGGATGTTACCATAAATACATTCAAGATTTTCTTCCATTACAATCACTTTTGTAGATTTTTTTTGTAATAAATCCATTTTGAAATAATAATTCCATATTAAAATCTCTGGGCTATGTCTCGTAAAGCTGTACACAGAATTGTAAAATACTCTTCTACTTGCTAAGTAAATGACAGATGAAAAATCTGTTTGTAGATTTTTCATCATGTTATTTGACTTCTTATAATATTGATCAAAACAATTTTACAATAAAATTAGAACAATTCATAAAGTAGAATGTTTTTTATTAAAACATTAGAAATCTGAATTACTCATCGCATCTCATTAATTGAAATAACATCACACCTACTTGTAATTCTCAAAGCATCAAATACACGTCAACCAATGTACGTGTATTTCCATCTCTGTATCAATACTGCACATTGTATAAGTAGTCAAAGCCTCAAAGGCAAGATAGTCTGACAACCAGTCTTACCAAGTGATATTGAATTATTATCCAGTTACTGGCTGGAGGTCAGACAGGCAGTTGCTCCATGTAAAATACTGATATTTAGTAGTATCTGGTTAGACTGGAAGCCACCTCCAACTTAGTTTGGGAAAAAGCTAAGCAGGTTAATAATCGTGGTCATTCGTTAAAACCAATTTTATGCACAAGTAAAAGAACACTAGTCTAATCAAAGTATGATTGAAAATTGCACACAATCAAGCAGTGTTGCAATTTAAAAAAAAAAATTGTTCAGTGTGTCTTTTGAGGGTCATACCATAGCCATCTCTGCGATTTCATAAATATTGTCTTATTGAACAAAACCTACCCTTGAATGGGCAAATAACTGTTAGCCAGTCTTGTTTCTTGATTCCTGTATGTTCTGAGGTGTAAGGTTTATCCTTGTCTCATAATAAACAATACCCGACGTTGCAGCACTTGCTATTCTTGCTACACACTACACTGCAATTTTAAGAATATTTGGTCAGTGTGTCTTTTGAGGGTCATACCATAGCTATAGCCATCTTTGCGATTTCATAAATATTGTCTCATTGAACAAACCTACATTTGAATGGTGCAAATAACTGTTGCCAATCTTGTTTTCTTATTTCCTGCATGTTCTGAGGTGAAAGGTTTATCCTTGTCTCCTAATAAACAAAATCTCCCGACGTCGCGAAGAGAGTTCTTAGCATAATATACTCAAAAGCAAGCACTGCGACGTCGGGAGATTTTCTTAACCGCCTTCAATGATGACAGCCTGTTGAGTAACAAGCTGTGATCATTGAAGGCGGTTTATGTAGATTAAGCCACATATGTCTCTTCATCATCATAAACAATCCCGTGTCTTTTCAAGCGCACACCATTTAACTCGATTCTCGGCAACTCTTATTCAGTTGCTAGGACATGGAGAGAGCTACTGTCGCAACCCCGTGCACGCCACGACAGTGGCGATAAGTCTCCTCTATGAGGAGTGGCTTGAGGAGCGCCACGGTGGCCTCACCTTCCGCCTGACGCAGGTCCTCACCGGACACGGATGTTTCGGAAGGTTCCTACATCGAATCGAGCGGGAGGAAACGCCCGAGTGTTTTCACTGCGATGATCGACCGGAGGACGGTAGAGGTTTGCCCTGCGTTGGCGGAGCACCGCCGTGTCCTCGTAGCGGCGATCGGCGACGGCGACCTCTCGCATCCAGTCCTGGTTTAATCCATGGTCCGGAGCGAGACGGAATGGGAAGCCGACATCTCCTGCGAAGCAGTCATGCTAGCGAAGGAGGTGGCGGAACGCGAGAGGGAGAGAACCTCTCGCCCCAGCCGCCGCGGGAGACGCACCGGGCGTCGGGGGCCACGTGGTGGACTCCGGTCACCGTAGGCGCGGCCTGTGGACGGTGAGCTATGGGCTAGCTTGCCGTCTTATGACAACAGGCTGTGTCGACGGCGCGTTTGTGTTCCACGCGCGCCTCAAAGAGATGTCAGCACATTGAAGGGGCTGAGGGACTGTTCGAAAGAGATACCGCGGCCCCAGAACATAAAGGGCGAGGAAGGAACATGAATGGGTTTTAGTCAGTAAAAGTCTGACACTCCCTCCCGCTCCGCCCAGTGGGAGAAGTTATTTGATTTCCCATCTGAAAAAAAACAAAGGCCCGGCGCCATTGCCACTTCAGCTTACTTATTCTGTGAGCTATGTCGACAATTACAATGGTTCTATAATTGGTGCTACTACAATGCTGTTAGAAATGTTTACTAACATTATTATAGTAAACATTTTTTAAATGCTGTGCCATACTCGTGTCATGTTTACAAATGTTATAAATGTTTGTAAACATTTTCCGTCAGTGTAGGAGCACTCAAAGCATCTAATCAATTTCTAACAGAATGTAACAAATCGTAACATTAGAAAATGTTTGTAACGTTTTTAACAGCAGTTTGGGAGCACCTTTACAGATTACCTCGTTGCGGATGCGATCCTCGTTTAGAGGGTTTTGATCAGGTTCAATTATAGATCTATGGGTGGCATTCATCGTGGGGAATAAAACATTTACATTTTAGGCCTCTCACTAGGCGGACCGATGAACTGGAGAAGGTTGCGGGAATCCGTTGGATGCGAGTCGCACGGGACCGGTCAATACGTGGCGACACTTGGGCGACGCCTAAGTCAAGCAGAAATGATGACGTCTTTCGGCTGAAATGATGATGAAGATTGCCTTGATGGACTAGTGGTTGCAAGCGCGCCTGCCAAGTATGAAGTTCTGGGTTTGGTTCCCAGGTCAGGCATTGTTATTGAATTTTTTGTTTAAGAATTTCTTATATATTAGTAGCAACAGAGATTTGTGCCCAGTTGATGTCATTAGGTTTGCCTTGCTTACATTAGGGCTTTCTAGTGAAATGAGTAACAACATACCTATGTACACCTCTCCCTTAACCTTCGGTAATGGATTACGGCGTGATGTCATATTAAACATAGCTTAGGCTGTGTCCCCAGTAGGCAAACTGTTAGCAGCCGACTGAGTGAGCCGCTTTGTGGCGAACTGAAATTTGAGTTAGCTGCAAACTCAGATCTCAATTTTCGTGTGTCGTAAGCAAACTGTTATGAGTTAGCCGCTTATTTAGGTCGACCCGTCGACCGATTGAATTTTAACTTTACTATTATTGTACGAAGAGACTGGTTGTGTTGGTCACGATGGATATTATTATTAGAAGTAATTGGTATCTTAGAGGTGCTGAAAGAGGATATAAAAGAAGCACTGGGTTCACCCATTAAACAAGAAAAGGTTGAGTATTGGACAATTTTACGTTGTTTACCCAGAGCTTAGGAAATATGCAGAAAAAAATTACGAGTACCTATTCGTATTTAGTTTTTGTTTTCCTCCGAACACGTCGATAGCTTCTTTCCAACTGCCCGCATGTACAGTTTGCGGCAAACGGACTCACTACGCCCGGCGAAGAACCATATCGCCGCCGCCGACTGGAACTGGTTGTGCTGTGAGTCGGAAACTACGGCGGAGACAGACGGCGCACGTAACGCTGCAAACTGCGTAAAGTGAGCGCAAAACTAGCAAACTGTGGACATTCCATTTCAAACTGTGGTTGGTGTGCATACTAGCATGTCATACTAGTATGACCAGTGAGAATCGCTTGTATTGGTGGTCATACTTGTCATTGTTACACTAAATATAATAGTTTTCTTGTCCCCTGTAGATATAGTTGTTTCAGTCAGTTTACACCGTTTTTATTTTCCGGTTTGGAAATCATCAAATGACTAACGTCACTTTGAGGCGCGCGTGGAACACAGCTCATAGCTAAAAATAAATAATAAATAAATAAATAAATATCGCTGGACATTAACACACAGCGCCATCTAGTGCCACACTAAGCAAGGCTTGTGTCGTGGACACCAGATAGTTGATATACTACATATATACTTTTTTGTTTGTAAATACATACTTATTAAGCTTACTGTCCACAGGCCCGCGCTTACGGTAGCCGGGGGCTACCACGTGACCCCCGACGCCGGAGATTGCCCTACATACAAACAAATGTTCCCTCTTTTTTATATTAGTACAGAAGTACAAAACAAACATAAATGCATATAGGATGTTTATAAAAATAATATGACCACCAGTACAAGCGGTTCTCATCTCACTGGTCATACTAGTATGACATGCCAGTATGACCACCAAGAAATGGCGGGACATTCCATTTCAAATATGGAAGTGCACCGGGCGTACTAAACCGATACGCCGCAAACTCAGTCGGCCGCTTAGTTTGCCTACTGGGAACACAGCCTTAGTACTCATTCACGTTGACTCGCAGGCGCGGTCACGAAATATCAAATATATGGCGTAATATCCAAGTGTTCACGTACACAACGCACGTGCGGTCTAAGTAGCGGGCAAGCTAGCGACCGGCGCGCGCGGCGGGCTCGCGGCAATATCAAACGCGTGAGATGTTTGTGTGTGTTCACGTCGAACTAGCGGCGGAGCGCGCGATTTACTCGCGACGTCAGGTAAGTTCAACCAGTATGAACTTGTCGCTAGAAACGGACTCGCGCAAACGCCTGGCGGCCAATGTGAACACGAACTCGACAGGTCTCCGCGCCCGCACCCGCACCCGCCCCCGTTTTCATACGTGAACAAGTACTTAGTGTTCGGATGCAGTATGTGTGATTGAAAATAAAACAAAATAATCATTAATAAGCACCTTTTTAATCGACTGTCAAAAAGTGTCACCTAATTTATAAATAAAAGTAATATCTCAACTCTATAATTTGCACCAATTATCTTACACAATGGTATTTATAGGTGCTAATAACATGCAGCCATCCTGCAATCTTATTGGGGCGAGAACGAAACTAAATTTACTTAACAAGACAAATAAATAACTATAGGATTAAGGTTTTAAGATTTCATATTATGATCTCATAATATTAAATACATTCGCTCTTGTACTCAACGCGCATACAAAATTTAAACGACGTAATGCACACTATAATTTATCTCTTGAGGACACCGAGAAGGCCCGCGACGCGCGGGGCGTCGTATTGAATCTCCTTGTTGACTGGGCGCGGGCGGCACACGGTAGTGTGGTCGCGCCACTATCCCGTGTCTATGGTCTAGAGGTAGGGGCTGGTGTCTTGGTATTCGTCGTCGCTTTCGTCGGACCCGTCGTCCGTCAGCTGTCGCTGTGCGGCCGCTTCCGAGTCGCCAGCACAGTCAGAGCTCGATGCATCTGTTGACAAACATTCACATAAGACTTGTGTAACTCTCCCTCAACGGCAGTAATGTAACAAATTATAGAGTAGCATTATGGAGTATTAGTACGCATTTTTGTATTTACTGGCTAAGGGCCTAGCTACAGTATTCATCATCCTGTGCCAGCATCATTTGAAAGTCCAAATATCGTTTATCTTGTAAATATCTCTTTCTCACTACTTAAAGCAAAAAGTATTTTTTTTTACTTTAGTAGCTTGAATGCAGGCTGACTACTGTTTTCATTCTAAAGTAAAAAAAATAACATCACTCTAATGTTAATTTTGTACTGCATTACACACTAAAGTCTAGAATAAACTGACTAAATTAAACATCTGCACATAAATAAAAATGCAACCTACAGAGTTACTTGAGTTCTAGTTTTTATATTACTTTTGTAAACATCTTACATTGTTGTCACATCAGTTTTGAAATGATAACAGTGTTATCCACAGTGTTTTTCTTAATAAAAATCTACACTAATGAACATGCAACTAACTTTCTGACTAAGTTACTTCTTCAGCATTCAAATGGGCCTCGTTTTCATGAGTGTTCGATCATGCTGTTGGCAGTTGGCAGCATGGCGTGTGAGTGTGGTATACCGTCTCGTACAGTAGCTAAGACAAGCAGTGCAATAATTACCCAGTTACCTGCTTGTGGCTCATAGAGGGTTTCATAGCGCCGAGACTTTGCCGGGGGTGGTGACACTGAACTCCGGCTAAAATAGAAAAGATTTCATTTAGATTTTTTTTTTCTATTTTTTTGCATTTTGTTTTGAGAAAATGGCTGAAGTTTATATATTGTCACTGCAGATCATGAGCGGCAACGTTGATAGCAAGATGAGCTTTTTTGTGGCCTGTTTGTAGTATGTCAATACCAAATAGGCTATGCTAGATATCGCTTTCATCGATAAGCCATTGTAACGATAGAATAAGCAATATTGTAAAACAGTTGTTTAAATTTTGGTGTATAATAAAGTATATTCTAATCTATTCTATGGTCCGTATACACCCCGGGCATTGTTTTGTTTTTTGTCTAGTTTACTCATAGTAAGTTAGAAACTGGCAGAAGGCCCAAAAACCAAGACTTAGCCCTCAAAAGACCCCGTATTTTACCACATTAATTGCTATTACAGAATAGCACCCAAAAGAACTTTACACAGCAAGTGCTCAGACTAAACAAGCGTGAATCTACGAACATAGTGAAATAGTCGCCAAACACAAGCTTTAAATGGGTGATCCTAATACTATTATGAATCGGATATAAGTTTTATAGCGACGGTGTTTATGATGGCGATGGCGATGGCGGGTAGAATTGTTGCTCTGATACATGCATGTGACAGAATCGAAATAAAAAACTACAATAAACAAATCCAACCTGTAGTACCTGTGATCAAGTTCATCTCCGTGCGCGTCTCCGTTCTCGCTGGGGGGCGGGGACCCGCGCGGGGAGGGAGGCTGGCTGAGCGCCTGCATGAGACGTCCCTTGGACTCGTTCCAGATGTTGGACAGGCGCCCGTCGGGACCGAACAGCAGCAGGAACGCGTCGATCAGCTCCCGGGACTTCTCCTCCCATTTCGTTAGGATGTCCACTCGCTTCTCGCCTATGTTTGTCATCACCTGAAGAAAATTTGAGATAAAGTTATTGTTTTATGGGAATGAAGCCTCGTTGGTCGATTGGTCGCAAGTGAGCTCATGGGTTTGATTCCCGATTATTATTATGATTCTGCTAAAGCGGCCATTTTAGACTACCTGCTAACTACATGATAACTATTTAAATCTTTATCTGATTACTAATATTGATGAAGTACCGCGCATAAAGTACTACAGCGTATTAATAAGTCTGAATCATTATTGACAATTAGGTACCTATATCAACATAAGTCCAATGTTGACTCATGTGGAAACATCTAGCTTTCTTTAGGACCGGAAATAATAACTTCTTATCACGCCTGAAATCTACCTAGATTACATTTCGTCAGTTATACGTATAAGTACAACTGCCATGGATGGATCAATGGATTTTTGTTTCTCTTTCACGCAAAAACTTCTGAACGGATTTGGATGAAATTTAGCGTATGTGATATACTAATAAACGTAGCGTGAGCTTTATGGTTCCGTGTGTCGACTAGTCTCCACTTATCCCAAGCAGCGAGCACACGTACCCCTGAAGTAGTTCATCTACTTACTGAAAATTTGGTGGTTTTATTCCAAACCCTAACTAGTGTTATTAGTGAACACCACAGAACGGATAGCTTATAACCTGGATTATCATATAGGGTACTTTTTTATTCCAGTAGTATGATCACGTGGGACAAATATCGAACTTCACGCGGGCGTAGCCGGGGGGATAAGCTAGTAGGACACTACTCCAGACATAGGTCTACCCCTTTCAATAACAGTTCGCCCTATCGTTTCAACCTTGATCAAGTTCAATAACTCCGGGCATCCGTGATTCGGTTGTTTAGTGAAAAAGTTCGTTGAATCGGCAACAGGTCCCCGCTGGTAACGACACAAGGTCAGCCGCTCTATCGGCGATATCTTACTATTTTTGCGAACAGAACGTTGACTACGTAAAGCTTTTGTTAGTGATAATACAAGGTTAAGTGTCTCAAACTTGTTTGATATCTTATTACCTAACTTGAGATTTGATAGGGACATGTTTTGAGAACGGGCGCACTATTCGATCATCATCGGACAGTATCTCGGAACTCTACATAGATTTGCGAGCAAAAAACTTGTTCAGTTTTTGTTGCGCGTGTACATTCTGGAAGAATTTAATTTCCAGAATCTACACGCACTACAAAATCATCTGTGGCTTATACTAGTTATACTGTACTAAATAAATCCCAAATTCTCAACGATGAATTATTCGACATATCAACGGTGTCCCTGTCCACCGTTGATATTTCGAATGTTCTTATTTGTGACAGGATCTTTCGAAATGTCACACGTTTCTACACCTCTTATACCAAAGAAAGGTCTTTAGACTGCGCGATGTTTGTTAGTCAAAGAACTGTACGTCATGGTCTATCCATGTACCAAATTGCATCCGCATCCGTGCAGCAGTGAGAAAATAACAAACAGACTGCATTTATAATATTAGTATCTATGGATAGAAACAGTTCCTTACTTTTTTGCCCTTCTCCTTAAGGTCATCCATCTTGTTCTGTAGACGGAACTTCTTCTCGTTGAGGTAGCCCACGTTGAGCTCTTTGGCGGAGTAGCCGCGCGCCAGGTTCCGACGCACGTATATGTCGTAGTCGCGCACTATTCGCGCCACAATATCTGATGTGGATACGCCTGGAACAAACAAGATTGCACGTTAAATTTGGAATAAACATAACTTACGAAATGTCGGTGGTCCTCTGCCAAACCCATCGAGAACAGACAGGCGTGATGTTTTGTTATGTAGATTTGGAACTGGGTGGAGTGGGGGAAATAATCGCTCAAATATATGATCTCGACAACAGAAGCAGAAGTTCGGATGTACCAAATTACTCTGTGTTTGTACATCCGACCTTATGCTTCTTATTACGAGACATGTTATAGCATTATTTTCCGAGGAGCGAATAATGTACTGCTGCAGTATAAGCATAAAAAGATAATAATAATAATGCTACGAAATTCTAACGAGGACTTTAAAACATTCGAAACAACTATTTCTGTTAAACGGCGTATGATACGCATAGTTTAGATCCTGTACAAAATATGCTGGTACTTTTCTACACATAGAATAGACATCAGGGGATATACTCAGTCAGCACATAATATCACCTCATCATTCCTAAGAACTATCGTACAACACCAGCATAATTAAATTCCTAAGAACTATCGTACAACACCAGCATAATTAAATGTATTCTCTTCGACCTCCACTGATTTGACGGACCAAACCTTGGCCACGCTTGATCCTACCGTTTTTAGAAAGGTGTGGACTATGGACCTCTAGCTAACATTCGAAGATTGCCACCTTCCACCTTGACGGTTATTCATGCATGCACAATTATTGCACACATCGACCAGTGGTGCTCAAACTGGGGCCCAATGATCTATGCGGCCCACCAATTTTAACTGTGTCACGTACATTGAAATGACCCTATATGGATAAATAATCTATTAGTTCACGTAACCTGAATGCGGCCAGCGAGTGTTTGTTTAGGTACCAAGATCGAGAAACAAATATTTAGAACATTGCCTACTTTGGTATTTTTTACGGTTCGCATTTTGAATACTTTTCATTTTAAGCGTGCGGCTTTTTAAACCCCCACCAACTTTAACAGGAACGACAAGACGTGCGTCAATGGTGTAAAGTTGATAATGTAGTTACGTATCTCTTTTCAGACCGAATTGAATTAATTACAATAAAGTAGGCATTCATAGATATGCTAGGTTTATCGTAACAGGTGGCTTTTTGTTACTTTCCTATTCATGACTATCTACTTCAAATGTCATTTCAACAGGTGTAGTCTTTCTTGTAGCCACTACACTTTTAGAATTGTATATCATCAAAATATATTTTCCAAGTTGCAATCTATAATTTTATAATAAGGCATCACGTTCTGATCGCAATTTTGCTTTATTAAATAGGTAGGTACTCTATAAGCATTTGTGTGAATTGTAAGTTTCTACACAATTATTTTACTTTTTGACTAATTGGAGGCGAAAATAAACAGTCTTCGTCAAACGAGCTTAATACTTAAAGAATTAAAGACGGATGAATAATGATAAGCATGATAGCTCGACGTACCTTCCGTCCTCTGAGTAGCGACGAACATGTCCTTAGCCTTAATGAGCGCGTACGTGTCCTCGCAGTCTTCCGTCGTGTAGGGAATGTCGTCGTGTGCCACGAAGTCTATCTTATGCTTCTCTAGGAACTCCTCGCTGTACTCCCACGGCGCGTCCATTACTACCTGCAAACAACGTAAGGGTATATAAAACGATGTACGTTTTTTTAGACAAAACGGGACCTGATTTATCAACGTTTTTGGCAGCCTAGATGTATCATGCTTCGTTTGTGTCAATCAGGTATAATCACAGAAATACCCTGTTATTATACTACCCCATCTGATCTGATTGGTTTATGAAAAATAAATGACCAGTCCGTCACTGTTCCCCGACTGTATTTTGTTTGTCATGGCCCAGGTTGTACTCGTCAGGAAGAGCAAAGCATGAACTGAAGACCTGGTCGGCCCAAAATCAGGCGGGACTTGATCAGGACGAGTTAATAAAAAAAAAATGAATCTTTTCATTACTCATACTCGGAAAGTAGGTCTGAAGTTGCCTGAGGAGCGGGTTGAAAGTAACACTTTTCAGCCCTAGGGAGAATCGATTTCAACTGACAGCTGTCAAATTATAAAAAGAAAGTTCTATTTTCACATTTCTATTGAACATGGTGGAGGCTGTATACAGCGGTACAGCCTCTAAATTATAGCGCGATGTAAAATTGAAATAACATAAAATTCAGTATTAATTAAAGAATATTTTTTTTAAATATGTAACTTATAATTTAGTTACTTACAAATATTTCTTTAAAATAACATAGATTTGGGCAAAATGTTTACTATTTTTTCAGTGACGAAAGTGAAAAATAAAGGCTGAATAGCCGGCCACAGAAAAAAAAAATACAAAATAGGCGGGAAAGCGGCAATCCGATCTTATTTTTTTTTTCGAGTTGTGTCGTGTTGTGTTGTATTTTTATTTTCATTGTATTCGTAATGAAAAGCACAGTGTTTACCTAGGGTTAAGACTTATTTAGTCCCTCGAACTATTGGCGTCTCGGGACTAAATAAGTTACTTTCACCCCTAGGGTAACTATGTGCAATTGCCACCAATTTTATCCGTTCCTGACAGGTCATTGAGCTCAGTGTACCCGAATTCCGGAAGGCCCTGACCTTAATGGTGTCGATAGACCATAACTAAACACTTTTATTAATAGTGTAACATAATATTGTTCATTTACAGCGAGATATTATGGAAATTTATTTTAAGTAGGTACTTATAATAGTTATTTTATGTGAAGAAAAATAAAATGAATAAATAACGAAGGCAATTTAAATAATATGGCGTGTTGGGTGTCAAAGTTCAGTTTATTTGCGTTTAAGGAAGTTATTCGAATCCATCTGAAAAACTGTAGTGCCCGCCATTCAACTCAACTCAACTCAACTCAAAGCATTTATTTCAATTAGACCATTACGGCACTTTTGAATGTCAAAAATACAAAGAAAAATCAAAGCTACAGTCACAGACACAAGGCATAATAACTTGAGAAAGTACTGTAGTTGCCCATTCCCTAGCGTAGATCTCTATGGAGAAGAACGGGCAAGAAACTCCATGGACACTCTTTTAAATCAAAACATTGTTACAAAATCTTGGTTACATCATTCATGTTGCGATTAAACATATATGTGAGAACGATGTACAAAGACGTGCACATTAAGAGCGTCCAGAGAAAAGATTAAATCAACATCATAAAAATAAAGTAATTAAAATTAACCGTGGCAGCTAAGAGATGACCAGTCTCAACTGACAGCGCCCGTTCACGAACATGACGCATGTATCAGCACCATTCAGCTCAACCATATTGAAGGGAACTAAATGACCCGACACACCCGCCACCATCACCGAGACATTTGAGTGAGCATGACATTCTCTCAGCTGGTTTGGCTTATTCAAGTCAAAAAAAATAAAATAACTAGATGTAAATGGTGGCTTTACAGTGCATAGTACTCACACATGCGCTATGAAGTTATATAATACTAATATATGGAATCTATACAATGCAAGGATCTTTTTTACAATCTTCTGCAGCTTCCACAATAACTAAACTGGGAATCAATTTGTTTGCCCCTATGGTTGTGGAGCAGGACCAGCATTGAGCCAAGCATTTTTATCATCAATGTAATCCCCCAACTTATAATATGCTTGCCTACATAGTGTGCGTTTTATACAAGATTTAAACTTTGTCTCATTCAGTTGAAGAACGTGGGGAGGGATTTTATTGTAACATTTTAAACAGTACCCCATGAAAGTTGAATCTACTTTAGCAAGCCTGAAACCTGGCTGAACTAGTTGATCCCTATTTCTAGTACTATAGTGATGTCTGTCACCTCTTTTACTGAATAAATGCAGGTTTTTCCTAACGTACATGATGTTTTCATAGATATATTGACAAGGTACTGTCATGATATTAATTTTCTTGAACAGCTCTCTTAGAGAATCACGTCGACGTAAGTCATATATGGCTCTGACGGCTCTTTTTTGCAGAATAAATATAGACTCGATGTCTGCAGCCCGTCCCCATAGTAAAATACCGTATGACATAATACTGTGAAAATAACTATAATAGACTAGCCTCGCGGTATCGACATCAGTAAATTGACGGATTTTTCTAACAGCATATGCTGCTGAGCTCAGCCGTCCTGCAAGAGATGTTAAATGAGGGCCCCATTGTAGCCTTGAATCGAGCGCGATTCCCAAGAAAACCGTTTTATCGACAAATTCTAGTTTCTCTTGATTCAATACTATGTCACAATCACTACTTTTGACATTTGGTAGAGCAAATCTAATGCACTTAGTTTTTTTCCCATTTAGAACTAAATTGTTTGCGGTAAACCAATCATGGACCTGCAGTAAGGCGTTATTTACGTCGTCAAGATTAGTGGCACGTCTGTTTATCCTAAATATTAAAGAAGTATCATCAGCAAACAACACCATTTGCGGGTGGTTGTTAAATAAATGGGGTAGGTCATTTATATAAACTAAAAAGAGGAAGGGACCCAATATGGAACCTTGTGGTACACCCATTTTTACTTTTAAACCCATTGAATTCACGCCATTTATTTGTACCTGCTGCTGTCTATCACTCAAATACGATTTTATTAAACTGAGCGCAAGTTTACCTAAACCGTAATGCTCAAGTTTCAAGATCAGGGTTTCGTGATTTACGCAATCAAATGCCTTCGAGAGGTCACAGAAGATTCCTATGGCATCTTGTGCCTCTTCCCACGCAGTAAATATGTGTTTTAATAAAGTGACACCGGCGTCAGTTGTACAACGACCTTTGGTGAAACCATACTGCTGCTCGTGTAATATTTTATTGATGTTAAAATGGTTAAGCATTTGATTGAGCATTATCTTTTCAAACACCTTGCTGAAAACCGGCAACACGGATACGGGCCTATAGTTATTAGTGTCCTTACTGTCCCCGGATTTAAAAAGCGGTATTACCTTACTGAATTTCATAAGATCGGGAAAGACCCCTTGATCCACGCACAAATTAAATATTAAGGCTAAATACGGTGCTACAGTCTCAATAATTGAGGTACACGCTTTGATAGACAAACCCCATAGATCTTCGGTTAATTTGATCTTGATTTGCTTAAAAGCTTTTACGACTGTTATGGGGTTAATATGCTGAAATTTAAATTCATTTGGACAGGCTGAAACGTTCGCTTTCAATAAATCAATAGAGAGTAAGGGAGAGGAATTTAAGGTTTCTGTAGTTTTAATTGGGATGCTGGTAAAGAAATTTACAAATTCTTGAGCAACTTCACTGTTGGAGCTGACGAGGCCACGTGAGGTCTCTAGTGTGAAGTCATTACTTTGTTTTTTATTTCTATTTGTTTCACTGTTGATTATTTTCCAAACCGTCTTTATTTTATTATCGGCTGATTTAATCTTGTTGCTAATGTATAAGGATTTGGCTACCTTGCAAGTGGTTTTAAAAATTTTCGAGTAAGTAGCAACATATTTATTAAAAGATTCTGTGTTGATATAAGGCTTAAGACCGTACAGCTCAAACAACCGTTCCCTACTTTTCCTAATACCCTGTGTTGCCCAGTCACTGAAAATAAACTTAGGGCCAATGGTTTTAGATTTCTTTTTTAAAGTATTATTGAACTCGGTGTGCACAGCCGAAAAGAATTCTTCATAAAATTCATTTACATTCTCTAAATTAGGGCCCGGTATACTTAACTTCTTAATTAAATTATTATTAAATTTGTCTAAATTGCTTGGTGTCATTTGTCTAGTTTGTATCTGAATTCTTTGCAATTGTATATTGGACGCGAAAGCAACGGTCTGACCGCTGTGATCAGAAGGAAGGTAATTTACGATGGATTTATGTATGTAGTCGCAGCAACAAAAAACATTATCAATACATGTAGCAGTATTTGTAGTAATTCTAGTTGGTTCTGAAAACACGTTTGACAAATTAAATGATTTAAAAAGACTTAAAAATCTACTGCTATTTACATTATTTTCTAAGATATTAACATTGAAGTCACCACAGATAATTATTGGTTTATTACCAGTTACAAGTTTTGCCAAAGCATCTTCCATTACTGACTCAAAGATAGAGTAGTTCAAGTAATTAGGGGGTCTGTAAACGCACACTATTATATGCTTATCAAGCTCAACACAAGACAATTCAATGCTGTGTTCGACCGATAGATCGACTATATCATTCCGAGACTTAGATTTAATACAGTTTTTAACTAAGATTAATGAACCCCCACGCATCTTAGATTTTCGGTTAAAGCAACTTCCCACGTTGTAGTTATCATAATTTATTTGCATTGATTCATAATCTTTCATCCAATGTTCGGTAAAACAAATAATATCAAACTTGGTTTTTTCTAAAAACAATTCTATTTCTAATTGTTTGGATGAAAATCCCTGAATATTCTGATGAAATAATTTCAAAGAATTCTGCTCAGCCCCTTTTTTACAAATAGTTGATTGAGAGCTAGAAGATACCTTAAAGTTGACAGGTTTAACAAAATTGTCACTATTACCTTCTGTTGTCTTATTTACTAGTTTAAATCTAAGCTAAAATGTGTATAATTACAATTAGTATAATTACTAATTTCGGTAGAACTATTTACAGAAAACTGCGACATACCACATATGTCTGAGTTTAAATTAAAAGCTAATAGCCGAGCTATTTGACGTCTAAAACTAATAGGCAAGTACGCATTATTCCTAGTTGACTTCAGTTTCTGAACGAAACTGTTAGTGTCGAAAAATGTCAACCTGTCACTATAGTGACTAGCTAATAAACACATGCGATTGTTTAGGGTATGGATGTAATGATTTTGCCTGCTTGACAACTTTTCAAAATAAGGAAAGGCACACAGAATTATTTTCTTGCAATTTAGTTTTAACAGTTGAGTGACATTGTCAGTGATATCATCAATTTTTACGTTTAAACTGTTACCAACAAATACAGTAACAATGGCATTAGGATCTATTTCCTTCCTAGTTATGGATGACATTATGTGGTTGTAAGAAGCCTGAGGTGTACAATAATTTTGGGAAGAATGACTCAGATTGTTACTTATTAATTTTCCTAACCCTATTCCGATACTGTCTGTAAACATAATGGAGCAACCACACTGTGAACTACTAGAAAGGGGAGAACTATTTTCTGTTTGTCTTACAGGTGTAGAACCTTGTATAATGAGTGGTGAATTTTCAATGGGGATACAGCCCGGAACACTGCCTAACCGGGTCCGGTCCTCCACAACCTCTGGTAGGAGAGTGTCCGGGCTCGATTCTATTTGTGATGAGTCTACATAGTCATTACCCCTATTAACTAACTCGTTTGCAGCAAGGATATGTTCTTTAATTTGTTTTTGAGAATTCACATACTTAGAATAACACAATTTTAGTTGACTCTCTAAAACTTGAATTTCTGACTGTAACTGTTGAGTATCTGTTTCATAAAACTTCTTACTATCCTCTAATTTAATTTGATAATTATTTAACTTTGTAAGGAGAAAAACACGTTCCTTTCTTAGTTTAATGTTGATGGAACTATATTTTTGTTGTTTTTTGAACTTATTGCATTTCTTTATAATTCTATTTAGTTTTGCATATTTTTTTATTTTATTTTGGCTAACTTTATAACTGCTACAATTATATTTCAGAATAGAATCTTCAGTAAGATCTATTGTAGTTAAAGAATGTGGGTTGCAATTTGAATTTAATAATTGATTATAAAGGTAATCTGTTTCCCTAACCTGAGTACATTCTCTTTCTTTTTGAAACTTAATAATTTGATTGTTAGCATGAAGCAGTTCATCTTCTAAGTCCCTAACTTTACATAAAGCCGTCTCATAATAGTTACTACAGTTGTTAAAACCATCTGTGACCACCCGCAGTTTGTCCCGTTCATCAACAACCTCCATGTATTGTTGTACCAACCTTCGGTTTAAAATGCTTACTCATGAAGTTATAAAATAATAGTTATCAAGTTGCTATGACGCAAGTGTAATTTAGTTGAGGATCGGCTTCGTGTTTGATTAAAACTGACAGGCTGCCTTAAAGAACTTGAGTCTATATTTTTTACTTGTGCAAAAAAGAGACAAGTTTAGCGCCCCAAAAAAGTGCGCAGATATGTTTTGAATTAAAATGAGTAGGCGAGTAGCACACACATTAAGAATAACACGTACAGTAACGAATGAGAGACGCCTCTTTACAGTCAAATGATGTTAGTTAACGGGACATTCATTCATTTGTTAAGCTCAAATTGAGGACAATAGTTCAGTTTTTATTCAAATAAATTATGTACTTTACATTAAGATTATTTGTAGTATTATATGGTTAAAAACTATATTTTTAGAAACATGAACGTCAGTAGTGATATAATGCAATTTTAATTTACCGTGACGGCGAAAGAGCGCAATAACTCAAAAATTGCATTTATGCATTGTAGAAGTTCACGTATCTTTCAAGGGGAACAAGGAAAAAATATTAAATCATACCTACTCGGATTTTGAAAGCAGAAATAATATTTTCATTGACGTCAGTTTAACTTTGAATACGTCCCCGCAGTACGGGTCAAATTGTTCTTTATTGGACGTGATTGAGGCTCAAATTATTATCGTAATAAATCTTTATCTACTTTATTTCTCCGCTTAGAACATAAGCAGCACTTAATCGGAAGAAAAAGGAACAGGTTTTTCTTAAATGGTTTAGCTATATGCAGCTAATATTATACAGGCATTACGTAAGCAATATGTAAATGTCGATTTATTTATTCCTTATTTCATCATGTTGGAAAGGAAATATTTCTTTGGTCAAATATGCATAAGATCGATGACCTTGACGTTTGTCATGTTCAACCAGTTTTTAATCAAAAAGCAGAACAAAGTGCAAAGAGGAAGCTCTTAAATAAAAAATATGTAATTAATTAAGATTATACCAGAAATGATTTTAAAGTTTAAACAACGTAGTTTGTTGAACTGGCAGTTACGTTTAAGCTGGTAAAAATCCGCATTTTGTGATGTAGGTTAGGTAGGCGTTCCAAATAAAAAAACGGCTTATTTCAGCGCAAGCGCATATCAGACAAACCCCGTGCAGATAATTATAGACAGTCGTTTGACAATAATAGACGTGTTCTTGAAGTTACGAAAAACAGTTTTAATCTTTCGATTTACCTATTTAGTTTTTCCTCATTCAATGCACAATAGAGCTCTTTGACCCAGCATGAGCATCTCACTGCTAGGTACCTATGTATAATTATGTTACTTGGAGGTCAGATACAACTGACGCAGTCAAATGAACCGTATAAACTTCACCCGTTAGGAGAAACATGTTAATGATTAATTATCTGTACTTTCAACAATATTGTATTTTGTCAAGCAAACTTGAACTTTATAGTGTTCTGATATTGCAACCTTTTCAACAAGTATTGTACCTATTGTGTAAACAAATTAAAGCATCTATCGCGTGATGATTCTGAGAACAGAGGTGAGGACGTTTAGGTTAAAGATATAATTGAGAGCAATGATGATTACATCACGACATGGTTTGATTGTTTTTAGTTCAAGCGCCACCATTTAAACTCGTGCTTCAAGAAATCATACTTGAGACAAAATTGGGGTGAATAATCTTTCGAAAACTTCTGCGATAACAATGACCCTTTCGCTAAGAAAATATTATTTTACTTTCTGATAAATCATGTCCATTTATCATGTCTTATTCGTCCCTTTTCTCAGTAGTGTATATCGGAACATGAAGTGAATCACAAATAACAATTACCTCATCGACGTATCTGCAATGCCGGACCGCCTCATACCTCTCTTCCTCTGTCATGACTGTGCGCCCCTTGCGACTGTGTGTCAGATTGTCGCTACACACTGGAAACAACAAATAAGTCCTCATTACTCATTATGAAATAAAAAGAGTAAATAATAGCGTGATGGCTGATTAGAGGAGAATCGAAGAAAAAATTGTGTTGCGCCGATCGACCCCAATAAATATGACACAAGGGCAGGAAGTTATGAGTCATCTAGGTAGACGAATAGTCGTAAAATTACGTGAAATACGTCGTCAACCTTAATTAACGTTATTATCTCACGTATCTGATAAAATTCCTTCCTGATAAAAAAATAATTTACAAAGTAGGTACCTACTGTTTTTTGTAAGGTCAGCGATTCTCAACATGCGGCCTGTCTGGCCTTACCGTGCGGCCCGTTGACTTAGCTCAGTAGATAAAAAAAAGGTTCGGGAGGGGAACGAATCAGTAATTTATTAGGAATAGTGATGCTCATGGTACTAACTACAACAAAACATTTCAAAAGTGCAATCTTATAAGAGCGAACAGCCAAAAAAGAGAATTAGGTTAAGGTTGGGAATGACTGTCCGATTACCTAAATATTACGGGCTAGTGGCCGCTTTCAAGGACACGCACAATTGATTACACTAATCCATTTATCGGTGATTAAACATGAACTGGCTATTCTTAATGTGCCTACAGTATTATCGCTAAATGCTAATTAGTTTAGGGACTGGAGCATTTTATTTATTTATTTTATCTGAATCGCATTGTTTACGTATTGTTTGCATACACGTGCGTAATCGATTGGTCATATAGTATCGTACGACCGCGGGACCAATGGAATCGTTTTATTTTTATCATAATTGTAGAACCATGCGGCATGATGCCAGGTAGGCCGCACACTACACGATGCCTTGCTGTTTATATTAAAAATAAGATTGGCACTCGCGATATATTGCCAGATTGTAGGTAATAATAGTTATCTCAATTACATTACGTCGCATTTTAAACTCTTCTCTAATAAATATGTTGAGTACTAAATTGCGTGTGGTATCCTAAATAAGCATTGCGATTATTTTGTTCCAAGCGAATTTGATATTTGGATTGGGGTGAATGATCGCCTCGACCTAGATCATAGATTACTATTGAATTCAGGTACTTTACTAATGGCTATTTAATTTTAGGAATACAAGTCCAAGGGCAGTCTATTTGTGCCAGTACATAGGTAGGTACTACGAACACAAAGCTATCCTTTAATCGAAACTCGGTCAGGTAACGTAGCAATTATTTATTTACAACGTTAATTTTGTAGGTTGTGGCTTGTAGGCCGATGGCGGGCGCGACGGTGTTGACGTGAACTAACATCGTTAATTTATTGTCTCTGTATAATCGAAAGTTATTGTTTACTCAAAGAACAACGTGTTAGTTCCTATTAATCTTGCATGGTTTACTTAAAGGGACGTCATAGCCTAAAGTTCGATTGCCGCTATCATTAAACTGACATTACGCATCGGAGTCATACGATACGCGAGGACTCAATGAGTCATGCTTGAATGTTTTGATGCAATAGTACACATGGGCGAGGAGGAATAACACAGGGACGCACTCACCTCCAACAATGAGGTAGACATTGGGGAAAACTGTCTTAGCCTGTTGCAGTTGCCTAGCGTGTCCTTGGTGGAACATGTCGTAGATGCCGTCCGAGTAGACGCGCACCTTGCGGTGTGCTGTGCCCGCCACGGCTGCTGCGCGGGGGATGCGACCATAGTGACATTTTTCCCGTTCCGCTATTGCATCGGGGTCTGAACTGAATGGTGCCGCTTGCCTTAGTGACTGTAACAGGAAAAGTATAATTAGGCACTGTTGAATTTTAAAGTGGTAGGTAAAGCTAAACATAGAAATTGGTTACGATAAACTGCTATGGGGACTATGGGGTGAACGTTCTTTATAACCAAGTTGAAGGTACAAGTGCCGCCCATACAATACAGCGAATGCAAATTGAGATCAAGAATAATTTACTGCGGGCTGCATGTATTCAATAAAGCAAGAATATTCAAAGCAACCTACACTTCTGATAAATGATTGTCAGGCCGCTGAAATAAAATTCTTTGAAACCAATTTATTTGCCTATCCCAAATCTGTTATGAATGTAATGAACGAATCCAATCATATCAGATATAAATGTAATGATGAATGATATCGATGCACTTAAATCATACATAATTATGATTAAGTACAATAGATAGTATTTAATTGGGATCTTAATTTGCAGTTGATATAAAATAATTAATGAAGAGTTTTGTTTTTCTCCCTTCATTAACTATATTGTTGTGTAAGTATGAGTAAACCAGATTATGTCGTATTGTTCAGGCGTCAAGGTTCAAACGGTGCTGGATGTCAGCCGGTAATGATAATGAAGTGGCGTGATGTGACGTCGCGCTAGTGGCCGGCGGCATAGATTAACAACAGCGGTTGATTGCGCGTTATCTAAACGCGCATGAGTGTGTCGGGGCCCGGGGCGCCTCTATCAGCGGACATGCTTATGCAAATGACAGTGATTACTCCATGTTGATATTAATTTTATAGCTCATTCAGAATTCAAGGGCCATCTTTAAACTGAAGCAGAACAGTTACTCAGTTATAGTAAACTAGTACTTAAAACATTTAGAACTTCATTAGAAGAGCCAGCGATAAGTTACAGAGTTCATTCAGAAATGTAGAAAAAGTTAGAAATGTTTTTATTGTTTACAATGAGTTTCCAAGTGGTCGTACCTACTTAGACCCTCAGCGACAAAACAATGGTTGTTTTTATCCTTTTTTACTAAAGTAGGTACTTTAAGTAGCCGATTGCAACTCAAGTAAGTCATCATTACCCTACCTAAGCAAAGTATTCACTAGGCGAGAAATAATATTGTTTTACACTCAAGAAGACTTTCTACATGCGGAAACATTACGCGGAATGATAAATATGCATGGCGTATACACTTAAGTAGTATAAGTACGCTTAAACTAACGACACCAGCATGACAATTCGAAAGTGGGTGTAGGTACTGAAACTCTGAAAGCTCTTTAAGCAAACTTTACATAACTTTAAGATAAGAGATAATGAAGTAAACCCAAGCAAAGCTGTATGTATCAACTGTCTACAATTTGCTTAAATGCAGTAATTATATCTGTCGACACAGCGCGGTATTGAAGAATGCAGGTAAACATTTTTGCATACCATGCATATCCGGCATTACAATTAAAACGCTTGACAATCATGTGATTATCAACAACAATACTTTTACTTATGTCGTGACAAGGCGCAGTAATCGCATCGTTCTCGTTACAATTAATTCGGGTCACATAGCTATTCAAACAGGCTGTACTGTATAAACATTGCAGAATGAACTCAAGCATTTTATGGAGTGGCACGTAGTTTTATCGCATATTTTCTATGTTATAAATAAATTCCATAAAAAGTTTATAAACCTCGTTACGTTAATGGCTTGGTTGGTACTTTCTTTTTAAAACAATTTAAATATTTTTAATGGATGACAGATTTTAGAGCAGGCTGCAACGACAAGTCATCGCAACGGGCCGCATATGCTGACACTCCTGTCCCTATGCGATGCGGCCCGTTGTCGTGCAGTCCACTGTACTTGGCCATTTAATAATGGTTTGGTACCACTATCAAAACGATTATTAAAATTTTAAAATTAACTGTGGTGTTTGTCAAAATGAAATTATTCCACTGCACACTGTAGAAAAGGACATCACCCAGATTGGGCTATTTTCAAAAGTGCCAAGTGTGCCAACCAAAATAAACTTATTATTCGGATAGAGCATAACATAATAAACATTTTTTATTATCACACCAAAGTCGTAAATCAATTCACCGAGAAGTTATTCAACCACAAAATATCTGAGATCACCCAGATTGCGGTAATTTTTTTTTGACGGCCGACTAAAATAAACGCAATAACTACATAGAGCCTATGGCTATTAACATTTTTATTAGACCACCCAAGTTATAGAACCCAAGATTTAAATAAATAATAATGATTACTATAATGTAAGTGCTACTGGTCGATAAAGACGAGCATCAAGGGAGATCTACCGATCTCCTGGAAGCCCAAATTCATCGATAAGTTTTTCCTGCCTGTCCTAAACAACGGAGTTCAGACCTACGAGCGATGGAGCGCAGCATTCTAGGTCTAAAGAGAACAGATACAATACGGAACACAATGGTACGCTCAGAAACAGGCATTAAAAACGCTGCCAGGGTCAAATGGGGGGGGGCAGGTCACGTGAGCCGCATGTATAACGACCGCTGGGTAAAGGTCTTAACACGATGGGTGCCTGAGGATAGATGGCGCTGCCGAGGCCGCCCTAGAAAGAGGTGGCGTGATCGTGATGATCTGAGCGCGAGTCACGAAAGCAGTTTCAAGGAGGCGCGGGCGCAGGAGAAGAGCACCTGTAAGGCAGCAGTGGGATATTTAGGTTACTAAAAGACAAGTATAAAATCTATACAAAACAAATGCCTAACGCGTCCAGATCATCAGCCTGAGGATAGACGGCGCCGCCAAGGTCGGCCTAGAAAGATGTGGCTCGGTCTGGATGCTGCGCTCCGTTGATCTTCGGCAGACCCCATGGCGGAACTTTTGCAATTAGTTGAGTGACTAGGTCTGAGAACCGTTGTTAAGGACGGTTAGGAAAAACGCATAGATGAGTTTGGGCTTCAAGGAGATTGGCATATCTACCTTGATTAGCGTCTTCATCATTATTATTTATTTACAACTTGTGTATTGAACTTTGGTGGCATTGTAAAAAATGTTTATATCTCTATTAAAAAAAAAATGTTTATATCTCTACTAAAAATGTTAATGGCTCTATTTAATAATTGCGTTTATTTAAGTTGGCCGGAAAAAAAAAGAATACCCTAATCTGGGTGACCTCAGATATTTTGTGGTTGAATAACTTTTCGGTGAATTGACTTACGACTTAGGTGTACTAATAAAAAATGTTTATTTTGTTATGCTCTATCCAAATAATAAGTTTATTTTGTTTGGCCGGCACTTTTGATAATAGCCCAAAAATGTATGGAGGCTGGGTGATCTCCTTTTAATTCCGTTTGTGTGTAGATAATTTAGTATTAATTTTTGAAATCAAGGGACAGACAAGCTGTTTACGATACAAAATAGAAGTAAAACATGAGTAGAACTTCTGGAACAAGTAATGCGACTCTATGAAAAGCAAACAAAAGTCAGGCCACATTTCCTATCACACGTTTTCTCGATGAAGGCCGAGAAAGATCAGTCCTATCATACAATATCAATAAGCTAATTTGTACAATATCTGTTCAATGTGTAATCATTAATTACGTGGGTAGCTGAAATCACACCTGGCTAAAATTATCAACATGATTGATTATGACCATAATATTAATAAATAATTTATCTATTTTACAATATAATCAGAAGCCACTATCAGTTATATCGTCTGATGTGTCTATCTAAACATTATCCATGAGCCATGCACGTAATAATTTAAAAAATAATCTAGTAATTAGTTAGAATCGTTTATATCGAGATAGCAACTTTCTGCGTCAGTGCCAGTTCATAAAGTGTAAAATCCTTTGCACATGTTGAGGTGACAAGATGTTAGCTTGCTCATGTAAATAATGGCGGTTGATAACAGTGGGTGTGACAGCCGTTTTTATCAACCGGTTCATTTAACTCAGGTTAGAGTAACTTGTCTGAATAATAAATTATTTACCTGCAGATATGCACTTCGGTTTTGAAATTACTATGTTATCACCTAAAACCAAACCCCCCCTCTACCCCTATGTAGTTACCTTAAATATTAATTAGAGAAACGAGCAAGTGACACAAGCAGGCTGGATAATTATATGAAATTCTTAAAAAAAAATGGTAGGTAATATTTTTTGAAGTGAAAACTTCTTTATCCGCGATGAGCACTTATTGGGTGAACAAAAATCACGACCGTCACCTAACCCTTCGTAGCACTCGTAGCCGAACTGCTACGGCGTAGCACCACATGGCGTGTGCAGGGCACAACCCGTAGCAGATTTATGTAGATTATTTAGTTTTCACTTCACTTCTATATGCAGTCCCCAGCAGCAGTTCCAGCAAAGACTGCCGATAAAAGTGGATGCGATGCGTATGTTTTTTTTTTGTGGCAAAGGACGGCTTAACAGAATCCGCGAATCACTGGTCAGTTTCCCTTAACTCGTCAGTTTATTTAATTCGCCAGTTTCGTTGATTGGACATCCAGTTTTAGCAGTTTCTTCGTTTCGACAGTTTTATTCAATTCTACAAGCGAAGTAAGTACAGTCAGTAGGGAAAACTACACGGTTCAAGTCGGCCACTATTTGTTCACATTCTATTTTCATTTCGAAAAACAAGTCGAAGTATTAAATAAACTGACAAGTGAGGCAAACTGACCAGTGATACGCTCGTTTAAGGCGACTACAAGAGCTAAACGCGAGTTTTATAATGCCTGAAAGTTTCATTCATTCATTCATTCACTGCAATTAACAAAACCAGAGAGAGATTCTTCAGGATATATGCTAGCATGATAGTTTTTTGAAAACATAATACAATTAATTTTCTTTGATGAAAAAAATATATTTTATTTTATTTTTATTTGATAAAAAAAAAATCACGAACTTATCTCTGACAATTTCTTTTAACGAGTAAAAACCATACTAAAAATACATGCATTCAGTTTTTTTGGAAAATAATTCTACAAGCAACATATTAGCATCATAGTGTTTTATTTTTTTAGTCTAATCAATAGATTTTTTGTAAATCGATCGAAACCACTCATTTCGCACTATTCTGCCCGCAGTGACTGACGTAACAACCACTTTGTAGTGCAAGCTGATTAGAACTTTATTCTAACAGTTTTCAGACGAAGTTTGAACCACCACAAACAGAGTTGCTAATTTAGCTCATGTAGTCGCCTTAACTAGAATATCTACTGAGAAATATAAATATTATTATTGCAAGGCTTTTCTAGTCGCAGACAGTCAGACACGTATTATTAAAAGCTGAAACTATCTCATTACATTGCGATTCATTGTTCGAGTAATTGTAGTTAATTATCTTTGTAAGAAGCATGATAACACAGATTATAATATCTTAATTAGTCAAGTAGGTATATATACCATTTATAACTAAGAAGTTAATTAATTAATCTATTCCATAAATAAGTCGATGTATATGACCTTGTCTACGGGGCGCGTCTATGAGTTATGAGGAAATAGCTACAAATCAATAATCTTTAATAATTCTTATGAACAGTCGATCGATAACTCACAAAAACCTACAACGCAGAAACCTCTCGTCTTTAAAACTTCCTATAAGTACTTACCATTTTTTTATTGGTAATTTAATTGCAGTACTTACTAATTTGTTATCACCATTAATAATCATAAAATGAATCGTAATTTGAATACTAAAAAATCTTGCGAATTTTTGTTCACGATGAGGTTCATGCAATAATATTTTAAACAGAATCATAATACTTATAGAAGTATAACCCTTATCTTATAAACCATTTTCCCCTATTACTTTCCTTAGGGAAAGGATTACGGAAAACTTCGCATAAGTATATTATGTTCATCCAACTGACTTCTGTTCCGTTTAGTTTTATTTACAAAATACTTCAACATACGGGAATAATATTGAAGTATTTTTTAAATAAATTTTACGTCATCAGGATTTTCATGATCACAACTCCAAAATTAGTAAAAAGAATCTATACTTCTATACTTAATATTATAAAGCAGAAGAGTTTGTTTGTTTGGTTGAACGCGCTAATCTCATGAACTACCGGCTCGAATTGAAAAAATCTTTTTGTGTTGGATAGTCCATTTATCGAGGAAGGCTTTAGGCTATATAACATCGCGCTACGATTATTAGGAGCGGAGCAGGAATGAAAAATGTTACAAAAACGGGGATTTTTTTTCCTTTCGTTTTTCTCTCTTATGTGACGCAGACGAAGTTGCGCGGGTCAGCTAGTTAAATTATAAAATGAAATACTAGTTTGTGATTTGTTTTTAAACAAAACATAGTTATTCAGTTAAACTGGCGGAGGATTCCTTTGTGTGAGCCGGATATACGAAGATTTTTTTTATTATAAACATGGAATATTAAAACCACTGATAGCCCCACAACTAGGGGTCACTAATGAATGTTGAAATCGTTAAAAACTGTAATTGTAATCAAAATAATCCACGTAATTATGGAAAATAACTTGAATAACGAGCCACCCGATACTCCACTTATTATGAGAATATTCTGCAAGTTTAGACCTTGATCAGTAAAGTAATCGAAAACCAGTAAAGCGAGAAAAACTTAATCGATTACTTAGCTGATTGTATAACGTTCTAGAATTCAATGGCAGTGGTTACAGTTTAGCCAACACCGTATTTAGCTCAAACCTCCGGTTGAGACACCACGCGAAGTGATTCATTCGTTTTGGCATTCAAGAGGCGATGCCGACTAGTTAGCGATACAATGAACACTGAAGTTATGGAGCCAGGAACGCATTTGCGTAGGTTTTTGATTAGAGACCAAGCTAGGAGGCAGCTTATGGTACAACCGCTAAATAATATTGTAAAAGACACAAGCAAAGAGGCAACCTAGAAGTTCCTGCTTGAGAAGAGTTACCTTACTTATCATGTGAACGAATAAAGCATATTATTATGTTCTTCGATAATTTTCATTTTACATGAATAACCTGTATCTGAAAGGAAAGAGTGTACATATCTGTACGTAAAGCTTATAGGGAAAACGTTTAAGGTAAATGATGTCAATAGGTCGGGGAACCTACACATAATCACAGTAATTATACAACATTCAATAGAAGACAGAGAACCTAACGTAAAGAATGAATGAATGGCATTAGTTATGATATATGCAATAAGCGAGGAGTCTACTACAGTAAGTGGTAAAGATGTATAATTATAAACCATTCATAATGAACATCGGAAGACATGGACAATTAGATTCTGCAGTCACGCTATATGATTCGGAGGCTTGCATAGAAAAAAATAACTGTTATCATTCGTTAGCCTTGCCATAAACTAGAAGCATCATGTTTCTCACAAATCACGAAACGTTTCCGAAACATTCAACGTACAACAATGACCAATTAAATTTTATTTTTTATGAAACCTTCAAAGGCCGAAGCTTGCCAGCTAGTTGCTAGTCAATAAACCAAGTCTTAGCTATAAACTTGACCAAGATGAGAAAGCCGTTTTGCCCTATTTCGAACAAATCCTAGTTATACCCGTAAATTACCAGCTAACATATTTGACATTTACTGTGAGAAATGTTATTACGATTACCGCGGTTGTGGTGGGAGGAGAATGCTGCCTGATTGACGACAAAAGATTTCGTAACCTTCAGTATGAAAAGCCAACCGAAAACAAAGGTGTTTTAAGCGTCACAGTTGCACAAACTCCAAGTTAGTCGCCAAGGTCTTACGAGAGTAATGGATGCAATAACGTTAAACACGAGCCCGAAATAAACGAAGAACTTCGATCCACATCCAGTGACATAGAACTTGAACCTGGTTATTTTGAACGTGAAGAAATCGACGGTATACGTAATCTAGTCACGGCACTTGAGAAAGAGCAACCTTGGGCAGCAACACGACAACCTGTTTTATAGATATTCAACATAATGTAACTCGGCTTAGTGTACGTGCACCCAACTTACCAAGTCAGCAACTACAAGGCAAATGCTCTCAAAAAACACCAATTGCTTAACTTGGCATTTTTTGTTGTTCATTTAAATGAGTATTCGACGATTTACGTCATGTTGGTTCATGCAAATCAACTTTGTGAATACATTGTGGCCTAACTTTACTTCATTTTCAGTGAAACATTCGTCCACGAAAAGATAACTAATCCCAATGATATTTGCAGTTGAAATGTTTGTTTAGCTGGTGGTGAGTGACGCAGCTCGCAGGAGTATTTAAACTGTAGTGAATTGTACGTAAGACTTCACGTGGATGTCGTTTTAAAGCCTGAAGTTGGAAACTATTATCAATATCCGTATAACGGTGTTCCGCATTGGAGACTAGTCAATACCCGCTGAACATCAAAACGCCTACGTTATTCCACGTAATTGTATAGTCGTGCACCAATTATGTATTCAACTACTATAATTACAGTTGTACGTAAACATCATAGACCATAAGTATAGGTTACTTCATCATCATGGTCGTTATGTTTACTAAACGCCAATAGATGTTCTGGTGCGTCAAACATTACCGTTACATTTAAATTATTACTTAAGGACTTTACTTCATATTTGTTTACAAAGTGTTATCTTTCATCCTTTCTAGTGTCTTATTATGTCAGAAGTTCTGTACAGCGTCTTTTTCTTTCCAGAAGTATCCTTTATTGAGCTTCGTTCTATCCATTTATATTCTAAGTTATCGCTTTATTCTTTCCTTCCTTTCATATTTTCTTAGGGCGTCTCTTTCTCAGGTATCCACAATGTTAGTTAACGTGTTTTCCCCTATCATGCTCCGTAATCCTGTACATTGCATCACCTCTCTATAGCATGGCTATTGGACACCGATTGTTGGTCAGTGGAGAGTGTTATTTTACTTCTCCGTCACCGCTGTTAATTTCAGACTCCCATGCTTGGAAGGAACCATTGATATATCAATACCTTCCTTATGAGAGTATGGGGATCGTTTAAGGATAAACTGAATAACAAAGAATATAAGGCTTTATTTGGCTTTGATAAAATTTAACTGGTGCAGATAGTTTCACAGCATGTTCTCAAGTACAAGATGGTACCTCTCTTCATCTTGTCAAAATTGTGGGTTCACAGAAAACCTCTAAATAATGAAGTTGAATTTAGAAAGTAGGTATAATAAAAACCGACGGTTTTGAAGGCAGAGTGTAATTTATTTGTTTGTATGTCTGTAACTAATAGATGCTAATGAGACAGACATTTAAATTCTATATGAGACAGTAAAAGTGCATGGTCGTTCACTGGTATTATATTAGGAACTTGTAATATGATTGTACAATTGTACTGTACCAAGCTCAGTTAATCACTTTAAAGAAATTCATTATTTGCTTTATTTATGTGCGATAATTTATGTAGGTACGAACTTTCTATGGAGTAGACAAACATAGACCAGCTTCTGTGGTGACTGTGGTGCAGTGGGTAGCTGTAACTTTCACTCATACTTGAGCAAACAACGTAGTTTGTCTGCAAAGTGCAAGTTATCGTTCACCGAGATTTCCAATTCACACGGTTTTATTAACTGGTCTCTGTATCACATTGTGTAGGTATATATGGTACTGTAGAAATTGTAGATGTCAGACTGTGTGATAATGTAAACATTGCGCTCGCGAAAGGTCCATATAGAAAGCTGTTACGCCGACAAATAAGGAAGGCTATGATTATACAGAAGTACCTAATTGTACTTACAGTGTGATCTTTGATTTCCTGTTTGACAAATCCATTTTTTCTGTATCCATTGAGGGAAGTCTCCAGCTGACCGTTGACATGCCCGTGCCCGTTCGTGAGCGTCGTGGTTATCGTCAACGCTGACATCATCAACTATTTTATATTGTCTTTCAACTTGAACTTAATAACTTGTATATACGTGAGGAATATCAAAGCTAACAAATAGGAACTTGCATAATTATTTTGTATCTTGTTTCTTCTATAAAAATATTTTTTAGAAATGAAAAAGTATTATTTGAAAAATTTATAGAATTTTAAAAAAATTGAGTGAAGTTTGACAAGTCGCAATTTTTTTTCAGTGATCGTATGTTTCGGGCTATTTGGTAACCGGTATTTTAGGTAAACAACGGAACACGCGAACTCCACGAAACTGTACGAGTGACTAAACTGATATGAAGCACGGAGTCGGCGCGGCGGTGTGAGGAATGTTTCTGGTGCGAGCGGTGGGCGCGAGAGGGTACGCTGCGGGCGCGCGGGGCGGTCGATGCCGGGTGGCGCGACGCCGACGTGGAGGCTCGGCAGACACGCGACGCTCTACGAGTCGCCCCGAGCGGGGGGACTTTACTTCACTTCACAAACCGACTAGCGACGACGACGGCGCCCACAGACGCCCAAGCAAATAATCGCAGTATGCAATGCACTCGGACCAGACGGGCACAATGCCACTCGCACGATAGTTACAGTGCTAACTCGGGCTGTTCCTGCTTGCATGTAGTAAACAAGAGACTCCGACTCATGATAGTCTAAAAATTTTAAAGGAAACACATTTTGTGCGTCATTTTTACTCATAAACACTTGCATTATGCTTTAAATCAGCAAGCACCTAGCGGGGATTCCGGGGACAAACTTTTAAATAACGCCGAGGCTGTTTCGCACGCCAAACGGCTTTCAGACAAGATTTCGGTAGCTTGCTCACGCAATGCTGCAACATCAGATGTCATTGTTGCAAGCTAGAGATAAGCCCTGAATTAAAAAAATCGGCTCAAATCGTTTGCGTAACATTAATTACAAATTCAATATCCGTTTATAAACATTTATCACCGCATCGTACGATGCTGATAAAATGTAAACTTACATCATTACAATATGATATCAACACGTCTTCACTCACAGTACTGTAGTGGTGATGACACATCATGACACATTCAATTTGTTAATTGCTGTGGGTCTGAAGGCACGTTAGTTCCAGGAATGTTGCCAACCCTATTAACAGCTAGGAATGTGAGTGATACTGATAACATTAAGTACCGGATAATGTTACAGGATGTTTTATATCCTGCCAAGCCAGAAGCTTGTTTGTGCCTACTTGAAAAAATCACGGATGGTAAGCGACAAAACCTGTTCTTAATTTTACGGAATTCTTTTATGCATGTTTTACAAAATGATACCGAGAACGATCTCGATATCGTTTTGTAAAACATGCCTGAAACGATTTTATGTTACAAAATACGCTTCACACTACTGTGTAATGTGTTTAACGTGTTACAGTGTGACATGATGTGACGGCATGTCCTTGTTCTACATTCCAGCATGCCTCATATTTTCGAACACACTGAACACACAACACGAGCTGCGAGTGCATCGTTCACTGATTCAGTATTATCCAACATCTGATCGGCATCAATGCGAGCAATGCAATTCTCGACCAACACAAATGTGTTGGTCGAGAATTGCGGTAAATACTGCGCCTGCACAATTTTGAAATACTTCTGCCAAATTGATAAACAGACGGCCAGCCAAATTCTCCAGTCTATTTTAAAACACTTACATCCTGCTCATAATGACAGTACTTATTGGTGAAGTAACAGCTGTTTAGCAAAAGTCCTTGGATTTTGCAAGTACGATCTACATACGGGTACATTTTACACCTGAAGTACGTGACTTGGATGTGCTATTAACTTCCTCGTTTCAATTATTGCGGAGACTGGGGCGATTGAATCGCAAATAAATAGTTCAGTGGGCGAGAGCAAGAGGAATTTAATATTTTTGTCGAATCCAATTTGTATGAAACTAAACGAATGTATGTTATTTGGTCAGATATTAGAAGCTGCTAACAAACTTGTCTTTGCACTAAATGTACGAGTACTATTGCGATTCTCCGATAACAGTCACATACTGTACATATCTCAAAGTACTGGTAGTGGTTCACCTACTTCAGTTAGCGATTATTATCGTTTCTAGTTCGGACCACCCGAATTTCCAGTATTTCTCATTTGAATTCGCACGTCTCATGCGCCTGATTTCTGACGCAGCAACCTCCTCCTCGCATGTTTTAAAAGTTAGCAACCTTGAAGGAGTAGGTAAACCTTTCGAATTCCTTTTTAGAGACAGCTGAGTTGAGCCGAGTTTCTGACGTTACCAAAGATTCCTCGTTTAGATCGTTTCTTGTATGGTTCACGCATCCCTCAAAGAATTGCGCTTTGCATCTTTAGAATTTTCTTGTTTGTTTAGGCACTTACTTCTGTTTGTAATGTTTTCAAATTATCCGCAAAATACGTGTTCAGTAAACATGTTGTTAATTTACAATTTGTTTTTTTGTTTTCAAATGGTCACAAACAATCGTTTAAAAATAACATCTTCAAAGGCACCTTCTACACAGCGGCTAAAAATAAGTAGAGATTAAGCTATTCCTCCTAATTCAGTTCTTAACTTTTTGAATGCTTTAGTACATGTTTACGATAAGATACTATTCACGGGTGATCTTTGAATATTAGTCATGCTGTCTCAATTGATAAAATATGACTCAAGTCCATCTATTTTGGCAGTTCAAACTACAAAGTTTACTACAGCTGTTTGATAGCATGAAGTAAACAACGACACGTGTGATGCGATCAAAAGATCAAAGTTACATTTAGGTAGTGTAGTAATAAATAATGGTAAAGACATTTTCACTGGTTTATCACCTGTTTTCTATATTTAGAATATAGGTTGCCCTCACTAGACTCGGAGGCAACGACCGGCCCACTAACCGAGTGGTGGGCGCCAACTCGCCAAGCGAATGTCTCGGAGAAGTGAGAACAGCAGCGTGCTGGCTTGCCAACACTGGCATGACACACTCAATTTATTTCATTACAGATAGCTAGAAGCCAATAATACTCGTGGGTCTACATTTTGAACTGAGAGTGCGGTT